>CM048819.1:3796268-5152117 GCA_026586065.1 Dioscorea zingiberensis
GCAACAACTACAAGGCTATTTATTTATTTATTTATTTATTTATTTAAAATTTCAAAATTCAAGTCAACCACGTGTGTTTATGAGAGTAATCCGAATTTGGCTTGGAAAAGGGTCATATTATATCTAGGGCTGTAGACAGGCTGAGTTTGAACGGATTAGACCTAGTTTGAGCTCAACTTGAAATTACCTAACTCGAGCTCAAGCCGAGTTTGAGTTTGAGTTCAAAATTAGTTTGAATAAATTTGTTGGGGTTCGGCTCTATTTAACTCGAAATTAAGAACTTGATTATAATTTTGAAAGCTTAATTTGAAATTAAAAACTTATTTTATATATTAATATATATTAATATTTTTATTATATATTAATGTATTGATATTAAATTTCAAGTTTTCGAGCCGAGTTTGATTGAGCTCAAAGTTCAAAATTCTGAGTCGAGCTCAAGCTTTTACCGAGCCGATATTGAGTTGTTCACAAACACATCGATCATTTATCAACCCTAATTATACCTAAATTTAAAAAAATTATTTAAATCTAAATTTTATTTCAGAGATGAACCTTGTCAAATCTGTTTAATGAAAAATAAACAATTTATTAATATTCAAACAAAATCAAGTAATATTTATAAATATAAATATATAAATAAATAAATACAGTAATTCCCTACATATTTAGATTAATAAGTTACACCATTAATTACTTTTTTAATTATATATGTTAGCGTTAAAAACCGGTTTCTCTTGTGATTGGGACCGATTCAAGCCAACGGTTGAGATTTATATTTATTTGATGCGGATGCTTACGGTTGTTAGTAGGAAGCCATGCGCCTTTTCGTTTCACTGGAATACCCTGAGGTAAAAGATATATATATATATATTTATATATATATATATATATATATATATATGACCCTTTTGAATGGAAGATAGATTTCTTTATATAAAAGTCTATTTCTTAGTAATATTTTTAATTTTTTATGATCCCAATTTTTATGTTTTTCCTCCTTTTATAGATCTCTCTCGGGCCCAGCGTGCGTCCCCTCGGTTGGGGTCGTAAGCTGTCACATCCGGTGTTAGAATAAGTATGGCGCTTGTTCTTCTAATTTTATTTAATTAAAATTATGAGTTATGGCGTTCGCTCTTTAATTTTAGGTCCGTAGTCGCGTGGTGAATTAAGGCGCTTGTTCCTTAGGTCGGATCTGTGTTAGCGACTTTATCTGATATTGACCTTCCTTGACACAATCTTCTTTGTACCGGCCCTATCCTTTTGCCATCGATCTTCCCCATGTTTATACTCCGCGGACGTTTGGGTGGGGATCTGGACCAACCGTATGAATGGTGGGGATGATGCCGGGTGTTCAGTTCAGATCCCATCGGACGGATGTTGGGGGATCATGCCGCATGCCGGGTCTATCGCCCTATGTTGGATATTGCCACGTATTTTACTAGATATGCCCATATCAATATTCAATAAATTCAATGAATTCAATTAATTCGATCGAATAGATTCAAAATAATCTTTATTAGCTTTTTGATTCTTCCTCATTACTCCTTACCGTTCTTTCGGTTTGCGGACAAAATAAACACAAAATCGTACAATAAAAAATAAATAATTTATTAATGTTCAAATAAAATCAAGTAATATTTATAAAATAAATCTATAAAAACAATATATATATATATATATATACTTTTATATTAACTATATATATCCATTAATTACTATTTATCTATATATTTTTTATAATTATTATATATATGTTGACGTGAAATTAAGTTTGTGTCCTAATTCCTCTCAACATTTGAATTTGTATTAGAAGGAGAGAAGAAAATTAACCAGAAAATCAAAGAGAGACCAAATCAAAGAGAAAACACCCAAAATTAACGTGGAAACCCCTAAATCGGGGAGAAAACCACGAGCTCTATCGGTGGGAGCAAAGATCCACTATCTAATCATCTGAATCACAAGTTGGAGCTCTATTGAAAGGGGAAAAATGGGAAAGAAGAAGAAGAAGGGGGAGGAGGAGAGGTGGGAGAAGACCCAAGTCTCCAACACAGCAGGCTTCACCAGGGTGGAGGAAGTCTCCCTTTGAACTGGAGGAGTTGGGTATTTATAGGTTGCTGGGATGAGGTGATGCTTGGGTAGCAAGCCAACCTCCAATAGAGCACGTGGGTGTCAGCCAGCCTGGATCCAACTCAGCAATCTTCTGGATAGTTCTAGATTCCAGCCTGGAGACGGTTATTTTCCTAACTGACTCTCAACTATTTAACTGCCTGGACTTCTAGAAGATTCTCGAAGCCTTCTGGTGAAGTGCTCTGAGGAGAGTGCTGACTAGGGTGGAGCTTATGCATTCTGCGATGTGGCTCTTTCAGGGGGGTGGAGGTCGAGGGGGTGAGGTCCTCGGCATTTGAGGACCTCGGCTTTTGAGGATCTTAGCATTTGAGTTGGGTTGCAAGGGGTCCTGAAAGGTTTGCTGTGATCTCGCCGCGTGGCTGATTGTCAGGGTGACACGTGTCCCCTTCAATCTCATCCTTATCAATATATATATTTATTATATATATAAATATATATATGTATAAGGAGGATAAGATAATTTAATAACTATCTATATATATAATAATATAAATAAATAAATAAATATAATATATATATATATATATATATATATATATATATATATATATATTATGTTATGAGATGAAAATATCCAAATATACGTGTCATGATTATAAAAGCCCGGATGAAAACTCAACAACTAGTTAACCATTTCCTTATCCGATTGTGGAGATCAGCTTTTCAAAAGTCTTAGGAGGTTCTGACAACTAGCACATAGTATCTAACTGTCTCCAAGCTAACACACTGTTATCTCCAAGTTGACGACCAACTGGCTCCTAATTGGCCAACAACCTCAACACTATATAATGAGAACTTTAGTTCACTGCACGAACATCTAACATTTGATCTAAGATATGGTATTTTGATTTGGTATGCTACTTTAATTCTACTAAAATTGATTGCCCTTTTATGCATCACTCTTGTTTGGAATTCTCTCTACTCTCTTCTTTGCTCTCCCTTCTATTTGGAGTCTCTTTGACTCAAGTGTCAGAAGCTACCCAGGGCACGAGTGTCCGACTCGCCTCTTTTCACAGATCCCTCATCCGATGAAACACAATCTTTGGAGGTATGATCCCTGGAGAAGAAACTTATCTTGTCAGTGATAAGGAGTTAATATGAGGAGTATTCCACCCAACTACTCTCTCATTATACTCATAGGTTCACGGAGCAGTGATATTTTTACCAACTAAGTTTCCTGAGAAAAGTTTTCGAAACTTTTGATGGTGCCTCGGGATCCTCGACACACACATCTCAATATACCATTAACGGTTTCAAGAACTGTTTACGGGAAACTCAGTTGGTAAAAATATTTTTTCTCATTTTTTAATTCAAGCCCATTCATTAGTCATCATGGCTCATGCCCACGAGACTCGGACTCCCCACAAAGACTCCATCTAACCATTTATAATCTAATCCCGGTCAGACCCGACTCGCCAACGCAGCTACCACGCGAACAGACTCACACAGACGGAGACGAGCGGCGGAAGGGGGGAGCACGTCGCGGCACGATGATGGCGCTGAGAAGGAGCACTTCCAAAATCCCTAGATATCTACCTTCCATTCTCCATCGATCCCTCCATTCACATGCCACCAGCTTCGGTTTGCGCCTCGCCTGATCATGTCTCCCATCGTCAATTTTTCTCTCTGGTGGAGCGTTTGATCGGCATGTATCTCCTACTTTTTTCGCAGGATTCAAGCAAGTGCATGAAGAGGAGAAAAGTAAATTGGTCGGTAATGTTTTCAGCAATGTCGCTTCAAGTTATGATCTCATGAATGACATGATGAGTGCAGGGTTGCATAGGCTCTGGAAGGACAGGTTTTGATTTGCTGTTTTTCACTTTTTTTTTTCGATTGCGCGCTTCTGAATCATTCATTTCATTTCATTTTGTTTGTTTTGGAACTATCTCTTCAGATTGGTTTCAAAGTTGAATCCTTTTCCTGGAATGAAGCATCTTGATGTGGCAGGAGGAACAGGTATGTTAACATTCAAATGCTGTTTCACAATCACATATGATGGAAGAATTAGTAGAAAAACTTGGTTGGATTTGGATGGGGGGAGGAAGAAGTATACTCCTGCGCACTAGGAAATCAATGAATTATTAGATATAGAGTGTTACAAACTGCGAGTTCTAATGAAAAAGTACTTGATCTTTGTCCATTTGACCAGTGTTGGCTCCATTAAAGCAAATACACAGGTTTTGGTTCATAGCTTTTAGATCTCTCAGTAAGGATTGTATAAGCATGGTTTCTATCCCTTTAGGAACAAACAAATTACCATCTTTCATGTCCAATATTAATGCGGCACTTTCTTTGGGTCTTGCAGGAGATGTTGCTTTTCGTGTTCTTGAGAGTATAAATAGTGTTAGTAATAGAGCCTTGCAGGAAGGTTTAGCTGGCATAGAAGAAGAGACAAAAATATATATATGTGACATCAACCCGAATATGCTGAATGTTGGCAAAAAGCGTGCCATTGAGAGAGGTATGGATCCAAAGCTGTTTTGCCTGCTTTCTCTGAAGCCAAACTTTTTTATGAGTGTTGCTTTTTATCCTGCTCCTAGTATGTTGATTCAGTTCTTAATTTATTCAGGGCTTGGTGAAGATCATTCTCTTCAATGGGTAGAGGGAAATGCGGAAGCTTTAAATTTTGGAGATGGGTCAATGGATGGTTATACTATTGCATTCGGGATAAGAAATGTAACACACATTGAAAAAGTACTCTCAGAAGCTTACAGGTGAACTTCTTGAATTTTGTCTAAACTCTTACATGCTTTGCATTTGCTAGTTTCAGTTCAGAACACTTATTTACATATGGGAGTTGTGCATGCACACTTTTTTTTTTTTTTTTGTGGCCATGGATATTAATTCATTAATATGGTGAACATGATGTAGAAAACAAAAGGTATTTTCTTTTTGAACTCCAAAGTGAGTCCTTTAATTATTATTTGACCGTTTTGGAGTTTTCACAAGGAAATGAAATATGATAATGGAAGCTTCTTCCTTTATTGTCTCACAAATAAAAGGTCAAGAATATAGGTATGATAACATGCTATACTCTATTGATATGCTTTCCAAATTTTAGGGTACTCAAACGAGGAGGAAGGTTTCTTTGCTTAGAGTTGAGCCATGTAGAACTACCTGTCTTCAAACAAATGTAAGCTTTTCTTTGAACTGTTCTAAAATTTCTATCTGTGACTATGTTGTTCTGTCCACTTCTCTATGCTTTCAAAGTTAGGAAGTTTTTGATATGAACAACTTATGCTTGTGTAATGAAAATCAAGTCAGTGGCATGCTATCAAGATGACATGACTCTCCTGATTATGAAATAAATTCCTCTTGATTAAGATTTGTCGTGGGTAAATTGTTCTTATGGTTAAGATCCACCACTGTAAATTGTCAGTTGCTATTTTAGTAAATTCAGTATTGAAAAGTGTTGAATGGTTTGCATATTTCATGAACTATCAAGGATATTATATTATTTGATCCTCCTAATTTCTGATTGTGTTTGTGGCTCTTCTCATCTTTCCTTGTTGTTGTTAAAACTTTTCAAATGATGTACCTCTTTTATTACCTTTCTCTAATTCATAATTTAACTTAAAAGAAAAAGAAATTCATACTCTTGACATTAATACCATCTATGTCCTTGTAATTGTTGCTCATCAACTCATTACTGAAACATAATTATATTTTCTGGCATCTTGAGCTAGCTGCTAAACATGTAAAGGGAACTTTCTTATATGTTTTTAGGTCCTTCCCTGTTGCTTTTTTGGATAACTCTTTATCTAATGCTTTAGAATTTAATTTTCTCCTCCTTCAGCTATGACTACTACTCATTTTCAATCATTCCCGCTATGGGAGAGTTGGTAGCAGGTGACAGAGAATCTTATCAATACCTAGTTGAGAGTATCCGCCGGTTCCCTAACCAGGTACATCTGAACCACTCTCATGTTCTATTCTCACTAGATTTCTCCACATGGATGTAAGCATATACTTATTGTTTTATACAGGAAAAAAATTTGGTATAAGTCATGCATAATATGATTATATACAAGGCATGTTGGATGATTTATTATATTAGAAGTTAAATTACTTTCAATCTATTTGAGTTGAATAATAATCTATTTTATTTAGTTTCTTCTATGGTTACCTTATTCCTTGATTCTGCATGATGGTCTATAAGTATTTATAGCTCCATCTATGTGAGTTTCCATATTTTCGACCATTTGTTGCCTTTTTTGGCAAAACTGCTGGTAATCAGTGGTGACATCGTTGGTGCTGAACCATAATTTGCAGACTCACAACGCTCATTGGAGCCACCAGAGAAAGGGTCTTCCCTGGAATATTGCAGAACATTCAGGGAGTGCAAGTAAGAAGCAGAGTGAGGTCAACAATGATGCGGATTTTATGTTTCAAAGATCTGAGTTTGGGCAGAAATCATTAGTGGGGACAGTCCAATTGTACGAGAGACATGTCTTCCTCTGTCACAAGAGTCCTGATGTGTGGCCATCTCATGTTGAAACCACAGACTCTGGCCAAATGCCTGGACTTCTCTCAGCGGCCCTGAAGGCCAGGAAAGAAGATCTCAAGAAGCACACTTGTTTGACCATATATCAAGGAGAGGATGATATTTCCTCAATGGATGGAGATATCATGGTCTTTCCAGACATGATCAAATATAAGGGGCTGACACAATTTGATGTTGATAATTTTGTTGAAGTGCTTGTGAAAGACAGTGGATGGTCTTTTGGGGAAGTTGAGACTTTGTCAGGGTCATATGTATTTGTATGCTCTCATGGAAGTCGAGATCGGAGGTGTGGCCTCTGTGGACCAATCTTAGTTAAAAAATTTAGGGAAGAAATAAAATCACGTGACCTTCAGGGTCAAGTGTATGTTCACCCCTGCTCTCACATAGGTGGTCATAAGTTTGCAGGGAATGTCATTATCTTTGGTAAGATTGATGATAAAGTAAGTGCAGATTGGTATGGATATGTTTCTCCTGATGATGTGCCTCTGTTACTTGAACAGCATATTGGCAAAGGCAGAATTGTAAATCGTCTTTGGAGGGGTAGGATGGGTTTAACAAAGGAGGAACAGAAGAAGGCTCACTTACTTCGATGCCAGGAGAACAGTAAAGTTGAGGACAAAATGTGAAATAATGAATGCTATTACTAGCAACTGGCATTGGTGTTATAAACAATTGCCATTAAGGAATTGAAAATTCTATATGTTGCCTAGATATTTCACTAGAACACTGGGAAACAATCAAATTAGTGAGGGGAAAAGTAAACTACTCATATCAAATTCTGAAGAGTAGCAGATGAAAAAACGATGTTGCACTTGAGAACCTGTTCTAACGATTTATGCAATTAACAAGTGGTTTGGTGGGTGGAGATAAAAGGGCATGTATGCTGCAACCAGTACTTTAATGCTGTGTATGTTGGAGGCTATATTTGAGTCATATTCTAAGAACCATCTTAATTCTCACTTTTGTATCCTAGAAGAGCATAAAAGACCATGTGTGTAATATAATGCACTCATGCAATGTCATGTTCTCTGTGTGATAGTTATCATTAATAATACTTTCCAATGACTAATTGTTAACGATAGAAGAATTACCATCTCTGTGGTGGAAGATTCTGACACTTGTTTTTGTCTCAAATCTATGCAATTTGTGTATACTACCTATGTCTATCTCATGTGTAACCTGATCTTTGATGCACTCAGCTAACTGAAATTATTGTTGTTATCTGTGCATCTGCTATCATTCATAACTTTGTTTTCAATATGCAGGAGACATTTGCTCGGATGATCCTTGATGCTGGATTTCAGAAGGTTGAATATGAAAACCTTGTTGGAGGCGTAGTTGCAATCCATTCCGGATTAAAATTGTAGAGTAAGTGTCATTCATTTTTGTCAGTCCTGTCATGAAATGCACGATACAACCTAACTATCGCTGCGTTATTTACTGATGCAAAATATTACTGTTCCTTGTTAACCGCAAGTCTGCACTCAGAATTATGAATTCTTCAGGTTACATGATTCAAGAAGTAAAATTAGTGTGAAAGTTCATTAACTCATTCCCTCTGAGGTTGGGGTTCCAATCATGCTTTCAGCTTATTTCTAGTGGCTTGTCCATATATTTCAAAAACAAAAGAATTAAAATTGTTGCCATTCATCCTAATATCATATATATGACTGAATCTGAATCATTCTTTCTCTGTCTGAGCTTATGATGCTATGTCGATTGCATGACATCCAAGGCAAGTAGGTACCTGAGAACACAAGTCTTCCATCCCTAGTGCTTGCTATACATAAGATTTGACAATGTCAATAGTTGCAAATGAATTCTTTGTTGATAAGTATTCCATGTCATGCTTTCAAGGGATAGGTACATACATAGTAAATGCTATTGGTGAAGCTTTTCTTCAAACACGGGGTACTTTGCTGACAATGGAAAAGTGTGGCGACTTTGTCTTTCAGCCAGTGTTTATCTCTATTTATCTTTCTATCTTTCATTATAATATTATTTCCCATGCATATCTGATCACATGACAAGTCTTCATTTCCAAGTCTTAACCATTTGCTTGATTATATATACAAGAAACTAGAAATATAATCTTCACGTGTGATCACTGTCATCAGGCCACCAGATGAAAACTAATATCAACAACTGAACCTAATGAACTGTAGGATTACATAGCACTTCAATCAGAGTGCCCTCCACGGAAACTCATTCATCCATTCATTGAATTCTTGACGCTGTCTTCACCAGCTGACCATCAATTCATCTTTATTTATTGCCATGACTTCCACTTCCTCATTGACCACAGGTCGTGCTGTATCTTGTTCATTTATTTTTGGTAAAAATATATTTTTGATTCCTATTTTATAGTATATTATTTTTTTGATCTATGTATTATAAAAATATTCATTATAATCTTTATATTTTAAGAATTTTGATAATTACAGTCTTTAGGACCGATGTGGCAACTGACATGGTAAAACTTCAAACTTAAATATACTAATTATCTGTTGGCCGATGTGACAAAAATAAAAAAAAATCTAAAAAAAATCATGATCATGCTACATCAATCAACACGGTAGTATTATTCGAATTAATATATTAAATTTTTGTTTATCTTGATGTCATATCAGTTGCCACGTCATTATATATATATATATATATATATATATATATATAGAGGATCAGGATCATGAGACACATTATTTTGATATACCATTTGACATCTTTTTCCATTCATCAGCACAAATGTTTTAACTAAATCCAATCAGATGGATGGAAGAGCGTCGAAAAATAAACAATACGCCAATTTTCATATAATTTAGGAACTTATAGGTCTTCATCTTAACATGTGAAATTTTTATACGGTTGGAATTTCACCATTTAATATGAAGGCACTTCTGCTCTTAATTGTATTTAAAATTGATATGATCTTTATTTTTCACGTTCTTCCATCCATAATGACGGATTGGTGAAAACAATAAAACCAAATGAAAAGAAGGATGTTAAATTGTGTTTCAAATAATTATTGTCGTAATCCTAACCCATATATATATATATATATATATATATATATATATATATAAGTATTCAACTCGTATGTCAAGGTGATTGCCACGTCAGTCATAAGAACTGTAATTATCTAAACTTTGAAAATACATAAATTGTAAAGAACATTTTTATAATATAGAAATTAAAATGAACAATATACTATAACATAGGGATCAAAAATATATTTTTGCGCTTATTTTTTACCATAGACTTGTATTGATAAGTACTATTATTGTGAAAGCATTGTTATTAACCATGCCATGTATGTGAGTGAGAGAGAAGAGGAGTCAAAAGGTGTATTATTTAAGATAAAGTAGCAGAAGGGACACAAAAAACTCATGGGACGGGCCATCAAATTCCCATCTAACCGTCCTTCCACTTTCCTCTTATATATAATAAATATAAAGAAGAGAACCCCAAAGTAAAAGAGAAACCCAGAGAGCTTTCAGCTTTCCCTTCCCTTCCTAAACAGAGAATTCAAACCCATTCCCTCCCCTTCTCCTCCAACTACATCAACTCCAAACTATAAATCAATCACTGCTTCTTCTGTTCTTTTAGTAGCATCATAGCAATGGAGTTGATGATGGGTAGAGGCGAAGAAGGGTACATGGAGAAGCGGCAGGTGTTCCTCCGGAGTTACCACTTCTCCAGGAAACGCACTGCCATGGAGCGCATCAGGCGCTCACTCGTCCGCGTCCGGCGTCTTATCTCCCTCCGTCTCCGCTCCGCGCGCAGACTTCCTCTTCTTGTTTGGTGCGGCCTCAGGCTCAAGCTCAAGCTCCGCCGCCGCCGCTTCCATCGCCTCGTCGCCATCCCACGCCCTCTCTCCTGCAACTCCGACTGCTGGCCTTGGTCCTCCATCTAAACAAGCTACCTTTTAGACTTTTTTTTTCCTTGTTTTTTATTATGCAATATTATAATGTTCAAAGAGAGTTAGTATTCTTCTTCTTCTCTTCTTCTTCCCTTTCGAAACAGCTGGGATGTGTGCCAAAAAAGTCTATGGTCAAAAGGTTGAAAAACATTGGGAGTTGCTGGGTTTTGTCTCCAGTTTACTAAATAGTAATAGTATTATGGAGATAAACACTTTTGGTTACATGATGGTAACACCAGTTAGACTGATGAAGTTTGTTCTTGAAGATGAGAAGCCAGACAAGAAGTGAACATACATGTCTCTTAAACTGAGGAACCTGCCTCTGATTCTATGCTTCTTTTTAGATGGTTTGGCTTCATCCCAGCATGCCTGCTGTTCCTGCTCTTCTTCCATGATAGTACCCAATCCACTCTTGAGTATCTCTTCAATGGTCTTATGGGAATCACTCCTGGTTCCTCTCTTGCTGCTGCAACTCATGGCCTTGAGCAATTTAGAACCACTCTTCTTCCTCTTCATCTCTTCTCCTCTTGCTAGCTTGCTGCAATGTATAGTATATCATCACATCCTATATATATATGATGCCAAAGTTGTGGTTTTGATTGAAGCGTGTGGTGTGAGTTGGACTTGGTTCCTTTACAGATGCTACTTTGATGATGCTGTCTGTCCTCTTGTCTCTGTAGCTAGTCTAGTTCAAACAAGCTAGCCTATATAAGTGGATTCAGTCAGGTTCCAATCTACACTACCAGTTATATATATTCAGAGAATATAATATCTATATATATATAATAAAAATTCATTTTTTTTGTCTTTTTATTGTGCGGAGGAAACCAAGGTACAATCAATGACAACCGATTCCCTCTGTCTTTGTTCATCCTCTCTCTTTCTCTTGGTTGATTGATGTCTGAGAAGGGGGAAGGAGGAGGAGGAGGAGGAGGAGAGGACGATGATGATTCTGAGGGAATTGAAGACAAGCCCGAGCGTGTGCATGTACGGCGTCAGAGGATGGGAGGAGGAGGATGCATGAGAGCAAAAACTCTCCTTCTCCGCCCAATCAAGAGGTTTCAAGCGAGAAAGGAACGCAACCAGCAGCATCGGCAGCGGCGGCCGCCTTCGCCTCCTTCTCGTCCTCCTTACGATGAGGATTTCGTCGCCAGTGGGTGTCATCTCTGTTTCATGCCGCCCACTCGGCATCATCCCAATCGCAATGCGTCCTCTGACGGCGCAAAGCCCCCTTCTTACCATGACTTCTTGAGATCGCTGCTTGAGAAGAATGATTTCTACTCGCCGGACTGCAATGTCCATCGGGAAGTTCCTTAACCCTTTTGATTCCTTCTCTTTTTTTAATGTTTCTTTGCTGGATGTGGTTCGATTGGGAGCTGGGATCTTGGTTCTTGTTGCTCCTTCTACTCAGCTGGATGAGTTTTCTTATAGGATTGTGGATCAGAAAGATTCCATCTTTAGGTTAGGAGAGTTTGTTTGTTTCCATGGCACTAAAGAGGGTGGGGTGGGAACTGTAGCTTCTCCATACATTGTCTGTAAAGATTACTGTTGCAAATCTAGCTGCTTTGGATATCAAAGTTTTCATCTTTTGTTCTTTTTTGGTTTATAGAAAAAGTAAAAATGGCAATTTGCGAGGAATTCTTGATTCTTTCTCATTGATCATGGCGATTTTGTTTTTCTTTTCCTTTGATGATGAAGTTCTTGATTCTGTATGCTATGGGCATTGCCCTTCACTATTTCTGTTTGCTTCAGGTGTAGAATTTCTGCACATTCATATAAAGGGAGATGCAACTTTCAACAACTTTAGGCAATGCTTTGTATTGTTGTTTTGTGAAAATGCATCTCAGAGTTGCAGCACAGCTCGAAGTTTGCATTAATGTGGATCAGCTGAATGAATTCACTGAGTTGTTGTCTGATTGTCAGAAGAATTAAGGACTGATTTGTAATGTTGATTGCTGACATTGTTGAGATCTTCATGGAACAAACCATGCACTCTCAAATTCTCAAATTACAACTTAGTCTCTCATTAGTCACCGATGAAGAATTGGCAAGAATGGTTGTTCTTATTCGAGTTAATTCTGACACTTTAAAATAGTATCATTCATGATGACTTTCACATTATCCTGGCTTTGCTTGTTGGCTCCAGATGCTGGGATGAAGCTGTCAAAGAAGGAGCATGAACCAGGTAATATACTCATGCTGATATTTCTGAAATAAGATATCTTTCTCTTTGTGTGAGAAGTTTTCTATATAATCACTGTCAATGATGGCATGGTTTACTAGAATTCTATTTATCAAACTTTCAAGCATCTAAGAGGGAGGATGTCTACTACTTAGTTACTCGCTATAAAGTATTGCATTGACTATGAATTGACCAATTTTATTCTCCTATTGCTTCATTTAAGAGATTGCTTTTCTTTGTGTCTCAGTGTCCTGCTTCTTTAGAATTCTTATAATCAATGTGGTAGTTGCAAATTGCAACCATGGAAATATATCTCCATGTCAGACTCTGAGAATAGCTTTTGTTTCCATTACTACTACTTAACTCATGCTTCCTTACTCTGTGGAAAGGTGAAGTAATGATTCAACCAAACGCTTCATTCCTGTTGATATTGTGTATACAGTGTTCAAGTACAACCTAGACATAACTCACATAAGAATTGAATACCATCTGGCTCATTACTGACTACTGATAAAAATAAATAAATGAAACAGAGCAAGCTTTCTTATTTTCCAGTATTTGTAATGAGAACTACAGAATATTGTGCTCAGCATCATTAAAATGCTAAACCATCTAATAGACTTGAAATATTCATCAAGACTTATCATACTTCAAATGTTTTATTGCCTTTAGAAGTTTAAACTGTGATTATACTGCTCTGCTTTTCCTTTAAATATGATAATAGCTTATAAAAAGTACAATTTTGGCAAATACAATAAAAAACCAGTCCAAGACAAAGGGTCAACATTGTCCCTGGTAGATATATATAGTGGTCTACTTGTCCGGAGATTGTTGTGTTTCCTCCCGGATAAATGTCAAGCTTCTTCTGGCAAGAGATTCAATCACCACTAGTTTGGGCTATATGGTCGTATAAATTGTATTAAACCAAAAAAGTAAGAGGAAATCAATATCATAATTTATCTTGAAAACATCTTTGAGTCCTCTCAAACTAAAAGTTTAACAAAATGGCTATAACAACAACCTGATCTAATTCCATCTAAAGGGTTTTGTAGGTAAAGCAGGAGCAAATTGCTTGCTTGTTATCACATAAAAAACATGTCGTTTTCACCCATCCAACTCTATTTTCAGTTTTTTTTTTTTACAAAGGCGACAAACACACCCAATAGGAAAGTTGAGGACATAACAGCTCAATCTCGAATAATCTGCAGGAGAACATCACCACGCGGCACGCCTAATCCGATCCCGAGTGATCCACAAGTGAACTTCACCTCTTAACAAATGACTCAGATATCAATAAGTCTCGTTGCCATTGGTGTCCTTGAGCTTTCAACCACTTAAGCCCGCACTATTCTACAATAACTATTCTAGGTGTGTCCGGAAGTGTTGGTAATGAGTTTTTTATTCTCTGCAGCCGTAGTAGGGTAGACTTTATTTCATTTGGAATCAGAGAATTCCCAAGAGTCTCTCTCTCTCTAATCAAATACGAGGAACAGTATTAATGTGTATAAGTGTATTACTGCCTGGTTCTTCCTGTAAGATGCCACAGTCTAGCAAACGTGGCTGAAATCTATTGGCTATTAGTGGTGTTGTGTGTTCTGGGGAGAACTCGGATATGAAAGGAATGTTTTCCCGCGCATTCTTTTTTAAGAGCTCTATTTATATGCCCTGCCTCCATCTGAGCGCTCGACGCGTTGCTTCTCTTCTCTGATATTTCTCTGGTCTCGAGAGAAGAGAGTGAGAAAGCCTCTGATCTTCTCGTGTCTCTGAAGGTGGATTCGATCTCATTTCCCTCTCGATTTCTTTCTTGATTCTTCGTTTTCGATCAATCGCCTTGAAGTTTTGGATTCCCCAGGGATTGGATCAGAGGGCGAACGGGATCGAAACCCTAGGGAGAAGCTCTTCGAAATTTTCAAGGTGAGCATCCTCTATGATCCGATCGCGATGTTTGTTCACTATTTTCATGCTTTTTGGAAAACATTATATGAGAATTGGTTGATAGATCGGTGCTTCTCTCTCTGTGTTTCATCGGAACTATGTTCAATCTCTGTCGCTCTTTGGATGGCAGAACACCGCCGCTTCCGGCCATGGACGGGATCGAGGTCTTGCACAAACGCATGAAAACCATAGTAGATACTTCCCCGCAGCCTACCCTCTATCTCTCTATTTTTCCATTTTATTGCGGAAATTATAAATAAATAAATCAATCTAAAGCAGGAGGGAAGCGAGGGGGACGGAGGTGAACCGAGAGAAGAGGAAGTAGGGATGGGAACAGGATCGCCGGAGATGGAGACCAACATCCAGCATATCCTTGAAAAAATTGAACGTTTGACTGTCCGGGTACAAATTAGAATCCTATTTTGACGAATCACTGAGTTACAGTCTCCTTCCTGATGATCACTGATGCCCACCGATATCCCCATGAAGGTTTCTGAGCTGCTGGAAGCTGGCAAGACACTCTTCAAGGACCTCACCACTGAATTCGAGGACCGATTGATCGCGTGAGTAGTGAGAAGCAAGCTGAGCTGTTTTTGATCCATTGTTAAGTAATGGCATCTTCTGAATGTTCTGTTCTTTATAATGCAGGATTCACAGGGAGCACATAGAGAAGTGGCAAGAGGAAATCAAGGAGCTTCGCATGATGGATGCGTCCAATGAAGCTGCTCGAGCCCGTCTGCAGAATGCCCAGCTTCATATTCTACAAAGCGTCCGTGAGGATTAAACTAAATAAATTCTTTGAGATTTCCCCATTTGCTCCATATACTTAGTCTCGTCACTGATAAAATGGACTACATCTCTATTACTTTCTACTTCTCATTTTGCTGTTCTCACTAAGTAACAGAGAAACATATTGATGTGAATTTGTGGTTCGATACTTCATCTTCACATGCATGCAATACATACATCTTGACCTTGTTTGCAGCCCTATTTGGAAATCAAAGCCTTGTTCAAGCGGTAATGAAAGAGTGCAGGGATTAACATTGCTAAGGGAGAAAGACTTCAAGAGCAACTTGGAATAGAGGAAATTCAACTCAAAAGGAAAACATCAACTACATTGTTCAAACAAGCAAGCAGAGAACATAACTAACTGATAAAGCAGCTGCCAGGCCAGCAAGAGGGGTTATTTTGATACACTCCTATCACAAAGCTCAGAGCTGGATTTCCCATGTTTGGTAGACTTATGTGTGGTTCTCACTCTCAAGTCCTCGCAGCCAAGGCTTTGGTACTGGTGGTTGCTGAAGCAAGCTCAATAGAGATCACAAAAGTTGATTTTCCTGCTCTTCGGAGATAGTGTACATCTCCATTCATAAGCATCACAAGTTTCCTACAAACAAACAGGCTAATGCCCTCCTCAGACAGCTTATCATCGCTTCCGAACATTTGGGCAAGTAATTCCTCAGGCACTCCACTGCCCGTGTGTGTTATACTGTCGAAAAGCAAATTCAGTACTTTGCAGGCTCACATAGGAAGAAGCGCAACAGAATAGTAGAAAATAGAACTTTGAAATACCTGAGTTCCAGATGCACTAGATGGATGCATTCTCCCAAGAAATCTTTATTAAGACTCGAAGTGATTTCAACCTGGCCTCCACACTGTGAGTATTTCACAGACACTGCCAGGAAATCAGCAAGGATTTGTTGAAGCCTCAGGTTATCTCCATAAAGCCTTTCAGTCAGGAATACATCCGGCAGACTATTAATTATCCTAATTCCTCTGCCTGCACCTGTGACAATTACTTGACTCACAGCAGCAGTCACCACATCCTGCAGAACAAACTCTGCCATCTCTAGTTCCAGAGGGCTGGGGGCAATTTACAACATAGTGTAGTATCAGCAGCAGTAGCAACAAAAACACAACAAAAATAGCTAATGAATCAGTTCTGGATAAGGTAATTATACCTGTCCATAATGTTGTTTTCAAGATTGAAGTCATTAAGAATTCTGTTCAGCTGTTGGTGACACTTCACACCAGTTCTCAGTATCTCTTTTTGCGCCTCATCTAAACCTGTGGCCTCCAGCATTCTCTGGGAGTACGCTATACCTGAAAGAGGAGTTCTCATCTCATGCTGTATATGCGCAAGAGCCTTCAATTTCTTCTTATCAGACTTCTCAGAGAGCTGCTGCACCTGTAGCTCCTGTTGCAGCCCTTGACTAGCAGTGTGCAAGAAGCAAAACACTCCGGTAACCACCCCGTCTGAATCTACCTTCCTGCTCACCGAGAGTAGGCACTCCACATCTTCCCCATTACGGTTGACAAATTCAAACTGCACCTTGCCAGTTCCCTGGCCTATGACAGCTTTGTTGATTGTGATACTAAGGTTTACAGATGCTTCCTGGTTCTTCAGACGACAACAGGCATTGTGACCTCCAAAGACCTCACCCAGCAGCATCTTGTTCATCACTTGTTCCCTCTCCCATCCAGATAATTTAGCCATCGCTGCGTTCCACTCTGAACACCAGCCAAACTGATCTGTGCCAAATATAGGAGGGATAAATGGGCTGGGATTGTGGACGATGGCTTTGTAATCCCCTTGGATCCGAGTGAATTTGTCCATCACCATCTTATGACCAGTCATATCCTGAGCAACGAAGCATACTCCCACAACATTTTTATTTGTATCACGGCTGACACAGGCATTCACAACCAGCACAACAGGGCCAGCCTCACTCTGAGTACCCTGAGTTCTCATTTCAAATTGCACATTTTGCTCTTCTTTCCCTGGATGTGAATTAGAGATGAAATCAGTGAACTATACATATATTACTAGAATTTATGAAGTGTAAATTCTTCAAGCAACAACATGAGCATTATGGGATGGGTCTTACCCTGGAATGCCAAGTAAAGCATCTTCCTGACGACTTCCACTGAAGCCTCTTCCACAAGCTCGAGCAAATGCTTCCCGATGGCTTCATTCGCAGAGATACCGGTCAGTTGAGCGGTCTTCAGGTTCCACCCATTTATTTGCCCAGTAACATCGACAGCCAAGATGGGAACATTGGCGGTCTCTATGAGACGCACCATTTCATTAGTCACAGTTACTAGTTCCACAATCCTTTCAGGCTTTTGAGCATCTGGCAAGGAGGATGGGCTTCTAGCCACACTCTGAGGATGAGTGAAAGCCCCTCGCAGGATGAGCTGCAGGGAGTGAATGGCGTCCATCTCATAGTCTTTCCAAGGCAAGCTTCTCATCTTCACATTCTGGAGAAATGCTTTGAATGATGACCTGGGGTGCAACTTTGTGCCATCATCCTTGTCATCCGGGTCGTGCCTTGCACCACCCCACCGGATTTCCTTCCATGCTTGTGTCCTGAACCAGAAGAGAATATCCTTGGAAGTAACCCGAGCTGCAGCCATTCCACAAACCACATCGCCCAGAGCCTGAGCACCCGGGTATCCAGCATCAAGCAGGCTGTCCGTGCTTAGGCCAGTTGACTCCCTATGCTGCCCCACCAGCCAATGAGCAATACCGCGTATCTCCGAATCAGCCGGAGTCAAACCCAGCCGCCAAATCTTGTTATCATACAGCAATGCTGCACCATCACACTTCACCAAGTCCATGATGTTCGGACTCTGCGTGATGATTCCCAAAGGAACAGGCTCTCTTAGCAGCATGTCACACAAGAGTGTCTGGGTTTTCAGGATTTTCTTCTCCCGTATCTGGGTCCCCGATTCCATCTCCTTGGTGACATGGACGGCGAACACCTGCATCAAAAACTGACAAGCATACCTCATAGGGAAGGGAATGAACCTAGGGCTTTCATTATGGCACACCACAAGCCCCCATAGTTTCTTCCTCTTCTGCTGCCGCGGCTGCTGTGACTGTCCAGGCTCCAACTTCTCCTCCTCATCCTCATCATCATTCACCACCACCGCCATGGTAATTGAAGCAATAGAGTTCATGTTCTCCATATACTTTAAGTGACAACTATGCGCCGCTCTGAGGGTAGACCCACAAAACGTGATATCAAATGGCAGTGTCTCGTCCTGATAAATCTTCACAGGTTTTGCTCTGCAATCACATATCATCCGAACTTTATTCTTCATGAACAGAAACCTTGCGGCCTGAGGAATGTCCGTGGCCGGATAATGAAGGCCTTCATAAGGCTCCAGGCCGGGCCTCGTCATCTCCTTGTAAACTTCACCGTGATCATCCTCATGGAACTTGTACACCATCACCCGATCATAACCCGTGAGTTCAAACACCTCTTCCATAACGATCTCACACAGCCTCTCCAAACTACCACCAGGCAAAGCTTGAATCCTGGTAATAGCCTTGGCCGCCAACTTATAAGACTGGAGAGCTCCGGCCGCAATCATAGCTAGTTCACTCGGCTTCACCGGCTCGAAATCAAGAACCAAACATCCCACCACCCTATGAACGATAGCATAGAAAGGCTTGCCGGAATACTTGCTGTGGACCAAGATAGGATTCAGAAGAGAGACCTCGGTGTACCCCAAGGCCTTCTGCAGCGCCTCCACGCTCGGAGCAGTGAAGATGCTCCTCATGTCAGTGCCGATGCCGATACTAGGGCGGTCACTGCTCCCAGTGGGAACAGCTTGGTTGGCCATGGTGAGCATGTCCAGTGCGTTCTCAGAGTAAGCCAAGACCTTGAAGGTCGGCTCATCAATGGCGATCAGGCAACCAAAAGGCTGGATCAGCTTACCTTTCTGGATGTGCTGCAAGTACGCAGTGACTTTTTCTGAGTTCTGGGGTTCAGGCATGAACGTGGCGTTCCTTGTGACCACGGTCCGGGAGTAGTCGAAGGAACTACCCTGTTCTTCAAACTCTGCATCATTCTTCGCGTCTACTGTGGTCTGTTGTATGACCCTCGCTGCACTCTGCTTGCTTTTGCTTGCACTAAAGGTAGCAGCAACAGGTGGAGAAGAAGGCATTTTTGGAGCATGAGGTAGCAACTAGCAAGGAGAAGTTTTGGAATTACACCTTAGAAACCGGCTGCATATATATATATATATATATATTGGTATCGGATTTTTTTGTGTATGACAATATTTATTAATTAGGATAATCTTAAATTTGAACCTCCACAATCACAAAATAAGAGCATGTGCATACGGGTGTTGAGTGATTTTCGGGAGATGTTTATCACCTTTGTCTAAAAAATATATATAACAAAGTCACGTAGCACCTATATAACAAAATTTATACGGGTGCTGTGTGACTTTCGGGAGACATCTCATGCAGTGAAATGTGCTAAAATAAAAAATATATTTTAATTTTCTTTCGTTGTATGAGTAATGTGACGAACTCCTAGTAAGTTAATTAATAAATAAATTATAATTTATCCATTTTATTAAAAAAAACAAAACAAAATCAGACAAGAGGACAAATTTGGGAGCCACCACCAGTGACCAGACAAGCTCCATTGGGAGTGAACTGAACTCATAGAAAAGCATTCCTGTTTCCTAAGCCCGAGAAGGCAACGGAAAGCTCCAAAGGAACCCCGTGGGGTGGCAGAGGGCAGCGGCAGCACCTCCTCTCAAGGCCAATTGCCGCTCTCCCTTGCAACAAAGCATAGATCACACGTTACGTCATGAAGCCAAAGGAGTAAAGCCATCAAATTGAGAGTTTGTCTTGTTGGAGATGCAGGGAGACGATGCAACTGGAAGGCACGTGGAAAGCACAGGTGGTATGCTGGTTACAAGAGCGGCTGGCTACTCTGTTTAAGGAAAGGGCAGGAGAGATTTTCCACCGATTGAGACGCGGTCATGTGCGAGGATATCCACGTGGACTATTAGAATACTTGGTGTTACCGGATGAAATATCAAAGAATGACACTTGATTTGATCTTGAGCTTCCAAGAAAATTGTGCGTATTATGAAATCTGTATACAACGGTGACAGACAAAATTACCGCCTAGTATCTGTAGAGAATATCATGATAACAATTAAAGTCACCAAAATCACCGTCCGCCATCTCAGGAGGATGTTACTATAGTTTTTTTGGACAAGGGATAAACCCCATTATCACCAGTAAGATAGATGCGGAGAGGACTATCACGGGTCAACCTGGCCCGACAAGCGGGACAACCCTGCCCGTGACTACCTCACCACACCCTCGCTTTCACCCCTTCTCATGATTCGAACTTGTGTTCTCCTCCTCTACGAAATGGAGTGACCTCGCCATGTAATTTGTTACTATAGTAGTTGAAATTATTGCCAGACAACACAAAGAACTTAATTCTCTCGTGTGACACTCAGTATGCTAACTCTCTTTCTTAATCTCATGTGCCTTCCTCCTTTGCTTTTTTTTCTCCTCTCTCTGACATCAACGTAGAACCTACCCCAGAGCATGAATATTTTCTCTCTCCCTATCCTTATAGATTTTGTTATGGTAAGAGGTGACTCCTAAAGGTCTGATCTTATAAAAAGACAACAATCCGAGACATTATCAATGGCAGATCTTTTTCCAAACACTTGTTCAAGGACACATCTTAATATCAACACTTGGGATCATACAATTGAAGTTAGATCTTTTAATGTAAGTGGCGGGTAAAAATCTTAAAAGGTCACCAAACTATGCCTATATTTCATTTTGGATATCAAACTTCAATTTGAATCTTTTTTATCACCCTACTTCTATTTGATTTCAAAAGAAGGAAATCCGAAGGAAATCGATAAGAATTATCTGACATGATTGTCGAATTAGCCATGTGAAGGGTATTGTGACACGTCACCTGTTTGATGTGGACTTGCTTTGTCATCAACCAAGGGCCAAACTTCATTAATATGATTTGGCATTAAGCTCACGTGGCAGTAAGTTGATGATGTGGCCGTTAGTTGATGACAAACCAAGTTCACATCATCAGGTGACATGTCACAATACTCTGTCACAATACTCTCCACGTGGCTAATTCGGTGGCCACATAAAAATACAAATTGAAGTTTAGTACCCAAAGAGAAATATATGTCTATCAAGATGTTTACCCACATTGTGGCAAATGATGTGGCTGGTGATGTGTCACAATGCCATATCACGTATAAATGGATTTAATCAATAATAGATAAATATATAGATCAACTTGCTGGTCTGGGATTAGGTAAACAAGGAATTCACTTAACCAAACTGTGCAAATTACAATAAAATGGGAACTGTTTCACAATCATCCATGGGAAACATGGATTTGATGATTTTTAGTGGAGCGTAGCATCTTGAAGGCCAGCTGGATGATTTGTTCATATTTATCATAAAGAAACAAATTGAGTCTATTTTAATTTCAACCCAAATTATCCAAACTTGAGCCAACCTAACTACAAGATCAAACTTGGATTGGAGAATTTCAAAGATGAGTTTGAGTGACATTTTTTTAAAGCAAACAAGTACAGTGCTGATTTTGATGATAATAAATGCACTTAAAATTCAGGGCAATTCATAAGTCACCTGGGCTATCATAAAGTCACTGAAATGTCACCAGTGACATCCATCGTAAAGAATTCAGATGGGAGTAGACGTTTCCTTCTGTTTATTATGTTCCATTAAAACAGTAATTCAACTATCAAGATAATATAATCTCCACTAATACCTAAGACAAGATCTAGCTTAAGATATAGCAAATGAGAATTAAAGTCATTTTTGGTTCATGTGCTTTAATCAAATGTTCATTTTTATCATTCTATTTTAAAAATCTTCGATATGGTCCTCAAATACGTCCCTGATGCCGATGTGGCAACACAGGTGGCATATGAACTAAATATAATTAATTTTTTTTATTTTAGGTGACATGCAACATCAACATGTCACATCGTTATTTTTTTAAAAAAATAGTTTATTTGAAATCCATTTTGTCATACCATGTCAGCATCCACATCATCCTAATCTTGTCATGTAAGTCACCACATCAGAAATATCAGTCACATGTGTTGTCATATCAGCACTAGGAATGTATTTGAACAAAAACTTCAATGTACAACGACTGTACTGAAAATTTTTAAAATATAAAGACAAATAAACATTGGGTTGAAATACAATGACCATTGTTGTATTTTCAAATGTACACAAAAACCTTTTAAGGAGCCATTCATAAAAGAGAGAAGAAAAACACACAGCATTATAAATCACTGTGTGCGAAAAGAAAATAAGACGATTGAACTTTCAACACTTGTATTGCAATAGAAAAGTGGTTAGTAGTTGAATGTAAAATCACTCACTATAAAACAGCATTGATGCTCATCTTGCCTGAGTATGCTTTTCCTTGATTTATTACATATTTATTTATGCTTCTCTATATTAATATCTGTTCACAATTCAGCAAACCAACTTGCGTGTAATTAGCTATTTGCATGATTCCTAAATGTGCAAAATACCTAACATCTTGATGTTGGGTAGCAGCATTTGTTCCGTTCATGCATAAGGCTGGAGTTGTATCAAATCACACACCAAAAACACATGCAGAAAACTCTGTTGATGAAGATATAGCAACCTCTCAAGGTTAACATCAGAAGCTTTTTAGGAACAATGGCTTTTTATATGAGGAAGTTCTCTAGTGCCACTCCTCGAGCATTTTAAAACTTTATGTCCATGTTCAGTTTTCTGCAAAGTAGAAGATGGCACAGACACTAAGAATCTAAACTGAAGGTTGTCACTAGTCAATTGAGGGAATAAGCAAATGCCAGATAATCACGTGCGGGAAAAACAAATCTAACAAGTTGCTGAAATTCAAAGTAGGGACTTTCAAGGCATTGGTAAGAGAAGATACCTCTCAATTGTGAAGAATGTTGACCATTCCCTTCAAGCGTCTAGCTTTCTGTTCATGCTCTCTCTCAATCCGCATTGTTGCTACCTCTTTCTCGATAACAGCTTTTTCCCTTCGTAGTTTCTTTGTTTCAACATCCATTGCTTTGGTCAGTGTATCGATTTTCCTCGATAGCATCTGGACAAGTAATCAGTTATTATTGTAGAGAAGGAATGGTTTTACACAAAAGGAGGGAACTTCAAATATCCACCTCTATAGAACTATCCTTGTCTTTTAAGCTTTGTTCCTTCTCATTGCATGCTTTTCTTAAAGCAATCACCTCCTTCTGAAGGATATCATAAAATGCGCCTGAAACTGAGTCATCACCAACAGCTTCTACATGATCCAGTGGCTTGCCATTGATATTAGCTTTATCTGATTCACTTGAGGCATCATTTATGGATAAAACTTCCCTATCATCTTTCAAAGAATCACTGGTGCGATCATCTTGGAATGATTTTGTTCTGCATTGATTTTCATGTGATGAGGACCTGCCTCCATCAAAAGATTTAGATGCTCCTTTTGCATGTTTCAACATGATATTGGACGGGCTAGGCAATATTGGTGATCTTAGAATGTGATCTGATGGTTTCCGTGTGGCAGGACTAGAAGAGTACTCAGCCCCATTTACTGAATGGCTCCGAGACAATCCATTAGGAATGCTTCGCATCCCTGAACGAGGTGAGGTCTTCAAACTGTCTTCAAGAACCTTCAAACGTAGATGAAATCTCTCCTACAGATAAACCTCAGAATTTTCATGTTAATGTCCAACTCACAATGCCAACCTAAGAGTGGCATAAAGAACAACAAATAAATAGACCACCCATACTTTGAGTTGAGCCTCTGTTTTGGCAGCACGCTCTACTATAGAGAGTTTGTCACGAAGTTGCTGCATTTCTCCCTAAAGCACAGAAAAATTAATTGAATACTCGAGCTAACTAAACATCAGTCAATCCAAACTGCAGTTCCAGAGGAATACCATTAGTAAGCGCCGTTCTTCAAGCCATTGTTTTACAGGCATAACTTTGTCATTGGCATCTTTCCATTCGTTTGCAATCACAACTGCAACTCGATTTTCTGTAACCTTTGCACGAGACAATGTCCTCTCAAGAGTTCTTTTCTCTCCCTATGAACAATGAAGCCGAAATCATAGTTAAAGAAGTATTTTCGCATACAAACCATAGAGAGCCCTTCACTAGGTTTTAAATCCCAAGTGAACCAGAAAGAACATTGTTAAACTCTTGTTACAAGTATATCCAGTATGATAACACAAATAGAAAATAGGGACTATACCTTTAACTCACTAACTTGACGCTGATAATCACGCACTGCATTTGCAGCAGCAGCTCCTGAAAGTAGAGCCTCCTCTAGCTCATGGACAGTTTGCGTGAGCTTCTCAACCTCAGACACCTTAAGACGATGCATCCTATCTAATATTTTGTACTCTTCCTGCCAATTTACAGTGCTAAATCAGAATTGAGAAAAGTAAGAATGATGATTATTATGGATACTGCAAGTACAAACAGAGATGTGATCACTGCTCCTCAACTTCATCCCGGTTTATTCCATTGTGTTTTTTATTTGTTAATTTACACTTGTTAGTAAAACGAAACAAAGAAAGAGTCCAGCTACCTGACATATATCATTTTGTTTCATGAGTTCCTGATTCTTGTTTTGGAGGTCATCCACAAGGGCTGCCTTAATCTTTGCAAACTGGACTTCTCTTTCTGCATCCAGTAAAGCTGCTTCCTTGGTCTTAGTCAATCTCTCCAAGGCTCTATTATCATCCTGAAGCTTTGTAAGCTGCAAGGAAATACATAAAAATTATGAAAGGTTTAAGATTCTGAGTTGAAAGATCTCTCTCTCTCTCTCTCTCTCTCTCTCTCTCTCTCTCTCTCTCTCTCTCTCACTAAAAAAAAAATCCACAAAATAACAAAAAACAAGAATAAGGCAATCAGAGAATACCTCTAGCTTCAGGAGCTTAATTTCTGCTTCTAGCGGGAACAGTATGGCTTCCAAACTCGGTAGCTCCTCATCTTTCTGAGCTGCATGAACTCTTCTGAGAGTTGCCTCTGCTGCAAATTGTGCTGCCAAAGCTTCTTTCTTTTCATCAATTATTCTCTTGACTTCTAGGTTCTGAAGGAGGAATTATCAAACATTACATTATCATCCTTAACCATTGGAATTAACATTTTTGCAAGTATAAGTTTCATACAAAAAATCCAGGGCCTAAACTTTACACCAACCTTGTTCTCAAGAGCAGCCTCTGATGCCTGGAACTTCTCCACCATCTTCTGAAGCTCCTCAGTAACCTATTAGCCAGTGGATGTTAGCAAATGTGCAAACAAAATAATTTGGAAGACAAAAATCCATACTGGGCTTTACCTCATCAAGAGCCTTATCTTTTGCTCGCTCAGTTAGCTTTAAAGCTTTGATCTCACTTTGGGCTTCTGATAGTTCACGGTCCTTTTCTATAACAGAAAATTATTTAGTCTGAAGATGTTAGCTTTGAAGCAGAAATCCTTGCCGATATCCATAAAATGCATGTGACAAGTTGCACTTGTTAACTACATGGACTACCATTAGCTCTGACCAAAAAGTTGGTCAGTAGCTTGTTTGTCATATCTTTAAAACAAAATGACCTATGATAAAATTCTCAGCGGTAATGTTCCAGTTCCGCCAATACTAAATTAGCTCACTCTTCACATAATGTCTTTCATGTTTGTCTCTCCAAACAACAGCAACTCTTACCTGTGGAATAGCTAGGGAAACAAGATAAAAAGGAGAACAAACAAACATTAATTTTGAGGGCCAACTTTTATGAGATCAAGGAGCTTCCTGCGAAACAACAGGCTATATTGCTTGTTCATGAGTTTTAACCTTTATTATTGTTACCGAATTAAACTCATTTTTTGTCATGAAGTAAAATCATAAAACAGAATGAATTCATAATTCTCTAACACAGCAATAATCAAAGCCCACAACTAGAAATTACATTAAATAACCACAATCCTGCTCACATTATTTGACAAAAAAAAAAAGAAATAAAACAAACACTAGGAAGGCAATATATTCATCCAAGTTACACCCTGTGACCAATGTCTTCTATCCAGTAAGGGATTAAAGACTCATTTCTCCTGAAAATGCTAAAATTGATGATTTTTAGGTTAAGGAAAAAACAAAAAACACATCCCAATCTCCAAATTCGCAAACCTAACACCAACACCGACACAAGAATGAACTAAATCCTGAACAAAGACATATACTGATATACCACAACATTGTTCATCAAATTGAATTGCCAACAGCAATAATTAGAAGATGATGAATAATTGCCATATATACCTTTCAGTTCGTTTTGGAGGCGATTGAGCTCAATCTTGACCGGATCGGAGCCGTGCAACAAATTGATGAAATCCTCTTCATCAAAGCTCGATCTTTTAGGGCACTTCTTCTTCACAGTCCCAGTCACCGACACATTAGGCGGATCGAAATCCAGCCCAGATCCATACACCAAATCCCCACTCTCCCCCATTCTTCCTGGAAACCCCTAGAAACGAAACCCTAACCCTAATCCATGGAGCTCCATGGATTCAGTCGAGAAGACGATGGTGAGAAGAAGGGGCGGCGCTACGCGGTTCCTTCCCGCCAGGCACCGCTGCTTTAATAGGATCCCAACCCAACTGTTTTTTAACTGTCGGTTTTACCGACGGAAAACTGCGGTTGAATTGACCAAAATACCCTCGAGGTTTCTTCATTGAGTTTGATTGACAGCCATGTTAGAAAGGGAAATTCCATCTCCATGCTTTTCTTTACTCTGTATTTTATTTTACTTGGATTGAACTCTATAATTCTCATTAATTGTTGTATCCTCAGCTCTGATTTGGTTGTTGCCAACCCATAGACAAAAATATATATATATAATGCAGATTTATAATTTTTTTTATAAAAAAAATATTAATTTTATTATCAGCTGCTTTGCTATGTTTCCAAAAATAATATCCATAATCCTAAAATCACAATTCATCAATCACTCCTTGTATATTCTACTCATATATTCTTTGTAATGCATGCATGTGGTAATTAAGTAATAATGGAGGATATGCTTTTATAATTAAATAGTATTATCTACATAATAATATTGTTTTTTTATGAGGTCTTTTAAAAATATAGTATTATTTCACTAAACATATTTTGGTTTTCCTCATTTTTTGCACATGTTTATTCATAAATTATATATAAAACTATTATTATTATTATATTATATTATATTATTTTATTATTTTATAAAGTGGATAAACTATGAGTTTATTAATCATACTGAAGTTCCATTACAAAATACCCAGTCAGAGGAAGAAAGAAAATACAAAAATCTATTCAGTACTGATTCTCTAACTGAGTTGGCGAAGCCTTGAACTTTTCCTTAAGTTGTTGTTGTGTAGTCCTTGAAAGCCTCATCGCCCTCATCGGCCCGCCCCAACATGACATCTGCAAATTCAAGGCTCCGCTTCACCAGCTCTTGAACCGCCTCCAACTTCGGTCGTTTGGACGATAGAGCTGCATTCATCCAAGATAGAATGAGGAAAAGGATATCGTGAATAAGTTTCAAGAAAACGTATTATTTATTTTGAAAACATCACATATTATTGTTCTCTTCACACGCTCCAGTGATTGCCATTACTGTGAGGTCTCATTCCCCTCACAAGGTTTTATCCACCCTAGAAAGGATCGCCTTGGAACTTCTTATGGTTTTCAGCTCTTCGACTCCTGTATGTACCCTAAACACCTGGCAAAAGTGGTCCCATATGTTTATTACATATGGGCATGAGATAAGCAGGTGGTGCACTGACTCATCCTCTGAGTCACATAAGAGATTTTGTCATGGGTGTGGTTTTGGTTAAAAAACATGATTGGATTGCGAACCGTCAATATTTCAAGTTAAGCATTGTACTTTCGGGATGAAATTTCCATGAAAACACTTTGCCTAATCTTGTGAATTTTTAGTTTTATTTTTTATTTTTCCTAACTTTCCTTGTCCACTTGACTTAAATTTTATCCAAATGCATGGGATTGGGATGAATAGTTTGCTTTCAATACAGTGGGAGGTAGGTTGGTTGGCTGGTGCTTAATTGAGATCTAATCTTTTGTGAGCTGTGGATGGGATGTGATAAAATTAGAAGAGTAGGAAAGGAGAGAGCATTGAAGGGAATGGAATCAATTAGGGCCCCTCACAAGAGACAACAAGGGTCCCAACCTTACTAGCACTATATATGATCACAGAGCAAGATGCTTTTTTAGATGGAGGATGGTGGGAGGTCTCCATCATACTCTTAAGCTAATTGGCTTGGGGGTCTCTCTGGATTCCATAAAGCAAGCTAGCTAGCCTTTGGTTAGAAAGCATGCCATGTGATTAACTAACTATAATCTCATAATCCTTTTTCTTTTTTTTTTTTTGTTTGAGAAACGATAGGAATTAATTACTACCAATTTAATTACTAGTAATTGTAGCTCCCATGCCATATATATATGGGTTTTAAATTTTCATTCATCCACTAATCACAAGAACTAGTAGAGATTGTTACAAGTCTACATCTCAAAGGGAGATTTGGTTCTATTTGATGATGTAATTGTCTATTCGAATTTCATTATATAACTAGATTTAATGTTTGTTAGAAGTTCACTTCAAAATTGCTACATTTATATATATATATATAACTTTCTCCGTCCATTGTATATTAGAATTAGTGTCACTATACAAAACAAATACAATTTTGTCATTTGTCATTAAAGGGGCAGCCCGGTGCTATAAAACTCCCGCTATATGTGGGATCCAGAAAAAAATTATACCATTTGGATCTATTGTATGCAACTTTACCTTATTTTTATTTTTGCAAATGACTGTTTTCAGGACTCGAATCTGTGACCTCCAGGTCACGTAGTGACAATTTTATCATTTGTCATTGAAATATATATATATGTTTTTCAATGCATTGGTGTGATATTTTTATCTTTATTGTCTTCTACACTAAAGATTAGTGATGTCTTTTTCATCGTTCATCATATAAGAGCTGCTCAAAGAGAGAGAGAGAGACTTGTGATGGTGCTGGAGATGTTATATATCAGACCAGTCCAACAAAGTACATTAATGAGAGACAGCTACTCTTTTGCTTTCCCTTGAATAGAATGGTTTTTGAGCAGAATTCTGTCAAGCATTGGGTCTGGTCTACACAGACATCTTTCAACAAAATTGCTAGTGTAGTGTATAGACACTGTAACCACGACCAATCTGGTATTGGTAATTGGGAGGGTTGGCACAGCTTATGGAAATTGCCTGTAGCTCCAAGGATTAAAACCTTTCTATGGAGATTTCTATATGGTAGACTTCCAACATATGAAATGCTATACAGTCTCAATATTGGGCCTATGATGATGTGTCCCTTTGGTGGATTGGAAAGGGAGACTTTGACTCATATTATGCAAAATTGCAGTCTTTCTAAACAGTGTTGGAAATTGCTGACTGAGTACATAGGGATTAATAACAATAGCCTTGGTGATTTAGGGATGGTCAATGGCTCCTAAATCAATGGAGAATGGGTAAAAACAGGATGATGCTATCTAAAGCACTGATAGCTACTTGTGCTTGGAGCATCTGGAAGCATAGATGTGATCTTATATTTAAAGGAAAAGGGACTCAGGCACTGCAGATATTTCAACATGCTCTAAATGCTACTCAAGAACAGATAGGAAGGAACCAAGGACAGCAAAGGGAGTATATCTCCAACTCTGCTCTAAAAAACAAGATCACAGCCTTTTGTGATGCTTCATGGACTGAGGATTCTAATCTTGCAGGTACAGGTTTCATTGTTGTTGGTGGCTTGGATACTTGCATTCTAGCTTGCGCTTCAGCTGTCCTGGCAAATTTCAGTTTCCATGCTGAACTTCTAGCAGTAAAAACAACCATGGAGCAATGCATGATGAAGGACATAAAAATTGATCAAGTATGCACTGACTGTCCAGCAATCCTGGACCTCTTCCTGAATAAGGATGACCAGAACAGATGGAGGTATACAAGTGAAATGCAGCACATCAAGAACTACTTCAACCAAAGTCCACTCATGGAACTCACTTATTGCCCAAGGGAGCTTAATACTTTAGCAGACTTGCTGGCGAATCATGGTAGAAGAAATCCAACTCTTTCTTTATTCCATAAGGGAACCGATCGTCCGAGGTGGCTGGAAGAAGCAATGGCTATTGATGGATTACATTTTTTATTTACGTGCATTGTTATCTTTTGTTGTTTAATCAGCTGGATGCAACTCATCATGTCAAAAAAAAAACATTAATTAATGCTTCTACAGTAAACTCAAACACTCATCATATATCTATATATTATTTCCAGGATTACATCCACTCAAATTGAAAAATATATAAAACTACATAGATATATAAAGAAGTACTTGGTGGGCTGCCTTCATTAATCCTCAGCCACAGTCCAAGCAATAAAACACAACAATATTGAATGCATGATGAAGTTCTACTAGAACCTGTAGAAGTGGAAGTAGAACTAGAACTGGATGGAAGTAGTATAAGTGTTACCAAACTTCCAGTTAGAAGGAGCCACATTATAGAAGGTCTTGACCTTGCCATCATCTGTCTGCACCCTGAATGACAAAGCCTGACCATTAAGGTAAGAGTTACTCTGCCAGTTCATCCCCCAGTTCCTGCTCATTGTCTCCCATCCAGTCCTTGTCCCCTTGATCCACATCCCTGTCACCACCCCACTCCCTCCCACATTACTCACCAGAACCAGCTCAAAGTAGTCCTTCCCATTTATAGCAAATCTCACTCCTCCTTTCCTCCCACACCTCACCCTGCATATATTTGTTATAATGTAAAAGTTACTAATGGAATCTACTAATGGAGATGTGTCCACACTTAGGGCTGTAAAACGATCAAGCTGTTCGTGAGCAGCTCGAGCTCGGTTCGAAAGCTCGAGTTTCGCCGAGCTCGAGCTTCAATTTCGAGCCGAGTTGAGCTCGATCGAGCTCAGCTCGAAAGCTTGAAATTTAATATTAATATATAATATAAATATTAATAAAAAAATTAATAAAAAATCAATAAATATTAATAAATAATATAATATATGAATAAAAATATGTAATATTTAGTATTGATATATAATATATAATATAAAAAAAATTAATTTATAAATAAATTTTTAATTTCAAACTAAATCCGAGATTTCAAAATTATAATTAAGTTCTTAATTTTGAGTTTTTAGTAGAAATTTCGAGCTTTCGAATTAAAATCGAAATTTCAAACAAATTTATTCGAAATTTAATTTCGAGTTTGAGAACGAGTTATTTATTTCGAGAATTCGGTTCAACTCGATCAAGCTCCGCCGTTTACAGCCCTATCCACACTTATATACATATATAAAAGTAGTACCTTCTATAGAGGACAGGGACAATGCCAGCACGGTAAATGGCGATGGTTTCCCATGCAGGCTGGGACATGTCGAAGTGCTGCCGGGGAGGGTTGCACCAACCGCCGTTATCGTTGGGCAAGTTGTAGTTAGGCGGGCAGAAGTTTGTGGCTGTGACGGTGATCGATGTACCTCTCTTGCACCACCTGCTGGACTTGGCAGAGTCGCACACTATCTGGAAACAAGTCCCACAAGACTTCCCACTGTTGAACAGAGCTGTGCTCAATGCTGCATTCTTTATCCCATATCCATCACTGTATAGATTCCCATATCCACATGCCCCTCCTGCATGCATTAATTTCAAGAAGTTAATTATAATTATATATATAAATGGGATTTAAGGTTTAAGGTGTGTATGATTGTATGTACCCATTGTGCCAGAAGCATCACTGCCACCATAGAATGTTGCAGAGGCAGGGAGCCAGTTGTTTGCAGCAATGGAGACTCTGAACTGAGAGATGGATAATGTCATGAGGAACAGAAGGATTAGAAAGGGATGGGCATATCCAGATGGAGTGGCCTTCTTCTCCATGGCTTAAAGCTTGGAAAGAAATTAAGAAAGTAGTATAGTTAATTGGAGGAGGAGTACTTCTTGCAGAGACTCATCCTCTGTATTTATAATGATGCTGGTTCTTGGAATGAGTTGACTTGTGACAATAGGCAATAGTAGCACTCTGTTTTTGAAGTCAACGTAGCAAGCCCAAGTTGGTAACCACAACTCACAAAACTTTTTTTTTCTGGAAATGGAGGTACGAAATGGTACGTTTCAAACTGACGGCGTGGATAAACAAATGAAGTCAATCTGAGATCATACATTCCAATTGTTAGTTGAACATGGATTAACGTGGATGGTGGTTGATAAATCCTTTTTAAATTGCAACCAAATGGTTCTTTAAATTTGATGCTTGGGAAGGTTGTTGAGAACTGAAAACTGAAATCTATTCAAGTTTGGTGTGAAGTGTGTGAACAAACAAAACAAGCTTTTTTTTTTTTATATATATTGATGGCAATAGTCAATGTGAAGTGGATATGAAGAGCATGTGGATCTATGCTGAATTTAAGGGGAGATTTCTTCATTCCTTCCGTAATTCATGTATAATCCACATGGGTTGGTGTGTAGTAATCTAATATTTTTTTGAATGATCTTTAAATTAGATTAGATTAATGTACAAGTCATCTAGTCAATGAAAACAATACAATCTCAGAGTATGTATGAGTTCAATTGATTTCCTGGTATTCATCCAACAAGCAATATGTATGTCAAAACTGTTAACCTGATCATATATTCATATCAACTAGAACATTGCAATGTACAAAATTGTGAAGTCTCAATATGGAAACAAAAGAAACACAAGATTCTGAGTATTTCTGTATCTATCTATCTATCTATCTATCTATCTATCACACAAGACACACATCTGGATCTCCGTCAATGAACTCATACCGGCTGAAGTGTTTGACCCTGAATATCCATTCTCCCTTAACTGCATCGTACGAAATGAACTCCGCACCCTTCTCCTCGGCTTTCTTCCTCAGCATTTCCTTGTACCGCTCGATCTTGGGGCCGTCTGTATACTGCTGCCCAGTCTTCTTATTTGTAAACTTGATGTTTAGTAGTGTCACCTCTGCAGGCTTGTTCAGTCCCTGGCCGACAGGAGGCTTCTTGCTCTCATCCTTGTACACAATCACCTCACGGTTATTGAACTCGATGAGTGAATCGAGAACAAGCCCTCTTATGTCTGTCTCTCCATAAAATTTTATACTACCATACCCATGTCTGCCAACCACCAAGTCCTTCACTTGGCGGCAAAAACCTGGTTTTCCTCTCTCCTTAGCAGCCAACTCCTGGATCTGTGGCTCAGTGAAATAATCAGCATACTGGAGCTTGGGCGTCATTGCCTTTATATCCACACCATGCTGATATGCAATCGCCGACTCACTTGCATGATGTCCAGAGTTTGTGCTGGAGGATGAATCTGCCTTCATCTGGGAATGATTGTAATGAACCCCATTTGCCTTGTGCACTGGTTTGGATGGCATTGCAGTTGCCTTATCTTGGCCTATGATGTGAGCATTCTCAGATGGACTCTCTGCACCAAAGGAACAAAAGTAAAAGTACAAAACCAACACAAAAGAGGCATTTGATGATAAGTCCACATTCATAACCAAAAAATTCACTCTAAACTGTGAATGTACAAAACTAATTTACCATGAAACATATTTCTAGCTTCCTAAATAATATTTCTAACAATTTTCTTCTGCTTGGCTTGCCCTTTTTTTTCTGGATTTTTATGCCACCAACAGTATTTCTTCGATCATAGAGTTTGTAAAGGCTGATTCATTATATTTTAGCTTTTCCAATTTGGAGATCACTCTTTTTTTGTAAAAAAAAAATACCAGAGTACTTGAAGCCATCATTATGAAATAAGAATTCGACAGTCCAAAACAAAGACGAATGGAGGTAGTTCCTGAAGTGGGTTCTTCAAAGCAAACAATTTCAAAGACATAAAATTACCAACAGAGCTACTATTTAAACATAGCTTGAGTATGTACATAGGCAAATTAATTAAGCACATGAACATAAAGGCAACAAAAGTACAACCAGAAACTAGAGCAAGCATAATGCATTTACCAGCATGATTCAAATTTGGCGATCCATTTATAGCTGCGGCAGAATGCTCACCTGACGCACCACCTGAATGACAAGAATAACAAACAATATTTCATGGCACCCAACAACTCTTCCAGAGCAAGAAAAACCAATTCCACGTTTTTTTATCATCAAAGATACGATGGATTAGTAACTATTAAGACCTATTCAATTAGCAGAGAACCAACAAACAAATGGGCCAGAATGGAATACAAACAATATTTCATGGCACCCAACAACTCTTCCAGAGCAAGAAAAACCAATTCCACGTTTTTTTATCATCAAAGATACGATGGATTAGTAACTATTAAGACCTATTCAATTAGCAGAGAACCAACAAACAAATGGGCCAGAATGGAATACAAGAAGAACCAGCAAGCATAATAATAAAACCCAACAGTTTCAGAACAGTTTCAAATACTAGTTGCATAAGAAGGATGCTAGACCATTAAAATTCAAATAATATCAATATGTATTGACTAGAATACCCAAAATTGCTCCATAGAAAATTAACCATTCAACTTGGATGTACAGCCCCATCTAGCCAATTAAAGTTAGGTTAAGACAGAAGCAAGGATTCTGATGCATGCACCAATTCACTAACAGTAATAATTCCTGAAAACAAATAAAGGGTATTATATTTGTTGCCACATTTTAGATCACCAAAAAGGAACATGATTTACCATGTCCATTAGCTGGAGTGGAGTTCTCTTTCAGAACACTTTGCCTTTCTTCATTTCTTCTTGGGGGGCACTGTTCAATTGGTCGAATAACCAGTGCCCTTGGGTTATCCCTCGGGATGAAAAGTACATCTTTAGGTGTAGATGGCGTTTCATCATCCGCAAAAAATGGATCCTCATCCTGAACATAAATAAGTGTTCATAAAGTATATTGTATTAAGACATGTCCCTTGGTTGGACACCTGAAAGAGCACAATCAGATGCACAAACAGGCAAAAAGGAGTGTCATAATCTAAAACTGACAAGTATCTCACCTTTGGGTCTTCGATTTTAGGATGATATTTCCTTATTGACAACCTCATCCTTCTCTGGAATAAATATCTAGGAACTACCAAGGATGAAATCCTTACTGGGACAGGCATTTCAGCAACCTGCTAAGAGTAATAAGTTAATCATCTTAAGATCAAGGACTTGATATATGCCAGCAAACTTGAAGCTTGCCTGGTTTGTACTTTGTGGTCTAAAAAACCAAAAAGGAAAGACTTACAGGCATGCTAGAAATTCCATACTGAATTGAAGGGGAGGAGCCTGCATGACCAATAGATATTTGAGGCATTGTTGGAAGTGTTCCAAACGGATCAGCAACAGGAGTTGGTTGCATGACCATATAAGGCTGAATGACAGAACTCCTGGACAAATGGATAGGGAGAAATGAACAATAAATTTACATATAATGAAAGTTAATACATGGAATAAGTCGATACATGAAAGTAAATATTTCACAACTCTCAATAAGCTACAAGACTGAAAGAGTTAAATTTACTCTATGGAAAGCAAAAACCAACTGCTTCTTCCAAACAAAGGGCATATGAAGGTTGAGGGACATTTTTTTTTAAAAAAAAAGCAAACAATATATAAACACAACATTCTTGAAACATAAGATCATATAGATTTATAGAGGAAGATTGCCTTCATTTTGCATAACGTAACAAAGAGATAAGCAATCCACTTATGTCGTCAGCTAGCAAGGGAGCATATACGACAGTTTGCAGAAGGAGCTAAAAAACACAATACAAAATATTACAATCAACAAAATTTGTAATAATAAGAAACCGAGATAGTTGCAATAAAATCCTTTAGTTGAAAATCTTGTGCATCTTCTACAACCTATAGAAATGAAAACTCAGCAACTTACCAAATTTAAGACATTTTGCAGTAACTGCATTACTTTAAAATCTGGAATAAAAGTTAAAAATGGGAAATGGGACAGAGAACAGCACTTACGATTGCCCAAGTATTCCCTGATTAAGGCGATTTGTTGTGTTGCCAAAAGCAATAGATTGTGCTGAATGACAATAAACAAAATGTCAGGCTTGATAATTGAAATATTCAACTAGGTGCAAGAAAATACACAAAAGGTGGAAGACAAGTGCAAATTACCTGCTTGTGAGTGACAAAAGTTGCCAAATGAGAAGCCACTTGATGTCTGAGCAGAGGCAACTGGCTGAAAGGCAGATGAAACCAAGGACTACAGAGAATAAACAGACGCCTTATCACTGATACAGCGTGAGATGACTAAATGTTAATAAAGATGAAAAAAAAGGATAGGGAACTGGACAGTAAGACTTACATTTGCTTGACCAAAACCCATGGGACTGCTTGTAGGTAAAAGTGAGGGAGATGAGCTGCTGAAAAAACTCCCACCAAACCCGGTTGATGGCATGCTAAACAGATTTGAACCAACAGCTGGCATAGTCTGTTGGAAACCTGTAGTTGGCTGTCCAAAAGGGGATGGTGCCTGCCCAAAGGATGGAGTTGAGGACTGAAATAACCCAGATGATTGAGTGTTACCAAAGGTCAGTCCAGAACCAAATGAAGAAGTAGATCCTGCAGTTGAAGTACCGAAAAGGGAGGACGAAGAACCAAAAGCAGGTGTGGCTGTTCCACCAAGTATTGAAGGTGCAGAACTGGAACCAAATCCAGGAACACTAGCACCTCCAAATGGTGAACTTGTAGAAATGGTAGAACCAAAGGTGCTTGATGAGGGTGCACCGAAAGGTGAGTTGAAAATTGAACTAGATGAAGAACTGAATCCAGATGATCCAGATGAACCAAAAGTTGGAGTTTTAAGTGCAAAAGGGTTTGAAGGTGCTGCAGGGGATAATGGCACAGGCTGTCCAAATGTGCCTGTGGAACCAAATGGGTTTGACTGTGAAGTTGGAAAGCTAATGCCACCAGCAGGCTGTCCAACAGAATTAGGCCCTCCTGAAATTTGATGTCACAAGCACGAAACAACCAGAATTAGTAGCATATAACAGGAGAGAAGAAAAAGAAAACTCTCAAGTGTTCAAACATAAAGACAGAACTGTCATCTAGATCAAGAGAACCAGAAAAGCTGTTTATATGAGGCATGTATTAGAAAACTTATAAGGATCATTAGGTAAGCGCATGCATTCTATATGATAATCTAATGAACAACTTCAACACAAATGCATAGCTCTCCAGTTATTACTCTCAAATATTACAAAATATATTACACCTTCCTTTCAGGATTTAATTCAAGACAACTGGCCTAAAGTTTATGCAACAACATTTCCTTGGAAAATAGTTCAACAAATGCTTTATCTGATTACTTTTGCAGTGCAGTAGCTCTTTTAAGAAATAGAAATATAACTAGAAGCACATAACAGCAAAGTATGAAACATTTAATCATTTTGATCTAGCAAACTGAACCTTCATATACTAGTCACAGAGTGCAGCACATTTCAAATTTCATGGTCCTTACCTTTGTCTCCAAGTTGATAGTCCTCCCATCTCAATTCCTCATGGCTTTTAGCTTTAAATGTAGGCATGGCAGATATTGACTCCAGCTTTGCAGCAGGTTGGGTACCAGTGACACCATCAGTCTCAGGTGTTGGGGTAAATGATGTAACTCTACTCCCCCTACATTGGCCCCCAAAACCTGATTGTCCAGAGGCACCAAATGTGGATGCCGGTTGGGCACCTGAAAGACATTGAAATTCCTGAGATATTGGACAAAACAATATACAAATAACAAGGTAAATAGAGAAGATCAAATATGAAAATTTTTCCATCAGCAAATAAAAATTTGACTGGAAGAAAAGAAGAAAGTAATGACAACTACACCCAATAAGAATAAGGGGAGTTTTGAGTACCAAAAGGTGATGGTGCAGATCCAAATGGTGTGCTACCAAATGTAGATGTTGCCTCACCAAAGGATGTTGTACCAAAAGCAGCCGTTGTTGAAGATCCAAATGCTGGGGTACTTGTAGAGCCAAATCCTGGCACAGTAGTGGCACCAAAAACTGGGCCATTTGCAGTGCCAAAAGTTGGGATACTGGAATTGACAAAAGCTGGGGTGCTAGTGGCACCAAATGCAGGGGTGTTAGTGGCACTAAATGCAGGTTGACTTGTTGCACCAAACACTAGGGTGGAACCAAAAGGGTTGCTACCAAATTCTGATTGTGTTTGTTGAAAGCCACCACCAAACTGACTTGTTTGGCTGGGAGATGACCCAAATCCTCCAAATGCTGAGTTTTGTCCAAATACAGATGATCCTATAAAATAAAACCAATTTAGTATGATGGCTAAAACACAAGTTTCATCCTGAAAATCTGAACTAATAATCAACAGAAAACTATGGAACATATACAAAGGAACAATTAGATGGCTTGCAGTTGAAAAACAGTTCCAGAATAAACTAATTATATCAACAGTATAGGTACAGCATAAGGTGTCAAGTACTTGAATATGTGTAGTGATAAAAGAAACCAAGATGAACAACACCACAGATTCATATTAGCGATACAACTGTAAGAATATTTATGGCCACAAAAATGTGAGGCAAGATGACTCTAAAGAAGCTAAAGAGGTGACATTTGACTATTTAACTGAAGTCTCAAGGGCTTAAAACTGTTAATATCCCCAAGATTCCTCATAGCATTGGAACTTACACAATTTCTTGCTATAAACTTCAGCCAGCACTTTAAAACACACAAACTTGAAAGTCTAGCAGCTTACAAATAATACAAATTATTGTGGAATTCCAAACATAGAATTGATGATAGAGACATGCATTTAAAGGCCCATGCTCAAGCAACACTATCATAAGCTAAATGCCTAAGTAAAATTTATTGTAATAAGCAACAGAGAATAATCCAATGAAATAATGTGAAAATATTTCAAAAGGATGGTCTTTATCTGTTTTGAAGTTCAGAATGTTTATAAATGTACAAAAGAGAATAATCCAATGAAATAATATGAAAAATAATTCAAAAGGATGGTCTTGATCTGTTTTGCAGTTCAGGATGTTTATAAATGTGCAATTAATTTCAATCCAAATGGGGGATTGCATCACGAATACCATCACCGAAAGAAGAGGAAGAACTACCAAATGCAGAAGTTGATGATGCTCCAAAAGCAGGAGCAGAGCTTCCAAAAGCTGGAGAGGATGATGCGCCAAATGCGGGAGTTGGAGGCTGTCCAAAGACACCAGTTGGTGTACCACCAAATAATGCACTCCCTGTTTGTGAACCAAATGGATTTGGACTGCCAAAGGTTCCAGGGGCAAAAGGACTATTGCTAGCACTATTTGTCTGCCCAAACACCAAGGACCCAAATTGGCTACTTGAGGACTGCCCGAAAGCTGCATTCAACAAAAACATTCAAGAATAAGCAAACAGCTGTAAATTAAGGAAACAGAAGTCATAGCAGTGCGAATAATAATAATAATAATAATAAAAGAATTCACTGCATTTCAAACAAAAAGAACACCAACAAAACATTAACCAAACCATTTCCATTGGCCCACAATAGCAAATTTGAACCTCAAGATTAATGGAAAACCAACAAAAATCTTAGGATTGTCCCAACAAAAACAAGAATTGCAAGAAACTAATATGTGGAGCCATGAACACAATGTCCTCTTTATAAATAGAAGATCAAGGAACAACATTGCCGTCACAATTTACACACTACAACAAAACAAAAGCACGCATACTCATCATACCACACGCCAATACTCTAAACAACCTCACAGATTCATATTCAAGGAACAGTACTCATGAAACACAATAACAGAAGAACCCAATGACTCAAACAATCACACAAGCCTTGAACCATTAGCCAAAGAAAAACAGGAAAAATTCAAAAAAAAAAAAAAAACCCTAACAAGATGAGAATTATGGTCAAGAAACCCTAAAAAGAAAAGCTTTTTCGAATCAAATACAGGAACCAGGGAATAGGAGTTGAGACATACGCTTAGAGGAGGCGAACATGGCGATGGATTTCTCTTCGTCAAGGATCAGCAGTGGAGTATTGAGGCAGCGATCGAGGGCGGGATTCACTCTCCGGCGCTCGCTCGAGAACCAAGTTTCGAAAAACGTTAGAAAACACACAAATTTAACATCTGCCCGCGCGACTGGAAAGAAGAACAAGGTCCGATCGGAAATTACGGGAAAAAAGAGGGACTCAACTATAATTTTTATCATCACGGAAATTCTTGATTTCAATGGGGGTTTAATGTATAATACCACTACACGTGGAAGTTGGACCGACTTGACTTTTCTACGTGGCAGTTTCTCATTGGTTACTGTAACCAATGGCGGTGGGTCTCACTGCCAAGAAATACTTGCATGAAGCCTGTTCCACGTATCTTTAAGTAGAACCGGCTCCATTTTAACACCTAAAAAATGTTTTTAGTATTTTCAATCATACGGACGGATGGGAAGATCATCGAAAAATAAGTTAACATGTCCATTTTCATATAATTTGGTGACCGTTTGGTCCTCCCACTTAATGGTTGAAATTTTGTAAAAATTTCAACGGTTCAGAATTTCAGAATTTCAACCATTAAGTAGGAGGACCAAACGGTCACTAAATTATATGAAAATGGACATGCTAGTTTATTTTTCGATGATCTTCCCATCCATACGATTGGAAATACTAAAAACATTTTCTAGGTACTAAAATGGAGCCGGCTCCACCTACATGCTCCATTTAAGTTTTTGCCCTCACTGCCACTCTTTTATGTACTTTAAGTTTTTAATTAAATTCAAAGTAATGCTTAGTTTATAAGGGGCAGTTTGGATTTTCTTTTTAAGAAGTGATAAGAAGTGATTAGTACATGCATGGTGTCCTTTTACAAAGATCTAAAATTAGGATTGTCAATCATGTTTTCCATAGTTTCGTTTATATGGCTTGGTTGTCTTCTTAGGTGGGTTCCTCTTCAAAGGCCTCGTTACTCTCATCTCGCTCCCTTTGAATAGGTGTGTTTATGGTGAATTCCAAACTTCTTTTGATGAGATTCTAAACTGCCACCAACTTTAGTCATTTTGATGCACCAACAAGAATAACATAAGATAATTGATTTGATGGATTAGTTTTAAGAAAGTAGTTGTTTTCTTTGGAAAATTAACTTTGATGTTCCTTTCGATCCAAATGCTACATTCATTGGTCATAACAACTAATTTCACCCTCACCGAGGACTTCGGTGTACTTCCCTTATGATGTTGTTTGGACCCCATACATCCCTTACAGGTATTAGGGCAGAAGGTAGACTAAAGAAGGTCCAATAATGGGACCATATACTTTTTTTTTTTACAAAGGCTATGAGCACCTCCCGAAAAGTTAGGGGCGGATAATGTACCCGTGCATGTGTGCCCTCACCTTGTGGTTGTGGGGGTTCAAACTTGGAACTATCCCAATCAACGAAGCCGTATACAAGGGACTCGGTACTAATATGCCAAGAGGTTGTTGGTGGACGTCCATATACTTGTTGCATGAATTGCATGTAAATGGGGAATGTGCAACCATTTCTTTAACCAAATTGCACATAGTGTTCATTCCCCATTCCACTATCTCTTGTGTAGATTATCTAATGTGAGAATTTTATTTTTGTTTTTTTTCCTAGCCATGCAAAAAGTTTGATCTTGAGAGGACATGATATGTTATAAAAGCTTCAGTTCAACTTACTCCTCACTCCTTTAATTCTAAACTTGTAGAAGGATTTTACTGAAAAACTGTGTGATCTCCTATGAGTACCAGTTCAGTCAATTATGATAAGTATTGTGTGAGTTGTTGGTAATCCGATATTTTTTCCCTTGATAGAGGTGCCATTTTCAGGAATGGTCTCTCTCCCCTCCTCCTCTGTTAGTCCCTTGCCTTTATAATAGATATCTTTTTGTTAAGTATGAAAGGTTGTAGGGAGGGCCACCAATTCCATGGGGAGTTGCCCTCTATCCAATTGCCCATCCACATGTTTGTCATGCATTCCTGGATGAGTGTTAATCCACACATTTATTACTAATGCCCTTTTAGAAGAAGGATACCTTACCCGACACATGTTTATTTGTGTGGGGTGATATAGGATACTCCGAAGTAAGAGTTTTTCAAAATTTTGAAACATACAGTGGTTTCTCCACTAAGGATCCTCAACAACTATTTTCCTAACTAGTAGGGTCTTGTTAAACACTTTGAGGTTCAGAATGTCTCATTCTCCTTATTCCCTGATGTGCATATCCACCTTCAGCTAACCAGTATGGATGTGAGTGGTCCCTTCCATAAAAAATCTCTCATGATTGCCTCCATCTTTTAGATCAGTTTAGATTGACTTTATAAAATAGCTTTAAAAAAAAAATTATAAGTGTTTTTAAAGCTGTTTCTGAATAAAATTGGCAAGTTTTCATTTGCACGTTATTATAGAATATTTTTTATGGTATATTTTTTTTGAAAAGAATAGGATATATGGACAAGCATTGGAAAGTCGGGTGTACTTTTCTGATAATCACTTGGTTAACAACTTTTTTTTATAAAAAAAAAAAAACTATTTTTGTTCATTTTGAAAAATAAATCCAAACACAACTGTTCATAACTTAAAATAATTTCGATTTGTCATTAAAAAAGTTTATAATTAGAACTTATCAATTGGCGTACAATTCTGCAAGGATACTCACTTAAGCCATGAAAACACAAGCTAAAATAGATAGATACATGTAACTGGAGAACAACAAAGCCACATGTGTGAGATATGAGCTATACTTCAATATATATCTGCAAGTTCTTCATCTTCATTTCTCATGAAGATTAGAGGATAAAGTTCATGCAAGGACTACTGTTTCCACAGGGGTGGATGGAAGGCGAGTGTCTGATTGATCTTGGCCTTCCCAAATCTCCGGCAATGCTTCCTTGATGTTGTGAATGCTGTTGAGTGCAAGGTCTGCTCCTGTCACCAGTGTTGAACTCCCTACCTGCATTACATACACACAGATTTAATTCAAACTCATTATTACAATTTCTGATTGTTCTTTGTCGTCGAAGCAATGTATAATAAGTTTTTAGTGACTTACAAAGACTGTATTCAGGCCTGCTGCTTTTGCTGAAGCTATGTTCCGAGCACTGTCATCAAAGAAGACCTGAAAGCAGAGAGATCAAGCTCAATTTGGTGAGGGGTTTAATAAGGATTACTGAATACAAGCATTCTGAATTAATCACTGCATTACCGTTTTTTTTGGATCTATGTTTGCGATCTTAATGGCAGATTGCATGGCTTCCAGAGAGGGTTTACAAATAATCGGCAGTTTGGCTTTCGATTCATTCACAGCCTCAGCCTTGTTAGCATTTGGATCAGTTGAATTAATGTCATCGGTATTGTTGGGCACAGGTGATGGATTAAGTGTCTCAAAGCAGATGACACCTTCAAAACAATCTTCCAATCCCAGCTTGTTAAGAACTCTTGCTGCATGAGCCTCGTCAGCATTTGTCAATATCTGCATAAATAAATCGTTTCAACAAACATCAATCTCTCTGATGGATTATCATATCAAATTTTGAGCATGCATAGGTTTATGAAAGGAAAGGTTAATCAGTATTACTATTTTCCGTTGCGGCATTGAAAGAAGTAGATTCCTCAGTACTAAATCAGGTTTCAGCTTTTCATACGGCAATCTCCCATGAACATAAGCATGGAACTCATCATCGTCAAATTCAAAACCCAATACCTGGAAATGACGAACAACAATACTAAATCAGATCAATTACCGAGTAGTAGAAAACAGGTTCATAATGAATTGTGTGTATGTATAATAATACCTTGAGGCCAGCCATCGTTGTTCCATATTCCTTGTACAAGTCCACACACATATGCGGAACTTGGCTTTCTTCGATGTGGAGATGATGCAGCATGAAATCTGTTGTTTGGAATGATTTAATACCATTTTCATTTCGCAATTGAATAAAGGCAATATTTTTCTTAATCTCACTTAAATTCATATGCGGCAAGTGAAAGACAGAAGATAATAGTGAAATTACCTTGTATGTTTTTTCGGCATGCTAAGTTGAGACCCAAACTTAATGGATACAAGGTATCATCCATATCTGAAAACAGGGCATGCTGCTTTAGATCACACTACAAAGATAGGAAAGTTAAACCATTGAAAAGGCATGCTGAGAGACCTACCAAAAAGCAAGCATTCATATTTTGTTTCACTCACAACAGCATCCATTTTCAAAGATCCTGCAAGAAATCTGAGAAAATTGTTGGAGTATTAGTCAGTGTGAAACTCATTTATCTTCTCTGATCAATGAAGGGAAATTGAATGAGAACAGACATCAATCAATACTAAGAATCAGCAAAATTGCTCAATTTGTGGCACATGTGCTGTCTCAATGACTAGAATGAAACATAAGAACAGTAGAACCAGCTCATGAACAAACAAATATATTATCTTCTAGTAGTTGGTGTTGGATATGTTAGTAACAATGAATCTATAAGGATTAATATGTCACTTTCATAAATAAGGAGATCCCAACACCATATAATTGTCAAATAACAAACCACAAGAAGACAAGCAAATTATGTGGTTCGGCCAAACCCCAGGCCTACATCCACTGGAGAACAATGCCGACTTTTATTACTCCTAGAGATTGCAATTACAAGAGGAAAGATATGATGTCCTTAGATATGAGAATCCACAAGCAAGACCGTTTGAAGTAGACAAAGGATAAGCAACACTCTAATGATTTGTACCTTCAAACACAAGAATATAACTTTCTCGGTCACTAAGAGAAAACCCTCTTCTTGACCTTGCTTCCAACTCCTCTCTTTTCTCTTCTCCCGCTCTTTATGCTGTTCTTATGACTGAATGGACTAGAGCCTTATTTATAACCATGTAGAGACAACTCCTATTTTGATATAAATAGGACTTAAATATAAATTCCTAAACCAATCCTATCTCTAATTATAATTAGAGTAGGACTCAAACTCTAATTTCAATATGAGTCATTCTCAACTTTTGGATTAAATTTAATCCTATGTTGAAAATAAGCAGGAGTAAGTTACTAATAACCAACTAGTATGGGATTTGGCTTCACCCAAAATAGACCTTCATGCACAAAATATCAACAGGATAAAATCAACTATCCGGAAGCTCATGAATTAGAACAAGATGAAAGCATGAATTGAAAATGAAGAAACAATATGAGATCGAAGAGGATGGAGAGAAGAGAATTACCTCATGAAAAGCACTTCGAACTTGTAATGAATTGATGATTGAAACCAGAGTCCTCAAGGGTGTATTTATAGGCAGAATTCAGGAGTATTGCTGCTGCAAATGGTCATATCTTGTAAGTTGTGACAACACTTGCAATAATTCAAGTGGAGGTGGTTGCAGCATGTGTTATACAAAAGAATAAACAAATGCTTGTGCCTTTGTTCTAATCCTGGTCAGAATCCACACAAACATACTTTAAAGTGACTTCACACAAGGACAAGTGCTTATAAGTGCTTATAATAGAAACCATTGATGCATTGATGAGCAAACTTCAAACAGGTTCTTTGGTATGTGTCTTCAAAAGTAAAGAACATGGAAACAAGTGTCAACATTGTTGGCGGATGAGGTTCCTTGGTTGCATAGGACTCCCATTTGCATGTAGGAACCTTTATTGAGAGCATGTCATACAACACTCAATGTTCCTTTTCCACTTGTTCATGTTAAGGATAAGAAAATTAGAATGCTCACTACTTTAGTTGGTAAGCCATTGTCTAATCATCTTTGTGTCACCTTCATCAGTTTTTTCACGGACGGACAACGCGGCACTTGTTCGCGTGTGCCTTTATCTTGTGATCGTGAGGGTTCGAACCTGAGATTGTCCCGATCAACAAAACTCTACGCAAAGAACCCCATAGCTTTTGGTATAAACAACATTATTAATTATAATTAGTTTAGTGAAATATTGCCAAAAACTAGTCTTATCTTATTGTACAATGGTTGATAACCTAAAAAAAAAATATTAATTTTAAATCATATCTTGTAGTTCACGAATCTCAAAGTAACACTAGAAAATATTTTAGTAGTGTTTGCGGGTGATTAGCTGCCACGTGTACCGCACGTGACCGCAGCTTCTCTTTCTCTTTCTTTTCCACGGGCGGCGCCGAGCCGAGACGGGCGCGTTTCAGTGTTCTATTTCTATATTTCGATATGCGCACGTTAGCGTACTTTAGGCCTATCTGCTAATTTGCGCTTTATGGCGCCGTTCCATCACGCCAAAAGGCTCGCCGATGGCGTATTCCTTGTTGCCTTCGAAGCCGTCAAGCGATCGCCGGCCTTCGAGGCGGCGAGGGCAGGAGACGTCGAAGCCTTGGTTTCCAGATCGCTCAAGAAGGCCGTCGTCTCCGCGACGGATCTCGTCGGGCTGACGAGAGGGAGGCCTCGCGAGCTGTCCAGCACTCGGGCGAGAGAATCAGTCGTCTTCTTCTCTGATGGCCCTGAAACGACCGCTTCGGCCTCAGGATCCGTTTCCGGGGAGGAATCGTCGGTTGGGACCGCCAGTGATGGGGAAAGTTCGGAGTTTGGGAAAGAATTGCGAGGCCGTAGTGGGGAGAACGAATCGCAAAGTTTGGGTGGAGAGGTGGAAGAACAAAGGGTCAATGTGAGTGGATCAAGAAATTTGGACGCGCTGAATGAAGAAAAAATTGTAACTTTGGATGTTTTGACGAATGATGGCGCAAGCATTGAAGAGAAGGATGTAAATTTGGTTGTTTCGAGGGAGAGGAGGGATACAGGAGGAGGCGCCGGCGGCGGAAGTGGCGCTGGTGTTCCTCCGGTGAAGAGGAGGCGGCCGCGGGAGAGGAGAGTCCCGTCAACACCTTTCAGTAGAGCTCTTGGGTGAGTTGATTGGTTCATTACCCATTGTTGTTCCAAGTTTCTCTCTTGAACTTTTAAAGGAAATCCTACCAATTTTTTTTTTTTTCAAATTTCAAATTGTGAACGCAGTACTCAGGCCTTCATACAAATTGTCATGCATGAAGTCGTTCAGTTTGATGCATATGGCTAATTGCTAGATAATATCAATTGAATGTTATCTTCACAACACCACTGATGATTTATTTTGCTGTGACCTTTCAACTCTGCTGTTATGATTTGGAGTTCTCTTTGTATTAAGCAACTGTGGATTCTATTTTGGCTTTTCACTAGTAATTAGGCTGGTCTATTGTTTTATGTATTAAGTTTTAGTGTTCATTCTTTGTGAACTCATGTTGTTTATTTGATTCATAGGTTTGCTGGATTGGGTGCTGGGCTTGCATGGGGTACAGTCCAAGAGTCTGCAAAGAGGCTTGCATTTGGTACACCTAATTTGGAAGACAAGCAATCTTCCTTTTCACCATTCCTGTCTGAGCAAAATGCTGAACGTTTGGCACTTGCACTTTGTAGAATGCGAGGGGCTGCACTCAAATTGGGCCAGATGCTTAGCATTCAGGATGAGTCCCTCGTGCCAAAACCGGTATGCTCACATTCCCAGCTGATTACATTATTTGATGCCATGCCTCAATTATTGGATATATTTTTCCTTGAAAGTTGGTTAGAATGTGTTACATGTATTTGGTTATGCATCTCATCGTGCTGAGGCAGTCCATCTGGCACTAGTTTTTGTTGTGTTAAACTTCAGCACTGTCTGATGCTTTGCTTAACTCGATGTATTTAGATTTTGGCAGCTTTGGATATTGTCCGGCAAGGTGCAGATGTGATGCCAAGGAGCCAGCTCAATGATGTTTTGGATTCTGAATTGGGTCCCAACTGGTCATCAATGCTCAAAAGTTTTGATTACGAGCCGCTAGCTGCTGCAAGTATTGGCCAGGTCTTTTTATTCAATGCCAATAACTATCAGATATCTTAGAATGATATTTCATGTCCCCATGTTTTTTTGCGTGGGTTCCTATCAGCTTCTCTACCACACTGTTGTATGTTTTCCTTCCTTTATCTGGCTTTTTTTGATCTATTTTCTGGCAAAAGCATGCCATGTCAAAACACAAAATCAGTGGTTGTTCTCTCTTGGCCTTTATCTTTTTGAAACTAAAGTTAGACAAATGCTTGATGGTTTGTGTCTTCCAATTATTAATGGTGTTCTACTTTTCTTTTCAGGTTCATCGGGCTGTCCTGAAGGATGGTTTGGAGGTTGCAATGAAAATACAGTACCCTGGTGTTGCAGAAAGCATTGAAAGTGATATTGAGAATGTGAGACGACTTTTGAATTACACAAATCTTATACCAAAAGGCCTTTTTCTTGATAGAGCTATTAAGGTAAATTATTGCCTTACCATTAAGTACTTTCTATGCATTGAACTGCCCTGCAATTAAGGAAGACTTTTGGATAATCAGTCATGATAAATATTTGATGTTCTTCTCTAATCATTTCCAGGTTGCAAAAGAGGAATTAGCTCGAGAATGTGATTATTTTTTAGAAGCTGCAAACCAGAAGAGGTTTCAAAATCTACTCTCAAACTCAGAAGGGTTTTATGTACCTATGGTCATTGATGATATTTCAAGCAAAAAAGTGCTAACAACTGAGCTTGTTGCTGGTAATTTCTTTGTTTAGCTACTTTAACGCAGTCTTTGTCAAATAAATATTTCTATTTCATTTTTTTTTTCATACAAGGAGGCTAAATTTATTCATAGAAATACAATTTTCTGACATTTACTTTTCAATTGGTGAAACTAAAGTTTTGGGTGGTTCACTTGCTTGTGTTGTAATGCAAAGAACTCCTAGCAGTCATCACTGTTTCAATTAGGTGTTGATGCGTTATGCATCACTACCTCTTGTTTCAATTAGGTTTTGGTGCCATATGCTAAGCTATATGTTCAGAAGTTAGTTGCTGATGTTGTTTCCTGAATATTGAAAACCTGCATTTCATCTATTGCACTTGAAGGACTTGTTCTGCATCAAGATCGTGTAGTTCAACTTGCGCCTTCTTAATATATGAAACATAGAATCACGCCATGCTGCTAATTCTTGTTCTGCATCAAGATCGTGTAGTTCAACTTGCGCCTTCTTAATATATGAAACATAGAATCACGCCATGCTGCTAATTCTCCATTTTCTTTATCAAAGGAGTTATAAGACTGCTGTTGAAAGTTCAATAATCATTTTCCCTCTTATATTCTTTGTTGGAGGCTAGGAAGCATCCTATCCTTTAATTTCATATATTACATTGAGATTTTTTTTATCAGCAATATTTGTTGATGTCATGATTCATTCTCTCTTGCACTGCTCAGGAGTTCCTATTGATAAAGTGGCACTGCTAGATCAGGAAACTCGCAACTACGTTGGAAAAAAGCTGCTTGAGCTAACTTTGAATGAGTTGTTTGTTTTCCGCTTTATGCAGGCAAGTTAAACATTTCTTTTTTGTTTTTTCCTCCAGTGTGCATCATAGAATTTAAAGTAAAATAGTAGAAAATCGGTCCCCTTCATGCTGTGTACGTGCATGGTTGATAACTTCAGTACATGTAGAGAAATGGTTTTTGATCAGATGAATATCAAAGACTGTTAAAGAGTCATGCCTTCTATTTGCACAAATGTTCTTCGAATCCTTATATTTTCCATATACTTTCTAACATCCTTTTCTATAATTTTGGTCGTGTAAGCAGACTGATCCTAACTGGAGCAATTTTCTCTATGATGAACCCACAAAAATGATCAATCTCATAGACTTTGGAGCAGCTAGAGAGTACCCACAAAATTTTGTAGATGATTATCTCCGAATGGTAGTGACTGGTGACATTTCAAATAGAGTTTTCCGTTAAAAGTTCACATTTTATCAAATCTGTGATGTTAAATATCAACTCGAAACTCTTGGATCAACAGGTGATTGCATGTGCAAACAGTGATAGAGATGCAGTAATCGCAATGTCCCGGCGGCTTGGCTTTCTGACGGGCGAAGAATCAGAGGTGATGCTAGATGCCCATGTCCAGGCCGGGTTTCTTGTTGGCTTGCCGTTCTCCAAACCCGGAGGGTATGACTTCCGCTCAACCAACATCACCCACGGCATCTCCAACCTTGGGGCAACGATGCTCAAGCACAGACTCACTCCTCCACCCGACGAAGTCTACAGTCTTCACAGAAAGCTATCGGGTGCCTTCTTAGCCTGCATTAAGCTCGGCGCAGTAGTACCGTGTAGGGACTTATTGTTCGAAGTCTATAGGCATTACCAGTTCAGTGATGAGAACTCACAGCTTGTCTCCAATTCACAGTAATGTGTAACCACTGATACATTGTTTTGCCTTGTTGTATTCTTTTCTTCTGTTTTTTATTTTTTTTTTCATAGAACCAATAATTCTGTGCTGCAAAATGCAGCTCTTTTTGACAATATATTAAAACTTAACTAATAAATAAATTATATTATACTCAATAAATTATTTTTTATTTTAAGTTCTAATGATTTTATAAAATAATGTTATATTGTAATTACTTTCCCATAAAGGGGTTATTCTGCAAATTTTTATTTTTTGTTTTTTTTAAATTGCCCTAATTTTATACTGTTTTGTTATCGGTTCCGGATTCTTGAGCCACTGCCCGAATCCGATATCTTAAAGCCGGCGACACTGCGACCGGCTTTTGCTTTCATATCGAAGCGGAAGCCGCCATCGCTCGCATTCTCTTCTCTCATGGCGGAGAAATGGCGGATGATCCGGCCCTTCTTCTTGATCCTCGCGCTTCACTGCCTCGCTATCTTCCTGTACACTAGGGGCTTTCTCCTCACCCGCACGGAGCTCTCCTCCTTCAGCCACTGCTCCGATGCGTCCCCATGTTCACATCCCCTCAACTCTACCTCCCATTCTGATCCCTTTCGAGGCCGAGATCGAGATCATGATCAGCGGTGCTGGACTAGGCCCGCAGTTGACCGGGTTGTCATCATCGTTCTCGACGCACTCCGCTACGACTTCCTCTCGCCGAGCACTTTCTTCGAAGGTGAATCTTGGATAGGGTTTGAAGTTTTTGGCTGCCGCTTTGTATGCTTTGTGTGTTTTTTTGGGATAGATTGGACTATTTTGTTTTTATCTCAGAGAAGAAGCCGTGGATGGACAAGTTGACGGTGCTGCAGAGACTGGCCGCAAAGGAACCATTGTCCGCTAGGATTTTTAAGGCCATCGCAGATCCTCCAACGACTAGCTTGCAGCGTCTCAAGGTGACATCTTTGTTGTCATTGTTTTCCTATATGAGGATGTCTAGTTTTGCTTTCGTTTTTTATGCATTTGGCAGGGAATTTAGGGTTAGAAATGCATTTATCAGAAGCTAAACATGCTAAATAGGTGTTTGCTTGTGATATCTATACATTAGGTTTTGATTTTAAACCAGAGCAATTAAATAAATAAGTAAAGAGGGAAATGCTCATGAATTTGATAGCTACGAGGAATTTACGTCTAGAGGGGAAGAAACATACCTGCCATCCACCAGACAATTAATTCCTTCCAGCTTATTATGGATTGTTCACATTAATTCATATGAAAATACTTATGAAGTTTTGTTTTTTAGGTATATATCTAGAGGTAAAGTTACATGCTTTCTCAATGAAATGTCAGACCAAGTCTTTCCAGCCATTTGGCTGTATCCACATCTCTGCTTTATCATGTTATTGCCTCTTATTTTACAGTTGCATTGTATTTTTATTTTATTTTATAGTTTGGGTTTAAGGTTTCTTTATTGCTAGCTACATGCAGCCTCTTTTTGGATTCTTAAAATTTTATAGGGTTTGACCACCGGCGGGCTTCCAACCTTTATTGATGTGGGAAACAGTTTTGGAGCCCCAGCAATTGTCGAGGATAATTTGATACATCAGGTTTGTTTGAATACACAAAGAAGAGTATCAATTGGCAGATAAAACATCCATATTTGGAATTTTAATGGTATTATTATTGCATTTCTAATCATGATATAAACAGATGGTTCAAAACGGAAAGAGAGTGTTGATGATGGGAGATGACACATGGTTGCAGTTGTTTCCTAATCATTTCAAAACAGCATACCCTTACCCTTCCTTTAATGTTAAAGATCTGGACACGGTATGCACTTTTAAATCTTAAGGTTTTCATTTTGTTGTAGTTTTGCGTGCTTTCATCTGATAATATATTTTCTACTTCTGCATTTATGTTTCCTGACCTTATTGCTGTGAGGTTTATTGGTAGGTGGATAATGGTGTCATCAAACACTTGTTTCCGTCTTTGTACCAAGATGACTGGGATGTCCTTATTGCTCATTTTCTTGGTGTGGTAAGTTAAGGTATCTCTCTAACAGCCAACCCTTCCGGAGAGTCACATGTTTCAGCTTCGTATGTATGCCTTCACTCTTGGCAATTAGCTGTCTCTATGATTAGTTCATCCATTCTGGATTATGTGAATATCCACCATTATTTAGAAACACATATCCAAGATGGGCTAAAAATAGTGCCCGAACTTTGAAGAAACTTTTTATTGTTATATTCAGATTATTCATAATTAGATTCACTTTTTTACCATGCCTGATATCAGATCCGTCCCACAATATAGCTTTCCAATGAATTTATGTATCTTCTAGGATCATGCAGGACATATATTTGGTGTTGATTCAATGCCAATGGTACAAAAGTTGGAGCAATATAACAGTGTTCTAGAGGTATTCTTGTATCATATATTTCTTTCATTTTTTTGTTTCGTTTTTTATGAATATTCTTGTATCATGTCTTACTTTGTCAATAATACTTCTCCTTTGACATTCCTTCTTAATCATTAACTCCAACAACAACAACAACTAAGGCTTATTCATTAACTCCAATGGTGCTATTTGGTAAATGGATAAAATAACTGTAATAACTGAAATTTGTAGTCTGTAAATAAATTTGTCTAATGGATGAAAATGTGTTATGGAGAAACCCTGATTAAATGTCAATGGATAGTCATTCGACTGTTTTCCATTAACAGCTTTCTGGTGTGAGGTGATTATTTCCTGGGTCATCCACCTTTCAAATTAAGGGTTTGGGGTGGAAACTGCAATTTAATGATAAAAATCTTTGTCTGAGATTTATCTGTTTGCAAAATGGGGTCCAACCATAAGTTCCTACACAATTAGTATGGAAGAAACCTCATGATCCAATAGCCATACTTTGTTTTTCCGCAAACCTTTTACTAGTGTAATTTTCTTTTGTTTTTTTAGTAAGTCTGGTTGTAAAATTGTTATTTCATATCTTTATTTTTGAAAATTTAATACCTTTAGTAAGTAATTGTTTGTTCACTTCTAGAAAGTTGTTGAGGTTCTCAAGGACCAGTCCGGGCGTGGTGGTCTTCATGAGAATACTTTACTTATTGTAATGGGGGATCATGGACAAACCTTAAATGGAGATCATGGTGGAGGCACTGCTGAAGAGGTCTTGTTTATACTCTTTCTTATTTTGGCACTTTTTTTTTTTTACCTTTCTTTCTCTATTTGAAGCTGATTATGAGATGTATGCATGAAGGTTGAAACATCATTTTTTGTGATGAGTTTGAGGAGCCCTCCACCTTATGTATCATCTATCCTTGATCATAGTACTTGCAAATTGTATTTGGTAAGTTTATGACCTTGATGATACCCATTAATTATGCTTATTGAAAATTTTCCTGAAATGTCTTTACTAGTTATCTTACCATATAATATCAAAACTTTACATATATCTTCCAACAGAACCGTCATGTTTTCTGGTATAGGTACCAAAGATTGAAGTACTTTTTTGTCCTGTGGAAAGGTCTATTGTCATGAGTGTTTTGTGCTGGAATATCTACAAATACCATTTTGTATGTAAATAAGGAGATGATGTTGGCATGATATATGAATTTTGATATTGCTGGTTGGTGTAAATTACAAACTCTGATGCCATAAGTTTCACAGCTCCATTGAATGAATACACATTAGTGTGTAGATATATGAACTTATTTGGCAATACTGCTTATGCTAATATTCCCAGGATATATTAATGAGAGTTTCCAACAAGAATGTTGACAATCTGTTGCTAAAAAGCAACGATATAACTATTTTATTCAGATATTTTATTTTCTCTTGGAGAGTAAAAATATCTTGTGGTGATTTTATCTAATCAAAACCATTAAAAAAATCTCTACCATGTTCCCCTGACTTTCTCAGATCAAGATATGGTTCATGTGTGAAGTCTTAGAGGCTCCATAAGAAGGTTACATTAGTTTTACGATTAGCCTTAGATCCTTATGTCAACTCATTCACAGGCAATTGTGTCGCCGATGTTTGTTCGTGGATGGAAAATTTTCAGATATGACAATAGAATTATACTCTATGAGTACACATTCACCTAACCTCTTAGCATTATCATTGCCTCATTAGAACCTTTGAGAACCTATTTATATTTATCCCTTAAATTTCATGAGCATATTTATGTTATGTTATACCCTTTTATTTGATGCTAAGATTTTGTTTCAAATTTCTAGGAAGGAGAAATGATGTGCACCAGCTCCATGCAACAGGTTATATGCATTAATTAATTCTTATTATGGCTAAGGTGATTTTTCATCTATATCATTAGCAGTAATGTTTCTTTTCTCTTTTGTTGTTTGATTACTCATGCAGCTTGATTTTGCAGCAACTTTGGCAGCACTTCTTGGTATACCTTTTCCTTATGGAAGGTGCACTACAAACATATTGTTTTTATCCTTACTTTTTATTTGATAATTATAGCCTATGTCCTGACACAGGATTTCTATCCATTGACCTTATATTTTAGAGATGGTTGTCTTATCAGTTGGACTAATAATTGGTAGCTATTGTGATTATTGATTGCTAAATTTTGATTTGTGTATTTTGTGTCTGAAAATTGTTAGATATATGTTAACATTAACTCATAACATTGACATGGTTCCACTCGTTACTTCAAGCGAATTGATTAAACTCCTTCATGTTACTGCCTTCTTGTATGATGATTTGATATTACATCTGCAGTATTGGGCGTGTTAATCCAGAGATTTATGCCTTGAGTGGTGGTACATGGGATGGACAATGGACTGAAATGAGAAATCAGGAACACTGTTCAGATTTAGAAGAATGGATGCAAAACTATATAAATGTTCTCTGCATAAATTCTTGGCAGGTATTCTTTTCCTTTTTGTTTTGATGTGTTGTATGGTGTTAGAGTTCTGAGCATTTCACGCAGATGGAAATGATACGCCATTTTCATTTAACAGCTAGAAAGTTTTCTAGACATTTTTGTTTGAGATTATGGATGCCTCTAGGTTTGAGATCCCAGTTACTGGCTTTAGTAGTGATCAATTTTACTCTTGTAGTTTCTTTCTTGGCATTATCTTGGAAAGGCCAGGATAGGTTCACAGTTAAGTTACTCATTCTCATTTCTGGAAACAATCTATATCTAAATTTCCATAACTTCTTTAAGCATGTGGTCAAAATACCACTTTGGTTAGAGTTGCTGTACTGGCTTGTACATATGGTATAAACTGACCATTTTATTTTCAGGTAAAGAGATACATTGATATGTATTCTTCAGCTGCAGTTATTGGACTTCCTTCTGAAGACTTGCACCATCTCGGTGAACTGTATACTCAAGCACAGGCTAACTTGTCAAATTCCACTAGTTCCACATGCTCAGCATTAACTCTTCAGAGGCAAATTGATGCTTACTTTGATTATTTAGGAAGTGTGGCAAAGCTTGCTCGATCTGCATGGACTGAATTTAATCTAATCTTGATGGGTGCTGGTCTCTTTGTGATGATACTGTCCATTTTTATCCAGCTTTTCACTATTCTAAGGGTTAACAATCTACTTGAGTTGCACTATCTGGTGCCAGGCATTACTTCCAATCCTTTCAGGTTAGTATCTGCTCTAGCTTTGGTGGTAATAAGAGCAGCAAGTTTCCTTTCAAACAGCTACATATGTGAGTTCTCCCTTCCTCAGTATGTTCTAATGTTCTTGCTTTGTTTCCTTCTACTTCATCACCTTTTCTCTATTTGCTTAAACATTATTTATTACTTTCTGTATTAGTGGAAGAAGGGAGTGTGGCGAGCTTCCTTTTGGGAACAACTGGTATACTTAATTTATGGTCTTCAATCAGGACACAGAAATTTACAATAGAAGTAAGTATCAATACTTCAGATCCTGAATTGTATTTGGTTCATTAGCATGCAGCTCATGGAAACTCTCCTCTTAGGATGGCTGTTCAAACGATGGTGTGATGTAATGCTAGCTGTGATGTTAACTCTACTGTGCTACTATGCAGGAACCAGCATTTCTATTTTTGAATATTTTTGTCAGGTTTGGGATTATGATTGGGCAGTCAAAGAAGGGTGTTGGTTCCACATCATTGAATGCACACTTTTTAAGCAGTTTGGATGAAGGTTACACTGTTTGGTTGATTTTGTTGGAGATCTTGCCAATCCTTGTGTTATCGTTATTGGCCTTCCTGCTGTTCAGGTGGATCTCTAACAGTTCCTCATGGAGAGGCTTCAAGTATTTTTACCTTGTTGGAGTTGTAGGTACCTATATGCTTATAGTATTTCACTGGATTTCGGAAAGCAATTTGTTAGCAATTCCTTTGATGCTTCAAGATATGGGGAAGAATTTTGCCCCTCGAATAGTCTATGCCATCGGATTTGGGCTTCTTGTTGCGACAATGCTTTGTCAAAATGTAAACCAGAAGGGAAGGGCTTCAAGTCCAATTGAACAAATCACTGCAGCAACAGTAGCCATGCTTTGTGCCTGGAGTCCAACCATCCTTATTCTTTTAGGAAGGCAAGGTCCGCTGGTGGCTTTAGTTTATTTACTTGGAGGTATTTTTTCTTCATAGCTTTTTGCTATTCCTATGTTGCATCAAAAATAAAATCGACGAAACTACCTGTACTAGCTAATCACAAACACTTGAGAAACCTAGTTATTCAGATCACAAGTTGCCTAAATCCCCGGTCACAACAACCTATTTCAAAACTGTTTTATTAAATTTTTACTACAAGTTGCATTGTTCTGTATAATTCTATGTCCATTGTTTTGACATAAGAAACAATTCATTTAACAGCATGGTGTATAATAAAGTCGCAGAGGGGAGTTCAGATGGAAGCCAAAAATGGGAAGGAAGCCCTAGTCAATGATCCCATCTCTATTGCCCAATGGAGCCTCTTGGGCGTGTGCTTTTTCTTTTATACAGGTCATTGGTAAGTTGCCCAACATTTTGAATAGAAATTGTATTGCCTTCTATTGCAATTCATTTAGTCTCTGGATGTGATCTTTTTACCCTGCGTTCTGAAAGTGTGATTTATGCAAGTGAATGTGCTACAGAATTTGTATTGTCATCAGTGGTTGAGGAATTTCACTTAACTAACAATATCATGAGATTAGGCACTTGTCACCTTTGTCAAAAAAATAAAAAAATAATAATAATAATAAAACAATCATGAGATTCAACCCTTTCATTGCTTATAATGTATCACATCTTGAAACTTTTGTGGGTATCATAATTGTTGCTTCTGAATGAATATTGACCACAAACCATTTTCCCAGAGAAAGTTATTTGATGTTTTTCATTTGATGCTTTCGTTTATGTTTCATGTCTCTAATCCAGTTCAAAGGCCAGAATGCGTGGGCATAATATGCTCAATTTCAATCCTGTTCAGATCTGATCTAGCTAGGCCCAAGTTATTATTATTATTATTTTTATTATTATTTTTTAAATCTGTTAGACAGGGAATTTCCAAATACCCATACTGGGCCTGTCCTTTTGCCCTAATCATGAGAGCCTGACCCTTGGGCAGTTTGGTCCTGCCCAACCCTAGTGCTGCCTACACAAGTGTTCATACAATTGATTTTGTAGGCAAGAAGACACGTATTTTTTGGATAGATCTGTATGTCATCTAGTGCAGCCTAAAAAAGAACACACCCATCTTTCCTTCTAGGCAAGAAGATGTATGTACAGCTCATGTATATTCCTTTATTGTTTACAATCATTTGTGCAACATAGGCATAGACAAATTATTTGTACACACATTTTACAGCTGCAACTGTACTCCACTGTTTACAATGAACCAATTGTAATGAGCTATTTGTTGCAGGTGCACATTTGATGGTCTTCGCTATGGAGCAGCTTTTATTGGGTAAGCTGATAACAAAAATTAAATCTTTTTATTGCTTTGACATTATAGTTGAGAATACCTCTTTGAAGGCCTTCGGAATTGGTTGTTAGGTGGATTTAACTGCTAAACCATGATCTAGTGGTTCTAATTCTTATTTATTCCTATTTTGAATATTTTGAAAATGTCTTGTGATCTTCACACAGTAATTCTTGTACTCTGTACAGGTTTGATGAATTCAATATTGTTCGCCAAGGTCTTTTGCTTGCAATCGATACCTTTGGTGTTCTTCACATTATTCCTATTCTGAGCCTCCCACTAATTGTTACACTTAATCATTGTTACTCGAAGCACAGCCAAGTAAAGGCTAACCTTTTCTTAGTCCTGACTCAGGTGAACTCCCTGAATAATTACTTGTAATTTGTCTAACATAATGCATGCCTTTTCTATTTCCCTTAATATTGCTCGAAATTTTGTCCTTTGATTTCAGGTATTCATGAGTTATGGTTTAATTACAGCATTGACAACTACATTTACAATAATATGTGTCACAATTCAGAGGCGGCATTTGATGGTAAAAACTCTGGATTTCAACCTTCCCCCAAATATGATATCCTGATGACACTACATGATTTAGCAGAACAAATGGAGTTACAATACTGCATTAAATTCACTTCTAATGCCTCTTGTTTAACACACTGCAGGTATGGGGATTATTTGCACCAAAATATGTTTTCGATGTTCTTGGGCTTCTTCTCACTGATGTCTTTATATGCTTTGCCTCTCTCTACTACTACTGATCAAGCTCATTCTTTCTTCATTTACTTGGGGATTCTTTGTAGAAAGTTTGACAAATTTTGATATCAAAACTCAGCTTTTCTACTTTTATAACTCTTTTGTCAACAATCATGGAAATCCTATATAACTTGTTTGACAATAATGACCAGGGAATCCTCCACCAATCATCACACACATCTCAGCTAACGGAAACGTGTGGATTGAGAACATCTTCTTATCATCCTCCCAAGTCCTATCTATCAATACTTGATAAACACCCCCAGTCACACAAGGAACTTGTGCCTGCCAATGAGCCAATCATGCGAAAAGGAAGTAGACTCTTATCCCATGCTGATAATTAAGTGAATAATAGAGCATTGATCATGTTCTTAATTTTGATTTTAATATATGTATATATGTATTTTCAAATTCTCATCTAGAATCCAAAAATTTAATGCAAGACAAGAGTATAAGAGCAGAGTAATCAATCGTCTTTTGGTTTATTGGTATCGGGTCCTTTGAGTAAAACGTAGATGGTTGGAAAGAACTCAGGATTAAACTTTTATGATCACAAGGTGAGGGCGCGCGTTCAGAGAGCCGCATTACCCACCCTTAACTTCCAGGGGGTCAAAAAAATTATATATATATATATAAGAGCAGAGTAAGAGAGAGAAAAGTTTCTCATTTACCAAAATGGTCATTAGAGGATGGTGTGTCGGCAGCGTGACAGAGAGATAGGAGCAGAGTCCATGTGGATCAGTGCTTATGGTCTGCAAACAAACAAACACAGACATAACAAAAGCCTTATATACATCATCGTTTATGCCCTTTCCTTTTCAATCAAAATAATTAATTAACAATACTGTGTGTATATACCATCATCATCATCATTATTATAAGATTAGAGTTCATCATCACCATCTTCAGTTTTACACTTCAGTGAAGCATGAGATGGATGGAATCTCCAAATGACAAGGATGTTTCAAGTTTGTTGTTCGTCCATGTGAAATCAATCCTTTTTATAGTTTTATTAAAATCCCACTACAAAAGTGAATCAGGTCCACATGAAGAAATCCAATTCTTTTCTTTTCTTCTTTCTCTTCATGGAATACTTGTTAGATTAGACTTTTGGCAAGCTCAGCTCTGCTCTCTCTCTCTCTCTCTGTCTTCTCGTGAAAAAGTATGCTTTGCCTTTTGACATTCCTGACAATCAATATACTCTAGTGTTTAGTGGCTTTATTCCTTTTCTCTTAGCAGTAAATATATAATTTTTAGTTTGTTTCTTCTTTGGAGGTTTGTTTATGGTGGCAAGTCTTTTTCTCATCACTGCTCCACCACCAATCAATCATGCTAATCACTTGTCTCCATTCTTTTTTTTTTTTCTCTTCATTCTCTGCATGCAAACGTGAAACAAATTCACTTGATTCATGGAGTTGCCATGCAGTTACTGTTTTTATTAATGTTTTTCATTAATCTTGACTACCCACCAACCATCTTTTTAGTTCAAGTTGAGCAAAGAGCACTCCAGCTAGAAGTTGTTAGCAAGGACAAGAGTCAATCCAGAACGCTCTCTTGGTCAAAGCATTGCAATTTGCATGCATGCATTCACTACACCACACCAAGAAAAACAGAGAGATAAAAAAGAAAAGAAAAGAAAAGAAAAAGAAAAAGGTGAGGCATCCCAGCTTCCTTCTATCAATGCAGTGCCATTTGATTAAAACTACAGTACAAATCCCAATACGACAAGGGTCTTCAGTTTCACAGCTGCAAACATCTTCTTTTATTATGACCCAAAGGAAATTACAGCACTGTGCTTTATAAAAGAATGCGCTTTTTGTTGTTTTAACTTGCTGCTCTCTTCTCTCTTCTCTCTTCTCTCTTCACGCCTTGGAGCTCAAGCAGCGAAGAGGAGGGGTGGGAGAAGAGCAAGTAGCTCATGAAGATGTTAAGGCTTCTTGGGCTTCTTTTGTTGGCTTCGGTGAGTTTGGTTCTTGGTTCTGGGGAGTGGAACGGTACTGAGGTGGAGTCTCAGTTGAGTGCTTGGAGTTCTCCCAGGCCTCTGCTTGTGGGTCTCACCCTCATTTCATCTGCTGTTGCTAAAGGAGCCGGTATGTTGCTCTCATCTCTTTGATCTGTTGGTTTTACCTTCTTTTCATTTGCTTTGATGCTTGTGTTGTCTCAAAAGATCGTCTTTTACTATGATTTTTTTCCCCTTTGATTATTTGAATGTTGGGTATGTGTATGCCCAACTTGCCATAATTTTGTTGTTGATTGGAATTTATGGTTGCCAAAGCCATTGCTCTTGAGTGCCCCATAACTTACTGCTTCAAATCTTGTTTCTCTTTTGGGAATCTTTTTATTTTTTGGTTTTTATTGTTTCCTTGCCATGTTCTTTCAGTGTAAAATGTTCTGCTCCTTGGATTTGGAGATTGTTTACTGCTGTAGAATGTGCATTGTTTGGGTCGGTGATAAATTTGCTCTTGCAGTATAGATGTGTTACTGAGAGAAAAATTTTGAAATAGTGAAGCAACTTCTTTTTTATGATTTAAATCTGGGTCAAGTATCTGATGTAAATCACTTTGCTGTTCTTAATAAGTACAGATTCATTCAGATGTGTCTGGTTGTTTTATTTTATTTTATTTATTTATTTATTTGACTGTTCTATTATTCTTCATGTATAATGGTTACAAGAAACTCCTTTTGTTTTAAATCTCCTTAAGCAGTGATTTCAAAGCTGCCCGGTATTGCAAACACATATATTTTGAATAATTCCTTCCTTTCTGGATCTTTTTCAGTCTGTTTAGATGGAACTCCAGCAGCATACCACTTACATCGCGGTTACGGATCAGGGGCAAACAGTTGGCTTATACAATTAGAGGTGAGTTTACTCTCGAATGAAAAGATTTATCGGTATCATGCTCAATAATATCAATGAAAACCATAAACTCAAACACTATTGTCTATGTTAACTTGTGGTGAATTTAGATAAGAACTTGATTTGGTGAATGCCTTAGGGTGGTGGCTGGTGCAATGACGTTGCTACATGTGTGTATCGGAAGAAAACTCATCGCGGTTCATCGAATTATATGGAGAGAGTGATAGAGTTCACTGGGATATTGAGCAACAAACCTGAAGAAAATCCTGGTTTTTCCTCAAACTGAATCCCCATTTCCCTTATAGTGAATGTCAATGCTTTGTAGATGTATCAGTGTGAGTCTCTACCATTTCTCTTCTTTTTTTGCTCATATTAATTGTGGTTTGACTTCTCAGACTTCTACAACTGGAATAGAGTCAAGATTCGGTACTGTGATGGCGCATCTTTCAGTGGCGAAGGCTATCACAGGGTTGGTAGATATTATCTTTTCTTTATTTCTTAGGAATCAATACCCTCTAAATTCTTTGGAAAAAAATGCTTTTCATGTGGTACATCTTTCTCCTTGCTCATATTTTACTTGTGGATTTTAATCTCATGCACATCCCGCTCTATGTTGGAGTTTTGTCCAAGTTTAACTTCACATAAATGAATTCACTTCATTCCTTGTCACCTCTACCTCTAAAACGAAGCATTTTGTCATCCTTCCATGCTCTTTCATTTCCAAAACTATTTGAGGTAGTCTTGACTGTTGTACTGACAATCATTTTCGGCCATGATGGATTACAGATGCTATACTAAACTTATTTCCTGGTTATTTTAGCTTTCCTCAGCGTCATAAGGATGTTTCTTATTCACCATATGAGTGCATAGGGGGGTTGTATTCTTATGTCAAATCTCTTTAGTGGTGCATTTCTGTGGTTTGACATTAAAAAACATCGTGTAGATCTTTAGGGCATTTGATAGTTAACAGATCCCAAACTTACAAGTGGAAGCTCCAGCAATGGTGATATTTGTTGCTACTTCATACTCTTGAGACATGCTTGTGTACTTCATCTTGTTTCCTTCATGAAAGGATGCCATCATTAGCTTTCTGGTTTTAGGCTGCAGGACTATTCTTTCGAGGGCAGCGCATCTTTGTGGCTGCTATGGAGGAGCTTATGTCAAAAGGAATGCGTTACGCCAGCCATGTATTTTTTTTTTCTCCCTCAACCATGCCTTGAAATTCAAATAAATTGTGTGAAATTCTTAGCAGTTGATTATTTCTGCAGGCTCTTCTTTCTGGGTGTTCTGCTGGGGGTGTAGCATCCATAGTACATTGTGATGAGTTCCGAGGATTACTACCACGAAGAACTACAGTCAAGTGCCTAGCGGATGCCGGGTTGTTTCTAGATGTGTACGGTTCACATCCTACATATCTCCTGATGCTTTCTTTGACTTTTTACATGTACTTGTTCTCAGTTTATCGGTTTTACAAACTGCAGTGCTGATGTAGCTGGTGGGCGCAGCCTAAGATCCTTTTTCCAAGGTGTAGTGAATTTACAGGTAAACCTTAGGTTGTTATTTTATTTTACTATAATTTCCCTGTTTAGGCAAAGTCATCATTCAACTTGAATCTGCATTCTATTGGCAAATTCTATGCTTTGTTATACCGGTGAAATGCAAGCAATGACAGAAAACTCGAATTTTCACAGGGAGTGGGTAGGAACTTGCCTGCATCTTGTACCAACCACATGGATGCAACTTCGGTAATGTTATTTGTTTTAATAAAATTAAAAAAAGAATATCGAAAAGACAATGTAAAGACAAAAACCAGAATTATATTTAATCTTTTTTTTTTTTAATTGTTGCAGTGCTTCTTCCCACAGAACTTGCTGGCAAATATTCACACTCCAACTTTTGTTTTGAATGCAGCATATGATGTGTGGCAGGTTTTTTCTCATCTTTTCCAGAACCTGTGATTGAATATTGACACTTGAACTAGCTTGATTACTGCTTCTAAATGTGTCAAATAACTTTATCCTTTTTTTTATATATATTCTCAGCTTCAGGAAAGTTTAGCCCCCCGAAGAGCTGATCCTCATGGTTATTGGCAACAGTGTAAGCTGAATCATGCTAATTGCAATGCTGGCCAAATCCATTTCTTGCAAGGTATTACTAAGAATTCTTATCTTCGGCTCTTCCAAGAATTTCTGGCTGCAACTTGATTGAAATTTACATGCGAATGTTCTTGAAAATGCAGGGTTCAGGAACCAAATGCTTAATGCAATAAAGAGGTTTGCAATTGCCAGGCAGAACGGGCTTTTTATTAATTCATGTTTTGCTCATTGTCAGTCAGAGAGGCAAGATACTTGGTTTGGAAATAATTCTCCCCATCTTGCAAATAAGGTAAGCTCATCATTTATACAACTCGTCCTTTGTTTTTTGATTTGTTTGCCTTCAAGAATGCAAACTTGATAAGCTTAACAATTATGATGCAAGCCTGTGAGATTATTCTAATTTACTGCAAGACTTTAGTGTACACATTTTTTATTTATGTTCACTATTTTTAATCGAGCATAAATATCATCTATTTGATTTTCATATTTATCAATTGCATAACTTTAAACCTGCTATCTTGTGCAGGGAATTGCGAGATCGGTTGGTGACTGGTACTTTGATCGATGCGGAGTTAAGGCGATAGATTGTTCATACCCTTGTGACAAGTCATGCCACAACCTAGTATTTAGTCGGACACATTATAATTCTTCATTTCTCCCAAATCTCCATTTTTGAGCTCTTTCTGGATACAACCACCATTCTTCCAACAGATACTCCGATGAAATTTACTCATTCTTCTGAGCATCTTGAAATAAGAAGGCTTCATCCAGAGAGACTCCAAGTGTAAGTTCCTTGCTTGCTATCATTCATTATCCGGAAAGTGATATCGTTGGTATACTATTCTTCCACATGAGATGAATGTTATAGACATTGTTACAATATATATGCACATTGTGCAATTACAATTTGATCATAAAAAATGTATTGTTTATGATCTTGAAGTATAATGTGACTCATTATTGGCATTGATAAGAATTTATCAAAAGCTATTCATACAAATATATGCTCTTTACCTTCTCCGAGTCCTGTGGTACCTTTTCTCGGGTATGTATGTTCATGATATTGATTACAAAAGAGAAAATCAGCAGAAATATACAAAACCAATGAATGACAGAGATCAAAACTGAATACAAGGATGTTGCAAATTCCATTTCAGTTGGTTCTTGCTCTAGCTTCCACTCCATAAACTTCATTGATGCAGAATATTGCTACAGTTCAGACCAAGCTAAATTTTAAAGCATTTGACTACAGACCTCTCCATTGAAGTTTAGTTATATGACTTGATGATGTCCATTTTAGGCCCAGTTTAACACAACCAATCACTGAAGAATAATCACAAACATTTCAGTGGCTCCTCATATTTTAACATTATGATCATGTACAAATGGTTATGAGCATGCCCTTTGACAGTAACGACAACTAATGTTTGAGTTGAAGTTGAAGTTTCTTCTTTGCTATCATGTTATATCCTCATAATCTACTTTGTCTTTTAATTTGTGGATCGTAGAGGTTTGAATCTTGTGCCTTTTCCTCACCTGTCTTGTTGTATTCATGAGAGTTTGTCTTGCTATTCCTCAATGGCATGAACAGTTGAGATGTATAATGTTTGACATGTACCATATGTAGAATATGAGTTAGTTTTATTTCCTGATTTTAGGATAAGTTGTTAAGTTGTTATTTTTTCCTATCTATTTGTAAATAATATATAAGGCAGTGTTTTAGGATGGTACTATTTGAGAATTTGATGTTTAGTTTCTGAGGAATACAAAAGACAATGTTTTACGGTCTTCTTCTTGATTTATGCTTTTATATAAACCATGGAGTATCTGATTAGTTGTACTGTTAATTTAACCATGCATTCAGAGAGTAAGACAATCAAATATATGGTGCATTATGTAGTTACATTGTTGATAAATCTTAGCTTCTGTTGTACTTTAGGATGGTTTCTTACGAACTCTAGCGCTAGTATTGCTTGCTTGCTTGCATCTTAAGTTGCAAATGCTTATCAAGTGGGCCATTTTTAAGGTCTGCGCAATCAATCTTGATGCTTGTAATGTCGTCATCGTTGTGGCCATTGAGGCTTGTCCCCATGAAAGGTCCTGGCACCATTCTTCCTTCCATCAGTGCTTTTAGGGACCATTGGAGTCGAAAACCCTTTTGTTCTTCTCACTCTCTTTGTTTTCATTCTTTATGATATGCTCCTTTATTCAAGCAAGAATGCAACCAAAAAAAAATGATTGCATGCATGCAAACAGTCTACAAGTTTTTAGCCTTTCATAAATTGTGCCCCTTCTAATTCTTCATGGTTGTTCAACACAATAATGCATTTCGCGGAACATTTATGTTAATATGATTGCTTTCTTGTTGCATAATGAGATTAAGTCAGTGCGGACTCTTCCCGCTTAATGATCACTAGGACTTTTGTGTTCATAGGGTTGTTCTTGTTCCTGGTGGTCCATCTCCATCAGTGTTACCATGTTGAGAAAGTTCTCACTGGTGAAGGCACTTTACTGCATAGACAGGAAGAGAGAGAGAGAGAGAGAGCACTTTGGAATGGTTCCTTAATGGGCAAGGTGCTTCTCTAGGCCAATTGACAAACCTTTTTCCTTTTTATTCCCATTCTCCTTCTTTGCTTTTCCTCAGCAAATTTATCCTTCCTCCATCCTTTCAATAACCCAAAAATATCAGAATATGATTCTAAATGGTCCCTTCTTCCTAGAAGTTCGATTCATCACAAATTCTTCCATCTTTAATTTAATCACTTTTGTTGTGTCCCAACGATCATTTCTCTAGTTTTATTTAGTTACAGACATTTTAAGAAGATAACAGCAATCATTTCTGAGAGCCGAAGAAATAAATAAATGTAGCTGCTGAGTGGCATGTGTAGTTAGTTCATGGTGAAAATGGGATTCAAGAGTCACCGTCTTTCCAGCAGAAGTTGAATTGAATAGATTCTGATGTTTTTCATCTGATCTCAGACACTTGCAATTGAAGTAGAGATGATTTTAAGTAGCTTTCAGATGAATGACCAAGAGGCAGACAGCTATAATTCATGCCTCCAAAAGCAAAAAGTGAGCAATAGCTCCCCCATTCAACTTTAGTATGCTCTGCTGAAAAGTCAAAATATATATGTATACATATTTTTCACATTGATCACTGGGGAAACATCAATGGAAGCAGTAAATCAGAAATGCAAGATCAAAGAAACCATGTTTTCAAGAACAGCAATTTCAACAGTTTACAAGAGAAAATTAAACAAGACACTGGAACAAGTTTTATTTAGCACTCTGCACTGGATGTATGTTCAAACATAACACAAGGGGATGAGAAGGGATGAGAAGAGATGGTGTTTTTCTATCTTGGAGACTATATACATGAGAAAAATCCATGGCACAGAAGCCTCTCCCTCTCTTCTTATTTGGCCACTCCACTCTATGAATCAGAAGGTCCATGTATAAAAATGATTTTAATCTGTCTTTCTTTTTCTGTTGTTTTCTTTCCTTTTTCTGCTTTGATGAGACAAATCTTCAGAAACCCTTACCATATGCATGAGAGGCTTGCTGCTCTTGCTGATAACTCTGATGCCAAGAAGCACTCATCGCATCCATCGCTAACAAATGGCTTTCAGCTTTGATGTCGAAGAGAGCTTGACCTCCATGGCCTCTTAGAGCTGCAGAAACAGGGAAAGACCCTTGAAGGTACTCTGACCATTTGAGGTCCTCTGGTTCTCCATCAAGATGGATTTGAGCTTCACTGTCTGATGTCAAATCAGTCCAGGAGAAGATGCCACCACTTTCAATGAGAGACCCATTGCCACTGCTTGCACTGCTATTGCTTGAATGGCTACCCTCCCAGTACTGAACTCCATTACTGATCATGGACTTTGCATCCATTGGAGGAGCAGACAGGATTGAACTAGTGTTGCAATTCAGCTCAGGCTGCTGCTGTTGTTGCTGGCTGTTAAACCATAAGAGCGCATTGGGAGATGACTGATTGTGGTGGTTCATCAGTGCAAGAGGGAGATAACTAGTATTCATTGCGTGTTGTAGTGTTGCTGAGTTCTTCGAGCTCTCACTTGTCGGCTTCTCATTGTTGTTTGTATTGACCAGAGGCTTGTGTTCTTCGGTCTCGGACAATGGCTTGTGAGTGACAGGGTCAATGCCTCTCTGCCTCAGCTTCTTCTTAATGCAAGAGTTCCAGAGGTTCTTTATCTCATTGTCAGTTCTTCCTGGCAACTTTGCAGCAATCTGAGACCACCTGATTGTTGTTTACCTTTAATGTGTCAGAAATTGGATTGATTTTATACTGAAAAGATGAAACCATGAATGAATGGATGGAGTATCTATCTATCTATCAATCTATGTACCTGTTGCCAAGGACTGCATGGAGTTCAATAATGAGGTTCTCCTCCTGCTCAGAGAATGTGCCTCTTTTCAGGTCTGGCCTCAAATAGTTTATCCACCTCAATCTGCAGCTCTTTCCACATCTCTGAAGACCTTTGTTTTTTTTTGAAACATTGAAACAACAAACTCTCATTTTAGTATCTCTAATGATACTTGTAGTATGGATAAACAGAAGAGAAACAGAGAGAGAAAGATAGAGAAAAAACCTGCAAGTTTAGGAACAGTACTCCAGCAGCCATGGCCATACATGGTGATGTGCTTCAAGAGCTTCTCATCTTCCTCAGGGGACCAGAGTCCTTTCCTCAGCTTCTGCTTGTAACAACAAGAATGCCTTCCCATTCTGCAATGCAAGATCAAGAAGAAGAAGAAGATTGGGAAAGAGAGGGAGAAAATGCAGGTGGAGTGGAGAAGGAGGGGAGGGGCTGGGCTAGCTCTCTTCTTCTCTGCTAGAAAAAGAGGAAGGTCATAGTCAAGTGGGTGCCAATAGAGAAGTTTATATTGATCACTTACATCTCTTCTCTACCATGAATGAAAGCAACCATGAAGTATGAATGTTGCTAAGAAATTAAACTAGAAAAACAAAGCCAGTAAAAGTAACTCCTAGATTTAGAGTTCAGTTATATGTAGTTGTTGTAAATTTGTTTTCCTTTTATCCCCAATGCAAAGGAGATCAAGGGCATTCATTCATTCATTCATTCAGCACTCAAATCTTTTTTGCCATGAGGGAACATCTTCTCTTTTTGCTTTTTTCCAAATCTTGATTTCCATCATCACTTCTCAAAGTTAATATAAAAAGTGATTAATAACAGCAGTCCGGTGCTACAAAACTCCCGCTATGCACAAGATCCGAGAAGAGGTCAAACCAGTTGAGTTTATTGTACACTTGCAAAAGGATGTTTCTACGATTAGAACCTGTGACCTCCAGGTCACATGATGACAACTTTATTATTGTGTTGAAGGCTCCCTTTCATAACAAGTGATTAGTAGAAGACTTTTTTTGATTACCAGGTTTATCTATAATCTAATTCCACAGTTGAACTGAAAGTTAAAAATCTTGGGAAATCTTCAAAGAGGGATTTAATATAAAGACTAAGAACATAAAGAAAAGGGAAGTCAAACAGTATGTTTGTAGTTAATTAGATGAATGAATGATTAGAGTTGAGTGCATGTGAGGCATTGTGATTAAGGATTAAAGAATAAGGGTGGTGGGAAAAGAAGATGATAAGAGTATCATAACAATGGATTCAGACCATCTCTTTTTGTGTGATTTCTATTGCTTTGGGTCCCATTTGATTTGAAAGACATTTTCATACATTTAGCCTCCTTCAAAACAATAGTCTTCTTGCACTCTCCCTCCCTCCCTTGCTGTTTCCAGCCCCAAGGGAAGGGCCCCTCCCCTCAATACACCCATGTCATGACAAACCTTCTGAGTAAGAATGTGTAACATTATCAACGATCAAGTGGTCATTGATATCTCAATCCCGTAAGAGTTCCAGCGATCAAGAAGTCTCGGGTTCAATTCACGGGTGATGGTATATTTACGAAGTGTGGCGATGATTGTGGTGGGTGAAAGTAATCTTGTGAGCCTGCCTTTGTGTATGTTCCGCTGAAATTTGTGCACATCTTTAGTTTCTTAGTGGTTTATCGCTCATATTACCAAAAAAAAGAAAGTCTAACATTACATTTTATCTTTTCAAAAATAAATAAATAAATAAATAAATTTAATTAGCTGTCTAGACACGATTATCACCAAAAAAAAATTTAATTAATTAATTAATTAATAATAATATTATTATTATCATGAAGAGAAGAATCAGCTAGTATAATATTTTTGAAAGGAGGTAGGGTAGGGAAATGAATTAAAAATATTGAAATTTTTTTTTTTTATTATTGAAAAAGAGAAAGAAGAGTCCACTCCAAAAAAATGAGCCCAATTTTTGTGGCCCATTTGTGGAAAAGGACAGGGAAGAGTGATGAAGCCCAAGTCAACTTCATATGCCGAACATTCAGTGGTGGAGATTAGGAGAGATGGTAAAACCGACGGTCGAGATTATCATGGTCCATGAGATTGATTAACATCTTCTTACTCAAACAAACTCTTAGCCACCACATCACCATCAAGCCACAGCTGTTTGATAATTCCTATATTTATATAATAAATATACCTTTATATTTTAATTTTAATTCTTAAAAACACAATGTCAATAAACATTTATAATATATATTTTTTAATTCTTAAAGATGTAATATTAACAATTGACTTTTACGGAAAAAAAAAGTTGACTAAACCATAGGACAGGTTGAGAATTTCAATTATATTTGTGGCGTGTTTATAATGACTTGATCATATTTATCAAAACATTCATTTTGCAATTGATAATGACAAATGAATGAAAATACGAACTTTTCATCGAACATCATGTGTCGTTTCCGTTGTATTTTGTTTATTATTATTTATTTTTTTAAAAAAATATACATAATATTTATTTATTTATTTATTGAAATGCTTATAAAGAGAAGACAATGGTATCACAATGAGTATTAGTGTAGGGCCTCAAAATCTTATATTGGCACCTATCTTTTCCTTATCTTTGTACTTCTCCACCGACAGATAGTGCAAAGAGGAGGAAAAAAAGGTTTCCCACTTTCATTACAGTGTTTACTCTTCATCCATTTGAAATTATCTTCTTTTTTTTCTTTCTTTCTTTCTCTAAAGTTTTAATGTATTATATATAAAATACATCATTCTTTGAGCTAAATTATTGTACGACATGCAAACGTGGATGTTTGAAGGTCTTAATTAAATGCAAAAAGATGGAAAAAAATATCTTTAGGACACATCAAAAATAAGGAAAAAAGATAAAGAAAAATAATAATAAAAAGATTGTCATTTTCCTCTTGTTCATTAGTGGAAGCATAGATGCAATATGTGGGTCATAACTCTAGAATATTATGACCATTATATTTATATACAACTCTTTTCTGTTGATTTTTTTTATATTAATTAATTCCAGTGATCATGACATGATTTTTTTTTTTACTATTTTAGATATATTAGAAGAATTCTATTTTTGTTGTGCATGTGCCCGATGATTTTTTTTTAATATCAGATTAGTTGATTCCTATATAATTTGTGCATCATGCAGGATCAATTTTATTTTTCTCTTTGATGGTATTTATAATGAGAAATTATCTATAAGTCTCTGACACTATTTTCAGAGACCTTAAAGTCAAACACACACAACACTAAATAATAAACAAACACACTCAAGGACCCCAAGGTAATTAGAGTACTATTTCAGGGACCAATATTGTATTAACTATATTTATAAACCACTAGTGTATTTTTTATTTTTTTTATACAAAGGCGACAAGCACCCCTGTGTGGAAGTCAGGACCTTGACTCCTATCAGCGCTGTGATCGTGGAGGTTGATCACAGGTTCTTAGTAAGCTCTACACAAGGGACCTGATCGATACCAACAGGCCAAGAGATTGTTGGTACCATTTTTAGGATTACAATTTTAGTGTGATGATTGTGAGAGAAATTGCTTTGTAATTCAGATTGTCTTTTAGAATAAAGATTGTGATCGACTTCGGTGCAAATTGGTGAAATTCTTCATAATTTTTTTTATAATTTTTAATAATATTATTATTTAGAAAATAATCTTTATGTCTAATAATGATTGATGAATTTTATATGAACCATTAAAAATTAGACCCTACCATTATCTATATATCTAAGGGTTAGAGATAGAGATGGGAGGGAAGACAGCCCTTAGCTTGAGAGCGTGTTGTCTGATTAATGTCTAATAAATAGAGAAGGCAAAAGAACTTGCAAGAATAGTTGATATATAGTTGGAAAGTTATATATGAGGTGTTAGAGGTGTGCAAGTACTAAGCTTAGACACCCCAAATGATATAAAGGTCATTGTCCTTAGGTTCTCACAGTTGTAGGGTAGTAGGGCCTTTGTCCTTCATTCATATTCATGCATGCATGCATGCATTAATAATTCACCATTCTCTTATAAGGTTATGCCATGTTCCTTCTTCAATTCATTATTCATCCCAAAAAGTACACTCCCATTCATTCAATTCATCTCTCTTGTCTTCTGCCACCTTTTCATATGCCTTTGCATGAGCTTTATACATATATTTCTAGGGGCCACTAATTGTTTTACATATGGTGAAATCTTTCTAATTTTGAATCAATACATCATTTTCAATCAAATTCAATACAAAGTTGTATTTTATGTATATAAATCAAGCATATATATATATACAAACAACATTGCATCATATCAATATCGATCATAGTGCGAATCACATCAACCGTGTTGACGATCGATGAGGGCCTGTGGTGAACATGCTCCATCTCTTAATCTAATGCAATACATAGATAATTCACTTGGATTCTAGCATATTTTATGATCATGAATGACATATTGCTATACCTTTATTATGGCAAAGTTTAAGAGACAGAATGAGAGGTTCTGATGTTAATAATGTTCAATCGATCTTAATGTTGTTTAAAGACTTAATTATTGGTCATCTAGCTATCAAGATTTGATGGTTGTTAAGTCACTCTCTTTCAGCTCTGTGTAATCACAAGGATTCACAATGAATCAAGGTTATAACTTAAAAAAAGAAAAGAAAAACTTATAATATTATTCTACAGTGAAAGAGAAATGTTTATCATTTCATTATCTTTGCAACTATTTCTCCATTGAGCCCCACAGTATTATTAGCCAGGGAAAGAAGACAACTAATTGACAAGAAAGAGCAACAATCACTTAATTAGTGACATTGAAAAGTCTCAAAGACTCAGATGATGCTTAAAAAGTGTCACACCTATGTAACAAAATTATGTTAATGGTGTTAATTTGTGTTGTATTATCATCAACAGAAATCTCAACTCAACTCTTGATCAGATTCATGCACTTTAGGTATATATATATATATTATCGATCAATCATCAACAGAAATCTCAACTAAACTCTTGATCGATCAGATTCATGCACAGTTAAGAAAAGATTAGAAGACAATATATTTAATTAATTAAACATGGTTTAATTTGTTTTATTAAAATTAATTAATGCCATCTTGTCCATCTCTCTCCTTCAACTTCACTGATTTGATATGATTTCTCCATTTGTCTAATGGAAAATGCCATGGCTTTTATGAGTTCATGTCAACACCTAATTAATATTGATTAAGTGATGTTTTAAAGATCCATATATAGCTGGCTATGTCTGATCATGTTTCTGTTGTTAACCTAATTATGTCTTGTCAAATATGAAAAGAAGAAAAGAGGAAAAGGCAATGAATTATTCAGATTGACATGCATTCATGTGTCTGTTCTTTGTCCTAGAGCTTTAATCAATGGCAGTGGAGTTTCAAATCTACTTAATATACAACTGAAACTTCATGCAACTGTTGAAATTAACCCCTAGAATATATAAAATTAAATAAGTCGTAGATATATATTTCCGTCGCTATAGGATTTATTTCTGCCGCTACACGTATGGTTTTAACTGCAGAAAACAAAATATGGCACTAAATTGTCTGTCACTGCAGATTAATTAGCTGCAGAACAGACATGCACACTGTAACAGTGGATATATATGCTTAGTATTTGTAGCAATATGGAAAGCAATGGCCCAAGCCTTCAATTATAGGGCTTTTAGTAAGGCCTAGCCTGTTAGATAGGCCTAGCTTGAACCTCAACATGCATGCATGGAGAGAAATGTTTTATTATTAGGAGTTGTTCATGTCAAATTCTGACTTAGTGTGAGACTTAATTATTCCCACATCAGAAAAAAAGAGAGATCATGTGATTAAGCATATGCTTTGGGTTTGAACATGTGAGACGAATTTTACTGACAAAACCATAAATTCTTGTATAAAATAGGCGAGTACTGAGCCATGCCATCGGATTTTTATATAGTTATAGATACCGTAGTGAAAATTAGGCATCAATTTCGTTTTCGAAAAACTATTAATTGAGATATTTCTTTGAAACTTAGAAATGGATTGGATGTGAATTCTAACAATACACTGTACGTAGATCCATTTATCCATTTACTTACTCATATGTAGTAAACCGACCTCTAATGATCCGAATGCATGATATATATTATATATATATATATATATATATATATATATATATATGAAAAGTGGATAAATATTGATTATTGTTAGTGCAAATTAGTTTGGTTGACAATATTTGACACAAGTCCACTTGGTCAACAAGGTGATGTTCAAGCTCTTGGATGATACAAATCAAGATTGAGATTCTTCATGCATAGAAAGGAGCTGATTGGTGAATTGATTTGGCAAGATATTAGTAATTGACGAGGTGTTGGATTGAAGCCAAATCAAGAGACAATCAATGGAGCATGATGGGCCAAGATGTGACCAAACTTGGAAAGAGATTGGAGGAGCCAATCTAACAACTCAACCTTATATGATTGAGATGAAGGTTGATTCAAGAGCTCACGCCATGGTGGGGTGCGACCGTGATGAGTTGAGTACGTGACGGAGAGGTGGATCGGCTAGTTGCGTGTCGGGATTGGGTGGATCTAACGTAGTAGACTCGGAATTCAACCAGGAGGGTTGAAGGTGTGTCGAGGTCGAAGAGCAACGGATGCCGCACTTTCCGCCGAAGACTTCACCGGGCCATGTTGCGAATCGGAGTTACAATCTAAGTTGCGGCAAATGTTTTAAATGTGGAAGGAGTCCAATTTAGTAGTTTGCGTAGATTATGGAGATACTAAAGAGGAAGGCTACATCTTAGGCATGTCGCTGCGATCTAATCAAGACCCTGTTGGATATTGACGGTTATGTGTGGAGAAAAACCTTGAGGGAGAGGTTGGAGAACACCGGCAATATTGAGGGGATAGAGTGATGATGTTTGTATGAGTGTTACTTGATTGTACACTTTTTGTTTCATCCTCTTTTAGTGAATTTTCATCTCCGAGCATGGCCGCCCAAATGTAGGCTTTGTAGCCGAACTAGGTTACCAGCTTCTGTGTCCCCTTTCTTGTGTGTTTTTGTTTGTTTGTGTGAATGTTTTAGTTATTATCCTCTAAACATTCTGTGAGTAGTGAGTTGCAATCTGTGTTGCAACATATCATATAACAAGCAAACAACCCGGCAGAACTTTCAATTATTTAATAATATCAGAGTCAGGTACATCGATCATTAAACTCACCTAGAAAACAATAAAGAAAATACATCAGTCAAATAAGCGTGTTTTCCGAGCTGAGCTATTGTTGATTCAAGTCCCTTGACCTGCTATCGTGTTATCCTTGAAGGCCTCATCGCCTCCTGCGGTCCATGCCAGCGTGTTACTTAAGAATTCGAGGCTCCTTTTTATTAAGTTTTGCGTCGCCTCCAGTTTAGGTCTCATTGTGGAGCTGCCTCCAAGGCTCCAACCAAGAATAATTAAAAATAAAAAAAAACGCGTTGTTTATCTTGAAAACATCGTATATTTCGTTCTCCCCATATAACCCAAGTGATTTCTATTACAATGAGATTTCATCCCCCTTGTAGGATTTTGTCCACCCTTTTGGGGGGTTTCCTGGGTACCCCATAGTTGATGAAGGTTATGCGGCCTTGGAATGTATGATATATTAATTACTACTATATATATATATATATATATATATATATATATAGAGAGAGAGAGAGAGAGAGAGAGAGAGAGAGAGAGAGAGAGATGTTACAATCAAGCCGACCGAAAGTCCGGTATATATATCCATCAAGAATCTACATATGAGATCATAATAGATAATTAATCAACTTCACAAGCTTCACTAAATCTCACCATGAATCTTATTATCCATGTGGATTCCTCCATGAAATACATAACACCAATTACAACAAATTAACACTACAAGTAGTACTAGCTAGTAGTAGAAAAAGAGGAGGAAACCCAAATTTCGAAGTCTCCACCCTCTTCATCAAAGACTGCCGATCTGAGTCAGGTAATATCGATTATTTAGTAATATCAGAGTCAGGTACATCGATCAAACTCAACTAGAAAACAATAAAGAAAATACATCAGTCAAATAAGCGTGTTTTCCGATCTGAGCTGTTGTTGATTCAAGTCCCTTGACATGCTATCGTGTTGTCCTTGAAGGCCTCGTCACTTCCTGCGGTCCATGCCAGCGTGTTACTTAAGAATTCGAGGCTCCTTTTTACTAAGTTTTATGTCGCCTCTAGTTTAGGTCTCATTATGGAGCTGCCTCCAACCAAGAATAATTAAAAAAAAAACGTGTTGTTTATCTTGAAAACATCGCATATTTCGTTCTCCCCATATAACCCAAGTGATTTCTATTACAATGAGATTCCATCCCCCTTGTAGGATTTTGTCCACCCTTTGGGGGGTTTCCCGGGTACCCCATAGTTGATGAAGGTTATGCGGCCTTGGAATGTATGATATATTAATTACTACTATTCATATATATATATATATATATATATATATATATATGAGATCATAATAGATAAGTAATCAACTCCACAAGCTTCACTAAATCTCACCATGAATCTTATTATCCATGTGGATTCCTCCATGAAATACATAACACCAATTACAACAAATTAACACTACAAGTAGTACTAGCTAGTAGTAGAAAAAGAGGAGGAAACCCAAATTTCAAAGTCTCCACCCTCTTCATCAAAGACTGCCGATCATTTTTCTATGCAACCACATGCATTCAAGATCTACCACTTCTTAATTTCCAAAGACTTTGTTTTATCCAAGATAGACCACATCACTTGAACATCTTCATATCCACAAGCCATCACCTCCCCATGGAGCTTCATTCCATGCTGTTCATTCCCTGCAACTAAATGAAATCAATTTTCACAACTTCTAATATAAATAGCCATGCATGTAAATATACATATAGTTAATTATATGTATACCTCTTTGTGGTTTCTTCTCTCTTGGTTGATTGAAGAGAGTGCAAGCCTTCCTAAAAGGAGAGGTGATGGTCCTCACCCAAGAACCCATAACCTTGAGTTGTGTTTTCTTTCTGTTGAACACACACTATGATGTGTGTTTGAGATATATGAAGTATTTATATATCAGAGATTCAGAGAGACAATTAAGTAGAAGGAAAGGAGGCAAGATCCGCGAGATGGGGTCTCTATGAGTCCTGATTTGGACGTCCACATGGTTCATATTATTCCCAACTAATCACAAAAGCCTCTCTTAGCCTACTTGTCTCTAAATCCCATGCATCAAAGCAAGTACTTTAATAAAGGATAACACATGCACTCACAAGCTTCATTTTAATCTTGTTCCCTTGGCCTTAATCTAATCCTCCTAGAAGATTAAACTAATCTAAAGACAAGTATATTCTGATAACTAACTAAAGGTTTATATATATAGTTTAAAGAAGTAAGGACTCAGGATTATTACTAGTTTAGTGCAATTATTCAGATCAAGAGTGTATAAACTTTGCTAGATGCTTTGATATTATCTGCGCGTCTAAGTTCATCTTATCTACCAATGATTGTAATTAGTTTATGTTCGTACTTCGACGAAGATGCTTCACTGATATTAATAATAAGATTCCATCCTCTAATCTATCAACAGATTATATAATTTTATGTTACAGTTCAGTAAGAAGCATTGATTGGTCTTGGTGTTCCTTAATTAATCAGTCTGTCAGATTTCTGATGAACTTGGAGTTCCTATGTGAGAGCATTGAGACATGGCTGCAATATATAGCTAGCTAGCTATATGCATGGCCTTTCACCTATGAACATGCATATATTCTGCTGGCACTGAATGCAAGAGGCATGTGAATGAGCAGACACTCTGCTTTTCACCTTCCAAAAAGAGAAGAAGATAACTGAATTTTGTTCAGAAGGCACAGGCTTTGAACATATAGCATTCATCAGTGGTTCTAATGGATCTTTGTTTGTTATATAGATAACTTTGAAGGCACAAATTAGCAAAACAAAATTAATCTTGAAGATAGTGTCTCAGTATATATGGACCTCTGTGACAATACTTTTGCTGAACAAGGTATTACTACTCTGATTGATCAATGGTTTTGTATGTTATAACTCTGTTAGCAAAGTTTATACACTCTTGTCTGGTAACTGCCAACAAGGCAGTTCTTGTATGAAAGAAACATAGGATCACTGGATGTACCATGCCCACTCTGTACACTTATGAATGAAACAATTCATTGTTGGAAAGTAAAGTAGAAATTGATAGAATAATGGAGGGATGAAGAAGATGAACCAAACAAGCTTCAAGGCACGAAGGTGACAACGCTTTCTTTTAGACGAATTTCTCCCCCTCTGATTAGAATCACGATTGCAACGGGGTATGTGAGAACTGCCTTCAGGATACAATGAAGCTCTTTTGATTGTTGTTGAAAGGCGAACTTGCACTATTCGTTTCAACCCGGAAACACTCTTGTAGATATCTTTGATAATGTAGAGAAAGAGAGATGAGAGTGAAAGAGAGAGTGAGAGAATAGAGTATGAAAATTTGATGTGATTTTGCCTCACATAGAACTAGGCTATATATAGAGTCCCAAAGGTTTCATCTCAAGGTTGCATCCTTTGGTAACATCCTTTCATAAAAGGGAACACCTTTTGGCAAATGGTCACACATGAAAGGTAACATCCTTTCATAAAAGGGAACACCCTTTGGCAAATAGGCATACATGAAAGAAGACATTCTTCCATGTGTCTTTTGATGAAACCTTTTAGTCTTAATATGTTTTGGACTAATACCCCTTCAATAATAATGAAAGGGGGCATCCTTTCATATTTTACTCAAACACCAATTCATTTCTCACTCTAATTCTCAAAATAAAACCATGGAAAAAACTATTGAAAATATCTAACATTCATCACCTGATTGTTGGACGATGGCTTTAGAATTTCTGAAATGGCAGAAGACCTAACGGGCCCGCCCAGCTGCTAACAGGCCCGTCCAGTTCCTGCGCCCGGCACTGCATTTGATTACTTTCGATTTCTTTGTGAAGAAAACGAGCAACGGGCCCGCTCAGATTCCAAACGAGCCCGCTCAACGCTCTGTATGTTGGAGCTGAATGGATTTCAGAAACCAGGCGGGCCCGTTTCATTGGCAAACGGGCCCGCCCAGCTCACTGTCTTTATAAGCTGCAGGAACTTGTTGTTTAAAAGCAAGCGGGCCCATTTTAGGCCCGCCTGGACAGCCAGGTATATACATACCCGTTCGTTGCTTTGAAGACATGGTAGAGTGAAAAATAAGGGTTTCTTCATCAGAATCAAAGGAAGAGAGCTCTTGAGATAAAGAAAGAAGAAGAAAGCTTTGAGTTTAACTTGAGAAGAGTTGAGATCGGCTTGAGGTTTTCAAGGATCCGGATTGTTCCTCACCTCCAAGTTTGTAAGGCCTTTCTTGTTTCCATTTCTTGGTATCTCTTGTGAAGCTATTGTTGGGCTAAGCTTTGAGAAGCTTTGTAATCTCCATTCTTGAGTTATAGTGGAACTTTCTCGTCGCCTTTGCCCGTGGATAAAGGCTTGGATAGCCGAACCACGTAAATCCTATTGTGTTCTTGTGATTGCTTGTTGCCCTAATTCTTTGTGTGTGAAATTGTGCATCCATTTTACTGTTCCGCTGCGGGCTCATCCCCAACAAACTGGTATCAGAGCCAATCTAGTGAAATGGCTGCCAATGTTTCTTCAATTGAGAAGTTCACCGGGAAGAATAGTTTCAGTTTGTGGCGCATCAAGATGCGGGCAATTCTGGTGCAACAAGGGTTGGTCAAGGCTTTGAATGGCAAAGACAAGTTGCCGGATTCGCTTACGGATGAGCAGAAGGACGAGATGATGGAAAGAGCACATAGTGCTATTCTACTTAGCCTTGGAGATGAAGTTTTGCGGGAAGTTGCAGATGTTACCACCGCACCTAGCTTATGGCTTCGACTGGAAAGCAAGTACATGACGAAGTCGTTGACGAAACGACTCTATCTCAAGCAGCGTCTCTATACTTTGAAGATGGAAGAAGGTACATCTTTGTCTCAGCACCTTGACAATTTCAATTCAATTGTTATGGATCTAAACAACATTGATGTTAAGATTGATGATGAGGATCAAGCTTTGATTGTATTGTGTTCTCTGCCTCCTTCCTATGAGAATTTTGTGGAGAACATGCTTTATGGCCATGATGAAATCACTTTAGATGAAGTGAAAACTGCTTTGGGTTCAAATGAGTTGAGAAAGCAGTTGGGTGGAAAAGCAGTTGAAAACAATCAAGGAGAAGGCTTGGTTACTCGGGGAAGATCCAAATCTAGAGGTGGAAATTCAGGTCAGAAAGCCTCCAGGTCACAGTCCAGGAAAAGAGTACAATGCTACTATTGTAAGAAATTTGGGCACATAAGGAGAGACTGTCCAAAGAAGAAGGATAAGGGTGAACAACAAGTGCAGTCTAAGAATGATGCAAATGTGGTTATTGCTCAGTCTTCAGATGATGATGAATCAGTTCTAGCAGTATCAGAGTCACAAGTTAGTGAGAAATGGATCCTTGATACAGCTGCTACATTTCACATTAGTACTTCCAGGGAGATGTTCTCTAGTTATGAGAAGTGTACTGGGTCAACACTAATGGAGAATGACCATGCTTGTAAAGTGGTGGGGATTGGTTCAGTTCGTATTAGGATGTATGATGGTATTGTTAGAACCTTGACAGAAGTTCGTCACATCCCAGAAATGAAGAAGAACCTTATTTCCTTGAGCTCTTTAGACAGAAAAGGTTACAAGTACTCAGGTGGAGGTGGAGTTTTGAAGGTATCCTCCAGTGCATTAACAGTGATGCGTGGACACTTGGACAGGGGGCTCTATTTCTTGGATGGTTCCACCGTAATAGGTGCTGCAGCAGTGTCATCATCAGTTGATCCAGATTCTGACACCACCAGATTGTGGCATATGCGATTAGGGCATATGAGTGAGAGAGGTTTGTCAGTATTGAGCAAACAGGGTTTGTTGTCAGGTCAGTGCACAGGCAAGCTGGATTTCTGTGAGCATTGTGTACTCGGCAAGCAGACTCGGGTGAAGTTTAGCACAGCAGTACATCAGACTAAAGCACAATTGATTACATTCATTCTGACCTTTGGGGTCCCTCTCCGATGTTATCACAGGGTGGCTTCAGATATTTGTTGACATTCATTGATGATTACTCAAGAAAAGTATGGGTGTATTTTCTGAAGAGCAAAGATCAAGTGTTTGTCTTCTTCAAACAGTTCAAGGCTTTGATTGAGAATCAAACTAGGAAGAAGATCAAACGTCTCCGAACAGATAATGGTTTGGAGTTTTGCTCAGGTGAGTTCAACAAGTTTTTCAACGATGAAGGAATAGTGAGACACCGCACTGTTCGGCATACACCACAGCAAAATGGAGTTGCAGAACGTATGAACAGAACCCTCCTCGAGAGAGCTCGGTGCATGAGATTGAATGCAGGGCTCAGTGAGATCTTTTGGGCTAAAGCTGTAAATACTGCATGCTATTTGGTGAATAGATCCCCATCTACAGCTATTGAGCTGAAGACTCCAGAAGAAGTATGGTCTCGTCGTCCTGCTGACTACTCAAACTTGAAAGTATTTGGCTGTCCTGCTTATGCTCATGTAAATGAGGGGAGGTTGAAAGCAAGGGCAAAGAAATATGTATTTCTTGGTTATGGCCAAGGGGTGAAGGGATACAGGTTGTGGTGCACTGATCCGGAATCACCCAAGTTTATGATGAGCAGAGACGTGACATTTGATGAGGTATCCATGCTTCGGTCCACCAATGTTTCTCGGGAAAAGGAAGAGTCTACTGAAAAGGGTGATCAAGGTGTCGAGCAGCAGGTGGAGTTTCAAGTGGAGACTCCTAGCAAGTCTACTTCAAATGTAGAAGATTCAGTCCAAGAAGATGGAAATGTTGAAGAAGAAGAATCTCATGTTCAAGATACCACTCTTCAGCAACAGCAGGACAACATTGCTACTAGTAGACCTAGAAGGCAGATTAAACCTCCTCAGAGGTATGCAGATGTTAATCTAGTGGCTTATGCACTCAGTGTGGCGGAGTCCATTGGTTCAGAACCTACAAGCTACAATGAGGCTGTCACAAGTACTGAGGGAAGTCAGTGGTCGGTTGCCATGAATGAGGAGATGGAATCTTTAGAGAAGAATCATACTTGGGAGTTAGTTAAACCGAAAGTTGGGCAAAAGGTGGTTGGACGTAAATGGGTCTTTAAGAAGAAAGAAGGCATCCCCGGGGTTGAAGAAACTAGATTCAAAGCACGATTGGTTGCTAAGGGTTTCAGTCAAAGGGAGGGTGTTGATTACAATGAAGTATTCTCTCCGGTTGTGAAACATAGCTCCATTCGTGTGTTACTTGCCATGGTTGCTAAGTTTGATTTAGAACTTGAGTAGATGGATGTTAAAACAACATTCTTGCATGGTGAGTTGGAAGAAAATGTTTATATGCATCAACCAGAGGGATTTACTATTTCTGGCAAAGAAGACCATGTTTGTTTATTGAAGAAGTCTTTGTATGGCTTGAAGCAGTCACAACGGCAATGGTACAAGCGGTTTGACAGTTTTATGATTGATCATAGTTATGTGAGAAGTGACTATGATGCTTGTGTTTATCATAAGAAGCTCCAAGATGGTTCTTGTATCTATTTGTTGCTCTATGTTGATGACATGTTAATTGCCTCAAAGAACATGTCCGAAATCAAAAGGTTGAAATCTCAGTTGAGTGGTGATTTTGAGATGAAAGATTTGGGGGCAGCTAAGAAGATCTTAGGAATGGAGATTTATAGAGATAGGAAAGCTGGTAAGCTCAGACTATCTCAGAAGAACTATGTTGGCAGAGTTCTTGAGCGCTTCGGCATGACTCATGCGAAGCCGGTGTCTACTCCATTGGCAACCCATTTCAAACTCTTAGCACAGTTGTCACCACAGAATGAAGATAAGAGGCAACAAATGGATAGTATCCCATATTCGAGTGCAGTGAGAAGCATCATATATGCAATGGTTTGCACTCGTCCAAATATTTCAGATGCAGTCAGTGTTGTGAGCAGGTACATGTCTTGTCCTGGTAGAGAGCATTGGCAGGCTGTGAAGTGGATTCTCAGGTACTTGAGAGGTACTGTGGACATGTGTTTGGTGTATGATCAGAGTGACTGTGCTAGCAGTGTTACTGGTTTTGTAGACTCTGATTATGCTGGGGATTTGGACAAGAGAAGATCTTTAACAGGCTATGTATTCAGGTTTGCTGCAAGTGCTATCAGTTGGAAGGCTACATTACAGTCTACAGTAGCCTTGTCTACAACAGAAGCGGAGTATATGGCAGTGGCAGAAGCTGTTAAAGAAGCTTTATGGTTGAAAGGTTTGGTTAATGGCTTGGGTTTGAAGCAAGATGATATTGTGGTGTTTTGTGATAGCCAGAGCGCCATACATTTGACTAAAAATCAAATGTTTTATGAACGAACAAAACACATTGATGTCCGGTATCATTTTGTTCGGGACCATGTGTCACATGGTGATGTTGGTGTCAACAAAGTTGCTACCGAAGAGAACCCGACAGATATGATGACCAAGCCAATCCCCACTTGGAAGTTCAAGCATTGCTTGGACTTGATTGGAGTTCGCAGTTGTTGATGGCCCTAGTGGGCGTTTATGGCAAAGGTGACTTGTTTCCGAGAAAGTCTACTGTAATGGTTTTATGGCTCTTGAGAAATTTGAAGCTAAGGTGGAGATTTGTTGGAAGATGGCTTCAGAATTTCTGAAATGGCAGAAGACCTAACGGGCCCGCCCAGCTGCTAATGGGCCCATCCAGTTCCTGCACCAGCCTGTTTGTTTCAGTGTTCTGATTTGCTGTGAAGAATAGAGCACTGAACGGGCCCGCTCAGATTCCAAACGGGCTCGCTCAACGCTCTGTATGTTGGAGCTGAATGGATTTCAGAAACCATGCGAGCCTGTTTCATTGGCAAACATGCCCGCCCAGCTCACTGTCTTTATAAGCTACAAGAACTTGTTGTTTAAAAGCAAGCAGGCCCATTTTAGGCCCACCTGGACAGCCATGTATATACATACCCGTTCGTTGCTTTGAAGACATGGTAGAGTGAAAAATAAGGGTTTCTTCATCAGAATCAAAGGAAGAGAGCTCTTGAGATAAAGAAAGAAGAAGAAAGCTTTGAGTTTAACTTGAGAAGAGTTGAGATCGGCTTGAGGTTTTCAAGGATCCGGATTGTTCCTCATCTCAAAGTTTGTAAGGCCTTTCTTGTTTCCATTTCTTGGTATCTCTTGTGAAGCCATTGTTGGGCTAAGCTTTGAGAAGCTTTGTAATCTCCATTCTTGAGTTATAGTGGAACTTTCTCGTCGCCTTTGCCCGTGGATGTAGGCTTGGATAGCCGAACCACGTAAATCCTATTGTGTTCTTGTGATTGCTTGTTGCCCTAATTCTTTGTGTGTGAAATTGTGCATCCATTTTACTGTTTCGCTGCGGGCTCATCCCCAACACTGATCTTTGCATTTAGATGGACCCAACATGTATGGAAGGAAGTCAAAACATAAGACTACCTGAGGAGATGAAATACCTATCAAGGAAACTCACAAGGGCAACAACTAGGATCATGGATACCAGAACAAAATTTGGAAGGACATAAGGTGTTCACATAAGAGGTTAGTATGATATCATATGTATTGTGACAGATTTGAAAATAGAGATGCAGGCTCATATTCATTAACAAACTTACCACCTAAGGATAGTGGCAAGGAAAGGCACAACATTGACATGGGAGTTTCTACAACAGAGACCAACAATCAAAGACATAGCTACTAGAGAAAAATGGAGATCGAACACGGAGAACTTCTACCACTATCTCTTTACTGGTGCCTCATACTAGGTGGAGGGAACTAGCAAAACATGCATTGGTTTCATAATCATAACTAATTATGAAGAAATTCTATGTGTTGCAGGTTCTATAACTTGCAAGGTTAACACAGCCTTCTGGGGTTGAATTGGAGGCAATGAAGGAGGGGCTTAGCTGGTTGACAGGGAAGGGATGCTAGGAAGCTCATATATTTATAGACAACATTAATCTTATGAGGCTATTGCAACAAAGAAGACAAGACCTTCAATGTATGGCAAGAGAAGCTATATACAAATGCCATATGATGTTGGGGGGCATGGACTATTGGGGAATCAACCACATCGAGAGAGATGAGAACGGTTGTACTAATAGGCTTTTGCGAGAATAGCAAGAGTAACAGGGAGAAATAACTTATATTCGGAACCACACCAACTGTCAGAAGGGATACTAGAAGATTTTGACAAACTCAAGAGTTTTGCAATGGATAGCTAGATGTAGCTCTTTCACCAAAGAAAAAAAAAATGAAATACTTTAGATCATCTCCCTGTCTAGTGTGCAATGCCTTCTACTATAACATCATCATTGTACTGATCGTGGAGATCGAAAACATCACACTAGCAAAACTCATAACCAGTACTCATATAGTGAATCAGACATAATCAAGGTATTGGCTTGATTCTACCACACACCAACATATGTTATTAAATTTCATTTGATATATAATTAGTTAGGTTTTACCTCAATCACAATGTTTGTATTTTACTCTTGATGTTCTCCTCAATGGAGGCAATAGAATCCTTGTTGAGTATCCTATATTATCTTAACACTGATCACAAACACTCAAGGGAAGACTTAGAGTGATACATTATTAGACCACACAATCTATCCTCAAAGTATTTGATAGCAATATTAGATGGATATGGACCCCTCAAGTAAAAGCGTTTGCACTAAGAGAACATTGTTATTACCCTGACAGTGTATTTCAGTAACATCCTCTCTTGGTTGACTTGTCAATATGTAATGATACACCCAAACAATAGAGTGCATCTACATGCTATAACTAAGAAAATTTTACACCATCTAATGGTTTTCTATTATTTTGACAACCATGTTAGCAAACCGTCCAAGTTCATTTTAAGTTGTGCCAAGTTTAAGGTATCAAGGTTTAGCCATTCAGCTCTCCCATAGTCATCCTAAATGACCATCTGAATGTTCTACAAAATCACCTTTAGATCCTTTTGTATTTCATACAATTAGTAATCTCACATGCTAGTACAGTAGTAGTACTCAATTACTAATCATTTCATGCTAGTGAATATCAATTAAAAAAAAATAAACCTTATATATATACATAAATAATGTCTCAAAATCAACATCATGGCTTTGAATTGACACCATTTGCAACAAGAACTTCTTTGATTATCATAAGTGCTCATACACAATCTTAATATGGGACCATTTTCATAGTCTCGTATATGTTCTCATTAAGGATTTTGTTCTAGACTTGTTTTGCCACCTTAGTCAATAAACCATTGAAACTCAATTGAAACCTCATTGTCCTCTATATTATATCAAACATTTAGCTTAAGCGAAACATGAGATCATCTATAAACCAAAAAAAAGGTTGAAATTTTTTTCCTTTTCGATAATGCTCCATGGAAATTCAAACAATACCATAACAAGTGAGCCCAATAAAAGTGGGCCAAGATAGTACAGGCTGTACAGCCATCGGATCAAATAGAAATGGGCTTAGATTTTTGGTTTTAATTTTTTTAAATTTTTTTAAATTTTTTTAATTTTTTTCCTTTTTCTGAAATCGGGTTTCGGATCCTTCATTTGTGGGATCCGACCCGTTTTAGTCTCTGTGAGTCTGATGTTTAATAAAATGCCATGTCGGCTTCAGGGTCTGGTTTTCTGATACGTCTCCCTCACTCCCTCTTCTCCGCAGGCTGCTGTTACGGCTTGCGCGGTATGATCTGTTTCTTGCTTTCTTGATCTCGTTCTCTGTGATTTGGTTTGAGTTTAAGCTCAGATCGAGCTATGGCTGTATGGTAATCTCGAGTTTCAGATCGCGCGATGATATGGATCTGAAAGGGGTTTTCTGAGTTCTCGGTTTTTAGGGTTTATAATCTATTTTTTTTCAGTATTTGACGCTGAAAATGGCTGATTCGATGTCATTTATTAATTCTTTTTTGTCCTTCTTAATCTGAAGTGCATTTCCTGATAGTTGATCTTTAATAGGGAAAGAAAACTTGTGATTTCTCAATGGCGTTGGATTTCTCAATCTATATGCATGTAATTTTATTCAAGTAGTGGAGCTTGGGTTTCTTGAATTCAAGGGTTTAACACAACTCATGCATCCATGTGAACAATTTCACGCAAGAACTATATTACATGTACACCCGATCTGTTCATGCTAGATATTCGCAGTTGTGCTTGATGATGTTACTGATTAGGGTTTGAATGCAAATTGCAGGCTTGAGCATTTGATGGAGGCTTCTTTATATATTAATGTTTTATTTGCAATTTGAACATTATATTTTACTTTTGAAGGGTCATACATCATAAAATTTTTGTGCTTTAACATAAAAAATGATTCAACTATAAATTTTCCCATACTACCGAGGCAATTTGCGATTGAGATTCATCTGCCACAACCTCCTTACCTGTTTGACTTGGAACTGTGTCAAAACTTTTTTTTTTCTTTCTTCCTTCAAATGATGAGCTTCTTCCCGTAGTGACTCATGAAATTTATTGCACATATTCAATGCCTTTTTCAGGCCATTTTTCGGCATTTTGGTCTGTTGTTAGAGGAAGGCTCCTATGGCTGCATCAGAGGAGAACAGTGGTCTATTTCCAATTTTCATCTTAACTGTAATGGCACTACCTCTAGTGCCTTACACAATTGTGAAATTGTGTCGAGCTTTTTCAAGAAAAGCAAAGAGCATTCATTGTCAATGTTCTGAATGTTCACGTTCTGGAAAATATCGTAAATCCATATTCAAACGGGTAAAGATTTCATATCAATGTACCCATTTATCATGTATCAGTCTTGTAGCGTGATTCTTGTGATGCTAATTTCTCTTAATTTTAGTTTGTTTCTTGGTTTTGCAGATCTCAAACTTCTCAACATGTAGCAATATGACACTTTTGCTGCTTTGGGTTATCATGGGAATTTTGGTTTATTACATCAAACACATAAATCGTGAGGTACTTTAAATATGGGTATTGCATATTTTTATCTTTTTATATATTGTCAAACTGCCTAATTCAGTGTCTTATAATAAGTGTATAGATATTCCCTCACCATTATCATCACTTTTGAATCCTTATTCAAATGAAGATTGGTTTGCAAAATAAATAAATAAATAAGGGGAAGAAGCTTGGTTTGGCAATTGGGTAATCCCATTTATGGTTTTTTTTCCTCTCTCTCTCTCTCTCTCTCTCTCTCTCTCTCTCTCTCTCTCTCTCTCTCTCTCTCTCTCTCTCTCTCTTAAGGTTGATTATTCTGTTATTTTGGCAATGGCCAATGGCCTTTGTATCACAGCTAAGCTTTGTTGTATCTGTCAATCTATGAACTCTTTCTTTGGTACTTAAGTGTTATTACACTAGTCATTCATTTAACTCCCATGATTGGACTAAGTCATTCTATAATTTCCATTATGATTTTGTTTGCGATTTTTCTTTTGTATGAGAAAGTTGTCAGGATCGTCCTTGATAGTCCTTGATTTTCTTTCTCCAGATACAACCATTTGAACCATTTAATATTCTTGGATTAGAACCCGGAGCTTCTGACACAGAAATAAAGAAAGCATATAGGAAACTTTCCATCCTGTACCATCCTGATAAAAATCCTGATCCAGGTTGAAAGTGTTTCATCTTTGTTTTTCCATATTATTTTATATTTCAGCATCGATGACCTATCCCTTTTATTTCGACTAAAATTTCATTCTTTCCTCAGAGGCCCACAAGTATTTTGTAGAGTTCATATCCAAAGCATATCAAGCTCTGACTGATCCCATATCTCGGGAAAATTATGAAAAGTATGGCCACCCAGATGGAAGACAGGTAAAACAAAACTCAATGAGCCAGCCTTGTTTTCCTTGATCCGAAAACTTTGGTGCTACCATTTCCTCAATGTTTCTGAAATATGGCTTGAATTCATTACTGAATACTGAAGACATGCTGTAACTTGGTTTTATTAGGGGCTTCAAATGGGAATCGCTTTACCTCAGTTTTTACTGAACATTGATGGAGCATCTGGTGGTGTGCTTCTGCTTGGGATTGTTGGTGTTTGCATTCTTTTGCCATTGATGGTTGCTGTTATTTATCTCTCTCGGTCAGCAAAGTATACTGGGAATTATGTCATGCATCAAACTTTGTCCACCTACTATTATTTTATGAAACCTTCATTAGCTCCAAGGTATCATTACTTGGCTTGACTTTTTTTAGTGCTTAATATTTACTTATGGCTTAAATTAGAGTGTACGATTCCTTGGATGGTTGTTGTTAATGTATTTTTATTTTATTTTATTTTATTTTAACCTTCCCATGCGTTAAGAATTTTTTCTAATAATGTTTGTGAAACAAGACTATCTCATAGAATTTATTCCAATAATGATTTGTGAAATGAGAGTTACTTTCTTCTAGATGCTGAGTGAGGACATATATCCTTTTTATCGGGAGCATTATAGGCCCATGAGGGGTATTTCATACTCATATCAGTGCTCTTTAAATAATAATGTGGATCATATTCACAAATATGGTGTTCATGTTAGTTCTATTTGCTAATCCACCTGACAAATTTTAATGATACAGCAAGGTTATGGATGTCTTCATCAAGGCTGCTGAATACATGGAAATGCCAGTTCGTAGAAGTGATGATGAACCCCTTCAGAAACTGTTTTTTGCTGTTCGAAGTGAGTTGAATTTGGACCTCAAAAACATCAAGACAGAACAAGCAAAGTTTTGGAAGCAACATCCGTCTTTGGTTAAGGTTGTCCATTCATGATACTCTATTACACTGTTGCCAATTTTTCTTTGGTTTTCTACTTTCTCAACTTAAATCTGTTCTTATGTCTGACGTTATATGAATTTCAGATGGAATTATTGATTCAGGCCCATCTAACTCGTGAATCAGCTGCTCTTTCTCCAGCTCTGATGAGTGATTTCAGGCGCATGCTAGAACTTGCACCCCGTCTTCTTGAAGAACTGTTGAAGGTATTAAGGTCATTACTTTGGGATCAGTGTGATTTAAACTTCTATACCTTCAACCATCAATAAGAAATACTAACTTGTATCAAATTTACCATAGATAACCATGACCTTGTGTATTTGTTTCTAATTTGGTAACTGTTTTGCTTTGTTGAAATTTTATGAGATTGCTGATAATGAATAATAACTTTAGTACATGCCACATATGTGTATATGTCATGTCTAGTATAGTTAGTTATTGATAGAAATTCTTTGTACAACACCGTCTAAGGATGGCGTTTCGTGGACTGGTGCTATTCTATGGTTTTTCCCTTGGTGCAAAGGATTTTGTGGTGGCCTTTTCAAGTTCTTTTTTTAATCCTACTGTTAAAGAATAGAGATTAACATTTGACTAATTTTCATCCTGATGTTATGCTTAGCTTCCTAGACATTTGTTGCAGGAAAAATGGCAGGTTACAGGGTTATAGCCTTTTGGGTCTTTTGCTTGAGCTCCATAATGATAATTATTGTGTTATTTTTATTGTATACTGGTTGCAATGCTTATAACTTACATTGAATTGAATGAATACTTCAATGTTCTATAAGGTCTTTCCTTTATGACTTTTTTCTGTCAGTTTGAACTATTAACAGCCTTGAATAAAGGCGCATGGTTATGCATTTTGAATTAAAGGGTCTGTTAATGAAAAACAAAAGTGAATTTAGTTTTTTCTTGAGCTATATTTTGCTATCTGATTTTTCATGTTCTTTTGGGTGAAGAGTGCTCCTCTTTTTTGCATTCACACTTTAATTTGTATTAGATTCCATTGGACCGCATTATAACACATAACTGTTCTTGACAGATAGCTGTATTACCACGAAATCCTCATGGGCATGGATGGCTGAGGCCTGCAATTGGTGTGGTTGAGCTTTCCCAATGCATCATCCAGGTGCCTCTTTTGACACTTTCTGGTGTATATTTCCATTCATGACTTTTGGATGCTTCATATTTGCTACACTTTTCTAATGCTTATAATTATTTGATTTTATTTCCCGTTTCAAGCGTGTCTTTCCTCCCCTTTGTTATTCTTGAACTCAATTATTCAGACACTTGTTGCAATGCGTTGCATTCAGTTAAGCAATCTTTTTTTACCATTGCCATTTAATATCTTAACCTGATAATTTTTACTGAATGATATTGAGAATATGATCTTATTTATTGTTAATTTGATAGTGCAATGTCTTATTGCTGATTTGAATTGATTGTGTTTCGAATAAAATATCATAAAAAGCGTTAACCAGTGCTTAGTGTATCTTCTGCAGATTGTCTAGTTAGACCAAGACTGTAATCAGTGAGGTTTCAGGAAGAATGTCTATGTACTTATGTTTTAGACTCAGGTTGTTGCGAGTGGTTTCCATTAGTTAAGGAAGGCAGTGAGTGTGTTTTGCGTATATTGTCTGAATTTGATGAGCAGTGCAGTTGGATATGTGGTTGAATGGTATTAACAGTGCATCTTTTATAGTTAGAGGTTTGTCTTCTTTATAGTTTCTGGTTGGCATGCCGTTCTAATGAGTTTTAGTATAGATGAAGATACTGTAGTTTAAGATATGCCTTCTGGTTGGCAAGGTCTTTTTGGCATTTCTGTCTCTTGTTTGTTCAAAGAGAGATAAAATCTTATCAATTTGCCTCACTATATTTGGGTATTCTCTCTGCAGGCAGTCCCTCTGAGTGCACGAAAAGCAACTGGAGGAAACCCAGAAGGCATTGCTCCTTTCTTGCAACTTCCCCATTTCAGTGAGACTATTCTCAAAAAGATCACTCGTAAGGTAATCGGACTAATCAATAATATCACCTCATGCTTTTCTTGGGAAGGGAATTTATCGGAATTCATGGATCTCCTGCTCACTAGGGGTTTAATACTAATTAACTGAATTGATGATTCACAGCCAGACACTTTCCTGTTTATGTTTGTTTCTTCCAGATTCAAACTTGAAACCATCTGAATGTTCAGTCATAGAATGCTATTGACTTTTGATCAAAGAGAAGTGCGACTAGTTATTATATTTAACATTACTAGTGTGTTAAGCATGACAGTTTGCAGAATATGTGGGTTCACACAAGCAAACAGTGTTTTACATTGTTCTCTTGTTGTTTTCCCTTTTGTGGATAAATTCATAATGCTTGCATCTGGGTTGCAGAAAATTCGTTCATTTCAAGACCTACGAGACATGAGCACTGTGGATCGGGCCGAGCTGCTGACCCATACTGCTGGTCTTTCTGCTGCTGAAGCACATGATGTGGAGTTTGTACTCGACATGATCCCATCCATCACAGTTGACATCACATGTGAAACCGAAGGGGAAGAAGGTATTCAAGAAGGTGACATAGTGACAATGTATGCCTGGGTCACCCTCAATCGTGGGAATGGCCTTGTAGGTGCCCTTCCCCACGCCCCCTACTACCCCTTCCACAAGGAAGAGAACCTTTGGTTGCTGCTGGCCGACCCTGTCTCCAATGATGTGTGGCTGTCACAGAAGGTGAGCTTCATGGATGAAGCTGCAGCCATCGCAGCAGCGTCAAAGGCAATCCAGGAGACAAAAGAAGGGCTGGGTGCAAGCTTGAAAGAAATAGCGAATGCTGTGAGAGAAGCAGTAGAAAAGGTGAAGGGTGGCTCTCGGTTAGTGATGGGCAAGTTTCAGGCCCCTCCAGAGGGTAGTTACAACCTGTGTTCGTACTGCTTGTGTGATACATGGATAGGTTGCGACAAGAAGACCAACTTGAAGCTAAAGGTGCTGAGAAGGAGCAGAACAGGGACAAGAGGAGCCCAAGTGGTCGAGGAAGGGCCGGCTGCAGATGACCGTGTGGAGGAAGAGGATGAAGAGGATGAAGAAGATTATGATGAAGACTATGAGAGCGAATACAGTGAGGATGACGAGCAAGAAGAGGACAAGAAGAACAAGAACAAGGGTAAGATGGTTAATGGCAATGCAACTGGAAAAGATGGTTCTGCCACTGCTAGTGAGGAAGACAGTTCAGGATCTGACCAGGAGTAGAGTTTGCAACACTTGATTAGAAGAAACTCTTGTGGTCTTGCTCTGTTCCAACATTTTTATCTTTATTTTTTTTGGGGTTCTAGGCACCCATCGTTTTTGATATAAGCTCCTTCATCTCTCATCTCCTCTACTAGAAGAAGCATAGTCAGTCACATCTTTACAACACTGAAAACTTCTTACAAAATAATAAACATGTTCTATCCTGTGTTTATGTGCCCACTCAAATATGCCATGTAAACTTCTTAATGGTGGTATACAAGGTCAGTGTTCTAATCAAATGAAGGGGGGCCCAAATATATAGCCCTGCCCAAAATGTGAAAAATGTGAATATCTGTGTTTTAGGGCCACAAAGCAAACATCTCACAAGATATAAGTGCCTTTGTTAAAGTCAAACAGAAATATTCCCATATCCCTTTCACTAGTTGAACACTACATTGAATAGTACAACAAAAAAAAACACATGATTCTCTTTGACATTAGTTGTTGATAAGCACAGGGCTAAATTCCTAAAACACTTAAAACATGCCATTACTTGGTAGTTGGACCATAACAACACATGATGTGCATACCACCATGAATTTCGGCTATGGCATACTAGGGTTTATTTTAATTTATTCATTGGTGTCCCTCCAATCCACATCTCTCAATTGCACACAAATTTTTCAGAATTCAGACAAATAAACCACTAGTACAACAACTCTGAAGATCAATAAAAATGGTTCTTTTGTGCTTCTAAGGAAGCTAAACCATCCAACTATTCAGAGCAAAAAATTATTATTATTATTATTTAAAAAAAAAATCTTCTTCTAATGCATCAACCAAATCCAATCAGCAAGAACAATTCTTCAAAGTATTCCAAGGAATCAAAGATGGAAAAATCTCATCTTCCATCAAAGTTAAGGCAGAACAAATAATCAATGCTATGTTCAAGGAAAAAAAAAAATCTTTCCCACTGTTTTCCTTTAATAATTTCCAAACACAAACCAAATTAAAGCATTCCAAAGAAATCAATCAGATCAAACACCAGAGATTTCCACCAAAAGTCCAAACTTTCCAACCTAAACCACAGTATAACATGCAAGTATTTACAGAAATAAAAAAAAACATAAAGATCATACAAACTATATGATCAATAAACACTATCAATGAAAAGAAAAGAAAAGAAAAGAAAAGAAAAAAGCTTTTTTTTCTAAACAATAAATTCTCAGTAATGGAGTTTTCCGAAAAAGAACCTTTCAGAGATATCTTCAGCTCCCTCCCTTGGATTTGAGCTCTGCCAGCCTTGTCTCTATCTGCTCCTTCACAAGCTCCATCCTTTTTGCGTACACTTCCAGCTCCATGATCTGTTGTTTTCGCCACTTCTCATCCATCCCAGCCACTGAACTCGTCGAAGGCCAGGGGCTCAACGCCGCAGGCGCCGGTGATCCCCCGATCAAGCCACCGGGGATCCCCGGCCCTAATATCGCACAATTGAGCAACTCCTTGAACAGCGGTGTCAGACAACTCTTCACGGTCTCCTCCATCGGATGGCCATAGTTCCCCGTGGACGGCGTAGGCAAACCCTCGACGACGGCGACCTCCACCGGCTCCGATTGGTCTCTGAGTCCTCCTCGGGGCTTGAATGGCTTCTGATCGTTGTCATCGAGATCGGCGGCGGAGTCGATGAGATAGGGTTTGGGGGTCTTGGGATCGATGATCCTGACCTTGTTGCTCTCGGCTTCGGCGCGCTGGTCGCGGGGGCGCTTGAAGGTAGGGCTCCAAATCTGGCAGGAGATCTCGTAGGCCTCGCGATCGTGCGGGCTCTTGAAGGCGGAGGCCCGCCCGGCCGCGATTCGGGCCACGGCAGTGCGGTACTTCTTCTTGAGCCTCCGGAGCTTCTCGACGAGTTGGTTCTTCGAGAATTCTAGCTGCAGCTTCTCCTTGATCTGATCATAGAACGGCCCCGTATCGTACTGATACGAAGCGTGGGTCGTTCCCCGCTGGGAGACGAATTCCAAGAAACCCTTTAGGATCGTGATCTCGTCTTCGTCGGAGAAGAGACGCTGGAACAGCCGCCGGGAATCGTCGAAGCTCGATGGAACCGGAGCCGAGGCTTCGAACCCGTCGAGATCCGAGAGGCGCCGGTGCTTGCGATCAGGGGATAGGTTCTGGAGATCACCGTTGGGGTTAGGGTTAGGGTTTGTGGGTAAGACGACGAGGGGAGGCGGGTCAGGAGAAGGCCCATAGGATTCATCGTCGGAGTCGGAGTCATCATCGGCGCCAGAGTCGAAGACGGCGCCTCGCCCTCGCTCAAGGTCGTCGGCGGACGCCATTCTCGACAGAGACGTTCGTGTTCGATGCCGTTCAAGAGGAGAGAGACAAATATAGTATTGGGTTGGGTTTGGTTGCCTGCCTGGGACCATAATTTCAAAAAAGCCCCTGTTCTTTCTCTTTATTTTTTTTTGAAAAAAAAAGCCCCTGTTCTTTCTCTTTCTCTTCTCTTTATTTTTAAAACCACAAAAACAGAAGTTAATACGAATTAAAGTAAATATAAGGGTTTATATATAATTTTAACAATTAAATATATATTTTATAAAAATTAGGGTTTGAAAAAAAAAAAAGAGAGGGATTTTTTAGGTTTTGAAAAAAAAAAAGTGATATCTTTATCCTAAAAAAATACTATAAATACTTCAATCCCAATTCCCCACTTTTGCAACATTGAATTGGAGGAAGTATGGGGGAGAGAAAGTGTGTTGGGTTTGATGATTACATCATAGAGGTAACCAGTTCGAGAATGTTTACTGCTTCTTGGAGATGCCATCTCATTGTGTTTGTCTGCCTGTTCTCTCTCTGTTTTTCAATGGAAACCAAAATATTTCATCTTTGTTCATGATATAATGAAGAATTTAATTTGCTTAGGCTTTGATTTGTTGATAGAGGCAGTGTTTTGTTCATGGCCATTATTATCATGCAATTGTTTCAATTCAAGCCAATATTGTTCATCTTTTTTTTTTTTGTTGAATTTTATTTAGGCACTGATTGTAATTTGACCTTGGATTATTTTAGCCATAGTTTTATTTGTGGATTGAATTAGTTAGCTACCAGTCGGAGGTTATTATCATCATGCAATTGTTTCAATTCATGCAAAACAGTTTATCATGCAAATATTTTGGTTAGGGTTTTATTTAAGAGAGACATTGATTGTCATTTGAACATGATAAGATGATTCATTTTGCCTAGGGTTTTATATGCTGGTAGAGTTTGGTAATTTGCTGTCATTTGTTCATATACTTTAAAGAATTCATTATGCAAGTGTTTCAATTCAAGCCAGATGAATTCATCTTTATTTTTGAAGTTTATTTAAGAGAGGCATGGGTAGTAACTTGAACATGATATATTTCATGTCGGGTTTTATTTGTTCAGAGTTTGTTAATCTGCAGCATTCTGTTCATATTACTTTGTATAGGATGGGGTGCTATTGATGATAGTCTCAAAACTGCCCATCAGAGAGGCCATCAGAACTAGTGTCCTCTCCCGAAGATGGAGATACATCTGGAATCACATGCCGAACCTCCACTTTACTCTTCGTAGTATTTCAGCAACCTACATCGCGGATTTGCACTCAAGTATTCAGGGATATAAGACTTCCATTCTCTATAGGACCCCTGAGTTTGTCCATGATGTTGATGCTGTGTTGATCCAGCACTGCGGCTTCGGTGTGGAGACATTTAAGATTGAGTTTTTTCTTCAAAAAGAGCATACTCCTTCCATTGATAAGTGGCTTGATTTTGCGCTCACATCAGACACCAATATCTTGGATTTGAACTTCCTTGGGGTTGAATATAGTAACTTAGATTTGGTTGCATATTTGATGCGGAAACATGAGCCTGGTTATGAACCATATAATTTTCCATTCCATAAGCTTCTTCAGCAGAAGAGATCATCATCTATATCATCATCAAAACTATCCTCTATCCATACTTTACGTCTAGGATATTGTTCTTTACAAGTGCCATCATCTGATTGTAATCGCTTGCCTTTCCTGAAAACAATTGATCTATATTGTTTGATGCTCTCTGATTTGGATTTTCAAAACCTTCTGTCGATTTGTTCCGACATTGAGCACTTGTCTGTTCATGACTGTCCTGGGCTAGTGAATATGAGCATTCATCAACAGTCAGGGCGACTAAAGCACTTGAGTGTGAGAAATTGCATGTCATTGGAGAGGCTTTACATTCAAGTAGCATGTTTGGCGACTTTTGAATATCAAGGAGAAGTAATAGCACTTTTTACGAATGTATCTCACATAACAAAGGCAAGCTTTCACATTCCACTTGATTTCAAATGTGCAAAATATAGCATCACGGAACTCTCAAGTCATTTACCTAGGTGCCAAGACCTAACCTTGGAATTTGATTATGGCCGGATGGTAGGTTTATTACTACTAATTCCTTTATTTTGATCCTCTCTATTACCGATTGTTGATTTGTTTATATATATATATATATATGTTCCTCTTTGTTTAGCATGGCCTTTCAGCAGCATTGTTTAATAGATTTGAACACTTGAAGCACTTGACGGTGAGGGTGAGAGATCTACATATATATTACATACTATTGCTGTTCAAGATTCTAATGGCTGCACCTGTTTTGGAAAAGTTTGAGCTCCAAGTATGCCATCTCACTCTTCATACCATATTATTTGAATTTCACTTCTGCCTACTTATTCCTTTTTGTTCCCCATGCTAATCCTTTCCTTGCATTCAAATAGAGAAGATAGGACTACTTGAGACAACGAAATTCTGGCTTCAATTTTGTTTGTTCACTTGTGTACTGTTGATATTTGGGATATTTTTCTACTTGCTTGCTTTAATAATTTCTCCTACATGAATTGTTAGTTGAAGTTAATTATGGCACAAACTTGATGTTCTGCAGCTATTTTACTGTAAAAAGTCCCACATAAAGGAATTACCACTGGAGGGAGACTACTTACCACATGCATACCTCAAGGAAGTGAACATAACTGGATTTACTGGCACAATGGAACAGATAACATTTGTGAGATCTCTCTTCCGCAACCTTCTATCATTGACTACGATGAGAATCATTATACAACTTCTGAAATTTACAGACTTGAAATCGGATTTCTTTCGAAAGGTCATCTTTGATGGTGTGCTTGCTTTCGATTATCTCCAAAGTGTAGCCCCATCACATGTCGATCTTGTGTTGCAATACCCCACCCTTTCTGAGTCAGATTCCAGGATGTTACAATCACGTCGAAGCTCAACTCATCAGATTCACAAATTTAGTTTTTCAAATTAGTTGTGTTCCTGTAATTATGATCTGCATCTGTGTCTGCATCAGTTATGTTTTGTTAGACATTAATTAGCAGTAAACATCTGTCTGTTCAGATTTATTTATGATTGATTTCAATGTCTGTCGAAGAATTCTGAATATTTTCATCCTGAATGGTTGAAATTAAACACAGAAGAAGGATGCATCATCCAATTGAAGCTAGTTTATTATGTTAACAGATCATTCCCAACTCCCCAAATACGAAGCACATCAATATATAGAGAAGAGAAGAAAAATAATAATGGCATAAATCAATTTTATGCAGAGCTACAATGAAGATAGCCTCAGGAAGGGGTTCATCAAGCGATTTCCACTGGAGATTTGTGGTTTTAGATGATCAGCTGCATAACAAACCGAAGATTGATTGGGGACTACTTTCAGTGGTTCACAGGACTCCGGTGAGACCAAGTCCGAGTATCCTTCGACAAAAGAACATTTCCATGGATGATGAGATGTTACATTCAGCACCACATTGGACAAACAAATGTCACTGAAACTGTCCCCTTGAATCCCCTCAAGAACTCCTGCAGTGCTGATGTTTACTCCGGTGACGTCTCGGATCGTGATTCTGTTGATGACTGGCAGGGCTTTTGGGTCATAGTTCTCATCTGGGTGCTCACCATACTTACCTGTGATCCTGATGGCTATGTCCACATCCTTCATTGTCACATTGGAGATGTAAATGTTTCGGACATACCCTCCACGGCCAGGACTTGTTTTTATTCTGATGCCGTGCTTTGAGTTGAATAGCTGGATACCTTCTGCTTCGACTTCAGATATGCCACCAGACATCTCACCACCCAAGGCAATGCCTGCACCCGACCCGGTTTCTCCCATGATGCGGTGAATGCTTATGTTGGAGCATGGACGAGCAAAGGAAATTCCATACTCATCCCACCCACTTTTGATGACAATAAGATCATCGCCTGTGCTGATGTAACAGTCTTCGATACAGACATTGTTCGACGAGTCTGAGTGCATTTTTTGGCAATTTCAAAAACAAACGAGTCTTCGATCAATGCCAAATAAATGAGCTATCAAGGATGATTAATTGATTTCTATATGAGTACTCAAATCGATTTAGTAATTTCCTTTCAAGTTTTATATATCAAATAAAAAAAATTCATCATACCTGGATCAATCCCATCTGTGTTTGGTGAATCGAGTGGTGCAAGAATTGTCACATGCTGGACGAGGACTTGGCTGTTCATCGAGCAAAAACAGTCTCAAGTCTCCCTAGAACATAAAACTACACTCGTGCATCAAATTATAAACGAAACAAGGGAAAGGCAGCAACAGCCCACAAACGACAAACCTGCAATAAACAGGGTGGATGGCCCAAAATGGGGAGTCTACGAAAGTTACATTTGAAATTACCACCCCAGTTGAATACATGAACTCGACCAAATGAGGTCTAGTATAATTCAGAGTACCGTTCCTAAACCAATCCCACCAAACACCACCTTGGCCGTTGATGGTCCCATTGCCACCTGAAACAAAGATGTACGGCGGAAATCAGCATGATTAAAACCGTTACAAGAGACACTTGTGCCAACCAGAAACTAAACAAAGATTTCGTAACCTGTTATTATGACATCTGTTAGATTGTTCCCATGAATAAGACTTTGGTGTCTTCCACCAGGAAGTTCCCTGCCTCTCCCATACGAGGGCAATGGATCAATTATCGGCCATTCAGACGAATCCTGAGAACAAATCATGGATTAATACCAATATAACACAGATGATATGAAAACACATATTAATACTGAAAAACAGAGGAAAGAAGCAGAAGAAACAAATGCAAGCCAATGCCATAGGTGACGACAATCAAGTCCTAATGTGCAAACACTTTGATGGATAGATATTTCAGCAAGTTGAGAACCACCATTCATTGTTCATGTCTAAAGTAGAAGGCACAGGTGACAACAAATGCAAGTCAATGCCACAGGTGATGACAATCAAGTCCTAATGTGCAAACACTTTGATGGATAGATATTTCAGCAAGTTGAGAACCACCATTCATTGTTCCTGTCTAAAGTAGAAGGCACAGGTGACGACAAATACAAGCCAATGCCACAGGTGACGACAATCAAATCCTAATGTGCAAACACTTTGACGGATAGATATTTCAGCAAGTTGAGAACCACCATTCATTATTCCTGTCTAAAGTAGAAGGCACCAATACTAGGTAGAAATTATGTCACCAACTAGCAAAAGAAGATTTGCTGCATGAATCAAAGAAATTTGATATGCATCAAAGTACCAAGTTCTTCAAACCCATTAAAAAAGAGTAGAGTGAATATGCAACAATGAAGTTACCGAATTAGGGTTTACCATTGATCCAATAATCACAGCATCCTTGTCGAGGGACAAAGTGAGATGGCTGATGAGACTAAAACTTCCAGTCAACCACCTCCCAGGAGGCACAAAGAGTTGGGCGCCACCCTTATCAGCAAAAGAATGCAGATAAAATATAGCATTCTGGAAGGCCTTAGTATTGAGGGTGACACCATCACCAACAGCACCAAAGTCAGTTATCGACACACTGTGCGGTCTATCTGCACTCGATTTCATCTGCTTGTAGAGGGAGTTGTCCGCAGCAACCCATCCGATCTCCGCAAGCAGCACAAGAACCAAAAACACTCCCAAGCACTGAACAGAAATAGAACTTTATCAACATTAATTTGAACCAATTAGTGATAACCCAATTTCAGGCATATAGATACACAGCAGCATGCCATATATAAGAGTTGAGGTTGATCCTCAAAGAACAATGGGCATACATTGCATCTAGACATTGTTGCTTTATATAACCAAGATCCATAAGACTAGTAAAGAAGCAAGTTGCAAACAGAAAGAACACAACTCTGATTCAAAATGCCTACCATAGACATTGCAAGAAACATATATTGAGAACCTCAAACACAACAACAATATCAAAAGAAGAGAGGCAGTACTTTCAACCATAAACAATGTGACCCTCTTTTCTTTTTTTTTCTTTGAACACCAAAGATCCTCAAAAGAGAGAAGCATATTCACAAGAAAATAAAAACAGTAAATTATTTTAATGGAAGCATGAGAAAGAGGGAGAGGAAGAAGAGAGCAGAGCCATGAAAAGCACTTACAAATACAGATCTCCACATGTGAGCAGAAGATCTACAAGCACCACCAAAAGGCATACCTTCACCAGTCACCACCATATCTTCCAAATCAAAAAGACTTGTTAAAAAAAAATAGAAGAAAAAGAAGAAAAACACACCACAACAACCAGTCTCCAAAACACCCCTGGAAGAAACTCCTTCCTGATGCTGCTCACAATGAAAGGGGAAAAAAGAATAATAAAATAAAGAGAAAAGAAAGAAAACAGCACATAGTCATTGAGGGAAGAGGAGAAAGAAGCAAAGAAGAGAGCACAGGAAGGAAAAGGAAAAAGGAAAGGAAAAAATTATAAGACAGAGACACCTGTTGTCCCTGCAAAAGAACAAACAGTCCTTTGGGCACCACCTTTTGTCCTCTGGTGCTGCTTTTCACTGCCCCATAACAAACCAGCCCCAGACCCAAATGCAAAGCTGCTGCTGTTGTTCTTCTATTTCTTGTTGGGTTTCTTCTGGCCTCTCACAGGAACATGCAATGGGTTATATATATATATATATTGAATGTGAGTATTGGAGATAGAGGGAGAGAGAGAGACTTTGCTTTGAATCCACTACCTGATAAGTAAGGCAAGTTGATTCAATGTTTAATGAGAGGCATTGATGTTTGATGGGTTAAATGGGTTTTGGACAAGAAAGGTAACTGGAAAATAAATTGATTGATGGAGGAGCATTATAATAGGAATTTAGACAAGGAAGTGTACAGGTCCCTCAACAACACTGACATGACATGGAGAAAGGAGGTTACAGCTTTGGGATCCCATGTCTGACTAATGCTCTCTCTCTCTCTTGGAATCACAGAGCATCAGGAGTTTTATTTTATTTATTTATTTATTTATTTTAATCTGGAATTCAATATAAAACAGGGAAAAGCACCGCCTTGTGACTCAAATTCAGAACTGGTTTTACACGTGGTACAAAATGGAGAGAAGTTTGAATATATACTCAAACTCAAAGAGGAACTTTTTAAATTAATTGATTAACTTAATTAATATTTAATATCAATTTAATTTATTTTTTTACTAATTATTATTAATATTTATTTTTAAATATTTTCAAAATAATAACCAGTATATAGAGGGGTACTTTATTACCTTATGTCAAAGTAAAGCTGGTTGTTGATAAATGGGAGAAAGATTTCTATTATAACAAATTTCAAAATAGGCAATTTAATTTTAAAAATAAAAATTTGAAGAATTACTAAAAAAATGCTCTCTCTCTCTCTCTCTCTCTATATATATATATATATATATATATATATATATATATAGTGGGAGGGGGGTGTAGTGTATAGTAGGAGGGGGTTACTGGTTACTATTTTCAGGACGTATAGATGATTTTTCATATATTAGGGGAAAATATATATATATATATATATATATATATATATATATATATATATATAGAATGAGCGCTGTGCAGCTGACCGGGCAATAGTGAGTCTTTTAAGCACATCATCACCAACTTACCATGCTGGGGACATTAGCGAGACCATGAAATGTCTTTTCCTGTTAAGGTTTGGGACCTGCTGAGCCAATGAACCACCAAAATCACTGAAAATGGGACTTTTGTAGGACAAAAAGCAGAAGGATCACATGCATTTTGAATCACATGAATTGCAAGGGCATGTCCTTCTGCCTGCCTGGGCACACAGGAATCCACAGTTAAGGGTGGGTTCTCTGAATTTCTCAGCCTTCTTTTCCAAAGCTCCACAGCCAGCTTCATCAAAAGAAAAAAGAACAGTGAGTTTGATTCAAGCCAATGTTTCTCATCCATTATTTCATCAAATAATATAATTTCCAGTAATGCAGAAGAAAGAAGCAAGTGTACAATGAACAATTAGTTCACACAAATAAATGTTAACATAAATAAGCAAAACCATACTTCAACCGAAGGGGTTTTGGTGGGTACCTTGCCAGCAACCATCAAATGATGAACTGAACCGATGACGAGGAGAACAAGTAACAAGAGAGAAAAATTTGGCTCAGAATGGTAACATGAGTAGATCAAACAGTAAAGCTGACAGCATTCTCTGTTGACAGCTTGAAGTCAAATTGATGAAAATTAATATAGCAGGTATCGAGTCCAAATCATCGATATCTACAAAGCTATATCCATAAAATAAATGAATAAATAAATTATGAGCAAAAGAACACAAGAATATTCCAACTAGCAGCTCCTAAGACTTCTTTGTTTCTCTCTTCACCCTATCATCACTAGAGTCTTTTCAGATACCAACATGCAACTCGAGAAGTTGAACAAAGTTTGCCGACAGGCAGTCAAGATGCTTCAGCCCTCTGATTTAAACTTAAGAAAAAAGACAACAAAGCTCAAGAACAATGCAGCTTTTATGGCATGGTTGCAGCCATGCTTTACAGAGCTGCCTGGAAAGTTCACTGATTTACAGTAGATCAAGCAGTTGTACAGCTACAAACTTATTTAGAAATTATTGCTACAATGCATAAATACTGCCAGGCAAAACATAGTCAGAAGTACAACACCTTAAACATTTAGAGGCGCTGGCAATTTGTGTGTCTATGTGAGCATCAAGAGAAGATGCCCCTCGGTTTGGCATATGAAAGCAGTCTGCATCTGATTGATTAGTGAAACTTCCTAGCGAAATTCCTTGAATCATACAGCCAAAGGCATCTTTGTCAGCAGAACTGCAAGAAATCAATGAGACAGAATATAAATTCAATGTGTAGATGTTGGATCTAGGGATGGTATGGACATAGAAGGGCTTTCACCATGACAACCTGTGCATTAACAACATAATATGGCATGGAAAGATGCTGATAGTGCTTATAAACAAACTTGGTTGTGGTGAAGACTTTTAAACCTTATTGCAAGTAATAATCAGAGCACGTGGAGTCCATGTTTCTAATAAATCCAATTATTGTACCCATAAACATGCACAAGACGGATGTAGAATGTAAATCTTGAGGTTTCAAGAGAAATGCATAGTTTCAAACTATCTACAGATATAATTTGAAATTATTCACCATAAAACAAGAAAAGTCGAGAAATCATGATACAAATTCTGCCAGACAGCTTGTAAATTCTAGTATTGCATACAAATAGCAAATTAATAACCAAGTAAGTACCCGAGAAGAATAGAAATTGATCTTTTTTATTAGGCTACCAACCTGATTTTGATGTACCTAAAACACATACATGAACTAAACTACATTAGATGTTTTTTATTCTAGACTCAAACAAGTGTAACCAGTCAAGTCGTCTCAAATGTACACATATATCAAATGGAAAGAAATTAAAAACATATACACATTCGGGTTTGAGGTCAGACAGGTTCGGAGACATGGTCTTTGAAGTGAGGAGAAAAGGGAAGGAGAAAATTCCCTAGGCTAAAACTTGCCTAAGAAAGCACAGATGTTCGAAGGTTAAAGGAAAGTGTAGTTTGTTAGGTTTCTCTCCATGAAGAGTGTCCGAATTGGGGAATAGAATCATTGCAAAAGAAATGGGTTAGCGCATCATGAAACCTAAAATAAAATGGACCAATAAAATTTTATTAAAACAAGGAGTTGGCTAACGTAGTGTTGCCCAAAGAGTATCATCCAAACTGCTGCCATGCAAGTATTAAACTTCAGAAAACATCTTTGAAATCATTCACAGATGCAGGTAACCTTTGAAACTTCTCTTTCGCTGGTTTCCCCTGTGGCATGCTAACGGTCTGTAAATAATAAGGGCTGCTACTTAACAGTTATATAGGACAGCCCGGTGCTACAAACCTCCCGCTATGTGCGGGGTCTGGGAAGGGTCGGACCACTTGGGTCTATTGTATGCGGTCTTACCCTTTTTTTTTATTTTTTTGCAAGGGACTGTTTCCACGACTCGAACCCGTGTACCGTTGAGCCAAGGCTCCCCTTCTTGCTACTTACCAGTGTTAAGGAAAAAAGAATCAGCATCTTTGTATTTTTATATTATAAGCTCATCAGGTTTGTCAGGTTTTCAAGAAGGCAAGTATTTCCTCTTCTTCATTGATTCTTATTTATTCATTAGACTGGTGTAACACTACTTTCTCCAACCAATTTTCTACTCTTTCAAAATAAATATAAATTCAATGATAGCTAAATCACAAATCTAGTGTTCCTAAGAGGGAAAAAAACAACTGGAAAGTGATCCCAAAGAGTTAACAAATCAAGCTTTACAGATTATACAGTAGCATACCACTAATTGCATTGGAAATGGAATCTATGCATAAGACAACAGTCAAGTGCATTCTGAAAGTCAAAAAAGAACTTGAATCATTGACCCATGTGCTGGAAAAATTGCTCACCTTGTCAGTTAGATGGAAGCAAGCCACAATTAAACCCATCCTCAACAAGCTTGTTAATAGCATTTCTCAGCCTGTAATAATCTTCTGCTACATTATAAACCTGATGGGAAATCCTTGCATATCCGGTCACTGAATCACCAATCTCCTTCCCGGCCTCTCCATCCTTTGATACTTTGCAGTAAATAGGAACCTCTACCTTGAAATCCTCCCTCAAAAGCTTCCGCAACCTCAGAGCATCCCCGTCGCTGGATATCCTCAAACAACCTGGTAATCCAACCATGACCATGCTCGGGCACATCTCTGGCGGTGAACCAAGACAAGTACCCCATGACTCTGCAAGCATCTTCCCCATCTCAATCACCTTATCATGATTCCTGCTTTGAATACCTTTAATCCCATCCTCAAACCTATTGATGAATCTTATCACCTCCGGGACAACAAGCTGCGCACTATAATCACGAGTACCAATCCACCCGCTCTCAATGGCTAGGCCATTCCCGTACTCATGGGATACCACGGGATGGTGCATGTCATCAGAAACCTTCGATTTCCGGCAATAAAGGAACGCCACTGATGGCGGGCAGAAGAACCATTTATGGAGGTTGCTGGTGTAGAAATCAGCGCCGATGTCCTGCACATCGATCTGGACATTCCCAATGGCATGGGCGGCATCAACAAACACCTGATCGACGCCCTCCTCGCGGCAGATCCTCGTCAATTCCTTCACCGGGATCACCACGCTAGGCATAGAAGTAATGTGATCGATGACGGCGAGCCGAACCCTCCGGCCGCCGGCTTTGCCGAGATTCAGGGCTTTCTTGAATTCACCGATGATTTCCGCGTCTGATGACACGGGGAAGGGGAGGGGAACCTCAATAACGTGGCCGCCGGCGCGGGAGACGTAGGCCTGGATGGATTTCTTGACGGCTCCGTACGCGTAGTGGAGCATCAATACAGCGTCGCCGGGTGAGAAGGTGCCCTCGGAGAACGCCCAGGAGACCTTCTGGAGCACGATGGCGGCGGCGGTGGTCGCGTTGTCGACGAGAGAGACCTCGTCGACGTCCTCAGCGTTGATAAGGGACTTGACCAAAGATCGGGATTGGAGGAGAGAGGGTTGAAGACGGTTGAAGTAGAAGTCGTCAGGCTGGCGAAGGAAGAGGAGCTGCCATGCGCGCTGGGCTTCGAGGACAGAGCCCGGGCAGCTGCCGAAGCTACCGTTGTTGATGCGGGCGATGGTGGGGTCATGGTGCGAGAACTCCTCGAGAATCTCGTCAACGGTGATCGGCGGCGACGGCCGTGGCTTCTTGGGGAGGGGGCCATTGGCGCCGTTCTCGTGGTGAGGATCCATGGCGCTAGGGTTACGATCCGTCGGAGAAGGACATGGAGGATATGAGTGCTTGGGAATGGCGTCGTGTTGTGCGATTAGATGGGTTTTTTTTTTCTCTTTTTTACAAATACCTCCTTGAAATTCTCCATATTTACGTATTTTTATTTCTCCCTTTTGCAAGGGGTTATATGTAAATAAGAAAGATTTGAGAGATTGTAGCACGTGAGAGGGACGTGATAAGGTCGTGTTGGATCGGATGTTGAGCCACTAATAGATCCGAATCCGAGAAGGATCGGGTTTTCTCTACGGCGAGAACTACAACGGTGCCTCGCCGTGGATCTCATCGTCGCGATCGCTTCACGAGCGGAGGAAACGAGGATGGAGGAAGACGTCGGTGCCCCTCCTCTCCGGCTGGTGAACTTCATCTCCGAGGAGCAGGTCTCTCGTCCTCTCTGAACCATCCAAACCCTAATCCTGAGCTCTGCCCGGTTGCTCACTGTTGTTGTTCTTCTTGACTGCAGTTGGACAACGCGAAGAAGACCAGGGGCTTGAGGGTTGAAGATGGCTCTGCCCAGCGGGACAGACCTCTCTATGAGGTTTTACTTCTATTATCTTCGTATAATGCTGCTTAGGTGTTAGGATTTTTTAGTGAATTTAGTTTTGTTCTTTTGAGAAAATTTGTATTTTTTCTGCTATTTTTCTCACAGATCTTGAAGGAAAACAAGGATAAAAAGGATGCAGAATTCAATGAAAGATTCAAGCACAGTGAGTTTTGATTCTCTGGATCCACAGAAAATATCAAAAAATCACCTTTATACTGCAATTTAACATTCATTGATAGTTAGTATTTATTGCGTTTTGATGTGTTGAAGATGGAAATGGATGAATTGTTAACTCTTTTTTGTTTACCAGGACCTCCAAAAGCTTTGGATGAGGATGAGACTGAGTTTTTGGATAAATTAGAGATGGTAAGGATGCTGCAGGACTTTGGTTGCTATATCTTCTAATTGTTTTGTCACCATTAGAAAACCATGAAAGCCATATGTGGATTTATGGTGATACTAACTAGCACCATTCCCTCTCTCTGAACTAAGCTCTTGGATGTAGCTTAATTGTTCTTTGGATTCATTTGAGCAATATAAGTAGAAAATAGTAAGGAAATGCAGTTTTCAGATGGATGTTGAATCCACCTTGGTAGAGACATAGTCTGTTGTTTTGCTTTATTGCTAATATCTAATCTCTATATGCAGTCAAAGAGGGAATATGAGCGGCAAATAGCAGATGATGAAGCACTACAGCTTCGGAGTTTCCAGGTATGTTTTAGGCTTGTCATTTTGAGTTTCATACTATTCTCTAAAAGGACATAGGTTGTGATTCAATTTTCCTTGTGTTGTGCTGTATCCTCTAGCAAAATGTTCAATAAATTTGCATCACCATTGGCCTAGATCCTAAGCACCTCTGTTGTTCATATTCATAGATTTAAAGTCTTCAACATTCCTATCCACAATGCCAAGTGTCTCTGAACTAAACAACATTTATACCATCCTGCAATAGGTGTATCGGATGTGCTCCTTATGTCAACATTATTGACTTGTCTTGTGTATAATTACTGAAGGTCTGAAGATGTATGAATCTGAAATATTGAATTGATAAATGTTGTCAGGTTCTCAGATATATACGTGTCTGTTATACATAGCTTTCATTTCTAAGCAAATATCTCGATTATATTGTCCTAAAATAATAATTCTAAGACCAACCTATTCAAAAATTTTAGCTTGCTGCTACTATTTTGTTGTGTTTCCAGGAAGCAGTGGCAGCCCAAGCGAACATTGTTCATGAGCTTAAAGAGACTTCAACTGTTTCTAGACCTGAGGTCAGTTTCAACAGTATATGTTAACATGTTTGTTCAGGGACAAACGCACGACTGAGTAGAGTTTGGGATGTGATCTACTTTTCTTCTATTTCTGACCTTGATGTTTTAGTATTTGTGCTAAAGCACTATACTAATTTAATTTTTTTTGCTTCTATCAGGAACAAAGGCCAGCCTTGAAGAGGAACACAACGGCTCGCCCATCGAGCCTAATCATTTCAGTAAAACCTCAACCAAAGAAAGCAAAGGCAGATGCAGTGTCTGATAAAACATCAGAACCAATGAGACCATCCAATGGACATGCTGATAAGTCCCCAGATGTTGCTGAGAAGGCTATTGGAAGTTTGGTCTCTTACAGCGACGATAGTGAAGATGAAGATTAACAACACTTTCTTCTTGATGTTATGCTCCTTATCAACCTGTTCATTATTTCAATATGCATATTTCTGTTGGAAAACCTTCAGATGTTGTAAATATTCTTCTTTTTCTCCTGAAATGCAATCAACTTAACATGTTTGGGTTGTTGGTGCAAATGGTTGTGCTATAAATTCAAAGATTTGAAGGAAATGCATATGGACCACCCTTTCCATATTTCATATGCAGGAGAAAAGATCAAAAGGCTGAAGACACTCAATTTTCCCTTGGAAGTAACATTCATGATGTAGCTTGGAACTCAATTCTGATCAGGCAATGTCACTGATTCATCATCTTGGTTTTTAAAAAAGTGACTATCTTATAAGATTCTTTGCAGTGGAATCAACATTTTGGCCATTCAAAAAGCAGGTCATTTATTATAATTTACTGAATAAAATATAATGAAAGTGGAACATCCACAAAGATCCAACAAACATTTGAATTGAATGGTTGTATGAGACATAAATGGGGATGGTGTGTTTTGGGAAACACCAATGGGGACTGGGGAGGGTGTTATTTGGGAAATGGAAACACCAATGGGGTGTGAAGTTGACTAAATTTAAAAATTAATAATACTATAAATCATAATTAAATAATTTTATTATTTCTTTTTATTTAATTAAATAATAATAATAATTAAAGTTTTCATTGAAATCATCAAACCAGTTCTATACCATTTAATTATTTCTCTTCAAGGGGCCCTGGTCTACAAAACTCTTCAAGTATGCGAGAACTAAAAACACTTGTCAGAACCGTCTTGTTTTTTTTTTTGCAAGAGACTATTTCCCTCCAAAACAATTTAAAAAAATTCAAAACTCTGCTTTATTGTGATCAATTTATTCCATGTCCAAACAGATAGCTGATGCTTCCAAGGAAAGAAAGAAATAAAGAACTCTGCTATATACATTACTTCCTCTCTCAGAAATGGAAGCAACAACCATGGGGTTACATTTCTCTGTGTTCTTTTCCATTCTAAGTTTGCTGTTGCTGAGGTCTGGTGCATTGCCAAAGCAGCATGTTTCACTAGTGGGGGATTCAGGAATGAGAAGAGATGGTCTCAGAGTAGCACTTGAGGCCTGGAATTTCTGCAATGAAGTTGGCAGTGAAGCACCTCTAATGGGCAGTCCAAGAGCTGCTGACTGTTTCGATCTCTCCGAAGGTACTACTATTTCTCCAATCCAAGACAACTTGAATGAATTGTGATCAAAGAACTTACCTCTTTGATTTGTTTGATCAGGCAATCACTTGATGCACAAAGTAGATGAAGCTAAGAATAAGATGGGTGTGGGAAAGTCTTTCCCAGGTTTGCCGGCCGAAGCTTTGAACAATCCAGACCTCTATGCAGTGGAGAAAGAGCTCTACCTGGGTTCATTGTGTCAGGTTGCAGAAGAACAGAATCCATGGCAATTCTGGATGGTGATGCTGAAAAATGGAAACTTTGACACAATGTCTGGCCTCTGCCCGCAAAATGGCAAAAAAGTCGGTCCTTTTGCACAACCTGGAAAGTTCCCGTGCTTCGGAAAAGGTTGCATGAACCAGCCCCTCCTGTACCACAACCAGACTTCTCTGTCAGGGTCCCAGATGAGAGGTGCATACTGGGGAAGTTACAATCTTGATGCTAATTTAAGCTCTGGAATTGGTGAAACTAAAAACATCTCTTTCTTTGAGGTGGTGTGGGAGAAGAAGGTTGGAGTTGGGAGCTGGGTTTTCCACCATAAAGTCAAGACATCGGTGAAATATCCATGGTTGATGCTGTATCTCAGGGCCGATGCCACAAAAGGATACTCCGGCGGATACCATTATGATACAAGAGGAATGCTCAAAACTGTAAGTCGATTTATCATTGATACCTTCTACTTCTTTCTTCTCGGATGACACTGGACAAACTGCATTTTATTCAGCTTCCAGAGTCTCCAAACTTCAAGGTTCGACTGTCACTGGATGTGAAGCAAGGCGGAGGTCCCAAAAGTCAGTTCTACCTCATAGACATCGGCAGCTGCTGGAAGAACAATGGCAAACCTTGTGATGGAGATGTCACGACTGATGTCACGAGATACTGTGAGATGATCATCAACCCGGAAACACAGGCCTGGTGCAGTCCGACAAACCTGAATGCCTGCCCTCCATTCCACATAACACCGAATGACACCAAGATCTTCAGGAATGATACCGCCAACTTCCCTTATGCTGCTTACCATTATTACTGTTCTCCGGGCAATGCTGAACACTTGGAGCAGCCGTTCAGCCTCTGTGATCCTTACAGTAATCCTCAGGCACAAGAATTGGTCCAGTTACTACCACACCCTGTCTGGGGCGCTTACGGATACCCATCTAAGCCTGGAGAAGGATGGATTGGGGACTCAAGGACTTGGGAGCTCGATGTAGGTGGCCTTTCCAGTAGACTCTATTTCTATCAGGTTAGCAACCTCCTCTTGTGTCGCGCGTTTCATCTTCCATATCTGCATTCGACAATTAAAGCTTTACAAGAACTGAATCTACGAAAAGAATAAAAGCTGTTGTTTTAAATTGTTTTCTTCTGCTTTGCTTGCAGGACACAGGAACACCTCCTGCTCGAAGAATATGGACATCAATTGATGCAGGGACAGAAATTTTCATTAGTAACAATGAGGAGATAGCTGAATGGACTATCAGTGACTTTGATGTGGTTATTACCTCCCCATAAAACAAGACTTGCAAGTTTCCTATGTAGCTTATTGTTTATTATATGCATGGCTTGTTGCTAAAATTGATCATTCTGATGTTTTGCTCCCAGATAGAGGAAACTCCATCGATAAAAATCCTTCTAGCATCAAGAGCTAACAAATATAGTATATTCTCAAAAAAGGAAGAGCAAAGGTTTTTCTTCGCAACCATTATGAGCATAGTGTTGATTCTTACTTGCATTCTCTAGAACTTAAAGATCAATGCTTCTTGGAAAGCCGATGCACAGGAGAAGCCAGAATTTGCAAGAATATAATTGGAATTTGTGGTAAAGTGAACCTCATGAAGGAGTTCATGAACTTACAAAATTCCAAGTAATTATTTCAATTTCATTCTAAAATATAAAATGTATCTAAATACATTAATTTTCACAGGTAAGGCAAATAGATTCATAATAAACAAGGATGTGTTGTGAGGGGCACATGGTCTGTCACAGGATCATCGATGGACTTTGGGTTGGTCGTATCTTGTCACTATCCACATATGTTGTTAGAATAAATGTTGACATGCAGTCTGCAGAACAGGTTCAACCACGCAAATTTGTGAACTATTTAAGTCTGGGAATCAATTGATTTCTTGATCATGTGGCATGTACTAGCTTGAAAGATCTTGGCCATTCATGGTATCTATTTATTCATTCTCGGTAGTGTAGATCATAGCAATATGGAATGAGCTTTGTAGTTAAGAACCTGCGTCAAGATCATTCAATTGCTTACAATCAGGATCATCGATGGTCTTTGAGCTTTGTAGTTACAATGTTTCACATTCAATATGACAAAAATGCAAACGATATTCGGCTTTTTCCCAAGAAAGATGAAAGCTAGCAAATCAAAGAGAAAGAGTATAAAATTGTTACAACTATGAGAAATACCTGCTTTGTCAAGAAAATGTTGGAATTATATCCTGATTCTCAGACTCCATTGTCACTGATTGGCATAGACTAACACCCTTTCCTTGCAGCTTCTGCCAATGATATACCCTCAAAGTGTGCAAAATGGTAACCTCAAAATCAAATTAAATAGTATATAGGGCCCTGACATGCCAATTTAACATGAAATTCAATTTTCCAGCCCTTCAGCTAATATGTTGCTCAAATTGTCGTCATTATCAAGTTCATTCACTTTATCCGTTCCACCTCCTTTTTCTAAATTAAAGTTACCAACCAACAAAGCATGTGTATCAGCATCTGGGACCCAACTCTTCTCCAGCATCATGTTCAAATATTTAGAAGCTTCGCTCTTATATCCCTCTTTCAAGAGGCCACCAATGACCATGTTGCAAATTGGAGGAGTGAGTAATTCATCATTATTGAACACTTCATCTAAACAATGAATCACCATATGCAAATGAGAAATCTTCACTAAATAGGACATTAGCATCTCCAGTGTCTCAGAATCAAGAATAAAACCATCTCCAACCATCAGATTAAAAAAAAGAGCAGCTTCTCTTGCAGCATTTTCAGCACACAAGCCATGTATCAGTAAGCTGTATAAGTTCACATCTATTTTACAGCCTTCCACCAATATTTGTGAAAGGAATGCCCGAATATTGCCTTCTTTATTCAGCGCCAACAATTCGCATATAATGATAGCATATGTAGCAGGTACAGAATAGACACCACGACAACATGCAAGTGACCGAATTCTGATTGCTTCATCCACCTTACCTAGATGGCAAATCCCTTCAACCAATGCATTCAATGAGTTGGTGGAGAGAGTGCCATCTTTATCAGTGATATATGAGAACACCTCAACAGCCTCCTGAATCTTATTCACATGGCAAAGACCCTCAATAAGCTCTGAGCAAGACTCTGAATCCATACACATGTTATTGGCAATGATCAGTTTGAAGTTGCATAAAGCATTCTGATAAGCATACTTCCTACAACACCCAATTATGATAGCCGAAAGAGTTACCTGATCAGGCACATATGAGAAAACAATCATTCTACCAAGAATTTTAAATGCATTGCCGACCTCTCCTTTTTCACAAAGCCCTCTTATTAGGATATTCCAAGAAAGATTATCACATAACATGCTTCCTACCATGCTCCCGAGGAAACCAATTGCCTCAGGAAATCTACCCATGTCACAGCATCCTTTTAGCAATGCATTATGTGGCTCAACTTCAGAAACACTATAATCTCTGAGGAAATCCATTGCCTGACTCAGTTTTCCCTGCTTGCAGTACCCATTCACAATGTCTACATATATGCTAGTCATGGGGGCAACACCCACATCAGCCATTTCTTCAAATTGCTCAATAGCCTCATCCAAATCTAAGTTTTCAGATAATGAATGAATTAATACACCATAGAGATACGAACCTGGTGAAAAGCCTTCGGCTTTCATCAGTTTGAACAACTTACTTGCTTCCTTGTATTTACCAACTCTACAAAACAAAGGTATGACATTCTCATAGAAATCAATATCAATAGGAAATCCCGCCTCTAACATCTGGTCCAAAAACTTAATTGATTCATCTACTCTACCACTTAAGCAAAGACCGCTGATGACAATCTCAAAAGTCCGAGTATTGGGCCCACATCTCTTCTTATTCATCCTATGAAACTGTTCTTGAGCAAGGTCAATCCATCCACTTTCAAACAATGCCTGTATTAAGCAATTCAAGGTCTCTGTATTGGGTAGTATCCCAGTCTTCACCATTTCCTTGTAGACAAATAAAACTGGCTGCAAATCACCCTTATTTGAGACAAGGTTCTTTAGCAAGAGGTTGCATGTTGAAATCGAGATCTTGTGACTAGCCAAGCAAGCATTTTCAAAAACAAGTAAAGCTTCCCTTATCCTATCATTCATAAAAAAGGAATTGATCAAGTGATCCAAGCCTTCTTCCTTGTGAGGGGATTCCAATTTCAACATCTCCTTCAAGAAGAAATCCATTTCTTGGTGCCTTCCTGCAATACCAAGCTTCAAAAGCATGTGGACAAAAGTCTTGGCAGTGTGATGGAAGTTTCTCTGCTTGGAAGCCCATTTGAAGACACTAATAGATAAATCAAAATCTGGCATTGCATCCAAAACACGGATTAGACTCTCTGGATGGAGATTTTTCTTGAGAGAACGGGTAACAGACTCAAGCGCACCAGAATCTGATCGCATACGATCAGTTTCAGAGGGAGATACATGGGAAGCAAAAGGAATTGAACAAAAACGAAGCTTTAGAGAAACCCAGACATGAAAACGCTTAGAGATGAAGAAAGGCGCAACCTTTGATGACATTTGAACAAGCTTCTCAAAGGCATTATCTTCGTTTTCCTAGACAACGCTAGAAAAGATATACCTGCTAAGATAAACCTCACTAGGAGTGGACCCAGCAAAAAGAAAAAGGATTGGAAATACAAAGCTCTAGAGAATGATCATTCAAATTGCATGGAATTGATGAAAAGATTCATCTTTGATGCCAATCAAACTGCTTCTCAAAGTCAAAACTTGTTCTATCTTTGATACAAAAACACATAGATAGAACCATAAAAAATCAAATAGAACCAAAAATTCAAACAGACCATAGATGATTTCTCAGCAATAGTTAACAATGGTTAGAAGATGAGAACTGAAACATAAACTAAATCTCCAAGACTCCAACATTGGAACACCATAAAAAGAACCAAAAAAGAGAGTTTTAGAGCAAAGGTGGAACCTTTACGACCAAGACTGCCAAGCTGAGAAACTGAGAGAGCTTAGAAGGCGGCCATGGATCGAAGAAAGAAAGAATATGAGAAAGGAGAAGCAAGGCTTCGTTTCGGGCGAGAATTTAGCATAAGGTTTCGTCTCCTTGGCCGCTGTCGGACTCGGGTTTTCTCTGGGGTTTAGCTAGATCCGACCCGTTAAGTACAGCCAAGCCCATACTCTAACTCGCTATCCACTCGAACGATTTCAACGATTCAAACCAAATCCCGAGTCCTATTATTATCCCATCCGATCTGAGTCAACGCGCGAGAATTCAGTGCGGGAGCCGATGAGTTTGGAGATATCTCCGGCGACGAGGTCCCCGCTGATGAGACCCAGGGATCCTTAGGTTCCATCCACCCTACCCTAAAACGGAGTCGATTCCCCCGTTTTGTTTCCAGATCGGCGGTTTCGTTCGGTTTCTCTTCAACTCGTTCGTTTTCTCCGCTTTCTCCGATTCATATATGTACTGGTTTTTTGGGTGTTGATTTTGATGATTGGTCTTCTCTTCTTGTTCTGTGAATCTATGGCTTGCAATTAGTGGTGAAATTTGAGTTTTTATTTTTCAGTCGTATTGTTTAATTTGGTGCATGTGAATGCCTTAATTTTGAGGTTTTTGAATGTTGTGTGATATGTGATTTGCTAGTTGAAATGTGAAGCATGAGTGTGAATTGCATTGTTATCCCAACTAGTGTTCTTCATGCTTCACAGTGAGATGGTAATATTCATGTTTCATGCATTGGTTGGTGAGCTAAGTATGTGGGAGAATTGGTGTTGAAAATGAATCAATTTGATATGAGACTTGGTATTCTGATTTTTCATTGATTATATTTTTAGGTGAGAGGATATTGGAGCTCAATCATCACTGTTTCTGGTTTTTGTAGAAGTTTTTGAGGAGAAGCAGATTGGCAGGCTCATGATCCTAAACTTTATATATTTGCATGGAATTGATTTAGCAGATCTTCCCGGTTGAGTAAGTCATTCTGTTAGTCATTTGCCCTCTGTTTTCACAGATTATTTGTCGTATATCATATGGAAGGGTTTGTACACTAGCGCGTCGAGTCCTTTATAAGTTACCTTTCATTGCCAATATATAGGAAAGTGTATAATTGTGCTCTCGAGACTTCAGGATCGAACTCCAGCTTGTATCAATATTTATTTGGTAAATTAAACTTCCAAGCTTGCATTTGAATATTTGATGGGATATATAGCTATTGGTAATAATCAGAAGATAGTTATCAGTTTCCAAAAGCCATTCTTTCTTCAGAGTATTTATTGGCACCATGACGTAAAAGCCCAAGTTTGCTTTTTTATTGTGTTTTATTCGTCATAATTTTGTCTTAGATTATCTGATAGTCAATGTGTATAATGGGATATGCTAGAAATATACACTGGTCAACAGTATACATGTTCAGGATAAAAAAGGTTGAGAATGGGCATTCATATAAAAATGTAGAATGATTTTGTTTTGTAAAGTACTCAATCTTTAGATTCATTTTTTCCTTTATCAGTTTAGTTTGCTTGTAGTATCTATTGAATAATAATCACAATCTGTCCATCTTCTGTCAGCTCATTCTCAAGATGCCTTGGTTATCAAAGAGAAACTGCAATGCATGTCATGACTTGAGTTACAGGAAAAGCTTTTTGTGAAGGTTGTTTGTTTTTTATCTTATTGCCACCTCAAACAGATGCTAGATCAATAGTTTGTGAAGGTTGAGGAGGTTGTGCTTGATTTCTAAATATTGAAGAGATGGCTCCAGTTCGATCAACAGGGTTCACTGATCCTGGATGGGAACATGGTGTCGCTCAAGATGATAAGAAGAAAAAAGTAAAATGCAATTATTGTGGGAAGGTAGTAAGCGGGGGCATATACAGGTTGAAGCAACATATCGCTAGAATTTCTGGTGAAGTCACTTACTGCAAGAAGGCTCCTGAGGATGTTTATTTGAAAATGAAAGAAAATCTGGAAGGAAATCGAGCTGGCAAAAGACAACGTCAGTCTGAAGATGAAGAGCATTCTTTTGATCTGCACTCGAATGATGACTATGATGAGGAGGAAGAGCATATTGGTTATAAACTGAAGGGAAAGCGGGTCACTGGTGATCAAAACATTGTTGTCAGCATGAGCCCTCTTCGGTCATTGGGGGCGTTTGTAGACCCTGGATGGGAACATGGTATTGCTCAAGATGAGAAAAAGAAGAAGGTCAAATGCAACTATTGTGATAAAATAGTTAGTGGTGGTATTAATCGTTTTAAACAACATTTAGCCAGGATTCCTGGTGAGGTTGCATACTGTAAGATGGCTCCTGAGGAAGTGTACCTTAAGATGAAAGAAAATATGAAATGGCATCGTACTGGAAGGAGGCGGAGGCCTGAAGCTAAAGAAGATGCACTGTTCTATACACACTTGGAGAATGATGATCATGATGAACTTGCAAATGGCAAAGACAAAGTAAAATGCATTGTTGGTGATAAAGATATTTCTAATAGTAAGGGCACGAAGAGACAATCTAGAGGAAGGTCATGTACTAGTGGCACAGAGCTACAAATGAGACAGTTTAGTGTTGATTCTATGTTCCCAAGGACACAGACAAGCTATATACCACAACCCTGTAAACAGTCAAAAGGGAAGGTGGGAATTGATAAAAAGGGTCGTAAGGAAGTAATAGCTGCAATTTGTAAATTCTTTTATTATGCAGGAATACCATTTGATGCGGCTAACTCACCATATTTCCATAAGATGTTGGAATTGGTTAGTCAATATGGACAAGGGTTGAAGAGTCCTTCAAGCAGACAAATATCTGGCCGATTTCTTCAGGATGAAGTGTTAAATATGAAAGAGCATCTCTTAGAAATCAAGGCTTCTTGGAATATTACTGGTTGTAGTGTTATGGCAGATAGCTGGAAAGATTTGCATGGTAGAACACTAATCAATTTCTTGGTTGCTTGCCCAAGGGGAACATACTTTGTATCTTCAATCGATGCGTCAGATATAGTAGAGGATGTAACAAATCTTTTCAACTTGCTGGACAAAGTTGTTGAGGATATTGGTGAAGAAAATGTTGTGCAGGTAGTCAGCCCTTCCCTGATCATTGGACATACTGGCTGCAGAGAACTGTTATAATTTATCCTGGTCAATTTTTTTTTTATTTTTCCTCTAAATTGTCCATCTAGTTTCTGTTTCTCCTGGCTGTCATCCTTACATTTTTCTGGATAAACATTGCAGGTAGTTACTGAAAACACTCCTTGTTATAAGGCTGCCGGAGAGATGCTAGAGGAGAAAAGGAGGAATTTGTTTTGGACACCTTGTGCAGTCTCTTGCATTGATCAAATGCTGGAGGATTTAACAAAGATAAAGTGCGTTGCTGAGTGCATTAGCAAAGGTCAAAAGATTACCAAATTTATTTACAACAGCGCCTGGTTGCTGAATCTTATGAAAAGAGAATATACATCTGGGAGGGACCTTCTCAAACCAGTTGTTGCACGGTTTGCCACTTGTTTTTCAGCATTAGAGAATTTGCTAGAACAAAAGGCCGCTCTCAAAAAAATGTTCCAATCAAGCAAATGGATTTCATCTCAATTAGCGAAATCTGATGATGGTAAAGAAGTTGAAAAGATTGTCTCAAGTTCAGTGTTCTGGAAGAAGATGCAGTTTGTAAAAAAATCTGTGCAACCTATTCTGCATTTGCTAAAGAAGGTGGATAGTGGTGAGGGATTATCAATGCCATATATTTATAATGACCTATATCAAGCTAAGCTTGCTATCAAAGACATACATAGTGACGATGAGAGGAAGTATGGTCCATTATGGAATATTATAGAAAACTACTGGAATTCCCTGTTCCAGCATCCATTGTATGTTGCGGCATATTTCCTTAATCCTTCATTCAGATATCGTTCAGATTTTATGGCGGTACGTATTGCATTCAAATCTTGGAATTGTGATTGTTAAAAAACTTGTTAAATTAAAACTTTTGCGTCTCTTTTCGAAGTGTCCAGAGGTCATCCGTGGTGTTAATGAATGCATAACACGATTGGAACCAGATAAAGAAAGGAAGGTTACAGCTACTGCTCAAGTACTACTATCTTGACTTAAAATTGTTTTTATGATGATCACAATACAATAATTTGCAAACTCTAATTCATCTTGCTGTCTTGTGTTTCATGTTAGATTTCTGATTATGATTATGCCAAAGCTGATTTTGGAACTGAATTAGCTTTGAGTACAAGAACTGAGCTGGACCCAGGTGAGACCAACTAAATTTTATTTACACCCCAGGAGTATTTCCTAATATGTTTTTTTATCGAATTCTTTGCCGGATGCCATGTCACATTTTTCATCCAATGTATACTTGGGTTCTGATTCTTTAATTTCATTTTCTTTTATATTTCCTCCTTAACTGTAGCTTCTTGGTGGCAACAACATGGGATAAATTGCCTGGAACTACGACGAATTGCAATACGTATATTGAGCCAGACATGCTCATCCTTTGGTTGTGCACACAATTGGAGTACATTTGATCATTGTTACAATACAAGGCGCAACCGACTGGCTCAAAAAAGACTAAAAGATTTTGCTTTTGTCCATTACAACTTGCGTCTCAGGGAGCAGCAGCTAAAGAGAATAGATGACTCTGTATCACTTTCCAATATATTATCTTTAGATAGTTTCTTAGATGACTGGATCGTTGAGCCTGAGAAACCAGCACAGCAAGAAGACATGGTATTTTATCATCCATCCATTTTTCCGGATTTACCTTAAAACTGCTAATAATCAAGCTCTACCCTTGACGACAGGACACGCTTTCCAATGAAATGGAACAAACAGAGACATACTTAAACGAGAACGAAAGTCTAGTTCCTGTTGCCGAATCTGCCAACACTCATCCAGACAATGCAGCATTACATGAAGTAAGTGCTCCAATAGAGGTTCATCCCATGAGTATCGTCACTGCAAGTGATGAAGATGATGGTGATCCTGATTTCCTCGATGAGGACTTGTGTGATTAGTTTAATTAATGTACTTCATTATATTTACAACGTTTATTCGTAGGTATCATCAAGTCTGAAATTTCTGAAACATGTGTAAGCGATATTGATGTAATTTATTTTAGAAGAGTATTCAGTGTCATTCTTGAGCCATGACTATGTTCTATAATTTACTCTTATTCTGATTTTAAAAATTATTTTTTTCAGAAAAAAAAAACATTTATATTTTAAATTAAATAGATAACTTTCTTGTCTTTCTATGTTGGATCAATATAATAATCATTTACGGCGGAAAATCCACAGCCGTTCGATTTGCTCAGATTGCCAAGTGTCCACCATAGATCAATATATATATATTCGAATTTCGAACCGAACTCGATCGAGCTGACTCTAGCTTGAGTTCGACTCATTATTTGAGCTCAAATTTAGGTTTAAGTTCAGTTTGTTAGTAAAATGATTGAATCGAACTCGAGCCAATATCGAACCGAACTCGAGTTGCTCGTGAACAGTTTGATTGTTTGCCCGCCCTAATTGTTATGAGAAAGGAGAGGGCAGATTATCTAGTTAACTTCTGTCAACGGCATATCTGCAATTCGACCTGTTTTTTCAGGGGTATACAAGCAATTATGATTTTTTCGGGGATGAATATGTAATTATAAAACTTTTTGAGGGGTATATAACCAATTTCCACAAAAGAGATAATCATAATTTGATTATGATTATTGATTTTTCAATTTGAATTGGATCAAGATTCATCTCATAGAGATTATTATAAAAAGTTTATGATTTATCTCTATCTCCAATATGGATTCAAGTGAGACTAGGACACTCTCATCTGTATAAAGAGAGATATGATGAGAGAATAGAGAAGTAATTGTGTGAGAAAAATTGAGTGATCTCTCAAGGGTTCTCTTTTTTTTTCATGATTCTCTCTTTAGTGAGAATAGTCCAAGTATTAAGAGAAAGAGGTTGTACACTTATGTAACTTAAAAATCAACATTTGATTTCAAGGAAGCTTTTCAAGAGAAGAAGCGATTCAAAGTAAGTATTATCATGTTTATTTAATCAAACAATATATATGATATATTGTTATTACATATTAGATGTACAGGACACATAAAATAGGTTAAGAAAAAAAAAAATTTAAACCTAACCCTAAGGTCCCACCCATTATTCCATTGTGCTTTTAACCCACTAACTCCAATAGCCAGCACATCACAACCTGCGAGCCGGTCGGGGTATGTGACCTCTCACTAAATAAAATGTTATTTATCCATTTTTTTCAAAAAACCTAGCGTGCTAGCTAAGTAGCTAACCAAATTCTACTGCCATTTATAAGTAAAGAATATTAGATAAAAAAATTATTTTCAAAATAGTGAATGTGAAATTCAAAGTGCAAAACTAATTCCCAACAATTGATTGAGTATTATTCTACTGCTGTCATCGGCAAGCAAGAATTTAAATGAAGCACAGTAATTTTTCTAACCTTTATTAGGGACCTTATGCAAATTTTCCAAAAGACAGGGGCTGTTTTTACAAATTTGTACCTTCTGTTCATCATGTTGATATTAAAACGTGTGAGGGGATTTCAGTAAATTTTATTTTTTTGACGTAAAACCAAATTCTAGTAAACTTTTCCTCTTTTGAATAAACTCAAATTTTAGTAAACTTTTCTATTTGAGATAGACCCAACTTTTCTATTTTAGTAAACTTTTTCCAATTTAAATCTCCATGCATCTTTGATTCTATCTCCATGAGTTTCCAATTCCTAATAAGATTTAAATTAAAATCTTTATAGGATTCAAATAATTAAGAAGTTTTTATTGGATTCTAATTAGAATTAGAACTTCCTCCGGAATAAATGCATGGTATTGTCTCTAATAATTAGTCAATATATATAATAGTTTAATTGTTGATATTAATTAATAGCACAAATAAAAACATCGATCCAAAGACTAATTACTTTAAAGGGTTTGTAACAGGTAAAGAAGCAAAACTAACATATTTTGGAAAAAGCATCTCATTGGCGGAGAAGCGAAGCGATTCTCGGCGACTGGCGGCGCACACAACGGAGATAACTGAAACCTGAGGAATGGCCAGAGTGTGGCGAAGGTTAGTGGAACCCCGGCAAGCAGCAGCTGACCCGAGGCGCGGAGAAGGGGAGCACCGGCGAACATCGGAGTCACGACCACGGGCGGAGATACAGGCAAGGCAAACGACGGTGACCACAGCAAGGAACAACGAACGACAGCCGGGGTTTCCAAACGTGGAGAGGCCGGAAGTACGCTTAGAATGCTCAAGGACACCTCAAGGCCAAGAAGACAACCTCACGTACGTCGAGGTTGTCTCTGGGTCGCGAGGAAGTCCGAGTGGCTCGGAGACAGGCGAGAAGGCTGGCCCAAAGGAAGCGCCGTGGGAGGAAGTGCGCAGCAAGAAGAAGAAACACTCTTCCATGACCGGTGAAGGACTGCAGAGGAGTCCGAAGTGGGGAGAGACTCAGCACCTCCGACGATCCCCGCCATCTGAAGAAGACACCTAGTGGAGTGATAGAAGTGTGTGGAAAATGTAGACAACCTGGACATATGCAGGCGGAGTGTCGGAGGGTGGAGGTGTGCCGGAGATGTGAGAGGCCGGGCCACCGGGAATACAGATGTCCAGTCCCCTCATCGGAGCTGGGTACTATCCAGCTCCAAGGGGCGGAGAGGACAAGAACGAAGGGGAAGAACGATGGCCCGGCCACCTTGATGAAGCAGGACCTGAGAAACTTTCACGAAGGGAAACCTTCCAAAAAGCTGGGCAAGAAGAGGAACGAGCCAGACTCTAATGCACCAAAAGGACAGAGGGAGAACAAACCAGCTGATAGCTCAGGCCCAGGACGGAGAACATCGTCTGAAACGGCGAATCCTCACACTGTCTCCGCCGGAGTAGATGATATCCTGGTGGAGGAGATCAGGAAGCTGCGCAACATCATAGATGTCACGGTTGTCAAGGGCTTCGCCGGAATCCGGCCACATGAGAAGGTTAAAGATGAGATGGCGGCGTTGATGGCGCCGGAGCTTAAATGGAAGGTGCAACCCTTCGAAGATGACAAGACCGATCGCATGCTCCTCCACTGTCCGTCGGAAGACCTGGCAAGGAAAATAGTAACCATGAAGGAAATTGAATTTCCGGGATTCACCGTACAATGTGCTCCATGCACGGCGGGAACTAACGCCACCGGGAAGGCCGACGGTGAACTCAGATGGATCACCGCCAAAGGGCTCCCCATCTTCTGTCAGCGACGAGACACATTAGCGAGGTTGTTAAAGCCAGTGGGCGACCTCACATACATGGCCAGCGGAGGCGCTTTCTATGCTGGGCACTGTCGGGCAGCGGTGAGGATTCACCGGGGCAAGACGCTTCCAACTACCATCATCTACAACGTCCTCAACGAGAAGTTCAACTGGACAGAGGAGAGTCACCACTCCCATGGGATCCATCGCCGGAGAAGATAGTGGTGCCGGAAACGGCCGGGAAAAAAGGTAGAGAAACACTAACTCCAGATGGAGCAGGACCCTCCGGACCACCAAGGAAAACCCTCCGGTCCAAGAAGGACGCGTCTGTGGACATGGCGATTATGCGGTACCCCGTCCCGGATGCTACGCTGTGGCGCCATGCGGTGAAGGGGCCGGAACTTCGTCCTAGCATGGGAAATCTAAAAAACCCTAATAGATCTGAAGGTGATCTTGAAAACCAAATGGACGGCTCAGATGGGAGGAAGAATTTGAAACAGATAAGATCAAAACATAATGGGGGAGGACACGTGGCTAGCAAAGAAGGGGAGACAACCTCGGACGCGCGAAACTCAAAGGAAACGCGCTTTCGGGGAGTCCTATGTCTTGAAAACAGCATGCGCCAGACTAATGGCCACATGGAGGAAACGCAGCCGTTGATCACCAAATCCAGGGAAGCTGGCAAGATGGGGGTTGACCCGGAAATTGCTCCGATAAAATCAAAGGGAAAAATGTCTGAAAAACCCAAAAATCAGTCAAAATTACAAATGACCAGGAAAATTGGATTAAAAATGCTAATGATGTATCAAGCAACAATTGTAGTGCAACAAATAAGGATAAAACCGCAATGATTCCTATCTACCCAACATCTGAGGAACATGAAATAGGAGATCTGATGATGAATTTGAAGATCAAATAGTAAGGGAAATTGAATTAGAAATGGAAAATATGTGGAATTCAAATTTAGATTGGGAGGGAGAAAAACCAGAAGAGATGGAGGAAGGTGGTGACAAAATTCTGGAGATTCAAAAGGAAAACTCACAAGAACCCCTGGAAGTGGGTGAGCATGGCCCTGAAGAACCAAAAGTCCCGGAAAACACAAACAAAGGAAGTAATTACCCCCAGCTTGGAGACCCAAATCTTGCTGAAAGCTCCAAATCAATTATCGGGCCTGTAGACATCCACCAGCCCACTACCACTCACCCAGAGGAGAACAAACCCCCACATTCAGGCCCGGTATCAGCTTTTGATCCCTCCACCTACAAGTGGAGGCATATTCATGGAGTTTGGAATTATATAGCTGATTCCACATGGGATGCCATCATGGGGAAAATCGAACAAAGAAATGAAATACCATCTGAAGACCCTGCTACGGAGCTACAACTCACCCCAGCAACACGAATGGATGACTCTCAAAAGAAAGCTGGCACAAAAATCACAAAAGAAGCCACTCGGTGCAGTGCAAGAACAAGAAAGCAAATGTCAGAGAGGCTCGAAAAAGAAGGCTTTATTGCTCCACCAACCGCCTCCCGAAAGAAGAGAACAGATCGAGACCAAGCAACTTCCACAGGTAATGATAACAACTTAATCTCTAACCCCCTAATTTTCTGTGATTGGCCAACCAGGGAAATATTAGCAGCCGCCAATAAATTTGGGATAGACCTGGGACTCTCAACACCAGTGAGGGAAGGATACATACAACACATCCGCCAGAGGGAAGCGGAAAGGATAGGGGAGGGAAAGAAAGCCAGCTAAGATTTATCCTTCATTCTCGCCAATCACACTTGGGCAAGATTAGTTTTATGATGAAAGTGATTTCCTGGAACGTTAGGGGATTGGGGCAGAAAAAGAAGAGATATCTCATTAGAGACTTCTTATTCCTCCACAAACCAGACATCTTCTGTATGCAAGAAACAAAGTTAAATAACATTAGTTATGCTCTTTGGAGCTCAATCGGGGGAACCTACTATGACAAATGGGCAGCTCTTCCAGCAACTGAGACTCGGGGGGGATGTTGTATTGGTTGGAACAACAACAAATATAACCTCCTAAGCACCTCCAGTGGACAGTACACAGTGTCAGTAATCCTGGAAGACAAGGCAAAAGGCAACGTATCAAGCATGATAACTACGATATACGCCCTGTGCAATGCCTGTAAACCGGAATCTTTGGGTGAAATCAGGGAGATCAGGGGCCAATGGGGGGGAACCTGGCTTATATGTGGTGATTTCAACACAATCAGAGGTCGAGAAGACGCCAACAATGCATCCCACGGGACACAGGAATGAGAGGAGTTCGACCGGATGATACAAGATCTCCAGCTTGTCGACTCCCCTCTCCTTGGCCGAAGATATACATGGACCAATGGACGGGAATCGCCTGCGTTCGCCAGGTTGGATAGATTCCTAGTCTCCATTGAATGGATCCTAGACTTCCCTCGGTTATGGCAAACTGCACTCCCGAGAGTGGGGTCGGATCATGTGCCACTATGTCTAGATTGCGGAGTACATACTCCAACATGCACCCCCTTTAGATTTAACAGAGAATGGACAAAGAAAGATGGCTTCTGGGACATGGTTAGAGAGATATGGCAGGAACAACATTTGGAGGGAGATGGCGCATTTATTTGGAGCAAAAAACTAAAATTATCAAAACCAGACTATGCACCTGGAAAAAGGAAAGTCTCAACCAGAAAATGGAAAGGAAAAAGGCAATTCTCACTCACATCAAAACTCTGGACACTCACAAAGAAACGAGAAATCTTACAAGCCAAGAAATTGAAGAAGAGATACTATATAAAAATGAGTACCAACAGATCATCTTGGAAGAGGAAGCCTACTGGAGACAAAGATCCCGAATTAACTGGCTTCAACAGGGAGACCTGAACACAAAGTTCTTTCACGCAGTTGCAAACCAACGAAGGAACATCAACTGGATAACACAGCTCCAGCATGAGGGCTCCTTAATTACAGACACAACACAAATATCTAATGCCATCTCAAGCCACTTCACCAACCTTTTTGGTAGAGAACGGCCATTGAGATATACCACCTCCTGGGATCAACTGTTCCTACGGAAAAGAGGAGTAGAGCTAACACATCTAGAGGAACCGTTTTAGGAAGGGGAAATTCGAAGAGCCATAAATGAGCTAGGAGGAGATAAAGCCCCGGGACCAGATGGCTTCCCAATGACCCTCTACCAACAGGGATGGGACATCATCAAGGATGACATATTGAAACTTTTTGATGACTTCTCCCAAGGAACTGTGGATCAAAATACGCTACCGCATCGCATTTAATACTAGACGCATATATCAAGACAAGTGTCATATTTTTAGTTTTGTGGGTGCTTCCATTCCTAATATAAGGCAAGCCCCTATTATTAATTACCCCTGACAAGTCTTGGGAACCTCCGATTAAGAGCGTAAGATGTAAAGGCAAGAGAAATGAATATAATTTGAGAATTCATTTATTTGTAAATTATGACTTTATTACATATATCATATATATATATATATATATACATATATTATTTTATTCACATGACGCTCTTTCTCAATTTATTTTGCAATATCACTCCCTCGAGATGCCGACTGTAGCCTTTCTCCTTGGGACATATGCCTCGCCATTCTCGGGACTTATATTGCTTTGATTGCCTCAAGATTTCCATTTTGCCGCTACCTTGAGATTCGTGATTTGATCATTTTGAGATAAAATATTCCATCACCGCCCATTCTCCCCTTGGGACATATGCCTCGCCATTCGGACTTATATTGCTTTGATTGCCTCAAGATGCCCATTTTGCCGCTACCTTGAGATTCGTGATTTGATCATTTTGAGATAAAATATTCCATCACCGCCCAAATGTGTGTTGCTTTAAAATTTATACTTGTCGATCACCCAAAGTGAATGCCGCCTTCAAGCCTTTACATTTCATCACTCTTCAGGATGCATGCCCCATCATCATCACATCAAGATACATGTTGTTTTGGGATTTGGATGTTATCACTCTGTAATATATATTCCATCGCATTTCCACCATAAATTGCCAAAAATAATTTAAATCCATTTTTTAATAATGAAATCAGCCCACCTTCCCCCCTTTTTTTTTATTCTTCATTTTTTATTTAGAAAATGTAGGGCCCAGCCTTATATATATATATATATATATATATATATATATATATTTTTGAATGAGCCCGGCCAAAAGTCCCTTTCTTTATATATTCAAAGCTTCATCATTTTTTTATTTATTTTTTTTTATTTTTTTTATTTTTAAATTATGGGCCCCATTTCCTTTTATTTATAAAACTCTATACCAATTTATATCCATGCCTTTTAAAATGAGCACCTCTCATGAGTTCAAAAGCTTGGTAACATAATTTTATAAATCCTTCATCATTGCCCATGTCATCGAATACCAAGGCATGACTAAGCTTGGGATATATCTCCTTCCAACTCAGTCAACTTAAAACCATCATCCATGGAAGCACAAACTGAGTCAACAGATCATTCTTCCCATAATTGATTCCGAGAATATCACCCCATGAGAACAAGCATCAAATTTATCAATCACTTCCCCTGAAGGTACATATGAAAAAATTGTATTCATTATTCCAAAATTTAACATCAAATAAACAATTTATACAATACTCTTCACTGTATAATCACAAAGCTTTCCTCCTTTTTATTTATAAAGAAGAGTTTATCTTAATTAATTTCTTCTTTTACAGCAATGGATGAATGCTATTTGCTCCGATTTGCAAATGCATATTCACAATCACATGTTTTCCAACTTCTTTTCATAGAGCATTTCACAACTAATTATAAAGAAATTTCCATCTCTCTTTTATTGCTCCTTGATAATAAGCCTTAACTTGGATACTTCCTCAGTGAGATAGAGCTCTTGAATCTATTTCCATGAACCACCTTCTTGAACTTGGAGTGTATTACTTTAAAGGATTTGAGTGAGTATCTTCACAATCTTCATGACATCTCATTGTGGCATTTCATCAAACAATTGACATGCATATTATGGATTAGAAATCGTTGCATCTCACCCACAAAAAGAGCTTTCAAAACTACACTCCCACAAGTCTGTAGCTACTTAACAAAGCCGAATGGCAATCAAAACTTGCTTGCATTCACCGAGGTTTTGTTTAAAACATACCATCAACCACCTAGTATTTCAAATGGCTAATACATTAGATACAGTCAAGCATCATCCTACACTTATACTCATGTTTATAGAAACTGGGCTCCATCTCCATGATGAGTGCAAACACTTCCAGCAGTTCCAATAAAGACAGGAATCCTTTGAAGATTTACTCCCTCAGGAATCTTGGGTTCTCTTCTAGTGTATTTAGCAAACAAAAGCTTGCAAGCTCACTCTTGACATGTCATCTAAATATAAGAACTTGTCTTTCAAAGCTCCTTTGGTGCATCCTTGGAGGCTTCTTTGATACATCTTCTAAAAATCACAAGAAATAAGAATCCATTTTTGCTATGCTTGAGTTGCCTCAAAGACGTACAATTCTTGGACAGATTTGTATGCGATCAGACTTGGTGCTCAGTTAAGCCAAGACTACGAAGAAACGAGCATACTCCTTGTTTCCACCAGATTTTGCTGATGACTTGGTCTCTTGTTCTTGATGAACCTCATGCTCCATCAACACCAACGATTATAGTAGTTGAGATCAGGACAGCTTGGCGAAGAAAGGGTGTTGGGTAGCAGAGTTCCCATCCTCCACTCCTTCATAATATAATATTTTTATATATATATATATATCTTCCGGCAGCGACAAACCGGTCCGGTGGCGACGATGTGGTGAAGGGGCTTCAGCAGCAAAACGATGTAGGACTGAGGGGCTTCCTATCCTCTCTTTCTTGAAAATGTATACATATATTTATAATATAATATGAATATTGATTTCCTTGGAGCTGGGCATTCTTTCTTTCTCCGGCAGCGTCGCTGGCGATGAAAAGGATACAGGACAGAGGGTAGATTTTCCCTCCTATCCCTTTGAGAATATAGCATATATAGTTATAATATGATGTATATCAACTTCCTTCGGCGGACGCGCTTCTTTCTCCGGCGATTCGGCAATGAACAAGGGCAGCAGATGGTGAGGCATCTCTGGTGATGGCAAGTGCTTGCCCTTTCAGCATCTTTCTAGCGGCTTGACGGTGACTAGCCGAGACTTCTCTCTTCTGCGGAATATATATATTTATAGTAATATTATAAGCCTTCGGTGAACAGCTTCCATCTCCGGTGGCTATAGGCGGCGATTTGACGGGCAGCATGGGGTACAATGGAGCCTCTGTCTTCATATATAAAATATATATATGTTTATATATTATCTCCTCCGGGTGGCGGCGTTGGAAGCCGGCAATTCGTTGGTGAAGGGGGAACCTCTGTCTTCATATATATATATATATATATATATATATATATATATAAAATATGTTTCTATAATATCTCCTCCGGTGAGCAGGCTTTTGATGGTAAGGAACGTCGGTGACGAGGGAGCTTGGTGGGGCCGGCGGCGCAGGGGCGTAGAGAGGGGGGAGGCAGCCTTCTTCTTCATCATATGACATATAATATATATTATATATAATAAAATATATAGTATATATATATATATATATATATATATATATATAGATAATGATGAAGAACGCCTCTGATTCTTTGTGTTCCTTTTTCTCTCCGTCTTGCTTTTTTTCTCTCCTCTCCCCCCCCCCCAGCTTCTATTGGGTCCCCCTTTTTTTATAAACCGAGGGACCACACTTCCATACCGCCAAGTGATCGCATGATCACGCTTAGGTAATTCCAAGTGCAGCACTTATAATTTAGACATTTTCTTTTTTTTTATTTTAATCTTTTGGATGATAAGATAGGATTAGAGATAAGATCAACATTTCTCTCTCTGTTTTTTTTTAATAATAATAATAACATTATTATTATTATATATATTTTTTGATTTGCCTCATTGATATGGTTTTGGGCATCTCTGAGATTTGTATTTTATTTTTATTTATTTATTATTAATATTATTTTTTTTTGATGTAAACAATGCCTCCTTCATACTTCTCTCAATAAATTTATTCTTGAGAGAGAGGAGTATGAACATATGAATTTCTCTCATCTTTATAGCCGAAGTCTTTTGGAGACTCGAGGCCACTTTTCATCATTTCTAAACGAGCCCATTTGTTGCAAGCTTGTGATGCCCATGCTAACATCGTCAAGTGAGTCCAGTTCATATTGACGAAGTAGAATATTGTTTTCATTTGATATTTTTATTTCATAATCCTGCTAATCCCCAAGAAGGAGACACCCGAATGTATAACTGACTATAGATCGATCAGCTTGATCAATTGCTCAGTCAAAATCATCTCCAAGGTCTTGGCCAACAGGTTGAAAGGGGTGCTGGGGGAGCTAGTGGGGAATCTCAAACAGCTTTTATACAGGGGAGATTGATCCATGACAATATCATCGCAGCTGAAGAATTAATACACAAAATGAGGACCGGCACCATAAATGGGACCCTGATCAAAATAGACCTCGAAAAGGCTTTTGACTCGGTTGACTGGGACTACCTCCTCGACATCCTCCAGGCCAGGGGTTTTGGGCCAAAATGGCTGGGGTGGATAAAATGCCTGCTTACTTCCTCAAAGGCGAGGTTCCTCATTAATGGCACCCCGTCTGGCTATGTCAGAATTAAAAGAGGACTAAGACAGGGGGACCCCCTCTCCCCTCTGCTCTTTGTCTTAGCCATGGACATCCTACCCACGATGCTCTCAAATGCAGCAAACATTTATCGGGGCATCCCCATTGGGCCAAATGGTGATGACAACATCTTCATGCTCCAATATGCTGATGACATTTTAGTTTCCTGCACGGGCGATACAGACGACGCTCGCATTCTGAAGCTAATCTTTTATCTTTTTGAAGGCCTATCGGGACTACGAGTTAACTACTCTAAAAGCGCGGTAATCCCGATAAAGATGATAGACCAGAACATAGAGGAATTTGCACAAGTCCTAAATTGTGCGGTCGCCAACCTCCCAATCAAATATTTGGGTGTTCCGCTATCAGGGGGTCCACCAAAGAAGGAAGATTGGCATACTCTAATTGCAAAAATAAGAGGAAGGTTGGAGTCGTGGAAAGAGAAGCTGCTATCGATGGGAGGGAGACTCACAATGCTTAACTCAGTAATCTCAACAATTCCAATCCATTGGATGTCAGCCTTCCGTCTCCCGGAGTGGGTCATAAAGAAGATTGATGAAATCAGAAAGGATTTTCTATGGAAAGGAGTTGATAAAGAAGGGCACAGTTATCATCTGGTCAACTGGGACCGAATATGCAGACCAAAGGAACACGGAGGATGGGGTATCTTAAATCTTAGAACCTTCAATGGGGCTTTGCTGGGGAAGTGGTGGTGGCGGATACTCACCGGATGTGTAGGTATCTGTCAAAAGATTCTTCAGGATGCATATGCAAGACGAGGAGACATTGATCCCCATAAGTCAGCACCCAGAAGAGCATCTCCCTTCTGGAAAGCTCTCTCGAGAGAAAAGGCCCCAGTATTGGCCAATATTCGGGTAATACCAAGTGCTGGTAAGAATACTAATTTCTGGAGGGACAATTGGTGGCAAGGAAATTCACTGAAGAATGCCTACCCCAGGATACACGCACTGGCTACAACGGAACACCTAACCCTCCACAAGGCCAGAAACAGGATCCAAAGAGGCCTACCCCTCCTCAAGCCAGGGCCACTTACGCCTTCCGAAATTGAGACTCTAAATTTCTTAACAAGGGCACTAATAGACCTAACCACAAGGAATGAGGACCCTGACAAAAGGGAGTGGAGCCTAACAACAAATAGGACCTTCTCAGTCAGATCTCTTTACCGGTTCAGAATTGATGGCGGCATGAGAAGTGACCTAAAACTACGCTTCTGGAAGCAACCATGCCCGTTGAAGACAAAACTCTTTCCTTGGCTAGCGAGAGAGAATATGATCCTCACCCTGGATAACCTACATAGAAGAAAGTGGAGAGGCGACCTCACTTTATGCTATCTATGCGAAACTGCAGAAGAAACAGTACAACACCTACTCATATCTTGCCCATACGCGAGGCAAATATGGGGACACTTTGAGTCTCTATTTGGAGCCAGAACGGGGGGGCAAGAGCTAAAGGCTCTATGGGATACAAAAGACACCCCTGCAAGGGTGGACAAGGCCCTACAAGAGGGGTAGAACATCGCTGTCATGGCAATCACTTGGAGTATCTGGGGAGAGAGAAATAGACGATGCTTCCAGGATAAACAACGTGTTTACGTAAGAATCATTCGTGATATCTCTTTCCTTATCATATCTTGGTTTGATGCGTACTCCACCGCGAAAAGATCAAAACGGAGATGTACATGAACCTGGTCAAGCACAACCTGGAATTCACATCAACCACACCAGGCGAACACAGCGATGAAAGGAACGCCCCTGGGGAGGAGATGGAGCAAGCTTGAAGGAGGAATACTAATGGACCGAATTGCTTGAGGCCAGTAGGAAAGGGCTTAGATTTGTATCTGTATCTTTATTTCCTATCTCAAGCAATCAATGTATCGAAACTTTAGCTCTTAATTAAATAAAACTGTGGTTTATCCATTTTATCAAAAAAAAATTACTTTAAAGATCAATCCAGGTTCAGGAGTCAGTCAATCATGGAATTGGAGGGAGACAATCACGAATACAACACATTGATGGAAGGCATCAAGTATGCAGTAGAAGAGGTCCGAGGATCTGATTTATACAACTATCTTGTAGATAAAATTGATCAAGCAAAAGTACCTGAGATGATCAACGTCCCTGATTACCTTGGTGGACATGCCATGCCCATGGTCATATACGGGCTCGGCAGCATTCAATATAGCTATGCTGCGAGGTTCCAACTGGCCTTCGCCGTTCTCCTAAGGGAGGTGACCGGATTGAAGATTGATAGAGATCGGGTTACAATTTGTTGTGATGATATTACATTGAATCCCATCGAAGAGGCTTTCAAAGCCTATGGATGTAAAGTAGTAGTAGTCCCTGAAGGTCGACGTTTTAGATGGATGGTCGATGAGCCTACTTTGTTCTTCCTCCCATTCACGAGGATTGAGGTGTTGGGAGATCTATTAGAAACGAATTGGTGTCCATCACGACTTAAGAGGATGATGTTCTTGGGAAGGAGCTTGAGATCAATGGCTAAAATTTTGGATCCAATGGTATCTACATCTACATGTGATGGTGGGCGTTCCAAGATGAATGTAAGAAAGTTAACTTATGTGAGGGATAGGCTAAGATACATATGGGGCATCAAAGAACACTCGCGGGAGTTTAAGATTGGAGATATTATTTCACCAATTAACAGTAAATCCCAGTTGGGCTATAGTCCTCAAGAGATGTTCGAAGATATGTGTTGGCATGTGTTTAGTTTTGATGAAAATATCAACACTATTGAAGACATGGACACTTTACTACCTAGTAAGGCTGGCCTCTAATTTCTTTGATTTGAAGGTACTGAAATTTGTTTCAAGTGGGTGGATGAAGACACAAGGTAATTAGTACTAGTTAATTAATTAATTTATTAAAAATTATATTATTTAATTATCAATTATCATTTTTCACTTGAAAGACCTCATGCAACTATTCTATTTCTTATCTATACCGGAAAATTAAGCTCTCTCAAGTTAAAAAAAATTAAAAAAAAAACCTTTTTCCCCCTAAAGCAACTATCCGATTTTTTTTTTTTATATTTCTGTAATATGTTTTCTTTTTTAATGACATTCACTTCCTTTCGTGTTTCTAATTTTAATTTCATTAATCAAGTTGCAAGAAAGCTTTTAGTTTCTCTTCTAATTAAACAACTTATCAACTTACATGGCAAGATCCCTACATATGCATATATGTATGGACTGGGGTTTGGCCCTCAGATTCCATGTCCTTTTTGCCAACTATCTAATGAAACACTCAGGCATATTATGATAGAGTGCAGAATGGCCAAACAATCTTTGGTTGGTTGTTTTACGGTACAGCCGGAATGGTCAGGGATTGGATCAATTTCTATATGGGGATTGGCTTTTCACAATCCATGGACATGTAAGTATGAACAAATGGTTTACTAAAGCTTTACTGGCCACATGTGCATGGAGTATTTGGAGGGCAAGATGTGAGTTAATCTTCAAAAATAGAAGGGTGCAGCCACCTCAAGTGTTCAAACAAGCCCTCTCTACTGCACAGGAACATTATTGGAAGCTACAAGGAACCTTCAGGGAGTACTTTTACACATCCAAATTTAACAATTCTATGACAACTCTGTGTGATGCTTCTTGGACTGACCCACAATCTCCTTGTGGTATAGGTTTTGTTATTCTCAAGGGGCAAGATACAATTGTGTTGGCTGGCAGTGGAAGCAGTATGGCAGAGTCAAGCTTAAAAGCTGAAATTAAAGCTATTAGGATGGCCATTGAGCATTGTCAAGCTGGAGGATGGAATATTGTGCAACTATATACCGATTGTCCTCAGGCTATATGCTCACTCCAAAGTGAGATTATAAACACAGCTCAGGAGCAACAGGATGATCAGCTTTTCATCAAGCAGTACCTGATGGAGCAACCTGCCTTGAAATTGAAGTTCTGCCCCAGGGAGATCAACTTTGTAGCAGATGCATTGGCAAGATTTGGTAGAACCAATCCAGGATTGACCCTCTATTATAGTGGCCGTGACAGGCCCAGATGGCTTGAGGAAAGATTTATAGCAGCTGGTCTGCAGTTTGGTTAAACTTAGCTTTAAATTTTAGTATCTTTAGTTTTTGTTGTATCAGCTAGTATTAGCTCTCCCCTTGTCAAAAAAAACTTACAAATGCTGCAAATTTGTTATAACATATTTTGTAATTATATATTTTTCAACAATCTTACATATATATTGGTTATTAGTAGTTGTCCTTATCGCATGGATGAAGAGGAGGCCGAAGACTTATTGAAGCTCCAACATGAGATGGAGATCGCCATGGTGGAGTTGAGGGATTCGGAGCACTATCGCAAGCTTCGAAATCAATTGCAGGTAGATAATTTACTAAAGAATGAATTTTCACGTCTGAGTTGGATCCGAAAAGCAAGTGCAGATGGTAATCTATGCACTAGACAGTTTGGTGCACTGATTTAATGCCCATTACCAGCTTGCGCTAGCCTTACTTTTGAGAGAAGAGGTAGAAATATTGAGGATTGGTGAGATTCAGGTGTTTGACCCACTGATGACTCCGGCAGATGTCAAACTCATTAGGTCGATCGGATGCAATGTACTTTCCGTTAATGAATTTGCTCGACGAAGAGTAGAAAAGCCGACCTTGTTTTTTCTGCCATTTGCATGTTTTGATCTTGTGGCAAATCTTTTAGAAGCGAATTGGTCGTCTTCCATGTTGGACAATTTGATTATTTTAGGGACCTCCATGCATGAATGGGTTGAGGAAAGACCTGATGTAATTTCACTCCCTGTTATAACATCCGAAATTGAAAGGCTGACATCAAATGATCGATTGAGATATATGCACACCATCAAAGATTGGAGCATTGAATTTGCTATTGACGAAGAGGGACATAAGTTCTCCCCGTTTAGACAACTATATTGGATTTTCTTCAACCTTGACGCTGGAATTGATATCAATTCTCTCTTGCCCAGTAATTAAATCTCCTCTCTTTCACTAATTTCGTTCCTTGTGTCATTAATTTCCAGTTTGTTAGTGTCTCACTTTTGTTTCTATATGCATGATAGGCTTCTCAACTTTGGATAAGATTAAAGTTGACCATTTGGATGTGAAGCCTATACCTGATGATCGTATCAGGTTGAGATCTTAACTTCATTAATGTTCAAATTAGCATTATATCATTCAATTTCTTTTAACTTTAGATTTAGTTTTGTTATTGATATGAAATGCTTATGTGTTCTAATTTTTTATAAGAAGAGTAATTAATGATAAAATTGCAGTGTCGTTCGTGAAGCTTCAGAGTTGATCTACTCAGAGCATTTCAAGCCCAATGCAAAGTGGAAACACAGGTTCTCTAGTGGTAGCATGTTCCGTCAACCAAGAGAATATCGCAAAACCTGGAGACGACCCCCACAAGGTTGGATCAAGCTCAATTTTGATGGCTGTAGACCTTATGGACCTGCGGGATCTAATAATTGTGGGTATGGTGGTATTTTGTATAATAATGAGGGAAAGACAATACTTTCATATATGGGACCTGTTCTCAGCGATGTTGAAAGAATAGAAGCAGCTCAAGTAGAAGGATTGAAGCAGGGTATTAGATGCTTCAAACAATGGTTGCCTAATTCTTCCTGTAGTGATGATCCTAAGTTGATTATTGAGGGAAGTGCACTGAATGTGATAACATGGACCAATGCTTTCATTCCTCCACCCCAGAGATTTAGAGAAGCTTTCGAAGAGACGGCCATCATGCTGGGAGATATCAACTGCCGTGTATACTATGTTTATGAGGAGGCCAACAATAAAGCAAATGAATTGGCTAAGCTGGGCAGCACACTCTCAGAGCTTAGCTTAATTATGTGCAGAGAGTAGTTGAAATTTTAATTCTTATGATCAATAAATATTGTTTACATTTACATTTTTCTTTCAACTGTTGTGCGTGCTGCATGTAGATTTAGATCAATAAATGTTTAGATCTGTTGTTGCTAATACCGCATTTAAAGAAAACTTCTTGTTCTACTTGTGCTTTTCATGGAGGAAGTGTAAAAAGTTAGATAACCTACAAAAGAAGCTCGAAGCAAGAGCATTCTCCCAAATGCAGCTGACAGATGAAATTCTGAGATTAGAGAAGGAGATCATTCATGCAGTTGCCAGTAATGTTGTGCAGAAAGATTGTGGTCTCAGGAAAGTTATGGAGCATGCTTCTTCAAACGCCAATGATGGAGAGATAGCTCGATTGAAAGATGAGATCAAGTTCTTGTCAGTAAATTGGGAAATGAAAAACACAGAATTTGAGTCGCAAGTATGTTTCCCTGGTTGTTAACATGATATATTCACTTCAATTATCTTTCGAAGACTTCATGTTTCGGTGACCTTTCACATTGTTTGTTCGAAATCAGCTAGAAAAACATTGGACAACTGATCAAGAACTGAAAAAGAGGGTGTTAAAGCTAGAATTCTGCCTCCAAGAAGCCCATTCTCAGATTCGCAAGCTTCAAAAGGTAATTATTGTTTCAGCAGCAATTCTTCCTCCTTTTGTTCTTCTGTAAACTTTAGACTAATTTGATTTTTATTTAATGACAACATCATTATCCAATTACTTCATTTGTCACAGATGGAAGAGAAGAGAGAGATATCATTGAAAGAACTAAGAGATCAAATCACAACAATGAAAATAACAAAAGAATACTTCAGGGTGCCCACATGAACAGAGCTTTTGGGAGAGCCCTGGTTTCAAAATCTTTGTATCTATGTCTATGTTAGTATTGGTGCTTTACACCAGGAGATAGACATCCAAACCAGTATAAGAGATGAGATATATATATTATGTCAAGTACTCTCTTAGTTTGTACATAATCAATTATACATAAAAATTCCGTCCTTAAACTATGCTACATGTTGCATCCTTGATCCAAGGAGAACAAACAAAACTTCATGCAGAGTAACCCTGATCAAGCTTGTATTAACAGTGACATGCCTAGTTCTTTCCTACACATCCATGAAGTTAACTAGCTAAGTAGTTTTACAATAACTATTAACAATAATCACCATAAAACTACCAGATGTTACCAGTTATGCAGGTTATTGCTAAGACAGGTAGGAATAATGTCCAGCCAACAGGACGATGAATCGAACAGCCAGTACTTCCCGTTGGTGTATCCGAACCAAATACCGTGCTTGAGCCTCCACTGTTGTTTGTGTTCAACACTGATCCAGGACCAGGAACAGCACCAACACCAGGACCAACACCGATACCCGCACCAGCACCAGCACCGGCACCGGCATCAGCACCAGCACCAGTACCAGTACCAAAACCAAAACCAGCACCAGCACCAGAACCAGAACCAGAACCATTACCAGCAGTACCACCAAAAGTAGAAGCAGGACCGAAACCAGAACTCGAGCTGCAAAAACAAATAAACCAAAGTTCATTACATATGCTTCAAGGGAGCTACTATTTCAGTTTCATGGTTGCAGATATCTCTACCTTGATGATGGGTAGACACAAGTTCCTGTACCTACAAAAATTCAAACATTTTCAGTATCTGATGTGATAAGATGGAAAGTAAAATTGCAGACAAATGGGCAATTGATTTACATATAGACTCACTTGGATTAATGTTAACAATGGTTGCTGTTCCTCCAAAATCACAGCTAGTTGGCGTCGGATTCTTCTGGTAATAGCTATTAAATGCATATGAAGCATGAGCTTGGAGACTGTTTGGATTGTAGCAGCTTCCTGACATCTGAATCGCTGAGCAGTCAGCACCACCCATGCCACAAGCATAATCCAGTGCAGCCTGGAGTGCTGAATCCAATGTACCACTCTTTGCAACACACCAGCTCTGTCCTGGAACTGCCGGTGAAACCGGGTCAGTGCCAGGATTAGTAACCGGTGGTGTTGAGGGAACTCCCCCAGCCGGAGGATAAGTTGTTACAGGGTTTGTCACCGGAGAAGTCACAGGGAATGAGGGCGGCGATGTTACAGGATTCATCGGATTGGTTATGGGTGTTGCAGGATTGGTTACAGGTGTTACAGGTGGGTTAGTCACAGGAGTTGGCATAGGATTCATTCCAGGCACTGTGATTGGAGTATCAGGATTGGTGGAAGGTACAGTGATGGGTGTTGTAGGATTTGTAGGCAGGACAGTCACAGGATTAGTAGAGGGCACAGTGATGATTCCCGGTGGGTTTGTGGCCGGGACAGTTACTGGGTTTGTGGCAGGGACAGTCACCGGGTTTGTCACCGGGGTCATCGTATCATGGACACTAATGTGCTTGTTTTCAGAATCGAGAAGTTCTCTCCGAGAAGAAGGGAAGATCATCTCCTTCTCCCAGCCTAATCTCTTCTTCTCAGCTTCTCCTACCGGTGAGATCTCAACAAAGAGACAAGACACCCTCTCTTTAATCTCAAAATGCTTATCAATGGCATCCATCACTCTCTCACTGAATTCAGTTATCTCTACTCCACTTGGTACCACAGAGCTCTTCACATTCAAAACCAATGGAATTGGAGGATGGTGAAGAGTAACTCTACATGCAGTGATTGCCTTCTGGATAACATGATCAACAAAGCCATCCCCCATACTTAGTTCTTCATCCACTTGAGTTTCAACAACAATGAAAGACTGAACTTCCTTAATGAACCACATGATTCTACCCATCTCCTTCTTCTCACTCTTGTTCAATGATTCCAGACAGGACAGTGGAAACAGGGCAGAGACCTTGGCACTTGAGTTTCTTAGTGTGGATTGGAGTCTGTTCAGAGTTGGTAACAGTGCCTGGAGATCAGGTTTATTGAAACCTACCAGAATGCTAGTGATGTTTACAGGAGGGAGATGGTTGATGGATCTTGATTTCAGAAGTGTTTCAACTTCAGAATGGCTCAAAAATAGATCAACAGAGATGCCAGTGTTGGACAAGGAATCTAACAAAGCTCCATGGTTAGAAGCAAAGACTCTAAACTGAGATAGAGGGATGTTGTTCCTCTCAAGGAAAGACACTGCATCTATGTCTCTTTCCTCCCTTGCATCATATAAGAAACCCACCAAGGTCCCTGAAAAGGGGACATTAAACACAGTCACACACACACACCCATCATTTTCCATGATGATAAGGAACTCTCAACTACTCAATCTTAAACAAAAAAAAAAAAAAAACAAACAAACAAACAAAACAAACAAACATCTTGGTTCTTGTTTGTATGAAGTTCTATTTCAGAGAACATAACCAGAGAGAAGGGCAGAGAGAAGAGCACTGACCTGAACTCCAGAGAATGTGAAGAGAGAGGAGGAAGGAGAAAAGAAGGCACTTGGCCATAACCATGACTCCTCTAGCCATTAGAATGAGATTCTGATGATAAGTGCCAAGCTAGTGATTGAGGAGAGCATTGTGAGAAGAAGAGGAGGGAATCAAAGAGGAGATTGGAGAGGTATGTATAGAAGAGGTAAAGGTGAGGTAGAGAGCAGAAAGGAGAAGGATAGAAAGGTAAAAGAACAAAGCAAAGGGGAACAAGTGTTGGTGTGTGTGGGAATAAATGATAATAAGAAAAAAAAAAAAACAAACCAAGTAAACAAAGACAAAAGAGACCATGGTGAGAGTATGGTGACACTGGTTTCCACTCCCAATTCCCAAAGAATCTACTAAAGTTTAAAGCTGCTTTTCTTTAGTTTTTAGAGATCCCATTCAGCATACATGTGATGTTAGGCCTTCTTTATAACTTTCTTAACATACATATTGATCTTAATTACAATTGAAAGAACACACATCAGATAGAATGTTTGAGGACATTAAAATGGTATTAGTTTTGGAGAGTGGACTCTCCTTTATGGACCAAATGGAAAAGAAAAACAAAGGAACAGAGCCATATAAGGTTTGCATGTGCTCTCTCATGTAGTCATGTGTAGAAAAAAGAAAACAAGAAAAAGAATGACATTGATAGACACTCAGAAGATTTGCATGGCATATGTACTTCCTTAGTGGGCAAGGATGTGTAACAGTACTCAGAATTCAGAAATAGATAAGTTCAAGGTTTTTAATGAACTATTAACTTCAAAAACAGAAATATTAGAGGTTGTTAATGAAGAATTAAATGTGATAGATTATTAAACAGTGGTAAGTGAGGTTTATGATAAGGAGAAAATGCATCAAGTTGGGGGGCTGACATGGAGATGATAAGGGTGAAGGATTTAAAGGCTAGCTTAGTTCAGCTCCCTTTTGATTGTAGATGACCACCACACAAAGAATGAGTTGGATTGGAGAGCCTTTCTTTTCTGAAGATGGGAAAAAAAAAGCTGGATAAGCTGATGAACTACAGGACAAGAAGCCTCCAATTTTCTTCTTTATCTTATGGTACTTGAGTTTTTTAAACAATCTTAGCCAACATTTGCTTCTTTTCCAACCTATTATTTCAACTGATTATTCATTAACCACCAAATTACTGTTTAACATTTGAGTGTCATTAGGATCAAAATCTCAACTTTAACATTTTATCGGCTTTATTATATCATATTGGGGTTTATATTTATTTGTTCGATTATGAAATTTATATAAGTAAAAAAAAAATAGTAACAATTTTGAGTGCAATTGAATACACCCAAGTGGTCTGACCCTTCCCTGGACCCCGCACAATGGAGGAGCTTTATAGCACCGGGTTGTCCTTTAAAAAAATTTAGTCATATAAGACTGAACCTGCTAAATTGATTTTATTAACTTTTTAATTTTACAAAGGCAATAAGCGCCTCCACAAGGGAAGTCCGTCCGAGAGAACACTCTACACAGAAACATAATACCAACAGGTCAAGAGGTCGTTGGTAATTTTATTAACTTTTGTTCTCAGTTTATAAAGAAATTAATAAAAAAATAAATTCTCAAAATATAAAAATATTGACATAGTAATTTAATGCAGTAATGCTTCCCAATAACTTTAAGAATAAAAGTTTGGTTTCACAGTTTTGAGATCTCAATGAGAAAAGAACTTCCAAGGGTTAAAAAGCTTTACCTTTTCTTTTTCTTTTTTCCTTCTCCAGCTTGACTCCAAACACAGCCTAAAACTCACATGAATCCACACCATGAACTTAATAATTCATAATAAGGGTTTAACTGTTCACATGAATCCTCTAACCATATAAGAGAAGGAGCTAAGACAACTAAGTCACCACTTCTTCCAACTCCGTAAAGAAGGAATGGACATAAGAACCTGTAAACTCACTAGCTTCCAGAGATTCACAATCAAGTCATGTTATCAATTCCATGTGAATAGTGGTACTTGTAGCAACCTATCTGTCCAAAAGTTTTTGGAAACATCTATGTCCACTCAAACTAAAGCTCTTCGAGTGATTGGTGGAAGACAACAAAATCCTTACATTGGACAACTTGAACATGAGACATTGGAATGCCACACGGACGTTATGCTACATATGTGACACAGAACACGACACCGTTGGCCCCCTACTCTTTGTATGCCCTCTAGCTTCAGCCATCTGGATGCACTACAGAGAGCTCTTTGGACTCCCTACATCACCCCAAACCCCCCCAACACATCTAGGAGGTCACCTGCCTCTTCTCAGAGGTGGAGAACCTACAAGGGGATGGTACATGGCTACTTTCCCAATCACATGGAACATTTGGATTGAGAGAAAAAGACGATCTTTTCAAGACAAACGTCATGTTTTCTTGAAACTAATCCCCGACATCAATTTTCTAATGTTATCTTACTTTGATGCGGTGAGCAATTTGAAGCGCCCACATCTAGAGGTTGCAAAGGAATTGATCAAGAGGAGCATCAATTTCAGTAGATTGAATCACCCTTAGACGCGTAGCAACGAGGGCGACAATGCCCCCCAAGGCAATACCGAGTGCCCGAACAGACGGAGAGCTTTGGACCATGACACAGCTGGTTATTATGTGGTAGATAGAACCAACATGTTATATAACATACACATCTACCATGTAACAACAACTTACTATATAACCTACTTAGTTCTATGAATAAAAGTAGTTTATCCCCACCTCTTCAAAAAAACAAATTGTTCACTAAGATTTATAACAGTCTTTAAAGAATCAGGTCAAATCCATGTGGTCAGAGAAACTTGAACACAAGATCATTAATTTAATACATTCAGTTTGTACCTAAACAAATCATTTAGGATTCATCCATTCATCTTTTCATGAGGATGAGCTTTCCAAAGAAAAAACAATTCCAGAGCAAACAAAGAAGAGTACTAGGAGTTGTTGGGCCTTAAAAAAATGGAGGAAACCATGAGAGGGTTAGGAAACATTTCTCTTCTCCCTATTTAAGTACCTAATCCTGTTTGTAGTTTGTCAGGTGTTGGAGACTCATTAAGGGACAATGCAAGCTTGCATCATATATATCATCAACTTCATCATCATCATCATCTCCTTAAAAAAAAATTCAAAATTTAATTTTTTTTTTATAATTTTTATATCACGTGGACGGGTCTTGGAATCGAGCCCTCCTCTTATAAGGTGTGGGTATATGTTGAACCGGTTCCGCACCTACTATCCATCCTTGACTTTATTTTTTAGGAAACTTGTCGCTGTTGTTAAAAAAATTAAAAAAAAAAAGTTTTATATCATGATTTTTATGGAATGAAGGAGGAGATTAATGTGGTGGCTGAAGTTTGAAGACACCACCACACTTCCATTTGTAAGATGGTACTTCTCCATCTTCCCCTTTCCCTTTCACTTTCAGTTTCAGACTTGGTTTCATGGCTTCATGGCTTCACCAAACCTAAAGATTTCCTCTTTGTTTTTTTTATTGCCCATTATTTTTCATATGAAACATGGAACAAATCTGCCAAAATTTGTTTTTTCCCCTTAAAAGAATGAACTTTGAGAGAAAAAAAAATATAGTTTTTTTCAATAAACAAGATTAGTAGCAAGATTATTTTATGATTTTTTGGTAATTAATGAGTTGATTCTTCACTTTTTTTTTATAAAAAAATAGTATTTCTGTGCTGAAAATGTGTGTTTTACTGCATAGAGAAGAATCATCATCATCACCATCTTCTGATGGCCACCAACCAACCACTGATAACTCCATCTCCTCTTCCTACCCCCCTCTCTCTCTCTCTCTCTCTCTCTCAAATCTCCTCCAATTCTCTTCTATTGTGTTTCATTCCCGCATGTTCCATCTCTCCCACCCTCCCAAACCTCAAAGCTCCCACCTTTCCTCACCCTCAAGGTCTGGATTCGAGAGAACCAGCTGTAGCGGCGCCCTCAGAGAGCTCCCCGCGAGCTTAGACCCAGGGCCCCATCGTCCACCAACCCTATATACTCTTCATACTCTTCCGATTCCCTCGGGTGCTGTTCATATTGAGGAAATGGCGTCGTAGCTTCTCCCCATTGCTGCTGTTGATCGGATTTTAAGGAGTATAAAGAGAGGAAGGGTTTGGTTTTTTGTGGGAGATTGCTGTCTCGATTTGAAGGTATGGAATTGGAATGGCTTGTGTTTTATGTTGTGTCGTTTGTTTTGACGCTGTTTGAGGTGAAATGTGGGTTCTTTGGTTGCTTTGATTTGTGGAACGGAAACCAAGACTAAAAGAAAGTGTGAAAAATCAAATCTTTTTCATCTCATCAGCCGTGGAGAACGTGGAAAAGATTGAGTTTTAATGTTTTGTTGTTTGTTTTGTAAATTATGTTAAAGGTTTTAGAAAAAAGACTTGAACTTTTTGCGATTAGAATTGATGTGAATTGGGATCCTGTATGTTCTTGAATCTGTCTTGAATTGGTCTATATTTTGGCAATTTGAAGTTTAGCAGTGGTGTACACTTATGATTTTGTTGAGAGATGTAGAATTAGGAGATGTTCTAATTAGGATCTTGTGGGGAACTTTGGAATATGGGATTTGTATGCTTGGATGATCTCTTGATTTCAAGGCTTTCTGTTTCTCTTCATTTTCATCTTTCTTTCTGAAAATGTAGATGAGAAATTCAAGAATTTAGAGGTTTTTTGGAATCTATTGCTCTGCTTCCTGTCCATGATGTGACAAGTCTCATGACCTGCAAAACAAGCAGCTACTTTGTTGAAGTTGAAGCTCAAATTTCTTTATAATTTGTCATCTTTTGCTTGATTTGTTGTTCAGGATACTTGAACTTCTTTCCTGAGTTTTTCCATTCATAATGTTATGCCGGGTAATCTTTGGTCATTGAATGATATACTTTTATATTATATGTTGTGTTGCAGCCAACCCGAATCCTTTCTTCAGAAAAGATGTCGTCTCCAGAAGGCTCTCTGAATGAACATTTATCAGGAAGAACATCCATTTTTGGTCTCAAAGTTTGGGTTTTGATCGGCATATCTGTCGGGGTATTCATGCTATTTATACTCTTGATACTAGTTATATATGTTAATGCTCAGACTCGAAGGAAGTTAAGAAGATCTCCGTACAAACTTCCTCTCTCTCAAATTCCCATATTCTCAAAGGAAATCAAGGAAGTGAGGGTGGAACAAGTTTCACCTAATGACTTTGTAGCCCATGAGGGGATTCTTCTTGCAATTCAAGAAAAAACCAGTGACAAGGATTCTGAGAAGGTCATGCTCCATTTGGGCTTGGGTGGTCCGAGGTACACAGATGAGAACAGTCACTCAGGTTCATTTTTTCATGGAGACAAAGAATTCGGCTCTCAGTCCGGGGATGAAGGGAGTTCAGGGAAGGTAACTCATCATAGGCCATCTAATTCTCATTCCATAGCCGCCCCTTCTCCATTGACAGGCCTTCCAGAGATCTCTCACCTTGGATGGGGCCACTGGTTCACTTTGAGGGACCTAGAAACTGCAACCAATCGATTTTCGAAGGAAAACGTTATTGGGGAGGGTGGTTATGGGGTTGTTTATCATGGTCATTTGATCAATGGAACTCCTGTCGCAATCAAGAAGCTACTCAATAATCTGTAAGTTTTAAACGACAGCTCTGATCATGTAATTAGTTCTTTTTTTTCAAGAAAAGCAGGTACTTAGGATCATGTAGCCCACTCTGTGGTTTATTTATTATTTTCTTGGTTGGTAGAGGACAAGCTGAGAAGGAATTCAGTGTGGAAGTTGAGGCTATCGGTCATGTCCGCCACAAAAATTTAGTTCGTCTTCTAGGATACTGTATAGAAGGAACTCAGAGGTTAGCAGTTCCTCTTTTCAGAGCCACCCTTGCATATTTTTTTTCGAGTTTGCTTATAATATTTCGTATACTAAAAAGTTCTACTTACAAAGTGTTGCATATCAGCATTTGTTCAAAACTATGGTGTATATTAACCTTTTCGTATGTCTTTAACATCCAGGATGCTAGTTTATGAGTATGTTAGCAATGGCAATTTAGAACAATGGCTTCATGGACCCATGCGGGATCAGCATTCTCTCACTTGGGAAGCTCGTATGAAGATTCTTATTGGCACAGCCAAGGCGTGAGTAAAATTATCTATAAGACACAAGTCTCATTGTTGCCTCTGCTGCTGTTTGCTTTAACAATTACCTCAGAGAAATGTCTTTAAATTTTTACTGATTATTTTCTTTTATAAGCTCATTATCAGTATTTGAACTTTGTCATGTCTTTGTGGCAGTCTAGCGTATTTACATGAATCCATTGAGCCGAAAGTTGTGCATAGAGACATCAAATCGAGCAATATATTGATAGACGATGATTTCAATGCCAAGGTATCTGACTTTGGTTTAGCCAAGCTGTTGGGTGCTGGTAAAAGCCATATCACCACCAGAGTTATGGGGACATTTGGGTAAGACTCCTCAACGCTTACAAATGAAAAATGTCGCATCAGCATCATCCTTCATGGAAGAAGTTTATGGTTGAAATTCTTTTTCGATTCTGCAGTTATGTGGCACCCGAATATGCAAATACCGGGCTTCTTAATGAGAAGAGTGACATTTATAGCTTCGGAGTGGTACTTTTAGAGGCTATTACTGGGAGAGATCCTGTGGATTATGGCCGTCCTTCCGCTGAGGTATAAATCAATAAGCTATCAATTTCATGCAAATGTAGCATTAAGGTGTGCAAAGACAAACCTTTCAAAAGTGAAACTTTTGTCATATATCAGTGGTGATGTTTCTCTAAAACTTGCTATAATCTAAAACTGTACTTTCACAGACTAAACAAAAGAAACTAATACGAACAATTTATCATTGCTAATCTTGGCATTCATGCATTCCTATGCTCAATGTTTAAGCATAACATTCTCATTTCAAAACTGAAGTTTATAAAGGGTGTAGATGATATTATTTTTCACGTTACTAAAACAATCCGGTATTTTGCAGGTGAATCTGGTTGACTGGCTGAAGATGATGGTTGGAAACAAGTGTTCGGAAGAAGTAGTCGATCCTTACCTGGTTCCAAGACCATCAATACGGGCTCTCAAGCGCGGCCTTCTTACTGCTTTGAGGTGTGTTGACCCAGATTCGGAGAAGAGACCAAAGATGGGCCAGGTTGTCAGAATGCTGGAATCTGATGATGTGATACTGCAGGAGGTTTAAATTCCATATTTTTCATTGTTGACTTTATGCTTGAATGCATTCACCTAAGATTGTTTCATCTCAAACTCTGTATTTTGACAAACATCTGAAATATCATGTTATAAGTTTATGTTGTTATTTTGTAGGATCGAAGGCGGAGACGGAGCCGAAACGGGAGCAAGGAAATAGAATTTCAGAGGGAGAGTTCTGACACTGATAAAAGCGACAACCCGGATGCTAAGACCAACTCTAGAACCAAACAATCGAAGAAATGAATTGAATGAAGTTTCTGTTTTCTCCTGATGTTTCATTTTTAATTGCTCACATCCCTTGGACCAACCTGCTTGCTTCTGTTCTAACTGGAGTCATGCTGAATGGGGCTATCCTTGTTTTACAGCATCCTTATATTTTCTTTTTGGTGTATGTATGTATGGTGTTTCACATCACCAAAAAGATTTGTTTGATAGGTTTGGTTTTTCGGCTGTAAATTTAATTTTTTACATAAAGATGTATTGAAATTCCCTGATTGCCCTTCTTCTGTAATCTGTTGTATGTCATCTTACACTTGACTCAAAAGCAGCAATTTAAATGTTTGAAGAATGTGTTCACCATTTACCGGTGCTTTTAGGTTGGAATGAACTCATGATTCAGGATATTGAGGAACATTGTTTTAATGAAATTATATGGTTATAGATTACAAATGCAAACTATATATCTAGGAATTCAAGTGATTTTTCTTAATGATGAATGCAACTTCAAATTAGTGTAAAATTCATAATAAAAAGAAAAACAAAAGCATCAGCAGAAGTGTAGCAGTAATTTAATCACTGAACCCATGGGAGTTCAAAATGCCTTGAAAGATAAACAAAATCATTTTTATAAAAAAGAAATCTATAAAAATTTTACATATGCACAAAACCTCTTAGCCATGCTTAACTATTTGGAGTTGAATATCTGGGAGTTCCATTATCGGGTGGACGACCTAGAAAGGAGGACTGGAATATACTCATAGAAAGAATCAGGGGAAAGCTAGGTTCATGGAAGGGCAAACTACTGTCACTAGGAGGTCGACTCACTTTACTTAACTCGGTGGTCTCCACAATGCAGATCCACTGGATGTCGGTATACCGCCTCTCCGAATGGGTCATTAAGAAGATTGACTCAATAAGGAAAGAGTTCCTGTGGAATGGAGTAGACAAAGAAAAACGAGGTTACCATCTTGTACACTGGGACAGACTATGTAGACCCAAGGAAAATGGCGGATGGGGAATCCTAAATCTCCGCTATTTCAATGGCGCTCTTCTGGGCAAATGGTGGTGGAGGATTCTCACTGAGGGTGCGGGAATTTGTCAGAAGATTTTTCAGGACATCTACTCAAGAAGAGGATACATCAACCCCTATAAGCAAGCCCCAGGAAGGGCTTCATCATTCTGGAAAGGAATATGTCGAGAAGCGCCGGCGACACTGGCAAACATAAGGGTCACTCTTGGAACGGGGCATACCATAAATTTCTTGATGGATCACTGGTGGAATGGACAATCACTATGCAACACATTCCCAAGCATACATGAACTTGCAAACCAAAAGCACCTAACCATCCAACAAGCAAGAGGCAGGATACAAAGGGGTTTACCACTGCTTAAGCCAGGCCCACTTGTATTCGGAGAAGCAGAAAGTCTAGAGCTCATCGAACTGCAATAACAACTCCCCCTAATCATAATGCGACAACGGATGTTAAGGAGTGGGCGCTCACCACTAACAAAACATTCACCATCAAATCCCTGTATCTATTCAGGACCGATGGGGGGATCAGGAGTGAACTGGGGATCAGGTTCTGGAAGCAACCGTGCCCTCTCAAGATTAAACTATTTGCTTGGCTAGCTAAGGAAAACCGAATTCTCACACTAGACAATCTGCACAAAAGGCACTGGGAAGGGACGCGCACTAGATGCTACTTATGCGATAGCGTGGATGAATCGGTTGAGCACCTGCTCATATCATGCCCTTACACTACAAGGATATGGAATCACTTTCGAAGCATGTTCGGGATAAGAACAGAGAACACTGAGTTAAAAGCCCTATAGGGATTGGGGACCTCCCCACTTAGGGTGGACCATACCCTACGTGGAGGCTGGGACCTCACCGTCATGGCAATCATATGGAGCATCTGGGGTGAAAGGAATAGGCGATGTTTCCAGGAAAAACAACTCGTTTTTTTGAAAATTATTCGCGATATCTCCTTCCTCATTCTCTATTGGTTGGATGCAACTCCAATTGCAAAAAAGTCAAAGCTGGAGGTGGCAGCAAACTTGGTGAAGCGCACCCTGGAATTCTCTGCTACCACCCCCAGACACGACGGCAAGGCACGGGACCCCTTTGAAGATGATCCAGCTAATCAAGGATGGACCTGAGAAGACTCGCAGAGACCCTATTCCGATCAGGGGAAAGGATTCACATGAACAATGCTCTTGTAATCTCCTGATTGAGAAATGTTCTCTGTAATCGACTCTTATTATCAATTATCATAAATAAAATGTGGTTCACCACTTATTAAAAAAAAAAACTATTTGGAGTTGAAGGCTCTGACATACAAGAAATCTCTAGTTGCAAAGATGATAATAGTTTTTTTTTTCTTTAATTTTTTTAAAAATCAAAACTTAGGTTACTTACACTTGTTGGGTGGTGGCTGGAAATAAATGAATTAATTTTCAGATATCCAAGCAAAAAATTAGAATGTTTGGGATACAAATTGAAACCCCACATTTGTTTAAATTCTTAAATTAATGGAAATATAATATTTCACTATTGTATATGAATGGCACTTATAAAAATATGGCAAAACAGTACCACTTGATTTGAATTTTTCACCTTATAATTATGAAATGTTCACATTAGGGGTGGGCATGGATAGGATCGGATCGAATTTGACTAAAACAAAGAACCAAACCATAAATATTAATCGGATCGGATCGAATTTGGAGATAAAAATAATTCCATCCGACATCATCCAAATCCAACTTTTCGGTTTGGATCACGGTTCGGATTCGGATTTTCAAATCATACAATTCGACTTTCAACTTTCGTAATTCAAATCAATATACCACTATCAAGACATAAGCGAATAAAATTAAATTCTCTAGAATAAAAATAAATTAGTAGCTACAATGAAATAAATGCTTTTTTGAGTAATTAGAAAATCTTGCTCTAGAGAGTTTCCTCCTTCCTAAATTCTACACCAATAACACTCTAACATATGTTAATTAATAAAATAAAATATAATTAATATTATTTTCGATCGGTTCGGATCGGCTTAATTTGGATCTTGGATTTTAACTTTTTTAATCAACTTTTATTTTTTTCGGATTTTTTCGGTTTAGATTAGATTGGTTCTTCGGTTCTTGGTTTAAAACGCCTACCCCAATTCAAATAATAAATCATTTTACATAACATATAAATGCTGAAAACACACCACAAGTCGCATCAGGGTGCTTTGGGAAATAAATGAATCACAGCATTCAATTACCGTACCAGAAGCCTCAAATTAGAGACTACAGAAAGAGAGAGAGAGAGAGAGAGGCTCTTGTTGTCCCTTCTTTGCTTCAAAATCCTTACAACAGAACATGAACTGAGAGCAGGAGCCAGGATGAGAAAAACAGATGGACAAAGACCCTAGTAATCAAGACTCAATACTGAGATGATAGCAAACAATGCAGGTATTCAACTAGATAGAACAGAGATGCAGATGTTCACACACCCTCCTTTAATAGATATGAGATTTATGCTGCAGGCTTCTCCCACTTGAGGGGCTTGATCACCTCCCAGGTGAAGTCAGCGTCATCCCTGCCAAAGTGGCCATAGGCGGCGGTCTTAAGGAACCTGCCATTGCCACCTCTCTTGAGGTCGAGGTTGATGGTGATCATCCCTGGCCTAAAGTCAAAGTTCTCCTTCACAATCTTGAGGATCTCCTTGTCAGGGATCTTGCCTGTGCCGTAGGTGTCAACGAACACAGAAAGTGGGTCTGGCACACCAATGGCGTAAGACACCTGAACAATGCAACGGCGGGCAAGCCCGTTGGCAACAATGCTCTTGGCAGCCTGTCGCACAATATAGGCACCACTGCGGTCCACCTTTGTCGGGTCCTTGCCTGAGAAAGCACCACCTCCATGTGCACCCCAACCACCATAGGTGTCGATGATGATCTTGCGACCAGTGAGCCCAGCATCACCGTGAGGCCCACCAATGACGAAACGGCCAGATGGGTTAAGGTGGAAGATGGTCTTCTCATCAAGGTACTGCTCAGGGATCACAGGCTTGATGACATGCTCCTTGAGGTCTGCAGCAATCTCATCATTGGTCACAGTCTCATCGTGCTGGGTGGAGATGAGGACAGTGTGCACACGGATGGGAACCATGGCACCCTGATCATTGCGGTATTCAACAGTGACCTGTAAGAAAAACATGCACTTTAGATTACATGCCTTTCACACAAAAAATTATTTGCAAGAATTAAAATTCCCTGATTTGGAGTATTGACCTGAGTCTTGCCGTCAGGCCTCAACCAGGGGCATGTCCCATTCTTGCGGACCTCAGTAAGGCGAGCACCAAGCTTGGTGGCAAGGACATGGCTGAGAGGCATAAGCTCAGGGGTCTCATCGGTGGCATATCCAAACATGTGGCCCTGGTCACCAGCACCAATCTCCTCCGGGCGCTTGGTGAAATGGCCATGGACACCCTGGGCAATATCAGGAGACTGTTGCTCAATGTTAACCAGGACCTTGCAGTGATCAGCATCAAGACCAACATCATCGGACACAAAGCCAATGGCACGGCATGTGTCACGAACTATCTTCTCATAGTCAACATTGGCCTTGGTGGTGATCTCACCAAAGACCATGACCATGTTGGTCTTGGTGCAGGTTTCACAGGCAACCTTGCTGTCAGGGTCCTGAGCAAGGCAAGCATCGAGCACAGCATCAGAGATCTGGTCGCAAAGCTTGTCAGGGTGCCCCTCGTTCACGGACTCGGAAGTGAAAAGGAAGGTTTCAATATCGGCCATCTTCTCAGATCTGAATGAACACAAGATAGGAGATCAGCCACATCCAAGAATAGAATTATTCCAAACTACTAGATAGCAAACAGAAAAAATATATATATATTTCAAGTTATGTAACAACAGTAAAACACAACAGTCAGTATTTAAAGATAATTCTAAGATCCAACCATAACGGGAAAAGACGCACTAAAAAGCATTTGAAAAGCAAGCCGATTTTGTTCTGTTAGTGCGTTTCAAAAGCAGACACGATGACTACAAGTTACAACCACACAGGAAGAACAAAAATTATTTCGAATCCGAATCCACCAGCAAGAAGAATAATAACATCATCAAAGCCACGCCCGGAATCCCTGATTCGGAACTACTAAAAAACTCCTAAACACTTCAGTCGAGACAAAAGAGGGTAGAAACAAAACCAGATTTTCATATTCCTCTAAGCTTTCTGAAGCCATTTTTTAAAAAAACTTAAAAAACAGTAAAAGTACGGCAAGATCTCGGATAGTTAACTCACAAATTTTTACAGGAAATTCACAGATCTAGGGTTCATATTGTCAAAAAAAACAAATATTTAAATCCAAACAGTAAAAAAACACGCGCCAGATCTGCATATATTACAAGATGCACTAAAATCGACGCAAGAGAAGTTCAGATCCAATCAATCCGGCAGCAAAACAATGAAAAATCATCGCATATACCGCAAAAGATCAAAATCCCCAAATCGAGAAATAACCAACGAATGCCACCAGATCCAATAACTCAAAGTAGCGATAGAACAATCAAAAGGCAAACCACGAACATTAAGATACATATAGATAGATCCAGGCCTAAATGGACAGAAATAACTAATCAAACATTCATACTGATCAGCAATCGGCATGCAAACATAATAGCACCTCCAAGAAACCACTAAAACCACACCATTCCGGTCAGATCTATAAAGATCCAGCAAGAATAAGAACAAATAGAACGAGGGCTCCTCACCTTGGGGAAGGAGCGAAGTGAAACCCTAGCTCCGCTGCCCCTCTCTCTGATTCAAAGGTTCTCGTTCCTCAACTTCGTTCACGCTCTTGGTTGGAACTGGATGGTCACAATTTATAGACGAAGGCCTCGGACCCCAATTGGCCGCTTGGTGAGTTCCAAGATCGGACGGCTAGAAATGAATCAATAGAGATATTCTGACCGTTGGATTTCATCAGATCGGATCTCGAAGCATCACTTGTGGTGTTGCTGGGTTGGTTGCTGAGAGCGATTCTATAAGCCTTCACCGGCTGCAGCCGGTGGCCACCAAACTCCGATGGACCCACAAGACCGTGAAGCCGGCTGGATTCATCCGAGAACCTCGGCTTAACCGGCTGGACTACTGATCCTTCGGCTAGATCAGCTGCGAGCCAACGAACATACAACAGCATTGGAGCAAATAGTCAGTTGACATGTGTGATGTTCTATTTATTTTTAAATAATAAATACTTAGCTAACCCAATTTTAAATATTATATTAATAGAAAATTTTCATGTTTTACATTTTTACCAATATATTTTATTTCTTTTACAAATATAGCTATAGTAGTATAATGAAGTGAGAGTTCGATTACATAAACCTAATCTCATCAAACTTTCATTTTCAACTTTCACTTCTGCAAAACAAAATATACAAAAATGGACCGAAGTGATCCACATACTTCACTTTGATGAACGAAATACATTTTTGGATTTTCAAGTACTAAAATAATACAATAACATTAAGTCTTTGTGATACAATTAGATCAAAATATCTAACATGTGTTAATTAATTAAACATATAAAAAATCTATATATAAATATAAGTATACACTATACAGAAACACAATGATATTTACATTTTCTGAAATAAGTTCTGAAAAAATAAAAATTTAGACTTGAGTTGAATGATGGAGATAGTACATGAACAACCCAAACCCCAATGAATGGTTCACGTTCATCTTGCTTCATAACCCAGCAAAGCCAATAACTCCATGTCTTGAGATTCATTCACCCTATACATGAACTTTACAAGCAACGTACCAATCCGCAGAATTGACTACTATTTTTTAAAAAATAAAAATAAATAAATCATATTTTGTGTTAGCGTGAATACTGGTCCTCCCTTGGGATCGGACCTGATCATGACCAACAGTTCGGATTTATTTGTTGTAGAGGACGTTGTCAGTCACTGGAGAAGGCAGAGAGTGGATCTTCCTCGTTCACCGGAGTTCGTTGAGGCGGGCTTGACACCCTAGTTCAACCCCGACAGTCATGTCAGTATAGGGATCTTTTTAATGGAGATGGGGGAGCTCAAGTTTTAAGAGTTGCTTACCTTTCCTCCTCTGCTTTCTCCTTTCTTATCCTTCTCCGCCCATGCCAACGCTTGTTTCCTTTGTGTCAGGGACCATACTTGCCGTACTTATCTCCTAATAGGATATCATATGCACCTTATCTGTATGCCATCTCTTTTTTTAAGACCTTAATTTCACAACTACCTTTTTGCCAAAAGGGAGTGTCGAGCTAGGGGCTCATGGCAGTCGGTTGGGCGTTCAGGATATCATCGCGTGTCTGCCCAAGATGAGGCCACATGTCTATGAAAGTTTACCCATATCATTTTATTTTATGTTGATTGGATTAATTTATTTCGGCGCCACCTTAATTTGAGAGTTCTATTACATCATGTTTAGTAAGTCAGAAAAAAAAACAAAAAACAAAAAACAAAACAAAACTTTATGCTACTATTTTAACTGTCATCACTGTCTCAAGTCCTCTTTTTGCCCTGCAACCCTATTCTCCTAAAATCCTTGTGACCCTCTTTGACCTGTCCATGTGTCTCTTCAAAGATTTTTAGGATCCATTTCACTAAATTTTGGGTTGCCTCCTTATATGGTCTCTCAGAGCACTTACACCACAAACCTTGGATTGCTCGGGCAAGAATCGCCAGGGCATTTCACTCATCCAAAAAAAACTTCCACCCCAAACCTTCAATTGCCCGGGCAATCACTATTTATTAAATAATAAATATTTTTTATATTTTTTGTTTGTTAAATGTTAGTTAATTTTTATTTCTAATTAACTTATGTTTTATTTATATTGCAATTAAGATCATTAATTAAAACAAAACAACTAAACAAGTATTAACTAAAATAAAAAATATATTGATTACAATTTTAAACAAGTACATTAATTAAACATGATAATTAATTTATAAATTAAAACTAATTTTTTATATATACTTCGTAGAAACATACAAACTATTTTTTTTAAAAAAAAATACAAACTAATTCATAAACTTAAAACTAATTAAGAAAATAATATACAAATTAATTTATAAATTTAAAATTAAAAAATTTAAATATAAAACATTAAAAATTGTGAATTTGAAAAAAATCCATTGCTTTTAAAACCGTTAATTTAAACATTAAAAATTAAGATAATAATTAAAAAAAATTAAAATACAAACTAATATATAATAATTTTTTAATATTTTCTGTTAAAACTCTGAATTAAAAAATCCATTCCTTTTAAAATTAAAAAAATAAAAACACAAAAAGTAAATGGGCTTTTTTTAAAAACTAATATATAATTTTTTTTTTAATATTTTCTGTTAAAACTGTGAATTTTAAAAAATAATAATAATCAATTGTTGTTAAAACTGTGAATTTAAAATAATAATAATAATCTATAAGATTTGTGCCCATTTTATATTTTTAAAATTAAAAAGCGGGCCCCATGTGCATTTGCCCGTTTGCGCTCCCGGGCACGCGCCCGATCGAGCGGGCCCCACGTTTCAACCGGGTAATTCAATGCCCGGTGTCAGTGACGGAACCAAGGGGGGCTAGCAGGGGCTTCAACCCCCCCACGGCACCTGCGAGTCCCGGAGTGTCCCAACAGCCCAAGAGGGTAGACCATTTTCCATCAAAGTCCTCTACGCCCCCAGGCCCCCCTCCCCTCAAGCCCTCAGCTGATTCATGAAGAAGAAAGACCCCATCCGAGTCTGGACGGCCATGGCGACGAGGGAAACTGGTGGGCAAGACAAGGTGGAGATTAGCTTCACTTCACTTCACGCTTCATCGCTTTTATAAAAATTATTTTTATGGTGAAGAAGAAGGACATCGTACCATTCGTTTATGCATGGAGATCTACAACATCATTGTTAGGGATATAGTTGATATGCCCTAGACCCAATCTCTTATGTAATAATTTGAACACATTTCAAACAATATAGTTTGATTAATATATGGCATTGCCTTACTTTTGTTATCATATTAAGTGTTTAATATGATGAAGTCCTTGATTAAATTTAGAGACTTGTCATTATGATAGAGATCATAATAATGAGAGTCAAGTCTTAAACTATTTAATCTAAAGAAGGTTCTTGATCATAGGATCATTAAGGTTAGGACATTAGTGATCCGGTTAGATCAATATATATGTGATAGTCTTTATAAGATAAAGATTAGTTGATCTCATTAACTAAATCACATATATAGATGATGCATATGGAGATATGATCATTGAACTGACTCAATTGAGAATTCCTAATGGTTAATATTACCATAAACTGTCAATAGGATATTCTCTTGAAGAATGAGATATAATAGTTCCTTTGACATGAGATCATCATAGTAATTAACAAGCTATTTATCATACTTTGATTCTGGACACCTATTGCCCTAGGATGATAGTTGAAAGAATATTGGGTATGATTAAATACTTGTAGAATTAATGATTGATCAAGATGGAATCTGTCAACTCTTGGTAATGAGTTTGAGCTCTATGTTGTCATTATTTATAACGACTAAATTAAGACCTTGGCCAGGGCAATCGAATGAAGAAGAAAAGAGTTTCTTAAGTCATTGTTGGTCGGTTATAATTGACATGAAACATAGTTGGTAACCTATTGGGATTTGACAGTCCAACCATATCCTAGGGTTGACCCGGAGCTTTATTGACAGAAGGAAAATATTACATTATTCTTCAACGGGTTCTTGAGAGTAATTGTATACTTCATGCTATCCGGTCGTTAAGGAGTGTTGCTAGACACCAACCTTGATTAGTAAATTAGTATGACTAATTTACTACCGGCTTAGTATTGAACCTATGGGGTCACACACTAACGAGTGTTCTAATCTTTGCTAAAGGATTAATTGCTTTATTATTTGATGATTAAATTAGATTATTTAATTTATCAAATAAATAAAATAAATTAGTCCAAATGGAATATTATTATATTCTTTACTAGCATAGAGAATATAGTTAATATTAATGGACAAAATGAATAATGATTGCATGTGTTGGTTTTGGGAAAACCAAAAGGTCTTTGGAAGACCAAAGGGTTTTGGGAAAACCAAAAGCCACATGCACTTGATGGTTTAAAAAATAAAAAAATAAATAAATCCAAACAAGGGTTTTAGGAAAACCAAAAGCCACATATAAATAATTAATGGTTTTGGGAAAACCAAAAGTCATGCATGCTTGATGGTTTTGGATTTTGGAAACCCAAAAGGTTTTGGAAAACCCAAAAGCCTCATGGAAATACCTATATATATGTGGGCTTGCATATGGGTTAGACGAACAAGAAGAGATACAATCCTTTAAGGAAAGTGAGAGTCACAACATATTGTTCAGATTGTCCGGGGATTCCATTTGTCAAAGGGTTGATAGCGAAGGTTGGTCTCGGTGTGGATACGCATAGTGTCTTCTCATTATCGAAGAGGTTTAAAGAGAAAAAGGAATTCGCTTCCAAGGTATATTTTAGATCCGATCTTTAACAAGTTAAATAAATTTTAAATGCAAATAGATCTTCAATTGGATTATTTTGCCTTCCGCTGCGTGTTTTGAACACCGAATAATCCTACAATCATAAACTGGAGCAATCTAATGGCTTTGAGCCTTTTGGGGGTTGGTGCTATTTGACCAGAGATTGCCACGTTTCAAGCTTGTGTGGGTCCAACAAGAATTCCTTTTTCATTGATTTTCAAGATGTATATTATCTATATATTTAAAATTTTAAGAAATCTAGTTTTTAAGAAAAGGGCTATTTAAAATTACTTAAAAAGGCATTTAAATTTTTTTACTAAAAATAATTTCAAAAATAGCCATGGTTTGAGGACATAGGTTTTAAGATTTTTTTTAAAAAATTTCAAATTATATATTTAAAATAAAATTGGGTGAAGAGTGTGTTTCAAATATTTTGGAGTTAGTTTTAAAAAAACTAAAATAATGACTTATAATTTTAGTAAGCCCCCATCTTACTAACTTATGCAATGGAGGTTGTAGTGAAGGAACTTGCATTACTGACAGATGAAACTACCATTAATCTTAGTAACAACTAATAAAACGGGTTTCAATAAAACAGATTTCACTGTTATAACTATGAATCGAACATGGGTAAATATGAAAAATACTTAATTTCCACTGTTATTTTGTTTGTTAATTTTTATAGTCCATAATTAAAAATAATTATTTTTTTACTTATTTATTTGCTCCTAAAGTATTATTGGACTCTGAATCAATCAAGAATAACATCAATATATATTTTAATTTGGATAACATTATTTGTAAACAGAGACTATGAAAACCAATTGAAGATTTCAATATTGGATTAGAAATCAAGTTAGAAGAGAATATTTGACTAGAGCCCATATCAACCAATTTGCTCCAATATGTTGGATGAATTTTTTTTTTTTTTATATTTTACTCTCAGCCCCCCCTACAAGTGAGTCCTGGTTCTGTTCCTGCCCGGTGTTGAGTTTTTTTTTTTTCTTCAAAGGGTTGAAATCGTACTTTGCCATGCCATTACTTTTTGGGGTGTAAGTGTTCTTAGAAATGAGATTTATATTAAAAATTCACCTACGATCCATATCCAACCAAGATAATATAAAATAAAAAATATCATAAATAATATTTTAAACATGTTTGTCTTGAAACACCACATGTTTTACTGTTTTGTTTCTTGTATTCACGCGTTGTTTGACTACTAAATTTGAACCCAAGTTGGGCTCAAGTCCCAAATTGGGTCAACTTAGTCGGCAAGGACGGCATAATTGGGAGTGTCCCTGAAACTTGAAAGAGCTCAAGCTGTCAAGCTGGTAAGCCGAGCATTATGCTGACGTGGCGGTCAGTGAGTAGTTTGCTGTCACTTTTGCACTCCCATATTGGTGGAGACTGACACGTGTCGGTCATTGGAGTTGGTGAAATGGACCCCACGCTCGGGCAGGAATCAATCCAATCATATTTACATTTTCAACAACGCGAAAACTGAAATTTAAATATATATTTTTTTTAATTTTTAAATATCTTTCAGATCAGATGTAAACATTTCAAAAATAAGAAATTAAATATATGAAATAAAATGACTTAAAAAGTTAGAATTATTAATTAAAATTTTGATTATAAAATTATTGGCAGGGAGGTGTTGGAGACCACGACATTCGCACTAGTCAAGCATGTGGCAATAAGAACCACCAATTAAAAATAAATAATTAAATAATTTAAACAAACTAAGAAAAAATATATCAACAATGACATAAGACTGACATCAAAATGAAATCGACTTATTAATAATTGTTAGAAACGGTCAAACTGAATCGATTCAGACCGAGCCGAGCCGAGCCGAGCCGATCAATTTTTAAATTATTGAGTTAATTAATTACTATATGATAATAATATCATATAAATAAATGAAAAATGTTTTACTTTTGTATTTGCTATGAAAGTTGGTGAAGAAATCTTAGTTACAAGTTGGTGCTGTTTGTTGGACAACTATGTATCTTTGTTACATGACTTATTGACTTATGTGAACCATACTCTTCTTGATTGGTGCAAACAGAGCATGAAGAACAAGTATAACTGGTTGGTTGGAATAAAGCATATGAAGCCAAACAATGAATGAATCAGAACCCCATTGTGTTGTGACTTAATTATTATTCTTTCCTTTTCCTCAAACTAACTTCTTTTGTAAGTCATCAGTTTGTAGTAGCACATGAAACATGGAACAACATCAAAATAACAAGTTGTAGAGAAATTCAACTTCTCAACTTGTTATGTTTGTCACAGAGAAATATATACTATGTACTTGGACATATTTATTACACAAAAGGTGTGGAAGGAATAAATAATGCTTGGTTTGAAAGCGTTACTAATTTGACATAAGACTTGAGTTAATTTTGACAATTATAAGATGAAAAAAAAATGATAGACGAGTGGAAGAAGAGATGAACGTCATCAAGAAGAAAAAGTTAGAATTAGAAGATTGAAACAACTATATAATTGTTGAAAGCTTGGGCCATAGGAAACATAGAACCTGGTTAAAAGGAACTTGCATTTCTTGCTGACGAGAGCCATGTTTGGTTGGGGGATAACCCCAAGGGTTATCCCCAACACAATTCCCTATAAAAAAGTTTTTCCCGCCAAAATCTTTAACTAAGATTTAAAAATATAACTCACCAATACATGGTAGACACATCACTATCTTATCATTAATATCTTTAGTTTAAAATTTCCTCTAAAAAAATTTGAAATTTTTCAAAACTTATTCCTATCCCCAAGTGGGATAACCCCCAACCAAACGCAGCCACGTGGCTAATTATTGGAATACCAAAGGATACAACACATCTCTGTTTTTTCACAAATCTTTTATAATCACATAAAAATTTGTATCACAACAATATTATCTATTAACATAAATAAATGTAATTTATTTATTTTTTACAGAAAAAAAAAACTATACGTTGATGCTAAAATCGGATTTGCCTTGAGATCAAACTCAATCTCGCATCAACAGTTAAATTTGTTTGATTTGAGGGACAAAGTTACGAGAATGAGAAGAAGATTATCCAAGCTTGCAAGAAGAGACAAGATTTACGTGGAAAACCCGATGAAATCGGGGAAAAACCACGGTGCTCATGAGCAATTTCACTATGAGTTGGAGATTTTACAATAAATTGATCATGGGAGAGGAGATGAAGAATTCACAAAAAGACATAGAGGAATTCTCAAGAGAGGTAGGGTGTGAGGAATTCTCCACGAGTTTAAAAGTCTTTGAAATGGTATTCTTCTCCCTTATTTATAGTTTGAGGTTGCTTGGCGTCTAAGTTTCGCCAACTGAATGTTAGCTAGATTGCCAACTGAAAGTCTTCTAGAGGGTTTGCCAAGTTTCTTGAGAATTCTCAAAATTCCTCCTGTACTACTTGATTAAGGGTTCTAGATGTTTTCAAATGTTCTTCTTCATTTGCAAGTTTGGTTTATTAGAAGACCATTTTGAAATAGCCTTGTAGAAGAGTATTTTGGCATAGAATACCTTGGCTGAGTAGGGCATGTAGTGGAGACTTGGCCGAATAATGGAGACTTGGCCGAATAATGGAGTGCAGAGTAGTCTTGGTCGAATAACAATGCAGAGTAATCTTGCCCGAATAACAATGCAGAGTAATCTTGACCGAACAATAATGCGTAGCAATCTTGGCCGAACAACAGTACAGAATATTCTTGGTCAAATAACAGTGCAAAGTAATCTTAGCCAAACAACAGAATAAGGAGACTTGGCTGAGCAAAAAACTTGTAATTCTTCCTTTTATGTTGGGTGGAGGATGGGTTGTGATTCTTCCATGTGTTTGTCTAATGAGAGATCATGTGTTATTCCACTTTTACCCCTATCACTATATATAATAATTCGCATAAAAAAAAAATCAAAATCAATAATACATTTGGTCAATGATCAAAACACAACAAAAGTTGGAAGCCCTACTTTGTACTTTTATTTTTATTTTTTTAGATTTTTACTGAAGTAATATGAAGAAGAGAAAGTTAGTTACATGACGCTACAAAAGTAATATGTTTAAATACATGTAAAAATGATATTTGCTTATGTACTTTTGTAAGACGTGTTTTATTATTTAAACATTCTTACTATCAATCACAATTACCGTTGTTAAAATTTTGAGTTATAACTATAGTAATAATAATAATAATAATAATTAATTCAAAGTCTGACACTGTTTGCTTTATCTCATGGAGTCCCTGAGGTGGTGTTGGGTGAGGTGTAGCAAATAATGGAAGGGTTTGATCCCTAGCAAACAGTGCCAGGGACCAATAATTCATTTGCCCTTAAAAAAATGTCTAAATTATCCTTAATTTTTTTTATGACTTTTCTCTTTTTTTTTTCACTTCCCTCGCTATAAAATAAAAAACATATTAAGTGATATATTATCGAACCCATTTTAATAATTTTTCCTTATCCCATCCATTAGTTTACACCATTAAGGATAAGTTAACCATGAGCACGGGGATATAGATTTATAGGGGTATATAAGTAAATATCAGTTTTGTAAGGGTATTTAAGCAATTCTGACATTTTACAACGATATGAAAGCAAAACAATCTCTATTAAGAAATGAAGATGTGGGAGCAATAGCTTGTCCTAATTATTGTGTTATACAGTCACTAGAGATACAAGTGAGCTTTTTAAACATCGGGTAGACTCTTTAAAAAATAAAAAATAAGATAAGTCAAAAGTGGGAGCAATAACTTGCCATAATAATTGTATTATCCTACTAGTTGAAAGTGTTGAAAGACACATATGTAGGTTCCTGTTGCTTATCCTATTCCGCCATACATGCATCTATCTATATGACATATAAGATCCTGGTGAGAGTCGCATTGCTTAGCATGTTCGACCGCAAGAGTATTGACTATTTGGGATAAGTCATAGCATAGGGGACAAGTGCTAGCTTATATGGTGGTCGCTACCTCCACTCTGACTCATGTATCGCATCGAGAGGCATCATTTCTTTCTGGATCACTATGAACCATATAGTTTTTGCCTGTACCAGAGGTTCATCTAGAAATCTATTTTGATACTTAATAAATATGGTTTATCCATTTTATTAAGAAAAAAAATAAAAAATAAAAATGTCGGTAAAGGGTGACCATATCTTGCCTCGATATGTTCTCCAACTCTGATTTCAAGTTGAATATAAAATTCCACAAATCAGCGAATTGCTTAAAAAGAGGGGGTCTTTTTGCAAAAGAGATATTTAGTTTAGTTTTATTTCGTTAAACCCTTCTCAAACCCCCGCAATCCTTCGCGCGACTCTATTTGCATCTCCGGTGGCGGCGATGGGCGTCGGTTGCGAACTCCGGGCAGGCCCCTACCTCGGAGAAATCTCAGCCTTGGAATTTCTCCCTCTTCCTTCCCACCTCTCTGCTTTTCCTCTTCTCCTCGCTGGCACTGGATCCGAGCTCCTCCTCTACGATGTCGAATCCGGCAAACTCATCAACTCCGTGCACATCTTTGAAGGCGTGCGGGTTCATGGCATCGTCGTCATTGAGGTATCTTCGCCGGACTTCTCCGTCTCTGTGTTCGGTGAGAGGAGAATTAAGCTGTTCCGCATCCGCGTTGAGACCATGTCGTCTATCGATGTCGATCTCGTCATTGAGATCCCGCGTTTTGATCATTGGGTTCTTGATCTTTGCTTTTTGAAGGTGTGTTTTTTTTTTAAAAAAAAAAAATAAAGTCGTCGCCTTTCTTCTTTTTCGATTTGGCTGTGTTTGAGCTAGAGTGTTTTGTGGCAGGTGGAGGGTTGGCTTGCTGTGGGGCTGAGTGATAATTCGATTGCGCTTTGGGATGTAAAGAAGAATTCATTAGTTGCAAGAGTGAGATCTCCAGGTTTCTCTTTTCAAAATACTGTCATATTGATTAAAGTTTGATGGAAATTAACGTTTCTGATTGAAATTTGTATTTTCTTTCAAATATTTTACTTTTTGGTTGTAGAGAGGTGTCTTTTGTATTCAATGCGGTTGTGGGGTGATGACATTGATGCTCTTCATGTGGCATCTGGCACCATTTATAATGAGGTGAATTTGTGATGACTTTCAGTGCAGTTAATTGTTTTCTTAGAATGTATGGTTTTGAAGCATTGATTTTCTGGACCTTTGGGTGTGTTGACAGATTATTGTCTGGAAGTTATGTCAATCTCAGACATCCTTGATGAATGAGCATTCCGATCCCATTGCTTCGTATGTTAAAGATGCAGAGCTTCCTCAACAACAATATTCTGCTGTTCATTTGTTTAGGCTCACTGGACATGAAGGTTCCATTTTCCGCATAGCTTGGTCTTCTGACGGATCAAAATTAATGTCTGTTTCTGATGACCGCAGGTTGGTAGACTATTGCATTCAGGAATGTAGTTTGGTTGTTATTTTTGTGTACTTATTTAGTCCATTTTATCTGGCTTTGCTGTTAGGGCAGTGCGCGAATCTGGATAATTGGTGGTCCGAGATCTGATTGTGGTGAGCGTGGTGAGCAAGGGGAGGACAATGGTGGACATGCATTGGTTAGCCACACACTCTTTGGCCATAATGCCAGGATCTGGGACTGTTATATATCTGATTCTGTAAGCAATTTTTCATGTTTTTTTTTTCATGACTAACTATTCTTGTCATAATAGTATGGATTGGCTCTATCAAGTGAGGCGTGGTGCGTGCTTATAGATGTCCATTTTTTTTAAAAAAAATTCTTTGATTTACGGACGCCTTATTAAATCTTCCACTTCAACCTTTCAATTAGATAGTTATTACAGCTAGTGAGGATTGTACTTGTCGTGTGTGGGGAATGAATGGCAGACAGCTTTTGATGATTCGAGAACACACGTAAGTTTTGAGTATTTCTTTTTATGCAAAATCATGGTTGCATACCTGTTTTCTAAATGACATTAAATTCATAATTGTCAAGTGGAAGAGGTATATGGAGGTGCGTATATGATCAAAGCTCTTCCCTTCTTGTTACCGCTGGTTTTGATTCTTCCATCAAAGCGCGCCTATGTTGCTCCCCGTCAGTTGAGGATACATCACAACCTAGGGGGTTAAGTGAGATAAAGGGCCAGACAGAGACCTTCGGTATTTGTGCACCTAAAATGACAAAACAGCTAGGTCTCATGAACAGGTAATATTTTATTTTGTCTATTTGTGTTTTTAATTGGTTCAATTTTACCATCACATATGGTTATTACTCACTCCATGTAATATTTTATATGGAGATTTTCTATATGATCCAAACGATCAATTTTGTCTTAGTAGTCACTAAAATATTCCTTGATTCTTCTAGTTTCTTTTTTATTTTTTATTTTTGCAGCAAAAGCGAATATATAAGATGCTTACACTTTACCCAAGATAATGTCCTTTATGTTGCGACAAACAATGGGCATTTGTATCATGTTAATTTTTTGAACCCCGGAGATGTAAGATGGACTGAATTAGTTCAACTCAGTGAAGAAGCACCCATCATTTGCATGGATTTACTGGTCATAAAATCATCTGAAAATTCTGAACTCTATTTGGATAAGGAAGATATAATTGCTCTTGGTGATGGCAAAGGAAAAGTCACAGTTCTTCGAATCATCAATGGTGATCTGTCTCCTAAATTAGTGTCATGTTTTACTTGGCCAGCGGAAAAAGAGAGACAGCTACTTGGAATCTTTTGGTGCAAATCATTGGGGTGTAAGTAAGTATCAGTTCTGCCGCTTTCATGATTTACACACAATTGAAAATTTATTTGCTTATCTCTTTTTTATATAGGTGCGTATTCACCACTAACCCTGGAGGAATTTTGAAGTTGTGGAAGATTGATCATGCTTTAGAATCAGATGCCAATAAAATAAATGTGGCCCAGACTGTATCTCTTATTGCAGTGTTCACATCATGTTTTGGGGCACGCATTATGTGTCTAGATGTATCAATCAGAGAGGAGGTAATATGTTTATAGTTGTTGAAAGTTCAGTTTTGATGCATTACTCCGATAATAATATACTAATAGGCTATTAGCCTAATGGTTAATTATGCCATTGGTTCTCTTTCCTAGATGTTTCTATTATATATGTCCTGGTTCATTTGTTTGTTTTATCAAATCAAAAAGTATTAAGCTGTCCTACAGAAAAGCCGTCACAGGTTTCTGCTGGTTAATTGACTGAGTAAATACATCTTCCAGGTTCTAGTATGCGGGGATCAACGTGGCAATCTTGCCATCTTTCCCATGTCAGAAGATCTAGTTGTTACAAATTCTGCAGAGAGATTGGTGGAGATCCCCTTACTCTGCCGCTTTAAAGGGGCCCATGGGATCTCTAGCGTGACCAGTGTTGTGATTGCTACATCAGATTTCAAGCAAGCTGAAATTCGCACGGTAAAGTTTAAAATATAAACCATGGGCTTCTATGGAGGCAAGCTCTAAAGCCTTTGATTTTCTTACTGCTGGGTTTTATAGACAGGCGGAGATGGATGCATTTGTTATTTTAGGTGTGGTGCAAATAAGGAGAATTTGGAATTCATTGGGATGAAGCAAGTGAAAGAGTTGAGTACAGTCCAGTCAGTTGTGACCAAGCCAACAACCTCTTCTGAAGATTTCACAGAAGGAAACTATGCAATAGGCTTCACATCAGCAGATTTTATCATGTGGGACTTGATAAATGAAACAAAGGTACTTCTTTGTCACCCTTTGTCTATTGTTTGCTATCTGTGCTCTTATTCAACCGTGACCAACAATGTAGTGCATGATTTGGCAGACACTGCAGATTTCTTGTGGTGGGTGGCGGCGTCCATATTCCTATCACATTGGTGCTGTCCCTGAATATCAGAACTGTTTCGCATATGTGAAGGTTTGGAACAATTACCTTTCATTGCAAATTCCTGAATATAAGGTGTTGAGTGATACGATAGGAAACTCACAAGTTGTTGTAAGCTTGAGTAGCTTCTATCTGTGACTTGTTTAGCCTGGAGGCATATAGTGCTCTATGCCATGTAAAGAAGATACTACCTTTCACATACTTTTGTATGCCCTTAGAATTACAATGCAGCATTTCTTTCCTCCAGGATCAAACCATCTATATTAATAGACTCTGGGTGCAAGTTCAAGAAAGGCAGTTATTTCCTAAGGTTTTGCACATGCAATATCATGGAAGGGAGGTACATTCCATGTGCTTCATATCTTCGTGTTTCTCAAGAAAGTACCATGATGCATGGATTGCAACAGGCTGTGAAGATGGAACTGTTCGATTAACAAGGTCTGAATCTTTCAATTCTCATAAATCTTCTATCTTTAATTGTGATATGAACAACTTATAAAGGTGTCAGGTTTCTAAAAAATCAATTGCTTCATTTAGGTAGTCTATTTGTGTTGATTATTTTCCTGTGCATAGGACATTCTTTAGGTGGACATGTACCAAATGCTGTTTATTTCCCTTGTATTTGTTCTTCGTATTTGTATTACTGCTCCACTCTGTACCAAATAACATGTATGAGTGATTTATATATTGAACACCTTGTTGTAAAACATATTGGAATCTTTTCATGTAGATACATGCCTTTTGATATGGAAAATTGGCGAGGTTCCAAATTGCTTGGGGAGCATGTTGGTGGATCAGCAGTGAGGTCAATTTGCTTCATATCAAGGATCTACAAATTCAGTTCTGGTACAACTTATAACTCAACCAGAGAAAATACTATTCACGCATCGACAGATAGCAATGAGAACCAGTCTCTTCTTATATCAGTTGGTGCCAAGCAGGTTTTAACTTCTTGGCTTTTAGAAGATAAGGAAGTGGTCAGCAAAGAAGATTTTGATAAGGGACTCGAATCTGCAGATATATCTAGCCCTTGCTTGAATGGGTTCTCTTCAATATCTTTCCGATGGCTCTCTACTTACATGCCTCCAAGGTTCACTAGTACTCATAGAACAGTGAAGTTACCGGAAATAAATGAGGAAAGGAACAATTCCACCATAAAATCCTTTCCAATTTCTGACTCACAAACAGCAGGATGCAGTACTCAAAAGTCCAGAGATAATCAAGTGGATCTTATGGACAATGATTGGCGATACCTAGCTGTCACTGGTTTTCTTGTGAAGCATGTTGATAGCAGGTAAAATGGCATCCTATTCTGAGTCTTTTGCTAATCTTTTGATGGCTCTGTCTGCATGAACATTTCTCTTTGCCCAGCTGAATTTACATGACCATTCTCTTCTGGTATCAGGTTAACGGTATGTTTTGTTGTGGTTTCCTGTTCTGATGCTACACTTTCTTTGCGAGCTCTTGTTCTGCCTTGTCGGCTGTGGTATGTTATCTTCATTAAAGAGCAATTTGTATAACTTATCAAACTCTCTTTTGTTCTTATATGATTACCCTTATATGTTGCCCCGTATGTTTGGCCATTTTTTCATTCAGGTTTGATGTAGCTTTACTGGTTCCACAAACATCTCCTGTTCTAGCTCTGCAGCATGTGGTTGTTCCAGTCCATGCCCCTTACAGAGGCAAGTTTTTGTGACTTCAATCCATTCAAATTTTACATACTACTTTATAACTGCAACTCCTGTGTGTTGCTGAAATACTCATAACGTAGGGCACCTACCATGCACCTATACCACAATCATGCTGTTAGTATCATCATATCTGAACTAGTGAAGAAAAAGCTAATCCATTTGAGTTGAAGTGTTATGCTTCTTGTCCAGCAGAAGGTTTGTAATTTGTAGATAGGGTCAGTCATTAGAGGCATTGATATCTTCAATGGTTTTCTCTGAACTATGTACTTCGATCATTGAGCATTATAGCACTATAATCCACTTCATGCGCATGAATACTTTTTTTTTTCCGCTTTTTTGTGTTTGCAGATAATAAGCAGATTGGATTTGCATATTTCATCATTAGTGGATCTACAGATGGGAACATTACTTTCTGGGATGTGACAGAAGCAGTTGAATACTTTATGCAATTGACTAGCAAGCATCAAGCAGAATTGCTTGTTGATTGGCAGAAGAGACCCCAAACTGGAAGGGGAAGTCAAGGTGGACGTTGGTGGAGATCATCAATTAGGCAGTTCTCTGGAAAGACTAGCCAAGATGCTCTAAACAGCAATGAGAGTGGCAACAATATTGATGGCCTAACCGCTGATACACCACTTAAGGCTTTGTTTTTGGAAGGAAACAATTCTATGTGCACTCAAGCAAGTTCCCAAACCAGGAGTTCAATCACCAACCTTCTTCCTGAAAGAAGAGTCAGTATCTTGCCTTTGGAAATGCGTGAAGTTCAGCCCCTACATGTGCTGAAATCTGTTCATCAGTCAGGTGTTAATTGCCTACATGTTTCAGAAATGAAAGGTTCTCTGAATTCAAATTCAGGAGTAGGCTACTGTCTTGTGAGTGGTGGGGATGACCAGGCACTACATTGTGTTGGTTTTTATTTTACATCACAAATGACAAATGTGGATCTGAGCCATATACAATCAACTGACAGTGTACAGGAGGATCCACCACCCCTTCAATGCACAGGTATACATATTAGTGTAGTCTTGAAATGTCTTCTTCTGAAATGAAAGTTGTATCACACATAATGAACTTGATCTCATGCAGGCTTTTGTGATAACATAATTACTAAGCATGGCGTTCAAATACTTTTTCAAGGTGGCATTGCATCTGCTCACAGTTCAGCGGTGAAAGGTAGCAACTTGATGTCATTCATTTTTCCTACTAACCAGAAATGATTCTTTATCCTCTGTTCCTGCAAATTCATGCTGTATTTGGAAAGGAACGCGTTACCTGATGCTTCGTATTTGCAGGTATTTGGACAGATGGTATCTGGGCTTTCTCTACTGGTCTTGATCAGCGAATTAGGTGCTGGAACATTGATCATCATGGTAAACTCACTGAGAAAGTTCATCTGATCATTAGTGTGCCGGAGCCTGAAGCACTGTCTGCAATAAAATTTGGCAGGTGGATATATATTCCATATTCTTCTATTTTCACTCACTACACGTGAACTTAGATTAATGTCACCGATACAAGTCATCATTTGTTGATTTTATTTTATCAGTGTCGGAGACAAATATCAAATTGCTGTAGGTGGAAGAGGTATGCAGGTGGTTGAGTTCTCTTCTTCCCCGGACGAGGATTAGATGACCTGTTTGCCATGTTCAACCAGGCAGAACATCTTCATATTATCTATAAGATGCCACCGAATTCAGCGAGAAGCCTGATGACTTAACATCTTAATAGTGATACAACACCTCCAATCAAATTCCCGATTTTGACTGGATCAGATGTTTGTTTCCGATGAAGAAAAGCACAGCCTCTCAAACAAACATCAAGATCAAGTTCAGAGCTTGCTTGCAGTGTTCAATTTACCGGTCATGATGTTAACTACCATCTTCAACATCAAATTATTGTTAACTGCTTTGTGTAATACCATGAAGGATATTTATATATTTATGACAAACTGCAGATTATTCAAACACTTGTCATTGAGAAAACATTGAGCACAAATGAACAAGCTCTCCATTTAGATCATGGCCATACAAAGAATTCTAGTTTACATGAACAATACATGAAGATCAAAGCTCACTTTCCAGGCACAAAGTTGGTGGCATATGCCCAGGCATTGTTGTTAACAGGATCTGCAAGGTGATCAGCAAGGTTCTCTAATGGTCCCTTTCCGGTGACGATGGCCTGAACGAAGAAACCGAACATGGAGAACATAGCAAGACGGCCGTTCTTGATCTCCTTCACCTTTAGCTCGGCGAAAGCCTCTGGGTCATCAGCGAGCCCCAAGGGGTCGAAGCTGCCACCGGGGTAGAGTGGGTCAGTGATCTCCCCGAGTGGCCCACCGGCAATGCGGTAGCCCTCGACGGCACCCATGAGGATGACCTGACATGCCCAAATGGCAAGGATGCTCTGAGCATGGATAAGGCTCGGGTTGCCGAGATAATCCAGACCACCCTCACTGAAGATCTGAGAACCGGCCTTGAACCAGACTGCCTCGCCGAACTTCACTCCGTTCCTTGAGAGAAGTTCCGGGAAGACGCAGCCAAGAGCGCCAAGCATCGCCCACCGGCAGTGGATCACTTCCAGCTCCCGGTTCTTTGCGAATGTCTCAGGGTCGGCGGAGAGCCCAGCGGTGTCCCAGCCGTAGTCCCCGGGGAACTCACCGGTGAGGTAGGAGGGTGGCTCACCGGAGAATGGGCCGAGGTACTTGACACGGTCTGGGCCATACCACGGGCTACCGGAGACGGCTGGTTTGCCACCTGTCTTCCTCATCGACACACGGCCATTGCCACCGGCCGATTGGCGGCCGAAGGGGACTGCCTTGCCGGCGAGGGAAGGGGAGGAGAGAGCCATGGTTGCCATTGTGTGGTCTTTAGGCTGATGGATGTGAAGAGCTTGTTTTGGAAGTGAAGGTAGTTTAGTTAGTTATATAGAGCGGGGATGGTGAGGTTGTGAAGCTATGAGCCTATCCAAGTGGATATCCAGCTTTTCTCTGATTGGTTCTCCAAGACTTCACAAAATCTATTCCCAGCTTCTCCACCAATCCATTGAGGTTCTGTTGATGCCTTGTTGGCATGTTCAGAACCTCAAGTTGCAAAAATCTGCATGAAAAACTACAAAGTAACTCTGCTGAATTATTTCTGAAAGTTACCACAATTGTTGCTTGTTTGTTTCTGCATGTGGGATGGAAAGTTATATAAAAGTTGAAACTTATATAAATGCCAAAGGCCTTTTGGCCGAGCAGTATGATCCCTTTTATAAGGGGTTTTGATATCTGGAAGGTCCGGAATCGAATCCTTGATGCAGAAGATGAGGGCGCAGGATGTGGGCCACCCAGTGGTTCTCTGTGCTAGTTCGTACCACCCTATACGATAAAATAAATATACGTTGTGTGAAACTTTCGGGTGGTAAAATAAACTGTATTATATGAAACCCAGTATTCAGTGAGAATTGAGCCCTTGTCTACACCCATTTGTGACCGAATCTTTGTGAGGGCGCCTTTTGCCCTTGGAAAAACAACAAATATATATATATATATATATATATATATATATATATATATTTAGATAAATAAATTAGAAAGAAAAAAGTAGAAATATTTAAACACGGAAGTCATTCTCTAGAAGGTTTTCATAAACATTTGGTCAAGGTCTTAGCGGGCTAACCGATAAGACGAGTAGATAATCCGCATCCGTTTGCGTCTTGGAAACTTAATCCAAAGCGGGGGCTTTTTGTAATATTAATTAAGACGAGGGTAAGAGTGTAATAAATTATTATTTTTTTTGCGTTTTTTTTATATATAAATATATATTTTTCTAGGCTCCTAGCCCTCTAGTATTACCCCTATCTCTTTCCCTGATTCGAAACCCTAAAAACTCTCCTCTCTTTCTCGGATTCGATGAAGCAGATCACGCCTTTCAAGGAGGAATTCTCCTTCGGTTCGTTGATTCTTCTCTATTTCCCATCTGAATTTCATCTTTTTTTCTCTCTATTTTCTGATGTCTCAATTGCTCAATTTGGGGCTATTGCAGAGGAGCGGCTCGCGGAATCGAGGGACATCGTTGCGAAATATCCTGATCGCGTTCCGGTATGCGTGGCTGTTGGTTTTCATCTTGTTAATTTCGTTTTTGTTTCAGAATTTTTATTCGATCATTATGGTGAAAAACGAAAAATCGCTCTTTTGTTCCTTGTAATATTCCGTTGATAGAAGTGTTGTGGCATCGGTTTTCTCTTGCATTCGTTGATCATGGAAGCAATCTTGATTAACCGGATGGTTAGATTGGTTGATTGACATGTGGTGATCTAAGATTCTGATTATGAAACTTGATGAAGATGAGCCATTGCATATCATGTTTAATTTGGCCACTGTTTTAACCTTTTATTAATAAATTGCAAGGTTTTTAATAAGATGGATATGGTGGTCTTGGATCAGCCTCTTATATTCTATAAATAAACTACAATTTAGTTTAGAGAGATAAATGTTAATATGATTTTGAAAGGCTTGAATGATTTGGAATTATATATTACTCGATGCTGATTCAGAGTTAAAAGATAATTTGTCGTTTTGTGAATTGTATTTTGGCATTCAATGTTGTTGGTTTTTGTTTCTGATGCTTTTGCAGGTTATTGCGGAAAGATTTTCTAGATGTGATCTTCCTCAGATGGAAAAGAAAAAGTAAGTTACGATAGATCAATCAGGTTGTAATAAATTGTTTGTATTATGGAAAGAGGACATAGTTGATTTATGAAGGAGAAAATAGGCATCCATTTGAATGTGATACTTGAGTAAAGATGTGTGGAATGATTAACCAAAACGATTTGTAAATTGTTTAAATTTTTATGCTGTAGAAGACTTTCTAATGTCTCCTATTTAATTGATAGATTTCAAATGAATTTCTTCTAAGTTTAGGAGTTGAAAAGTATCATCTCAATTCAGTCTTCCTTGAGAAGTTCTCGAGTCATCTTCTTTATTTTGTCGTCTAGTTTATAGGCTATCTCTAGTAAGTACATTGTCAGAGTAGATGATAAAGGAATGATGATCATTTTTCAGCTTTTACTTGTATGCAAGTAAAGGTTGTGTTGCATTCTATTTATTCTGGTGCTGAGTTTGATCTTGATGGAAAATGTGAAGGAGAGTTTACGAAAACTGGCTGTGATAGATGATACAATCCTCAGCTCAAAAACAAAGTTGACATAGTGTCTAAATGGAATAATCGTAACCTATGCTGTTGATCACTTGTCTATCCCAATCCAATGTATATAGTCAAATAAATGTTTGGTTTGTTTTTTCCCATTTGGCATGTGCAAGATTAGCATTGTGTACATTTTTGTCGTGTACTCGCATGGCAACAGATCATTGCTGCAAATCACTCTCTTATTACTCCATAACTTGAAACATTTCATTTTTATATTGTATCTTCTGGTCAATGTTTTCAGATACCTTGTCCCGAGAGACATGTCTGTTGGCCAGTTCATTCATATTCTAAGTGGCAGACTACATCTTGCTCCCGGAAAGGCTTTATTTGTGTTTGTTAAGAACTCCTTACCCCAAACAGGTACATCTTGCCATGGTATTTTTTCACTGTGTTTAATCTCTACTGATACATCTTTCAACATCCATTCCATTAAACAGCAAGCCTAATGGACGCGGTCTATGAATCTTACAAAGATGAAGATGGATTTCTCTACATGTGTTACAGCAGTGAGAAAACTTTCGGATGATCCTTCAGCTCATCAGATTGCAGTATCTATGGATGTAAATATTCATTCTTCTAGTATATGATGATATGAAGTAACCTCTGTACAAATTATTGTTAAAAATCTTAAATATTGGGAATTATCATTATCAATCCATGTTCATTTGATTCCAGTCTTGAAATCTCTTCAATCTCAACTTCATTTTTTCCAATTCAGAGTGAATGTTAATTTTTTTTTTCTTCTGTTTCTACTATTTTTAATTGGTCTTCGATGCACCGAATTATGTATTAACTAAAATGATTAATCAATAAATATGATCTTTCAAATCATGTTAATTTTTTTATTTAAATTTGTATTAACTAATAATATTTATAATAATTTGAACATCGTTTATCATGTTGAATCTTGTTTATCATGCCAGTTGAATGATATAAGATAGAATGACTATAGAATTGTGTGATTGGGTGTTAAATAGGAGTTATGAACCAATAAAATTGTCTCTATAAATAGTTCTTTACAATAACATAATTTTTTATTTATGGAACTATATTATCACAATTTTAATGCATCTAATTTAATGACCATCCCTTCCATCACTCAAACTAAAGCCAATATAATGGATTTCATATTTCAGTTTTTAAAATTATTAATCTAAAATAAATTGAAATGTTGGAGGATACTAAAATAATTAATAAAGTACTTTACTCTCCACAAGTATATTACAGATACATAATATGATCTATGTTGCTTAGCTGAGTTTAGCAGGTGTAAGTTTTTTATATATACATCCCTCTAACTTTTTTTTTGGTCCATTTCTACTATTTTTTGGTTGGTTTTTGATGTGTTAATATGATTAACTAATGAATATGGTTTATTCAATTTTATTAAAAAAATTGAAATTTTATGCATATATATTTTGAAATCGAGTTAATTATTATTATTATCACTGTTCAAGGGATGAATAGTGATTTATCTAATTTAATAATCCATAAAAATACGGGTTTGAATTTTAAAATAAATGTTTTTTTGTTTGTTGTGATAAAATTTTAAATATTAATAAATAAATTATATTATATATGTATTAAAAACATTTGAAAGAATAAAATCTAAATATTGGAAAAAAATGAACATGAAGATCTTTTATAACTTGATTAAATGATTTAGTGTAATAATCTTTATCTAAATTTTGTAGAGATAATATCTAAACACTTTAAACTACTTCATGTGGTTATTTTCATATTTTATGATGTTTTATAATAAGATAAATTTTTTATTAGTCCCTGATATTATTTGACACTATTTTTCATCCAAAACATATATTACCTAAAATATTATTATATTACACCCCTACATCTCTTAAGTATCTATAGACAATTTGAACGCTATTGAAAGGACCTATAATTAATTACTAGTTTTTTTTTGTTTTATTTTGTTTTGTTTTTTCTTTTTTCTTTCAAATAAAGCTAAAACAAGCTAAACCCTCACTTGCATCTTCTCTTCTTCATTGCGTTTTATGGCTCGTCTCCTCCCCATAAGCCGCGCCCTCCATGTCTGCCTCCGAACTCTAGCCCCGTCCGTCCCATCTGCGCGCTCCTACATCTCTTCGATGCACCAGTCCGCCTTCAGAGACAACCTTCTCCGCATCCTCCGCACCGAGATCACCTACGAGTGCGAGTACCGTCCCCCCAAGCCCCCTGCCCCCTCATTCGGCCCCTTCTCCATCGAGGATAACCCCGGAGAACAATGGGTCCGCCTCCGCCGCCAGATTTCCTCCACAGAGGACCTCAAGGTCGATGCGACCATGTTCGATGGCGCCGCGCCCCTCCCAGAGAATCTATCCAAGAAAGTCGACGCTTTGGAGTCCGGCGGCGCGCGCCTGCACATCAGCCTTTCTGTCGAGGTCTCCAAAGGGGAGTCTTGCCCTTGGGTCCTCCAGTTCGTCTGCTCGGCCTGGCCTGACGCGCTAGACGTTGAGAAGGTCTTTCCTGTCGCCCGGGACTCCATGCCGCTCCGGCCTTACATGGGTCGTAACTTCAAGTAATTATTCGCTTTTTCTGGTTTATGACTTAAAGGTGTTTGATGTTATGCCTGAGAGAGTGATTTAAGTATTTTTGGTGGAAAGGGAACTGGATGACGAGCTGCAGGAAGCCGTGCGGGGCTATTTGGAGGATAGAGGAGTGGATGATGATCTGGCTGAGTTCCTGCATGGGTACATGGCTAACAAGGATAAGGCCGAGCTTGTGCGGTGGCTTACGAAGGTCAAAGCTTATGTTGAGAAATAAAGAGGTCTTGAGTACTAATTTATGCTTTGATTTGGATTCTCTTGATGATTTTGCCTACAGTATTCACTTCCTTTACTTGGTCATAAGAAATGAATTTTTTTTCCGCACATCTTGCAACAACCACTATTTAATGATATGGTTGTTTCGTATTATATGCAATACATGAATGATGAGGCTCTGAGATCTGATGAAAAAAGATGTCCAGAATTACCCAATAATGCACATAGGAGCTTGAAATTTTCAGCAATTTTATACTCCATTATTTTCTGTGATGTTACAAGGTTGTATGGATAGAACAATGTGATTGTTTTTGAAATTAAAGTAGGGAGTCACGATAACAAGAACTGTATCTTCTGCACATCCTAGGTACAGACCATGTTTACTCCTAGTTTGGTGGAAACTGATTCACTATGCAAATGTTAGAGCACCCATCACACAACTCAATTGTGGAACAACCAACCCAAAAACTAAAAATTACTATAAATACAAAGAAAAAAAAAAACGCAAGTTTCACATATTATAAGCACAACAGTACTATAAAAGTAGAAATATTTATATGAAAATGCTTTTGCTTGTTTTGGGCAATTTCCTTCAATATTTGCACCCTATTAACATACCATGGTTAGGTGGTTTCGTACGCCACATCTCTTGCTCATTCTTCATTATCAATTTTTTCCTTTTGTGTTGTAAAGCAAGAGACCTGTAATGTCAAATACATATTCTAGCTCTTATGTGATTAAGGTGGCAGGTCTTTTTAGCTAGTTCTTGATCTTCTTATATTTTGAATGTACAATTTATTTGCAAAAAAGGTACCAGAGCTTGTATGCATTTGTATTCATGTTACTTCTATTTGTTCAGCACAAGTTATCATTGTGATTCATTTTGCGGATTGTCCATAACCATAACAAATAAAAGTTTTCTGAACTTTTATTTATGCTATTATATGGTTTCCTATCTTGAACCTACTAGTGGATAGTATGGTTACCCTAATGAATTATTATAGATGCTTGTGCTTAAATCAAATTGGTTAAATAAAATATGCTAATGCACATGACAAGCCAGAAAGCCATCGTATCAATACAAAAATATCCATATAATCAGATATGCAAACAAATTGGATTTATAATAGAATTTGATTACACCAAACTGAATATGGCTTGAATTTTGGTTAAAATTGAGATCATACTAGAAGAAATCTAGTGTTATAAATGTTTAATATTACAAGAAGGAATTATAAATATGAGAAATGGAAGTGTAGCATGGTAAATATCATTGTATTATAGCACCTGGAATTACTTTGTGTGAATACTGGCATTTACCTTAATGACTTCTCTTATTAAAATTTATGACTGAGCTCATCATTTAGATCTACCTCTAGTCATTACATAGAAAATCTTTACATCTATAATTTTTCCCCAAGGTAGATGCTTGTTAATAACACTTACTCAATCACATGTTATGTTCTAGATCAACTAATGCAATCATGAAATCCTATTCAGCTGTTCTTTCTGTTTCCCTTCACTTCAAGCATGGTTCAAAGAATTTTACGATAAACTATATTAGAATTCTGCCACACCTTAGTTAAGCCCATAAAGATACCTGTGTTGTACTTGATGGTCTTCAATTTGACTTGAGGACCTTTATGATTGATTCTGTGCTAATATGTTTGTTTTTTCTTTTCTCCCAACTAGCAATTGAGCTAGAGAAATTATTGTTTTCATCCTAATATTGTAACTTCTTTGCATGACCTTCATGAGCTAATGTCTGGGACCAAATCAAAGGATTCATTTCTAATAAGTAAATAAGTAATCAATGTCACTAAAGAAGATTTCATATTTTTTATTTATAAATATGGGAAGGCTTTGATATAATTAGCAGTTAGATTTTATTCTCTGCTATAGGCTAGAGATTGAAGTCACAGTGGTTTATCTCCAACTATATAATCTCATTCACAATTTATTGAACCAGGGAAAATCATTCAGCAGCAGAACTCACAACCTAAAATTCTGTATTTGTTGTGGAAACAATCTCGTACAAAAAAAAAGTAGGGTAAGGTTGCGTACTATAGACTCAAGTGGTCTGGTCTTTTTCGAGACTCCGCACATAGTAAATATTGCTTGATGTATTGGATATTGTTTTGAAGCCTCTCACAGTTGGAGTCTACTCCATGTCTGATCATTTTCATGTTTTTATGATGTTTTAGAATTGAATTCATTACAGAGCATGCAACTAAAACAAATATTAGATGGATATTTATTTTTCTTATATATATATATATTTAATTTCTTTATATATTCATTGACCTACCATATTTTACATTTATCTCCATCAAAATTTTATTTTCTATATATAATTTTTAATTTTATTTTATATTTTCATATATAGATTTATTGACCTACATTCTTATTGTAAATATTTAAAAAATATTCTTCTCTTATTTTTTTTCTTAGATATATTTCTTTACTTCCATCCCATACACAATAATTTTTTCCTCAATTTCCTTCTGCTCACCAGATTGTAGTATCTATGGATGTAAATATTCATTCTACAATTATATGATGGTATGAAGTAACCTCTGTGCAAATTATGGTTAAAAATCTTAAATATTTGGAATTCTCATTATCAATACCATGTTCATTTGATTCCAGTCTTGAAATCTCTTCAATCTCAACTTCAATTTTTCCAATTCAGAGTGCATGAACAAAACTCTTATTACACAAACAGAATCTAAACCAGGCATAACTATAAACCCACCCTACTTCCTGATATCAACATTGAAGGGAATGCTGATGACAGTGTCCTCGGGCGCTTCAGTACCGACGATGATGGTGTGCTTCCCTGCCGGCAATGCAACATATGCCGTGTCCGTCACAATACTCAAGCTCTTACATGAGTTGAGCGAGAACGTCACAGTTGCAATCCCCCCAGCTTTAACAAACACTCTTTGGAACCCGATAAGCTGCTTGATCGGAGCTCCGAGGATCCCCTGCGGCGCCTGTGAGTAGAGCATCACCACATTATCCCCATCCATCTTGCCCACATTTTTCACCTTGATGACAATGCTCATGTCCCCATCCAAACACTCAAGATCATCAACATTGGCTGCATTACAAGGCGGTGGTGCCGGTGCGCCCTTAATGTAGTTAAGTGTGAGGCAATGCTGGACTAGTCCCAGCTGCTTCTCAACAGACATAGTGGCTGAACTCACTAACTCATACTGAAAGTCAGTGTAACTCAATCCATGGCCAAATGGGTAGATAATGGGACCATTATAGAACTTGTAAGTCCTTCCTGGATATCCTAAATTCACATCTGGCCTCAGTTGCATTGAAGTCATTGGCAGCTTCCATACATAGTCTCCTGTGTACCATGTCACTGGCAACCTTCCAGCTGAAATCAATCAATCAATCAATCAATCAATCAAAAAACAAAACAAAAGCAAGTTTAGATTATAGATCAAATCAGAGCTGTTATTTACCAGGGTTGTATACTCCAAAGATCACATCAGCAATGGCTTGGCCACCTTCCTCACCAGGATAACCTGCCCAGATGATTGCATCAATGTCTGGATTGGTTTCCAGGGCAGCAACATTGACTGGCCCGCCGGAGAAGATGACCACCACCACCGGCCCCTTTACTGTGGCAGCGTTCGCAACTTGCCTGATGAACTGATTCTGATATCCTGGGAGCTCGATATCTTCTCGGTCAAGGCCTTCATGCTCCACTGTTAGATCAATTCCGACGAAGATCACAGTGGCATCTGCATCTCTTGCAGCTCTCAGTGCTGGCCATACCAAACTGTCATTCTTGCACATTACATCTGCACACCCCGTTTGGTACTGGACATTTGCATAGGTTGCTAATCCTTGCAAAGGCGATACGTATCGGCACGGAACACCTTCGATAATTCAGATTTTGGAATGATCAGTTGATTAATCAAAAGGAATAAAAGATCAGAGAATTGATGTATGTGTGTATATATTTTATTTACCTGCATAGTTTCCAATCATAACTGTTGTGGCATTAGCATGAGGACCGACAACTGCAATCTGCTTGTTCTTGAATTGCTGAGGGTCCAAAGGGAGAAAAAAATCATGAGTTTTCCTGTTCTTCAACAAAACAATCCCTTGCTTCGCCGCATCTAACGCAAGATCAGTGTGCGCCTTCGAACATATGTCTGCATTTCCCAGTTTCTCATAATTTGCAGAGCCATCAAAGTATCCAAGTCTCATCAGCACCATGTAATTGTTCATCAGAGCATTGTCCATGTCCCTCTCCTTGATCAACCCCTTCGCCACCGTATTAACCAGGAAATTCTTGTAGTATGTCATGCAATCCAAATCCAGTCCTGCAAAATCCAATTATCAGAATCAATACAAACACAAAACCGATCGAAAACATCAAGCAAGAAATTGAAAACAAACACACCAGCTCTCATGGCTTGAGCAACAGCATTTTCCGGTTCATCATTCAACCATTTCTGATCATCCACCATTGTCTCGACCGAATCACAATCCGCCACTATATAACTACACATCCAAATTCAAGTTAACAAAAAAAAAGAAGACAAATAAATCCATGTAATTAATTAAACAGAGAACAACATCAAAATTCACATACCCATGAAGATTCCATTCATCTCTGATGGTCCCTTTCAACAACCTTGTATCAGCACAAGCAGGGATGCCATTAACATTGTTATATGAACACATCACACTACTAACATCACCATCTTTCACACACATCTCAAATGGTTTTTGAAATGTCTCCACCATGTCTTGCTCTGTCACCTTAATCATCAATCAACAAAAACCAATCAATCCATGCATGCATGCAAGACAGATTAAAAAAAAAAAAGAAGAAGAAGTAAACATTATACATTTGCACTGAAATGGAAGCGATCAACAGCAAGGTTACCAAAACTTGACCAATTATCCAAATCATAAGCAGCATAGTGCTTACAACATGCAGAGACTTTGAGAGGTCTTGTGTTCAAGTCTCCACTTGTTGCATTGGTACCCTCCACATCTTGCAAACCTCTCACAAAGTTCACCGCATATCGACCAACAGTGTAGGGATCTTCACCCGGAGTTTCAAGAATCCTTCCCCATCTCGGATCCCTTACAACATTGATATTAGGACTCCAAAATGTCAACCCTGCATGATTCAAGTTATTCATCGCCCTTGCTTCCGTCGATATCGCCTGCAGCAGACAGAATATTTTTTATTCTTAACATGGCATCAGAGCAATTGCATGTTGTCTTCATTTTTTTTACCTGGCCGATGTTTAGCCATAAAAGTTCATTGAAGGCGGCGGCGGTGGTTATCGGGAGGGGGAAGCTAGTGGCACCGGGGACGGCAGAGTCAAAGTGAGAGCCAGAACCTACATAAGAGACACCGTGGAGTGCCTCCGACCACCAGTTATACGACGGCAGGCCGAGACGGGGGACTCCATCGGCATTGTTGCCGAGCTGCGCCGCCTTCTCCGACAGTACCATTGAGTCAACCAGAGACTTGACTCTTTCTGAATAAGGCTTTGTAATGTCACAGAAGGGGAAGTTCCTCATGTTCAAACCAAGCTGTTGGTAGCGTTGTGGATCACAAACATGGGTGGCAATAGAGGTTTTGAATGAAGCTAGACATAGAAGAAGGAGAAGAGTGTATGGAATGGCAGAGGTTGCCATTGTTGATGTTATAAAAAAAACTCTTGCTTTTTGTTTCTTTAAATTGTGAAGATGATGAAGAGGAAGAGATGTATTTATATATGTCTATGTTGTTGGATTAGATTGAGATGGTAATCAATTGGTTATGTCAGTAGAGGAAATCTTGCTAGGTTTGCTCTTTGTTCCATATCCATAATGTTTACTCTGAGAGATCAGTTACCTGAGCTTAGCAAGAAGTATCAGGTTTTGTTCTTTCAAATCAAGTTAATTTTTTATTAAATTTGTATTAACTAATAATAATAATAATAATAATAATAATAATAATAATAATAATAATAATAATAAGGGGTTTTTACCGGTGTATCCCCGAATAATTTAATCTATTTTTCGGATATATAGCCAATTATGGTTTTCTTAGGGGTAAATATGTAATTATGAAATTTTGGAGGGTATATAACTAATTTCACCTTTTTATATATGTATCCCTAAATAATATCAAAATTGTGTATTAATGATTGACATGTGAAATGACTGTTATGTCCTTTGCATATATATCCAAAAAATTATATTTAACTCTAAAATTATAAATATTGTTTTTAAAAAATTTAAAATAGTTAAAATATATTTAATAATGGTTTGAATTTTAAAATATATATTGTTTGTTTGTTGTGATAAAATTTTAAATATTCATACATAAATTATATTATATATGTAATAAAACCATTTGAAAGAATAAAATCTAAATACTGGAAAAAAATGGACATGAAGATCTTTTTTATAAGTTGATTAAATGATTTAGTGTAATAATTGTTATCTAAATTTTATAGGGATATTATCCGATTAAACTACTTCAAGTGGTTATTTTCATGTTTTTATGATCTATGTTTTAGATTTGAATTCATTACAAAGTAGAAATTTTGGATAGCATCCAACTAAAACAAATATTATATGGATATTTATTTTTCTTATATATACTTTTAATTTGTTTATATATTCATATATATTCATGGACCTACCATATTTTACATATCTCCATCAAATTTTAACTAATAATAATAAGGGCTTTTTACATGTGTACACCTGAATAATTTAACCTAGTTTTCAAGGGCATACTCGTAATTTAATAACATGGTCATATCCATAATTGAACTTTTTTAGGGTATATACGTAATTATGGTTTTTTCAGGGATAAATATATAATTATGTAATTTTGAAGGTATATAACCAATTTCTCTTTTTTACACACATACCCCTGAATAATATTGAAATTACTTATTTACCTAAATCTGATGACCAAGTTGACAAATGGTAGACATATATACCCATTGCATATATACCCTGAAAAGTTTATTTAATTATAAATTTATAAATATTAAATACTTATTTTAAAAATCTAAAATTTAAAATAGTTAAAATATATATTTTTTATTTATAATTATGCTATAGGAGAAAATAAATTACTATTTGTGCTTTCAAATATACCCCAAAATTTTAATTTTTATAGAACTTATTTATAAAAAATAAAACCAATGAAATAAGCTAAACAAATTTTAATTTTAATACAAACTTAGATGATAAATACACCCTTAATAAATTGAGTCAACAACATTTATACATTCACAATTATATAAATTATTTTACATAACACATACCAAAATTATCTTCCAAACCAAACAAAATAAGCCACGGAGCCATTCCTCATTATTGTTTAGACATGTATCCCATACATTTATCCCATCTAAATGCACTGGCAAAAACCTCATGAAACTCTGGAGTGCTCATATCCTCAAGGAACATTGTTTTGGGCAATGTTTTTAACATCAGACCGGGAAGTGAATCGGTCTCATAATTGGGTCACGGATCAATTGGTATGACCGGATCGCCCATTTCAGTCGGACCGTATATATATATATATATATATATATATATATATATATATATATATATATATAGTGAATCGGTCTCATAATATATATATATATATATATATATATATACGGTCCGACCGAAATGGGCGATCCGGTCATACCAATTGATCCGTGACCCAATTATGAGACCGATTCACTTCCCGGTACTGGATTACTGTGCAAGTAAGGTCACCTCCCATTTGGCCACTTGCACAGTGTTTTAAGGATTTCCAACTGTATGGATGGAAAGAACATCGAAAAATAAGCTAGCATGTCAATTTTCATACAATTTGAGAACTTGTAGGGTCTTCATCTTAACGGCTGAAAATTTATAGAAATCTTACCGGTTCAAAATTTCACTGTTTACAGTAAAAAAAGAATAAATAAATAAATAAGGGGGAATATATAAAATATATGATAGGGTGGTTATAAACAAGGACACGTGGCACACAGGTACCCAGGCGTGTGCATGTCACGTGGCAGTCCATGTGACGTGAGGCTCATTTCCTTTCTGTGGCCGAGCTCCTCCACCTCGGAATTCATTATAATTTCCGAGGTCCTCATGGAGGAGCACGGAAACTCACGTGAAAGCAAACCACCTCCAGCTCCTTTTCTAGCAGTTATCAGCACAAGATATCTCGAGACCTTCTAGAAGCCCAGTCAGTTACGAAGACAGTTAAACAGTTGGAAAACGGTTGAATGGTTGAAGTGCCAACCTGGACTCTAGAAATTTCTAGAAGAATGCTGAGCTGGCACCCACGTGCTCCAATTGAGTAGCTTGCTCTCCAAGCAGCACCCCCACCCCCAGACCCTATAAATAGCCCCTCTCCCCAGTTCAACAGGGGAGAGATCTGAGATCCGGCGAAGCCCTGCTTCACTGGCGACTGGAGCTCCATCTTCTTCTTCTCCTCTTGAATTTTCTCTCTTTCAAGCTCATCAATGGAGCTAGATTCTGTAATTGTGTTGAATGATTTAGTGAATTCCATCTCCATGGGGGATGATCGTGGTTTTTTCCCCTTTCCAGGGGTTTTCCACGTTACTTCCTGAGTCTCCTTTGATCTTGAGTCTTTTCTCTTTGATTTCTGAATCTTATTCCCACTCAAATACAAATTCTGAAGTGTTTGCTCGAAATTGGGGCTTGATCCACTTTTAGAGCTAACAATATATATTGAGCCTTGAAAATACAAAATGTCTCAAGGACCGATATGAAATATTGATGAAATATATATTTTTGAAATATCTTGAAATTATTATTATTATTATTATTATTATATATATATATATATATATATATATATATATATATATATATATATATATATATATATATATATATATTCTCCAAGAAGATAACCCGAACACATATCCCAAGGCGATCTTAAAGAAATATAAATTCCAAGATAGCCCTGAGAACATATCTCGAGGCGATCTGAGAAAAAAATACAAATCTCGAGATGCCCAAAAATATATCTCGAGGCAAATTCAGGACAAAATATAAAACAAAAAAAATAAAATAAAATAGATAAATAAAATGAAATAATAAAAAATAAATTAAAAAAAAGAAAAAAAAAGAAAAAGGCGGGGTGATCTTATTCGGACCAAATCTATCTTCGTTTAATTTAAAATAATAGTTGATATCAATGGGATAAGGTCAAATCTTTCGGTTGTCTTGATCCCGACAATCACGAACCATCCGTCTGAGTTGTGATCCTCGATCTATAAAAAAGAAGACGCGATAAAAAAAAGAGGAGGAGGAAAGAAAAAACGGCGACCAAGGAAAAAATGAGAATGAAATGAAGCTCTCCTCTTCTCTCTCATGCAAGAAGAAAGGATGAAGGAAATGAAACCTCCGGTATAAAAAAAGGGAAAGAGGTGTTTTTGGTCTGATGCCGACACAAGTTTGTCTCTAATGGCCTTGTCGAAGGAGACAGACTTAGGTCCACTCAGATTGTAACACCACAAAGAGAGATAAAAAAAAGGGAGTGATATATTTATATATTATATATGAAAGCTTCCCATGCCTATCTCTCTATGTTTTCAAGCTACCGATGCCTGCTGTCCGCCGCCACAGGAAAAGAAAATAAAAGACCATAAGCTAACTCAATTGGATAGTGCCGATAGATGCAAGGATTAAGATCATCGCGTGCTCATCCAAGGGAACCGATCATTTGATCACATACTCGGATGGGTACTGAAGACCTTAAATCTGGATATTAACAATATCACTGGATCTGAATCCAACCCTATTTACGGCGACTCCCAATACGTCGACCCGATAAAAGCTACTCCAACCATGTGATCTATGAACATGCTGATCACGACCAAGCCGTTGGCCGGTGGACGAGGTTCAAGATGTGAAAGATCAAGAAACCCTTTTTCATTTCCGTCCTGGCGATATTACTGATTTCTCCTGAGGGAGATAGACATCCTCACCCATATGCACATGATTCTCTGCTGCAAACCCGCATGCCCCATTATCGGATGCTTTGTGATTGGTCCACTCCCAATGGCTTCACCCTCCCTTCTTCTTCAACAGAGAAAAATCTCTTCCACTTCTTCTTCTTCTTCTTCTTTAGAAACCACAGCTAGCTTTCCTCAGCTTCACTCACTCTCTCTATCTCTATATATGTGTCTATATACTACACTGGATGCTTTTACCTTTTCATTTTCTACCATTGCGTGTTTTCCAAGACACCTTTTCTTTTGACTTGAGTAACACTCAACAGTCATTTCCTTGCTTGCCTTACTTTCATTATCCCAAGGTACTTCACCTTGGGATCAACACCATGACAGTTCAGCATATCAGCACATCTTGCTTGAGCACATCTTGCTCTGCACATCTTGCTTCAGCACATCTACATCTTGCTTCAGCACATCTATATCTTGCTTTAGCACATCTATATCGGCTCAGCACATCTGCATCGGCTCAACACATCTTGCTTCAGTACATCTGCATCGGCTCAGCATATCTGCATCGGCATATCAGCTTTAGCATGTCTGCTTCTGCATATCAGCACAACATATCGGATCAGCACATCAGCTCATCACATCGGATCATGATCTGCACATCTTTACATCTTCTCATGATATGCACATCTGTACATCTTGTCATGATCAGCACATCTGCACATCTTCTCATGATATGCACATCTGCATATCTGCACATCTTGTCTTGGACATCAACCCAACAGAATCTCCCCCTCCAAGACAAATAAGAGAGATCTGAAATTATGACTTCTTACTGATGAAGTGGGATTTGCTCCATACCTGTAATGGAGCAACACACTTCAAATTTTCCAACTGAGAAACCCTTTGTCAACATATCAGCACCATTATCATCTGTGTGAATCTTTTAAGAGCAAGTTGTTTTTCTTCTAATACATCCCGTATCAAGTGATATCTCACGTCTATGTGCTTCGACCTTGCATGAAATGTAGAATTCTTTCCAAGGTGAATCGCACTCTGATTATCACAATACAGAACATACTTTTCTTGCTCAAAATCAAGTTCTTGCATGAACTTCTTCATCCAAAACAGCTCTTTGCTTGCTTCAGTTGCTGCAATGAATTCAGCTTCTGTGGTAGACAAGGCCACACATTTCTGAAGCTTTGATTGCCAGGTAACAGTACCACCTGCATAAGTCATTAAGTAGCCAGACAATGACCTTCTTCTATCAATATCTCCTGCCATGTCTGAATCTGTATAAGCTACAAGTACTGGCTCTTTTGTTCCAAAACACAAGCATAGATTGCTAGAGCCACGAAGGTATCTCAGAATACACTTAACTGCATCCCAATGTTCCTTCCCTGTATTAGAGACAAACCTGCTAACAACTCCAACGGAATGAGCAATGACAGGTCTAGTACAAACCATAGCATACATCAGACTTCTTGTGGCAGAAGCATAAGGGATTTTTTCCATAGCCTTTCTTTCTTTCTCTGTCTTTGGACTTTGCTTGGTGCTTAACTTGAATTGTGCTCCAAGAGGAGTACTCACTGGGTTGGCTTTGTCCATATTGAATCTCTGAAGTATCTTCTCAATATACTTCTCTTGTGACAACCACAGTCTCTTGGACTTCCTGTTGCGAGTAATCTTCATGCCTAAAATTTGGCTTGCAACTCCCAAGTTTTTTATAGCAAAAGACTTACTCAACTCTCTTTTCAAACTTGAAATTCTTGAGATGTTGCTGCCAACAATGAGCATGTCATCAACATAAATCAACAAAATGACAAAATCATTAGTTGAAAACTTCTTCAAAAAGACACAATGATCTGAAGTTGTCTTGGAGTATCCATGCTCCCCCATAAAAAACTTAAACTTCTTATACCACTGTCTAGGAGCTTGCTTTAATCCATACAAACTTTCCTTTAATTTGCAAACATAGTCTTCCTTTCTTCTGACCACGAAGCCCTCTGGTTGCTTCATGTAGATTTCCTCTTGAAGATCTCCATGGAGAAAAGCTGTCTTCACATCCATCTGCTCAATCTCCAAGTTAAGATTAGCTGCCAAGCTAAGAACAAATCTTATAGATGCCATCTTGACAACAGGAGAAAATATCTTCTCAAAGTCAATTCCTTTTCTTTGGTTAAACCCCTTCACAACCAACCTAGTTTTGTATCTAGGGTTTGAAGAGTTCTCATCATGCTTTACTCTAAAAACCCATTTGTTCTGCAGTACCTTTTTCCCTTGAGGCAACTTCACAAGCTCAAAGGTTTGGTTGTCATAGAGGGACTGCATCTCATCTTTCATCGCCTCGATCCACCTTTCTTTATGTATATCCTGTATTGCCTTTTCATAGTATTCAGGCTCACCATCACCTGTTAATAAGACATATTCATGAGCAGGATACCTAGTAGAAGGACATCTTTCCCTCGTGGATCTGCGGTGTGGAACTTCATCAGATGAAGTGCTATCATCATGCATATCTCTGATTCTTCTGAGATCAGGTTCTTCTGGAGTCGGGTCTGCATCTTCAGAAGTAGGATCTGACACATCGGAAGTATGATCTGGCATATCGGAAGTATGATCTGCCATATCGGAAGTATGATCTGTCACATCGGAAGTAGGATCAGGCACATCTGGTTCCAGAGCAACTGACTTGTAACTGCTTTGTGCAGGATCCTTGACATCTTTATGAATGTCCTCTATCATTTGGTCTTCAGCAAACACTACATCCCTTCTAACTAGCTTCTTCTTAACTGGATTATACAACCTGTATCCAAATTCATCTTGTCCATATCCCACAAACACACATTGTTTGGTCTTTGCTTTGAACTTAGATCTTTCATCTCTTGGAACATGCATAAAGGCCCTGTATCCAAAAACACGTAAGTGATTATAGGATACATTCTTACTATACCAAACTTTGTCGGGGATATCACCATCCAAGGATACACGTGGAGACAGGTTGAACACATGCATAGCTGTATAAAGAGCTTCACACCAGAACATATTGGGCAACTTGGCCTCAGACAGGAGACATCTAACCCTCTCCATGAGTGTTCTGTTCATTCTCTCTACCACTCCATTCAACTGAGGAGTCTTTGGTGGAGTTTTCTGGTGTCTAATCCCATGAGTCCTCCAGTACTCATCAAAAGGACCTACATATTTACCACCATTATCACTTCGGATGCACTTCAACTTCTTTCCAGTCTGTCTCTCAACTAATGCATGAAATTCTTTGAACACACCAAGGACTTGGTTTTTTCTCTTCAAAGCATAGACCCACACCTTCCCGGAGAAGTCATTAATAAATGTGACGAAATAGAGTGCACCACCAAGAGAACTTACTTTCAAAGGACCACACACATCTGTGTGAACTAGATCTAATGCTTGGGCCTTTCTTGAAGGTGAACTGATCTTGAAAGTAACTCTTGTTTGCTTCCCAGCCAGACAATGAGTGCATCTCTCTAACTTTTCTCTCCTTACATTTGAAATAAGATTCCTCTTGATCAAACAATACAGTCCTTTCTCACTCATGTGACTGAGGCGTCTATGCCACAACTCAATGGATTTACATTCCTGAGTTGCATTCACAGAGTCTTGATTTACTAATGCTTGCATAGTATAGAGATTATTGTTGCACTTGTTACCATGAGCCATAACCATTGACCCTTTGGTAAGTCTCCATTGTCCATTACTAAAGGTGCTGCAGTGCCCTTCATCATCTAACCTTCCTGTAGAGATGAGATTCAGATGCATATGTGGAGTATGCCTAACTTCCTTAAGTTTCAATAATGGCCCAGTTGCATTCTTCAACAGAACATCTCTTATGCCAACAACTTGAGACAAAGAGCCATTGCCCATTCTCAATGTTCCAAAGCTGCCAGGAGTATAAGTGGTAAAAAAACTCCTATTGGATGTTACATGGAGAGAAGAGACACTATCAACCAACTACCGGGTATCATTACTTGCTACATTTACCATATCGGTATCACAAACAATGAGCATATCATTTTGTGTAGCAACAACAGCAGCATTTCTATCTTTGTTATCATCCTTTTTCTGCTTCTCGGCTAGCATGTTTTCTTTCTTAAGTTGAAAACAGTATTTCAAGATATGCCCTTTCTTTCCACAGTGATGACACTCCATATTCTTGAATCTGGATCTGGACTTGCTTCTACTTTTATCTCTACCTCTTTCATTCTTGAACCTGTTTCTCCCCCTGTTCTCTGTGACAATAACCTCTGACTTGAAAGAACAACCTTGAGATTTTCTCCTCATTTATTCATTTAGGACACTTGCCTTGACAGACTCCAAAGAAACAACTCCATTGGGAGCAGAATTGACATGAGAAATTCTAAAAGTCTCCCAGTTGTCTGGAAGAGTAGCAAGCAACAGTAGTCCCAAGACCTCATCTTCAAACTTGATTCCCATGCCAAATAACTGACTAATGATTCCTTGAAACTCATTCAAAAAATCAGGTACTGAACTACCTTCCTTGAACTTCAACCACATTAGTCTTTGTAGCAGAAACAGTTTGTTGTTGCTGGTCTTGGAAGCATACAAATTTTCCAATTTGGTCCATAGAGTCCTTGCATGATTCTTATTTTGTATGTGGTTGTAGACATTCTCATCAACAAATTGTCTAATAAATCCACATACTTGCTCATGTTCAAATTCCCACTCCTCATCACTCTTAGATTCAGGCTTCTGTGTGGCAAACACAGGAAGATGCATAGCCTTTACAAATAAGAGATCATTCATCTTGTTTTTTCACAGACTATAGTTAGTCCCATTCAAGCTGATCATCCTACTAGAACCAGCATCCATCTCCTTTGCCATATCTCTAATACCACTTGTTGGTGCGGAAGCGTGTGATGGAGGAGGTGCAGGGGAGAAGAAAGGAGTAACACAGTAGAGAAAAAACACACAAACGATTTTACATGGAAAACCCTACAAATCGAGGGAAAAACCACGGGGCACCGATAATAAAGAAATTTCACTAAAATCAAAGAGAGAACAATACAAAAATCTCAAGTTGATGCCCTAACTTGAGATAAACCTTTTACAAGAAGAAGATCTAATTAAGAAGACTCAAATCTGAGCACATGTACTTAGACAACTAAAACTCTTTGTAAAACTACAAAGCTTCACCTGTCTTCTTCTTCAACAGAAAAAAATCTTTCCACTTCTTCTTCTTCTTCTTCAGAAACCACAACTAGCTCTCCTCAGCTTCACTCACTCTCTCTATCTCTATATATGTGTCTATATACTACACTGGATGCTTTTACCTTTTCATTTTCTACCATCCTTGCGTGTTTTCCAAGACACCTTTTCTTTTGACTTGAGTGATACTCAACAGTCATTTCCTTGCTTGTCTTATATTCAATATCCCAAGGTACTTCACCTTGGGATCAACACCATGACAGTTCAGCATATCAGCACATCTTACTTGAACACATCTTGCTCTGCACATCTTGCTTGAGCACATCTTGCTCTGCACATCTTGCTTCAGCACATCTACATCTTACTTCAGCACATCTATATCGGCTCAGCACATCTACATCGGCTCAGCACATCTTTCTTCAGCACATCGGTATTGGCTCAGCACATTTGCATCGGCATATCAGCTTCAGCATGTCTGATTCTGTATATCTGCTTTAGCATATTAGCACAAAATATCGGATCAGCACATCAGCTCATCACATCGGATCATGATCTGCACATCTTCACATCTTCTCATGATATGTACATCTGCACATCTTGTCATGATCAGTACATCTGCACATCTTCTCATGATATGCACATTTGCACATCTTGTCTTGGACATCAACCTAGCAATTCATACTCCGGTTCACAGTCTTCTATTCAAGACAATACCTCAATTGATGGTGCTAGTGTGCTATAGAGTCATGCTATGAAGAATTAGTGTGTGTTCGTAGTTGCTGCCAAACAGAGACTGCTGTTGCTGCTGTCATGAAGATGAAGGAAGAGCATGCATTGCAAAGTTATGATCCTATGAATACTTTGGATCGCAAGGTGTTCGATGTGATGTCCATAAGAAAGATTTGCATATTTTCCTTGTGAATTTGAGAGGGTAATCCAAGTGTATGCTAAACATTTTACCATGTAAAGTTGCCCTCTTGATGCTCGATGAAATGCCCAAAAGAGATTTGAAGGCTATGTTGTGTTGCTGTTATGCTACTGTAAAATCAAATTTAAAGGAAGGGATGAAAGCGGAAGAAAGAAAAGCACCTTGAAGATTTTAGCCATCGAAGTTGTATTTCTGACGGCCACTACTCAGATCAGGACGTTCTCGCTTGAGGAGGGCATCCTCCAAACCTGAAGCCAAACTTGTTTGCCTTGATCCCTATGGAGGGATGCTCCAGGCTGTGAAATGCTGTTGTTGCTGCTGCCATTATGGAGATAAATGAGTTGCTAACATTGCTGCAGAGACCTGGAAAGGAGAACAAAGATGTTATAAAGGTTATTCAGAAGGTAGCTGCTGCTGATGGTTGCAAAACTGTGGTAGGTGTGCTTAGTCCTTAGTTTAAGCAATTTGTGATTGAAGGAAACAAAGTAATCCTTAGTGCAAGAATTGATGATGCTGCAAATAAGGAAAAGAGGAAGAAAGCAATGTAAAAAAAAAAGAAAGAAAAAAGATGAAGAATACAATGCTGCTGTGTTGCTACTGCTTTGCTACTGCATGTGCCTATTTATATAAAAAAAAATTAAAATAAAAAATAAAAAAAATAAAAGCCATGTCCAAAATAGGCCCATAATTATAAAACTTTTGAGGGGTATATAACCAAATTTCCTTCTCGAAATATACTGAAATCAAAATATTTAATATATATATATATATCCAGTTATATCCCGAGGCAGACTAATGGCACATATCCCGAGTCAAGCTAAGATAGCCTGAGAATACAAATCTCGAAGCAATCTAAAAAAAATACAAATCCTAAGATAATCCACGGGCATAGATCCCGAGGCAAATTCTAAGATAATCCATGGGCACATATCACGAGGCAAATCCAAGCCAATCCAAGGGAACAAATCCCGAGGCAAATCAAGGATAATCCAATTGAACAAATCCCAAGGCAATATGGGAAAATAAAATATAATTTCCCAAAAATAAAATAATAATAATAATAAATCAAATCAAAATAAAATCCAATTAGAATTTGGTCAATCAAATCAAATTAAAATTTAAAATCAAAATCAATTTTGATCTTATTGATATATTTCAAATCAAGAAAAAAAAATCAATCAATCAAGTAAAAAAAATCAAATCAAATTTCAATATACTTGGAAGGATAAGAAAAGGAAAGAAAAAAAAAATCAATGAGTGATTGATTTTGTATATTCTTGGAATAATAAGAAAAGGAAAGGAAAAATCAAAGGATTGATTGATTTTGAAGATTTTTGGAAAAAAAAAAAGGAAAGGGAAAATCAAAGGGGGATTGATTATATAATAAGGAAGTGGAGAAAGAAAAAAGAGGGGGAGAAGAAAAGATGGTGGCCAAAGAGAAGGAGATGAAGCTCCCCCTCTTATATTTTCGGCTTCATACAAAAAAAAAGTGAAGTATAGGTATTTTTGGTTGCGGACATGATCTTGTCTTTGATGACTTTGCCGAAGGATACAGACATGGTTTGTCCGTATACTTTAATACCACACAGATGATCAACCCCCTTGTTGTCCCGGAGAAGGAACAAATAAAAAGTTGTCATGCAAAAACCCTCTCTGTCCGACGTCCCTCTGCCACCAGAAAACCCATTGCTCCTCTGCTGCCGCTGGAGGAAAACATGGTATATATATACCTATATTTTATATGAAGACGGGTCCCGACTGATCACCGCCACGTCGCTGGAGAAAGCTATAGAGACCACCGGAGTCCCTACCCTACCCTTCGCAGATGAGTTGCCGACCTCCGGTGCTGCCGTCACTAAAAAAAATCAGAAGCTATCTAACGCTCCACCGCCATGTTCCCGGAGAAGAAAGCAAAAGCCGCTGCTGCTCCTTTGAAGGTTGACTCCCTATCGAGCTGCTGAAGCTCTGTTCCCTCCTCTCCTGCTTCATCCATGACGACGACGCCTTCAGCAACCGCCCGGGATCGATGAGCGCCGGAGATCTTATCCCCTCCGCATCGGCCTCCGGTTATGAGGATCTATTTATCGAGCAGGCCATCTTCAGTGTTCATGAGGTCCTATTCAACGCCGCGACCCTATTCCTCCGGCTTCATCAAGATGTTCGGGTAAAAGTTACACCAATGGGCAGGAACATGCCTACTGGTTCTTTGTTCGAAGGCCTTCCAGTTTTGAAAGATTTTTCAAACAACCGATTTGGTGGTTTCTCATGGTTATAATTTTTTTCTGCCAAAAATATCCATACCAAGTTTATTTTAGTCCCCTCTTTTCTCTATCAAAATCAAAGAAAGCTATAATCTTCACCAAAAAAAAATTCACGACCACTACTTCCAATCACCATCGCCACCTCCGTTCACCGCCGGTATCTTCTCCTTTGCCATGAGCTCACACTCTCTCTACTTTGTTGGTTATTTTGCCGTAAGTTTTCTATCTTTTTCCAATTTCTTTCTACTCTTTGTATACAAGGAGAATATTTTTTTCTCTCTCTATTTGATTGTTGGTTATCTATTGATCCATTATATGAGATCTTTCAATGTTTTTCACCATCATTGATTTCTAATTAATCTTGTAGTACAGTCTATACCATTGGTTATATTTTTTATAACTTTTTTTTTTTAATCTTTGGTGTTTGATAACATGTGGTCTGTGAGGCCCTACTTTACGTTTTTTTAAATGTACTTTTTATCTAGTGTTTAATTGGCATTGCAGCTTGCCCTATATATTTAATTATATTTTAAACAACACTAACTTTGATATTTAATCATATTTTGTTTGAGATGGTTTAGTCTTTACTGTTGTTTTATAGGTTTTAATATTTTAGATGTACTGTTTATTAGATTTTCATTTTTAATGATTTTGGTGTTTAATTGATCATGCAGTTTGGCGTAGATACTTTGTAAGATTTGTAATCTAATTACTTTCGATATTTAAGCATGTTCTATTTGAGATAGTTTGATTTACTTGGTGATCTATTGTTTGAGAGGTTTTAATATTTTTCACCAACATTGTTGTGTAAATAATCTTGCAAATTAGTTCATATATTTTCTTATATTTTGTTATATTTGCATATTAGTCCATATAATTTACTATATTTTTATAACTTTTTCACCTTTGGTGTTTGATTAAATTTGTTCATTTGATTTTCTTTGTGAATTATTCATTTGTTTTATATTTGCAGATTAGTCCATATAATTTGCTATTTTATTTTAGATGGATGATGAGAACACATTGTTAATGCAACGCCTATGCGCTATAATTGCACAAGCTGTTTGCTTTGTCATGGTATTACCTATTTGTAATGCAAGAGGAGAACGGTAAAAAGGGTGAAATTGCACGTGAATTAAGATTGGAAGGAGAAAGAATTAGAGATAAATTAATGAAACATCTGGTCTCAAGTGATTTTTGTCACTACATAATAAGGATGACTGCTTCATGATTTTTTATGGGATTATGTGATTTATTAGTTAAAGAGGATGGCCTTAGACCAACCATTCGTGTAACTGTGGAAGAACAAGTTGCTAAAACACTTTACCTATTAGGACACAATGTAAAAAAACCAAGTTTTATCTTTCACGTTTCGAAGGTCTGGTGAGTCAACTAGTCATCATTTCCATAACGTGTTACGAGCTATATTAGAATTGGAGGACAAATTTATCAAACAACCAGATAGATCCCAAGTACCTTTGGAGATCGCCAACAGTTTTAGATTATATCCATATTTTAAGGTAATGTAACTGAAATTGTTTAGTCAATTTTATTTATCAATGTTCTTTTCTAAAATGTTAATCATCATAATTTGATGTCAAGATTGTGTTGGTGCAATTGATGGCACACACATACATGTGAAAGTACCTAAAAAAGATGCTCCCAGGTTTCTTGGGAGAAAAGAATATGATTTGTCTTACCTTTTGTTAATTTTGTGTATTAATTTTATTATAATTTTATTAATTTTAAATTATGGGTAACAATTCGATGTATATTTTGTAAGATTTTAATAAGAATTTTTATACTTTAGTTGATTTTAGTTTTTTGATATTAAATCATTGAATTTAATATGATTTCATATTAATTTGTATTCGAGGGTATTATGGTAATTTTATTATTTATGCAACCATACTATACCATCAAAACAAACACAAACAACTTATTAACCATACCATAGCATCTTTCCAAACACAGTAAACAATAATTACAACACCATACCATACCATACATTATGAAACCATGACAACCAATCATCCAAACAAGGCCTTAGTCTACTCATGGGTGTTAGAAATCCAGTTACTCTTTCAAAATGATTAAGATCAGGCTGGTTTTTGGATGCCAAAACCTTCTATTTATCAGACAAATATTAGCATGAACCAATGACACTTGGTGGTCTCTAACATGTAATTGAGTTTCCTCACAATAGCACAGCCCCATTTAACTAGCAACCACTTCTCTTTAATTGAGCCTCAACAAACTCTTGCACATCCCAATAAACTAGAGTATCAACTATACTCTTGAACCCCATTATAAACCATTGTTCCTCAAACCCCCCAAGAGACCAACTCATCTAATCAAGCTTGCAAGTATGAACTTATCTCTATGCAAGCTAAACCCATCCTAACCTCCCAGTCTCGAAGCGAGGGTACACTGCCTGTTGCTCAACCGAACATGCATGAACACTAGTGTTGCTATCTCATTCTAAATTTAAACCTAAACAACCAATACTAACTGAATTCCAAAAAAAGAATAGGTGCTGGAGGGGGGAGAAACTCTCACCGAGTTTTAGAGACCTTCCGGCAAGGCGACGATGGCTAGACAGGTTTCTGGGTACAGCTCCTTTGCTCGAACATCGACAGTTCACCATCAGAGGAAGTCCTTTACTATGCCGGCTTCAAAGGCGGTTCTCGGTCCTCCAAGGCTCCACCCCGACGACCGGCTGGGTGTTCAGGCTGGGGAAGGAACAGGAAAGAAGAAAAGAAGCATTCTAGCAGCGCTAGGGTTCAGGGCTGAGTCTACCTTTATGGGCTCGTGGAGAGACCTTGGAGGAGATCGTGATCTCCTTTGATCCCGGCTGACGAGCGATCGTCGGTCATATCTTTCCATAACTGTTGCCAGTCACGGATTTGTGGGCGCCGTCAATGGAGTTATTGAGGGTGCTCAACGGCGACGCCCTCGCTATGAAGTAGACTTGTGTTTTCCTCGGGATCACGACCCCAACCCAAATGGACGGCCAAAGCCAATTCAGCGCTGATGGGCGGTGGTAACAACCAGGCTTCTTCACGCGTTCAAAGCCATTAATTATTCTTATGCATGCACTGCAGCACTTCACGTGTTTTGCTTGCAATTTATCTCAATTAATTGACACATGCTTCTTTCCTTTTATTCGATGATTAACTTTGCTTACAAATCCTTGACCTTCCCATTATTTATCCCAACAAAAGCTTTAGTGATCTTTTCTCGTACATGCATGAGTGATGGTGCTTTGCAAATATACCCTAACTCCCTTTTTATTCTTACATGCAGGTCCTCTTTCAATAATCTTGTTAATTCCTGGCCCTTAATCTCAAACGATTAAAACCCATGCATGAAGTTCTCTTTCCTTTTGTTTGATGAATAACTTTGCTTACAAATCCCTGACCTTCCATTATTTATCCCAACAAAAGCTTTAGTGATCTTTTCTCGTACATGCATGAGTGATGGTGCTTTGCAAATATACCCTAACTCCCTTTTTATTCTTACATGCAGGTCCTCTTTCAATAATCTTGTTAATCCCTGGCTCTTAATCTAAAACGATTAAAACCCATGCATGAAGTTCTCTTTCCTTTTGTTTGATGATTAACTTTGCTTACAAATCCCTGACCTTCCCATTATTTATCCCAACAAAAGCTTTAGTGATCTTTTCTCGTACATGCATGAGTGATGGTGCTTTGCAAATATACCCTAACTCCCTTTTTATTCTTACATGCAGGTCCTCTTTCAATAATCTTGTTAATTCCTGGCCCTTGATCTCAAACGATTAAAACCCATGCATGAAGTTCATGTGTAACTTTAGTAGAGGGCCCCTGTAAACCCTTCAATTTATCATTTAAGTGTGCATGACTTCTCAATCTCCCTGACAACATCAAAATAATCAAAAGAAGTTCTTTATTATAGACTACACCACCACCAATTGAACATAATCAAATGGAATCTGGTTATTTTAGTAAAGAACCCTTGAACTTCCTTATTATTGTTCCAATAATGAAATTATGTACATGCATAAGTTATGGAATTTTAGTAAAGGACCCCTGAGTTCTTTGAAAATTTTTGTATAATCCTTTGATTGTTCAACCATGATCATGTGGACTTTTAATAAAATACCCCTGCACTTCTTGTTCATCACTAAAATCATGAGGCACTTTAGTAAAGAACCCTCCAAGTTTTCTTATTTTGCACACCAGTCCTTCTGTGTGAGAGAACCACATTTTTCTAATCATTCTTTCCGAACTTGCCAATGGATCCTTGATGATCCCATTTGACATTAATCAATTTAATCCTCCTTTCCACATAATACCCACTTAATTCCAAATATGGTGAACTTCTTTAATTAACTAATTAATTAAAGAAAAATTAGGACACTTATTCCAATGCAATTTCAATTAAATCCAACTTGGGGACTTTCATTTATTAACCAAATAATAAATGGACAATTCAGGAAAATAATTCCCTAAAATCCTCTGATTTTACAATTAACCACTTATTTTCTTCCTACCAAGTTGTGATCAGCTAGGTAGCTATTGCTCCAATGGAAGATATGGTTAGTTGTTGGACATAACAGTTAATTAATTACCCCAATAATTACTGATGAAACTAGTGTTAATTGAAACATGTGTTCAGGTTTATAGTAGGCATCTATATATAGTAGCTGGTAAAGAAAGGCTGTGTGCATTGTTAAATCAAAGAGAACTTAGAACCAATAAGTGTTTCACAACTATTTATTTCTGATAGCAACCAGTAATACTAGCTGTCTCCTATAAGTTTCAACTCTGTTTTAATCTGGATATATATATATATATATATATATGATCATTAATTTTTCCCATTATCTAGAACAACAATAATAAGTCGTGATTTGGTATCCAACTTTCACTACTAATTATGCTATACAAGATATATCAGATGTGATGCACAAGGATAAGAATTCAACCTACAAGTCATGTTGAAATGACGTTGCATTGGTGTCCATCATGTTCAAAAGCTTAATTAATAATAATGTGGCTGTCAATCAAAGGAGTGAATTCAAGGGATTACCTTACTAGAACCATTCGATGATTAGCCAAATTTGAACAGGGTACATTATGGTTAATGTACAATAAGATAATAAAGTAAATGCTTCATCAAACTTTCCTAATTCAAATCTAAGGCTAATAGATCAATTGAAGTTTACTTCCTAACCACTGTTGTGGAATAGAGACAGCAGTGCACTAGAGATACAAGATGGAATGAGAAAACTAGAATTGAAATGTTTGCAATTGGAGATCAGATTTTGGGCATCCAGAGCCACCTTGAATTTTCAGAGGATTTTCTTATGGATATAATCGATGGTCGCCTATCGGGGATTCAATCACTGTAAGTTATTGTTAATAATCAAACTCTAGTGGAGAATGAAAATTTATTTATAAATAGAATGTTTCAATTTTGTGATTTGGTGTGAAATTGCTAATCTAGTTATCTATATAACTCCAATTAATTGGGAATTAACTATTGGTGGTTGTGCATGCAGATAGAGGTTGCAAATGAAGCTGTCCAAAGTTTTGAGGAAAGTCATCCAGATCAAGAGCTAATGAAATCTTTGTGTAAGACATTTCTAAAGGGACCAGGGAAAGCCATTTCTTTTGCTTGAGTTAATTAATGGCTGCTATTCAGGAGGACATTGAATAAGAAGGATAAATTAATAAAGAATGATACATGGATAGATTAATACAGCAAAATTAGCTGCCTTCCTGCTTCATTGTGAACTTTGCTTGCACTGCTCTTTACCAGATGTTATTTTTCAAATGGAATGGTTAACATATATAATATTGCTTTAAAGGAATAATTACCCTTATAATGCTAATTTAAAATGCTTTTAAAATGACATAATAATATGGAATTATGGAGGTTTAAGGGAATTGCAATAGCAGAACATTGGGAAGGTGGTGATTAGTTATTGTTTAATGATATATTTTAAATTAAATATTCAACATGGTGATGGGAAAAAAAAGTTGGAGGTCAAGATTAATCAAGGGTGTTCATTTATCTAATAGTACCAATAAAAAGTTGGATCTTTCTTCCCAAAAGCATCTGATGAAAGCTAGATAAAATCAAGGTGGAGAAGCATACCGTCATATAATATAATAGCACATGTTGGGAAATGTGCAGAATTTTCAAGAAAGTTAAATTCAAATATGTACATGCAATTTTGCCATTTTTTTAAAAAAAATTATAGATATTTGTTTGAAAGTTATTCAAATTATAGTTGCAATTATAATGATGCCAACAAGATTAAATAGCTGGAAGGATCAAAACTATTCAATGAGTTAGATATAGGCAACTTGAACATGAATGCTTGACATCTAACAAGATACTAGTAAAATTTGATAGTATCTGTTGATGAGCCACCAATCGAACAATAAACCCTAAAAATTGGGGCAACCACCCAATCAAACATCAAAACTTCAGCATTATTAAGAAATGCCATGAAATCAGAAGAAAAAAAAAGAAGATTACACAATTACAGCTCTCTGAAAAGGACTCACTGATACTAGAGGATGATCCGAAGTGGTGGTGGCCGGCTTCTCAATCGGCGTCGCCGGAGCAACCTTAACAAACAAGCTTCCGATCACAAAGAGCAAAAACCCAAGAAAATTCCAAACAATAAGCTGAATCTAGATCTAGTAACCGAAACAAACGAAATAATGCAAATGCATACCTCAATGGACGGCAAGAAAGACAAGATTCAGGGGGGAGCAGAGATTAGAGACGAAGCCTTTTTCTCAGGAGATCGATTGAGAGGGGAATATAAAGACCTAGGCGCACGAAATAGAAAAGTTAGGGTTGGGATTTTCGGGAGAGCGCGGGGATAAAGACCTAGGCGCAAAATACAAAAATTCGGCGCGACTGGGGGACATTTGCTGCGGTTATAAGTAACCGCCACTATATTATTTCATTTAGGGGCGGTTTAATCTAAACAGCCGCCAAAGTCAGGCATTTATCAATGGTTTAGAACAAAACCGCTGTTAATTGAAAGAAAATAGCTGCATATAAACAAACCGTCGCATGAACCGCTGCTGAGACAAGTATTAGCGGCAGTTTTGTATAACCGCCGCTAAATGGCCGACGCAAAATACCTACATTCTTATAGTGATTCTTGTAGTGATTCTTGTGTGGCTCTCAGGGATTGTACTCTTTTGTTTCTAAAGATTGTATCACACCTAGCTTTCCAGATGCTCCAGGCACAAGTGGCTACTAAGGCCTGAATATTATCTTTCCCAGTACCCCAATTGGCTTTGCCCTTCCAGTATATTGAAGGTACAGTCAATTCCAGTGAAGTTTGATACTAGTCTCCAACACTGCTTGGAGATATTACATTTGCACATGATATGTTCCAGACTTTCTCTATCCAATTGACAGAGAGGGCAAAGCATTTGAGGGCCAATATTTAGACTGTATAAGAGTTCAGATGTTGGAAGTCTGCCATGAAATAGTCTCCAAAGGAATGTTTTAACCTTTGGGACTATTGGCAATCTCCAAATTTTGTTCCAACTATCCCATATTTCAGAATTATTGAAAAAATCATGATTAAGAAAGTTATAAATGTTTCTAACTAATTTCCCAAAAGAAACATTTGGCAACCAAGTCCACTTGTTTGATCTATTGTGATCAACAATCACTTTGCTTAATCTATTCCAGTCAAGATGATTTCCAAAACAATTTAATAACTCAGATAGACTCAGAGCATTATCACTCACAAAATCAGAAACAGTCAGTGTTTCCATAGAGAGGTTCATATTGATGTAAGTAGGTTTTAGTGAAACAGGTATATCAAAAATCCAAGGATCATTTAAAAAATTTGTTTCAATAGGGTTGCAACTGCTGATCCATAGGTTTAGCCTAATGGAAACAGCAGTTTTGCAAAGCATTCTGTAAAACCAGGAAATATTATGCAGGGGAGGTTTGGACCAAGGTTTGAAATCACCATATTTTAGATGCATAATATGAACCCAGGATTTATCTGCAGAATTCAGCATTGTCAAAATATTTTTGGCCATAAGAGAAGTTTTTACATTACTTAGATTTCTAATTCTCAATCCTCCCTCAGACTTTGCAAGTGTAGTAATGCCCCAATTCATGGAGTGAAAACTGCCACTAGCAGTGCTTTTTCCCCAAAGAAAGCCTCTAGCTAGTTTGGATATCTTGTCAAGAATGGTGCAAGACACATTCTGCAATTTCTGGCTACTGTTCTGGAGGCCTTAGTAATAACAATTAGGTCATCAGCAAACATGAGATGGTTAAAATTTCTGTTTAGTCTCCCATCAAAACCAGGGATCATATTCAACTACATAGCATAATTAAAAATGGCTGTCAAATTCTGGGATACTAAGAGAAATAGGAAGGGAGAGATAGGATCACCTTGTCGAACTCCTCTATGGCTCTTGAACCAGTCAGTTGGTTGGCCATTGATCAGAAGAGAGAAGCTAGCAGAGGAGATGCAGGTCTTAATCCAAGAGATCCAAACATTGGGGAAGTTCCTCAACTTGAGAGTAGCAATGATGACATTCTACTCCAAGGCATCATATGCCTTTTCTACATCTATTTTAATTAGCATCCTAGGTAAGGACTGGGAATCATACTCTAAAGAATGTACTATTTCTTGTACTGTGATAATATTGTCAAAAGTAGACCTGCCAGCAAGGAAGCCACTCTGTTCATTGCCAATGAGCTTCTGGATGACTCCCTTAAGCCTATTAGTCAAGATTTTGGATTTGATTTTATAGCAAACATTACAAAGGGAAATGGGTCTGTATTCATTAGTTTTGTTTGGGGAATCTTTTTTGGGAATCAAAACAATGTAAGTCCTGCCCCAGGATGTTGGAAGATTGGCAGTTTGGAAAAAATGTTCAATGGCTTGGATTAGTGGGTTCTTAACAATCTCCCAATAAAATAAGTAGAACTCAACATTGAGTCCATCAGGCCCTGGACTTTTCCCTCTAGGCATAGTCTTAAGAGTGTGGTAAATTTCTGCTGGTGTGACTGATCTAGTCAACATATTTCTATCATTATCATCCAAGGTTGGTAGATCAGTTGGCATTCTTTGGGTAAGTTCATCAATAGATAGTATATTTGAATTAGTCCAAAGTTTTGCATAAAATTCCATAAATTCATGCCCAATTTTCTGCTGTTCAGTGAGAATATTTCCTTGTTCATCCATGATTGCAAAAATTTTCTTTCTATGGCCCTTGACCTTAGCTTGGTTGTGAAAGAAACTAGTATTATAGTCCCCATTCCTAAGCCATAGTAGTCTAGCCCTTTGAGCCCATCGGATAGTGTTTTGTCTAAGTAAGGCATCATGTTTGTTATACAGACTCCTAAGAGCGATTGTGTTCAAATCAGGATACTCTAGTGTGGGTTCTAGTGACTCAAGTAAAGATATATCCTCTTCACTTTTAGTAATGGCCTCATCTAAGGGAGTCAATCCAGAATTCCTCCAATTAGCAAGGCAATTTCTCGTGCGGGCAGTAAGATGGCTAAATGCATGCATAGGATTAGTATTAGATCTATAATTCCATGCCTTGAAAACTGTTTGGTGACATTTTTCATAGTCAAACCAAAAATTTTCAAACCGAAATACTTTCTTGTTATGATGAGTGAAAATTTTTGCAAAAAGTAGCATGGGAGAATGGTCAGAAGTGGTTCGTGGTAGATGTTTGTTACAATAAGAGTCAAAATTCGATAACCAAGCGTTGTTGGCCAAGAAGCGATCAAGTCTAGCCCATCTTCTAGCCAAACCAGCCTAGTTATTGCACCAAGTAAAAGGGGTTCCATAGAAGCCCAAGTCAAAGAGTTGGTTTTGAGTCAAAAAATCATTAAAATACCTTGATTTTATGGAATAATAATCAAAACAGCCTCCTCTATGCTCAATTGAGTTTAAGATTGCATTAAAATCCCCCAGCACAATCTCCAGTTTAAGATTGCATTAAAATCCCCCAACCCTCACCATTGTTGAAAGCTTAGATAGTCACAGATACACAACAAACAATCGACTCCGAATGTTCATGCCGATGTGGATGAGCTTGACGGAGAAAATGTTCCTTTGGTTGGTCGGGTGGCGGTCCAGCGCCGCCTTCCACATCCTCTACTTGAAGTCGGGGCTTGAGTTTGAGCCGAGGATGGAAGAGCTGATCCAAGGGTTGGAGATGAGGGACCTGGCGGACCTCTCGCCGGAGCAGCTGGAGAAGGTGGACGAACTCCAACTGAGCCAAGAAGGAGATATCGGAGGTGGGGGCGGTAGAGCAGGAGAAGGTGGCGACCTCTGGCTCTGTGTAACTCAACCTTCATCTGCACGGCCACTATTGCGGCCATCACGTTGCCGGCTCGCTGGAAAGAGTTTGGCCTCCCACCCGGCGCCATGAGGGTCAGCGCTAGCTAGGGTTTGTAGTCGAACCTCGAGAGAGAGATCAAGAGAGAGATCAAGAGAGAGAGAGAGAGAGAGAGAGAGAGAGAGAGAGAGAGAGAGAGAGACGATCGGGTAAAATGGGTAAAAGAGAAGTCAAAAAGGAAAGTGATGATGTGGCAAGTAAATGTGGCCACATGGCTTGTCACGTAAGACAACTGTTAACGTCGTAGGTCTCAGTGACCTGATTGAACGAAATTAAAAATTTAGTGTTCTAATTGAAATTTTTGAAAGTTCAGCGACTAAAATATATAGGATGGACCCCATAGTTGAGTGACTATTGAGGTAGTTTACCTTTGAAATAAAACGATGAGTTGTTTGTACTTTGCTACTTTTGTCTCTCGATAAAGTTGGTTTTAACACTTCCTCCATGAAAAGCACAGGTAGAACAATTCGCTTTTATAAGATTTCCCACAAGATAGAAACATGCAAATGGCAGAAAAACAAGGTCGGCTTTTCTACCCTTCGTCGAGCAAATTCATTAACAGAAAGTACATTGCATCCGAACGACCTAATGAGTTTGACATCTACCGGCGTCATCAGTGGGTCAAACACCTGAATCTCACCAATCCTCAATATTTCTACCTCCTCTCAAAAGTAAGGCTTGGGCAAGCTGGTAATGGGCTCTAAATCCGTGCACCAAACTGCCTAGTGAATAGATTACCATCTGCACTTGCTTTTTGGATCCAACTCGACGTGAAAATTCATTCTTTAGTAAATTATCTACCTACAATTGATTTCGAAGCTTGCGATAGTGCTCTGAATCCCTCAACTCCACCATGGTGATCTCCATCTCATGCATGTTGGAGCTTCAATATGTCTTCGGCGTCCTCTTCATCCATGCGATAAGTATAATTAGAAGAGAAACTAAAAGCTTTCTTGCAACTTGATTAATGAAATTAAAATTAGAAACTCGAAAGGAAGTGACTGTCATTAAAAAAGAAAACATATTACAGAAATATAAAAAAATAAAATAAAATTCGGATAGTTGCTTTAGGGGGAAAAAGGTTTTATTTTTTTAACTTAGAGAGCTTAATTTTCCGGTATAGACAAAAATTAAAATAGTTGCACGAGGTCTTTCAAGTGAAAAATAATAATTGATAATTAAATAATATCTTTTAATGAATTAATTATTTAACTAGTAGTAATTACCTTGTGTCTTCATCCACCCACTTGAAACAAATTTCAGTACCTTCAAATCAAAGAAATAAGATTGGTGAGTTAATTAAAAACACACACAAACACATATATATATATATATATATATATATAATAAACAACTGACTTTATGATCCATACATATATGTTACTAAAGTTAAATTAAAAATATAGTGAAAAAGGCCAAAATTAATTAATTAGAGGCCATCCTTACTAGGTAGTAAAGTGTCCATGTCTTCAATAGTAGTGTTGACTGTTTACCCTAAAAAAAACAAATAAAATAAAAAAGAGAGAATATATAAAATATATATATGAGCTTTAAAAATACAAAATTTCTCAAGGGCCAATATGAAATATTTCATATAAATATTATGATGATATATATATATATATATTGAAATAGATAGCCCGAGAACATATATCTCGAAGCAATATTAAATCCAAAGATAGCCCGAGAACACATATCTCGAGGTGATTTTCAATTCCAAAATGGCCCGAGAACACATATCTCGAGGCAATCTTAAATCTAAAGATAGCCTGAGAACACATATCTCGTGGCGACCTCAAATTCCCAGGTGGACCGAAAGCACATATCTCAAGACAATCTTAAATCCAAAGATAACTCGAGAACACATATCTCGAGGCGATCTTGAATATAGCCCGAGAACAAATCTCGAGGCAAATTTTTAAAAAAAACAAATCTCGAGATAACCTGGGAACATATCTTGAGGCAATATGAGAAAAATACAAATCCCGAGGCAATTTTTTTATTATTAAAAATAATAATAATAATAACAATAATAAAAAATGAAAATTGATTAAATTTTTAATTTAAAATTTAATTAAATTTTAAAATACGATTCCGTCTTATCCCATCATCTCTTTACAAGAGTTGGGATCGAGGCAGGCACGGAGAAAAAAAAAAGTGTGATATAAGTTATTTAATATATATATTATAAAACTAAAAAAAAAAGATAAAATAAAATTGAGTTTGATCCAACCTTGTGGGGGTCGTCTCCATGTTTTGCGATATTCTCTTGGTTGACGGCACATGCTACCACTAGAGAACCTGTGTTTCCACTTTGCATTGGGCTTGAAATGCATTTCTAATGAGGTTGAAGGATGGAAGTCATGCGCCCTTTCATCGCATGAAGCTTGGATACCAATGCAGCTTGAGCCAGCACAGAAATAGGGAGTTGATTGAAGGAACTCGCCAGGACATCAAGATGGTTATGAGAGATGAATCGTGGCAGTTAAAGAATGAAGATATATGGAAGCTTAAACAGCATAGTCTAAAATTAAAGAACACCTTTGGTGATGGGTCCATCTTCTGAAATTCTTTAATGAATGGCTGTATATTTTCTTGATAGAGCACCCAAAAGATGTTTCAAATATTTGTTTATATAAGATGCCTGTGAGGTGTTTGATATCATGCTCAAATAAAAGTATTGATGAATGTATGCAAGTTTTGTATTGAAAATCGATAGTTGTTGAGGAATCTGAGAAGCCAGAAAGTATTGATGATGAGAATATTTTAGATTGGAATCATATTGATTTCATGGACCTTTTGCTTTGATTTGGAGGAGAGAACAAGAAAGTTACTGCTGCAGCAATTAAGGGTAGGATGAAGAGCAAATAAAAGAAAAAAAACAAGGAGAAGAATAGGAATATTAGCAAAGCAGTAATATTAATGTTGTGAATTAACTTGCTTAAAAAACTATAAAGCTGCTGCTTTTGAAAGAAATGACAGTGTTTCTGGATAGTATAGATAACCCATGGAAGAAAGAAGGATGCCATCAAGCCCCTACATGAAATTAGAATTGAGAGGATCAATACTGTGCAGGTTTGAGTTATGGGCTTGCATTTCTTGAGTCTGAAGCCAACAGATACACATAGAAGGCATATAAATCACCTATGTTTGAATAGCAACTGAGGGTTTCAGAGTTGCTTAATAGATTATCAGGAAAGAAAGAACATATATATGATTTCTTAACTGGATAGTGTGCTGCTGCACATACAGACATTCAACATAATACTCATAAAGAAAGATATAACTACCTAATAAACATGATAACTGCACGTACGTGCGAACATGAAACACACTTGAACTGAAGAAACAACTACGACCCACAAACACCACACACTAACTTAACATATTGACTAAAGAACAATGCAAGTCTTAACATTGGTGCAGCTTCTTATCAGCTTCAACATTTTTCTCTACTTCCATGCATGGTAGTTCTTGCATTTCAATCTGAAAGATAGACTGATAGACAACAGATTATATTAGATTACAACTTTTTTACTGCTTTCAAATAAAATATAGTAACATTAAAAAAAAGTAACAATTAAGTAAGAAAGCTCATTATACCTTCTTCATCAGTGCCCTCATTGTTTTTCTCCTTTGCATCCTTCTCTTTTCCATCACTGCTCTCATAATTATGTTTCTCTTTCTCTTTCTCAGAAACATAACCTTCATGATCAGCATCAGATACCTCTTCAGCTTCCTCTTCCAGGGTCTCCTCCACCTCTTCCAGGGTCTCCTCCACCTCTTCCTCCACCTCTTCCAGGGTCTCCTTCACCTTTTCCTTGGTCCCTGACTTGCAAACTTTCTTAAAGACATGATCTTGCAGCTCTTTGAGGGTGTCAAAGGATTTTTTGCAATGTGAACATGTGTAACCGATTACCATGGTGGGAAAAATAAATTAAAATCAATAGTTTGTGCTAGTGAGGCAGGAAAGGGTGGTGAATTGATGATAGATTTAACTGCAGTGAATGCCATATATAGATCATTATCTTATAATTCAAACTCATATGATAAGAATGATGGGGAGATCTTTTGCATGAGAGAGCAGTTTAATTTGAGGTTCACAACATTAATTAATTGTATAATAGTCAGCTTCATTATAATAATGCAGTGCTGATTACTCATTTAAACCATAACAGTGCACAAGCACATTAAGTGGATGAAATGCATGCTTGTTGTCATGCTTGGCATTGGTGTAAATAAGAATTAAAATCTACATGCAGCACACACAACAGTTGAAAGAAAAATGTAAATATAAACAATATTTATTGATCATAAGAAATAAAATTTCAACTACTCTCTCTGCACATAATTAAGCTAAACTCTGAGAGTGCCATGCCCAGCTTGGCCAATTCATTTGCTTTATTGTTGGCCACCTCATGAACATAGTATACAAGGCAGTTGATATCTCCCAGCATGACGGTCATCTCTTCGAAAGCTTCTCTAAATCTTTGGGGTGGAGGAATGAAAGCATTGGCCCATGTTATCACATTCAGTGCACTTCCCTCAATAATCAACTTAGGATCATCACTACAGGAAGAATTAGGCAACCATTGTTTGAAGCATCGAATACCCTGCTTCAATCCTTCCACTTGAGCTGCTTCTATTCTCTCAACATGGCTCAGCACAGGTCCCATATAGGAAAGTATTGTCTTTCCCTGATCATTGTACAAAATACCACCATACCCATAATTATTAGATCCTGCAGGTCCATAGCCATCAAAATTGAGCTTGATCCAACCTTGTGGGGGTCATCTCCATGTTTTGTGATATTCTCTTGGTTGACGGCGCATGCTACCTCTAGAGAACCTCTGTTTCCACTTTGGATTGGGCTTGAAATCCTCTGAGTAGCTGAGCTCTGAAGCTTCACGAACGACACTGCGATTTTATCATTAATTACTCTTCTTATAAAAAATTAGAACATACAAGCATTAATTTCATATCAATAACAAAACTAAATCTAAAGATAAAAGAAATTGAATGATATAATGCTGATTTGAACATTAATGAAGTTAAGATCTCAACCTGATACGATCATCAGGTATAGGCTTCACATCCAAATGGTCAACTTGAATCTTATCCAAAGTTGAGAAGCCTATCATGCATATAGAAACAAAAGTGAAACAGTAAGTTATAATTGGATATGACAAACTAGAAATTAATGACACAAGGAACGAAATTAGTGAAAGAGAGGAGATTTAATTACTGGGCAAGAGAGAATTGATATCAATTCCAGCGTCAAGGTTGAAGAAAATCCAATATAGTTGTCTAAAAGGGGAGAACTTATGTCCCTCGTCAATAGCAAATTCAATGCTCCAATCTTTGATGGTGTGAATATATCTCAATCGATCATTTGATGTCAGCCTTTCAATTTCGGATGTTATGACAGGGAGTGAAATTACATCAGGTCTTTCCTCAACCCATTCATGCATGGAGGTCCCTAAAATCATCAAATTGTCCAACATGGAGGACGACCAATTCGCTTCTAAAAGATTTGCCACAAGATCCAAACATGCAAATGGCAGAAAAAACAAGGTCGGCTTTTCTACCCTTCGTCGAGCAAATTCATTAACAGAAAGTGCATTGCATCCGAATGACTTAATGAGTTTGACATCTGCCGGAGTCATCAGTGGGTCAAATACCTGAATCTCACCAATCCTCAATATTCCTACCTCTTCTCTCAAAAGTAAGGCTAGCGCAAGCTGGTAATGGGGGCTAAATCCGTACACCAAACTTCCTAGTGCATAGATTACCATCTGCACTTGCTTTTCGGATCCAATTCGACGAGAAAATTCATTCTTTAGTAAACTATCTCCCTCCAATTGATTTCGAAGCTTGCAATAGTGCTCTGAATCCCTCAACTCCTTGGTGGCGATCTCCATCTCATGTTGGAGCCTCAATAACTCTTCGGCGTCCTCTTCATCCATGTGATAAGGATAACTACTACTAACCAATATACATATGTAAGATTTTTGAAAAATATATAGTTACAAAATATGTTATAACATATTTGCAGCATTTGTAAGTTGATAAAATCTAATCAGATAAGTTGTTTAATTAGGAGCGAAACTAATTAAAAGCTTTTGAAATTAAAATTAGAAACTCTAATGAAAGTGGGAAAAAAAGTTTTTATTTTTTTAATTTGAGAGAGCTTAATTTTCCTGTATAAACAAGAATTAGAGTAGTTGCATGAGGTCTTTCAAGTGAAAAATAATAATTGATAATCAAATAATATAATTTTTAATGAATTAATTACTTAACTAGTACTAATTACCTTGTGTCTTCCTCCACCCACTTGAAACAAATTTCAGTACCTTCAAATCAAAGAAATACGATGGGTGAATTACTTAATTATATATATATATATATATATATATATATATATATATATATATATTACTGAAATTAAATGGAAAACATACAGAAAAAGACCAAAATTGATTAATTAGAGGCCAGCCTTACTAGGTAGTAAAGTGTCCATGTCTTCAATAGTGTTGATATTTTCATCGAAACTAAACACATGCCAACACATATCTTCGAACATCTCTTGAGGACTATAGCCCAGCTGGGATTTACTGTTAATTGGTGAAATAATATCTCCAATCTTAAACTCCCGCGAGTGCTCTTTGATGCCCCATATGTATCTTAGCCTATCCCTCACATAAGTTAACTTTCTTACAGTCATCTTGGAACGCCCACCATCACATGTAGATGCAGATACCATTGGATCCAAAACTTTAGCCATTGATCTCAAGCTCCTTCCCAAGATCATCATCCTCTTGCTCCAGGCTTATCAGCGATCTACAAAGCGAAGCGTGATTGTGCAAAGAAAGCGCCCTCTTCCCCACTTGCTCCTGTGAGGGTGGGGGCGGGGGATGGCGCCGAGGGGGCTTCTGACAAATGAACGTACAACTCTAACAACCAAATACCGTGGGAAGTACACTTGATATCGATCCTACCGAGATCGTGGACCAACCGGGCGCAACTGCACAGTGAAGTGAGAGGCAAGGCTCCAAGATTAGAACCGCAGAGCAAGACGGGAAGAGGGCAGTGAGCCGGAACTGTACCAAAGAAGCCGCTGCGCGGAAGCCACCCACGGGCTGCATCGTGGAGGAGATCGAAGTTACTTTGAGGAATCGGCCTTCAAACCGGCCATCGATGGATGCACTCATGGCGCCTCGTTGAAGACACAAATGGACACCGGATGAAGCCCCGGGTGAACCGCTATGTGCTAAGATGAAGGCGCGGTTTGTATGGAAAATTTCTTGGTATACCACCTCCACCGGAGGCCAGGGAAAATCTCAACAAAGTCGTGGGAATCCAAAGGCGCAGGCAACGACACAGCATACGGCAAACGGATTTTTCCTAATACGCTGTTCATCTAAGGAAATGATGGAGGAGGTACTGGTAGAAGGGCCTTGGTCCGTGTATGGAATGCCGCTCCACCTGATGAGATGGAAGCCGATTTCCTGTGCTTGCTCAATGCCTCCTCAAAGAAATCCATTTGGATCCGGCTATATAATCTACCCCTAATATTGGGATCTTGAAGGAATTGAGTCTCAAGGTCGCTTCCATTGGCAAGGTGGCTTGGTGGACGCCACAACGCCGCGGGTGATCGAGCTTAAGTTTGCTCGAAAGTGTGTGTGGACATTGACTCCTCACCAAGCCTCCTCAAGAGGGGAATATGGGTGAAATCTCCACGCAAAACTAATGTTCATTCCAATCTTGTATGAAAACTCCCCTCAGATTCTCGTTGGCGATGCGTGTTATCGGCCATACAAATTCGCGTGGAATTGCCGACGGGTGGCTTCACGAATCGCAAGTGGGGTCCCGAAAGCCGACCGAAGCTTCCCAAATTGGCGGAAAAGAGTCACTTGGAGGAAGACAAAGGGACCGCCGATCAATTACGTGAGGCTCCTCCTAACAGGGAGCTTAAATGGAAATGCCAAAGGACTACTCAAGACAAGGGTCCTGATTTTGGGCGCCGGGCTTGACGCCGACGGAGAAGAAACAAAGGAAGAGGGCCACACCGCCAGCCGCCACCAACAAAAAACAGAGAAAAAAAAGGACAATGGAGAAGGCCGAACGGGAAGACGCACTACGTGCTCGAGTCGAAAATGCACGCGGCTTCCAACCGCTCGCTTGATCAATCCGAGGGGAGGACACGCGGACACGTAAAGCGCGCGAGGAAGTTTCCTAGGTCAACGAGGAGGTCGTAAACGAGGCAAGGGGGAGTCAGCGGGAGGGACACGCGACACGCTGCGGAACCAAATGACCAAGCTATACCCCCAAACCGCTTGAACAAATACAATCAAGATCGCCACTGACCGACCCTCGACCGCCTCAAGAATCAAATACAATAGGATACTTTCCGGATAAGGATACAACAAAGGATGAGGAGGGATTGACCAACAAACAGATGATTTTGATGACTTCATTAGGACAAGGAGGGAAATCTAATACTAAGGGAAAGAATCAGAAATTTGACTCATATCCAATTGAACTCGAAGACCAGGGAATGGAACTGGACCGACGCAGCCAAGCGGCCCATACCTCAGTGGTGGATGCAGTGATTAAGGCCCTGAAAAGCCAGGAAGATATGGAAAAGGTGGAAGAAGATGGTGCAGATGATGAATATATGGAATTTGAAGATATCTTGATCCATGGGAAAGGGAAACAAGGACGAAGAAACTCGTTGGATGTAAGGAAGACAATCAAGAAGGGCAGTGAAGGAGATCATTGAAGGAAGTGATATCCGTTTTGATAACCTTATTATATATATCAATGTATCTGAAGTTTGGAATTAGGAATACTTAATGTAAGCGGTTAGTCTGTATGACTCTCAATTACCAAAAAAAAAAAAAAAAAAAAAAAAAGATCATCATCCTCTTAAGTCGTGATGGACACCAATTCCTTTCTAATAGATCTCCCAACACCTCAATCCTAGTGAATGGGAGGAAGAACAAAGTAGGCTCATCGACCATCCATCTAAAACGTCGACCTTCGGGGATTACTACTACTTTACATCCATAGGCTTTGAAAGCCTTTTCCTCGATGCGATTCAATGTAATATCATCACAACAAATTGTAACCCGATCTCTATCAATCTTCAATCCGGTCACCTCCCTTAGGAGAACGGCGAAGGCCAGTTGGAACCTCGCAGCATAGCTATATTGAATGCTGCCGAGCCCGTATATGACCATGGGCATGGCATGTCCACCAAGGTAATTAGAGTTGATGATCTCAGGTACTTTTGCTTGATCAATTTGATCCACAAGATTGTGGTATAAACTGCATCCTCGTACCTCTTCTACTGCATAATTGATGCCTTCCATCAATGTGTTGTATTCGTGATTGTCTCCCTCCATGATAATTGACTGACTCCTGGATCAATCTTTAAAGTTAGTCTTTGGATGCTTTTATTTGTGGCATTAATATATATCAAAAATTAAACTGTTATATACAAACACTAATTATTTGAGACACCTTTCAATTCGGAGGAAGTTTTAATTCTAATTGGAATCCATTAAAAACTTTTTGATTATTTGAATCCTATGAGGATTTTAATCTGAATCCCAATAGGAGTTGGAAACTCATGCATGGAGATAGAATCAAAGATGGAGATTTAATTTACTGAAAACCCCTCACACATTTTAATATTAACATAATGAACAGAAAGAAGAGAATTTGTAAAACATCCCCTGTTTTTGAAAAATTTGCAAAAGGTCCCTAATAAAGGTTGGAAAAATTACAGGAATGATATGTTATGCTTCATTTAAATTCTTGCTTGTCGATTACAACAGTAGAATAAATTTATTTTTGTTTATCGAAGCTCTTGGAAGTAGTGGGTTAAAACACAACAACTCACATGCGCAATGGAATAAAGGGGGTGGGACATTAGGGTTAGGTTTCCAAAAATTTCTTAACCTATTTTATATGTCCCAATACATCTAATATTAATCATAATATATTATATATATTGTTTGGTTAAATAAACTAGAAAGTACTTACTTGAAATTGCTACGTCACCTGAAAATCTTCCTTGAAATCAACTAATTGTCTTCAAGTTGCATATGTGTACAACCTTGTTCTCTTAATACTACTCAATTTGTTGTATTCAATTGTTTGTCTATTCTCTCATCATATCTCTTTTTATATATACGGGAATGTCATAGTCTCACTAAAATTCATATTAAAGTTTTTATAATTATCTTTATGAGATGAATCTTATCCAATTCAAATTCAAAATTAAATCATAATCAAATTATAATTATCTATTTTTATCTAATACAAATCCCTACAAGGTTAACCCAAGTCGGATGACATGATAAACTAGACCATGTTGGTTCAATCACATTAAACCACAATTGTGATCTCTCAATTAGGTCCAACCAATTAGTTCTAATAAATTTGGTCTTAGATCTATAATGCACTGAGGTCCTGGCTAAGTACCATCTCATAGACCCAAGTAAATTCATTTGTACATGTAGCATATAAGAACATCCAAGTAGGCAAAGTAAAGGAATCATATCCGGAGCTATTGGTCATGTTCTCAGTCAGTAATGACTGATCAACCTTATATGGATCGGATAGGTCCTGCCGGGGTTGTTATGTGGTATAGTTGTAACTCTGGTTGTAATTGGTTGCATTTGAGAGGGTGTTTGTTCTCGTGGGGAAGAGAAAGGTGGTCAAGTTCAATCTCAATGCTTGCAAGGCTTTGACTTCGGTGGAGAAGACTGCATACAAAGTCTTGTCTTCTGGTCGACACACCATTGTCATTGGAGCCATTTAAAATCAACTTTAAGAATAAAACAATGTTTTCTTTACTTTTTCTTTGTTTTTCTTTTTTTAGGTTAATAAATTGTATAGCATTATCTTTTGGATAAACCCCAGTTTTGATCATTCTACTTTGATTCGATGTTTATTTTCATTCTTATATTTTAAAAATCTTAGATACAATTACTTTGGTGTATTTGTTCGAATGGTGTTGATTATACAGTCGGCATACAGCCTAAATACAGTGGCATGTATTTTTGACGTGACAACCTATGTGGCATATTTAGAATGACATGACATTGAGACATGGATGTTTTAAAGTGGTAGTTAAAGGGTTGATGTGGTATGATGAGGTAGCATTCCACATCAGCATGCTAACATGGCACACATAAAAAAAAATAAAAAAAATCTTAAAAAATCCTTCGAAATAAATCATTTTTTTATAATTTCTGTTGTAATTGAAAGATTTTTTTTTTTTTAAGAATTATAAGCCTTATGTGATCTTTGTTTACAAAAAAATGTGTAAAAATATTTGTATTTCCCATTGTTACCAAAAATGAACATTTAGGGCCTAGGCCCCTTTTTTTTTAAGTTGCAATAAAAAATTTCCTCTTCTTTCCAATGAAACGCACATTAAATTAAGTAAAATATAAGAAAAGAACAACAAAAATGATAAACATGAAAAAAAAAAAAATTTGTTTGTTTTCATAGATCCCCATCAGCATCCTCATTACAACCAAAATCGTCTTTTGTTCTATCATCCTTTGTTGCAGAAAGAGCCAATAACAAAGGATTGAATGCAGGCCAAATATTCAAGACAAATATGAGACAATCCAACCATCAAAATATATATATCTTGAGATTATGTAGAACTCCAGAAAATAGTTTTCATCGAGGCTCTGATGAAGAAGACAACGGACCAAATGGTGCACTGCCAATTCAACAGATGATACATATCTTCCACTGCAGTAATTAAGCTGGTGATTCTAATCGTCTCTCAACTTTTTCAGAAATCTAAACATCTTCCACAAAGAATATGATTTCGATTACAATTACAAATACGGAAACAAGGGGATGGTGGAGAAATGTATCCATTTGTATACCTGGATTAAATATATGACTCTCTTCTAAGCTTTTCTTTATGAAAGTTACGTCATCATCCAGGATTTATTTTGTTAAGAATTCACAAAAGTCTAAATGATGATTTAGAAAAAGTACCCACACCACCAGTAGAGTGGCATCAAGGAAATAGTCAAAAATCACTTGGCATTTACCAGGACCAATGAGAATAACTAGTTAATATATCCAAGGTAATCAATCATATTTTCTCAAACACTATCTCACTAGCACAAACATTCAAAACCTAATTGGAAAAAACGTACCATATGAAGCTCACAATCAGGACAAGCAAGGCTGCAAGGGCAACCATCAGCCCATAGCACCTCAAACCATTAGCTAAAAGACTGAATCACAAAACAATTCAAACCAACTGGAATAAAATTGTTAATGATCTTGGCCCCTGATACCCAAGTCCCATGAACTGCAAACAAAATCAAGAGCATCGATAAACACTTGAAGATCAATCAATAACTCTGAAAGAATTCTCAAGGAGTTAGTTACCTGAAGAACGATCGATCACGAAGAGCTTCTGCACGACAGGTTTCACCCGGACGCCATCAGCGACGAAATCGACGCGGCGCTGGTCGAGGAAGGGCTTTAGCTGAAGCTCCGGACCAACGTGGGTGGAGATATTTTCCCCGACTTTCAAGAACTATGGCAACATCGGACATTGCGGAGGGAGAGCGTGAGAAGTAGAAAGGTGACCTTCTCGGAGGTGATCCATCTCGCGGCAGTGGAGTCTCCGCCGATGTGGAGGTAGGGCTGGCAATGAGCCGAACTCGAACGAGCTGAGCCCAGCTCGAGTTCGGTTCGAATTCATATTCAAATTTCGAGTTCGCCTGAGTTCGAATAATCTTTAAAATTTGAAGTTCAGGTTCGGCTCGAAACTATAAGTAAAAGTTCGAGTTCGATTCGACTATTATTAAAAAAAATTAAAATTTAATATTTTTTTTTTAAATTTCACTTTAAAATCCAAGTGGAGCTCACTATTCTTTCTTTATTAAATGGAAAGAACTGTTTGCTCAATGCTTACCATTCCCCTGAGGCTCCATTGCTTTTATAATGGCATTTGAAAAGTCTGTTGCTTTGCTATCCGATGTGGGACTAAAATGAGGAATGGATCCATTGTTTTACTCTCACACACACACACACACACACACACACACACGTCCGTCATTTTCCCCATCTCTCTCTTTCACACTCACACTGTCACACACACAGCCCCATTATACTCTACATAATATTATATATATTTATTTATGTATATAATTTATATCATTATTACATATATATATATATATTTATGTATATATTTTATATAATTATTATATATGTATTCTAATGATATGATAATTTAATAATTACATATATATATAATAATTATATATATATATATATATATATATATTCGAACTTCGAACCGAACTCAAACGAGCTGATTCTGGCTTGAGTTCGACTCATTTATTATTCGAGCTCAAATTTGAGTTCAAGTCCAGTTTGTTATTAAAATGATCGAACCGAACTCGAGCCAATATCGAACCGAACTCGAGCTGCTCACGAACAGTTTGATTGTTTGCCAGCCCTATGTGGAGGTAGAGCTCTAGGGGAGATTAGGGCTAGGGTTTGGAGATTTCTGATCTAGGTTTGAAGCCATAGAAAATCCTATTTTTAAAATTTTAATATAATTAAATACAATCTATCATAAATAAAAATATGGTTTACCACTTTTTCAAAAAAGAAAAAATAATTAAATACAATCAAATAAGCTTAAACACAGCAAACCACATTTTTTTTTTCTGACGTGGCTTTGTGTTGTCTTATAACATCAACAACATTGTCAAAAAAACTATAATCTATTGATGATGTGGCACATCAGTATGCCACATTATCATTAAAAAATAATTTGTAAAAATTAATTTTATCAAGCCACATTAGTATGTCATGTCATCCTTACATCCCATGTAAGCTACCACATAAGAAATACTCACCACTTGTGCAAAGGCTAGAAATAAAAAATAAACTGTATTAAGTCCATCTGCTATGACAACACCATGGGCATATTTGAACAAATATACCAAAATATAAAAATTATATCAAAGATTTTTAAAAATATAAGAAAAATTGAACATTAGGATAAAATACGTTGATCAAAAATGACTTTAATCCTTATCATTTTAGTACATGTGATATTCAGAATTATTGTCTGTAGACAAATTTGTGTTAAAAAGTGTGTATAAGATGGAAGAAAAAGAATATGTTTTTTTTTTAATGGAAGAAACTCTCCTCTGTCTCACTCAAGTGAATTGGTTCTGAAAGCATTCCGCCAGTTTTTGGCGACTTTTAACTTTCAACCCATACTTTATGAAAAAGATATTCATGTCCATCTTTTCCATCTTTTTCCTAGTTTTTTTATGTAATTTCTTTTAAGGTAATTAATAATTAGCATTATACTAGTAATATGTAACGCTCAATCTCTATCTCGGGACCTTGAGACGTTTGAGCCGTAGTATCTAAGTGGAGACGGGCCCCACTCGAGTACAAGGCCTAAGTAAACAGTAGCAGATAACAAAATGAAATCAAGAAGTTTATTAATCCAATAATAAAAGGGGATGAATTTAATTAGTGTTTGTTAATAGAGGTGAAAGGTTAGATAGGAAAGCTGTTAATCATGCATGATGAGTCAAGGAAAACTAAGGAAAGATGTAGTAATGGGATCATCTAGATATCTGGTCATTCATGGATTAGTAATAGAAGCTTTATTTACTCCATATTCATGAAAGATTAATTCTGATTTTAAGTTGTGCATGTTTGGATTATAGAGTTTGAGTAGAAAGGTGGGTTGGCATGATCATCTTGTGTGGGGAGTGAAGGTATAGAGAGGTAGGGAGTTTTGATTCCTAATTTATATAGATGGTTTTCGAATCGTAGGGTGTAAGCTACACTCATAGAAGAGGGTGAATGGAATAACAGTGAACTTTCTAAAGTTGAAATCTTAGTTTTGGCTTGGTACGTACTTGTATGCATAGCTAATAGAGGAAGACTGCTCAAGTGGTATTCAAGAAAACTAGCTTGAAGTTTGTTTGACTGAGAAATAGTTAGATTTTGGGGGTTTGGATTGCTATTGGGGTTCATGAAATCGTGCTCACTATGTGTGGGGATCAAAGACTAGATGGTTAGTTAATTCTTTATAAAGGGTGCATGTTGGTGGGAATTTATGGGCCACGAATTGGTTTGCAGAAGTGATCTAATAGTATAGAGTATGAATTGATCAAGTGATTGTGGGCTAATTGCATTAAAGTTATGTGATTATAAAATTGATTAACGGGCTTGAGCCTGTTTTGAAGTAGCGAGTTGGTTGGGCTAGGTTGTCTTAATTAAGACTTAATTGGGCCAAGTCTTGTGGGGCTAGTACTGTAGAAATGATTAATTTAATTACACGGGCATGTTTTGAGGGTAGACTTGTGTTTATCAGATTTCGACGTTGGGCCGCGGCAAGAGTAGAGCTTATGGGGTTTCCTGGCTTCATTTATAGAGGTAAGTTACCTTCGCCTTGATTCCCGCCCATCCTTGGGTTTTCCTTGTTTTTGTTGTTGCTATTTATTTTAGCATGTTTTATGGAACTTCTGTTATTGGATGCATGCACGTACCTGCAAGTTGTTTGTTTTCCTTTTTTGTATGTGCATGGTTGAAAGCTAGAGATAGAGTATTGTTTGTTGCTTGTTTTGCTCGTTGGACATGCTGTCCTGTGACCGACACTTGACCATAGGCACATGGTCTTGTGTGCTGGCCGGGTAAGCATGTTCCGAACGGGTTCATTTTCCGGTTCAGTGGAGCGAATGCTCAAGTGGGAGTGGAGCGCTCGTGGTACGGGACATCCCCGGCGTCTCGATGGTTCCGCGTCGGGAGGATACTCTGGCGGTCCAACCCGCCGCTGGGGACGATACACTGACCGTGTTAACACGTAAAAGAGAGGTGGCGCTACCGAGGTATGAAAAGAGAGTTGATTTCCAAATGAGGTCAGTCAATTTTGAAAAGCTTTGGTGTCATCGAATCTATTCTTGAAATTCCATTTCGGGCCCGAGGGCCAGTGTTTGACTAGGAGTTCTTGTTTTGATTGTTTTCTGGTAGACTCCTAGGACCTGATTGTTTGATGATTTGGTGATTGTGACATAATGTGTCTTTTATTGTGCTCACATCTTTGAGATCCCTTGCAGGGTACTTACTGGGCTTTCCTTTCGAAAGCTCAATACTTTTCCCTTCTCTCATTTCAGGTCCTAAGAAGTAGAGTGACCCGAGCTCAGGAGGCGTGCGAGAGTTGGGGGTAGGATATTTGCTAGAGCTTTGGAGGATCTCCTTGACTTTTGTTTCTGAGTGAGGATACTTGGCCTGGAACCTTTGTAGGGCCTGGATTTGTTAGGGCTTTGGACCTTGTACTTTATTTTTCCGCATTAGCACTCTGATTTGTATTTTAATAAGCTTTGAAGATCCCTGAAATTAACCTCAGTACTTTATTTATCAGTATTTTCAGAAAATTTAAAATTAACCATGCATGCATTCTTACTGACGAGTCTTATAACTATAGACCCATCTATAGAAGGCCTGAAGGTGCTTACCAGACCTACGATGATGGCCCTTGACGGTTCGAAGTGGCGTTAAGGATGCAGTGCGTGGTAGTTCTCCCTCTCTGTCAAGACCTCGCCAGGCCTACATAGACTCTAGACGCCCAATCCCGTTGAGTTCGATCTGGTGATCCCTCAGAGGCTCACCGTGCTCCTTCTCCCTTCGTCTCTGGTGGCAGTGCTGGCTCTCAACCGTGAGATGGCGTCAGGGTTTCGAGACAACCTCTTGTTTATAGAACCTCATGGAGAAATCCGAATAAGATACGCTCAAATAGATAAGGTTTATCTTCAATTTAAATGCTTCTTCATAGCTGGCGGGGAAGGAACTCGGCTTATGCCGCCTGCATGGAGATCGACGGGCCGTCTGTTGACTCTCTCGTCTCGTATTCGACATTCAAAGTAGACAAACGGTTGGTAGAGTGCCGCGTGTCAAGGCGAGAGGAACGATCGGTATCTTCACGCGTTTTCCACAGTGATGGTCGTCAGCGGTTAATTAAACCATCTATTAAATCATCTACTTATTTATCCTTAACTACCATAAGAACACATGTATTATCCTTAAGTTTCTTTAAAGATATATCTGTTACTCTCTCTTCTATATTTATTATTTAAATAGATTTGTATATACAAGTATACATCTCTATCTATATCTCTCTCTATATTTCTCTCTCTTTACTTATCCTGTACTATCAAAATATTGTTGCTTTCCCCAGCCATGCACGTCCGTCCCCTTTTTATTATTATTATTCTTTGGTTATTCTTTGCATTTAGACCCCTTTACACATATATTATTTTCATATCTCATGTGTAACTCCTTTATGACTCTAAGAAGCTCTAATTAAAGATTTAATAATTTTAATCCCTTATCTCTTTATATTTTTAAATTCGTATTACACCATCTTATCCTAATTTTTACCCATAATCAAATTAGTTTTAGATCTTTATCCAATCTCTCTCTCTCTCTCTCTCTCTCTCTATATATATATATACTTCTCCAGTTTGTCATGCATATGTATACTCACGTCCTATATATATAATATATTTATCAAATCACTTCTTATCTTCAATATATACTATATAGTGTTCATGAGATTTACTTTACATTAAGTCAAATATTTATATCTCATTCTAAATACCAAGAACTCCCTTAATTAACTATATAATTAAAGAAATTAGAAATCGTTTATTCCCTTTTAGTCTCCGATCTTGGCACTTTTATTTCTTTAGCCTAATAGCTAAGAAATTTTATTTTCCTAAAATTTTCGGGTTTTACAAGTAAATGACCCTTTGCATTTATCAAGATTAAAAAAAAAAATCCTAAACAATGTAATGGTTTTGTTACTATATGATAGGATAAAAGTGGGAAGACACGTGATATCCATCCAGACACACGCACAGCAGAACCATAGGCGATCCTCGTACCAGATCTCAGGGCATTCCCCATCAGGTACAGGGTATAATCATCTCCGAAACCCTAACCCCTTGTCCTCTTCAGAGTCATATCGCCATACCCCTTTCGGGATCCGATCGCCATGGTCCCTTCAAACCAAAGGACGAAGCAATGTCACACCAAACCATCGCCCCTCCTCGGATCTGAGCCTACTCAAACCAAGGCGGCAACAAAAAAGCCCCCCACCAACGACTGCCCATCATACTCAGAGCCCCCTGGCGCACTATCCAACCACAGCTAAAAAAAGGTTTCGAGAAACTTTTAGAAGAATAAACGGCTAGAGCCAACTTGGAGCCGAGGAGGAGCTAACTTGATCCGCAAGATAGCTAGCGGTCTGAGCCGCATGTGCAACGTCGACTTGAGCCAAAGATGATGGATTACGCTACAAGCAGCTTGAACTTCGAGCCCAACCTCCCTCGAGTCTATAAAAGAAGGGGAATACCTCACCGAAAAGGCATTCTCTCCCAACGGCGAAGCCCTGCCATATTAAAAATCTAGACCTCTTCTTCCTCTCCATGTACTTTAGCTCCAAAGCTTCACTCCCACCTCTTCTTCTTCTCTATTGTACTACGAAATTGATTCTCATATGACTTGAAGGGCCGCGTCGGCTATTCCATTGTCGAGAGGTGGTACTGGGTCGGTGGGGAACCCGTAGCGTAGAAATGAAGAATGAATAGTGGATTCAACTCTCACCGCTAGCTCCCCTGGTTTTTCCTCGATTTGAGATTTTCCATGTTAAATTAGTGTCCATCTCTTTAATCTCTTTTTTTCTCTCTTAGATTTCTACTATGTTCTAAGTCTCAATCTTAAAACAAATCCAACAGTTAGAGTGAAGTTGGGATCAAGACCGATTTTCACCCTAACACTATATATTAGCCCTTATTTGGTTCAAAGGGGGAGTTTTGAGGTAAGGGGTGAAGGGGAGTTTGGAGGGGAGGGTTTTGAATAATTTTATGTTTTGTTTAATGGAGGAGTGAGAAGGATGAATTTTTTTTTGTTTGGTTGTGAGTAATAGTGAGAAGGAGTGTAATGTGCATTTGACCAATTTGCCCTTTAGTATGAAATAAATAATGATAATGTTTGGTTGAGGGAAAGAGTAAGGGAAAGTGTAATGTGTATTATTACTATTAATTTAATACTAATTAATATTAATTATATTAAAGTTAAAAATTATATGAATTTCATTATAATTAATATTAATTATTAAACCAATTCAAATTTTATTATTATTAATTATATTAGTATAAAAGCTAGTATTAAACTAATTAATATCAATTATATTAAAGCTATTAATTATATTAATTTAAGTATAATTAATAGTAATTATTAAACCAATACAAATTTATTACTTTTATATATATTAGTATAAAAGCTACTATTAAACTAATTAATATTAATTATATTAAATCTATTAATTATATTAATCTAAGTGTAATTAATAGTAATTATTAAATCAATACAAATTTTATTACTATTAATTATATTAGTATAAAAGCTAATATCAAACTAATTAATATCAATTATATTAAACATTTTAATTATATTAATCTAAGTATAATTAATACTAATTGTTAAACCAATACAAATTTTATTACTATTAATTATATTAGTATAAACGTTAGTATTAAACTAATTAATATTAATTATATTAAAGATATTTATTATATTAATTTAAGTATAATTAATATTAATTATTAAAACAATACAAATTTTATTATTATTAATTATATTAGTATAAAAGTTAAAATTAAACTAATTAAAATAAATTATATTAAAACTAGTATAAAAACTAGGACATAGATGGAATTTTGAAAATAAGTGGATGTCAAGATGGTATTTTCAAGTGATTTTTTGAGTTTAAAAAATAAAAACTCTTCCACCTCTCCAAAAAAACACCAATTTGGGAAGTGAAAAATGAGGAGTTTGGGGGGATTTGTAACCTTTCCTCACCCCTGCTCACCCCCTCTTACACCCCCAACCAAACACAAAAAAAACCCTAAACCCCTCCTCCCCTCTTTAAGAACTTCTAACCAAACAAGAGGTAAAATTCAATTCATAATGTCTAAATTTCAGCAAACCTGAAATCAATATCAACAAATCAATCTTAAATAAGTTTCAGCAAATCCTAAATTTCAAAATCAATCAAAAAAATTCTTTAGAAAAATTAAAAATATTCCTGCTTAGTAATAAAATTTTTGAAAATTAAAAATACTCCTCTTAGTAATATAAATATACTTTTTAAAATTGAAATATCTACCATTTTTATAAAATTTCAAAATCCCAATATAGTTTTTTTTTTAAAAAAAAATCAAAATTATATGTAACCAATAGACTCATATAAATATATAGATAAATAGATACTTTTTATAATTAAAAATACTCCCATAAATAGACTTTTTAAAATTAAAAAAATCCTAAATTTGATAAAATTTCAAAAAACCAATTTATTTTTTTGATTTTTTTTAAAATTAAAATTATTTGTAATGATAGTCTCCCATAAATATACATAGATAGATAGATAGATACATTTAAAATTAAAATACTCCCGCTTAATAACATAAATAGATTTTTTAAAATTAAAAAATTCTAAAATTATGAGAAAATTATAAAATCCCAACCTAATTTTCTTGTATTTTTGTATTTTGTAAAAATTAAAACTAAATTCACTTTTGCTTAGTAATATATATATTATTTTTATAATTATTATTTAAATAAAAATGACAAAAAATTAGTGTATGAGATGGAGGAAAAGCATGTATCTAAGAAAAAAAATAATATTTTTTAAATATTTACAATAAGAATGTATGTAGGTCAATAAATCTATATATGTGTGGGATCGAAAATACCTGCCTGACATCATGTTTGTGAAGAGATACCATGCGATATATCGAATCACTCACTTTTTTTTAGTTTTGTGGGTTCTTCCATTCCTAATAGAGACAAACCTCTATTATTAATTACCCCAGACAAAGTCATGGGAACCTCCGATTAAAGGCAAAAGTAAAAGTAGAGACAATGAATGAAAAGAATTTATTTATTGCAGAATAAAATAATTTATTGCATATATATATGTCATTACATGGATGCATACATTTATTTATTTATTTATTTATTTATTTATTTATTTATTTATTTTACTTAAATGGCGCCGCCATGTATGCCTTGGAATATGTGCTTCATCATTTTGGAGTTTGCGCTGTTTTTTGTTGCCTCAAGATGCCGACTTTGCCACCGCCTTGAGATTCTGGGATTTATAATTTTAATGACCGCCCTGAAGTGAGGGTCCCATCGCCGCGTCGGGATGTACGCCATTTATATATTTTAGCTATCTCAGGATGCATGCTCGTTGCCGCGCTGAGATTTGCACTTCACTTTTAGACTTGTCTTTGACCATCTCGAGATGAGTATTTCATCACTGTTCCGAAATGTGTGTCGCTTTGAAATTTGTGCCTATTGGTCGCCTCAAAGTGAGTACGACTTTGAGATTTATATTTCATCACCGGCTTCAGGATGTGTGCCCCATCATCATCGCATCGGGATGTGTCCCCTAAATTCCTCCTCCCTCCTTTTTTATCGACAATTTAACCATGAAATGCCAATTAATTAAATCTACTCTTCATTATATATATATATATATATATATATATATATATATATATATATATTACCAACTTTCTCCTTTGCAAAATGGGCCCACTTCTCCTTTATCATATTTTTTAAAGCCTTTCCCTTCTGAATGGGCCGTTTATCCCTTTCTTTAAATTTTAATGACACCATAACACCATGAATATGGAATGGAGTGTGTGGGCTTTTGTTATTCTAAATTCTCCACTTAGAATATTTCACATCCACATAAAATGAATTTTTAAATAAGAGAATAACATTTAACCGTGTGTGGCGATTTGAAATGCATGGCTTTGGAGACTTATAGAAGCACGATCTACAGCATCCATATAGACTATGGGCTCCTCCATGTCATCATTTATTATGTCATTAGTTTAATGCCATTATGCATGGAGAAGAGTCATGTCATGATATCAAATCCAAGTTTGACTTCCTTTCTTCAGATATATATATTTCCCTTTGAAGCATTCGGTTGAACATTTAAAAGAGGATAATGATTACAATTGTTTTTTTTTTTATTTTTTTTTCTAACATGAACATCAACTGAATGATTTGGAGGAGAGCTACAAACATCATTTATTTGAGCATCAATACAACTTAAGAATGAATCTCAAAAGTTAACTCCATATGTAGCAGCATAAATTGGCCAGCACATTGCATGAACAACATGGAATTCATCTTCTATCTTGCGGTATTGATTTCTGAAGCTTCTCTTTCCCTTGAATCTCCATTATCACTTCAGCATTACTAGAATTATAATTTTTTTTAAAGACAAATAGTTGTAGTTCATCACTATAAGTAAATGCATGACTTGGTATCCATAAAATGCACTCTTCCTCTTCCTCCTCTTTACAGCAGGTCTATTGTTGTCAATACTTGTATCTTGCCATCACTAAGAGCTGCCAGCTTGTGCTTCAATTGATTTCCAGGTCATGGGTTCTTTCACACATTTGATCGAACAATAGAGGGGCACTTCATATAATTTAACATTTTTCTATAGCTTTGGAATGCTTTTCTTGACAAATTTAACAATCATTCATAACAAAATTAATAACATCTTTTCATCTTCATTCTTATGCTTTGCAGCAGCTTCTCCATCTCTACAGTAGCAGCAACTTTGTCTCTATAGCAGTAGCAGCTCCATTGGTCTTTACATAGCAGCAGCTTCTTCATGACAGCAGAAAACTGGCACTGTTTATGTGTCATGCCTCTCAAGAATTTCATCAAACATGGGAAGGACGTTTTATATAACTATGTTCATTATGCAGCTTTGGAACACCTTCTCAACAAGAATTTACAATAGGATGCCAACTGCAAAATTAAATAAGACAAGCATCAGATTCTCTCTTATGGAAACATAAACTCCAACCTTTTTCACCATCTGTTTTTTGCAATTAACATCTTCACCCTCTGCCTTCATCATTCTGGCACATTCAATCTCTGAATATACATTCCCCTCTGTTAAATTTCTTGCTTCATAGCTAAAGCTTCTTAGTTACAACATTGTCCAATATATTCATCATGTTTTGAACAAAAATTTTTATCACGTTCCTTGAAATCATCGAGTTCATTCTCTGGCTTGAGCTTTTAGTAGGAATCCATCATCTCCTTTATCAGAGACACTCCCAAAGCCGAGAGCAAAGGAAAGCTTTCCTCAGGCTTGGCTTAGGATGAATGCACTTGAGAGACTCTTTTGTAGATCCCTCTGATTATCTCTTGACAGTTTCCGTGGCTGGCTCAAATTTAAGTTCTGAAGCCAATGGCCAGAAATTGGTAATAACCAAGCGGAGACTTCTTTATAGCGGTAGCTACACTTTGGCTGCACCGTGGCAAAACGATGTAAAACAGAGGGGGGGCATTGGGTGATCAACCAGAGATGGCGCCATCTGGAAACACCTTCATAGTAATTTCAAGGAAGTTGAAATCCATATCATTCTCGGCAACTTCAGTGGCGACATAGGAGCACAGAGAGGGCACATCGGCAGTAGGCAGTGCTCGGCCGAAACTTAGTGGCTTCAATGCCTTCCTCCGGTGGCAGTGGGCTTGCGGTTCATCAACAGAAATAGGTGGCGACTTGGTTGGAACTGCGACGTCGGCAGCAAAAGAGCAAGGTGGTGGCAGGGCAACCGAGCTTCTCTTTCATGTAATATATATGTATATAATATGGCGACAGCATGGTGGACGGCGGCGAGATCTGTCCGGGCGGCAGGCAGCGGGCCAATCTTTGGTATGGAAGTGACTGGAATCGAGGGCAACAACTTCCTTCTTCTTTCTTTCACCGTGGACTGGGCTCTTTCTTTCGCTCCCTCCTCATTCTCACTCAAGAGTCTCATGAGAAAACTTATACTCTTTTTCTTCTTGGCTGCCATGTTCCCTTCTGCTCTCCCTCTACGGTGTTACAGTCTGGATGGATCCAAGCTTGTCTCCTTCGGCATGGCCATTAGAGACAAACTTGTGTCCACGTCCAACCGAAAACATCTCTCTCATTTTTTCCTCTCCCTTTTTTTTCTCATTCATTTTTTATAAAGCAGAAATGAGGAGGGGGATCATCTCCTTCTCTTTGGCCACCATCTTTTCTTCTTCTCTCCTCCTTTGATTTTCTCTAATTCCCTCTTTATATAAACAATCCCCCTTTGATTTTCCCTAAGAATATTCAAAATCAATCAATCTTTGATTTTTTTCCTTTCCTTTTCTTATTCTTCAGAAAAATATTCAAAATCAATCACTTTTTTTTTCTTTCCTTTTCTTATCCTTCCAAGAATATTGAAATTTGATATGATTTTTTTTTTGAAATATATCAATAAGATCATAATTGATTTTGATTTAAAAAAAAATCCAAATTCTAATTGGATTTGATTTTGATTTGATTGATTGATTGATTGATTTATTTATTTTTGGAAATTATATTTATATTTTCCCGTATTTGCCTCGTGACTTTTTTTCTTGGATTTGCCTCGGGATTTGTTCCCTTGAATTGACTTGGATTTGTCTCGAGATCTGTGCCCGTGGATTATCCTAGGATTTACATTTTTTTAGATTGTCTCGGAATCTGTGTCCTTAGCTTGCCTCGGGATATGACCGGATACATATTTTTTTATTTGGAATTAAAATATTTTAATTTCAATATATTTCAAAATATTTCATCATAACATTTCATTATTGGCTCCTTTCAAACATTGGCATCTATTATTTTCAATGTATATATATTTTTATATGTACATTTTTTAGACACAAACAATATGAAAATATAAAATAAATTTAAAAATTATATGTAGAAAATAAAAATTTGATGGAGATACATGTAAAATGTGATAGGTCAATGATTATATATGTAGATAATGAACTATTGGTCCCTGGCGCTGTTTGCTTTTTCCCTTGGGGTCCTTGGTTTGGGTGTGTGTATTTTGGGTGGAAAATAGTACCAAATAGTGCCAGGGACTAATAAATAAGTACCTCTTATATATGAATATATAAATAAAGGGTCAGGATCAAGGGACACACTATTTTGACACACCATTTGACATCCTTTTTCATTCATTGGTTTGCACAATGTTTTAACCAAATCCAACCGTATGGATGGAAAGAACATTGAAAAATAAGCAAACATGTCAATTTTCATACAATTTAGAAACTTGTAGGGTCTTCATCTTAACGGGTGAAGTTTTATACGGTTGGAATTTCACCATTTAATATGAAGACCCTACAAGTTCCTAAATTGTATGAAAATTGACATGCTTGGTTATTTTTTGATGTTCTTTCCATCCATATGGTTGGATTTGGTTAAAATACTGTGCAAACCAATGAATGAAGAAGGATGTCAAATGGTGTGTCAAAATAGTGTGTCCCATGATCCTAACTCATAAATAAATTATATATATATATATATATATAAGAAATATAAATATCCATATAATATTTTTTTAGTTGCATGCTATCCAAAATTTTTACTTTGTAACGATTTCAAATCTAAATCATCATAAAAACATGAAAATAACCACTTGAAGTAGTTTAATGTTTTCTGATAAAATCCCCACAAAATTTAGATAACAATTATTGCACTATAATGTTTGTTATGTTAAATGAAAATGGTAATTAAAATGCATGCAAAGTTAATTTCTCTGTTTGGTATCATAGGCTTTCTCAATTTTCCCCTTAATTACTCTAGTTAGTAAAATTAGGTTTTATAGAAGAGTTTTTTACTTACCACCCCTTGAAAATTAGCCAAATCACTTGTCACCCCTTCGTTTTTGAATAATACCCATAATCCACTCTTTTATTTTTATTTTACTTGTCACTCATGAGTTAGTTCTCCAAATCAAAAGTTTTGAATAATTTATAATAAAAAAATTTAAAAAGAAGTAAAAGACAAAAATACACTCATCTTTTCATAAATTATAGTTATCCATGTAATAAGTAATTAAGAAATCCTAAGATTATAAGTAAATTATGATTTTATTACTCTTGCTAGTAAAATTGAGTTTTATATAATTATTTTTCATGTTTAGGGTTCTAAAAAAAAAGGTAGGGCAAGGGAGGAAATAATTAATTTAAGACTGAACATAATTAGAATTTTATATATCCTATATTTTCACAGCAACTGTGTAATCTTTTTGTCACGCCTCGTCAAGGATTCAAGGCCCCGAGCATGTGCATAGACTTGTCGTACCCTAGTAGAGTCAAGCTTTGCTCGAATACAAGGCCTAAGTGTAACTCAGCAGATAACAACATAAAACATACACAAGTCAAAAGGAAATAAAATCATAAGGGGTCCATATTCCCTACATAAAGTCAGGCCCCTATACAGGTCCTACATAGAAAGTGTCCCACACAACAAATAAACATAAGAGAGATCCTCAGACCTCAGCAACTCCTAGAACCCTGACTGCGCCTCTGCACAAGCCCCTACACCTCGGGATCTGAAACAGAAAGAGCAAGTGCGTGAGCTTTCGAATGGAAAGCCCAGTAAGTACCCCTGTGGAGTCACAAAGACGTAGTATATCAACATGTCAACAATGAGACCACATCCCTAAGAAAAAACAACACTAGGAGTCTACCACAAATAAAAACAACGGTACGACTCCTAACTATAGAGGCTCTCAAGCTTTGTGATGATCTAGTTTCAAGAAAAACTCAAGGATCACCCCCGGTCAGCGTATCCAGCTAAGCGTTGTAACCATGACCCTCTGGTCACTCGATCCTCCTGTCGTAAGTCGGTAGTACCACCTCTCGTACGCGTTGACACGGCCAGTGTACCATTCCCACTGACGGGTAGGACAACCAAAGTATCTCCCCTCTGGCACGGCAAGCAAAAATGCCAGGGTGTCCCGTCCCTGATCATTTCCCTAACGGAGCCCCCACGCTCCATTGAGTCCGGGTAGTAGATACACAACAAAACAGGGATACCAACATCCCGAAACAATCATACATGCTCAACAGGAAAGAAAGCAGAAAAGATAACATGTATGAAATCAATAAACAACTATCAACACGATAAGAACAAAGCCAAGGAAAACTCCGAAGAGTTGGTACACGGCAAGTGTACTTACACAAGTATCAAAGATCAATCAATGATAACAGTATTAGGCAGAAGCACTTACCTCTTACAAGAGCAGGAAACCTCCCTAGTCTCTTACTAATGTGTCTCTAAGTCTCCACGACAGTATCTGATAATAGAGTCTACTAGTCTACTATGAGTATTGACAACAGTAATAAGACCCTACCTAATTCTTTCTCTCTCTCTCTCTCTCTCTCTCTCTCTCTCTCTCTCTCTCTCTCTCTCTCTCTCTCTCTCAGTGGACCATAGTCCAGACAAACGGGTCCCACTCGATATTTCATGGAGCTATTATTTCTCCTTTTTCAGACTTAGAACCATAGGTTGACTCTCCTTTTCATCCTTGTCAAACTAAAGTCAACCGAACAACTTTGACGCACCCTTGTCGAGTTAGAAGTCTATTAGATCGGGTCTAACTACTTAACGTTAATTTGGGCCCATTCTTATGGGTTTATCAAGCACATTGGATTTAAACTAGCCCAAGCCTATATAATTAAAAGGGGGCCAACCTTTAGCACGTGGCTAGCCATGTCTCCAAGGGTTAAGGCTCAACAAGTTGGTTTGGGTGGTCTTGAGTTCAACTCCCACCACCTACAATCTTTTTTTTTTTTTTTCTAGCTTTATTCTTTAGCTAATTTGACTAAGTCAATTATCTTATAACTTAGGTCCAAACCTTGGTCCTTTTAATTTAGCTTGATTGGACCCAACCATCAAAACTTAGCATGTTACATGATTTAATCTAATCATCTAGATACTTAGGTATTAATTATTTAAATACCTAGATGTTAACTATCAATTAATCTGTTTAATCAATTTAATTAAATCAATCACCAATCTTGATTAGACCTAACCATTTATTCCAATCTATCAAATTGACTAAGTTAGACAGATTAGACTTGACCCAATTATCTAGTCCAACCAGTTTGAGTTGGTGAACCCAAACTTGCTAAATTGATCAAGCCAGACCCATTTAGATCAAGTTAATTAGATCTGGATCCAACCAATTTAGCTAATGGACTAACCCTAGTCAAATAGATACATAAACTCTTTAATCAAACTCAAGTATTTGATTTAATTAACCAATTAATTAATTAATTAATTAACTTTTAATTTTTTTTTCTTTCTTCTTCTTCTTCTCTCCCGCGGCTGAGCTCCACCGGAGGTGTTCGCCGGAATTAGCACCCTCACGCCTGAGGACCTTCACTATTGGAGCTCCTTGCGCCGAGCTTCATCTCGGCCGGGGAAATCCTTTGCGCATACCAGCGGCGCCCTCTTTCTTCTCCTCGGGCCTCACTGATCTCAACGATGGTCACCCTCTCCGGCGAGCTCAAAACCTAGCTAACATGCTCAAAACTCTAGTCCTTCACCGAGGAAAGAAATTACCTCAGTTTACGGCCTCCTGGTGGCGTCAGCGGCAACTATTGTCCTTCCCCGAGCAACTTTCTCATTCTCTGATCACCTTCTCCGGCGACAGTTCTCTCTTTCGATTTCTCTTCCACTTTCGTAGATGTTCTGCTCCTTCTTGCTCAAAGATAGGGGCTGCTCTTATAGAGCTCAAGAGGATCGAAAAGGCGCCAGTCTCTCGCCCGTAACGGCTGGAGAAAGCAGAGAGATGGTCGGCGGTGCTAGCAGCCGTTTCCGGGAGTGGCGCGACCGTTGCAGAGGGAGAGCGGTTGTGCCTCGGGATAAGCTCTCATAGATGGACGTTGGTGATTCCCCCGATCTAATCCAATGGCCAGATACCCATACAGATGCCTCGTATCGTGCTTACAGTTTGGTCAGATGGTCACGATCACATCATGATCAACGGCCGGATCATCCCTTCCTGTCTCGAACTTGAGAAAATCTCAAGATGAGAAGCCCTCATCAACCCGCACCGCGAGGACACTCTCACCGCCCTCTCTCTCGGTGCCTCGGATCCAGCATGTGATCAGATGGATCTATTCTGGGCTTGCCACGTGGCCTCACGATTGCCATTATAATGCCTCGTGATCGGTACTAACTCATGATCTTTTAATACTGGCCGTTCAACCTCTTCTATAAGGGTTTTCATTTGGAAACATGGCCAGAAGTCCCTGAAACTTTATTAGGTTACATCTTAGTCCCCCTCCTGTGAGAGAGGACAATTTCAATCAGGTCCTTAACACTTTTGGAAATTATAACTAGGTCCCTATTGACCCCAAGGGTTTTATTCTTTTAAATTTTCTTTTTCCCCATTTAATCAAACCCTTTAATTAATTAGGGAATTTCTTTAATTATCAAACAATTAAAGATCATTAAGCACACATTTATTCTTCTCGAAAAAAATCTTGGATTTTTACACTTTTTTACACCCCATCCTTGTGAATCACTTTCTCTGGTCAAAGAAAAATTAATTACAAAAAGACCATTATTTTACATAATTCATTTGAATACCAAACATGTGGAAGTGTTTCCCACATATCAAATGGGACATAAAAGATTTGTCACAAGATTGAAACATGCAAATGGTAGAAAAAACAAGGTCGGCCTTTCTACTCTTAGTCCAGCAAAGTTGTTAACGGAAAGTCTATTGCATCTGAATCACCTCATGAGTCATGAGTTTGGCATATGCTGGGTAGTCATCAGTGGTCAAACACTTGTATCTCACCAAGTCTCAATATTTCTACAGCTTCCCTCTAAAGTAAAGCTAGGGCAAGTTGGTAATGAGGTCTAAACCGATACACCAAATCGCCTAGTGCATAGCTTACCATTTGTACTTGCTTTTCGGATCCAATTTGACCTGAAAATTCATTCTTTTGTAAATTATCGACCACCAATTGATTTCGAAGATTGTCTTTTTTTTTTTGATAAAAGTGGATAAACCACATGTATTGATTATCAAAAGGTTCCTTGTGAACTGTTGTTACAGATATTTCAGAATCATAGTGAAACCGAAAAGAACCCTTTTTGTATTTTGATAAGGATATAACACCTTAGAGAGTACAGGAGGACCCCCAAAGCCGCAGGTACTTCTCGGTAGCTATACCTTTTGCAGGTCAAGGTTGCTAGGGCATTCCCCACGGGAGTGTTCTATGCCATATGGATAGGTGTTTGCGACGTGGGATACGGGTAGTAGTCTATCCCTATCAAGATAAGCCTTTCATCCCTTTCCACTAGTAGGACACCCAGTCATTAGGGTAAGCTATTGCTATCATCTTTAAGACTATCTCTGTTGCCACTTTATTTTCATTTTTATTTTCCGGTAGGGCATCCATTTTGGATCTGACTTTCCGGCCGGTAGGGCATTGTTTATATATAAAAAATACATGTCCCAAATTCTATTCAAATTAGAATTCTAATAAATTTGATTTATCATAATTTTGGCCAAATCAGGATTTGATAAAATGGATAATGGGACAAATATGAGGTTATCCCGAGGCAATCTTAATTGTCAAATTGCCCCTGAGAACATGTCTCGAGGCAAATGCAAATTCCAAAATCGCCCCCGAGAATACATATCTCGAGGCGAAACTCAAATCTTAGGATAGCCCGAACACGTATCCCGAGGCGATCCTAAATAGCTCGAGAACATATCTCGAGGCATGCCTAAAATGCGGATCTCGAGGCGACTCAAAGAATACACATCCCGAGGCAAATCCAAGACAATCCAAGGGGAACAAATCCCAAGGTAAATCCAAAACAAACTAAAAAGAAGGGGGAATAATATATATATATATATATATATATATATATATATATATATATATATATATATATATATATATATATATATAAATGTAAATAATAATAATAAGGAAAAGGCAGTGGCTGACCAGTTTATCTCCATCCCATTATTAAATTTTAACATTAATATATATATATATATATATATATATATATATATATATATATATATATATATATATATATTTGATTGATCGGACTCACTAAAGCTTTGAGGATAAGATCAAATTCAGGATGTTAATTTCAATTAAAATAAAATATATGTATATATTTGAAATTATCAAGACTGGGTTTGGATAAGAACTCCCGCTTGTTCCTGCTATTACGGTGGTGACCCGGTCTTTCACACGATCTTGTGAGCCACTGAAGGGATTATTTGGGGTCAATAAAAAGAGGACCAGGCTGATAGAAGAAGGAGAGGACAGCATCAGACTGACAGAAGCGAGAAAGAAGACCAAACAGACAAAGAAAGAAGACGGAGATCAGACAGACAGAGAAGAAGGAGAGGCAGAAGAAGGCGAGGAAATCCGATCAAGAAGGTATATTACAATATATGTTTATTAATCTATATATATATAATAAAAAAAAAGGGGAAAAGGGAAAGGGGCTTCTCCCCTGTTCTTCTTCATCTCCTTGCTCGAGTCCGCGCCTCCACTTGCAGCAGTCCTTGACCGCCGCGCATCCACATCCTTCGTCGCCTCGCCCGGCCAGCCGCCCGCCAAAGCGCCCTTCTCCTCCACGTAGCGCCCGGCCCGAACCTCGCCCAGCGTCAATAGCGCTCTTGCGCCTCGGCGTCAGCGCCCAAGCCTCGCCTTCCGGCCGCACTGCAACCAAGATCCGCGCCAGGACCGCCTTCGACACCTCTATCGTGCCAGATCCGCGCGCGCCCTTGCTCCGCCCGACGCCGACGCCCAGCCGTCCACCACCGTACCTGCTCCACCCCCCTACAGGCCGCGCCCAAGCCTCCAGCTGCAGGCCCTCCGTCCGCCCGCTCCCTGCACGCACAGCCCCGCCAGCCCAGCCAGCAGCCAGCCGCCGGTGATCCCCGCGCGTCTCCGTCTGTTCCCTGCCCGGCTGCCCTTGCTCCTTGCCCATCGTCGCGCCTCCAGCACCGCCACCGCCTGCTGCCGCCTGCACCTGCCTCGTTCTGCCGCCCGCCCCTGCTCCAGCCGCATGCAGAGATGTCGCTTCCATCCTCCACGCCAGCCGCCTGGCCTCCGTGCCGAACTGCGGCAGCGCTCACGCCCCGGGCAGCGCCCCCCTTCTTGGCCAAATCGCCTCGAGCGCGCCCCTCCTTGGCTAGCGCCGGTCGCTGAGTTCGTCTCCTCCGTTAGCCCCTTGCCCGACCACCAGCACCTCCGCCCGCTCCTTAAAGATGTTGCCCGCCATCAGCACCTCCTTTACGCCAGGCCCCCTCCGCCCAAGCACTGTTGAAGCTTGAAGATGCTGCCCTCCATCAACCCTTGCTCCAGCTGCCGATACATCTCCGCGCACCGGCTCCCTGCTGCTAGCACCTGTGTGCCTCCCTGCTACTCCTACAACGGTGAGCCCAGTAAATTAAGCTCTCACACCTACTCGACACCAAGCGATCTGGCCGGCATACATGGTATCCCTATTTGGCCTTCTTTGTCTTTGCTATATATTCTTCTTTGATTCTTGATGTTCTTGATCTTTGATTATCGCTTCAACATTGGATCTTGTATTCTTGATCTTTGAAGATGGTTGCCGACTTGAAGACATAGATGCTAATTGAAGACTTTTTTCTTTCTGCTGTTTGTTAATTATGTATGTGGGAATGCTTGTATAAAAAGCAAAGCTCCAGATACAGGGAAACTCTGTCAAAACTTTAAAAGGAGTTGTTATTGCATAGGTTGCTGTGTTGCTGTTAACATTGCTGCAGATGTGACAAAAGAAAGGAAACTGCTGCTGTATGGCTAAAGAAATTTTGACAAAAATTATAGAAACCCTTGATGAGAAGGAGTATGAGAAGAGTCCAAGAGAAAAATTTTAATAACGATCAAAGATTTGTTGCAATAAAATACTCAAGAGGGTGAATAAGAGGCAAGAAAGGCTGCAGCATGGTTTTGAATGTGAAGTTGCCACCCTATGTTTTTTTTTTGACTGGTCGTTGCCACCCTATGTTTTGCACTACAATTTCTAAAGTTTGCTAGGAGGTCCCAAAGGTTCTTGACATTAAAGAAGCACAAAGTTATACAAGTTTTTTTTTTTTTTTTTTTAAATGTATAAGTGAGAAATGATACTTCAAGGAGTTGTAGTTTTCTGCGTTCACTGTGAAAGATTAAGATAATGATATGAAGTAAATAATGGAGGGGATATCAAAAGATTCTACTAAGGATCACACATTGTGAGAAAATGTTACTGCAGACTCAAGAATTCAAATGCCTTCCTCTGAATGTGGCACTAAAATTTCCATCCCCTACATATTTAACTATTAGAAATTGGGAGTGCTGAGATTGTTCTTGAAGTTGGAGCTATAGGGAAAGGAATTTGTGCCGCAAATAAGGGGTGATAATGTGCAAATTTCAATTCTAAGGCAAACAAGTCTTCCTTTGATTAGGGAACTTATCAGAAGATGAGATTGTAGCTGCTAATATAGTTGCAGAAGCTCTAAAACTGGAATGCTGCTGTCTTGAGCAAGCATGGTGCTGTTGATGGGAAAAGAAAAAGATGTTGCCAATACTTCTGCGGAAATCAGGAAGAGGCGATTGCAAGGTTACTTAAGGTAGGTAAGTGTTATTCGTTAGTAATCATCCAACAGGTCATTAGTACTTCTAGATGAAGCTGGTACAGGCACAAATCTATCCAAAGAAGCTGCCTTGAATCTTTTGTAGCAACAGGTTCACATTTTACAATGGCTACCACTCGTCATGGAGAACTGAAAACTTTGAAGTACTGTTTGAGAATGCATATGATGAATTTGATGAAGAGAGTTTAAGGCCAATGCTTGGAGTAGACAGAGCTGAAATTGATGAGGTCATCCTTGATATGGAAAGATGCAAACAAGACTTCCATTGATATCTTCAGGAGGCATAGCATTATTTGATGTTGTGCAGGGAGCTTCAAGAAGGCTTGTCAATGGCAAGGAAGAGAGTCACTGCCCCTTTTGAGGTTATGAATGACATCAAGAATTTTGGAGAAAGTTGAGGACAATCAAACCCATGGAGAAGTTTATGTAAATTACAATGAAAGCTGTTGTTGCTGTCACTATGCTGCTGCTATTACAAGGAAAGAGTTGTTGCTGTTAAAATAAAAAAAGGGGAAAGTCTGCTGCTACTGTAAAATAAGAAGAACATAAAGGAACCAATTTCTACAAATTCAGCCAGTTTGATCACCCTCCAATCAAATATTAATAACTTTAGCAGGGAAGTTCCGATTGAGGAGAAACTTGCGGCATTATAAACTAAATATCAAGACCTCTCCAAATATATATGGTGCAGCTCCAGTTAACAGATCAGTCGGTGCAGATTTCGATAGAGAAAAGGGTCAATTTTTTTTTGCTGTTTTATCGGTTTGACCATCATCCGGTCAAACACTGATAACTTCTTCTATAAAACCCCGATTAATGCAAGGTTTGCTACATTGGAAACTAGACTGACAAAGCTTTCCAGCCATGTGTAGTGCAGCTCCTATCAGCAACCCAGTTGGTACAGTTTTCATTGAAAAGAGAGACAAATTCCTACAGTTTTGTCAACTCGACCACCTTCCATTCAAATGCCGATCACTTTTGATAAGAAACTCTAATCGGGGCGAAATTTGCGGCATTGGAAACTAGATTTCTGGAGATTTCCAACCATGTATGGTACATCTCTTACTAGAGACCCGATTTATAGCAGATTTCGAGAGAAGGAAGCCAATTCCTGAAATTCAGCCAGCTCGACACCCCTTCGTTCAGACACTGATAACCTTTGCTAGAAAACTCCGATCGAGATGAAATTCATGGCATCGGAAATTAGACATCCAAGGCTTTCTACCCATATATGGTGCGGCCCATATCGATAGCCCATATGGTACAGTTTTCAGTCATAAGATGGGGCAGACTGCTGAAAACTCATGAGCTATTAGCGACCATGACGCGATGGCACTACAACAGGAATTCAAAGGGCGGCGGCGAGGCATACAAGGCGGCGGCGTCACTTAAATAAATGAAAAAAAAAAAAATATCCTATGATATGTAGTGAAATTCATGTTATGCAAATAAGTGAAGTACTTTTGTTGCCTCTACTTGTTCTTTTGCCCTTAATCGGAGGTTCCCGCAATCTTATTCGGGGTAATTAATAATAGAGGCTTGTCTCTATTAGGAATTGAAGAACCCACAAACAAACAAATATGACATTTGTGCTTCGATATATCGTTTGGTGTCTTCACGATGCCAAGCGCGTATTTTCGATCCCACAGGCATCCCATTAGGATCAGACTTTCCGAAGTTGTTTCTTTACTCTGCCGATAGGGCATCCCTGAGGGATCCGACTTTTTCAGTCTTTTTTTGGCTTCAGAGAGTTCGCCCCGATGATAAGCTCACTTGTACCCCTATCGTCTGTAACGTCCCCTATGTTTCGAGGATTACTCGGCCACCGATTGGGACCAACCAACTCGTATCCCAGCACACGTACACCATTTCGATAGGGCATGGAGATTCCTGTAAGGGACAAGAGTGAATTTGATTGCAAAAGTTTGGTTATATGGGAGTGTCCTAGGCAACTATGGGGTTTTGATTGAGGCCCTCTTGTGGCGTCGTCATTGTTGAAGTCTCTTCCGGGTATGTGTGGCTCCATCGTGCCTCTGATGGTTACTAGGCTGTGCTTCGCAATGGTATGCATCAGCTGGAGCATATGTCTCCTGGAAACATGGGCTGCCTCAAACCATGATAGTAGGAGGTAGTTCGTCTGTCAGATTAGGTCCTTGTAAACATGTTGTTTATCTTGGAAGCATCTCTGGTTCTGCTCTAACCATATGTTCCATATGATGGCCATGGAAGTGAGGTCCCAGCTTGTATGGGCTTCCTTTGCCAATGATCTGGAAGAGTCAGTTCCCCCCTACAGATCTTGTATCTGGGTTGGGGGAACTGCATGTCCAAAGAAGAGGAGGGCATAGTCTGGCCATATTTCAGAGGAGAAATAACATCATAGTAGCAGGTTCTCAGTGGTTTCATCCTCTCCGGTTCGCTCTCCCTGCCATCCTCATTTTGCCTGGTTTTGCAAAGTGAGGATTTTATCTTTATGTGCCAGCTAAGCAAACATCTTGATCTTTGAAGGGCATGCTTGCTTCCAGAAGGTTCCCTGCAATGTGCCTCGCACTCTAGTATCAATTCAAAACTGGTATAGTGATTTGACAGTGAATTGTTGGTTTGGGGTAAGTCTCCACAGCCTACCGTCCTCTCCCGTACTGTTCATCGAGGATGTACGGTCCTGTATTTGCTGTAGCATATTGACTTTTTCCATCGATAGTAGACCTGGTCGCAGAAGTGGTCGCCTCCGTCATAGTTGTCTGTTCGCCCCCTGAACTGTAAGTATCTCTGACTCGATTAGTGTTCTTAGCTCCGGAAGTCGGGTGCATGACCATGTCTCCTATTCCTGGTGTTGGTTTGATGTTCTCCATGACCATGTCTCTTTGGTGCATGATTCCTTTCCAGAAAAATGATGCAGTTCTTGGTGCCTTCTTGAAAGGATTGATGTATGAGCTGTGGAAGTAAGTCTTTTGTATAATCTTCTAGTAGATACCTGCTTCACCTCTTAGGAGCCTCCACCACCACTTTCCGAGCTGTGACTTATTGAAAGCTTGGAGGTTGATGATCCCCCATCCACCATGCTCCTTTGGCCTGTATAGATATTCCCATTTCGCCACCCGGTAGGCTTTGGTTCCCTGGTTGGCTCCCCTCCAAAGGAAGTCTCTTCGGATGACCTCTATCCGCCGTATCACCCAAGTTGGTAGCATGTATATGGCCATCTAGTAGGTGGGTATTGTCGTGAGGACGACATTGAGTAGCGTGACCCAACCTCCCATCGAGAGCAGCCACGCCAGGAGCCGAGCCTGTTGCTGACTTTTGCAATCAGTTGGGTCCATTCCTCCTTCCTCGAGCGTTATCCTGTCAGTGGTATTCCAAAATAAGTAATTGGTAAGCTCAACACCTGGCATCCCATTATTTGCGCTAGGTCATCTGGGTTGGTTTCCGGGGTCCCGACCGGGACGATGATGCTTTTGGCAAAATTGATTTTGAGACCAGATAAACCCTCAAAGAGATAGAATATGAGTTTTAAGGTGCTGAAGTCGTGTAGGCACCCTAAGCTGAAAACTAGGAGGTCATTCGCATATTGGAGTGCATTGATTTGCGTGTCCTCTTCCCGGCGGATTCTGTATCCTTTGAACAGCTGTGCCTTTGACGCATTTTCGATCATGGTTGCAAACACGTCTGCAACAAGGGTGAAGAGTATGGGCGAGAGGGGGTCCCCTTGTCGGAGTCCCCTTTGGTGTCGGATGTATCCCCTAGGGGTACCATTTATCAAAAATCGAGATTTGGCTATATGAAGAATTGCATGAATCCAACTTCTCTATCGTGGGTAGAAACCCCTGGCCTCAAGCACCTCCATTAGGAACTCCCAGTCAATAGTGTCAAAGGCCTTCTCAAAGTCCAATTTCATTAATACCCCTCTGTTCCTTTCATACCATTGAAAATCTCTTCAGCTGCGACAATATTATCCTGTATGCATTTGCCTTTTATGAATGCAGTTTGGCTCTCTCTTACTAGCTTAGCCATGACTTTTTGGAGCTTGTTTGCCAGTACTTTAGTGATTATCTTGACAGAGCAGTTGAGGAGACTGATGGGTCGGTAGTCCTTGATCGAGGTTGCCGCGTTGTGCTTTGGTATGAGAAGAATGTGTGCCCAGTTGATTCGCTCCAGATTTACTGTTCCTTGATGTAGTTCTTGGAAGGTTTGGGTGATGTCGTCCTTCATGAAGTGCTATCCATGCTGGTAGAGGGTCGTGGGGAATCTATATGGACCCGGGGCCTTATCCTGGTTTACTTCTTGGACTGCCTGTTTGATCTCCTCTTCGGCCAAGGGTTCCTCCAGCTGGGATAGGTCAACGCGGTCCCTATTTTCAAACATCTTTCGCCAATCTGTGGTGTATCTGAATTCTCTTTTCTTTCCCAGGAGGTTGGTGTAGTGGTCTGATATGGCCATCGTGATGTGGGTCACGTCTCTGATCGATTGCCCATTAATCTGCAATTGGTGTATCCAGTTCCCATTCTTCCTTTGATTTGTTATGGAATGAAAGTATTTTGTGTTTCAATCCCCCTCCTTTAGCCATGTTAATCTCGAGCATTGTCGCCAGAGTGCCTCCTCTTGTCATATAATGTTTTCAAATTCCTTCCTGCTTGATGAGAGTAGGTCCTCCTCGTCCGTGGAGAGTGATTGCTCTTCACTCCGTATGTCTAGCTCCTCGATGTGTCGAAGCAGGTCCTCCTTCCTTTGCCTTTGGTTCCTCCACATTTCTTTTTCCCATGATTTTAGATGGCCCCTTGTGTGTCCTAGTTTTTTGGACCACTTGAAAGGTCCATCACCCACCTCCTGACACTGCTCCCACCAACCCTTCACCATCTCCCAGAACCCTTCCTTCTCTCCCCAGCTTCTGTTGAACCAAAAAGGGTATTTGTGTGGCGTCTGGTTTCCACACTCGAGCATGATTGGCGTGTGGTCCGATCGAATGAGGGGGAGTACCGACTGCCAGATTCTTGGGAATGCCGACATCCATTCCATGGAGAGCAAAAATCTGTCAAGGCGTGTCATCGTTGGGGACTCCCTGCCGTTGGTCCATGTGAATCGTCTCCCCATGAGCGGGGGGTCATATAGTTGTAAATCTTCGATCATTTGGTTAAAGTCTTGCTGTTCTTGTGTGTTTCTTTCCGCGTAGTTTCTGTCTTCTCTGCCCCGTATTGCATTGAAATCTCCCCCAATAAGCCAAGGCCCACTCCATCGTCTTCTTATGGTCATTAGTTCATCCCAGAAGGTAGTTTTGAGTGTCCTCTTGCATGGGCCATAGATGGTTGTGATTATCTATCGAGTATCGTCCTTCTTCCTTTCTAGAATGGTCGTCATTGAGAAGGTATCCACATGGTTGTCTATCATTTGGAATTGTGATGCTTTCCACCTCATACAACATCCTCTCCTAGTGTTGAATGCCGGGAGGATGATGCGCTCCCCGTAGGGCGAGCCACCTATGGAGCGCCAGATATGGTTATCAATTGACTAGAGTTTTGTCTCTTATAGACAGAAAATGTCAGCCTTTAGTGTTTCGATGAAGTCTCTGACTAGGAATCGCTTTTTACACTTCCCTGGACCCCTTACATTCCATGATAATATTTTCATGTATTAAACATGCTATGGCCCTGTAATGTTCGGGGATAGGGGCTAGTTGCCTCCCGGCTCTCCTGAGCTCTATTTCGCTTCAATTGCTCTCATGTGGTTGATAATTTGGCTAGCATTACTTGTTGTATGTTCCAGATGGACACCCACCTTCAGGGCTTTGGAGATAATGTCCTCGTTGTTCCATTCAGCAATAGTGAGTGGTATAGTTTGGAATTATTATCCAATGGTCTCGGTACCATGGAGTCATCCATGTTACCGAGACGTGGCATCATCTCGGCCGCAAAAGGCGGCTCGGGATATGTGCACTTCATACATCCCAAGGCTTGCTTTATGGCGTGCCTCGGGATGTGTAGCCCGAGCAGTCCTTTGCGGCCGAGATGATGCCATGTCTCGGTACCATGGATGACTCCATGGTACCGAGACCATGGGATCAGCTCTCTACAGTTTGTAGTGATGTGGATTCTCTGGCCTTTGCAGATGGTTTGAGTTTCCTTATGCTTCTTTGAGGTTGGGTCTCCATGTTGGGTTGAATCTGTTTAGTGTTTGGTGATGCCTGTTGTGTGATAATGGGGGGAATTGGAGGTTTATTTTTCCTTGGACGCCCCCTTTTTTTGGTGTTTTGATTCCTTATGGCCTTGGTTCTGCATCCACAAGAGTACCATCTTCTCTTATGTTGGATTCTTATGTCCTTGGCAGTATTGGGGTGTTTTCATGCATTCCATTTCGGCTTGTGATTGTGTCCCATGCCACATTAGTGATGAGATTCCATGTGTTGTTGATTCTTCTTAGGGCAGCTTTGTTTAGGTCCAATTTTATATTCCCTCCCAAGTTTATTATTTTATTATCTCCTAGGATATTCTGAGAATGTGGATACCCCAAAGGCCCCTCAGAGCTATTCATTTCATTGGGTGAATGTTCCATATCAGTGTGGGTTACAATGGGGATTTCTTTAGCATTCTGGGCCAGGTTTAATGGATTTTTGGTTGCTTGGGCTGCTGTTGGTCCAAGGTTGGTTGGTGTATTTGTTGTTGGGCCAGATACAGTTGGCATGGTGGATGGTGGAATCAGCTCAATCAGGACCGGTTCAGTGAGTGTCTGATGGGTTGATGTGGGTTCGCTTTCTGGAGCTGTGTTGGGAGCTCGATTTTCCATTGGTCTTGGTCCTTTCAAGTTGCTTGGACCCTTTCCCGCCCGGTTAGGTGGATGAGCTCGTGCCTTGCGTGTGCTATGGTAGGGTCCACACGAGCCACCTGCAGCGATGGGAATTACTCCAGGTCTTTGGATGAGAGATTTGGTTTGGTAGAGGGGATCCAGCTTGTCTGGGTCCCATGCCTTGTAATCTATCCATTTGCTAATTTTGGAGAAGTCTGCGTTCGCCTCACCCTAGTCCCTGATTGGAATTGATTTGAAGTGCCACTTGTCTATTGCAGATTCGTCAACGCCCATGCCTTGGTCATCCTCCCGGCTTCATCTTGACGACTTTCCTTTGCTAAGTCTTGTGTCTTATCCCATCTCTGTGTTCTCTCCGTACCACCTCCTGCGCCGGTTGCCCTTGATCCTGCGGTCCTTCCTCTGCACGTCATCTCGGGAGGAGTGGTGCCAGCTCAGATCGGTTCCTCGAGACGCAGTCCAACGGCTCTCTTAGGATGATACCTTTTGGTCGCTGTCCTCCGCCACCCGCCGGTGCTATACGCGAGTCATCGGCTGGAGCCTTTCCTTTCTCTTCTCATGATGCTCTAAGCACCGTAGTGGCCTGCTGGATCTCCCTAGAGTGTTCCTTGACCTTCTCAGCCATACCTTTGGACAAGCCACCTTGACCTGCTGGCCGGCGGGGGGTCCAAGGTAGTGGGGCTTGTCCGGCCTCCATCTCCACCTTGAAGGTATGGATGCGTGTTCCCATTGTGCAGTACACGAAGGTGGGGAGAGTTCGTGGTCTTTGAATGTGGATATAAGCTTGGACGTCATCGGCCACCGACGTCTCCCTTTCACCAGTGTAGATTAGTTCGCCGACGGGCTTCACCATTCTGGCCGCCGAGTTCCGGTTCCAAAAACAAAAGGGGAATTGTTTTACCATAACCCATCTAACTTCTCCTTCGGCGTGTGGCGGGTTCCAGAGGTCCAGTGACCATAGTGAGAACGCTATGGAGAAGTTCAAGTATTCCAGTGGCCCCAGTGGCCTCCATTCGCCTCGCCACTTCAGGAGATGGGCAGACGATGAGGTACCTGCCGTCTCTCATCAGCTTGATCGCCCATTCCCAACTCTCTTCCATTATCGTCTTCAGCATCTCCTCCACGCTCTGACGGAGTACCATTCCTCCACAGATTGCTGTCACCTTGCCTATGGCGAACCTATGCATGTTTTCCATTCCGGACAGCACGTCGTTGTCTATGGCCATGGTGATGTATTGGTGTTTAGCCTCTAGGGAGTCCTCCTAGTTCTCATCTTGGCGGTGCGCTACTACAGGGGCCTTGGGTGGGAGTTTCTTCTTCTTTTCCGCCGGTGGGAGAGGATTGCGGCCAGCTTCAGGATGGGAGGGTCTTTTATGGTACTGCAGCTCCATCTTTGCGTGGCAATTCACCCCTTTGCGACCGACTCCCCCGCAGTGCCAGTAGGTCGGCGCTCGTCGGCATTCCAGCGCCTTGTGGCCTGGGTGGAGGCACTGTCCATACACCACGATTATCCCGGCCGAAGTATGAATGGTCGGCGGGGAGCGCCTTCCTGAGGGGGGGTCCGCCCGGCAGTGGTCCTTGTTTTGTTCCCGATGGCGCTTTCGCCTGGCCGGTTCCCAGCCCTTCTCTCCGTCAATGTGGCACTCAGACTGATCCTGTGATGTCCCTTGTCGGCTATGATGCTTTTCCTCCGGCGGGGTAGGGGGCCTACATGGAGGTTCTTGTTGATGTCTGCGTGGGGGTTCCTGCCGGCACTCTGTTCGGGATGGTTGCATCGCCCTCGTCTCAGCTCTTTGCAGTTGTGTATTCTCCCTTTCGTTGTGTTCCATCAGTTCTTCACTGCGCTGCCACGATTTTGGTCCTTCAAGTGTAGCTTCAAGTGTAATACCAACAGGTAGTGGAACAAGATCCCAAGTATGCATCCGTTGTAGAGCGCCAAGCTCCTTGGCCATAGCCTGCTGCTAGTGGATATGCGGGAGTGCCTCACGATAGGATCTGGGCTCGAAATGAGAATGAACAGCTGCAAGAAAGGAGACAAAGCTAGCGGAGTAGGTGTGAGTAGTGGAAAGGGCAAACCTAGCTGGAGGACGACGGAGTCGATAGGGGTTGCGACGGGGAGAGATAGCAGGAACATCTTCAACAGGAGGAGGGCCGAGGTAAGGGCGGTAGGAGCACTAGAAGCATCACCCGACTCAGAAGGAAGAGGCAGTGGCGGAGGGGGAGACTCAAAGGAGACCGTAGGAGAGTCCACATAAGGAATAGAAGAGTCCGGTAGTACAACAGAAGGATATGGAGAAGACTGAGCAGGTGATGACTGAAGAAAGGAAAGATCAGGAGGGGAAGTGGAAAAGAAGGAGGTGTCCTCGAGAAAAGTGACATGATGAGAAATGCGAAGACGACGAGATGTGGGATCATAGTAGCGATAGCCCTTGTGCTCAGAGTTATTGTAACACCCTCTTTCCACAAGGTGACCGGTGTCACACCAGCTGGGTCGGGAGTGCACCCAACCCATAAGCTGTAAAATCTAGAATCATAATCTGAGGAAATACTCTAGAACAGAGTCATAGTCATAACATAACCTGCTCCCTATTGGGAGTCCAGACATGACCGAGATCATGTCATAATACAATACACTACAAGTCTGGGCAGCAAGGCCCCAAATACAACAATAATCCAGATTACATAACAAGTTCTCGATAATACAACACAATGTAAAACAGGTAGTCAAGCCAGAGCCATCTAGACCTCGACCCTTGCCCGTAGCACGACCTACTGTGCGGGCCCCTGCCTAAGCCCTGCAATGTAAAAACAATAACCAAGAGGCTGAGCTATGCGAGCTCAGTGAATTGTGAACTATTCTGCCAGGTATTCTTATACATGTCCCATATTTCCCAAATTCCCAAACTAAGTAAAATACTAACATGTAAGCGATTCAAAACATAGAAATTTGTATATTATCTTGAATTGAGTTAACATGCCAATGAACTCAGAAACCGGAGAAAACCCGTGTAAAACAAATATGCTAAACATAATCATCCTTTGCATAGTAGATTCAACTATATAAGTATGCAAGACCCCCTAAGTACTAGCATGCACCCCTAGGTTCAATTTCCCCGGAAGAAACAACTATCAAGGGGCATGTCCTGCCCCACCTGATCCTCGGGCGCAGAGCACCCGTCCTTGACGATCAGAGGTATGTCCTACCGTGACTGTATCGTCATGCAAAATGCACCTCGCACTGATGTGGGCTTCTCGGAGCCGGGATGAAATTTCATGATAAAACAGTTGAAAGTATGAATTTTTAGAAAGCATTTGAAAAAATCTCCATCCCTAACCCAATATCAATGCTCCTAATTCTATCCTCGCTGAATCTTCCGGCTTGTCTAGCTAGGGTGCAGCTTATCTTACCAACTCCTCAGGCTACCAATTTAGGGTATTTCTTTATAGAGAATATACTAATTCACCTTCATAATCTATACAAGCTCGAAAACCACAATGCTAATATAGAAATGAAGAACCACCGGCAAACACAATACAAATCAAAATTCGCATAAATCACGAGAAATTCAAAATGCGTTGAAATTCTTGTACAAAGCAAAATGTACAGAAAGTCCACTCACTTAAGTCCAACAAGGATCCTAGGAATGGCTTGGTCCTTCTTCCACGTCCGCGAGCTCTCTTCCTCTTCCTAACATTTATTAAAACAACTAAATAAATGCACGATTCGTGTTTTCCATAATTTAGGTCTATATTTATAAAATACGGAGATTTAAGAATACGGATTTCATGTTCTTAACTTAGACTTAGATTTTTACTCAAGGAGCATACGAAAAATATTAGACTCATAAGAACATGTTTCCTTACTCAACTAGCATTACTTGTCTTCCAACCTCTTAGAATGCCCTTTATCATGATCGATGATCAACTTAGTTACTCTAAACATGAACATTAAACATGGCCATCATAGAAGCTATTTTTACTTAAGCAAGTTAACTAGCATGCTTCCTAGCACCACACATTTACATTTGACTCCTTACTACGAAAGCATGAGCATTAGGAGTTAAGAGCATGAATCCATATAATTTCCTACAAAAAAAATTGGGCAGCATCTCCCCTATAATATGGGCCCCGAAATTATACAAACAATCTCTCAACATTCACATAATCATCACATATTCACCATGGAAATCATCATGTAATATCCTACAATAACACATATATCATTAACCTCTTCCATTCCCCAACTTAATTCCTCAATTAAAACATTAGTAGTAGGGTTATTCCCCAAAATCTCACAATTCGAATGGTAGGCCTGCAGATCGATGATGGCGGCTGTCAAGCACCGCTAACGAGCTAATTAGTCCACCGGAGAGGAAGAAGGAAGAGAGGTGGTGGTGGTGCTTTCAATGGGGGAATGGCTTGACGCTGGATGCGCTGGGCGACGCAGGTACAAGCTGTATGCTGACCGACGGGGTGTGCAGGTGTAGTGCAGCCTGTCGCCTGTGCGCACAAGGGGGCGGACTGCCGGTTGGGAGGGGGGCACGGCTGAGCTCCGGCGGCTGTGAGGCCCTGTCACCGACCAGCCCTGGTCGTGAGATGAAGAGAAGGTATAGAGAGGGAGAAGTCAAGAGGAAAGTGAGAGAGCTTCACCCCTTTTAAAGTTCATTGTTTTTTTCTTTCTCAGATCTAGATCAGAGATGGTGAAATAAAATATAATATTTAATATTAATTATTTAATCTATTTCTTGTATTATCTTATCCCTACAATTTATTTTAGTCTATCTCTCACCACTTGCATTATTTTATTTTATCTTGCTCCACTTTACGTCCCATCGCCCCTTAATTATTATTATCTTCCTAATAAGATCCCGACCCAGATCCGAGAATCCCGGGTCAAATATATCGATTGTCACGGGAGCACTGTACCCCCACGGGTCTGCCTTTTGTCAGATCAGATCCGCAATTACTGGCTTTCTACTCGCCCGATCTACTTTATCGGAACTCCAAATGTTTGTCTGTTCCCATTAATAAATCCAGATTAATTAACACTTACGTAGTTTATCAACTAATCAATCCGGCTTCCAACCTTATCCACTTCTAACAATTCCGAAACGGAGTGGCCCAACCCACTAAGGCCTCATCTGGGGCCACTAGTCGCGAAGTTGGGATTCCTAAACCCTTAATTTCCGATTTTCTCTTATTAAAGTTTTCTTTTTCTTTTTCTTCTTTTTTTTTATTAAGAAAAGATTCAAATCATTATTAATTTTCTAATCCATCTCTTATATATTAGAAAATCAACCAAAAGATAACTCAGAAATTCCGGGGCGTTACAGTTATAGCCAAGAAAAATGCACATAACAGAACGCGGTGAAAGTTTGGTCCGTTCAACTGAGGGCAAGAGCACAAAGCAAACACAACCAAATGTATGAAGATGACCATAAAAAGGGGCACAAGAGTAAAGACACTCATAAGGAGTGACACCAGAGAGAATAGGGGAATGAGTGCGATTAATGAGATAGATAGAGGTCATGACTGCCTCAGCCCAAAAGCGTTGAGGAACAGAAGAAGAGAGAAGGAGTGCATGAGCGGTTTCAAGAAGGTGACGATGCTTTCGCTCAGCAACACCATTCTGAGCAGGTGTGTGAGGATAAGACTGCTGAGAGAGGGTGCCATGAGAGGAAAGTAAGGCACGGAAGGAGGTAGAGAGATACTCACCAGCTCCATCAGAACGAAAAACCTTAATGCGTTTACCGAACTGAGTATGAACCATTTGTGCAAACTGACAATAGATGGAAAACACCGTAGAGCGTGAACGCATAAGTTAAAGCCAAGTGTAACGTGAAAAATCATTAATAAAACAAATATAGTAAGAAAAGCCTCCAAGAGAGTAGGTAGGGGCAGGCCCCCAAACATCAGAGTGCACAAGATAAAATAGAGCAACAGAAGCAGACTCACTAGAAGGAAATGGAAGAGCCAAGTGTTTGGCTAACCGACAACCCATACATGTAGATAAGGGACTCAAAGAAACAGAACCAAGACTGCCTGAACTAGTTAACAGTTTCAGGCGATCACGAGATACATGAACTAAGCGACAATGCCAACGATCTAATGAACACACAGAAGCAGTAAAGGATGAAGGACTAATGGAAGTAGAAACTGATGCTGGTAGATGAAGATGCTCCAGATGATACAAACCGCCAACTCTACGCCTGGTCCCAATCCTCCGGCCTATAAGATGGTCCTGCACAGAACAATCAGAAGAGGAAAAGGTAACAATCATACCATGGTCAGTGAGCTGACTAACAAAAATAAGATTTAAGGTGAGGCCAGAGACATGATAAACTGCGGGAATATCAAAGGAAGTAGAGTGAAAATGACCAGGCTGCATGACAGGCAAAAGGACCCCATCAGCAGTGCGAACAGTGGATGAGGGTTGAATAGTAGAAAGATCAACGAGATGGGTGAGATCTGGGGTCATATGATGAGTAGCACCAGAGTCCAAGATCCATGAGGAGGAAGTCATACCAGAAGCAGCAGACATGGCAGAGGAAGACCCAGACTGCACGGCCCGCTGCATAGCATGTATCTACTCAGTGAGCTGAGCCATTTGAGATGCAAAGTCTGAAGTGGAGTCAGAAGCGGAGGTCTCTACAACAGTTGAATGAGGAGAGTACGAAGCCCCAGGAGTACGCGTCTGGGAACGCTGCTGTGGCGGTGACCATGGACGCTTGGGACACTAAGCCTTCATATGCCCTGGCCGCTTGCATTAATGACACAAAAACTGAGGACCGGTAGAGGCTATCTGCAGAGCGGAGGGAGAGGATAATACAGGAGACCCAGAGTGACGTGGAGCAGCCACAGCAAGAACGGTGTCAACTAAAGAAGAGCGAGAGATAGAGAGAGTGCTCAGCCTAGTCCCCTCAGAGATAACACTGCGAACCACATCGTCAAAGGAAGGTAGAGGATCCCGATTAATCAGCTGACTGCGAACTGACTCAAAATCGGGACGGAGACGCATCAAAAACTCATAGGTCCGCTGGATCTGGCGAGAACGTGTACGAATCTGACAACAAGTGCAATGCTGGCAAGTGGGAGTCTCCAAAGAATCAGACTGACGCCAAAGAGACCGCAACTCAGTGACATACTCCCGGACTGTGCGCTCACGCTGCTGAATGTGACCAATATCCTACATAATAGCGTACCCACGAGCAGAGCTGGACGACTCAAACATGTGACGCAAGTGCTCCCACATCTCACGAGCGTAGCAAGATGTCCAATTTCCATCCAAACATCAAGTTTACATGACTAACATATGAGGGCCATAGCTCGATGGTCAGCAGTATACCAAGCACGGTGATCAGAAGAAATAGAAACATCAGAGATAGAACCATCAGAGATATCAGAAGACACAAAAGGCGCCGGAGAGGTGCCATCAACATGCCCAAACAGATCGAGTCTGAGAAGAATGACTCGGACGGTAGTAAACCACTCCTTATAGTTGGTGCCATTCAACTTGATATCTATCGGGGCGAGAAAACTAGGAGTTTGAGATGGCGAAGATGTCATGATAGATAGCAAGCAACCAACAACACCAAACACTAGCCAGTACCAACCAGCTCAAATACAAAGAAGCACCGACTAGCTCAAACACAAAGAGACCAGAAGTGTTTGCACAAGTGAAACTGCTAACTTAATGAGATGGATATGATTGATGTGACAATTCTTATCAAATTTTTCAACAGCACAACTTTTGACAGCTAAAACAACATAATTTTCAGTACAACAGTCACTTTGATGTGACTAAAGCACCACCCCAGTGAGATTTAGTAGCTCAGATCACCGTCTTCACCGGAGCTTCCTCGGAGCACTCAGTCCTCAGGTACGCAGCAGCGGAGCAGCAGCCGTTCGTCACCGGAGGAGCACGCGCAGCAGCCGTCACCTCCCGAAGCTCGCCGAGGACGCAGCAACAAGGACACAGCTCAAGCACACAGCTCAAGACGCCTTGCAAGCAAGCACACCAAATTTCGGCCTCCTACCACCACCTCAAGACGCATAAGCACCGCCTACCTACCAGCTCAAGACACAACAGCAAGGACACAGCTACTAAAGCAACACCCCAACACCCTGCTCAAACAGCTCAAACACAAACAGATGAGCTCTCCAGCCACAAAACAGAAAACAGACGAGATGAGCTCTCCAGATGAGCTCTCCAGTTCAGCCACCACACAGCCACACAACAGCCACACAAGAGCACTAACACCTAGCTCAACAGAAGAGCACCAAACAGCCACACAACAGCCACGCAAGAACACCAACACCCAGCTCAACAGAAGAGCTCTCACCAGCTCAGGCAGATCCAGGATCGCCGCCGTTCTGATACCATGATAGATTTGAAAAGAGAAAACTATGTATTAGGGCATTTGGCCACATATATATACAAGGGTTACAATGTGAGTCCTATACATGAGAGTTATATGTATGGTTAACATTGAGCATTTTAATCATACGAGAAATACATTCACGGCGATTTTATCATTTAGGGTTCTTGTCTTAAATCGCATGGCTTTCGATTTCTCTGGTTCTCTAAATCCCTCAACTCCATCATGACGATCTCCATCTCATGTTGGAGCTTCAATAAGTCTTCGACGTCCTCTTCTTCGGCGTCCTCTTCATCCAAAAGATAAGAATAACTAATAACCAATATATATATATATATATATATATATATATATATATATATATATATATATATATAAGTTGATAAAATCTAATTAGATAAGTTGTTTTAGAAGAGAAACTAAAAGCTTGCAGTGTGATTATTGAAATTATAATTAGAAACTCGAAAGAAAGTGAATGTCAAAAAAAGAAAACATATCACAGAAATATAAAAAACAAAATTTAAAATTTGGAGAGTTGTTTTAGGGGAAATTGGGTTTTTTCAGAGCTTAATTTTCCGGTGTAGACAAGGATTAGAATAGTTGCTTCAGGTCTTTCAAGTGAAAAATAATAATTGATAATTAAATAATAGTTTTTTAATGAATCAATTAGTTAACTAGTACTTAATTACCTTGCGTCTTAGTCCACCCACTTGAAACAAATTTCAATACCTTCAAATCAAAGAAATAAGATGGGTAATGAGTTACTTAAAAAACATGTATAATTAATAAACAATTTAGAGGGATATATATGTTAAGAACTTACATCTCTTGTTAAGATGGGCTAAACAACATAGATCATATTATGTATCTATAATGAATGTAAAGGATTTTATTAATTATTTAGTTTCCTCCAACATTTCAATTTATTTTAGATTAATAATTTTAAAAACTGAAATATGAAATCCATAATGGAGAATTCACGAAAATAGTGATAATATAGTCTTGCCAAATCAGAAATTATGTTATAGCAAAGAACTATTTATAATGACAAAATTTTATTTGTTCATAACTCATACATTTAACACCCAATCACACAATTCTATATTAGAATTTGACTTAAATTAATGGCCCAATCATTCATATTCATATCATTGTTAGCAATATAATATTTTAGGAAAGATCATCCACATTGCTATCTTATACATTCAACTGGTATGATAAGCAAACTTTCACACAAGTATGGCTAAACTCTCATAACAATAAAATAAATTATAGACATAGATTATTATTATTATTATTATTATTATTATTATTATCATTATTATTATTATTGCTATTATTATTAAGTGAAATTAATTATATATATCTTAAAAATTCTATAATTACATATTTACCTCCAAAAAATTATGATTACCTATATATCATTGAAAAATAGATTAAATTACACATATACCTCCGGTGTTAAGGTTTGTTTATTAGAGTTAATCAGATGATTTTAATCATGGTTACAATTTGGGTTTATGATTGAAAAATATCCAAAATACCCCCACCCCTAAACAAATAATTTGGTAACATGTTATCCCACTTGAGATTAGGCACCAAGTGAGATAACTTATAAAAAAATTTGAATTTTTTTAGTGAAAAATTTTAAACTAAGACATTTAATGATAATATGTTTATGTATCCTTTGTGTGATGGCAATTGGCTTTCAATTAAGTCGTTATTACATTTCTAAACCAAAAATTAAAATTTTTGGTCGAATCTACTATTACAGAGAAACGTGTAAAAAGATTACCCCATGATAATACCTACCAAACCGTGATTCCTAATCTGTGTGCTTCTTTTTGTCATAGTGGTACTTTTTACTAGCCTTTCAATAATTTAAGAATTTTTTTTGGCTGAGTTTTTAAGAAGCAATTCAATTGGAGTTAGGATTGCTGCTGATTGTGCTCAAAGTATGTGATTTTCTACAGTATGTTAGCACATTTGTGTTTGTGTCTAAAAAAATATATATACATTGAAAATAATAGATGCCAATGTTTGAAAGGAGCCAATAATGAAATATTATAATGAAATATTTATGAAATGTGTTGAAATTAAAAAATATGTATCCTGTCATATCCCGAGCCAAGGACACACAAATCCTAGGATATCCACGGGCACAAATCCCGAGGCAAATCCAAGTCAATCCAAGGGAACAAATTCCAAGGCAAATCTAAGCCAATACAAGGGAACAAATCATGAGGCAAATATGAGAAAATATAAATATAATTTTTCAAAATAAATAAATAAATCAATCAATCAAATCAAAATCAAATCCAATTAGAATTTGGATTTTTTTAAATCAAAATCAATTATGATCTTATTGATATATTTCAAAAAAATAAAAATAATAAAAAAATCAATCAATCAAATAAAAAAAAAATCAAACCAAATTTCAATATTCTTGGAAGAATAAGAAAAGGAAAGGAAAACAAATCAAGTGATTGATTTTGAATATTCTTGGAAGAATAAGAAAAGGAAAGGGAAAAAAATCATTGAATATACTTGGAAAAAATAAAAAGGAAAGGGAAAATAAAAAAGAATGGATTATATAAGAAAGAAATGGGGGAAGGAGAAAAAGAGATGGTGGCCAAAGAGAAGGAGATGAAGTTTTGTTGTAATTATGCAGGTTCTGAGACCAAACCAGATCATGTGCTAGGGTTTCTCCGCTCTTGCAGCTGCTGACCACACACTGCACTCCACCATAAAGGAAGCGCCCGTCGGGCCCTCCCTTGCATTTAGGGCCGTGGGTCTGGACGCATTCATAGCCCCGAGGCTAGCTGGGTCGCGGCTGCCCAAAACGCCAAGCCATCAACGACAACCCAAGTTCCAATTTCTGACGATTCTCATCTCTTGCAGGGTCCAGGGAACACCTCCAAAACCAACACTCATTTGGGCAAACCAAGCAAATCGTGGGTGGAAGTTGTCACTCGCCTCAAGGATGACTCACCAACTGTTCTAATTCCGGGACCTCTACTCAAACTTCTAAAGGCATCTATAACGGAAACAGTGACTCCTGATCCAGATCTCCTTCATCCGCACAATTGGATGAAAGGGGTACTCTACGCCAAGATATTGGGAAAAGCCCCTAATCTTATGGCACTAAGAGAGACACTATCCTGGATGTGGGCAAGCTATGGAGAAGTTGCAGTTGCAGACCTGCCCAACGGCTATTTCCTCATCCAATGTGCCTCTGAATCCATGGTAGAGGACCTCATTACTGATGGCCCATGGATTGTCAACGGTCTAGTTCTGCACCTTCTCCGTTGAAAGCCACACTTCTAGCCCACCTTTGAAAAATTAACAATATCGATCTTATGGATCCAAGTACACCACCTACCCTCTGAATACTGGTTCCCTGAGTTCCTGAATTCAATGCTCATCTATGTCGGCCAACTGATTAAGGTCGACAACACCACTGACGATCTGGATGGAGGAAAGTTTGCAAGGGTGTGTATCGAGCTAGATTTGAAAAAACCCCTGCAAAGGGGAGTATGGGTAAACACTCCCTCCTCTAAAATCTTTTGCCCAATCCTGTATGAAAAACTTCCTATGTATTTCTTCAAATGTGGAGTTGTGGGTCATGGAGCTGATGCCTGTGTTGATGTGGCTTCTGGACGCCATGATATTGTCACTGGAACCGGGTCATCTGTCGGTGACTCGAGAGGGAAAGCCGTGATGGACGTGGATGCTGGTGACTCTCACCGGAATACAGAAGCGACGCCCAACCAAGCTGAAACGTCACTGACTGAAAATGATGGAAAAGAAGCTCTCAGAGACTATGGCATATGGATGAAGGCCAGAAGGACCTTCAAAGGTGTGAGAATAGCTCCGACGATGGCCGGAAACCCCCCTCCTTTCGACCTCGACCGCCCACACCGGGTCACTTGCTCTACAACGGAACCACTTTCGGTTGCAGCGAGTCACGTGCTTGTCGTGGTGAGGAAGCACGTGTCCACACCTCAGCTAATTACCGTTGGGGTCAGTCAAGAGCCCATCGTAGTAGAGACCCACGTGCTGAACACATCGGAGACTCGGCTACCCACTACCCACCCTGAACAACCAACCAAAGTCCCCCATGTGGAACCCCTTATACATGGTAGAGACTCTGGGAGGTCAAAAAGAGGTGGTCACTCAATGGGTGCGGGTTCAAGCAGGAATTCAAGCTCGAACAGCGAACGTGGCTCAAGAGAGTGCAGTTCTGAGCGAATTAACAGTTATGTGACACAAGGAAGAGGATGTAAGACCAATAGACCCAATCGAAAAGGAAAAAAGGGCAACCCAAGTCAAGTTCTTAAACCTGATTTCCATCTGGGGGAAGCCAGCTGGGTAGAAAAAGAATATAGTTATTCACATGTCTCCAACTCCACCACTGTACCCCAGCTACTCATCTCCTCCAAAGATGATGAGGAATCATCTGAACCTCCAGAACCACCTGATCAGAAACAACAAGGCAAGGAGGAGGAAACTTCAGGTAAACTTGATTACTCTCACATGGGTTTAGTGTGCAGGATCAAGGATGCCTTAAAAAGCAAAGAGACAACAAATATTGAAGATCAAGTTGATCTAGAAATGTCTGAAGATGAAGATGATGATCCTCCAGACAGGGGCATAGGAATGGAGATACAAGGAACCAACACAGCACAAGATGTTAACACCTTGGAATTGTCCAACAAAAACGATTTAAACATGAAGAAAGGTCGGTTTGAGCCTGAAAACAGCCACCATACCAACCCCCCCAAGTAATGTTCATGAACATGATCTCCTAGAATTGTAGAGGGGTAACAGGCAAGGACACGGTAAGTAGAATCTTTAACTTGATTAAAACTCATAACTTGATGATTGTTTGTCTAGTTGAAACTAGAGCAGATGTACAAAGAACAAGGAACTTCTGTAAAAAATTCAAAAAATACTGGAATTGGGCAGCTACACCAGCTCAAGGATACTCAGGAGGTATAATCATATGATGGAGAAAAGGCATTCAAAAGGTTACTCCAAGTTGCTTCTCCAGGTATGTAATCCATCTTACTATCTCTAACACTCCTTTCAAACCATGGATCATCTCGATTGTCTATAATGGACAATCAATTGAAGAACAAAAGGCAACGTGGAATGAATTGGATAAAATTGAAAAAAACGTTGGTCCATGGCTCATACTAGGAGATTCCAATGCCATCTGAACACCAGATAAAAAGAAAGGAGGTACTATGAATTGGAGGACAGGTATGAAATCAAACCACCTCAACTCCTTCATAGTTCATAACAATCTTTTTGATCTAAAATTTACTGGACCATCTTTCACATGGTGTAACAAGCAAAGAGGTGGATCTAGAATATGGGCAAGGTTAGACAGAATCCTATGTAACGATAAATGGTTAGAAGATGCATTATACCATCATATGTCACATCTAGCTAGATGCCAATCTGACCATTCCCATCTTTTGCTCAAATGTTGGAAACAAGTATATAAAAATAAAAAAACCTTTTAGATTTGACAACAATTGGATTCATATGCCTGAATGTCATAGAAGTGTAGAGGAAATATGGATAACAGAAGAAATAGGGAACCGAATGCATGCTACTAGCCACAAAATGCATAATCTCAAAAATGATCTTACCAAAAAATGCATGGGATACTCAAGAAACTTAGAAAAGGAAATAAAAAAAAATAGAAGAACAGATAATAGAAAATGAATCCAAAGAATCCAATGATAGGAATAGTAATAGAGATACATGGAGTACCCTCAGACCCTTATATATGAAACACCAAGCCTTGCTTAGACAACATACCACATATTGGGCTCAAAAATCTAGAATGCAATGGATGCAAAATGGTGATTGCAATACTAAATACTTTCATCAAATGTCCAAAAATCATAGGAATAACAATAGAATTCTCAATATAAAAGATAAAGAAGGAAGATTAATCACCACACCAGATGAAATTGAAGCAATCTTCATTCAACACTACACAGATTTATGGGCTAGTAGCCAACATAATTCATCCTGTAGCATTTTAGATGGTCTACCTGATGATTTACCCAACCTGACCCAAGAACAAGGAATACATCTTATTAGACCAATCACTAGGAATGAAATCTTCCAAACCATGAAATTCATGCCCAATGGAAAAGCCCTTGGACCAAATGGACTAAATATTGAATTTTTTAGATCCTTCTGGAGCAAAATTGGGAATGATATTACTAGAGCAATCAATTATTTCTTTTATCATGGGAAAATGTCTCACTCTTGGAACCAAACACACATTTGTTTGATTCCTAAGACTGAGAACCCACAAAGAGTAAATGATTATAGGCCAATCTCTCTTTGCAATGTCAACTATAAAATCATTGCCAAAATATTGGCAAACAGACTCAAACCTTTTCTACCACACCTTGTTGGCAAGGAGCAAGCTGCCTTTATTCATGGTAGAAGTATTTATGATAACATTATATTGACACAAGAGCTTGCACACTCTTTAGAACATAACTCTCAGACTAGCCCAATGATGTAAATCAAAATGGACATGGAAAAAGCCTATGATATTATTAGATGGGAGATTGTCACTGTTGTCTTAAGGAAAATGAACTTTCCAAATAGATGGATTAATTGGATTAAAGAATGCATTGAAACCACTTCATTGTCTTTCATTATCAATGGGAAATCTGGGAATTGGGTGAAACCAACTGCAGGTATAAGGCAAGGTGATCCCCTATCATCATATATTTTTATTTTGGTATCCCAAATCCTTACCAATATCCTGAATAAAGCCCAATCTATGCAATTACTCAAGGGAATCAAAATTTCTGAGTCACTATTTATAAATCATGTCCTATATGCTGATGATCTATTGATTTGTTGCCAAGCTACAAGGAAAAATGCTAGAACCATCAACTTGTGTCCCCAAATCTACAAATCCCTCACAAGACAGAGATCTAACCAATCCTAATCTGACCTGTATTTTCCTTCCTGACTCAATATAAGACTTAAAAAAATCTATTTATGGTATTCTAAACTTTAAACAAAGTCTTTTCCCTTTCAAATATCTGGGCTGTTGGATTTCACCATTTAGAATCCTAGTTGATTGTTTCAAATATATGATTACAAAAGTGGAAGAGAAATTGGCATGGTGGAAAACCCTCCAACTAACAATGGCTGGCAGGGTAACCCTAGTGAATGCAACAATCATGTCCATTCCAATATTTGGCCTCAGCACATATGCTATACCTGATTCAATTTTGGACACTATATCAAAATTGGTTAGAAAATTCTTGTGGGCTAAAGACAGCAGTGGAGGTGGATTGCATCTAATTGGTTGGAATATTATTACCAACCCAAAAACTGAGGGTGGTCTGGGGGTCAAAGATCTAAGGATCATGAAAAAATCACTATTATCAAAGCAAGTCTTAGAATTGTTAAATTGTGGTGATAAACATTGGGTTAAATACATGAATGGAAAATATGGGAACTTAGATCCATGGCAAACTAATGCCATGCATAAAATCTCTTGGACATATAGAGGTTTTGTAAACATAGCTAGAGAAATCAAGAATGACATTATGCAGACAAACATAATAAAATCCAACAAAGTTATGACTGATCCATGGCTATTCAATACCCCATTATACAAAATGCCAACTCTCTATAACGCACAGCTTAACATGTTCAATATGACAATCAAGGATATTATTAGTGATAATCAATAGAACTGGAGTATGTTAAATGATCTCTTCCCTAGTACTGTTTTAGAATTGCTGGAGACCAAAAAGGTTCAAGAAGAGAGTGAACAAAATCAATGGAGATGGGTACACAAAACAGATGGAAGGTCAATAACTGCTGCAGTCTATGAGAATTATAGAACAAAAACAGTTGATAATATTTGGCCAGGGTGGAAGAAACTTTGGAAGTTGAAGTTGGTACCAAAGATCAAGATTTTTTTATGGAAACTTTTTCATAATAGACTGCCAATTATAAGTTTTTTATACTCTCTTGGAATTGGTCCTGATGACCCATGCAATCTTTGCAAATTTCAATCAGAAACCTCTTACCATCTTTTCCAAAAATGTTGGCACTCTCAACAGGTATGGAAGAGTTTGCAGGAAGATGGTAATCTAACAGGTTGGAATGTCACCTTGGAGATCATCACAGATGGTGGATGGTTAGCTGAAAACAGAACAGGGAATCAGAAGCTCTGAGAAGAAGATAAAGAGTTAATTGCCACAACACTGTGGATCATTTGGAAGGACAGGTGTTCCCACATTTTCACAACCAAAAGATTCAACTCAACAAAGATAGCAAACAGTGCTAAAGCTCTCCATTTGGAACAACAGGGAAGTATTCATAGCATTCATCAACTAGAAACCTTTAATGATAGACTATGGAACTTACAGAACTTCAATTTCTATTTATTTGTTGATGCATCTTGGCAGGCTGGTGAGGATGTTGCTGGTATTGCATTTATAATCATGACTAACAATGGTATATTTTGTATGGCAGGGGCAAACACTTGCATGGCTGACTCACCATATGAAGCTGAACTACTTGCAATGAAATATGGTCTGAGGATGATCCATCAATTGCAGATAAAGAATACTCAAATCCATACAGACAACTTAAGTCTATACAGAAGACTCACTACAGAATAAAGGGACCCTTGTGACACCACCAGTGAATTAATGCAATAGTGTAAAGACATGCTAAATAGACTATCAAGATGGAATGCTCAGAGAATTGACAGAAATCATAACACTGCAGCAGATAGAATGGCAAAGATGGCAAGAAGGAACCGAAGCATCTTACATTTTGAAAACCAAAACACACTGCCAGATTGGCTTGCTGAGGAAATAGTCTAGACTCAACATTTCATCACAAACCCAGACCCAGATCTTTTGATGTTTAATTTTAGCTCTTTTACCTTACCCAAAAAAAAAAAAGCGAATGAGATGAAGCCCTCCAGTTTTCTGCTTCGTAAAAAATGAATGACAAAAAAAAAGTGAGATGAAAAAAATGAGACAGGTGTTCTCGGTCAGACGCGGACACAAGTTTGTCTCTAATGGCCATGCCGAAGAAGACAAGCTTGGGTCCATCCAGACTGTAACACCGTAGAGGGATGAAGGCAACAACCCAAGAGGGAGGAGATCAAATCGATCTCTCCCGTTCTTCCCCTCATCATCTTCGCTATTGGAAAAGGAAACACCAAAATACATGTTGCTGATGTCGTCCAGTTAGATCTCGTCACTACAGGAGCGAGAAGAAAAAGATGGCATGTATCCCCTACCGTCGTCGGCTTGTTACCACCGTAGATAAAGAGAATCTGTACGCTTGATCTCAGTCGAATGAGCGAACATGATTATGTCTCTAATAGCTATGCCAAAGGAGACATGCTCTTGTCCGCCACTGATGAGATGCCTTTACCGACAAAGTGTCGTTGATGATGTCGCCATCGCCAGAAGATGGAATACCACCCAAGCATGACGGTGTCATTGCTGCCCATGCCCTCGTCGCCGCCTACCGTCGTTACTGGAGAAAGGGACACCACCCCAAGGTGTGGCGGTGTCGAAGAACTACCAATGATAACCGTCGAGGCCCTGCTGTCCCTGGAGGAAAAAAAAACTACATGACCTCAGCCACTGTCAAATCCCAGTGATTGAGGAACCCACGGCGCTGGCTAAGTATCCCCAAAGTTCAGCAACTATTTCAGACCTTTTCAATAATAAAAAAAAGCTCTACAAAAGCACTAATCTTGATGAAACCGCTGCCTATGGCGTTGTTGTCTAGGCTGCTTGACGTCACCCCATCCTGATGAAGTTGTAGCCTCTAAAGCTAGTAAAAGATTAGAAAAGATGGTGTTGCTACAAAGAACAATGTTGCAAAAACCATGGAAGGTGGATAAGTTGTTGTTGCAACCATAAAAATAAGGAAGACTGCTGCTATTGCCGCCGATGCTCTGCTGCTGCCCGCTGCTATGAAGAAGAAGCTGCTGATGAGATAGAGTACATTTGAAAGTTATATGCAAATGGCAGTAATCTTGAAGCTGCTAACATGGAGCACTAAGTATGATGAAGCTGCTGAAAATGAAAAGAAAGTGATGACGTTTGCCAAAACAAAGACCTGCAGAATGCATGGAGTTTGCACAAAATTATTTGAAGGACCCATGGGTGATGCACGAAATCCAGAAACTTGTCAATGCAGGGATAGTGTAACACCCGCCCCGAAATAAATAAGTATTTATTTCCAGAATTTATTAAATAGTAATTTAATACGGTAAGCAGTGAAATTTGGGAAAAATATAAGGGTTTAATTAATCCAGATTTAATTAAGTACTAATTAAATCCTGGGAAAAAGTGGATCTGGTCGGGGACTGAGACAACCCCGTGAGGTCACGGTGCACCCGTGATACTAGGGTCGTCGACACAGAATTTCAATCTTGGTCGTAGTATGGGGACGAGTCCGTGTTGATTAATTAAGCCTCTCGTGGCCAGATGCGGTGATAAGATAAGACCAAATAAAATTGTCGGTCTTTAGTGAGAGATATTTTGGAAAATATTATAGATTAATCGAAATTAATTGTTAGAAGATGGATATAAAGTATTAGGGATAATTATTATGAAATAATAATTATAATAATATATTGTTCCATAAATAAGAGAAAAGAGAGAGAGAGAATGAATGTAATCTCTCTCTCTCTCGATTAAACCTAGAGACCCTCCCCTTCTCCCGTCTTCTCCATCAATTGAAGCCATACCTGTGCCCTACCTGCGGTCGTGCCCACCCTTGCGGTCAGCCCCGGCCGCCATGCTTCGTCAGCGCCTTGTAGCCGAACCAGCCCGGCCCTGCGCTCCGGCGTCCGTCCCCAACCTAGCAGCGCCCGGACAGCGCCAGGGCAGCGGCCCGCGACCTGCGGGCGCACCGGTGGCCGCGGCCAGACGTGCCCAGCCCCGCCACCGACCCGGCGTTACCTCGGCCAGCAGCTATGAGCTGACTGCGCCCGGCAGCAACGCCTTGTGGCAGCCGCTTCTTGCCAGCAGCAGCCTTTGCACCTGCCTATAGCGCCTGCAAGCCGCGGCCTTGTATCGCGCAGCCTTGACCACGCAGCGCCCAGCGTCCGCCACGGCCCTGCGCTCACCCAGCGCTGCGCACCTGCACTGCGCCGCAGCGCCGCCTTCAGCGGCCCACTATTGGCACTGCACCTGCTGACCTTGCGCGCCGTCACAAACTACTGACCCCACACACGTCCCCTTCTTCCTTCCTTGCGACGGTGAGCATAGTTCACCATGATTAGTTGATTGATTTCATAAGTGAAGGCATGGAATTCAATGTATTGTTGGTAGCTTTAAGGAGGGGCTGTTAAGAGCTTTGAGTAGGAGATTGATGATGTTAATGAGTTATATGTATGCTCATAGAGATGGATAATCGTATGTTTATATGTATGATGTTGTTTTGTTTGTCATGTGGGGAATGTTTGTATGAACCTAAAGCCCTATAAACTAAGGAGACTCCGCCGAAATTTCGTCGGATTTATTTAGTAGCTTAATCACACCATGATTAGTTATTAAATTCTTTAAGAAGAGCATGTTAGAACCTTCTTCTATGCTAGTGATGGAGATAAACAAGCAATGGAATAATGGTGATGAGAGTAATGGCATGGATTATATAGATCATATGTACGGATATGCGGATTTGTAATTGAGAAGGTTAAGATAAGGATTATTGTTTACTAGTTATCTTTGTATTGGCTATTGATGTTGCAAACATAGATTTTTGTTGCTATTGAATTAGTGTATTTTCAAAGCATCTTAGTTACCAAATAATGAGATGGAAGGTGTTGAGTATTTTGGGATTTGTTTTCACACTTCCTTGGATTAAGGATAGGTGTGATCAATTGCAAACATTGTAAAGAGTTGAACTCCAAGGAATGGAAAAATGCAGAAAACACTGTAGCACAGCAGAACACCCATTTTATTTCATTTTATTATGGGCTTTGTAGCGGTGATAATGAGCCCAATTCTAGGGGGAATGGAATCTAATATTGTGAATATGATATATTAGAAGTACGAGATAAAATGGTGAAGATTTCGAGCTTCAATTTGATGTTTTAATTTCATGTTTTATATGGTTACTGTAGCTATCGAATGTAGAGTGAATAAGAACTCAAATGTTTTCAAAAAGACTAGGAATTTGATTCCGATCGTCCCGATAGTTCGGGGGTATATTTAAACTAATAAAAATGGTGCGGGCACGTGTCTAAGAGCCCGGATCCGTCGGTTACGAATTTAAAAGACGACATTTCGGTAAATTCACAAGTAGGGTGATTTAATGCATGTAATGCATTCCTTTTGATATGAAATGTTGTGTGACAAACATTTTGTAGCATACGACCGGATCTGGACCTCGCACGCGTTCACGCAGACGGCCGTACCCAAGTGGAGACGGGCCCACTTTCGAAGTACAAGGCCTAAGTAATAAGAGCAGATAACATATAATAAATCAAAATGTCTAAAATGTCATAAATAATAATGTCAGAGTCATACAGCGGAATTTAAAATCATAAAGGGTTCAAGAAATCATATAACAATCTATACAAAATCAGGCCCTACATGGGTCCTACAAACAAACTCTCACACTCAACCTAAGGTCCTCGGACCTCTCCATCCTATCCCAGTCCCACGCGCAGCCCCAAATCTTGAGCCATCTGTTCCTCTTAACGGAAGGGAAAAGAAAGTGAAGTGAGCTTTGAAAGGAAAGCTCGATTAGTGCCCTCTGAGAGAAATCACAATGAGCACCGTCCAAAGGGTCATGATAAACAAATCAGGACAATCAGTCAAGACATGGAACATATCAAGAAAATAACCAGATCATCACAAGAAACCAAACAACGGGGTCCCCTAAACTCATCCAATCATACCTCCAAGGTGCGCCAAGTCTTGGCGTGCTCCTCGGTGGTCAAGTAATGGGACGGCCGGTGGCTATGCTCCATGGGTACCCCACCCAATCCGGACACATACCAACCCAACCTAAACACAAGCACCACGAGTCTCACAGTAATGTCCCGGTCCACGGTGGCATGCTCAGTGAGCATCCAAAAAGACAACTTGTCCAAACAACCAATCACAGATGTGGAAAAACATCAAACAAAACATGCATATCGGGAATCAACAACAGATATCCAGATCATAACGACAAGCACAATCATGACAACAATCAAGAATATACCAAACCAGGTAATAAGAGTGCCAAAGAAACCCATCTCTAGGTGGGAGCTAGGCAAGAGTCACTTACAAGAAACATGAATCAACAAAGTCAAGAAAGCCCATCCCAGCGGGGTACTGAGCAAAGGTACTTACATTAATAGCGATATCCTAAATCCCACTGAACTCCTTCCTTATGCATCGCTACGTCAAATTTCTTTGTAGTTTGTAGTGAAAGCCTAGATGACCAGTGTACTCCTCATCTTTTCCCCACATTAGATGTATGAAGAAGGGCTATTTATAGGTGAATAATAATCATCCGACTCAAATTCAGATTTAAGTTTAAATAAGATTATGGGCAAAAGATAACATTGGATTAATAAAGATCATTTAAATTTTAAACTAAAATATATCCAAAACTTATTTTTTGTAAGATTAAAATCTAGTCTCTAATCTGGTCCCCATTATTCATATATGTAATTTTATTCAAAATATTATCAATGGCTATATATTTACGTACTATATATATATATATATATATATATATATATATATATATATACACACACATTATCTATCCACGTGCATATACATATATATTTAATTTATTTTACTTTTTATTTTAACTCAAAAGCTCAGCCATTATTATTATTATTATTATTATTATTATTATTATTTTCCAAATCATCAAACTTAACGAATTGAATTTATAAAGTATATCCATCAAATCAAATCAATTTTAATATTTATAAATTTATATATATTAAATCTTTATCCAATCTAACTCATCCAATAAATATTTGTTTATATTTTGATTTATATGTTAAACCAATTAACATAAATTAAAATATTTATTTATATAAATATATACATAAATAAATCCTACTAGTTCTAAGTTTGGGGGAATTGATTCAATTGTCTATACTAAACAATATTTTCTCAAATATCAAATCATGTTTTAATGATATCTCAAATATAAAATCAACTTTCCTTTATCTGAAGCCATATACATCCTTATCCTAATACATATAACTATATAAGTATATATATTTATATTTTATTGTTACCATTATTATGATTTTATTTAAACTCAAAGCTTGAATATATGTTTGGATGACATCTCCTTGTCCCATCATTAAAGTATATCCATCCCAATTAATTTTAATATATATATATATATATATATATATATATATATATATGCATATTAAAGCATATCACATCTAATCCGATTCTCTAATCTTCCACAATCAATACTATCTGTTTATATATTGACTCATATATCTAATCAAATAAAACAAAAGTTAAATATTTATTCACATATATTTTGCTAATACAAATTATGTGGGTTTCATTCAATTAAATAATTAATTACAGAATACTAAAAAAAAACATCTATTCTCTAGTTAATTAAAAAGGTCAATTAAAGATAAATTCTTATTCAAATAAACATATTTATTCAAAAATAAAAATTCTAAATAAAATAAACCCTAACAATCGTGGATCTCACACATTTACCATGTTTAGGACGTGGTGAGGTGGTCGAGGACCTGAGTGGAAGGCTCGGACCTGGGTAGGTCCTGGAAGCGAATAAGGTAGGATGTCGCATTGGTACTGTGAGTATTTCTAACTCATAGTATTCTCTTGATTCTTGTTGTTGTTGTGCTAGATGGATGTTGGAGTCCATCTTTTGATACATGCTCTGTCTGTTGACATGTTATGCTTGCTGCATTTGTTTGAGCTTGTATGTTTTGATATGATCTGCTTTGAGGGAGTACCCCTTGACATCCTTCTTGTGTTGTTGTGGGATGGCCAGGAGGTGGTACTCCATGGCATATGGCCAGTGGGAGTGATACTCCACGGCATATGGCCAGTGGAGTACCCTCTGGCATCCTACTTGCACCTGGGATGGTCGAGGGGGGTGGTACTCCATAGCAGTCTGTCGATATTCTATTCTTTGCATTAAATATTCTCTCCTTCTACCCTACTTTGATTTTGTACTCTTATTTCCTCGAGAGGTTCCCAATACATATTCGAGATGGGTTTCCTCATATGTATCGGTTTTATATCTCGAGGAGATTGTTGCTTTCATGTTTTTCATATGCGTATTTGAGTAGAGTTACTCCTTAAATACGTATTGGCTTCCGATCTCGAGGAGATCACTGATTATTATATATTCGAGATATGTTCTTTGCCTTGAATATATATTTATACCTTTGTTAGGTATTAGTACTATCAATCTCTTACTTTCGGGCATGATACATCGGACGGAGACCCCGCAAAGGGTGTATAATATCGCCACCGCATGGCGAGGGTGTATAATATCCGCCATGAGTATTTGATGCTCCATCGGACGGAGACCACAGCGAGAGGGTGTATAATATCCGCCACTTGGCTCGGTCGAGAGCGGCATTTTCGACCATGTGCACATGTATGCTATAAGCGTAGCCCGGCTTAGGCGAAGGCGATACCGATGGTGTCGTAGATGTAAATGAACATCTTAGTATCACATATGCCGAGGTTGAGTACATCCGTGGATTTATCCACTTTCACGAGATTTGTTATTTGCTTGTGATGTTGTTTCACTTGCTTTATTACATTCTTTGGTTATGGTGTACTTCTTTTATTTACATTTCTTTCCTAGTGGCTTTCGCCACCTTTATTGATTTATTTGCGATCCTCTTGGGCCTTTCTTTGGCTCATGCACTTGATGGATGTTTTCTCATGACAATGAGGAGTAGGGTCGTGACTAGATGAGGACCTTGCGAGTAGCTAGGAGCGGAATTCGTGAGAGAGCTTCACAGGATCAACCTAGCGTGATGGGGATATGTTGAAATTTGAGGTTTGCAGGCCTCTATTCCTTTCTGAGTGAGAGTTGTCTTTCGGGACCTGCTAGGGTTTTATAAAAACCTTATATATATTTCTTCCGCTGATTTATAATTTAAACTCTGATTTAATTATCTGCTTATGTTACTTAGCCTTGCGTGCTTCTAGGGGCGACCCTATAAGCACGCGGCGTTTGTCGCCTGCGCCGAGGCCCGGGATCCGGGTTCGGGGCGTGACAGATAGTCCAAATATAGTGAAACTAAAGATCCAACTCAAAATACACATATTTCACATTTGACTGCCTTCTTGTTTGATAAAATGTTACCACCGTGAGAAATTCAAAATGTATGCTTGTATATTGTTATTTGAAAGATGATTGTAAATTTCGGAGAAGATGTTCAAATGTCATGCCCAATACTTTGTTTTATGAAGCGCCCTTTACATGTATGATGGAATGCTTGAAAGAACCTTCAAAGCTTGAGACCTTTGTCTCTCTATACCAAGAGATTTAACAGCAAAGCCATGGTTGAAGTCCATTCAAGATGCCCCAATATATTCACTGCTGTGGTTTGCAACTATTTCATCTTTCTCACCCCTTTAAAGGTGGTCTCATCATCCATCCATCCATGAAGTTGGATAGCAGGTTCGATCACCAACTAAAGAGGAGAAGCCCAATGCAGTCATTGATGCAACAGAAGGAGTGTGAAATTTTGTTGTTATTAGGCTATATTAATTTCTAAAGAGGTTGCTTTTGCTTATAATAACACTTGTGTCGTGATAGTGGGCTTTGACTTCTCAGGAGAAGACCCTTTTACTTTTATTTCTCAGGATATTATTTGGTTCTAAAAAATAGAAGCTAAGAAGAAGATGAGAAGAAGATGAAGCTGACGAAGGGGCTGCAAGCATTTATTTCACTGAAATTGTTTAAAGATTGAGTCTGCACCATGAAGAAGAGGATTAGAAAAGAAATGTTGATCAAATTAATGTTATGTATGATTGTAAATTTCAATGAGGAAGTGTTCCAAAGGTTATGCCAAATTTCCACTTGTGTGAAATGCCCATCACCATAAAATGTTTCAAAGAAGTATTATATCATTCAATGTCTAATGCTTCAGTGACTATGTAATAGAAGAATGATGGTCATCCTTGGTGCAATCTCATTGGGTGCTATTGTTACTTCAAAACAACATGAGTACATTTTATTGGGCAATCCCTGCAAATGTAAGTGTATTTGTTCATTAATAAAAGTGAAGTTTGGTTAGATAATATTTCATATGAATAAAGAATATTTCATTCCAATAATTCTGTTGGCAAACATGGTGACGAGTATATATGCCTCAAAGTCAACATCAACATGTTTCATATCCAGACCTTGCCAACTTGTTGCCAACTCCAACATCTTGTAATTTCTTATATCTATGACAAGAAGAGTGGTTATGGATTCCAAGGCAAATATATTTATATGTTTATAATACAAAAAAAGAGAAGTCATGCAAAAAAAAAAAAAGGAACTGGGCCCACTCTATAAAAAAAGTCATTCTTTAACTGCCACGATTCATCTCTCATAATAACCATCTTGATGTCTTGACTCTTGGCGAGTTTCCTTCAATCAACTCCCTATTTCTCTGCTGGCTCAAGCTGCATTGGTATCCAAGCTTCATGCGATGAAAGGGCGCATGACTTCCATCCTTCAACCTCATTAGAATATCTGATACATATATATGTGATACTTGTTGGAAATCTGGCAGCCGCGAGGAGATGTCAAGGCAGAGGTGAGCCTTCATTCTCTCTCAAAATAATACTAGATTTGTTGTCGTTGGAAACATTATTCATAGAATCATCATCCATTTCATTCTTCTCCATCATTTCCAGTTGTTCTTCATTCAATTTTCTTGGATCGTTTCCACAATCAGACGCCTTTGGAAACATCATCGATTTTAAAACTCTCTTCTTAAGCTTCTTGAGAAGAACCGCCTTCATGATCTCCAAAGTCAAACAGCTTCAACTGACCATGTGCAACATCTCAGTCATCTTATGCTTTTGCTCTTCTTTGGATGCGGCGAGGTGGTACTATTCTTACTTCATCTTCAGCAAATCGAGGAGGTACCAAGCGCTCAACACGACAGGACTAACACCGATCAAAATCAGCTCTTGTAAATTGGGGTCTTGCCACGCCACAACCATGGGAACTTCTTCCCGTCTTCCATCATCAATATAGATTTTGCGGAGAAGCGGGCATCTCCCCGCCACATCCATATGAATGTCTATCTGAATTTTGATTCATAGTGTTCACTTTCCTTGCAAAATCCAAAATTCAACTGAGCACCTTGGGAGTGATTGCTGTCAGAAAGCCCACAACCAAATGGTAACAGCATCGAAAAACTCAGCAAGAGTTGCAAGAGAAAGTGGACATGGTAAGGACGCACTTTGATTTCATAGATTTCCTTCACTAGTACATAGTGAAGGGTCATGGCAAGTGGAACCATAATCTCCAGCACCGTCTCATGGCAAGTGGAATCTCTCTTATGAACTCCCTGGGAGGCCAGTGTTCTGGAGAAGAGTCTGTCAACTTGAATGTCCGATCATGTCTCTTTATAGAAGGCATCCGACCAGTGCTGAAATATGTAACCTTTACTATCCCATGAGTGAGATTGTTCTTCTAAGATACCTTCACCCTCTTTTTTTTTTCTTTTCATAGCAGTAGCTCCGTCTCTATAGCAGCAGCAACTCCATTGGTCTTTACAGTAGCAACAGCTACATCATCAGCATCACAGCGACATGGCAGCAGCACAACAGCAACAACCTCTATGGTAATATCTTCCAGGATACCGTAAAGACGATTTCTCATCTTCCTATACCTTTAGTACCAACTTATGTCCGCCTCCGACTTGCTCCAATACAATCTTAAACTCGACAGTGTCGGTGGAGTTGGGATCCACAAGCTTGCTGATCTTCAAAACATCGTCTCTTCAGGATTGGAAGCTTGATGCAGCGGCGTTATAATGAGAACATACCCGGAGGTGGAGCTCCGGCGAAAGACTGCGCAGAGACGCGTAGCAGCACCTCTTGAACCTTCTCCATCATAATCCTCGTCATCTTCAGGCAGTTATAGCTCTTGGGGTGGATCCGAGCAAGGACGATGCTTCACGCTCCTTCGCCTCAAGGAAGAAAGGGGGGCAATGGGGATGGCGCAGACCTGGGGCGCAGCTGAGGCTGGCGCAGGCCGTGCGAGCGCAGCTGAGGCTAGTGCAGGCCGTGGGGGCGCGGCTGAGGGCTGGCGCAGGCCTTGGGGCGCAACTGGGGCTGGCGCAGGCCGTGGGGGAGCAGCTGGGGGGTTTCTGAGTCGAACCAGCCACGATCGGGGCAGCGGTGAGAGACGGCGCAGAGGTAGCAAAAGGAGAGGAGGTGGAGCAGCAGGCTCCGATAGTATGGCGGCGCAGCAAACTTGCAGATCCAAGCGGGCTTTGACGGTGCACGAGCCCAGCAACAGTTCAGCCATAATCAGGACTGCGGTGATGAGCTTTCCTTCGGCGGCAGATGGGGCTCCTCAGCCATGATCGGGGCGACAGCAGATCCGGCTTCCCTCTAGTGGAGGCTTGACGGACGGAAGCGCTGGAGTTTTTTTCCCGGAAACGGTTGGAGGTTTCTGAGGCGAATAAGCGGCGATCGGGGCGGTGGTGGCGGCGATCGTCGGGCTCGGCGGTGGCTAGATCAGGGGGCTTCTCCAGTAGAAGGCTTCGGAAGCGGAAGGCAGAGGCGCGGAGAAGGAGAACATCTTGTATTTTTTTATTTTATCTTTTCTTTTAGTTTTATAATATATATATTAAATAACTTATATCACACTGTTTTTTTTTCCTCTGCTTATGACTTCCCATCCTCACACTCACTCAGAATCTAGGGCTACTAATGTCCCTTGGATCTCCAAGATATCAAAAGCGGGGGTTCTAAGGGCTTTTATTACATATATATAATATATGGTAGTAAGAAAATATCACTTTCTCCTTGTTTTTCTTCTCTGAGGGCTTCTTCAAAATTTCCAAGAGCTTCTCAGACCAAAGCTCTCATGACAAAATTTTTCTCCTGAAAAAATTTCTCCCCCAGCCCCCCCGCCCCCCCCCCCCACCTTTATCTTCTGTCTGGCCCCCTCTTTAAAAAAGATCTCTTATCCTTATCCTCAAGCGTGCCTGCCTCCGCAAGATCCCAACTCTTGTAACGAGGTGAGGGTATAAGACTGAATCGTATTTTAAAATTTAATTAAATTTTAAATTAAAAATTTAATCAATTTTCATTTTTTTATTATTGTTATTATTATTATTATTTTTAATAATAAAATAATTGTCTCGGGATTTGTATTTTTCTCATATTGCCTCGAGATATGTTCTCAGGCTATCTCGAGATTTGTTTTTTTTCTTAAATTTGCCTCAAGGTCTGTTCTCGGGCTATATTCAAGATCGCCTCGGGATATGTGTTCTCGGGCTATCTTTGGATTTAAGATTGCCTTGAGATATGTGTTTTTGGTCCATCTTGGAATTTGAGGTCGCCACGAGACGTGTGTTCTCGGGCTATCTTTGAATTTAAAATTGCATCGAGATATGTGTTCTCGGGCCATTTTGGAATTTTAAATCGCCTCGCCCTTGAGAAATTTTGTATTTTCAAGGGCTCATATATATATTTTATATATTCCCTCTTTTTTTATTTTATTTGTTTTTTTTTTAGGGTAAACAATCAACACTACTATTGAAGACATGGACACTTTACTACCTAGTAAGGATGGCCTCTAATTAATTAATTTTGGCCTTTTTCACTATGTTTTTAATTTAATTTTAGTAACATATATGTATGGATCATAAAGTCAGTTGTTTATTATATATATATATATATATATATATATATATATAATTAAGTAACTCACCAATCTTATTTCTTTGATTTGAAGGTACTGAAATTTGTTTCAAGTGGGTGGATGAAGACACAAGGTAATTAGTACTAGTTAAATAATTAATTCATTAAAAGATATTATTTAATTATCAATTATTATTTTTCACTTGAAAGACCTCAGGCAACTATTTTAATTTTTGTCTATACCGGAAAATTAAGCTCTCTAAGTTAAAAAAATAAAACCTTTTTCCCCCCTAAAGCAACTATCCGAATTTTAATTTTTTTTTTTATATTTCTGTAATATGTTTTCTTGTTTAATGACATTCACTTCCTTTCGAGTTTCTAATTTTAATTTCATTAATAAAGTTGCAAGAAAGCTTTTAGTTTCTCTTCTAATTAAACAACTTATCAACTTACAAATGCTCCAAATTTGTTGTCACATATTTTGTAATTATATATTTTTCAAAAATCTTACATATATATTGGTTATTAGTAGTTATACTTATCGCATGGATGAAGAAGACGCCAAAGACATATTGAAGCTCCAACATGCATGAGATGGAGATCGCCATGGTGGAGTTGTGGGATTCAGAGCACTATTGCAAGCTTCGAAATCAATTGCAGGTAGATAATTTACTAAAGAATGAATTTTCACATCGAGTTGGATCCGAAAAGCAAGTGCAGATGGTAATCTATGCACTAGGCAGTTTGGTGCACGGATTTAGAGCCCATTACCAGTTTGCCCAAGCCTTACTTTTGAGAGGAGGTAGAAATATTGAGGATTGGTGAGATTCAGGTGTTTGACCCACTGATGACTCCGGTAGATGTCAAACTCATTAGGTCGTTCGGATGCAATGTACTTTCTGTTAATGAATTTGCTCGACAAAGGGTAGAAAAGCCGACCTTGTTTTTTCTGCCATTTGCATGTTTCGATCTTGTGGCAAATCTTTTAGAAGCGAATTGGTCATCTTCCATGTTAGAGAATTTGATGATTTTAGGGACCTCCATGCATGAATGGGTTGAGGAAAGACCAGATGTAATTTCACTCCCTGTTATAATTGAAAGGCTGACATCAAATGATTCGATTGAGATATATGCACACCATCAAAGATTGGAGCATTGAATTTGCTATTGACAAGGGACATAAGTTCTCCCCGTTTAGACAACTATATTGGATTTTCTTCAACCTTGACGCTGGAATTGATATCAATTCTCTCTTGCCCAGTAATTAAATCTCCTCTCTTTCACTAATTTCGTTCCTTGTGTCATTAATTTCTAGTTTGTCATATCCAATTATAACTTACTGTTTCACTTTTGTTTCTATTGCATGATAGGCTTCTCAACTTTGGATAAGATTCAAGTTGACCATTCGGATGCAAAGAGTATATGTGATGATCGTATCAGGTTGAGATCTTAACTTCATTAATGTTCAAATCAGCATTATATCATTCAATTTCTTTTATCTTTAGATTTAGTTTTGTTATTGATATGAAATTAATGCTTGTATGTTCTAATTTTTTATAAGAAGAGTAATTAATGATAAAATTGCAGTGACGTTCGTGAAGCTTCGGAGTTGATCTACTCAGAGAATTTCAAGCCCAATCCAAACTGGAAACATAGGTTCTCTAGGGGAAGCATGTGCCGTCAACCAAGAGAATATCGCAAAACATGGAGACGACCCCCACAAGGTTGGATCAAGCTCAATTTTGATGGTTATGGACCTTATGGACCTGCAGGATCTAACAATTATGGGTATGGTGGTATTTTGTATAATGATGAGGGAAAGACGATACTTTCATATATGGGACCTGTTCTGAGTGATGTTGAAAGAATAGAAGCAGCTCAAGTAGAAGGATTGAAGCAGGGTATTCGATGCTTCAAACAATGGTTGCCTAATTCTTCCTGTAGTGATGATCCTAAGTTGATTATTGAGGGAAGTGCACTGAATGTGATAACATGGGCCAATGCTTTCATTCCTCCACCCCAAAGATTTAGAGAAGCTTTCGAAGAGATGACCGTCATGCTGGGAGATATCAACTGCCTTGTATACTATGTTCATGAGGTGGCCAACAATAAAGCAAATGAATTGGCCAAGCTGGGCATGGCACTCTCAGAGTTTAGCTTAATTATGTGCAGAGAGAGTAGTTGAAATTTTATTTCTTATGATCAATAAATATTGTTTATATTTACATTTTTCTTTCAACTGTTGTGTGTGCTGCATGTAGATTTTAATTCTTATTTACACCAATGCCAAGCATGACAACAAGCATGCATTTCATCCACTTAATGTGCTTGTGCACTGTTACGGTTTAAATGAGTAATCAGCACTGGATTATTATAATGAAGCTGACTATTATACAATTAATTAATGTTGTGAACCTCAAATTAAACTGCTCTCTCATGCAAAAGATCTCCCCATCATTCTTATCATATGAGTTTGAATTATAAGATAATGATCTATATATGGCATTCACTGCAGTTAATCTATCATCAATTCACCACCCTTTCCTGCCTCACTAGCACAAACTATTGATTTTAATTTATTTTTCCCACCATGGTAATCGGTTACACATGTTCACATTGCAAAAAATCGTTTGACACCCTCAAAGAGCTGCAAGATCATGTCTTTAAGAAAGTTTGCAAGTCAGGGACCAAGGAAAAGGTGAAGGAGACCCTGGAAGAGGTGGAGGAAGAGGTGGAGGAAGAGGTGGAGGAGACCCTGGAAGAGGTGGAGGAGACCCTGGAAGAGGAAGCTGAAGAGGTATCTGATGCTGATCATGAAGGTTATGTTTCTGAGAAAGAGAAAGAGAAACATAATTATGAGAGCAGTGATGGAAAAGAGAAGGATGCAAAGGAGAAAAACAATGAGGGCACTGATGAAGAAGGTATAATGAGCTTTCTTACTTAATTGTTACTTTTTTTTAATGTTACTATATTTTATTTGAAAGCAGTAAAAAAGTTGTAATCTAATATAATCTGTTGTCTATCAGTCTATCTTTCAGATTGAAATGCAAGAACTACCATGCATGGAAGTAGAGAAAAATGTTGAAGCTGATCAGAAGCTGCACCAATGTTAAGAGTTGCATTGTTCTTTAGTCAATATGTTAAGTTAGTGTGTGGTGTTTGTGGGTCGTAGTTGTTTCTTCAGTTCAAGTGTGTTTCATGTTCGCACGTACGTGCAGTTATCATGTTTATTAGGTAGTTATATCTTTCTTTATGAGTATTATGTTGAATGTCTGTATGTGCAGCAGCACACTATCCAGTTAAGAAATCATATATATGTTCTTTCTTTCCTGATAATCTATTAAGCAACTCTGAAACCCTCAGTTGCTATTCAAACATAGGTGATTTATATGCCTTCTATGTGTATCTGTTGGCTTCAGACTCAAGAAATGCAAGCCCATAACTCAAACCTGCACAGTATTGATCCTCTCAATTCTAATTTCATGTAGGGGCTTGATGGCATCCTTCTTTCTTCCATGGGTTATCTATACTACCCAGAAACACGGTGTCATTTCCTTCAAAAGCAGCAGCTTTATAGTTTTTTAAGCAAGTTAATTCACAACATTAATATTACTGCTTTGCTAATATTCCTATTCTTCTCCTTGTTTTTTTTCTTTTCTTTGCTCTTCATCCTACCCTTAATTGCTGCAGCAGTAACTTTCTTGTTCTCTCCTCCAAATCAAAGCAAAAGGTCCATGAAATCAATATGATTCCAATCTAAAATATTCTCATCATCAATACTTTCTGGCTTCTCAGATTCCTCAACAACTATCGATTTTCAATACAAAACTTGCATACATTCATCAATACTTTTATTTGAGCATGATATCAAACACCTCACAGGCATCTTATATAAACAAATATTTGAAACATCTTTTGGGTGCTCTATCAAGAAAATATACAGCCATTCATTAAAGAATTTCAGAAGATGGACCCATCACCAAAGGTGTTCTTTAATTTTAGACTATGCTGTTTAAGCTTCCATCTATCTTCATTCTTTAACTGCCACGATTCATCTCTCATAACCATCTTGATGTCCTGGCGAGTTCCTTCAATCAACTCCCTATTTCTGTGCTGGCTCAAGCTGCATTGGTATCCAAGCTTCATGCGATGAAAGGGCGCATGACTTCCATCCTTCAACCTCATTAGAAATGCATTTCAAGCCCAATGCAAAGTGGAAACACAGGTTCTCTAGTGGTAGCATGTGCCGTCAACCAAGAGAATATCGCAAAACATGGAGACGACCCCCACAAGTTTGGATCAAGCTCAATTTTGATGGTTATGGACCTTATGGACCTGCAGGATCTAACAATTATGGGTATGGTGGTATTTTGTATAATGATGAGGGAAGGACGATACTTTCATATATGGAACCTGTTCTGAGTGATGTTGAAAGAATAGAAGCAGCTCAAGTAGAAGGATTGAAGCAGGTTATTCGATGCTTCAAACAATGGTTGCCCAATTCTTCCTGTAGTCATGATCCTAAGTTGATTATTGAGGGAAGGGCACTGAATGTGATAACATGGGCCAATGCTTTCATTCCTCCACCCCAAAGATTTAGAGAAGCTTTCGAAGAGATGACCGTCATGCTGGGAGATATCAACTGCGGTGTATACTATATTCATGAGGGGGCCAACAATAAAGCAAATGAATTGGCCAAGCTGGGCATCACACTCTCAGAGCTTAGCTTAATTATGTTGTTATAACTTTATATTTACATGTATATGGACCGTGGTCCGTGTATCTGTTTTATATAATATAATTTTACTGCAGAGACCGTTACTACCGTGCATTAGCGGGCGGTCAATACTGCAAATGGGATGATCTACTTAATTGAACATACAAAAAAACAGCAGTGTTTCAGTTTCATCGCTAAATTATGTCATGTTTCTTATGTTTTAAGTTGGATTCATGTTGTGTCTTCTCACAGTATTGCAAATAGAAATCAAAACACATGTTCTGTATTTTGATTTGCAATGAAGTTGTTTTTTAAGAAAAGATAAGAAGATTTCTTTCAGTCCTAGTCAAAGAGAAGTTGTTGAACATATTCTTCAGTAAAATGCCAAATAAGAAGATGTTGAGCAATTACATAGAGGTGTTCAACTCGTGTACAAGTCTTTGGGACATTTCCATATGTTTTAGTGCAGTGAAAAGATTTCTTTACCCTTTTAAATTTTGTAATTGCAGGGGTATACATGTAAAAAACCTCTATCAATTGCTATTGATAATTATCTCAAAAACCTCCGAGGGCATATATGCAAATTTAAATGTAAAAAATCTTGGGAGAAAGTTATACAAAATCTTAGTTTTAGAAGGGTGCATATGTAATTATATAATTTTGAGGGGTATAAATGAAAAAAATTCAAATTGTTTTTAAGAAAATCCACCAAATCCACAGGTATAAGCACACGGATAATGAAAAGTTTTTGGAGTTATTGTTAGAATTAGAAATGTAATATTTGCATATAACTCCCTGAAAATTTTCTTATTTGTATCGCTTTCAGACGCGCAACCCCACCCCACCCGCCTCGAAATATCGCGCTCTCTTCCCTCGATTTTAAGCTGGGCATCACACTCTCAGAGCTTAGCTTAATTATGTGCAGAGAGTAGTTGAAATTTTAATTCTTATGATCAATAAACATTGTTTACATTTACATTTTTCTTTCAACTGTTGTGCGTGCTGCATGTAGATTTAGATCAATAAATGTTTGGATCTGTTGTTGCTAATACCTCATGTAAAGAAAACTTCTTGTTCTACCGGTGCTTTTCATGGAGGAAGTGTTAAAACCAACTTTATCGAGAGACAAAAGTAGCAAAGTACAAACAACTCATAGTTTTATTTCAAAGGTAAATTACCTTAATAGTCACTCAACTATGGGGTCCATCCTATATATTTTAGTCGCTGAACTTTCAAAAATTTCAATTAGAACACTAAATTTTTAATTTCGTTCAATCAGGTCACTGAGACCTACGATGTTAACAGTTGTCTTACGTGACATGTGGCCACATTTACTTGCCACATCATCACTTTCCTTTTTGACTTCTCTTTTACCCATTTTACCCGATCGTGTCTCTCTCTCGATCTCTCTCTAGAGGATCGACTACAAACCCTAGCTAGCGCTGACCCTCATGGCGCCGGGCGGGAGGCCGAACTCTTTCCAGCAAGCCGGCAACGTGATGGCCGCAATAGTGGCCGTGCAGATGAAGGTTGAGTTACACAGAGCCAGAGCTCGCCACCTTCTCCTGCTCTACCGCCCCCACCTCCGATATCTCCTTCTTGGCTCAGTTGGAGTTCGTCCACCTTCTCCAGCTGCTCCGGCGAGAGGTCCGCCAGGTCCCTCATCTCTAACCCTCGGATCAGCTCTTCCATCCTCGGCTCAAACTCAAGCCCCGACTTTGAGTAAAGGATGTGGAAGGTGGCGCTGGACCGCCACCCGACCAACCAAAGGAACATTTTCTCTGTCAAGCTCATCCACGTCGGCGTGAACATTCAGAGTCGATTGTTTGTTGTGTATCTGTGACTATCTAAGCTTTCAACAATGGTGAGTGTTGGGGGATTTTAATGCAATCTTAAACTGGAGATTGTGCTGGGGGATTTTAATGCAATCTTAAACTCAATTGAGAATAGAGGAGGCTATTTTGATTATTATTCCATAAAATCAAGGTATTTTAATGATTTTCTGACTCAAAACCAACTCTTTGACTTGGGCTTCTATGGAACCCCTTTTACTTGGTGCAATAACCAGGCTGGTTTGGCCAGAAGATGGGCTAGACTTGATCGCTTCTTGGCCAACAATGCTTGGTTATCGAATTTTGACTCTTATTGTAACAAACATCTACCATGAACCACTTCTGACCATTCTCCCATGCTACTTTTTGCAAAATTTTTCACTCATCATAACAAGAAAATATTTCTGTTTGAAAATTTTTGGTTTGACTATGAAAAATGTCACCAAACAGTTTTCAAGGCATGGAATTATAGATCTAATACTAATCCTATGCATGCATTTAACCATCTCACTGCCCGCACGAGAAATTGCCTTGCTAATTGGAGGAATTCTGGATTGACTCCCTTAGATGAGGCCATTACTAAAACTGAAGAGGATATATCTTTACTTGAGTCACTAGAACCCACACTAGAGTATTCTGATTTGAACACAATCGCTCTTAGGAGTCTGTATAACAAACATGATGCCTTACTTAGACAAAACACTATCCGATGGGCTCAAAGGGCTAGACTACTATGGCTTAGGAATGGGGACTATAATACTAGTTTCTTTCACAACCAAGCTAAGGTCAAGGGCCATAGAAAGAAAATTTCTGCAATCATGGATGAACAAGGAAATATTCTCACTGAACAGCAGAAAATTGGCCATGAATTTATGGAATTTTATGCAAAACTTTGGACTAATTCAAATACACTATCTATTGATGAACTTACCCAAAGAATGCCAACTGATCTACCAATGTTGGATGATAATGATAGAAATATGTTGACTAGATCAGTCATACCAGCAGAAATTTACCACACTCTTAAGACTATGCCTAGAGGGAAAAGTCCAGGGCCTGATGGACTCTATTTTGAGTTCTACTTATTTTATTGGGAGATTGTTAAGAACCCACTAATCCAAGCCATTGAACATTTTTTCCAAACTGCCAATCTTCCAACACCCTGGGGCAGGACTTACATTGTTTTGATTCCCAAAAAAAGATTCCCCAAACAAAGTAAATGAATACAGACCCATTTCCCTTTGTAATGTTTGCTATACAATCATATCCAAAATCTTGACTAATAGGCTTAAGGGAGTCATCAAGAAGCTCATTGGCAATGAACAGAGTGGCTTCCTTGCTGGCAAGTCTACTTTTGACAATATTATCACAGTACAAAAAATAGTACATTCTTTAGAGTATGATTCCCAGTCCTTACCTAGGATGCTAATTAAAATAGATGTAGAAAGGCGTATGATGCCTTGGAGTGGAATGCCATCCTTTCTACTCTCAAGTTGATGAACTTCCCCAATGTTTGGATCTCTTGGATTAAGACCTGCATCTCCTCTGAGAATGTAATCCACAACAACGTAGTATGAAGTTACAAAAAGTTATGTGAGAGAACAGAAAGCTAAGTGCATCATTACCACAGGCATCTGAGTATCATGAAGGCCTACAATCGAATTTTTGACAAAAAAAAAAAGAACAAGAACAAGAGAATGTAAGTTTCAGAGCTGCTGCACTAATTTAGGTTTACAAACAAAGCTTGTGATTTCAGGGTGAAATGGTTCTTCAGTCCTAAAGCTCAATTTGCTTGCCTTTGAAAGCCTTTGACCTTTCTTTCCACACCAATTCTTTAACTTCCCTGATACTTTGCTTGTGTACTTCTTTACCGTTGCCTTCATCTCTGAAATGCCCTGCAAAATTATTTGCTGAAGATCTTTCTTATGCCCATCCTTCTCCCTCAAAACTTTCCCCTGAAGAAAAATGAGTTGGCGAGTCGAAAGGAAAAATGGCATACATTTCATTTGAAATCAATTGATGAAGAAAAAAAAATGAAATACAAAAACGTGGATTCTTTGACATATAGAAGATTCTTTGACAACCACCCCACCTATGGATTCTGAGGCCAGAGCAGGCCGAGAAAAACGTGGGTGCGGTGGCGCTTGCACGAAGAAGAGAAGGGGAGGAAAATTAAGGTTTTTTGTTTTTAATTTAATTTTTTAAATATGCTGAGTCCGATTACTACAAGACAAATGACGTGGTATGTGTGAAAATTTAGTGAAACCTCTTCGTGCAATATATTATTACTCATTCTAATTCGAATCCAATAAAAACTTCTTGATTATTTGAATCCTATCAAGATTTTAATTTTGAATCCTATTAGGAATTGGAAACTCATGGAGATAGAATCAAAGATGCATGGAGATTTAATTTACTGAAAACCCCTCACACATTTTAATATTAACATAATGAACAAAAGGTACAAATTTGTAAAAAAACCCCTGTTTTTTGAAAATTTTGTATAAGGTCCCTAATAAAGGTAAGAAAAATTACAGAAATTATCTGTTATCCTTCATTTAAATTCTTGCTTGTCGATTACAGCACAGCAGTAAAATAATACTCAATCAATTGTTCATAAACTATTCTTCAATTTTTTAAAAAAAAACATATTCTTTTTCTTCCATCTCATACACACTTTTTTCACTAATTTTTATATAAACAATAATTCTGAAAGTCAATAAACATGCACTAAAAAAAGATAATGTTATACTATTTATTAACCTAAAAAAAGAAAAACAAAAGATATCCATTCAACTGTTTATTGAATGAATTCTAAACCCAAGTAAAAAACTAATAAAACAATGAAAAAGTAAAGAAAACAATGTTCAATTCTTAAAGTTCACTTCAAATGGGAAGGAAACAGCATCCTCCCCATCTCCAATGACAATGGTATGTTGACCAGAAGCCAAGACTTTGTATGCAGTCTTCTCCACCAAAGTCAAAGCCTTGCAAGCATTGAGGTTGAATTTTACCACCTTTCTCTTCCCTGCAGGAACGAACACCCTCTCAAATGCAACCAATTGCTTGATTGGAGCATCATCAACAGCATCAGGGGCCTTTGAATAAACCATCACAGTATGATGCCCATCCATCTTCCCAATGTTTGCCACCTCAACAGCAAAACCAATCCTATCCTCACACTTCAATTCATCGACTACAACAGAGGGACAATCAGTGGAGTTGACTCCTGGCTTCAATGTCAACTGCTTGCATTGTTGGAATGGAGAAAGACCCACACTGATTCCTTGCTTGAATGATTTCAATGCATACTTGTACTGAGTGTAGCTAAGTCCATGCCCAAATGGATACTGAACAGGACCATCATAGAACTTGTATGTTCTTCCTGGATATCCAAGCTCTTTGTTTGGTCGAAGCTTCATCGATGTCATCGGCAATGCATCCACATAATCAGCATTATACCATGTCAATGGCAATCTCCCTCCTGTCAAAAATCAATCTGTCAGTCAGTAACAATTCTCGATCTTCTTAATATAAAATCAAAGCTATTGTTTTACTTACCAGGATTGTATCTGCCGAAGACAATATCAGCAATGGCGCGGCCGCCTTGTTCGCCCGGGTACCCAGCCCAAAGGATGGCGCCGATCTTTGTGTTATTCTCTGCGAAGGAAACATCGACACAAGTGCCAGACATGATAACAAGAACAACAGGACCTTCAGCAGCCTCTGCAGCTTTGAGTATGAGTTCTTCTTGTTTGCCGGGGAGTTTGAGACTCTCTTTATCAAACTCCTCTCTCTCAACTGAAAGATCAAGTCCGAAGAAGAGCACTGTTGCATCGGCATCCTTGACTGATTTAATCACTGGATCAAGATCATAGTTTTGGCATCCAACTTGACATCCATTCTGATAATCCACTAGAACATCAGACTTGAATCCATCAACTGGGGTGATATAATTGCAAGGAACTCCTGCATAGTTTCCTCTCATTGCCTCTGTGGCTTTGGCATGAGGACCAACCATGGCAATCCTATTGAATTTCTTCGGATCGAGGGGCAGAGTGTTGTTGTTGTTCTTGAGAAGAACAATGCCTTGCCTCGCTGTTTCGGCTGCCAATTCAATGCTGTCTTCAGTGCAGATATCCTCAAGTCCAAGACTATCATATCTAGGATTACCATCAAAGAATCCAAGCCTCATCAACACAGTGTAGATGTTCATCAAAGCATTGTCAATGTCTGTCTCTCTAACTTTGCCTTGTTGGACAGCAGATTCACCATATGTTTGGTAGAAGTGAATTCCACCCCATCCACAATCCAAATCCAATCCTGAAACAAACAAATAAGAAAAGAAAAGAAAGGAAAAAAAAAAAACTCATTAAATCAATCAGAAGATTATTAACAAATTCAATTCAATTACAAACTTACCAGCTTTCAAAGTTTGAGCAACAGCATCCTCAGGGGAATCATGAAGCCACTTCTGTCTCTCAGCTATAACCTGAACTGAATCACAATCAGAAACAATGTATCCATGGAGATTCCACTCTCCTCTGAAAGTCTGAGACATCAACTTAGGATTAGCACAGACAGGAATTCCATTGATGTTGTTGAATGAGCACATTATACTGCTGCCATCTCCTTCTCTGATACAAGTCTCAAAAGGCCTGTTGAAGGTCTCAATCATGTCTTGCTCCGTCACCTTTGAATCGAACTCTTGTCGAACAATCATGCCATTGAACCAGTGATCCAAATCATAAGCTGTGTAATGCTTGCAACAAGCCGAAACCTTGAGAGGCCGTTCATTAGGATCATCGGCAACCTCAGCACCTTCGACATCCTGCAAACCTTTAACATAATTCACCGAGTAAACACTGACTGTATACGGATCTTCTCCGGGTGTCTCAAGTGTTCTCCCCCATCTCGGATCACGAGCAACATTGATGTTCGGACTCCAGAAAGTCAATCCTGCATGCCCCAGATTGTACATGGCCCTGCCTTGGGTAGAAACAACCTACAAACAATGCCAGTGAAGTCGGCATCGCTTAATTTAATTCAGTAAATTTGGATTCGAATATATAAGTCTGATATTTGTACCTGACCGATCTTTTTCCACAAAGATGGATTGAAAGACGCCGCGGTGAGGATGGGAGTAGGGAAGACAGTGGCACTCTTGACTATGTCGCCGAAGTAAGTACCGTGACCGACGTCAGAGACACCATGCAGAGCCTCAGACCACCAGTTGTAGTTCTGCAAACCGATACGGCCGGCACCGGGAGCTTGATCTCCAAGGTTCATGATCTTCTCCTTTGTCGTCATTCGGCTTATCAGGTCCTTCACCCTGACCTTGAACGGAAGGGACTTGTCGCAGTAGGCAAAGTCCTGCATGTTTAGGCCACTCTTAGCAAACCTGTCAGGATCACATACCTTGGTGTAGTTCTTGCCATTGCTCTCAATGGGGCCTGGAGTGTATGGCAGCTTTGAGATTACACCATGTGATGATGATGATAATGGAGGGATGATCCTAGAGGTTGCAAAGATGAAGAAACTCAGAAAAAGGAAAAGGAAAAAGCCAATGCGAGCCATTGTTGGAGAAGAAGGAAGTGTTGTTAATCTGAGGATTGAGAAGGTGTGGTATTTATAGGAGAGGGAGTTGTTTGAGGATTTGAAACTTTGAATTTCAGATAAAGAGATATGTCTGCAAGTTATAGTGATCTTAAAATCAGAGAGTTTATATAACTGATTAGATATTATAGTATCTTGTTTTAAATTTTTTTGAACAGATGGATAAGTTTGTATTTTTGTTTCAAAAGTTTCATCTTCAGTTCATTGTCTATTTTAAATATTCATTATCAGACAGATGATATCATGTTTTAAATTTTTTGAGCATATGGATAAGGTTTTGCTGTTTTTGGATACTTTTTATGAAGTCCTTATCAGAAATAAGTGGTTTCTTTTCTCTATTTTAGATTGACTTTTTCTTTTTCAATGTTTTAGAGATTTCCTCAGACACAAACTTTTCTCATTGATCTTTAAATTATTATAATTATCTGATGATTTAATTTTTTAAATAAGTTGAGGTGTTTTTTGATAATTTTATTTCTGATATGATTTTAAATAACTCTTGTAGCTAGGTAAGAACGGGTCGAAGCTTGATCAGTACTTCAATTCGAAATAATACTTAATTTAAATTTCGAAATTAAATTTCGAATAAGTTAAAATTTCTGCTCGATTTTAATTTCGAAAGCTCGAGCTCGGCTCGAAAGCTCAAAATTAAAAACTCAATTATTTTTTTAATATCTCGGATTTAGTTTGAAATTAAAAATTTATTTATAAATTAACTTTTTTAATATTATATGTCAATACTAAATATTAAATATTTTATTCATGTATTATAATATTTATTAATATTTTACTAATATTTTATTAATATTTTATATATTAAGATCGAGCTCGAAATTGAAGCTCGAGCTCGACTCGATAGCTCGAAAATCTGAGCCGATCTCAAGCTGCTCACAAACAGCTTGATCGTTTGACAGCCCTACTTGTAGCTATTTCATTTAAATTTAGATAAATTATAGATCAAACCCACTCTGTTAAAAATAAATCAAAGTTTAATCAGGATCTCTGTGGCTAACTCAACATATAAAGTAAAAAAGGATAAACAGAAATCCCACTCAACTTATTTATTAAGTTCAATCACAAGAGAGGTCACAATTTACAATGCTGAAGAAGAGCATAGAGATTCAGCTTGTTGCAGAGATGGCAAATGCTCTTAATTTTTCTTTCTTATTGTATCTTTCTTCACAAATCTTTCAGTTTCTCACATTTTGGAACAAAGCATCCGCAAGCTCTGTTCTCAAAAAACCAAACAGAAACAACCAACAAGGACAAAGAACAAATGTTTGTAAATCTAAGCAGCAGACATGATGCAGTCAATAGCTTGTTTGCATATTCCAGTCATTGTAGCTTCAGGCCCATAAACCTGCAGCAAAAACAAAACTGTCAGTTTTTTCAAGTACTAATGAAAAATCAAAACTTATACAATCACCCAAATTGAGCATAAACTGATGGATTGCAAACTGCTTTTTCGAGATCTTTAAAGCTGGTTTTGTACTTCAGTTATGATAGTAGGATATGAAGACTTAAGTTACCTCAAGGGGAACCCCGAGCTCCTCACCCAAGGTTCGCATCTTTGCCAAACCAGTCTGATAGTTTGGACCACCTCTGCGAACATAGATGTGCATTCTTGCGGCTTTTAGCTTGGATTCCTGAACAAAATAGATGAGAAGATATATGTGAAGAGGAGATATTAGACATTCAGTGGTCTTGAAACAGGTACTGGTATTTGATCAAGCAAACCTTCTCCCTCAGGGCTCTAATAATTCCATTAAATGTAGCAGCAACATCAGTGAAGTTGGCTATTCCTCCTCCGATAAGAAGAGCTCTTTTACGACCATCAGGATCAGCAGTAGCACACTGGAATAGCAGAAAAGAGAGTTTATATTATGAAGTTGCACAGACTGATTATCTGATAATTAAGTGCAGAAAGAGAAGAAGATGGTGAATGAATCAAGTTCATACATCAAGAACAACTCTAGCATACTGCAAGACCTCCTCCTCGTTTGGAGCACCACTGTACTCAGCATAGTTTCCAAGCTCTGATGCATAACCCAAGTCTCCAACCTGATATGAGAAGCAAAATAGCACATAAATCGTTAAGAAAAGGATTTGATGCATAAGTTACTATACACAGAAAAAGATAACCAGGACAAAACGGTATATTATGCCATGCCAGCTTTTTAACTAGGATGAAAACAATGGACTGAAACTTGGTCATAATTTCAGAAAAGTGAAGTGGTAAATATTAAATACGGAAATGTATGGTGATAGAGAAACAACTTACTGTATCAGCATATATAACACTTGCACCACCACCGGCCACCATGGTCCAAATGCGTCCCTTGGGATTTAAAATAGTGAACTTCAAGGAGGCACTTGTCTGGAGCAAAAGAGATTTAGAACATTTAAGGCCAACATGAAGGTCATGAATGTCTTCCACAAATTTATTTCTTGTGAGGTATCTGAGCAAGGTGGAAACTAGCACAATTCATGTAAATCATATGTTCTCATCATGGATAAGCATGGAAGACCAAACATAGAGGAACATGCAGGACATTCAAAAATTAACCATGGATAGTTGTGATCATCAATACACTGTCTAAATATTTCTTACAGTATATGGAAAACGTAGTTACCTTCTCATCCAATGCATGAATAAAGCTTTCTGCAGGGCTCAGGACTCTGCCAAATGGGAGTGGGAACTCAATGTCTCCCCACCTACATATTGTACGAGCATCATTTTAAATTCAACTCAAGCATTTTGAAACTAAGTAAATAAACATATTCATAGAATCGAAGAATACTTTTTGAAGTTTTTAAAGGCAGCTGTGTCATCTAATTCTCCTCTCATGTCCAATGGGTATGGCTCCCCATTCACCAAGGTAAATGGATTCATCTCAAGGAAAGTGAAGTCCAAATCTGCAATTGATGCATTCAATCAATTTCAACCAGACAATAACATGGATTCATTTGCAGAACCGAAAGTATGTCTACAAATCCACACAACATACAAGAACATTGGAATATCTCTACAACACAGAAAAAATAAATAGCCATCTACTATAAATGACTGCTAAAACAGCAGAGCTCCACTACCTGCAGCATTTCTTAGAACATATAATGAAACCAAAAACTTTTAATTTCTCATGAGAAATGTCAGTATGAGGTGCATGCCCAAACATACCTTGGAATACAGCAAATACGCCTTTTATGAAGTCCCCAATTTTCCCCCTTACCTGTGCCAACAGATACATCCATTCAAAATCAAAATCAAAATATATACCCAACAGCAACTCATTGATGCAGAGAAAGCACAAATCCAATAAATTTACAAAATTGCTAGAATAATTCATTCAAAAATCAAAAGGACTGCCAAACAAATTAATCTATGTAAACATTTCACCTCCAGAGGAAGTGTAGCTATCAAGGGGGCACACGCCTCAGATGTCATGGGTTTCTCAGTTGGGAGGAATATAGTCTTAACCTGCAACACCAGCAATCTAACATGAATACAATGATCAAAACAAGAGAATTTTGTTTACTTCCAACTATACCTTGTCCCAGTTCTCCTCAATTTCAATCCCACCACACTCTGAGAAGCTGATGGTGCAACCAAGCCTCTCGGAGACTATGGAGAGATAATACTCCTTGTCATGAGGAACAAATGGCTCCACTATGAATGTGGTAATGGGAGCCTTGCATCCTCCCATCTCAACCTACAAACAACCAAGAAAAAACTCAACTTTCTACATCGATCCCTCAATTGCGAACAAATTGAGAAGAAAAACAAAAGATCACCTCCACTCCAAATCTTTCTTTCACGAAGTGAGCCACCTGAGCAAGGTCCAAGTTCAGAGCCACCAAACCACTCTTCCCTCGCTTCCCAAACAGCATGTCAGGCTTCACCACAAGCTTCATGGATGAAAGCCATGGCTCCTGGTTCATCAATTCAGTGAATTCCGTCGATTGCGTGACCTGTTCAGATTAAACGACGAATCAACAACCAACGGCATTCAAATTTAACAACAAAGATTGAAACTTTATAGGAAAAAACGAGATTAAGACCTGGGCGGAGAGGATCTGGAGATCAATGCCGGCGAGGCGCTTGAGATGCTCCCTGAGGAGGCGCTTGGAATCATACTCCCTGATCTTCTTGCGCGCCATGGATAGGAACTCTCAAGAGATCTGGGATCAATGAAGATCGGAACGATCACAAGCAGTGGTTGCTTGTGAGTATTTAAAAGCACGAAGCCATATCTCCTGTTCAACGCCGCCGCCACCAACCACCATTGACAGCCGCCTCTTTGTCTCTTTGCTCGGATTGGTCCTGGGCTTTTCACAAATAACCCCTTCAGAAATATTTATTCATAAATAACTCCCTGTTGTATATTTCCTTATCTTCCAATAAAAAATTATAGGGTGATTCTTTTTTAAAAAAATATCAACTTTTCAGATTTTTTTTCATACATTAATTAGTTGAGATATTCTCAATTTTTTAAAGATGCTTGTTGACGTGAAAACGGGCTTCCTCTTGGGTTGGGCTCCGGTCCCAAGTGATAAGATGTTCGTATGTTGAGAGTAAGGCTGAAGAAAAAAAGACAGGAAGATGTTGTCTGGTAGAGGTGCAAACGGGGAATTAATGACGTAACTCCAAGAACTTCAATTTGAAAGAAGAGGGCATAAACAAGAGAAGTGAGGGGTGGGCCTCTTGCCCTGGTCCCACTCCAACAGTCAAGTCAGTATCATCATCGTCGGAGAAGAAGATGAAGTGGAGGTTAGAGTTGAAGATTGTCCTTACTTTACTTCGGTTGAGGTCGTTCCCTATTTGTCTTCTTGGTGTGCCTCAGGGTCCGAACCCTATCACATTGCCCTCTACCACTTTATCAGCCCTCCAGATTTAACTATATCAAAGCTATTTGAACAAAAAATTAAATTTTTTTTCAAAGGGTAAATTGCACCCATGGCCACAAAAGTACTTGGATTATAATGCTATGGCCACAAAAAAAAAATTCATATCAGAAAACCCATAAAACTTGGCTTCGACTGCATGTAAAACCAAAATTGGCTTTTTTAATGGAATCTCCAACGATCCTGCACACGTGGCACTGATGTATCACTGACCCGTGGCAAGTAATTGACACATATGTGTCATGTTATTAACACGTGTTAAGTAATTACGATTATAACGTTATGACCACAAGACAATTTTGTGTTGATGATGTGACCATTAACGTGGCATCTTTATAAACTTGTATGTCGACACATGTCATTGACATGGCGCACGCATGTCAATTACTTGTCATGTGTCAATGACATATCAACGCCATGTATGTAGGCTCACCAGAGATTCCATTAAAAATGCCCATTTTGGCTTTACATGTGGCCGGAGCTAAGTTTTATGGGTTTTCTGATATAAAAACTGTTTTGTAGCTATAACGTTATACTCTGAGTACTTTTATGGTCATGGGTGTAATTTACCTTTTCTAAAATATATAATACAATTTAAATCACTTTATAATATAAAATTTTATTTTATATTTACCTGTACCAAAATTAATAACTGTTTAAATTTTTTAAATAATTCAAAATGGGTTAGGATCATGGGACACACTATTTTGACACATCATTTGACATCTTTTTTTCATCTATCGGGTTTGCAACTAAATTCAATCAGAGCGGTGGATGGAGAATATCGAAAAATAAGATGTATGTCAATTTTCATACAATTTAGGAACCTTGTAGGATCTTCATATGAAATGGTGAAATTCCAAATCCAGATAAAAATTTTACCCGCTAAGATACAAAGCATCTAAATCGTATTTAAAATCACACGCTTACTTATTTTTCGACCTTCCATCCATAAGGCCGGATTTTGGTTAAAATACCGCAAAACCAATAAATGAAGCAAGGACCCAAAATTAAAATACATATGTCCCCACATCCCAACTCTAGTATATATGAGGTATGAAGTTGTAACTATGGTCAGATTATTAATAAAAAAAACTGATTTTTTAAATATATTTTATTTCTCAAAAATTAAAATATTCGGTTGCTGACTGGGCCCCACTCAAGGGTGCAAAGTGACTGCGTGCACGTGCGTACGATGACGTGGCGGGGTCGCAGACCAAGACCCATCCATCTAATGCAATAAACAAAATTTAATTTGGTTTTTTGCAGGACAGCCCCTGATGAACTATTTATTATCCATGAGTCCTGTAGACTTTTATGGAAAACTTGAAAAATTCATCCTCTTATAAGTTATAACAGGAATTTCTATTTTCCTCTTCATTGAAGCCTCTAATCTCCAATACATAAGACTATATTGAGAGCAAGGAAGAGTCATCCTTATAGTTGATCTTTCCCTTCAAATCTTGGAAATTTCTCAATCTCCACTAATCTCTCTCATCAGTTGATCTCTAATCCCAATAAAGAATAGATTTTAGCATCAACAATATATATTATATATATAATCCCATGGCAAAATAATAATTAACCCAACCCAAAAAAGATAAATTTGTAATCATGAATGATTTTTTTAACATGATATTGAATTCATTAATATTTTTTATGTTTTTAGTCCATTTTTCTTTTATTCCTATAAAAAACTGTAAATAAAAATATGAGAAATTAGAAGGGGCTGCATGTAAAAAGCTAAGATCGGTCAGGTGTGAAAACAGGAAAAAAGGGGTACGTGGACTCTGCTCCAATACCACCACCCCAAAAAGCCCTCCCCCGCTTCCTGTCTCTCCCTCGGAGCTCCTCTTCTCTTCGCCTCTCTTCTCTGCGCGTCGCTAGGGCTAGGGTTCCACTTCTACTCCACTGCGCCCCCCCAATCGGTCCCCTTTGTACTCGATTAGCTCGCAAACCTTGCATTTCATTTCATGAGAGCTGGCCACTGGTGGATTCTCCCGGGTGGATGGCAGAGGGGCGGAGATTCGTTCTGAATCACCACCTTGGTGAGCTCCTTTTCGCTTCCATTCTGTTTAGATGCTGTTTCTTTGTTTTTTTATTATTTTTTTCTGTTTATATGATGGTTTGGTGTCTCGCTTGTAATCTCGATCAAGTATGTAGTTCATATCTTAATTTGTTCTTGTATTGGAGTTCGATTTCGTGCAATGTTATTCCGTGTTCACTCACCAATGCTGACGGAACTTAGTAAAAAAGATGCCTTTTTTTTTCTTCATAATTTCAGTTTGTTTGAAGTGATTGGAAATTGACATGTTTGTTCTGGACAGACATTGGGCAGATATTGCTAGATGCAAAGACTCGCTGGCTTCGTCCAAGTGAGATTTGTGAGATACTTCGCAACTATAAGAATTTCAGTCTGACTCGGGATCCACCGTGTAAACCTTCTAGTATGTTTCGACTTGTTCTGTTTTTCAGTAGTATGTAATTCTTCATTATATTGTGAATTGACTTAGTCGATTCATTTCAATTGATAATAAGCAATCGTAGTGTTCTTGAAGGATGGTCAATGGTTGCTTTGACATTATCCATTTACAGGTGGTTCTATATTCCTATTTGATCGTAAAGTACTTAGATATTTTCGCAAAGATGGGCACAGTTGGAGAAAGAAGAGAGATGGAAAAACTGTTCGAGAAGCCCATGAGAAACTGAAGGTCTGTGGTTTTGACTTCTGTAGTATAAATTATAGTGAGTTAAGGACATGGTATTGTATTCTTTCAGTCTTGCTTATTTTCATGGTCAAGGCTTGAATACTGAAGGATATTTATACCACTTATACTTGCTATTGAATCCAATTCAATTTGCTTCTTAATAAACACAACCTTCATTGCATACCTTTTGCTGACATGTTCTGTGCTTCCATCCCAATGATATTCGGTTCTCTTTTCATCCTTAATGCAGTTTTTCTTTGTTCTATTTCAGTGTGGCAGTGTTGATGTTCTGCATTGCTACTATGCCCATGGCGAGGACAATGAAAATTTTCAGAGGCGAAGCTATTGGATGCTTGACGGGTGAGTACAGGAAAACATCTCTTTTACCATCTTAACTAGTTGCTGCATTCTCTGCCTAATGTGAGGTTGTCTCTTCGAATGTCTGGAATGCATACCCTTTTCTTTTTATTTAGTCCCAGACATGCCTTCCTGGAAATGTTTATGTGCTCATCTCATGGACATGCATGAGCAAGTTTATGAGTGCACTCAAATCCTTGGTATTTCTTGTAAATCCACACCACATTTCAATTTTATTATCGTCAAAGGTTTCATACATTCTACGTGGAATGGTGGACCTAAAAAGTACTATCGTACCATTTGTTGGCATGAGGTTAGGCAATCTTTTGTGTTATTTATAATTGCAGCTTGAATGGAGGGGATTCATGTGGTTTGATCCAAATCTTACTAATCTAACATCAGCCTGTGCTAGGCCCCAGATTAAGATGATAGGGAGGGAATCATCCTTACATCATTATGCTACTGGCAGGTGCAGTTGTTCGATATGTTTAATCAGTTCCCCCTTGTTAGTCATGAGAGACTTAGTTTCAACTTTCACCTGCTATCACCTTGCATTTCCCCCCATCTCTGGTGGTGTCTCTTTCTTTCTTTTCGATGCCTTCAATACCTCAAGATTAGCATCACCTAATAGACTGAATTTGCTTGCAGTTTGTATATGTGAGTGATCTTCAAGAGGTGTTTTTTTTTTTTAGAATACAAACATCTGTGTAAACTGTACAACTTCTCGTTTAAACCATCCCATTACATCCAGAGTATGTACTGTTTGTGGTAATTGGGATTATCTAGTTTTAATATGTACTATGTACTTGTTTCATTCCTCACTCTTTTCAGGAATTTGGAGCATATTGTTCTTGTGCACTACAGAGACGTGAGTGAGGTGATCCACTGTTCACTTCTACATAATTATTTTTACTTACTGATGAAGTATGCTTATAATCTCAATCCTAGTTGTATCAAGTCGTTTGTATATTTAATTATGTTTGATGTATGCATGCAAAGGCTGGAGAAATCCTGGCTCTGGTGTCTTATCATTAGATGGCAGACTTCTGTTTCTCATTTTGTTCACAAAATGAGAAATATTGTCTTCACTACCTGTTTTCTTTTCCACCAGGGAAGCAGTTCTAGTATGCCCCATTTGTTGAATTCAGACATGTGCAGTGCTCAACATAGTTCAGCTCTAACTATATCATCTGAATTGGAGGGAGCAGACTCTGGGGATGACTATAGTGGTTTGTTACTTGATGACTCAATCTCTACTTCAAAAGTCAACAATGTTTTTTCTTCCGGAAATGATGTAAACAAGAAAATTGTTGATAGAAATGGAGCAATAAATACTGCAGGATTGAGCAGGCCATTGAATGGTTTCTACTCAATTCAGGGGCACTCTCAAAATTTGACACTAAATGAAGACCGTTATAAAATTACTGGGACTTCAGAATTAGCAGGTATCATTTCGTGGAACTTTTCTGGAAAATTTTCTGAATTGCCAAGCATATAATTTCTATGTTAGACTTATTTTTAATGTTCAACAACAACAACAACACTATGTCAGAAGTTTGCGATAAGAATGAAGGGTCTTTGCACATGATAAGGATGAAGGCTTTTGCTTTCAGGTTATCTAAGAAACTTTTCAATGTCCAGGTTTTTGTGGTGGAACTAAACATGTCACAACCTCATCCGCATGGCGTGAAACACCCAGAAAGTATGAGAACTTGCAAGATCGGACAATTCCGCTTGAACAGCCTAATTGTACTAATAATAAAGCTAGGACCATGGAAGAATCTGTGTTGGTCTTTAATAAAAGCACAGCTGGCACATTCTTGAATGATGTATTACATGCACCCACAGGATCTAGCATGACAAGGGCTCAGGTAATTATGACATAATATACCCCGTTACTGTCATCTATTAAGTTTGATCAGATCATCAAGTCATGTCTTAGCATGACAAGTTCCCAGAAGTTGTTATGTAGATAGACCCAAGCTAGGAGTTTTAGAGAAGGAATTAGATTATGTTCCTTTTATACATTGGCATGAGATGTGAAAATGGAATTCTGTTATATTAATACTTAAAGCTGGTGTTTCACAGTATTCTTTACATGTGTTTTGTTTTTGTTTTTGTTTTGTTTTTGTTTTTTCTTTTTGATAAAAAGCCACTTGAAGCACATTATATGCGTGATTGGAACCCTCAACCTCTCCTTGTGAGAGGGAATGGGCTAGCCAACTTTCCTTGGAAAGTTGGTTGTATTCTTTACCTGTTTAACTGCTTATTAGATGGTCCCACTCATCTGCTTCTTTACATAATTTGTCTTTAATGTTCATGTCTTTTCACAGGTGAAGCAGAGTTACTCTGCAAATGCTAACAGTCCTGTTAATCATAACTGCACAGTCGGCAGTGCATCTGATGTGCATTATGTGCCTGATGAGCATCATTTTGATGCTCCTCAATTTACAAGTGATAGAGATTTTCAAGTGGACTTCACTGCTACTAACCAGCCTTTAGAACTCCTAAAAGAAGCTTCCTATTCAAAACAAAATACTCCAAAAAGCAATGTTGGCTATGAGGAATTTGGGGAGCTAAAGAAATTGGACAGCTTTGGAAGATGGATGAACGATGAAATTGGTAGGGATTGCGACAATTCGCTGATGGCTTCAGATTCTGGTAGTTACTGGAACACACTTGATGCTCAGAATGATGACAAAGAGGTTACCAGTTTGTCCCGTCATATGCAGTTGGATATGGAATCACTGGGCCCCTCCATTTCCCAAGAACAGTTATTCAGTATTCTTGACTTCTCCCCAGACTGGGCCTATTCCGAGGTTGAAACAAAGGTGTGCAACTTTCATGGTATTATTTTTATGATTTCTTAAGGAATTATACTTTTACTCTTTTTTGTGGTGTCCATAACTTGGGTTTGTATTTATCTGAGCTGATCACAGTTTCCATCAGGTTCTGATAACAGGTACCTTTCTAGGTGGCATAAATCCCCAGAGCATCAAATGGTGTTGCATGTTTGGTGAAGATGAGGTTTCAGCAGAAGTTTTAGCAGCAAATGTTCTTCGGTGCCAAGCCCCTCCACATGCCCCTGGACGGGTTCCATTCTATATCACCTGCAGCAATAGGTTAGCTTGTAGTGAGGTTCGGGAGTTTGAGTTCCGTGAAAGTTTCTCCAGTGGCAAATCATCATCTAGAAAAAGAGACTCAGGAGAAGAAATCCAACTTCAAATATGTTTTTCAAAGATGTTAACTCTAGGAGTGGTAGCCTGCTCTCTTGAGGATTGTCATAATTGTGCCTGGATGAGTGATTTAATTTTAAGTTCAAGTAAGGATGATAATGGATGGGACAAGATTGAACTGCAGTCAAAGGCTTTTCAAAGATGTCAGGGTGATCCCAGAGATGCATTGATTCAGAAATTGTTGGAAGATAAATTGTTTGAGTGGCTATCCTGGAAAGCTCATGGGGAAGGCAAAGGTCCTAATGTGCTGGATGAGGATGGAATGGGAGTTATTCATTATGCAGCTGCTCTTGGATATGAATGGGCTATTAGCCTCATAGTAGGTGCTGGTGTCAATCCAAATTTTAGAGATGTTCGTGGCAGGACTGGGCTTCACTGGGCTGCATACTGTGGCAGGTTAGGTTGCAATTTATCAAATATGTTTTGGCAAGAATGCTAAATTATCTGGCACTTAGTGATGTATATATCAAATTTGACCCATTGCCGTTTTGACTTGTGTCTTGTTTCTTAGCCACAAAAAATTAGGAGGTTTCCCAACTTTCTTTATGAACATTTTATAAAAATGCTATTCGCAATCAAGCATTGACAAGACACATTATATTATTTTTCTTGATTAGTCTTTATACAATCTTACCTAACTGGAAATTGTTTGGTTGCTCTTTGAATAATTGCCTCTATGCATTGAGCTGGTTAATTTGTCTTTCAAGACTGAAGTGAAAACTTTGTGAAGTCTTAGGTTGCTTTGTTGGAATTTTGCGCTATATACTTTGGACTGATTTAATGTTCCAATGGCTCTCCCTTCAATTTTTCTTTTGGCTAGGGTGAGGTAGGTGGTTCATCTGGCTCCTTGACCCATTCTACATCAAACAACTCTTACATATCATCATCCAGACCAACTTTTGCTACAAATTGTGACATGCCCCAAATGGCATCTCTAAATTTGAGGTTTTAGTTATAGGGTGTTCATTCACATACAAACACAGGGAGAGGTGCTGGGGATTGCCTTTATCTTAGTACACAGGGACTTTGGTGATTTGCCTTTCAAACATGTTATTAGGAACCTATAGATCATAAAAACTAGCTATCGAGTTTCTCAAGCCAACTGGACCTTTTCTTTTGTGTTCATTTCTCCTTAGACATCAGATTTTGTTTTCCTGTGGCTTGGTATTCTCTTAGTGCATTATTTTAACCTAAACTATGTTGTCATCTGATTCTGCTATACTGACCATGGTATAAAATGTTGAGTGGTCAGAGAAGAGGCAGTCGTTATGCTTGTCAGATTGGGTGCTGCTCCTGGTGCACTTGAGGACCCTTCATCAGCTTATCCTGTAGGCCAAACAGCTGCTGATTTAGCTTCAAGCAGAGGGCATAAAGGAATTGCTGGGTATTTGGCTGAAGCAGATTTGACAAGTCACCTCTCTACAATTACTCTTGAAGAAAGTATCATGGATAATATTTCAGCAAATCTTGCTGCTGAAAGGGCCATCGAGACAGTGAGTGCACAAAGCTTAGTTCCTCTAGGTGGAGAGACAGAAGAACTATTATCATTACGTGGTTCTCTTGCTGCTGTAAGGAATTCAGCTCAAGCAGCTGCACGAATTCAAGCTGCCTTTAGAATGCACTCATTCCGCCAGAGAGAGTTAACTAAGAGTAAAGAAAATCCTGAAATACAAAATGAAATAATCATAGCTTCCTCTCTGAACAAGGCTCAGAAAACAAGTCACTTCAATGATTCATTGCATTCTGCGGCTGCTGTAAAAATTCAACAAAAATATCGAGGATGGAGAGGACGAAGAGAGTTCTTAAAGATTCGCAACCGAATTGTGAAAATTCAGGTGAATTTTTTATTTTGGTTGCCAGTGCTAGACATCATGTAGCTTCTTACACTTATTTTGTCCTTGTATACATAACAATCTTATAATTTCTCATTCATTTGACTACGCACCCATTGGCATGGCCAGATGCATGTACTAAAATGACCAGTATATTCTATTGTGAATATGAAGCATGGGAAACATGTTTATTTATTATCTTTCACTTCTTTGACCAGTATATCTTCTTCTGTCTACAGATTGCCTAGCCAAACTGGAATTCATGCCTTTTGATATTTTTCTTGAATAAGATTTTTTTTTTTCTTCAATTTGGTGAAATTTCATTATAGTAAGTGAACATTGGCTTTATTTTCAGGCACATGTAAGGGGACATCAAGTTCGCAAGCAGTACAAGAAGGTTGTTTGGTCTGTCGGCATTGTTGAAAAGGCCATATTGCGTTGGAGGCGCAAGAGATCTGGATTGCGAGGCTTTCGTGCTGAGAAACCAGCTGCATCAGTTACATCAACTATCGAAACAACTGATGACTATGAATTCCTTCGAGTTGGCCGAAAACAGAAAGTTGCTGGTGTGGTGAAAGCTTTAGCAAGAGTTCAGTCCATGGCTCGTCACCCAGAAGCCCGTGATCAGTACATGAGACTCCTGACAAGTTCTTGTAGGCCAAAGGTGGTACTGTTTTCCTGCATTCATGCACTTCTTTACATGCATAAACTTCTGAAGTTTTTTCATGCTTATGTATTCAAATAAATTTATGTAGTTCGGAGATGGACGAAACTCATCAGCTCAAGTTCAAAGCACTGAAGAGGAAAAGGTGGTAGAAGATCTGCTTACACCGATGATTGATTGAAAACCTAACCATTTCCTAGCCCTAAGTTTGTGAAAAATCTTGACTTTTTGTTCAGTGTTCACTGAGAACTTCCAACAATTTTCACCTTCCCATTTGTCTCTGTGAGTATTAACCCCTAGGGCACCATAAATTTTAATGGCTTTTGTAAATTTTGATAAACAGAGGGAAAACATTATACATGTAAATTATTTTTGCTTCCTCATAATTGTTCACAATCTTCAGATCATGTTGAATGTTTTCATTGTGCTTTTTTTTCTTTCTTTTTTTTTCTTCCATTTTTTCTTAGATATGTTCTAGTGAATTATGGAATATGTTTTAATTTATTAATCAATTTAAATCACCTTATATATATATGAATTTTGTTCAATGAGAAACATAATGGTTGGTGTATATATATATATAATGGCTATTAAAAAAAATTATAAAAAATAAAAAATACAATAAAATAAATTTCACCAAAAATAATAACAATAATAATAATAATAAAAAATAATAAATTATTTATTATTATTATTATTATTATTATTCTTATTCTTATTATTATTATTATTAGTTTGCTTATAAACTCTTCCCTCCAAAAGAGGGTTTAGGGTCTCCGTCTCGGCAGCGGGGGTTGCAGCATGGAAACCCTAATTCCGGAGATCGCCAGGCTCCTGAACGATTCCCTCAGCTCAGAGAAAGCCTTTGTCTCCGCTGCCACTGATGGGCTTGATCGCTTCTCAAGGGAACCCCAGTTTCCCTTCGCTCTCCTCGCCATCGCTCGAGGTCCGTTCTTTCTTTCTATATCTTTTCCTACTTGAACTTATTGAAGAGAAAGGTCATGGTTTTTCGAATTCGATGAGTTTTTTCATTTTTAATCCTTTTTCTTTGTTCTTTAATGCTGGGTGAAAAGGGAGGATCATATGCTTGTCCTTTTTCTCCAACCAAGTTTGTTTCTGATAGTTATTTTGATTACTTATGTCCTCCATATGATTATGTTGTAACTGTTGTTTAGCAACCAAATGGATTCTCTACTTCATGTCTGATTATCGTTGCTGATGAATGCCATTCATTTGGGTAACAAAGCTAGAAGTTTTGGACTTCTGATGAGTGACTTAAAACCCTGTGCCCTTGTTAGTTCCTCATATGATACTTTGGCTTACACCTGGTAGTGTTCAGGTGGTTCCTTTTTGACTGGTGTCATCTTGCATTGTGTGATTGGAATTAGGGAAATAGAAGGGATGGAAGGAACAAGATTGAAAAAATTGTTTTCTTATGTTTGGCTGACTGAAGATAAATATATGGATAGGCAAATGAAAGAAAATGGTTTGATAAGTGTTCTTTTGTTACATTTCCTTTTGTTTTCTTTTATTTTCTCTAAATCCAAACACACCAAGGTTGTTATGAAACATCTGAAGAACATTTGAATGGTTTGCTAATAGGAAAAATTATTGCTAGTTCCCAAAAAATCTGTTTTTAAATTATCGGGTTGTTTAGTTAGGCCTCACATTGTTATGTTGCTGATCATTTATTGATTTGATGAGCATAAGCTGTGAATATCTGAAGATAGCATGTATATGTTTTTATGTTTGTGGGTGATGTATTTGTGTATAGTGGGCGAGAGCCAAGGGCTGAGACTAGCTGCAGCCACGTATTTAAAGAACTTCACCAGGCAATATATGGAGGCAAAACCATCTTCTCCTGAACTCCATCTTGAGTTTCGGAATCAGCTTGCTCAGACATTACTTCAAGCAGAACGTGCAATTCTGAAAGTTCTAATTGAAGCTGTATGTATATGATTTCGATCAGTTTTGCCGCTATAATCCCAAACTTTGTATAGTCAAATTTTAATTATCAGATAGTCTGCACATCTTTTTGCAGTTTCGCATGGTCGTCACTAATGACTTTGTGAAGGAAAATGCCTGGCCAGAACTAATACCTGAATTAAGATCAGTGTTTGAAAGTAGCAACCTTATCAGTCAAAATGCATACTCTCAGTGGAATGCTATTAATGTGCTTACAATTCTTCATGCAATTATTAAACCCTTTCAGGTATGGTACTCAACACATTCATTTGTGGGTATTGATTACCCAATTTATGTTGATATTCAGACTGCACATTAGCACGTTTTGCTTGGTTTGGTTATTTTCTTTTTATTATTGGGACATATTTTTATGTAATATTCCTTTTCTTTCGGTGTGCAGTTTTTGTATATGACCTTATGTATCTGGTTCATGAAACAGCATATTCCAGGCTCATTGATTTTTGATTTGAAAAGAATGTGGCATTTATGCCAGGTAAATTATGTTTGTGATAGCTATAATATGTTTGTTATTGTGCAGTATTTTCTGAATCCAAAAGTTCTTAAAGAGCCTGTACCAGCACAGTTGGAGTCCATAGCAGAAATCCTTCTTTCACCTTTGCTAGTCACATTCCATCACTGTGTTGATAAGGTTGTAGGTTACTCTCTATTCTCTCTCCCTTTTCCATCTAGTTATAGTTTAATGATGGTTGCATTTATTTTGTGGTGGCAGGCTTTGTCATTCCAAGACAAAATACAAGTTGAATCGGAACAAGTTCTTCTTATGATATGCAAATGCATTTATTTTGCTGTGAGTTTTTTACCTTGTCTCTTGGCATTTAATGAACCCCTTTTCTTTTTTTCTTTCTTCCTTTTTTTTTTGTTTTTTGTTTTGTGCCAATGTATCTGAAGAATCTGTACGATGTCCTGTTTTTTCCCGATGGTGTAAGCGATATTGTTGCCATGGCTGGTCCCGCTGGCTTTTTAGGTTACCACTTTTCAACTTTCTAAAAACATATGATTCAATTATGCTTTTGTTATACTAGGACTTGTGTTATGAAGGTTGACATATAATATGTGAATCAGTGGATGTTAGTTATTTCCTACTCAAGCATCTCTCTCTCTCTCTAATTATGTATGTTTCTTCTGCTCCAAATAAATTCTTACTCGATGTTTTCACATGGAGGCATAAATTTTCTTCTTCTCTCTCACTCTCCCCAAACATTATTATTTCTTTCTTATTTACCATAGTTTAGTTTTGTAGGTGAGGTCTTATATGCCGTCCGCATTGAGTGCAAATTTGCCTTCTTTGTGTCAAGTCTTGTTCCAAATTTTGGATTCCTTGAACTTGGAGTGTGCTTCTCTTGACGATGGATACTTGCTAAGGCTGAAAACTGCAAAGAGAAGTTTATATATTTTTCGTGCTTTGGTTACTCGCCATCAAAAGCTTGTCAACAAGTAATATATCTTATTTCATCTAGATTGATATATCTTCACCTTATTTCTGATAGCCTCATAGCTATTCATACCTACATCAACAGATTGATGCCGGACATCTTCAATTGTGCTTTCAAAACATCCAAGAAAAGTATTAATATTGATGTAAGTAATGCATTTCCGCAATCTTCATTTAGTTTCACGGTGTTCATGGAAGGGATCTTGTATTCTACCTATATATGTTCAAGCATTGTTGTTGTTTATTTCATCTATTATTCAGAAAAAAATCAACTTATTTGCATATGGACCCATAATTATGACTCTGCATGCTTGTTTATTTTATGTACATGTTCTCAATTAATGTGCATTCACTCCTTGTACAAATTGTTCTAAGACTTGAAGGTCATGCAGAATCTAGATTTTCCTTCAGAGAGAATTGTCTCATTAGCATTTGATGTGATTTCTCATATACTGGAAACAGGTCTGGTATGTTCAATTGGCCCCTAGTCCTTGTTTAATATAGATCTTCCCAAGAAAGTTATTTTCTTGTTGGTAAGTAAAGCGGCTACCTTATAGTTCTAAATGTTGGCAGGGTTGGAGACTTGTTTCACCCCATTTTTCTTCTATCCTTGAGTCTGCAATCTTCCCTGCATTGGTGATGAATTCGAAGGTGAATTTCATTTTGTTCTCTTGTATTATTTCCTCACATCACTTGATGTGTGTTGTGATCATGCCCATGATAATTTAATTTCTGATCTGTCTCTTGATTCTGTTTTCCTGTTGCATGAGTATTATATGATTATGCCCATTTAACATTTATATTGTTTTTGCTGTTTTAACATCCATGTGATTGTTCAGAAAATCCGTCAATTAATTGCTGACTACTTCTAGTTCTCATCATTATGTGAATTGAGTACAGTTGTATGACGTGAAAGAATGCCTAAGATGAAAATTTTGGTCCTTTCAAGAATTCTTTGAAAATGTAACATGTAATTTATAAGTAAATGACACTTAAATGCTTAACTTCGGGCTCTACTTACAAAAAAGACACACTCCAAAGGGGTGTACAAAATCCAGAAACTTACGACTTTTGATACAACAAAATAATTTGGAAGCATTCACTTGTCTGGCTCTATTTTCTGTTGCTTTGCAGGATGTTTCCGAGTGGGAAGAAGATGCTGAGGAGTACATGAGGAAAAATCTTCCATCTGAGTTTGTATGTTGGCTTTGCCGATGCTTTAACTTTCTTTAATAGAGGTATCTTGTGCTTCACCACTGATGAAGCATGGGTCACTTTTGCGACAGGAAGAAATCTCAGGATGGGCTGAAGACTTGTTCACACCCAGGAAAAGTGCAATAAATTTGCTTGGTGTCATTGCAATGTCTAAGGTTCTTTTCATTTACAGGGTCTACTTTAACATTCTCATAGAAAGGTTTCTGTTTGGTGTTGCTTTCTCTAAGCAGAACCTGTAGGTCTTGTTATATATATTGTTATCATTGTTTTTAGGGTCCTCCTGTTGCATCTGCCTCTTCAAAACGGAAGAAGGGTGTCAAAACTAATGGAAAAGAACGACGTGTATCTGTTGGTGAGCTACTAGTGATACCATTTTTGTCCAAATTCCCCTTGCCTATTGATGGGGAAGAGTCTTTGCCTAAGATATTGCATAAGTAAGTTTATGATGTCTCCATCACTCAGAAAATGAAGAAACACAATCCTTGGCTTTCCATTAATATACCATTTGTAAAATAGAAGAATGAAAATGGAAAGACGAGGCTAAAATCTTTGATTTTTCATCTGTAATCTTTTTTTCTGGATAAAAAACTGCCATATGAACTTGGATACTTTTAAAGTCATTTAGAAGTTCAAACCATGATCTAATTTTGCTTCTCACAACAAATCTGACTGTAATTCTTCCTTGGTTTTGGCAGTTATTATGGTGTTCTGATGGCATATGGAGGCCTTCAGGATGTAAGCTTATTAAATTTTGTTTTTCTTATCATTTTTACCTTAAAGAATCTTATTAAGCCCTGAGGGGATAATGATCTATATTGAAAACTTTTTGGCTCTTACAGTTTCTGACAGAGAGAAATCCTGAATACACAAGTACTTTGCTGAGGAATAGAGTGCTGCCATTATATTCGTCATCTCTCTGCTCACCATATTTAGTTGCCACAGCAAACTGGATAATTGGAGAGCTCGCATCCTGTCTTCCTCAGGTAAATATTGAATTCTCTATTGGGTTTTGGGATTCTTACCCTCCCTGCGTAACATCCAACTTCAACTGAACCCAAACCTCTTATCTAAGGGGGCGTTTGGTTAGAAGTAGTTTCAAATACATGGATTTTGTGTTACATTGTAGTTGTAAATCTTTGTATTTTAAAATACAAGAGAGTTAAATCCAATGTTTGGTTGGATGTATTTCGGAGTGCTGGATTTAGAAAGTATGTGTTTGGTTTGATGTATTTGGGGTGTTGGATTATAGAATCCTTGTATATGGTCACTCATGGTGAGGTTACCCCCACCCTAGGCTATTATTAGATTTTATTAATAATAAAAACCTCATAAAATTATCTTAATTAATATATATATAATTATTTTTAATAATCATTTTCTTAAAAAAATTTATATTATTATTATATATATAATATAATTATAGACGTGTGAGGATTACTGTGCATTCCCACTCGTCTCCCGTTTGGCCCCTGGAGCATGTTTGAAGGATTTTCAACCGTATGGATGGGAAGATCATCGAAAAATAAGCTAGCATGTCCATTTTCATACAATTTGGTAACTGTTTGGTTCTCCCACTTAACGGTTCTTATTTTATAGAAATCTGAACGGTCCAGATTTTAACTATTAAGTGGGAGGACCAAACGATTACCAAATTATATGAAAATCGACATGCTAGCTTATTTTTCGATGATTTTTTCATCCATATGGTTAAAAATCCTTAAAACACTCTCCAAATGGTCAAATGGGTATCATTCTCATATATATATAAAATAATATATTAATATAATTTTTTTTTTTAAGTCACCGCCGCTGAACCTTGCTCACGTGGCTCACGGGATTTGAAAAGCGTGGGATTCGGCACGGCTACCGTATTTTGAAATACACTGATTTTTTGAATCCCGCAAAACAAACGTCGTATTTAAAAAGTTACTGTATTTGTAACTCCTCCTCCCATCAAATACCGTCAAACAAACGCACCCTAAATGTTGTAGGAGTATAATGCAGTGATATAGTGGATTATAATTAAAATTTTTGATATTTGATTTCTAGTTCTGACTTCTGAGGCAGCATCCAAAAGTTTGATAGACTAGTGAGACAGACCAAAGAATACATTCTTAATTCTCTAACCATGTTTATTAAGTAGATTGACTTTTGAGGAATTTATATGAATGCTTGGGAACCTTCATTCTAGCAAAGGCTTTTGACAAAGTGTATAAAACTCAAATATACTAGTGACTATTAAGTGTTGTTTGAACTAACTATCTTTGGTGTTAAATTTTATTTTCAGGAAATGAATACAGATATATACTCTTCTTTGATGAAGGCATTGAGCATGTCAGATAAACAAAAAATTAGTTGTTATCCTGTTAGAGCTTCTGCAGCTGGGGCTATTGCAGCACTTCTTGAAGTAAGAATGACTTGATTTGTTTAATTCTGCAAATTTTGTGTGTTTGTTAAAAGCATATTTTAGGATTACATCACTTATTTTATGTTTATGATTGTGTTGATTTTGCAGAATGATTTTGTTCCTTCTGATTGGCAATCTCTTTTGCAAGTCTTAGTTGAAAGAATGGATACTACAGAAGAAAACGAGTCATCACTAATATTTCCACTTCTAAGCAATGTGGTTGATGCCGGAAAAGATAACATTGCTATCCATATTCCATTTGTTGTGTCTAGAATTACTGCCACTATTTCAAAACACTTGCCACCTGCTCCAGATCCTTGGCCCCAGGTATCAAGAAAATTCACATACTCATGTTAATCAAGTTCTTCTTTTTTCCTTTTTATTACTTGTTGCTTAATATCACTGGATTACTTCTGCAACATCTCTGGCTTTCAGGCTTTTTAGTTTTAGGCTTTGGGTTTTTGCACTTTCATTACTGTAGTTACTGGGCTAACCCAACTATTAACTAGAAACAGCATTGAAACTACTAGTAGTTGACCAGATTTTTAACTGTTTGAATTTCTGTTTGTTGTTATTCTATTATGTCTGGATGTTCTGGTTTCTCTTTGTTTTGTGTTGCCTATATTTATTCAAGGAAGAAACTTTCTATTTTACACTAGGTGGTTGAGCGTGGGTTTGCTGCCTTGGTTGTAATGGCTCAGACCTGGGACGAATCTTCTGATGAATTCAGGCAACATGAGAACAGGTGGAAATCTGGCTGTGCTACCATTGCCAAAACATTTTCATGTTTGTTGCAACAGGCATGGATCACACAAACACTACAAATGGTACACATTCTAGGAAACTGAAATATTTACCTGCTGTTTCTGCAAAAAATTAATTGCTTCTTCATTTATGTTTGTCCTAGTGCCATTTTGCTCTTCTACTTCTTGGACATCTCTCATCTCAAACATGTGAACAAATTTGATATTTAGTAATTCAATTATTTTGGTACCCTATGCCTGTGCATGATGAAACTTTAGCTTTTCCATATCATGGGTTTCAGGAGACAGCCACTGCTAGTACATCACCATCTCCGTCATGTGTCAATGATGCTTCTGCCTTGCTTGGATTTGTCATGCGGTTCATTGTGACCACTAATGAAGTTTCAGAATTAAAAATAACAGAATTATTAGCAGTATGGGCTGAGCTTATTGCAGAATGGCATGCTTGGGAAGAGATGGAGGACTTGGCTATTTTCAATTGCGTTCGGGAAGCTATTGATTTACATAAAAGATATGACTTCTCAAATTATTTTATGAGAAAGCTGCCATCTCATAATTCTTCACATTCCATCATAGAAAGAATTGCTGCTTTTGTTCATGAGGCCATCGGTGCATATCCATCTGCAACACGGAGGGCATGTTCATGTGTGCATCTGCTACTGCACACTCCAAGGTTTTCGATTGAGACAGAAGGTGCTAAGCGATCAATGGCAGCTGCCTTTGCAGAGGCAGCATTTTCTCGTTTTAGGGATATTAGCAATAAGCCTCTTGGTTTATCCAATCCCTTGCTGCTGGTTATCTCATCGTGCTATATATCTTATCCTGATATTGTTGAGCAAGTTTTGGAGAAGAATGAGGATAAAGGTTTTACGATTTGGGCATGTGGGTTGGCAAGTGTCTCAGCTAGCTCTCCTGAACCTGGCCTCTTGTCTGAATCTGAGATTAAGTTAGCTGGTATACTTGCATATACTCACCCAATTTACTCTCTTCCATTTGTGGGTTTTTTCTTGTTGATTTTCATTCTTGTATTGATATATGTTCTCTTGCTTGCCCTCAAATTTCACACAGTGATGTCATTAGCAAAGGTGGTTGAGCGTCTGCTAGAGATGACACCGGATGGTGGCAATGTCACCATGCGTGAATGTTTCAGGTCATTGATGGAGGCATGCATACGTCTTAAAGAAGTTCAGGACGAAGTTAGTGATGATGCAGACAATGAAGAAGATGAAGTTTCTGATGAAGATACTGATGATGATCAAGATGATGACATTGATGATGAGGTAAACATCTTAGGTCCATATGTTATTTTGCCTACGGTTGAATGTCAGATACATGAAATGTTGCGGTTTGTTGAACATGTCCGTACTGGATTTCAGCTCTCTTTTTCAATCATAAATATTTCTCTCATGAGAAAAGATTAGTATATTCATGTGCCTTGTGTCCGACTAGGATTCTGAGGAAGATGAACGAGAAGAAACAGAAGAAGAATTCCTTGCTAGATATGCTGAAGCAGCTAAGGCATTAGATGGTGAGATTGTTGCAGAAGGAGATGCTGAAGATGAAGTACAAGAGCTTGAACTGGGTATGCCTTAACATATCTTGAAGTACTACTGTTTCTTAATAGAGTAGGGAAACACAATTACCATTAGATTTGCTTTTGCATGGGTTACACCATACTTGCTTCTGGTCAATTTCTCCAATCGTTTATGTATCTAAGCTGGGCAAATATATTGCTCTTCGTTTTTTGTGGAAGTAGGTCTAACCATGAGCAAAAATTTATTGTGGCATGATTTTGTCTTGTATAACCTCATCACATGGGAAGACTTTCTTTCCATTTGATCATGCATTTTCATTGTTTTACTGAAAACTCCATGAGAGATCTAGATATAATGTTATGATTTCACGCAGGGGTTCTTGATGAAGTTGACATACCAGAGCTTGTGGTTTCCTTGATCAAGAAACATTATCATAGACTTGTACAGACACAAGTATTTCCACCAGACCTTGTTCAGAGAATGTTGGATGTGTTTCCAGAGTATGATTCATTGTTTCGTGCTTACATCTGAAACTCCTTTTATCCTGAGTTTTAGCTCTTTCCTGTATTTTTTGTCAGTGTTGTGTGTACCATTTTAAGGAGATGCTGGGAATTGTGCCTGCAGTTGTGTTTTCCAATTTGCTTGTGCTTCAATGATGATTGAATTTAATTTAATTTTCTTTTTATTAAAGGCATTTACCAATGATAATTTAAATCCTTCTTTGTCTTGCACACTTGAATTTACTCTGCAAGTTGGGTTGATAACCAAATTTATTTCATTATTGATCAACATGAGAATACTGAGAGAGGAACAGAATGCCCGTGTGTCATGTCTGCAAGCAATTCTTTAATCTCTCAGATGCATACAACTATACAAGAAAGTCCAGGACAAAAAGTCAGAGTTGGTGTTGTTATTTGGCCCACCTGTAAAATGAAGTTCAACACTAAAACCCTGCAATGAAACAGATTCGTCTGCCCATTCAAATCAATGAAATCTGCACAACCGAAGCAAGAAACCATCCATTCGCACAAATATGGACAAGACCAGAAAGGGCTCAAATCAAAGGCATCGGAAAATTCAGGAACAGCAGCATATGACACATTCTAGTTGACGAGACCACTACAAATCACACATCCAACACTAAAATAGACTCATCATTTAGCTCGAAGGGTGAACAGCCACTATTTTGAATATTGCTGCCTGTAAAAGAATCAGTGTATCAAACACTAGGGAGAACAAGTAGTTAAAATGGCTACACATCTCTGGAACCAAGACCTACCATGTTGGACAAATTCCAAAATCATGATAGTGCAGTTACTGAAGAAAACGAAACAAAATGCATTTGAGATCTGATTGTCATTCTGCTGAATTTTTTTTTTTTATCACCAAGAAGAACATCAGCCCCACTGGTTTGCACATAAAATGACCACCACGGCTAGAGTAATTCTGACCCTGGTTCCTGTGCTTTGTTCCTGGAACCACCCTGGAACAGTCCAGCAGTAGAGCAACCGAGTTAGTTATGCTGAGAGGAGTCAATGTGCTTCTCAGAAGACCAAATCTGCTGATATGCAAAATGAGTCATTATTCCTCCTGTCTCTGCAGAAGTGGGCGTTGCCTATATTGACTTCTATAAGTTGCTTTGTGTCCTCTATAACGGCTGCTATTGTTTACAAGGTGTGTTGCAGATGAAACAGGTTGCTCTTGCTGGCTATCTAGCTTAGGAAGGCCTTGTGAATCAGTCGGTTCGTCAGGCAATTGTCTGCTTTTCTGCCAGACCTTTAATAACATTCAGTTCTCTATTAGCTTCTTGATTCTGTGTATTTCTTTTTCCAACACCACCAGTACTTCTGGCTGAGAAATTGTCATCCTCATTTTCAAGATAATTTCCAGTACCTTGAGAATGAAACTCTTTGTCAAATTTTCGGCCTTGAGATGCAACTCTCTGACTCCCCATGCCCCTCCTTCCATGCCCACTGTTATGAGGATGGGAATGAGATTTTGGTTGCCAATGAGTCGTCTTCTGCTCCCGGCAAAACTTTGAGGTTTCAATTCCTAAAGCACCAGACTCTTTCAATTCTAAAGCTAAAGATACCTTTTTTTCCACATAGGTTCCAGACTGTAATCCATTAGTATCATTAGGTGCACTTCCAGAATTATTGTGCAACTTCTTGCCCCTCAGTTCATCGTCTACAAGTTGCACCTCAGCTCTGCTGTCATGCTTTGATTGTTGATGTTGATGCAGCTGAAGATGTCTGGTAGCATCAGAAGAAATTGAACCTTCATTGGAGGAGCTCTGAGAAACAGGTGGAAGTCCAGCTGAATGTCGTTGACGCCAGGATGCATGCATTTTGCCTCGCCTATTAGGTTTATTACCTTTCCCATTATTAGAAACCGAACCAGATTCTCCTTTCACACTCAATGTTGCATCAAAATCAGGTCCAGCCATCTCCTCACCAGGTAGTGCCTGGTTGATGCCAGTCAAATTCTGGTGGGAGTTCTGATGCAATTGTTTCTTGACTGCAGGCTTGGGCACATATCTTTCCATTTCAGCCCTCTTTGCTTTTGTCCCATTCCACATATCATGTCCATCAGTTCCTAAAGAATTATCACTACTTTGATTATGGTTCAAGGTTGTGTATTCAGATTGTATGGTCTTGTTCTGTGGCCTCACAGGTGCCCACATAACAGCCTCACCACCATGGAGCTTATCACCAGTTTGAATATCTTGCTGGTTTCTTGTTGGCCCCCTAGAAGACTGAGGTTTACACTGATTACTCACCCTAGCACAATGTTCTGTTTCCTGAGGCAATTCTTCAGTGTGAATTGTACTCAACTCATCCCTGGAGCATTGATTCTTAAAAGTTTCAATCACACTTTGATCTGGATCAGGTTTGATATCCACCACAGATTCTGACTGAGTTTTGCTAATATCAACAGGACTCTTTTCAAGGCTCTCTTCCTTGTGAGCTGAAGATTGCATACTGGATCTTGATGAAGGCACCTCAGCTTTAAGTACACCCTTCAAGTTCCTATTATTATTCTTTTTGGGTTGTGTTGCCGGCTCCTCAATTTTGGGTACACTATCACTAGTTAAATGATGGACAGTATCATCACCAGAACTTTTTGGGCTCCCGAAAGCCCCAAAGGAGAATGACTGCCCATCTTGGTTTTTCTCCTGTATAATACTCTGCTTTCTCCTATAGCCTACATGTTTATACTTTGTACATTTTCTTTCTTGAAAGTATGTACTAGATTTATGAGAGACATCTATGGTTTTATAGGCACCTTCGTCCCAATACAAAGATTGGTTGTGCAATCTCAAGGAACAGTCAGTTGCTGATCCAGAATTACCACCTGAATAACCTTTTTGAGCATCATCAACAACACCAAATGTTTCAAGAGCGATTTCAGTTTCATAGTCCTGCCCTTGCTGAAATTTTTTGGCAGTAGGTGTGACACCATTCAAACTCTGCTCGAAACCATGCGAAGTACACCTATCCAATTCTTCCAGCTTTGTGAGAGCATTTGAGTTTTGCTCCTTTTCTTGTTCCTCCTCCAGATGTTTAGAATGCTGGGTTGCTATCACCTTCTGTTTAGTTCGCTAGATGAAGCAGAGAGATAATGTTAAAAGTTCATGAAAGAAATTCTCTTTGGTACATTACATGGAGTATCTTTTTTATTATCAATGGCTAGAAGATAATTCATAATTTCCCAAAAAAAAATGAAAATATAAAGAGAATATATTCTCAATTACTGTTCCATAAGGCCAAAATTTATCAATTCAACTTTTTTGCATATAAAAAATTTCACAAAAAAAAAACAATGATTCGATCTAAGTTCATGAGTTCAGTTATTTCTCATAGCACCAAATACACTACAACAGAATGATTCAATTTAATAACAACTAAAAACAGTGAGTTAACCCATTTACAATCTACTTGAATCACCAAGCCATACAGTCAACACCAAAGAAAAGAATTATATGAGAAACAAATAATTATTGAGAATATATAGTACTTGAAAGGGAGATTCTGACAAAGAAGGTGCTTGGTTTTCAAACTCAGTAACAGTTCACAAAAATACATCAATTGTCAGAAACAAGGGAAAATACACTGTATATAAACCTCAAGAAATACATAAAACTACCAACATAATTTCTAAAATACGCATAACAACCAATTGATTCCAGAAATTTCTCAAAATTCACTTTTCCATGCTAGAATAGAAAAATTTTCACTTACAAGGGGAATGCATGGAGAAATATCCAACGATTCCAAGAATTTACCCAGTGAAAAAGCAGAAAACTGTAATTGAAAGACTTAATTTTAACCATAAAAATTCCTTATGTTGAGTTGTAAAGAACACTTCCCTAAGAGATGCCATTTTCCTAAACTAGAAAGAAGGGGATGATAGACCAAAACAAGCATTAATCAGAAATGAGAGACTATTGATGTCTACAGAAAAGAGGGCAGGCATGATAAAATCACTTGCCTGGATCTTATGGTGGTTGAAGGAATCTGAAAAGGTTGTTGCTAATGATCCATCCTCTGTATTGGTTGCATTATGTGCTACTTGCTTCCTAGTGATATCCTGGGAGGTAGGGAAATCAGGAACATCACTATCTGTCGGATTATCATTGTCAATTTCAATTTCTGCGAAATTTCTTCCAGCAGTTTTTTGAACTAATTCATCACCACCTTGACTAGCAAAACCTGATTTAGCACAATAATCAACACCACTCTTCATGAGGTGACCTTTCCTTTGAAACTGACGACAAGCTTTTTTGCCATCTTCCAAACAACCAGTCTTGGTGCCTTTAAGGACTTGTGATTCGGATAGCTGGAGCACAACTTCCCTACCCTTCTCTGTTCCTTCATTGGAAGTTCCTTTTTTATCAGAAGCAGATTGAGCTATACCATGGTAAGTACGATTTCCATCTAAGGTATCAACAATACAAGTATTTTGTTCAGGAATCTTTGCCTGTAAATTCACATCCTTCATAGCTGCCACCTTATCTTTTGAGGATACTTGGCCACCTTCAACATGATCCTCAGCAATCTGAGCTTTGTTATTTAAGACCTCTATCTTTTCCATCAGGCTTGTGTCCTTTTTTATTAAAAAATATTGTTGTTGGTCATGAATGGGAACATTACCACTTAATTGTTTCTTCATCAGGCTCTCCTTGGTTACCCCACTAGAATCTTCTAATGATTTTGTGAAGTGGACATCATCAGAAGGATGGCCATCCCAATCACTAACAGGCTCAAAGGACAGTCCTGTCTCATGAGTAGGCTTTATTGATGATGCTTCTCCATTTCCGCGGTTACCTCTCCAGTCACCTTGCTCTAAAGTAGCTTCACACTGGTTGCTTTCTGCAAGATGTGGGAATTTGGACAATGCAGATTGCTCTCTCTTCTCATGCACAATATGATCTTCACCACCATAATTTTGTCTTAGTAAAACTACATATTGTCCTTTACGAATTTCATCAGCTTGATCAGATTTTACCTGTTCTTTGACCATGATGGGAGAAATATGGAATCTTTTGGAGTCAATATTGGATTTTTTATCATATTGGTAATCAGCTTCAGGAGGGCTTCCCATGTTGGGGTCTTCTCTGTCAATGGAACTGCAGAAGTTTGACCGAGAACAATGATATCCATCAGAGGGTCGTGGATTTTGGTGAACTCTGGGTCTCAGAGGGGTTATCTGGTGACTAGGAACCATGTAAGAGTCAGGTGCTGGGTGAGGGAAGTACATGTCTCTGCTCTCAGGGTAGTAACAATCATGACTACTAACTGGCCTTAGAATAGGCTGTGGATTAGGTAGCAGACCTGGAATCTGAGGATTAACATAAGTACCAGTGCAACTGGCTGGTCTGAATGGACACCCAGCTGTCCATCCTCTATGCCAATTTCCATCAGGAGCGTCGACACCATGCTGATTGTCAAATTGGGAAGGTCGCATGTTAACACTTTGATAAGGCTGGCCCTGCTGGGGATCCCTCTGCCCCTTCTCCATGTTTGATGGGATATCACCATGAACATATGGATAGGAATCTGTTCCCCACAAAGCAACATTTTTTGAGTCTGCCTCTACATCCACATCTCCTGAAATACATGACAAAAAAGGATCTTCATGCTAAAATAGCACAGAAAGATCGTAATCAATCAAAGTTTTATGTAGTGTATGTACACTAACCGTAGGGATGTTCCAGTCTTTCCTTTTGGGTTGATGAACCAGCTGCATAAGAAGGATGCCCGTGAGAACTATGACCTATGATTGACATGGCAACTAGCAAGAACTTGTAGGCAAACGTTAGATTGTATAAATTATATAATAAGCCTTATTAAAAATCACACTCCATTTGCTCCACTATACATAAACTAACACATGGAACACGCCAAATAGTAAAAGTCGAGGCTAATCCATACCATGTTCAATTCCATATGTTGTGCTTTCACCACACAAATTTACATTGAGCTGCACATAGCTAATAAGAGTACGGAGAAAGTACTTAGAAATTGGCCAACTACTCTCTAAAAGACAAGGTTGGCGTTTCAAATCTACATCAAAATCAAACTCTATTTCTCAGAAAAATGGTCAATGTACTAACCCACAGCCAGTTGGTGTGCTACAGTCCATCACCAGTATAAATTAGCCTCATCTTATCACAGTGCCCCAAGTGTCATTACATTTTTGGATTTTACTTAATAACTAAATGGAGCAATATAACAACAAGAAATCTTGTTGTGGAGTTAAGATGTGCAGCCATTTCCGTAAAATTCCCCATACATACACTTCAATTTGATGCAAGGGAAACACCTTTGAATATAGTGTATGTCCAAACAAAACTAACAACTTTTAAATAAAATGGCAAGCACCTTGTTGTATATGCAACTCAGGATTCTTCTCAGAACCAAGTGTGGGGAAATCTCCAGAACTCAGTGTAAACCCACAAGATTTTGTTGTAGAGCCCTGTAGAACAGCCAGAGCAAAACAATCAGAAGAAACAGATGCATAGTAAGTTTGATACCACACAAGAAAGATGTCTTTTTGGAGAGGGGGGAGAACTCAGTCTACTATTGACTGAAATAGAGAATAAAGGTAGTTCCACTTTCATAGAAATTCCTACCCATACAACTTTACTTTCTGATGAGTTTTCAGCAAACCGAGATAGCTGTGAGCTACCAATTCTTGATTCTGCACTCTGAGGGCGGCTAACAGCCAATGATATCTGATTTGATGCCAATATTCCCGATGCTGATGATGGACGTGAATTTTGGCCCCATGTTTTAAAATTACGCTCATGAGACTTGTCACTACCAGAAGTTGATGGGCGTGGGTCACTTCCACTAGATGAGGGACGGGCACTGAAAAGTGAGTGAGCATTTCCATCTGCATGAGGTGATGATGATGTTGATGATGCCCATGCATTTGGTGTAGCTACAGATGCCCTGCTACCCCAGGTGAGTGTACCCCTACACAAAGCGCCAAAATCATGTCATGTTCAAATCTCAACCTTGGCAAAAGAAATTAAACTAATCAGATATTTACAAAAATTTGATCATCATAGAATATGGTCTGTTTCATACAAAAAAGTCAAATGAAAAGATGAACTCACTTAGGAACAATTTCCACATTCGGGTCCAAGCCATGGTTTTCCGATCTTAATGGTGAAAATTGCACAAACACCAATCAGTGAAGAAAAACAAGGAACTTAACTTATTCCAGAATTCAGTGAAACAGAAGAAGCTTACCTTTGACTTGGCAAATTGATGGGTTTCGGAACTTTCCCCAAAACAGTCATTTTTCCTCGAACAGTACCACATCTGAAGAGTTGAAGAAAAGTAGGTGCTTTAGTAGCTGGAAGAATATTGCCACTACTCTTGGGTAAGGAAAATAACAACAAAATAAGAAAAAGGAAAACAATGATGGAAGACTGAAAACCTTCGGTCTCCTGTCAATATACTTGAAGCCATAACGTTGTAATGACAAAAATCATTTAGTGATATAGAATACCTGAAAATGCAGAACAGCAATGAGATTTTAAAATGAAATTAAGATATGATTAAAGACAGCCCTCGACATGTACAACCACACACATAAATACCAACAATAACACTTTAGCAAGAAAAAGAAGAAGGGCTCCTAAGGAACAATAACATCAATGCCATTCTGCACAAGCATCTAATAATTCTAAACATACCATCATCAAAAACTTGAGCTCAATCAAAGAAATGATAAAAGGAGTCCATAATTGTTCACTTAATATATCAGAATTCATTAAAAACCAAATGCAAAGGGTTAACATAAAAAACTCAAGTGTATGTGGTCACCATTAGATAGAAACATGACCAACATCAACTGGAGAAAAAAATATCATCCAAGATAGAGAATACCTCCTTAAATCACATGGAAATGTAAAGACAACTTAGTAAACTCATTTCTTAAATCAAAATCAAGGACATGACGTGCACAAAAATCTGACATATAGCAAAAATGATCACTTCAAGCTCTTTATTAACACTGTCAATATGATATCAATATATTCAGAAAAAGAAAAAGAGATGATAGAAGGTGAGTGGCTAAATTTCATAATATAAATGTGGAGTTACCATAGGTTAACAAATGAAAATGAGAATCATTGACATAAAAGTTCACATTATTTCTAGTTTTCAACATGAAGCACAGTATTCAAAAAAACATGTCAGAAACTGCCAATCTACTTTAAATCAAATTCAGATGATCTTGCTGTCTTTCATCACAAGGTACAAGAAAACACCAATCATCATGTCTTGACTACTTTCTCCATGTCACTTGCATCAATGAACCAGCTTTTTAAATTAAGAATTTACTCTATCAAGAATTTACTCCATCTTACTACACAGACACTTGATCTTTATAACACAGCACATGTGCACACACACACACACACACACACACACACACATATATATATATATATATTCCAATCCAGATGCAGAATAAAGCCCCCATGTGGATATCCGTACAGAACTCAACCCCACATAGGACATGGATAGACGAATACTTAAAGATTTAATGATTTTACGACTGAATGAAAACCAACAAGCTACAAAACAATATCAAGAAAGCCCGAAATACTAAACCATGATTCCATCATAAGGCCATCAGCATACGTCAATCCAAGCAACAATTTAATGGAAACAAGATGATTATCAGGAGAAAAAGATTATATAAACAAGTTGTCCGACGCTATAGCCAACTAGAAAACACTGCAAACCGTCTTCAACAGAAGCACAACAAGATTCTCAGAACCGACAGCACAGAAAGGAAAAAACCCTTAGAAACAGATCTATTGCAAGTAATACATAAGGATAGCTCCCAATCAACCAGAACCCTAATACAGGACGAAGTGTTCAAGCGAATCGCTAACCATAGAGAAACTGACATCAAATCCGTACCTCGAGCTAAGAGGTAAAGTCCGAAGGTAGACCGGAAACCGTCGGCGGCAGCGACGGCGACGGACTGTCGACGGAGAAGGAGAACGAAGGAGATGAACAGTTCGAGAATGCTGAGAGGGCACGGAGAGAGAGGAATAATAAAAAAGAAATTTAGAGTACGTGGCATATATCTATTGGATAATTTCAAGTTCTGCTGTAAATAATGGATATATGATTGACACGTGTCCTTTAATACATGCGGTTTGCTATATACCAGAACATTTTATTTAATCCCATAACGAAGCATCCAACCGTCTAAGTATAAGGCGGTGAAATAGATAAACGGATGTGATCGATATATCATGGAGATAATACTCATCCGCGAGACAGTATACCTGACGTGCTCCTATATAAGAGAACCCTAGCTTGACTCTATCCGCGCCAAATCGCAATCTCGCCGGAACCATAACCCTAGTGCGAAGATGCAGATCTTCGTGAAAACCCTCACCGGAAAGACGATCACCCTCGAGGTGGAGTCCTCGGACTCGATTGACAATGTGAAGGGCAAGATCCAGGACAAGGTGGGCATACCATCGGGCCAGCAGCGCCTGGTCTTTGCCGGCAAGCAGCTTGAGGATGGGCGAACGCTCGCTGACTATAACATCCAGAAGGAGTCCACTTTGCATCATGTGTTCCGCCTCCCTGGTGGCGCGAAGAAGCGCAAGAAGAAGACGTACACAAAGCCCAAGAAGATCAAGCACGAGAAGAAGAAGGTGAAGCTCGCTGTGCTTCAGTTCTACAGGGTTGATGACTCCGCGAAGGTCGTCAGGCTGCGGAAGGAATGCCCAAACGCCGAGTGTGGTGCGGGGACGTTTATGGCGAACCACTTTGATCGGCATTATTGCGGTAAATGTGGGCTTACTTATGTTTACCAGAAGGCGCAGGATGAGTGAGTCCTGATGATCTTGTGCGTCCTTGATTTTTTCAGATTTAACTAGGTCTTCAGAATTTAGGGTTTAGGGTTTAGGGTTTAGGGTTTAGGGTTTAGGGTTGTAGACAATTGATATATTTTTTTTTTATCGTTTTTCTATTGTTATGGCAATAAAAATCCTGGTTTTACTTATTGGATTCATGCTGGTGTTTTGAGCTCTTTTTATATATTCTTCGTAGAATAATTTATGTTTTCTGTTCCAATTTTTGGTGAAGTAGTGGCAATTGGTGAGATTTTGTTCTGACTATGAACATGATGGATATGGGAGATGTGTGTGTGTGTGGAGACTTGATGACTGTACTCAAAGTTTATTATTTTCGTCTTGTAGTTTGAATTTCTTATTATTTTAAGATAGCTTTGGCATGGCTATTTTCTATTTTGTGCTTGGACTTGATGGCTGTGTTCAAAATTGGTAATTCTGGTCTTGTAGTTTGAAATTCTTATTGTTTTAAGATGGCCATGGGATACTATTTTCTATCATAACTTCCTGTTGAGCTTAGTTTAATCATTTGGCCTTCTGTATTTTCTTGAATTGCATGAGTTACTAATCAATGCATTCTCGCCCCTGTTATAACTAGATTAGATGATCCATGGTAAGGTAACTGCAATAGGCCATTTGCAGGCTCAAGTTTGTGCTCTTTATCTCCAACCACTTCCATGATAGTGATATTATTATGAATACTCTTCGGCCATCTCCATTGACTTTGAATTGTGAAACCTTGCTAGCTTGATTTAACTAAATCCCGGTGATATGATTTCTTTACCATTGTGGAACACTAGAATGCTATAAGCTGTGATTGGTGATATTGTAAAAGCAGTTGTCTCGAGCATGTCATTCAATCTAATGTCTGTCTGTGCTATGAGAAATTTATTATTAATGATATCATTAATGACTGGCATTAGTCATTGCTGCTGATATTTCTTGCTTAAAAGGCCTGTTGCTTGGATTGGTCACTCTGATGCCTGGATGTGTGAGGATGATGCATGATTAAATCATCCTTGACATCTGATTCTGGTAACTTTATGTGCTTTTCATCATTGCTGTCTTTGATGAAAAAAATAGATGCATGGTGTCTATAGATGCATCACCAGCAAAAACAGTAAAAGGGAATGTCAGGTGACTTTGCCGCCACAGCCGCTCTCAATTTCACAAATTAAGCATTTATCCGTAGCTCTTATTTTGTTCCTAGATTGAGGAAACTTACCAGTTGATCATACTGTCATAGAAGAGTTCATACCTTAATGGTAAGGGTCCAGTTAGGTTTGAGTCTTATAGTAATTAGTGAGAAAAAAATACTTGTACAAACCACTGAAGTGACCCCAAACAAGCTCTGTCCTTTTACCACAGAGAACTCCAACTCGCTGGCCTTGGTCACCCGAACCATCTGCAGGGGCACCAAACAATTTTCCTGAATCCAGTAACAGTGAAGAAGCTGGCATCAACCTCAGGATGCCGATGCTCCACTCAAAGGTATGAAATCAGTCAAGATATCAGGGTCAGCTGCACAAGCATTCTTAATCATCAATAGTATTGCTAGGGTGAACACACCGTATGCAGCTTTAATGGAGGCCATTGTGCCAGATATTATGGCTTGTTTGAAGGTTGGTGATGAGGTTTGGAGGTCTTTGTGGTGTATTTATGCACTTAAAAGGATGAAATTAAACACAGATATGCAGTCTGCCGGCAATGGCACCCCCCTGAGGCCTCTTTATTCATATGGTTTAGAGTCTTGAGACTAAGAACAGTACAAAGAGTCCCCCCAAGCTTTTTTTTTTTTTTTTTTTTTTTTGACTAACAAAGAGCTTGTTAAGCTATTACAAAAAACATCAAAAAAAGGACTAACAGATTATCATCCTAAGAGTAACAGAAAGACAGCCCAGCTGTTGTAACAGCGTCTTCAAGCCTTCTTGGCTTATCAGTTCCTTGATGAAACAGGGATAATTGAGGGTTCCTCCTGCCATGCGTTGCAAGCCTATCAAAGAATAAAGGTTTAATTCCCCGGACAATATCCAACTTCCATACGGATTAGCTGAAAATTCTCAATTTTATGACATCACCTGAAACTCCAAATTACAAGTTGGTCACCCTTCTATCACCTCCAAGGCTTCAATACACAAGGTAAATTTTATTTGGTCTCAAATTCTTCCTTTGGCGTGCTCCAATGCGTACTTCAATCGCCAAATACCAAAGATGGACTCGGACTCAAGAATCATGGTGTAGCTCCAGCCAAGATGATCTCATTTGTGCCTCTTACTACTATAAAACCTACACCACAATTGATTTGATTAGTGCACCAAGATGCATCACAGAAAACTACAACAGAGTTGTAAAAAACAGAGTTAGAAATATATTCCCTGATCCTTCCCCTGTTCTTGTAAACCTGATCCCAAGTTTGATAACAGGCAAGGCTGAAAATCTGTTGAATTTGCCATCTATTATTATTAAACACCAGATCACATCTTGCTTTCCAGATACCCCATGCACAGTTTGCCACCAGGGCCTGGAAAGCAAGAAGTCCAATTTTAGCCCTACCATTGGCATCAGTCAGCCACACACCAGTCATGAAGTTAGCTGTGGCCCTGAAGTCAACTCCAGTATAATTTGCAACCAGCTCCCATATATGACCTGCAATTCTACACTCACACAAAATGTGATCCAAAGTTTCATTAACCAGTGCACACATTGGACATTGCATTTGGGGGCCAATATTCAGATAATGTAAGAAAGCAAAGGTAGGGATTTTCCCATGATAAACTCTCCATAAAAAGGTTTTTACTTTGGGAGGAACAGCCAGCCTCCAAATTCTCTGCCATCCCTCCCATGGATTGTTGAGGACATCATGATCATGGTTAAGGAAATTATACACTGAGTTAACAGTTTTGTTGGAAGAGGATTTAGGATACCAAACCCAAAGATTAGGAGAGTTAACTCTAACAGTCATGACATCTAATCTAGCCCTATCAATATCCTCCCCAAAGCAAGTAGTGATGTTATGAGAGATTAGTTGATCCCCTTCCACAAATTCCTCAATTTTTAGATCTTCCAATGATAAATTCATATTGATGAATGTAGGTTTTAAAGAAATGGGGATATCAAACAACCATGCATCATGTAAGAAATCAGTGTAGTATGGATTGCAGGACTTCAAGCACAAATTAACTTTGATCTCTTGGGCAGATTTATACAGTTGCTTATAAAAACAGGAAGTATTTGCTCTAGAAGGGTTAGCCCATAGGTTTAAATTACCATACTTAAAGATAAAGATTTGTACCCACAGCTTGTCATCTCGATTAAGAATAGAGAAGATATTTTTTGTCATCAAGGCAGTTTTAGCTTTTCTTAAATTCTTGATCCCTAACCCTCCCTCAGCTTTTGACAGTGTAGTATCTGTCCAAGAAATAGGATGGTATGATCTGCCACCAGCAGTGCCCGTACCCCATAGAAATGCCCTGGCCATTTTGGATATCAGTTCTAAGGTTGTATCAGGGACAGATGTACATGACAAGCTATATACTGGAATGGATAATAAGGAAGTGTTAATCAAAATTGATCTGCCTGCCAGAGAGACAGATGATAAGTTCCAGGAAGACAATTTTGAATTGGTTCTGTCAATCAATGGCTGCCAGTGATTAAGATTGATTCTCTTGGGGAAAATAAGCACCCCAAGATATTTAAATGGGAACTTACCCAAGCTCATTCCAAGGATAGAAACAAGAGCATCTCTGATCCTTAAATTAAGCCAGGAAGGGAGGTAAATAGCAGATTTACTGAAGTTAACTTGTTGTCCAGTAAGTTGCCTATATCAATTTAGACACATGGAACAATTTCTGGCTGTCAATCGAGATGCTTTAATAATTAGAATAAGATCATCTGCAAACATGAGATGGTTAAAGTTTTGTTCTAACCTATGATCAAATCCAGGGATCATATTTAATCTCATAGCATGATTTAAAGACAAGAAGAAACAAATATGGGGATAAAGGATCTCCTTGTCTGACCCCTCTATGACTAGGAATCCAACTAGATGGCTGTCCATTTATTAAGAATGAAAAACTAGATGAGGAGATACAAGTCCTTATCCAAGATATCCAAATGTCAGGAAATTTCATGTTCTTTAGGGTGGCAAGGATGGCATTCCATTCCATGGCATCATATGCCTTTTCGATATCAATTTTCAACATCATCCTAGGGAGGGTTTTAGAATCCATTTCTAAAGAATGAGCTATCTCTTGAACAGCTATTATATTATCAAATGTGGATCTACCCTGGAGGAAACCAGCTTGCTCAGACCCAACAAGTTTATGCATAACTGTTTTCAGCCTATTACTCAACATCTTGGAAATGATTTTGTAGCATACATTACACAAGGAAATAGGCCTGAAGTCAGATACCTTGGTTGGGTTATCTTTTTTAGGAATTAACACCACATATGTTTTACCCCAAGCTTGAAAGGTGTTCTCATTAGTATATATCACATGTGGACCTAATCTACTCCATAAGGTCTATTCATAACAGCGATGGAAATGGTCTCCTTCAGAATCCATACAGATGCATCTCTGTATTTTACATCTGCCTCTGGTCATGATGGAAATATATAATGAATTTCGCTTTCAAATGAGACTATGATACTAGGTTCAACATAATTCAGTGTATGTTGCTTCTAAAGCAGGCATCAGTTATTGAGTGTTTCTGCTTGGACCCTTCAAGTATGTTCAAGTAAAAACAGAGATGCTTGGACAACCAAAGGCCGATTCATTGATATAATCAATCAGGGGATCATGCATGCACCGGAGACTTCTTACAAATTATATATAGTGTACAATATCAAGGTCAACTCTCAATTAGAATGAACAATGGTTCCTCGCGCAGCATGTCGTCTCTGCCAGGTCCTCGACCCCATTGTAGTACTCCTTTCAGCCTTGCTGATTATCAGTATTGTGCAGGCTGGTGATCCAGACATCCTTACTGATTATGTGTTTCCTAATGGCACTGTCCCAGATTCCAGCTTCTTTCTCTTCAGGGGCCTAAACAACTCCTTGCAAGGCGCTCCCAAATATGTCCATTTCAAGCTCACCAAGGCCAACCAGGTCAAGTTCCCAGCACTTGAAGGGCAAAGTGTATCGTACACAGTGTTTCAATATGCCCCCAAGGGTGTCAATGCACCACACACTCACCCTCGCTCTGCAGAACTCTTTCTCGTGTTGAAAGGCTCACTCAAGGTCGGCTTCATTGACTCAACCAACAAGCTCTTTGTCCAGCTCCTCCAGACCGGTGACATGTTTCTGTTCCCCAAGGGACTGGTGCACTTCCAGGTGAACAAGAGCACAAAGAAACCTGCTGTTGCCATATCTGCATTTGGTAGCTCTGATCCGGGCACCATTTCTCTTCCCGGGACACTGTTCCGCAGCGGCATTGCCAGTGATGTGTTGGCTAAATCCTTCAAGACTGATATTCAGACCATTCAGGATCTGGTTTTAGATGACTGCGGCGGCGGCGGCGGAGGCGGCGGCGGCGGCGGCGGCGGTGGTGGTAGTGGAGGTTGAGTACTTGAATTTCTAGTGTGTTTTCGGTGTTACAGATCAATAAATTTATATCATTTTGGAAGTTGACCTTTCAAATTGATACCCATTCTTGTGTTTGATCTCTATTTTCCAGTGATTTATCTCTGTTCGTTCCTCAACTTGTAAACCCTTTTGTTTCTCCAGTCTAAATAATAGTTATATATTTGCCAACTTTTTTTTTTTTTTTTTGGTAAAGTAAGAGTTAGCAAGCTAACTAGACCTAACAGGAGACAAGCTGGGTGGGTTTACACCCATTACAAAAAACTGAAGTTTGGAAACTTCAAGCAAGATTCTATCTGGCAAAGCATTTTCATTGGTGAACACAAATTCTTTATCCTCTCTTCTAGCCATGGCAGCCAGCATGTCAGCAGCATAATTTTGCTCTCTTGGAATCCATTTTAGGCACCATCTGTTCATTGAGCTTAATTTTTCCTTGCATTGGTTAATGATTTCCCGACACCGGTCATTCGGGTCTGATCTATGAGCGTTGATCCATCTCTGAGCCAGCAAGGAGTCAGTGTGTAGTTGGCCATCATCTGCGCCCATAAGTCCCAATCGCTCCAATCCTTCATTGACTGCATTCAGCTCTCCTTCATATGCAGAATGAGCCATACATTTCTTTGCTGCTGCATATAAGAAAACACCAGTTTTAGACAGTATGATAATACCAATTCCAGCACATACCTGTCCATGCTCCCAAGCTGCATCCACAAAGACTTGGTAGCTTAGCTGCTGCAAGTCCCACTGCATGACAGAGTGGTCTTCTAATTCTTTGATATTCCTCGCACCCTGTTTCTGTTCATGGATAAGGGAAAGAGTAGCCTGTACCACTCTACTGGGAGCAGCAGTCTGTTCTCTGAAAATTTTATTGCACCTTTCCTTCCAAATGAGCCAGAGCCCATTGGCTAATAATTCCACCTCCTCAGATGTGATATGATAGTTACCAAGTGTTTTTTCATTCAACCACTGGCCATGTAAGAGATCTTCTGAGCTGGAGGGAGTCCAATGCCTTAGGCAACCATCCAATTTAAAGGTGTTCCATACCTGTTGGGCAAAAGTGCACCTTTGAAATAGGTGAGGGATAGTTTCAGGTGCAGATTGACACATTGGGCATGGAGAATCAGGACCTATCCCAATATGAGATAGGAAAGAGTTTGTTGGGAGTCTACCATGTAGAAATTTCCATAAAAACATGGCAATTTTGGGAACAATCTTAAGTTTCCATAACTTTCTCCATCCAGTCCATATGCTAGAGTCACAATGGACTCTATATTCATCATATATGGCAGCAGAGAGGGATTTTCCATTAGTGTTGAGAAGCCAACTTTTACTCCCATAATAATATCTGAATAGAGAATCAAATTTTACAGTAAGTGTGAGGATGTCTCAAAGTTTGGTGAGATGTTGGACATGTCTTGAATACCTTTAAGGAGCTGAACAACAATAAGCAGTAGTCTGGCCGATCAGTTGAAAGGAAGATATGGCAGATCGACTGAAAGGAAGATATGGCAGATCAATTGAGTGGAGTCTGGCCAATTAGCTGACATGAAGGTTTGGCCGATCAGTTGAAAGGGAAGCTGGCCGATCAGCAGGGATGTGTCTGGTCGATCAGCAGTGCAGAGAAGACCGATCTACGGTTCAAATGAGGCCGATCTAGGGTGCTGGGAAGGTCAAGACAGAGTATCTGAAACGTTGTGCTGAGCTGAAAACTTCAAGTGAGAAGGGCTTGTAGGTCTTTTAAGAGAGGAAAAACAAGAGAGAGAGGGAGACACTGAATGAACTTAGAGAGAGAAGAAAAGTTAGGGCAAGAGGGAAAATGCGTGAGATTGCTTGATAGGAGGTTTGTTCCTATTGAGAGCAGGATCACCAATCTTGTAAACTTTTCTTTCTCAAATCTTAGTGAAGATCACTGGAGGCTGGACGTAGGCCATTATTGGGCCGAACCAAGGTAAATCTGTGTCGTTTCCCCTTTATTTTTTTGCATGTTTGTTTCACTGAATGTTCTTGGTTATTTTGGTTTCTACAATTGCTTTCTCGTTCCGCATTGTGTGCTCCAAGGGTGATTCACCGGATAGATAGAGGGTATAAATCTCAACAGTAAGTTTCAAGAACAAACCTTAACAAGATCACTTTGCCACATTAGAAGTTAAAACACAACAATACATAGACATATATACTGACTCATGTTTCCATGAAAATTTATTCATACAATATTGGAACACAAACACACACACACACACACTATATATATATATATATATGGAGAAGTTTATATTGCTACCAATTGGAAGGCTAAGACTCTCAAATCATTGAAAGAATTAACTCGATTCAAAAGGAAGCAGCTATATAGATATATGTAAGGCACGTATATAAAGATAAGACAAGATGCATGCCTGCATGCACTTCTTAAATGTAGAAGAAATCCAAAGCTTAATCACAGGGAAAGAGGGAGCTGCATCTCCTTTTAACATGAACACCATCCTCTCCACTGTCCTTGTTTAAAAGAGAACGTCGCATGGCATGGACCTGCAAATTCCCCATAGTTTTGAAGCTATTTGGCGAAACCATGAAATCAGAGGTGGTTTCAGGATCTCCAGCATGAGCTTTAAGAGCTCCAATGGTTGCCGCAAGAACTATGGCCAACAGGATAAGACTTGCTGATCTTCTCATTGCCATTGATTTCAAAGTTGGCAGTGCTTACTGATTGATCTTCTTCTTGTGTTCTAAGATCAAGTAAGAATGGGATATAAATAGCAGAGAGGCTCATGAATTAATTATGTGCTTGGACTTGGTAAAAAAATAAATATATATGGCAGTTATCTTCATCATCTTATCAAAGTTGCCGGCCTTCTCGATTTCAATACTATATCTGCAGTCCCTCCATGAAGCATGGACACAGTTGAAAACCCCTGTAAGAAGATATCAAATGAGAGATCCAACAAGCAGAAACATTCAATGTTAATTGCCTGATCAACAACCCATATACATATATATGAATGAATTGAGTTCAAGTTAAACTTTAACTTGCCAACTGGGTGAAGAAGCAGAGATGAAACAATGGGAGGCACAAGTATACATGTCTGTTGAAAGAGTCTTTTGGCCAGTTTCCAATTGCTCTTAGTTACCCACTTACCCTGCTAATTGGAAGGACAGAGTGTGTCGCTTGCAGGGTTGCAGTGCTGTTGAAACACTGGGAGGCACGAGTATATATGACTGCCACAATTATGGTGGTGGTGGTTGTAGCGGCGGCAATGGTGGTAGTGGAGGTTGAGTAATTGAATTTCTATTGTGTTTTCGGTGTTACAGATCAATAAATTTATATCATTTTGGAGTTTGATCTCTATTTTCCAGTGATTTATCTCTGTTCCTTCCTCAACTTGTAAACCCTTCTGTTTTTCCTGTCTAAATAATAGTTAAATATTTGCCAACTTTTACTCCCATAATAATTTCTTAATAGAGAATCAAATTTTACAGTACGTTTCAAGAACAAACCTTAACAAGATCACTCTGCCACATTAGAAGTTAAACACAACAATACATAGACATATATACTGACTCATGTTTCCATGAAAATTTATTCATACAATATTGGAACACTAACACAAACACAAACACACACACACACACTATATATATATATATATATATATATGGAGAAGTTTATATTGCTGCCAATTGGAAGGCTAAGACTCTCAAATCATCGAAAGAATTAACTCGATCCAAAAGGAAGCAGCTATATAGATATATGTAAGGCACGTATATAAAGATAAGACAAGATGCATGCATGCATGCACTTCGTAAGTGTAGAAGAAATCCAAAGCTTAATCACAGGGAAAGAGGGAGCTGCATCTCCTTTTAACATGAACACCATCCTCTCCACTGTCCTTGTTTAAAAGAGAACGTCGCATGGCATGGACCTGCAAATTCCCCATAGTTTTGAAGCTATTTGGCGAAACCATGAAATCAGAGGTGGTTTCAGGATCTCCAGCATGAGCTTTAAGAGCTCCAATGGTTGCCGCAAGAACTATGGCCAACAGGATAAGACTTGCTGATCTTCTCATTGCCATTGATTTCAAAGTTGGCAGTGCTTACTGATTGATCTTCTTCTTGTGTTCTAAGATCAAGTAAGAATGGGATATAAATAGCAGAGAGGCTCATGAATTAATTATGTGCTTGGACTTGGTAACTGCGTGTTAGCACTGATGTATTATTAATAAATTTGAAAAATAGATGAGCAACTTCTCCTATCAGCAACTTATTAATTCCTTATGATGCATCGGTTTTATTTTAAAATTTTGAAGAATAGATAAATAAAGAAAGGAAATCTGAAAAATGTTGGGAAGAAGTAACCAATCGGTTGTAAGGAACTACATATATTATGATCATTATATGGAGTACGTACATTTAGCCATCCTCTATGCAGCAGAAATGTTCAACAGCGTAAGTAGTGCGGAGCTACAAGAATACGATGTAAATTAGTTTGTGTAGGTGATAATTGGGATTTGAATTCTTTAAAAGTAGACTATTATATTCAATTTTAATGTAGTTCATGATCCATTCTTGTAGTTTTAATTATCTGTAGTGGTTGTGTAATTTGACGGTATTATTATAAACAAAATGCAAATTAACAAGTGATTTAATTATCACCAACAGCTCAAAGTTGGATAATCAGCAGTATTTCCTTCTTCTTTTTTAGTTACCCTGGATCTTTGACCGACACAGGTTACAGAATTCGTTTTAAGAGACTAACTTAAGAAATTTACAGAACTTATGATCACTGATTACAAGGAAATCACAAACCATAAGAATTAATATTACCAACCTTCATAAATCATATATTTTGATTATGATTATGCGAGTTTCTGATGTCTAAAATTAAGCTAATTATGTCTGATAATCTTATGCATTTTTTATTCAAGTCTCAACATAATTCTTCAATCAAATAACAACTTTGAAGACCAGAAAAGAAACATGACTTTGAATGTAATCAGAAAAGAAAGAAAGAAGAAACACCAAATTCAGGAAATTTTATCTCAGAACAAGATCTCAACCCATATTGGCAGTGACCAACTCATTAATTGTCTCCGCATCAGTTTTGAAGGACTTGGCAAGAAAATCTGTGTTGATTCCACTGGAAAATAGTGTGTTTGGCAGAGAAATGGTGCCTGCATTGGAGCTCCCAAAGGCAGATACAGCAACAGCATGGTTATTGGAGTCTTTGTTATACTGAAAGTGCACAAGTCCTTTGGGGAAGAGGAACACATCTCCAGGCTTGAGAATTTTGGTGAAGAGATTGTTGTTGGAGTCCACAAAGCCAACTTTGAGTTTGCCAACCAAGACGATCAAAAGCTCGGCTGAGCGCGGGTGAATGTGCACCGGGTTAATACCTCCGGGAGCATACTGCAATGCGGCGAATGACACGCTCTGTCCTTTAAGCGCCGCGAACTCTAACTCTCCAGCTTTGGTGACCTTGAAGGGAGAAGCATCAGAAGGGGCACCAAATAAGGCTTTCCTGAATTCAGTGAAGGTGAAGAAGGCGGCATCAATGTCAGCTGGTGATGATCCAGTGGGAGTTACGAAATCGGTCACAATGTCAGGGTCAGCTGCATCAGCATTGTTGATCATCAAGAGAGTTGCCAGGATGAGCACAATGCATGCATTGTTCATGGAGGCCATTTCTCTTTCTTTAATTGATGATTTGGTTGAGAGGAGAGGTCTTGTGGTGTTTTTTATAGGCACAGATACAGATTCATATCAGATCAGGAAACAATTCATGGTTGTTTATTGTTTTATTTTGATGACAAAAACAAATTAGGATGGCAATATAATTGAGATAAGAGGACTCCTTCAGCATCCATATATAGTTGGACTTTAACTTGAACACAATTCTATTGAATACATATGGCTTTCTGATCATGATCATTCCAACAACATTGAATGGTTCTTCTTCCTTAGTGTGAAAAAACAAAACAAAGAGAGAAGACAACAGCAGGCCATGCATTTGCTCATTATCTTGATTCAAAGCTGGCTAAGATTAGCTGTTGCTCCTTCATGCATGACATCCTATAAATAGTCCTCAAGTTAACCTTCAGATATCCAAGCACTCTTTGAGTTCAAGAACAAATGGCTTCTTTCAACACATGCGCTGGTTTGTTGCTCATTGGTGTTCTCTCAACTCTCTTCATCAGTGGGCAGTCTGCAGACCCTGATATCCTGAAAGATTTTGTAATTCCTAATGGAACTTTGCTAGATTCCAGCTTCTTCCTCTTCAGGGATTTAAGGGACTCTTTGAGAGGTTCTCCTAAGGATGCAACCTTCAAGGTGACAAAGGCGAGCAGCATTGAGTTTGCCGCGTTGGAAGGACAGAGTGTGTCACTTGCAGTGCTGCAGTATGCTCCCGGTGGCATCAATCCACCACATATTCACCCTCGGTCGGCTGAGCTCTTGCTCGTGGTGCAGGGGTGGCTCAAGGTTGGATTGGTAGACTCTACCAACAAGCTCTTCGTCCAGATCCTCCAGGCGGGAGACATGTTTGTGTTCCCCAAAGGTCTGGTGCATTTTCAGGCAAACTTGGATGGAAGGTATCCTGCTGTTGCTATATCTGCATTTGGGAGTGAAAATTCTGGCACAATTCCTCTTCCTCCGACACTCTTTGCCAGTAAAATCGACAAGGGATTGTTGGCCAAATCCTTCAAGACTGATACCGACACCATTGAAGATATAGTTGCAGCCTTCATGGATTAATTTAGTAACTGTTCCTTCTCTTTTTTTTTTTTTCTGTTTCATTGTTACTGATTTGCTTTCAAAGATTCATGTTTATTTTACTATGTTTACTTAACATGTACTTGATTTTTCCGACATTGAATAAATGCATTATATGATATTATGTTTCTTCATAATCAGCTCCGTTTATTATAAATGTTAGATGTTTGCTGCTTCAGCATCAAAATGGGAAACCATTGGTCAGAAATCCATTAACTCAAGAAGATCACAGATTTACAATGCACACCCACTCAATCTCCACTCAACTAAATTAATGTGAAGATTTAGAACTGATAAGCAAATTCAACAAGCAGTGTTCTTACTCTGAATTCCAGTAAAAGTATATGCTAACAAGTTGAGGTGCTATCTATGCAATTGGAATCCTACTCAATGCCTGGTACGCCCTCTTGCATGGCTATAAAAACTCACAACTCTGAACATCTAAGGTCTGAAAGAAATGGCTTTCAAAGCATTCCTAGTCCTGTGCATTGCCATGGCAAGTGTCCTGAATGCACTAGATGCCAACTTCTTCACCTTTGTGAATCTGAAACAAGTCCTGCAGGCTGCAGTCATGGATGCACCTTTCAAAGTCACTAAGGTGAGTCAGGTGGAGTTCCCTTCTCTCTCGTCGGGCAGAGCGTTTCCTATGCCGTGCTACAATATGCGCCCGGTGGCATCAATGCGCCACACACCCATTCCCGGTCTGCCGAGCTCTTGCTCGTCTTGCAAGGATTACTCAAGGTTGGCTTTGTGGACACTAACAACAAGCTTTTCACACAAGTGCTTCAAACTGGGGATGTGTTTGTGTTTCCAAAGGGATTGGTTCACTTTCAGGTGAATCCAGACACCAAGTACCCTGCAGTTGCATTGGCAGCATTTGGCAGTTCTAATCCAGGAACAGTCTCACTCCCTAAGGCACTGTTTGGAAGTGGAATAGATGATGCAGTTCTAGCTTTGTCTTTCAAGACAGATGCTCATATAGTTCAAGGCTTAGTAGCATCAAACATGGAATAATATATCTAGTGTTTGCTAGTAATGTCAGAGATCTAATAATAATAAGGTCATGTTTTTGATCCTTAGGGATTAAATATTACAGGAAACATCTGGCATGACTTATGGAAACAAATTAACAATAATAAGCTCTTGTTATTGATTTTGTTGATTTTTCATTTTGATGCTGAAGCAGCAAACATCAAACATTTATTATAAATGGAGACGATTATGTAGAAAAATAGTATCATATAATGCAGTTATTCACTGTCAGAAAAATAAGATATATGTTAAGTAACCATAGTAAAGGCATGAAGATCAACATATAATCAGATCCCGAGGATGGAGATCGCACATAACCAATGATGTGTTCCTCTTCCCCGAGGAATTAGTGCACTTTCAGTATAACAAAGACTCCAAGAACCGTGTTGTTGTTGTATCTGCCTTTGGAAGCTCCGATTCATGCACTTTTTCTCTGCCAAACACATTATGATAGTCAAAGTGCCGTCAATTTGAGCAAAAATTCAAGTTTTCATTCAAAAAACAAACACATTGATGTGAGGTATCATTGAATAAGAGATGTCTTTAGAGGACAAACTCTTGAAGCTAGCAAAGTTCCATACAAATAAGAACATCTTGAACATGATGACTAAATCCGTGCCTAAAGACAAGTATGAGCATTGTAGGAGTTAGGTCAGAATGAAAGGAGCTAGCTATTTCTACTAGTATGAGGAATGTCACATGTGTGACCCACATGGGTAAGTGGGTGACCCTTCTTACGTACCCTTCATATAAGAGGAAGATGAATAAATTGGTTAAGAGTCTTAGATAAAACAGGGGAAAAGAAAATAATGGAAATGAGAGCTCCAGAGGTTCTTTCAATACTCTTGTTCAAAAGAAGCCGTAGTCAAAATTTTGACTCTATTAGTATTCGTTTGGTAACCTCTTCCCTATTTTTCTTTCATATTCCATAATTTGTGATGAGACATTATATGATCTAAGAGTGTGTTACTCTTAATGATGTAGGTGATCTTCTAATGTGTTAGAGAAGTTGTAATCTCATTATTGTCGTCACATTGCAGGATAGTTGTCCTATGGTTTTTCCGTTCGTCTAGAGGAGTCTTTCATGTTTTTAAATACCTCCCATGTGTTTGATGAATTGTTTATAGTAGTGATATCACTTGTTTTAGGTGATTCTTGTTTAAGCAACACAAGACAACACAAGTTTTCAAGTTTCTTGCCCAGTCCTTCAAAACTGATGTAGAGACCATTGTGGACTTGAACACTGCCAATATGGGTTGAGATTTTGCTCTTGTTTCTCTTTGTTGTTTGTGTTTGATTGGCATTATGATAAGGGGTCCTTGAATTCATTTGTGTTCATTTATTAATTTCAAATCTATATCTTTCCTCACTTGAGGTTCAATAAGACCATTGTTATATAGATAATAGTTTCAGAGTTTATCTAACTTAATAGTTTCAGTGACAGTTATTGTTTGCTTGAACTTGATATGAATGAATAAATAAAAGCATTCCAATGTATAAAGAGTTCAATTTATTATTTAAACTGGGGAAATTCAAAGAGTGTTCATAGAGGCAAAATAAACATATAGAAGCTGGCCGGTGAAAGGCCAGCTTGCAAACTGATAACAATGAAATGTCAAAAGATCTAATCCAGCAATATTCAAATCAGTTCATGAAGGCTGCAACTATATCTTCAATGGTGTCGGTATCAGTCTTGAAGGATTTGGCCAACAATCCCTTGTCGATTTTACTGGCAAAGAGTGTCGGAGGAAGAGGAATTGTGCCAGAATTTTCACTCCCAAATGCAGATATAGCAACAGCAGGATACCTTCCATCCAAGTTTGCCTGAAAATGCACCAGACCTTTGGGGAACACAAACATGTCTCCCGCCTGGAGGATCTGGACGAAGAGCTTGTTGGTAGAGTCTACCAATCCAACCTTGAGCCACCCCTGCACCACGAGCAAGAGCTCAGCCGACCGAGGGTGAATATGTGGTGGATTGATGCCACCGGGAGCATACTGCAGCACTGCAAGTGACACACTCTGTCCTTCCAACGCGGCAAACTCAATGCTGCTCGCCTTTGTCACCTTGAAGGTTGCATCCTTGGGAGAACCTCTCAAAGAGTCCCTTAAATCCCTGAAGAGGAAGAAGCTGGAATCTAGCAAAGTTCCGTTAGGAATTACGAAATCTTTCAGGATATCAGGGTCAGCAGACTGCCCACTGATGAAAAGAGTTGAGAGAACACCAATGAGCAACAAACCAGCGCATGTGTTGAAAGAAGCCATTTGTTCTTGAACTCAAAGAAAGAGTGCTTGGATATCTGAAGGTTAACTTGAGGACTATTTATAGGATGTCATGCATGAAGGAGCAACAGCTAATCTTAGCCAGCTTTCAATCAAGATAATGAGCAAATGCATGGCCTGCTGTTGTATTCTCTCTTTGTTTTGTTTTTTTCACACTAAGGAAGAAGAACCATTCAATGTTGTTTGACTGATCATGATCAGAAAGCCATATGTATTCAATAGAATTGTGTTCAAGTTAAAGTCCAACTATATATGGATGCTGAAGGAGTCCTCTTATCTCAATTATATTGCCATCCTAATTTGTTTTTGTCATCAAAATAAAACAATAAACAACCATGAATTGTTTCCTGATCTGATATGAATCTGTATCTGTGCCTATAAAAAACACCACAAGACCTCTCCTCTCAACCAAATCATCAATTAAAGAAAGAGAAATGGCCTCCATGAACAATGCATGCATTGTGCTCATCCTGGCAACTCTCTTGATGATCAACAATGCTGATGCAGCTGACCCTGACATTGTGACCGATTTCGTAACTCCCACTGGATCATCACCAGCTGACATTGATGCCGCCTTCTTCACCTTCACTGAATTCAGGAAAGCCTTATTTGGTGCCCCTTCTGATGCTTCTCCCTTCAAGGTCACCAAAGCTGGAGAGTTAGAGTTCGCGGCGCTTAAAGGACAGAGCGTGTCATTCGCCGCATTGCAGTATGCTCCCGGAGGTATTAACCCGGTGCACATTCACCCGCGCTCCGCAGAGCTTTTGATCGTCTTGGTTGGCAAACTCAAAGTTGGCTTTGTGGACTCCAACAACAATCTCTTCACCAAAATTCTCGAGCCTGGAGATGTGTTCCTCTTCCCCAAAGGACTTGTGCACTTTCAGTATAACAAAGACTCCAAGAACCATGCTGTTGCTGTATCTGCCTTTGGGAGCTCCAATGCAGGCACCATTTCTCTGCCAAACACACTGTTTTCCAGTGGAATCAACTCAGATTTTCTTGCCAAGTCCTTCAAAACTGATGCAGAGACAATTAATGAGTTGGTCACTGCCAATATGGGTTGAGATCTTGTTCTGCGATAAAATTTCGTTAATTCAGTGTTTTTTCATTCGAAGTCATGTTTTTTTCAGGCCTTCAAAGTTGTTATTTGATTGAAGAATTATGTTCAGACTTGAATAAAAAATGCATAAGATTACCGGACATAATTAGCTTAATTTTCGACAATGAAAGGTCCATAATCATAATAAACATGAATTAAGAAGGTTGGTAATATTAATTCTTATGGTTTGTGATTTTCTTGTAATCAATGATCATAAGTTCTATAAATTTCTTAACTTGGTCTCTTGAAAGGCATTCTGTAACTTGTGTCAATCAAAGATCCAAGGTAACTGAATAAAAGAAGGAAATACTGCTGATCATCCAACTTTGAGCTGTCGGTGATTAAATCACTTGTTAATTTGCATTTTGTTTATAATAATGCCATCAAATTTCACAACCAGTACTACAGATAATTAAAACTACAAGTATGGATCATAAACTACATTAAAATTGAATATAATAGTCTGCTTTTAAAGAATTCAAATCCCAATTATCTTCTACACAAACTAATTTACATCGTATTCTTGTAGCTACGCACTACTTACGCTGTTGAACATTTCTGCTGCATATATAGAGGATGGCTAAATGTACGTACTCCATAATAATGATCATAATATATGTAGTTCCTTAGAACCGATTGGTTACTTCTTCCCAACATTTTTCAGATTTCCTTTCTTTATTTATCTATTCTTCAAAATTTTAAAATAAAACCGATGCATCATAAGGAATTAATAAGTTGCTGATAGGAGAAGTTGCTCATCTATTTTTCAAATTTATTAATAATACATCGGTGCTAACACGCAGTTACCAAGTCCAAGCACATAATTAATTCATGAGCCTCTCTGCTATTTATATCCCATTCTTACTTGATCTTATAACACAAGAAGAAGATCAATCAGTAAGCACTGCCAACTTTGAAATCAATGGCAATGAAAAGATCAGCAAGTCTTATCCTGTTGGCCATAGTTCTTGCGGCAACCATTGGAGCTCTTAAAGCTCATGCTGGAGATCCTGAAACCACGTCTGATTTCATGGTTTCGCCAAATAGCTTCAAAACTATGGGGAATTTGCAGGTCCATGCCATGCGACGTTCTCTTTTAAACAAGGACAGTGGAGAGGATGGTGTTCATGTTAAAAGGAGATGCAGCTCCCTCTTTCCCTGTGATTAAGCTTTGGATTTCTTCTACACTTAAGAAGTGCATGCATGCATGCATCTTGTCTTATCTTTATATACGTGCCTTACATATATCTATATAGCTGCTTCCTTTTGGATCGAGTTAATTCTTTCGATGATTTGAGAGTCTTAGCCTTCCAATTGGCAGCAATATAAACTTCTCCATATATATATATAGTGTGTGTGTGTGTGTGTTTGTGTTTGTGTTTGTGTTCCGATATTGTATGAATAAATTTTCATGGAAACATGAGTCAGTATATATGTCTATGTATTGTTGTGTTTAACTTCTAATGTGGCAGAGTGATCTTGTTAAGGTTTGTTCTTGAAACTTACTGTAAAATTTGATTCTCTATTCAGAAATTATTATGGGAGTAAAAGTTGACAAATATATAAATATTATTTAGACTGGAAAAACACAAGGGTTTACAAGTTGAGGAAGGAACAGAGATAAATCACTGGAAAATAGAGATCAAACTCCAAAATGATACAAATTTATTGATCTGTAACACCGAAAACACACTAGAAATTCAATTACTCAACCTCCACTACCACCATTGCCGCCGCTACAACCACCACCACCATAATTGTGGCAGTCATATATACTCGTGCCTCCCAGTGTTTCAACAGCACTGCAACCCTGCAAGCGACACACTCTGTCCTTCCAATTAGTAGGGTAAGTGGGTAACTAAGAGCAATTGGAAACTGGCCAAAAGACTTTTTCAACAGACATGTATGCTTGTGCCTCCCATTGTTTCATCTCTGCTTCTTCACCCAGTTGGCAAGTTAAAGTTTAACTTGAACTCAATTCATTCATATATATGTTGAAATAACAGGGATATAAATGAATAAATGGCATCATATATAGCTTCCCAATTTAAACTATTTTGCATACTCAAAATATAATAATCAATAAAACTCAAGCATCAAAATGTATAACACGATTTAATAAGATCCAACAATACGCTACATTGGATAATCAAACATTACAAGTGCGGACATGGATAGATGGCAAATAGATAAAAGTGATGCAGTAATATTATTAAAGAAACCTCGATCAGATGTTCTTTTGTAAATTTAAATCATGATAAGAAATTATATATTTAAATATCATACAAATAGGATATGTAATGATATTATAAGTTAAACCTAACAACATACTGATATTCATATTCAAAACATAATGGATAATAATATATTTAAACATGATATTCATGAGATAAGAGACAAACCATAGTATACTAATTTGCATTTAAGTCATGATAATTAGTAGCACATTTAAAGATAAGATCAATAAGATTTGTGATAAAATTATAAATTGGATCTAACAACATGCTAATTTTTAGATTTAAAATACGATAATAGTCAAAACCTAACATGAAATGTCTGTGGATAGTTAGAAAATTAGAAATCAGAAATCTTACCAGATGCTTCGAGAGATCGACAATGCAGAGAAGCGCGTGGAGTACAGCTGTCCGAAAAGAACTATTTGCCAGCCTTGCAAGGCTTCAGCTGATGTTCAACGGAGATACTTCTCACTCCGGCACGTGCATTGCGTCACAGGGTTCGAGGATGCGGCGTGCAAAGACAACACAAAACAAGATTTCCCCCAAAAAGAATGAACAGAGAAAAGAAAAGAGGAAGAGAAGGAAAGAGATGATCTATCCTTTTTATTTTATCAAAAGAAAACCCTATTTATATTTCTGGATCGTGCCCTTTCACTTCTATAACTTGAATACCGTCACGCTTTTATTAATCTGACGTGACCGGTTCAACAGGCATCATGAGAAGTTTTAAACATTTTCACAAAAGTCCCCAATATGTTATAAAACCCAAATTAAATATGTTTTGCAAAATAGTCCCCGTATTTATAAATAATAACTTCCCAAAATAACATAAAGTTTTTTGCAAAACAAACCCCATAAATTTTGTATTTTTGCATAACAATATATGTATATGGGTTGTTGATCAGGCAATTAACATTGAATGTTTCTGCTTGTTGGATCTCTCATTTGATATCTTCTTACAGGGGTTTTCAACTGTGTCCATGCTTCATGGAGGGACTGCAGATATAGTATTGAAATCGAGAAGGCCGGCAACTTTGATAAGATGATGAAGATAACAGCCGGTCGGCACCAACAGCCATGAAGCTCACATCGTCGGCATGCAAGGGACTGAGATGAAATCGCGCCAAAGGCTCTGATACAATGTAAAGAGATGAGGGTATGTAGAAGACCTTAGCCAGTGTCAGGGCAATTGCCCAAGGATATATACAAAGACTACAGAATGTGAGGCCGACAAATGACCATGTGAGGCCGACAAATGACCATGTGAACCTTAAACATGCTAAAATATCTCTTATGGCTAAAAATGTATTTGCTGTTGTTAATCAGGTTGACAAGCATTGGATCCAGATTCTACAATTGAAATATGGAGACTTTAATCCATGGTCTATTCCTACTTTGAATAAAACATCATGTTTCTATAGAATGTTATGTAAAGCTGCTACAGTCATCAGGCCTAACATGTGCATTAATACCTGCAATTATGAGAAAACTAACTTTCTTAATGATCCATGGATGTTTGATATCCCTATATCACTTAAACCTACTTTCATTAACATGGAACTACCATTGGATAACCTTTGCATTGCAGATTTTCTACAAGGCACTTCTTTAAATTACTCTGATCTACAGCAGTGCTTTGGTAATTCCTTTGATTGGAATCGAATCAGTAAAATGGTGTTTGATCCCTCTTGCAATAATCATTGGATCTGGCTTCCAAAATCTAGCAATGGGGGAATTGCCAGCATGGTATATAATTACCTTAACCAGAGGTATTTGGATGATTATGATAAATGGGATGGATGGGATAAAATGTGGAAGCTGCCTGTGCCTCCTAGAGTCAAAATTTTTATGTGGAAAATGCTACATGGCAAAGTTCCCACATTTCAGTTTCTCTATAACTTGAACATTGGTCCACAAATGCCATGCCCTTTCTGTCAACTTGAGAATGAATCCCTACAGCATTTAATGAATAACTGTAATATATCCAGACAATGCTGGGGGTTTGTTGCTGATTATATTGGCATCAACTTCAATGATATCAGTAATTTAGTGGATGGACAGTGGGTAACAACACAATGGGACAGCCATCAAACTAACATGAAACATGCTAAAGCCCTAGTGGCAACATGTGCTTGGGCTATATGGAAGGCCAGGTGTGACCTGGTCTTCAATAACAAAAGAGCACAACCATTACAAATTTTCCAACAAGCAGTGAATGCAAATAATCAATACCTCTGCAGTAAACAATGGCATCTCAGGGAGTATCTCAATACTTCTAAATTCAATAATTCTTTAACTCTTTTCTGTGATGCTTCCTACAATGAAAATTCTCCCTTATGTGGTATTGGATTTATTGTCATTACAGGTGTTGACAGAGTTATTTTGGCCGGGTATACAGGCACCCCTGCTGAATCTAGTCTCCAGTCTGAAATAATGGCAGCTACTGTGGCAATGCAACAATGCATAAGAAGCAATCTGAAGCCTAGCCGACTGTGCACTGACTGCCTCACCATTCTCAACATGCTCAACATTGATGGTTCACAGATCAACTGGCCAAGTCAGCCTAACTTGCTACATTTGATGGAGATCCTCAAGCAAAATCCTGCAATGGAGATTAGTTACTGTCCTCGGGAGATCAACGTTGTAGCAGATGCCTTAGCTAACTATGGAAGAATGAACCCAGAATTGTCGTTGTTTCACAGGGGAGTAGACCGCCCCCGATGGCTGGAGAATGCCTTTGCTCAAGCTGGACTGCAGTTCTGCTAAATCAAGCATAACTGACTTTATCTTTTTGTTTTTTTAATGAGCTAAGTTTTTAGCTTCCTGTCAAAACAAAAACAATATATGTATATCTAACATGAATGAATAAATAAAAGCACTCCAATGTATAAAGAGTTCAATTTATTATTTAAACTGGGGAAATTCAAAGAGTGTTCATAGCGGCAAAATAAACATATAGAAGCTGGCTGGTTAAAGGCCAGCTTGCAAACTGATAACAATGAAATGTCAAAAGATCTAAATCAGCAATATTCAAATCAGTTCATGAAGGCTGCAACTATATCTTCAATGGTGTCGGTATCAGTCTTGAAGGATTTGGCCAACAATCCCTTGTCGATTTTACTGGCAAAGAGTGTCGGAGGAATAGGAATTGCGCCAGAATTTTCACTCCCAAATGCAGATATAGCAACAGCAGGATACCTTCCATCCAAGTTTGTCTGAAAATGCACCAGACCTTTGGGGAACACAAACATGTCTCCCGCCTGGAGGAACTGGACGAAGAGCTTGTTGGTAGAGTCTACTAATCCAACCTCGAGCCACCCTTGCACCACAAGCAAGAGCTCAGCCGACCGAGGGTGAATATGTGGCGGATTGATGCCACCGGGAGCATACTGCAGCACTGCAAGTGACACACTCTGTCCTTCCAATGCGGCAAACTCAATGCTGCTAGCCTTTGTCACCTTGAAGGTTGCATCCTTAGGAGAACCTCTCAAAGATTCCCTTAAATCCCTGAAGAGGAAGAAGCTGGAATCTAGCAAAGTTCCGTTAGGAATTACGAAATCTTTCAGGATATCAGGGTCAGCAGACTGCCCACTGATGAAGAGAGTTGAGAGAACACCAATGAGCAACAAACCAGTGCATGTGTTGAAAGAAGCCATTTGTTCTTGAAGATACATCGGAAGGTCTGGGAGGGGGGGTATTTATAGTGCCTGATCTCTTCTTATCAAAGTTGCCGGCCTCCTCGATTTCAATACCATATCTGCAGTCCCTCCATGATGCATGGACAACACCCTTGAAAACCCCTGTAAGAAGATATCAAATGAGAGATCCAAGCAGAAACATTCAGTGCTAATTGCCTGATCAACAACCCATATACATATATATGAATGAATTGAGTTGAAGTTAAAACTTTAACTTGCCAGCTGGGTGAAGAGGCAGAGATGAAACAATGGGAGGCACAAGTATACATGGCAGTTGAAAGAGTCTTTTGGCCAGTTTCCAATTGCTCTATCTTAATTACCCTGCTAATTTGTTTCTATCAGCAAGACAAAATAAATGGATGACAGATAATCTAGTCAATTTACCAGTCTGATGTGCAGCTGTACTAGAATAACAACTTTGTGAGCCGGCAAACAGCATAAACATGTTCAACTTCTTCAATGAAGAGCTCGGGTCTTCTTATATGCCTGCATTCATGTGTGCTTATAAGTACACCACAAGATCTCTCAACCAAAGCATCTAACCAAGAGAAATGGCTTCCATTAACACTGGATGCATTGTGCTCTCCCTAGCAATAATCTTGATGATTAACAATGCTTATGCAGGTGATCCTAATATTGTGACTGATTTTGTACCTCCTAAAGGAGTATCGTCATCTGAGGTTGATGCCAGCTTCTTCACCTCCACTGTATTCAGGAAGGTCTTGGTTGGTGCCCCTGCAGATGGTTCTCCCTTCAAGGTGACCAAGGCCAGCGAGTTGGAGTTCCTTGGTCTCACAGGACAGAGTGTGTCCAATGCAGTACTGCAGTTTGCTCCTGGAGGCATCAATACACCACACATCCACCCACGCTCTGCTGAACTCTTGTTCGTCCTGGAAGGGAAGCTTAAGGTTGGAGTTGTGGACTCTAGCAACAAGTTGTTCACCAAAATTCTCAAGGCTGGAGATTTGTTCCTCTTCCCAAAAGGACTGGTCCACTTCCAATTCAACAAAAGCTCCAAGAACCCTGCTGTTGCCATATCTGCATTTGGGAGCTCCAACAGTGGTGTCATTTCCCTCGCCAGCACATTGTTTGCCAGTGGCATTGACGAAAATCTGCTCGCCAAGTCCTTCAAGACTGATGCAAAAACCATTCAGGACCTGGTCATGGCCAACATGGGCAAATAGGATGATTAGTTATTATGATAGTTGTTTTTGTTCGTCAGTTTCTTGTCTTTGGTTCAGTGATCTTACCCAATTTGGCTGGACAGCAATTCAAATAATCTGTTTGTCGCAAGTGCAAAGGCATTAGTTTCATTAAACAATTTATTTACATCTAATATAATATTGACACTTATAATAAGAACTGTTCAGCCAACAACAACAGGCCAAAGCCATCAATTCAATGAAATGATTTTGGCTGACAAACTTCAATACCGAACATTGAACTGAAGCAGACTTGAAATCTTTTCATTATAACAAAGGGAGAGTACAATACATGTTGATAAATCATAAAATAAATCACCATCTCAAATCTAAATTAGAGATGAATATGCATACAGCAGAGTTTGGATATATCCATCAGGTACTCATGTAATGGTTCATCCAAGGATTTTGAGGCACTCCATTAAAGCATCTGTGTGTTCAGGCTTTCCAACAGAGACCCGAACATAACCCTTCAGTTCTTTGTTATTGTAGTGACGGATCATCACCCCCATTTGTGCCAGGTCTTCCTGTGAATAATTTAAGAAAAATATGTATAATCGCAAGATATCTGAAAAGTACCCAAAAACTAGCATGTGAGAACAAGAAATACAAGTCAGGAGAAAATGAACAGTTAGTGTGCTACCTTCAATTTCTTCGCATCCTTTCCACATGTAACTTCACAAAGAATGAAGTTAGAATAACTTGGAAATGGCTTCAAGAATGATACTTCTTTCAGAAGGTTATACAGCCGTTCTCTTTCTTGCACAAGAGAGTTCTTCACTCTCTGGGAGTTGATAGAAAAAATATGTTTTAGAAGAATAGGAAATTGTTAAAATAAAAATATAGAAAGCAAAGAATTTGTACAGGCACACCTCAAGATAATCAGGGTTCTGCAAAGCTGCGCAAGCAGAGACTTCTGCAGCCACAGACACATTGTATGGTTGTTTAGCCCGCCACAAATATTGTATAATACTAAGTGGAAATGCACCATAGCCCACACGAAGTCCAGCTAAACCTGATTCAATCAAAGGGATAGAACACATGATTTCAACATTTTAGCTACGGAAAGTTGTTTAGCTCAGGGAATTTTGAAAGCTAGAGAAACTATGATATCGAACAAAAAAGGAGAGATGCAATCAGAATTGGAGCAGACTCATGAAAATTCAAGTGAATATCAGTATATCCCAATTTGAAGAATATGCCAAATGGATAACCAAAATAATCCATCACATGAATCATAGGATTTCATAACAGCAACACAAAGTGTGCATGAGAAATTAAACAAGTATACTAGGGGTAATTGCAGTTCATTAGATGTGGACAATAAACTTACCTGCTCTTTTGCTAAATGTTCGTAGCACAATCAGATTCTCATGCTTCTTTACCCATTCCATCTTTGACTTCAAATTTGCAAATTCAATGTATGCTTCATCCAGCACAACCAATATGGGAAGTTTAAGTATTTCTAGGAGATCTGCATCACTGATAATACTGCAGAAAAAAAGACAGAATAAGAAGCATCGGAAAGGTATCAGAAGAGAATGAAAAGATCAGCCATCAAGCTTCACAAACATGTATAAGTTAAAACAAAGGATTTTGATAAATCAATACCAGCAGAAATAATAAATCCACCAAAATAAGCTGTTACATTTTTTTCCACTTCCTAATGATCATTGGAAATAAGGTTTTATGGAACTTGAAGAAGAATATACCTTCCATCTGGGTTGTTTGGTGAAGTAAGGAAAATGCATTTGGGTTTTTCTTGTCCCACAACTTCAATGATGCGAGGTACATCCAAAGAAAAATCCGGTAGCCTTGGGACTACATAAAATTGAACAAGAGTGAGAGGTATCCAAATCAAAAAAGTAAACAATCAAGAGAAATATAAAAGTGTTCAATATAATAATTAGAAGGAGAATCCCAAGATAATGGAGCATTAACAATTCCAATATATAATAGAAAACATTTGATCCACAACCCACAAGTTAGGAAGGCACAAATTATGTACCTTTGATGACCAAAGCACCATTCACTGCAGCATCAAACTCATACATAGTAAATGTTGGGGGACAGTCCAAAATCTTGTCACCTGGATCAAGCACACATCTGTGGGAATCAAATATAGGGTAAGAAAATGATCCGCAAAATGGCAGATCTGCCAAATAACATTAAACAAAGAAATCATTAAAACTATTTAACAAAACGACCTAAAGGTCAGACCTCATGATTAAGTCAATTAATTCATCAGCACCACATCCGGCGAGTATGTAATCAGCCTCTAGACCAGAATCTTTAGCAAGTGCAGCACGCAGGCGGCGACTCTCAGGATCAGGGTAAATGTAAGGAAACTTCATTGTCCCCAATGCTTCTGCCACCTAAATATTATCTGGCGCATAGTATTAGAACTTCATATAACCTACAAATTCATCCATAAATCTTATAGCAAGATTAACACATATATTTCTCCTTTCTATAGTTTTAAAGTTCATAAGATATTAAAATATTTGGTCAACAGCATAATTAGACTGCAAGCTAGTTCAAAAAGCCTCCCACTAAATCACAGCAAAACTACTACAAAATATTCTTCTTATCACTGACAAAGGAGAAGACTGGCCTTACTGGCGAGAATCTCAACAAGGGAAGAACAAAGAAGAGGCAAAGAAAACAAGACCTAGGCAACTCTGGTCCTGGAAGCTCCAAAATAGACTTAAATTCCTCAGCCCAACACACACCAATTGGCACACCTACTTCGTATCACAAAAGCTCATCAATCATTTATCATAAATTCTACAGAAATGCAGGCATCAACACCATTATTTTTTTCTTTTTTTTTAAGTATTGAGCAAAAAGGGTTCCTTCTGGCTCATATAGGGCTTCATATTCATAAACATGAAGGATGAGAAAAGAAGAAAGCTTGCCTCGGGCGGGGGACCATATGGGTTTTCATTTGCATCAAGCTTGATAATGTCCTCAGGTTTTCTTCCAAGACGTGTAGATAGCACCTGCATAGTTCTCAAATATTGAAGTGATCACATAAGAGTAAAGAAAGTAAGAAGAATCCTCATCAAGTTACATGCAAAATATCAAATTTAACACATGTTCACAGAAATGCTATCCATATGCTATACCTTCCAATGGAAAATTGCAACAATCGACTACTCAGAACACCTACCATCTCTAAAACATGTAAAATTCCAAACTTTCAAGCTCAATCATCGAAAGGTTCAAACTTTTACCCGGAATCACATCTAAATCTCTTAAAAATGCGAGATTTCAAAGGAGTATTACCTCAAATGGCAAAATTGGTTGATACGGCAACAACTTCCTCAGATGAAGGCGGATGAAAGAATCGCCAGACACAGGGCTCCGAGCACCATCCAGCTGCTCCGCCGGCACCGCCGAAGCCATACAGCAACCGTAGTTTCGCCTTCCCGACCCCAATCCGCCGCAGGTTATGGCGATGGAGGGAGAGCAAGCATTAGAGATTCCTATCAAACCCATCGAAATGCCTCCCAGACGCGCAGGCTAAGAAATTAAGAAAGAAATATGCTCAAGAGCCGCAAAACCCTAACTGGATTTTGCGCGCTAGGTAGTAGATCCGAATCCGACCCGAAACCCGATAAGGGAGCATAAAATCCGATTTTAAATTTTTAACTGGATTTTGCGGGCTAGTGAGTAGATCCGAATCCGACCCGAAACCCGATAAGGAAGCATAAAAATCCGATTTTAGATTTTTGCTTATTAATTAAATATAAAACTAAAAAAAATAGATTATTGGATTTTTGTTATCCCCTGTAAAGTATCATAGATTTCTTCATCAGCTTAAACACATAATTAAGAAATACATTAAACACAAGAAATGAGGATCAAATTCATCAATATCTTGAAAATTTAATATTATAAATACAAGGTTTCTTGTGCTCAACTCAGACACACAAGACACATGAGGATGCTAAAGCCAAGTTACAAATGATGGAGAACAAGGAGTGCGAAACAATCAACCCTTTCAATTATGTACACAATTATTTCGTGGTGATCATCGCAGCAATCTCAATCTTCGAAGACGGAAATGTATGTTAATAGATCAATCTGATCTTATATAAGCATTGGGAAAAAATTTCGGAAAATATATGTTCTTCGCCTTTACGACCAGGACATAGAAGCCATAACAAGGGATGTGAACTATAGCCATGCACAAATACCTGAGAGAATAGAAATGGAAATCAGAGTTCTATGAAACAAGAAGGAAAAGGGAATGCAGTGATGTCGAACATTTACCAGAGAGGAGCCCAAGGAGTTCCAAGCTCGAGAAAAGGGTAAGGCCACCTGTGAAAGAATTGATAATGACTTTAAATTGAAACATTTATGAAATCATATGCATGAAGAATGGATACATCAGAGTATCATTTGATAAATGAATACATGTATGTGAAAAGCTCACCATGTAAATCCACATGCATGTAAGATCCATTGGAAAGTCACATAGACACAGCTCAAGAGAACGAAATATGCCATCCGGAACCAAGGAAATGTCTGGAATAAGAACAAAGTTCACACGTGACTGCTTTGTTATATTCAATGAACTTATTGAGAGATTGTCTATTTAAGCTATGGCACACACCATTCTATTCATTGAAGTGTCGAGGAGAAGAAACACCGCATTGAGACTATGCATGCTTCCCTCTATCTGCCAAAGAAAGTGGCATGATAAAAGTTAATGAACAAAGGTAAGAAGAATCAAAAAATTATCATGATCATCCACAGTAGCAATTAATTGATGCCTTTTTGTAGCAGTTGAGGAATATAAGCCTCATTAAGCTTATTAATTTCAAACACAAAATTACTGAAGTGCATGGTGCCCACCAGGTTGACACTGAAATGTTCATCTGATGCAAGAGGAACCAGAAGACACCAGAAAACAACATCTGTCAGCACCACAGCGCCTCCGCAGGTCTGTTCAATTGTCAGAAAGAATGAGAATTCTTAGTCAAACAACAAGAATGGTTTGAAGATGGGAAACTCCATCAAGGGGAAATAATTCGACAGTATCAATAAATTTACATAGAACTATATCTTTTAAAAAGTTGGAAACAATAAACATAAATATGTTCAAAATAGGATGGCAAAACCAGATACTGATAGGTTAACCTGATAAATGACTTGCATGGCATAACCCCAAAAGCCAGCTTTTTGGTCTTTGTCCTCTTGTTCAAGATATCTTTGCAATTTGGTCATATGCCTGTTTTGGTCTGTTCTGTAAGTTAAAGTTATAGAACTATTTTCTTCAGCATCTCTTTTTAGGAATCCATTGCCCTCGTCATTGTCAGGAGGATGATATTTTGAATAAATCCAACAGCCATGAACTGAAATGCAGGCACCAATCTGCAATTGGACATGAAACGAAATGGGTAAAAGAAAATTAGAATCAAGAAAGTTTCATGGACACTTTCAGACACAAAACATTTTATTTAAATATTTATTTATTGCATTTACATATGGATCTGTGTGCTTGGAAATGGTGTGCTTCATGCGTGTATAGGAGAGAGATAAATATTAAATAGGAACGGAGGAGCATCATTATGCATCATGCAAGATTTTTTTCAAACAAAAGAAGGCCAGCTAAGTGGTAGAGCAATAAGCTTAGTCTCCATGGATGGTCATATAGATCAATATGATCATGTGTTAGCTTAAAGTCATAGACCTTAGGAATCATTCAATCAAGCCTAACTTTGGGAAATATTTGAACCCACAAAAGAGTTTGAAATACAGTAAGTGAACACCGATTCCTACCATTATGCACATCGCAAGATAGTTGAAAGCGGTTACGTTGACAATGCAGAAAAATCAAGGCCTAATATTGGATCTGTGTTCATTTCTAACAAATGAAGTTAAAGTCAAAGGCAAGATATCACACCACAAGATAGAATAATGGCATAGGAACATACCACAAAGTAGATGATGACTAATGTAAATGTCCACCTGCAAATCATCCATAGAAAAGGAATTAGAATATATGGGATCAATTAAGAGCTAATAACTGAAAACAGAGCACTCTCCAATCTCTTGCCACAAAAGGTGAACTTTTAGTAATTAAGTAAATATTTCAATAGACCACACTCATTTTGTGTGTATATTAAATACAGTAGTAACATATTTTCTTGAAAAATTCACCGCATTAATAACTCCCTAGAGAAATAACCTGCTCAATCATCCTGGTGCAATGTCTCATATCAGGTAATATCTTCTAATCTATTTAGCTGATAACAGTGCAAGATGTGAAAACCGAATGAGAATCCTACAGTCAGCAAGAACACAACAAGTGTATAATTCCCAGATATAACTGAAACATTTTGTGGAGTCTCCAAGTCCCTGAAATATAGCTTTTTGATTCACCTACATTCTAATTTAAAACAAGGTTCAGAAAACAATCCAACATTAATTTGTTCTATTTTCATAATTAGCAGCATCCAATCAAATTCCGCACAAAGGTCCTATATTTAGGCAACTCCCAGAGTCTCAAGAGTATCTAATGGCTATGAAACCCTAAATTGTTCAACTAAAAGGTCAAAAATCTCAAGTGCTTCTACTCTTACAACACTTAGCAATCCGTTTCTTACCATACAATAAGAATTCGAGTCCTAACTAAAAAAAAAAAGTACTAAATTCACTAAATCATCTACTCAATCAGAAAAAAGGAATAGATTTCGCACTGAGTATAGAAGTAGAAAGCGAAGACCCCATCGAGAAGAACCATCCGGGAGAGAAACCACGACATGCACAACGCCACAACGACTCTGAACACCAGAATCCATACCGGATGCACAGATCTCCAGCACGGAAGCCACAACTTCGACGATTTCAATGCAACCCCCTTCCACCTCCACAGCAATACCACAGCCACCACCGCCGGCAGCACGATGATCAACCCACACACCGGCACCTGCCACCGCCCCCAGTACCCAATTCCCTCACCCCCATCCGCCATTATCCAGTCCAAGAATCAAAGCTTTCCGATCATTCACTACGAACACGAAGAAAACACGAACGAGCACGTGACAGGCAGGGTACACTAAATGACTTAAATACCCTCCACTTCCAGTTCCCTCCTCAAGTATTCATATAGTCAATCTAGTCATTTCATCATTTCAGGAAAGGAATGGGGTTTTTGCTAGTATACCCCCTACAAAAGCTCAAAATTACTTAAATATCCCTAAAAACATTTATTTACATATTTTACAAATAATTTTTATTTATCTATCTATATTATTAAAAGAAAATAAATGAGTTATAGATAATTTTAATTTAAAAAATTTAAAACAAAATCCATTCATATTTTCAATTTAAAAAAAAATTGAATTTTTTAATATTACAAATCATAACAACTGCATGGAACATCAGTTTTAAACCGGTGATATTATGATTATCAAAAATCGTTAGCAACATGAGTGATACCCATTGTTTTTAAAAGGCATGAGAACAACGTGAGGGCCATTTACTAGTAAACCTTGGTATACTCGAAATACATCTTTGGTACAAAATTGACGATCTCACAAACAAAGATAAAATATCAATAGTTTTCTATTTACTAATCCCATCTTTTACGAAATTGATTTCCTTTTTATGACTGTATAAGAATTTTTGGAGCTCAGCATGTCTAGAAGCACAAGAGAACGTTCTAGTTAAGTTTTTTTTTTTTACTTGGGTAACAAGCCCCTCAAGGGATCAATTTTTCATCACAGGGTGTGCACAGTAGCACATAACACCCTGAGGCTCATGTGCTCTCAAGGAATACCCCGAAGGCTCACGTGTTGCGTGAGACACCCCACTGAGCTTCACATGTATTGTGCCCTCATCCTACACAACGGAGATTTGAACCCAAGTTTTCCCAGGCGGACCTCTTATACAGGGACCTGATGCCACACAAGCCGTTGGTTACTTGGTTATATAGTTAAATTGATCCTTGATAGTGTTAAACTAATGAATGGAATTATTAAAAGAAGTTTGTTAATATACCCTAGGGTTTTTTTTTTTGTTAGTATACCCTTGTAAAATTTCATAATTATTTAAATGTCCCTGACAAAGTTAAAAACAATTTATATATTTTTTAACTGTGATTAGATTTACTAAACCTCAAAATTTTAACATAAGCCAATTCTAACTAACAAGAGTTATATGTAAACAAATATATTTAAGCAAATACATACGCATGATTTAACAGTGAAGATATATATACATACTCAGTGTAATACACCATGATGCTTGAATCATAGGTTAGCATATCCCACAAGATAATGGCAGCCAATGTCAAGGGGGAGATGATCCTGATCAACAGCAGCCATGCAGGATGTACTCCTCTCCAGCAACTCAACCAGAGCATAGACTTACTTAGCCTCACAACAACATCTCCTGCAGGTCGGCGATCTCCGGGACCTGGAAACAAACTCTCGTACTCTGTTTCACGGACTTCATTTTTTCTCCGACGAACTTCATAGACGAAGATTATGTATAAAGAGCCGACGAAGGCTCCGATGACGATGGCGAAGCAGACGATGTCGGACCAGTGGATGGAGATGGCCATGGGTGATCAATTGGGCATGTTGATCTCATGGAGATAAGGTGTTTGTGTTGTTTGAGGTGAGGTTAGTAGCTACTGGTCTTTGTGAAGGAGAGGAGAGCTGGTTGTTTTGACTGCGTGGTTGGCATTGTTGGTAATAGTGTATAAATGTTGGACAGGTGGCGGGTTCTGATTGGCTGGGATGGTCGGCCGACAATGTTGGTAATTTCTTTGTTGGATTTATGTAAGGGATTCACGGAAGTCTGGTAGTGAGGACCAATCACTGAATAGTTTATGGTTTGGGCTTTTTGTAGGTGTACCTGAATAATTTTGAAATTACGTATTTATCTCTGAATAAAATATAATTGTATACATATCCTGAATAATAGGTATAATTATATATATACTCCTGGGGTTAAAATCAAATGAAAAACAGTCAAGTTAACAAACAGTAGATATACAAAATGACCATCATACCCTTTGCATATATACCCTTAAAAAATTTGTTTGACTATAAATTTAAAAATATCTTTTTAAAAATTTAAATTTTAAAATAGTTAAAAAATTTATAAAGAGGGGTATTTTGGATATTTTTCAACCCTTAACTTAAGTTTTAACTATGGTTAAGATTACTTTTAATTTCTGTCAACGGATCCTAACAGTAGGGGTATATCAGCAATTCAATATGTTTTTCAGGGATATACAAGTAATTATGATTTTTTTCAGAGATAAATATGCAATTATAAAACTTTTGAGGGGCATATAATCAATTTCCCCTTATGGTTTTATATAGGAAAATTGCAAATGATGTCATAATGATGTGTTGTTATTATTTGTGTGGAGAACATTTGATGATAGATAATTTTAGTGAGTGTTTGTCTCAATAGTCATTTTTTTTTGTATCTTTTATGTACTTCTGAAATTTATTTTTTTAAAGTGAAATTAATATTATCATGTATATATGTCAAACGAGCCGGTTTGACAAGTTACGACTTAGGACACATGCCTGATTCGTGTTAGGCACTAATGTGTGCATGCGTTAGCACAACCCATTTGTTAGTTGTGCCAGTCCAGCACGACCCACTAACTTTTGGGGCTAACGGTGCACGAGATATGGCATGACCTGTGCTATATCGGGCCATGTCACTGACCAGCCCATCAAATTATAAAAATAAAATCAAAATATTTAGAAATTAAAAAAAATCCAAAAAAAATTCCCAACACTTTCATAAATTTCAAAAAAAAAATCATGAAAATTTCAAAATCCTAAAAATTCTTTAAAATCCCATAATTTTTTTTAAATAAATCTAAAAAATCATAAAATTCAAATATAGTAATTTTATAGTGGTATAAAGATTTTTTATTTAAAAAAACTAAAAGAACATGCCAGGTCAAACAACCCTACCAGATCACCATGTGGGTCGTGTCATGCTGGCCCGTGTGTCTAGATCGGTATGACACACAAGCCATGTGTTGTGCTTGCTTGTGGATAACACTGGACCGGCCTAGCATGGGTCCTTGCCTAGGCCATTCCCTGGCAGGGTCGCCCAATTGACGTCTCTACTATTATTGAAGAAATGAAAGTGAATGATTGGCCATATAAACATAATTTCACTGATCTTTTACTTTTATTTTTAGGATTTAAAACATTTTGTCTATACAAGTTCAACTTCTTACTTCCAATCTTCAGTCGGTGGAACCAAACATAAAGTTGAATGAAGTAACCACTCTTTTTTATTTTTTGACAAAAGCAACAAGCGCCCTTTTAAAAAGTAAGACAGAGACATGCGTAAGCGAGGGCACACAATTTTGAGTTATAATCCAAAAAAAAAACATCACATTTGATTCTCATTTTATAAAAATGGGGATTTGATGTCGGATTCGTCCAAAAAAAACATAACATAAGGGACACAGGTATCAAGTGACCCATGGGCCATAGGTTGGTGAAGTGACCACTTTCAAACAAATCGTTAGTCTCTGAATATAAACCAATATTTATTAAAAGTTTATCATGGTCATGACTCATGCCATCAACTAATTTGCCTTTCTAGGCTGAGCTGGATTGAAGAACTTGTTTGATGGATAATATGGTATAGTATCTGACCGACGACCGCTTGGTCTGATGGTAATGGGTTCCCGTGCCTCTCACCCCGTCACGGGTTCGAGTGATGCGTGGGGGTCTTCCTGTGGCGTTCCTGTGCACTCGTGGTGAGTGGTGAGCGCCAGTCTTCAGATGGCATTTGTCTCCCCATTGTTGCAAGGATTCGATCCCAGGCTGACCCGTCCCTTTAATTCTTATCAGTGAACTGGTCATTCGGTCAAAAAATATGGTATAGTATCTGGATATCAATGTGTTGGTCTCCAATCCATCATCTCTTATTAATAATTTAAAGTTTCAAAAAAAAAAATTAATTAAATAAAATTAAATGTGGCACCCTTGTCAGTATGCCAAGCAAGCTTCTTAATGACTTAATCCATTTCAACATAAAAAAAACCACTTAATTATGGAAATAAATTAGCACAACTGTTTAGGACTAAATTGATGAAATACGTGTTCGGGTTCGGATTTGGGCTTGGGTTCGGGTTGAGTGACACTAGTCCTAAGGAGAGAAGGAAAAAGGCGGCGTGATGTACTTGTTGTCGTCGATCTCGATGTGGCTTTTAACGGCAAGGATTAGTTTGTATAAAAGGATTAATATATGCCGGCGAGATAGCATACCGCGAGGCTCCGATCGCTTCGTGTTCCTCACCCTCTTCGTCTGGCGCTCTCTTTTCATGGCGGCGTTCGATGTCTCCAGTGATGCAGGTGAGCTCGTGCCCATCCATTTCCCCCCATCGATTTGGCTTCCAATTTCATGATCTCTGACTCGCTTCATGACAGCAATCGACGATTTTTTGAGTTCGTTCTTTCGTCCAGTCTTTGATTTCCATTGTTCTCTTTCCCATTAAGAATTTTTGTGTTTTTTTAGGATTAAAGCTGTTCTATTTGTATTAAGATGGAATTTTTTTTATTTTCACTTTTTGTTGGTGATCTGGTGTTGTTCATTGCTACTTTTGAAGATTTCGAGGAATGTTGTTTGGATCCAGATTTCCTAGTTTTTGTTTTGTATTTGGGATTGATTCAGTAGGAGGAAACCCTAGAAAGACGCTAACTTTCATGATTGGTTCCTCACTAAATAGAAGTTATTGCCTGCATTGTTATGGCCTCAAGGTCTTTGCTTTCTTTTCATAATCAAAAAGAGGACTTTGATTTCACTGAGTTGGACTAGTTCAGGAATGCAATAATGAATGGCATCTCTTCTACTGCAATTTGTTGCTTAACCTTGATTGGATGAATTTTTGTTGAAGCTGATTATGTAAGCTAAGATACACACTAGGTTTGAAGCAATTAATTTAAATTTCTGAGACAAAGCAATTGGTTGATACCTTTGTTCTCTGGTTTACATATGTTCAACAAGTAAACTAATGTATTTTGGGACATGAATTTGCTCGTTTTTCTTATTTACCACATCAGAGTATGTCCCTATTCACAAGTATTTGTGCTGGAACTTCCTTTTTTTATTATATTTTTTGGACATTAAAGGAAATAATAATTTCTTAGATAAGTAGTTTGTATATCAACCACAGAAGTTGATGACTTCTCCAATGTATGTGTGATTTTGCCCTGAATATTCATTTCTGATCTGAGGAAATGCTGATTGTTTTCTAGTATGGGATAGCTGAAAGATTGTTGTGTCCTTGTGTGGGTGTATGGGTGTGCCAAATTGCAGTTTCTCATCTTTTCACAATGCAGGGAACAATGGTGGGACTCCAAATGGAACTATACAAAATGTTGAGCAACAACCTAATTTGAAGGATGAGCTTGAAGAACATGGTATGTGTACTTTCCTTTGTTAAGCTACACTGGAGAGAATGCATGCCAAATGCTGATTTTCATATGGACATTATGTCTTGGTATCTTTTTTGATCTTCTTTATTTGACAAACTTCTTGTTACTTTGCAACTGATTTTGATATAGAATCTGCTATATCTGTATATAGATTGCAGTCAACATCTTTCCATCTGAACACCTTACTACTGACCCTATATTTGCAAAATTCTTGAGAATGCAATGTCTTGAAGAGCCGTTTCTTGGCAATCTTTTATTGTATCTTTTACCAAAACCTTAGTTCTCTTATTGTGCTTGACATCTAGTTTCTCACATGTATTCTAATTGTTGTAGAAAGGAAAGCACGTGTCAATGCCACATGGGAAAAGATGAATAGTCAAGTACCAGTGAAGATGTCTAAACCTCTCATGAATAAACCCTGTTCAACAGGGAACAAAGCAACAACTAAATCTATCCCTGTAAGTATTCAATGTCTGTAAAGGTACTCTCTGTGCTCTCTTATGAGTTATCCACATAAGAAGAAAGTTCTTTCTTTGCGCATCTGCATCATGTAGAATTGGATGGTTGCTCTTGGAATCGCACCAAAAAAGACATCACCCAGTCAAGATGTTCTAGGAAAGAGGGCAGCCAGTGTACAAAATGGTACAAGTGAGGAAGCTAGAAGACTTGCTGCAGCTGCTCTTTCTGCGGTTAAAGATGTTGCATCTGCTGCCAGTGCTGCTGCAGGAAGGGGGAAAGTTGAAGTAAGCCCTAGTTTATCATATAAATAATTTCAGTTTCTGTGAACTCCTGATGTCTCCGTAATTTAAATGGAATATGATAATAATTATTCATATCAGTAACCATTGTTTTCTATCCTATATTCTGTTTTTCCTTCTTTGGATGAACTGCCAACTGATTCAGTTCATTGTTTTCTGCCATCTTCTGAGTTCCTGTTGTTTTAGATCAAATTATTCTATTTCTCATTATCTCTTAATTACCTACACTATATTGATGAGTTAAACAAATATTGCTGCCTGTGAAGTTCTCTTTTGATCTTCTTTATGCTCGATATAAACATCTTTTAATTGTATGTCCTATGCTCATCTTTTGTTGCTCATTCAATTCCTACAGATATCTGAGGTCCGTGACTTTGCGGGTGAGGAGGTTGAATTTAAGAAGTTTGTTGATGCCGACTCAAAGGAGGCTGCTGAGAGGGCCAAAGCACCAGTGGGCCCATCTACAGCCCTTGACACCATTCTTGAGCAGATAAAAAAGAAGCCAAAGCTTAGTGTCCTTGACAAGACCAAGAAGGACTGGGGTGAATTCAAAGAAGAGAAAGGGCTTGAAGAGGAGCTCGACGCGTACAAGAAGAGCTCGAACCAATACTTGGACAAAGTCTCCTTTTTGCAAAGAACTGATTATCGAGAATTTGAGCGCGAAAGAGATGCCCGTCTTGCTTCACAAGCCAAAAGGAAGACGGACATGGGCGAGGATGACTTATAACCTGGACAAGAACTCTCTCTCTAACTAGCTATATTCTTTTCAGATGAATTGCTTGCCTGTAAAAGATTTGCCATTATTGCTGAATGTTTAACCTTACATGTACATCAGTCTTCTGTGATCATTGTTCTGCTCTTCAATGAAGACCAAAACAAACTTATTCCTACTGATCTAATTAAACTGTTATCCATGTTGTGCCCCTTCTTTGTTTTTCTTCTCAAATTTATATCCATATATCAGACATTCACAGGTTGTTGCAAGCTGCATTTCTTGTTTGTGTGGTAGGAAGAGGAAAACTTTGTGATTCTGAAATCCTTTCAATATCCACAGGTTCAATACTTGAGTCACACACCATATACTCAAGTGGGGCACATGTACCATGGCCAATCAAATCATCAATGAAAACAAAGTCTATTTTTATTATCCAGATAATTTTCTTCTTGCTTACCAAAAACCAATTCTTTAAAAAGTTTGAAATTTCTGCATTTCTTTATCATCTGCCTATACTTCACAAGAAAAAAGAAATCCACTGTTCACCTAGTCTCTCGCTGTGTTTTCATGTTTCTATTGTAGAGAGAGAGAGAGAGAGAGAGAGAGAGAGAGAGAGAGAGAAAGAGAGGCAAAGGCTTGATAACCAAACTCTTTTCCCTGTGAATCATGGCTGCAAGGGCAGCCTTTATCTCAGGGCCATGCTCTCTGTCTCACTTCAAAGGAGTGGAAAAAGAAGCACTGTTTCATCCCCTCAGGACCTTCTTCGGGAAGCCCTACCCTAACAAATTGTTCTTAAGAAGCTCCTCCAATGGAATCAAGAGGAGATCATTCTTCATCCCCATCAGACCCTTCTCTCCTGTCATGGAATGGCAGGACTGCAGGTATTCCTCACATTGATGAATCTGATATCTTTCATTGTTTGTTATGCCTGGGATTGAAGTAACTTGTTGACAAAATCTGAACTTTTTTGACATAGATCGCAAAGTTCGAATCTTTTTTTCTTTTTTGACTTCTTTTTCTAAGATCTGGGTATATGTTCTTGATGGTTGAAATTGTTAAGACTTCAGAATGAAATCTGCATGTCCAGGGAAAATTGTTTCTGGATGCATCCCAATTTTTTCTTTATTGATTGAAAACAAATAGATTTACATTTTTCAAAATCATTAGAAATTGAAAGGTAACTGGGCAGTAACAAGTGGTCATGTGAATGCAGCACGAAGCTTGATGTCGATGTTCCATGCTCAGTTGCATACGAATGTTATTCTGATCGCGAACTAATTCCGAAATGGATGCCTTTTATATCATCTGTAAAGGTGCTTACCACTGTGCTGTGAGTACTTCCTCTATTCTTTTGTAATGATTGCCAGATTTCTGTGAACAAGTTACCTGACCTATAACTTCCTGAATGAATCATGATTTGTATTTGACTTAGGTTTTTTTTTAATTTTTAATTTTTAATATTTTGTAGAAAATTGAGTTTAGAAATGAAAACCTAAGTGAAGATATCATTGCTTCAAATTATTAGCTTCACAGCTCATTGCTTGAAGATCTAGAACTTCATTATGTGGGCATCTCTTGTTCTATTCTTGGATTCACATTTCATATTGCTGAGTGTTCATATTATGATACTTTTTTTTTTATAAAGGTGGATAAATTAATTTTTATTTTATTAATATGAAAGATTTATTACATCATGCTCAACTGGGAAAAATGATAAAAAACATTTGGTGCCGCTATCCTAGCTGAGTCACCAATCCCTCAGGTCCTTTATCTACCGTGCGTTTTTGAAGGCTTCGTCACCCTCGTCGACCCGTCTAGGTGTCTCTATGGAGAATTCTAGGCTCTGCTTCACTAAACTTTATGTCATCTCCCGTTTTGGTCTCTTGAAAATAGGAGGAGCTACATCTAACCATGATAATACGAGGAAAGAAATATTGCGAATAATTTTTACGAAAACAAATTGTCTGTTTTGAAAACATCGTATGTTTCGTTCTCCCCATATGTCCACATTGGAGGAAATCGCCTTGGTACTCCCTGGCTTGCAAGTTACCTGAGCCAACTTACACGCCGAAGATGTCGCGAAAATGATTTCAAATATTTGCCACATATAGACATGAGATGAGCATGTGTGTCACCAATTCATCTTCTAAGTCACATATATGGCATTGTGTACTCTGTCTTCTCCACTTACGTTTATGGAGGTTATCTAAGATGCGGATCCTATTTTCTTTTGCCAGTTATTCAAACATTTTAACTTTTAGGGGTCAGGTTTATTCCAGAAGTCCTTTCGTAGGTCACTTCGGATCCGGCCATCTACCCTGAAGATTTATAGAGATTTGACTGAAAATGCCTTGGTTGGCGTGAGTTTTCATTCTCTCGCATCCGATGTCTCGGTGTTAGGACAGATGACCAAGAGAGAATGTACCAAAAAAATAAATTTTGCACTCTCTTTTTCTGATAAGGGGCCCGGATTGAGGAGTAGTTTGTCTCTTCGGGTCCTGTCCCGGGTCTCTTGGATGGTTATAGATTTCTTGAGGATTAGAGGTTGTAACTCAGGGTGTGTGTTCCAGGACGAGTTCCCCTTCAAGCAGTTGTCCATCTAAAGGTTGATTGAGCAACCTTGCCTTGGTTTGACGATTATGTTGGCTAGTATTGCTGGGCCTTCACGACATATTCTTTTTCAGAAGTGGGATCTATGTCTCAGTGCCGATTTGTAGGCATTTATGAACCCTCTTCAGAAGTATGCTTCTTTAATTATTTTAATACATATCCACGCTCTTCCGGTGAGTATTCTCTACCACAATTTCCCTATTAGTGCACCATTAAACTCGCGAAGGTCTAGGATTCCTCATCCTCCATTTTCCTTAGGGCGGCACAATATGTCCCAGTTAACCAGGTGATAGCTGTACGATTCTTTGTTGATTCCATTCCATAGGAATTCTTTTCTAATTGAGTCAATCGTGTGAATAACCTATTCTGGCAAGCGGTAGATTGACATCCAGTGTATCGGCATGGTGGAAAAGACAAGGTTCAATAAGATGAGTCTTCCGCCTAGTGAGAGGAATTTCCCCTTCTATGATGCTAGCTTTCCTTTGATTTTTTCCCAAGTATTTGATTGGGAAGGATGTAGAGTTGATAATCTGCATGAGGTCCTGGGTTGTGTGTCTCATGTTCTTCACCAGGATGATGACACTCTTATTGTAGTTAATCCTCAGGTCTGAGATACCCTCAAACAAGTAGAAAATCAGTTTAGGTGTACAGAATTTGGTTAAGCCTCCAGTACAGAAGACTAGGACGTCATCGACATACTATAATGTCGTTATCGTGTCCGATTTGTTTGGTCTAAGTAGGACTTTGCCCTAGATGTTGGCCCTGACCGCTTTTGTGAGCGGGATGCAAAGGACGTTTTTGGCGAGTACGAACAATAACAGAGATAAAGGGCCTTCCTGCCACAGGCCCCTTTTGCTTTTTATATATTTGGAGGATATTCCATTAATGAGAAAACGGGCTTTTGATGAAATCAGTAGAGTTTTAATCCATGATATTTATCTAGTACCACATCCCCTTGCTTGGAGAATTTCGAGCAGGAAGCTTCACCCCACCGTGTCGAAGGCTTTCTCAAAGTCAATCTTGATTACAATCCTATTAACGTTTTTATTTTTCATTTTGTGGATTAGTTATTCTAAGGCTACAATGTTGTCATGTATCATTCTCCCTGGCTATTTGAGAATCATCTACCAGTTCCCCAAGACCTCTCTAAGCCGGTTTGCAAGGATTTTAGAGATAATTTTAACCGAACAGTTAATCAGGCTTATAGGCATGTAATCTTTTACTGTCTCGGGGGTGTTGGTTTGGGGGATTAGGAGTATTTGTGCTCAATTGAGTCACTTCATGTTGGTTGGTCCTTGGAAGAAATCCAAAGAGTTTTAGGTATCATTCTTGATTAGGTTCCATCCTTGTTGGTAGAAGGTCATTGGGAACCTGTCAGGCCCTGAGCGTTGCCTGTCCCTAACTCTTGTACTGACCTCCTAATTTCCTTCTTACTGATGGGTTCCTCGAGATGTGTGAGGTCCGACCTTTTCTTGTGTGAGAACAATATGTCCCATGAGGTTTTGTACCGCATGTCCTGTCATTTCCAAAAAGATTATTGAAGTGTTCGGCTATAACCGTTGTTATTTGTTCCGTCATTGTAATTGTTGAGCCTCCGTGTTGTATTTGTTTTATTTAATTTGTGTTTCTTCTTTGATTGATAGTTGCATGGAAAAACTTGGTATTTTGGTCAACTTGTTGTAACCAAGTTATCCTAGATCGTTACCGCCAAGAGGCTCTTCCTCAAAGATTATTTTCTCTTATTCCTTCCTATGGGAAGCCTCCCCCTCCTTTTCTATCCTTGATAGAGGATTGGATTCTTTATAAACCTCAAGCTTTTCAATTTCACTTAGTATTTCTTTCTTCTTTGTTTTCTGGTTGAGTGTTTCCTTTTGCCAGGTTCTTAGTTTGGCTTTTACGGTATTTAGTTTCTTAGCTAGTATATAAGCCCCATCCCCAGTTCGGTGTTGTTCTTACTAGGTCGCCTCTATCATTTTCCAGAACACTTCTTCCTTTCCCTACTTTCTATTGAATCAGAAGGGGGTTGGTTGAGAGGTGTGGGTTGCACAGTCTAAGCATATTGGCATGTGGTGTGATTTCATTCTAGGGAGAGCAGTTTACCAGAATCTAGGGAAGTTGAGGACTCATTCAATAGAGGAGGAAACTGTCCAGCTGAGCAAAGGCTGGGGAGATTCTTCCATTGGTCTGTATATTTTCTTTCGAGTAGTAAGGGGTCTATGAGTAGATCTTGTATCAATTACTCGAACTCCTCCCTTTCTCTTACATTGTGGGATGTTGTGTTAGTGTCATTTGGATTTTATACTACGTTAAAATCTCCGCACAGTAGTCATGGGCCTTCCCATCTTCCTCCGATTGACTTAAGCTCCTTCCAATAAGTTGTTCTTTGAGTTATGTTGGAAGGGGCATATACTGTAGTTAGCATCCTTAGGCTATCATCGCTTGCTTTATCACCGAGACAACATATTGGTCCTTGAACTTGTTTTTGAGGTTATAGAGGGCGTTGTTCCAACCAATACAACATTGGTATCGCCTCCCATTTGTCAAAAAGGTTTCCTCCTATGGTTCTCCACATGCAAGTATTCATACTTGATAGTTTTGTTTCTTGTAGGCAAAAGATATGATGATACTCGTGGATGACTAAAACTCATTAAATGATGAACCAGGGAATCAAATAGATTTAGGTTCGTTCTTCAAATATAAGACGTTTTCCCCTATCTTGAGAGAAACCTAAGCAAGGAATGTCAAATAGAATAAAATGAAAATGAGTTCTAGGAATGTGCAGATGTGGTAGATGCAATGGGGAGAATGTGCTGTTTATCTTGTTTTGTGCTCCATCCACCTTTCGATAACTACAAGGATGATTTGAACATCTTTTTTGAGACCAAATAGTTTGCATAAAAGCTTTCTCGTCTTCATAAGACCATCATGCTTGAATCAATTAATCATAATGGTTTTCTTTCAAAAGTTTATTCAACAAACTCTGTAAGAAACAGTGTTTAACCTATGAAGGTTTTCTGTTGACTTGCAGATTTTAGAAGATAAACCCGATCTGTCACGTTGGTCACTAAAGTATGAGGTACTCGGCCGTGATGTTGAATTCTCTTGGCTTGCTCGTAACATGCAGGTGAGAATTATAAGAAGTTTATGCTTTTTAAAGGAAAACAAAGACATTGTTAGCGGTCCTATTTACTCATTGAACTGAGCTATAACTGTTGTTCTTCAGCCCATTCCCAATCAGAAAATTCACTGGCGATCGCTGGAAGGTCTTGCCAACAGGTACATAAAACATTTAATTATTGTAAAGAACATGTTGATAGATTCCTCCATTCCCAAATAATTGATCTTCATTTGCAATTTTCTAGATCCAGTGATCAATAGTTTTTATATATTTGGGTCTTATGTACACCATTTTTTCCTTTCACTTGGTTGAAATCTTTATCTTTTGCTAGATTCAGCACATCTTCACCTTTTTACATACTCTTACTTTAATTTACTTCACTCCCTACATGTGCTTAAAATTAGGTTCATCAGGGTTTCTGTATTTTAAATTAAACCTAAAATAACAAAAATTGATGCATGTCAATTTTGAGCAGGCTATATTACTCTTTCATTGGGTGGTAAAACAGTCAAACTACCAAGCTGTTAAAGCTAAGGTTGAAAGGTTCTTCTGTTTCAACAGCATTGATAAAATATTTACCATATCATCTGTGCTACTGCTTGCATTTGCATAATGTATGCGATATCATTCTCTTGCAGTGTCCAAACTACTATTCTTATTAACATTCTTCAATCCAAGTTCTTGTAAAATTCACTCGGTTAACATTCCTTCTGCTCATCTGCTATGTGGGTAACTGACAAAGTTTCTACTATTTTACCGTCTTGAACTATACCTGAAAAGGGTTAAACATAGAAACAGTGACTCATTAGCGCAGGTTCTGTTCTTGAACTTAGTATACCATTTCCAGTCTTCACCTATGATTATCCATGCTGTATTTGTTCTTCAAACTTAAACATGATTGTTTGCACCCTATTATCTCTGGATGTGCATACATGTCTTTCCCATTATCCGAAGACTCACAAACCGAATTTGTGTGCTTATAGAGGCGCAGTTCGGTTCTTTCCAAAGGGTCCATCTTCATGTAGAATAGAGGTGAGACTGATCTTCACGGCATATCTCATCGAATGATCTCATTTGGAAATTATTCCTCTGATATTAGTTCTTGTTATTTGTTCATTCAGCTGAGCATCTCATATGAAGTTCCTCAAATTTTAGTTCCAGTGGCATCAGTAAGTATCATGAACTTCAATGCATCAATCTCAAATTTGTGAAGCTCTTTTCTTGTCTCACTTAAGACATTGTTCTCTGAATTTCCAGGCACTGAAACCTCTATTGGAAAGCTTGCTTTTGAATGGTTTGGAACGTTTTGCAAAGGTTGCAAAAGGCTATAAAAAGAAGGCCTCTCTGAGCTGAAATACTTGGTGCTGCTTTCATTCAGGACTTGTACTTTGATTCACATTTATCTCAATGTTTGTTTACACTGAATAACACATTCCCAGATGTATTATTTGAGCATACTTGATGAAACCATGTCAAAGAGAGCACCAATAAGTAACACAACCTCTTCTCATCTTCTCAAATGTATTCAGCTGGAAATGATATCCAGAATCTCACCAAAGTTTACAGGAGAAAACAGAGCCATCACACTCTCTAGTTCCTTTTTTTTATTCTCGCAAAGAAAATAAAAACAGCTCAAACAAAAGTATAAAGCATTGGTAAAATCTCAATCACTTGAGAGTATTAAACAAGACGGGAAACAATTAAAGAGGATTGCAGTTAACTGTTCCAAAAAATTATTTCAAAATCTCACAGTAGAAGTAACTTAACAACAGGCGAATTACATGTGGATGGGCTTGTCGTATGTAGCCATTGCAGCCTCCTTCACAGCCTCGCTCATGGTCGGATGGGCGTGGCATGTGCGAGCAATGTCCTCACTTGCAGCTCCATATTGCATTGCAAGCACTGCCTCATGTATAAGCTCTCCCGCATTCGGTGCCATAATGTGGACCCCCAGTACCTTGTCAGTCTCCTTCTCAGCTAGTATCTTCACAATACCTTCCGCATCATCAATGGCCTTAGCGCGGCTATTAGCCATGAATGGGAACTTGCCCACACGGTATGCCACCCCGGTGGCCTTCACCTGTTCTTCAGTCTTCCCGACTGATGCAACCTCCGGATGTGTGTATACAACCCCTGGAACCAGATCATAGTCCACATGGCCCTCCTTCCCAGCAATGAACTCAACACATGCAACACCATCCTCCTCCGCCTTGTGAGCAAGCATGGGACCTGGAATCACATCTCCAATAGCATATACTCCAGGAACACTAGTCATGAACTTCTTATCAACTGTGATCCTCCCAGCTTTGTCGGTCTCAACACCAATCTTTTCTAGCCCAAGGCTGGCTGTGAAGGGGACTCTCCCTGCTGACACAAGAACAACATCTGCTTCAAGAGTGCTCTGCTCACCTCCAGCTGCTGGTTCCAAGGTCAGCTTCACACCTTCCCCAGATGTATCAACTCCAACTACCTTTGTTTTGAGCATGAACTTCATCTTCTGCTTCTCAAGCATGCGCTGGAATTGCTTGCGTACCTCAGCATCCATGGTTGGGACAATATCAGGAGCAAATTCAACAACAGTCACCTCTGAACCAAGCCGACCCCAGACTGAACCCATCTCAAGTCCAATGTATCCTGCACCAATCACCACAAGTTTCTTAGGGATTTCTGGAAGGACAAGAGCCCCAGTTGATGAAACAATCTTCTTCTCATCGATTGTGACACCAGGGAGGGATTTCACATCAGAACCAGTAGCAATTATGATGTGTTTTCCTTTCACAACCGTGTTTCCACCATCAGGTGTGTCAACTGAGACTTCCGAGGGAGAAGCAAACTTTCCATATCCTTTGACATAATTAACCTTGTTTTTCTTGAAAAGCCCTTCAATGCCACGAGTCAGACCAGAGACTGCTTTATCTTTCTGTGACATCATTGCTGGCAGATCAATCTTAAGATCAGAGAATTTGACACCGTGGTTTGCGAATGCATGCTTGGCTTCATGGTACATATGAGATGAGTGAAGTAGAGCCTGAAAACCAAAAGTTATTAACTATCAAGAAACAACCACAGACTAATTTACATCATAAGATAGACAGGCTGTTTGGCACAGTAGTTTAACACAATGCCAAGCCTCTGAATAACAATCAAGCATTCAAAATCTTCCCTCAGACAAGAAAAAAGGAAATCCATGAATCAACAGTTAAGAGGATTAAGCTAAATCATCATCTAATAATATCAGCAAGAGAATAGTACACTAAACTGAAACACCAATAAAACCTTACCTTGCTTGACAGACCTCAGTTCCCATAGAAGTATTGGGAGTTACTGGCTAGCAAATATTAACTCGTACGTAAAGAGTAAGATATGCATCAAATGAAGAATTGCTGAGTTACAAAGCGTTTTTTCATTGCAAAACAAGATCTTTTAAATTAAAAAGGAATTAGTCTTAAAGTAGGGTTTTTGGAAGAACTTAGGTTAGTTTTGTTTTTCTTTCTTTTGAGGTTTCTTTTTCATGTCCTAATTTCCATGGTTTTCCAATAGTACAAGAAGTCATTTATTTGTCCCATAATCAAATGAAGGGGGTACAACACAAATCAAACAAGAGGGCCATATGCAGAAAAACCATCCAATTAAAAAAAACATGGAGTACAGATACAAAACAAAGCAAGTTGCTTAGTATGAGGCAATCTACGTCAAGACCAAAAACCTCAAACATAAAAACAGAGTTTTGACTATTAATAGATAAACAAATCTAGCTCCAGAAATAGGAAATTCATGAAAACACCAAAAAATGGTCAGTTGAAAACCAAAGAAGGATTCAATATTTCATATAAAACTCAACACCAACACATACACAATAAATCAACATATCTATAAGCGCTGGAACCCTAAAATTACAGATATCAAGCGCCTTCATGAAAAAAAGGGGCCTAGATTTTCTTTACCTGTATAAATTTCCAATTCATAAGGAGATCGGCTACTGACTGTGAACAAGCTCTCAAAACATAATTTTTCTCATAAATTTCCCTCTCCCAAAGGTAATACAACAATCCAAAGAACATCCACAAATAAAAGCACAAATCTCTGAATATAAACAATCAAAAAGCATCTATTTCCATAATTTAAACTATGAAATCATCTAAAAATTTAGAAAATCATAAGCATTCGAAGAAAAAACCGTGACTGATCTACTAATTTCGAAAACACGAGTAAAAGCAATTAACTCCTTAAAAATCCCTAGCATTCGATTTAAAAAATACAAAACGTCAGAGGGACAACGAAGCAAAGGAACTCTAGATCGGGTGAAAAGAAATGATTGATTACCTTGGAGGGGATACATCCGACGTTAAGGCAGGTGCCACCTAGGGCTCCTCTCTTTTCGATGCATGTCGTCTTGAGCCCTAGCTGAGCCGCCTTGATCGCCGCCACATACCCTCCCGGCCCGCCGCCAATCACCACGACATCATTCTCCTCTCCCGCCGCCGCCGCAAATCCTCGGAGAGCGACGGTGTACCGTAGCGATCCACCAGCGCCGACAAGCGCCATCGCCTTCCTCCTCGCCAAGCTCGCCATCGCCATCGCTTCCCCGATTCAAAGCTCTCCGAGAGAACGTCGAGATGCCATCGAAATACATAAAGAGGGGTCAGAGACGAACGAGCAGTTAATTACGGTTTTGCCATCGATGGCGGCGGGTGGATCTCCACCGTTGGATTGCTTTAAGATCAGATCATCAGATTGATTAGTTATCAGTCTAAGCTATATTTGGACCATTGAATGAATGGAATGAATCATGTCCTCATGCACCTTAGCATCACCTTCTATTTTCCTTTTTCTTTTAAACTAAAAAAAAAAATCACTTTAATTACATTAATGTATACAAAAAATAACATCAAAGGATCAAAACTTTAAGTTCAAAAAAAACAAATTTTCTCATTAAGATCAATAAAAAACAATGGTTACAAGTCACAACACTAGTTCAAAAATACGAAATTTTGTGATCTTCACAAGCATTCCTCGATAGTAGTTAGTCGCAACATATTGGTTCATGTTGTCTTTGTAGATTATCCCAAAGACATAAGAGCATCCTCGGTCCTTGGTAGTGAGCAAGAACATAATTCGATTCACAGCCTTCGTTATGAAACCGATCATCACTTACATAGTTCACTTCTCGGCCGCTCTTCTTGAATTCTTGAATCCAAATGCCCGTTGCAACGTCTTCAAGTTTGAACAGCTGAAACAGAAAACAAACATCACAATACTCGAAGTTTTGGTGGAAGACATGGAGGAGACAGACGGTTTCTTACTTGGAGATTTCGTTCTTGGTGACCTTGAACGATAAACTTAGCAATGTCTCGGGAGATGATGTATCCGGGGCCATGGGCCCAGGGTGGATATGAATCATGTGGCCATTCCTGAAAAACGGATTCTCGGTTAAGTAATTGAGAGTTTCAATCAGTGCGAGGTTTTTCTGATACAATTTGTACCTCTGGGCTGATATACCATTTGCTGTCCTTATCTCTGTGTGGCGACGATTCGAATGCTATCTGACCATACAAGAGTCCTCGAGGAACATGCTTTTTAAGATTGGAGAGGACTTCATCAATCCTAACAAAAGCATCGTCATCGGTTTTCATAATGTATTTTGCAGGTAGTATCTTGGTCTGTGAAATTCAAAGCAAATTATCAGGATCCGTTGCCTTATCATAGTCTAGCATATTTATACGACAAATCAGATATACTATGTTCATAGATTGAGGAAACCAATAGCAATATCTGAATTTTTTCAATAAATAGGTAAATAACAGTTGTGCATATACCCCAAAAATGCAGATAGCGATTGTTTTCAAAGTGATCAAGCTGTAGTAGTCGACAAAAGGCATAAGCTGTATATCACCATAAGTTCGAGCTTCTCTCCACAATTCTAAATTAACTTGCTTATTTTTGTGCTGCACAAGGAATAAAAATGACATCATGTCAGCAGTGTTGATGTTTCAATGGATTGAACTGATGGGCATGGCAACAAAGAAATCACGATTATAAACATTTCTAAGGCATCCATACAGAAACAAGTTAAGTAATTTAACCACATGCACAAATAGTGTCCCTAGGATTCGACGATTGATTTTCTTCATATTTAGGAGATAAAATGTATGACAGAGTTAACTCGATTGTCTCAATATAAATCGCTTGACAACTAACATTACAAACTTGTTTCACTACTTGATGAAAATTGACAGCCACGACAAAAGAAATCTACGAATTCATACTTTCGGTTCTTTTAATGGTTGATGTGGTTATGCTGCATGAAGAGCATACAATGAGTAAAGACAAAGATTTGAGCATACAATGAGTATACTTACAAGACCTGTAAAAAACCTCACTGCTACATCTCCTGATCGCACAGCTTCATATTGCATCCAAGATCGTCGTAAAGCCATTCTACGCTCAAAATTATTCCCCGTTGAGAAGACTCCAACAAGCATCAAAAGCCTTTTCTTGGGCAGGGGAGGAGCTCTCAGGGACTCGACATCACCAACTAGATCAATATCCTCAGACACCGGCAAACCATTAGCTATGCAAGACAAGAGTTCCAAATCACCCTCCAATCTAACTCTGCTTACCGACCAAGGATCAAGTTTCTGAAAGACATTCATTCACATATGACATAAAGCATAATCACTAAACTTTCACTCTCACATCAATCAATCAGCCTCGAAACTGAACTCATCGGTTACCTCTCGATAAGCAAAAGATGTCTCATGCCTCCCATTGACAGTTAAATGAAACCCCTCCATCCCAGCCCACAATGTTGCAGTAAAAGGATGTCCTTCGACGAAGGCCAAGTTATCACTCACTCGAGCACTCCGTTTCGATGCTCCAGGAGGCGGCGCACTCCCATTTAGCATCTTCTCTTGCATCACACTCTCTCCATTCTGCTCATTGCATCTAACAAGCCCATCAACTACACACACTCCAACATTCAAATTTCTAAGTTTCTAATCAAACAAAGTACTATAAAGAGCACAGTAGTGATCCAAATTCAAGAAAGTGTGAACTATATATATATACCTTTCTGATAGGCATCAATGGCAGGAGCCGGGCATTGCTCCCAAGTTCCCCATCCTTCATCCGGAGACCATGCGTTCAATGACACAACTGGCAGCTCCGTCGCGCCATCACCTGCGAAGCTGACATTCACTCTGAGCACAATCGGAGGCTCTCGGATCTCATCAGAAACCCTAGAACCAACGAGCTCGATCCCAAACGCACCAGTGCGACTTCCATTGACACTAAGAGGAATCCCCACAATGTTCACCGCCGAGCCATCCACAAAACCACAGGGGATCTCCGTAAAGCGCCCATTCCCATAAGCCAAAAACGGGCACTTGCTCCTCCAAGGCGCCACCTTTTCTAGCTTTTCAGCTTCCAGTGTGGCCTGCAGCTCGCGCCAGGCCACGGCGGCCTCCCGGAGACCATCGGCAGTGCCGGAGATCGCGTCGGAGCGGGAGAGAAGAGTTCGCATCTGCGACCAAGCAAGATTTGGATCAGGGACTAAAGGGGAGGGGGAGAAGAGATCGGCGAGGCCTGGGAGGGAGGGGAGGAGGTGGGGCTTTGGAGGAGGGGGTGGAGATGGGGGAGTATGGATCCCTGCGGCGGCGGTGGCGGCGGAGGAGGAAGGAGGTGGCGCCTTCAGGGAGGAAGGGAATAGAGTGTAGCTGAGGGTGAGGAGGACGGCGAGGAAGAGGATCAGAGAACCTCCACACCATTTCTTCATGGTTGGAGAGCATTGAGCTCTCTCTCTCTCTTTCTCTCTCGATCTCTCGATCGCTCGCGGGATCCAAAGGCGGTGGGGTTTTTAGAAGAACAGTGTAGCCGAGGGCCCGAGAGTGTCGGCGGCTGGTCGGAGACTCGGAGAGCTCGTTATTTGTGTCTTTGTTTTTTTTTAAAAAAAAATATATGTTTACTTTATCTTAGCTTGAGTTTTTCCAAGTTTATAAAATTTTAATTTATGTATACAAGTAAAACATATTGTAATATAAATTTCCTGTCTAATTTAAAAAATACTAACAAATTATAACTATTTTTTATTTATAATAATTCAAAAATATAGTTTTTTTTTTCCAATTATGTTTTTTAGTATGAAAATGGATCAAAATTAGAGGACTTAAAACGTAATATATATGACACATCCCAAATCACGTCGCCTACATGTCGGCACCCCCACACCACACATTAATAACCAGCTTTTGCTTCCTTCCCAACTATAATTCGTTACCTGGACTTCCAGCATAATGAATCTATGCCTGGTCTTTTGTGATAGCCAAATTTGTATTTAGCCATGGGCAGTGGAGGCTTGGATAAGATTCAAGTTTCGTTGACGCTCAAGAGTCTCAAGTCTGAGAAGTGCATGATAAATCCGCCAAAGCCTAAGACTACGATTTAATTCAACATTTTGTTCATTCGGGTTTGATTGTGTGCTTGTAGGCCAGTTCCAAGGACCTTAGGAAAGCGTCGGCCGGTCAGTAGTACGAAAGGAGACAGCATGATCGGTTACAAGGCCTATGTAATGATAAGCGGATAATACTTTAATGAGAAAATAACCAATAAATAATCCATAAAATCAGTAGGAAACAATATGAAATCAAATAAAGGGTCTACCGCCCTACAGATAATCCAGGGCCCTACAAGGGTCCTAATAAAATAAATATGATGTTCTCTCACCTAAAGAAAAACAACTTAGGAGGTTCTCAACCTCGACCATTGATATCCATGACTCTTCATAGTCCACGGCTCGAGGTCTACCTACTCCTCGGGACACGAAATGAGAGAAGAGAAAAAGTCGTGAGCTTTTGAATGGAAGCTTTCGATGAAATTCTCTGAGGAATCACAATGAATTAGAATTTGGAGCGGATATCGAAATATAGGATCATCAAACAAAGGGGCTACACCTTTGGTACACAAACAAACAAATCCTAACATCCAGCCTCTGACATTTTCAGGCCACGGATGAGAAGTTAAAACGGCTCGTAAGCGCTTCCCGGACGACCGATACTCGGTAATAAAAGCGCGGACTGCTCAAGCAATTTGCAACCAGACGAACTTATGCGCGGTGCGATACGTCAGCCTCTACGTGTCGGCAACGCGGCCAAATCAACGGCCAGCGGGGATCACGGAGTCTCGGACTCAGCCGGCCCGGAAGATCGAACTTCGGTTGGCGCGCATTACCTCCGGCGGCCACACAAGACCATGTGCCCATGATGGTGTCAATGAAGCCCGCGGGTAAGTAGTCCAACTAAGCATTCAACAAATGGTAGATCAAACACTGGCCAAGCCCAGCAACCAAGCACATACCGAGGAAAGAAACAATCAAACATGTATATGCATGGAATCAAGCAGCCAGTACTCACAAAACATGTTAACTAATAGCACCACGGTAAAACAAAGGAAACCCATACAAGAGGGTGAAAGCGAGGCAAAAGAGTGACTTATCACGTAATCACTAAGCACGGTGTTCCCGCAAGGATCACCTCGAAGCGCATCCGCATTAATCGGCAACATAGACAATCTCAGTAAACACACATGTTTATGCCAGGTAACACCTCTAATGCTACTCAACCAAATGGGCCCGACCCATTTAACAAAACTCAACTCCTTAAGTTTGACCAAACCCGACAAAATTAATCCCACACTTACTAGCAGTTAATTTAAACTTGGGTACATCTATGTTGGTCTTTAAAGTAAACCAACCCCATTTTATTAGACTTTCATCAATATACCCCAAACCTCAACAACCACCTTGCAGCACTTGAGCATCATACATACATGACTCACCCTTATTAATCCAATCGGAGAAGGCCTAAGCTACTGGCTTTACCACTCCTCAAAGCAGGTCGATATTTTCACTATCTCCTTTTGTTCATGCTTAGTCACGAGAAAAGAACCCAAACAAGTTAATCCCAATAGGATTATTAAGATGAAACTACAGTAAATCCGCCCATTGTGACTAAAAGCGAGGGACCTTGCTACCATCAATTGAGACTTCGAGCTTGCATCTACATTCCTTGTCCACCAACCTCTGGATTCAACCAAACAATAATCCTCAACATATTATAGTTCTAAATCAAACAATTCTACCCTTCTCAGGAGGACTCACACCTCGTATCTACATCATAAAATCCTCAATACCAACAACTGTCTCTTAGCGTTCTCAGGACTACTAAACATAGCCATCCAGGCGAAAATTCAAACCAAAAGGCCCAAACCTCATCATTGCCACTCTCTGCAGGTATTTAACAACACACCCAAACCTTTTCCATCTCTCCAACAGCCCAACACCAAGTTCATGTTGTAATCATCCACCTTATAGCCTAAAGTCAACCATTCATGCATAACTTATCAACTAACCAAAGACATGCAACCCATCTCACCACCTATTAACCTTGCATACTACTATTTATAAGAGTCAAAGTTTCCTCTAATGGCTTCTTTTCATGCATGCAGGACCACCCAACAACCTTGGACAATTTCTATAAATCCAAATTTTAATATCATAGGCCATCTTTTGTATGTATACCCACTCAGTCATTAATCTGAGAGACCATCAAACTCATAATTAATGCTTTCATTCATTTACTAAACATGCAACACCTATGTATATCAGGTCAAAAAGCAAAACGAGTCACTAAGATCGGAGAAACTCACCGTGCCCTGTGGCATTTGCTCAAACGAGAGGAAATCTTTGGGGTGAGTATTTCAGCGGTATGCTGTGGCTGCGTCTCTTCCTACAGTCTCTCCTTCTCTTGGTGGTGGCAACGTGATGTAGCGAAGCCATGAGGGGTTTAGTTTCAATTGTTATAGAAGTCGGGGCGAGTGGAGGCCCCTTGGATCTCGGTTGCGGTAGCGGCAAGTATAGTCCCTACAGCGTTCACGAAATCCATGGAGGAGCGTGGCGGAATCATCGTGGTTACCGTTGGCGTGGGGAACCCAGTCCGCGCCCGAATGAAAGCGAGCCGACCCGACCTCTCGCGCGTTTTCTCTAACTTTCATTCCTATATGACCTTTTGTCATCCATCTGATGGTTTTGATTAATAGTCACATCCAACCCCAGCCGTCCAATTCAAATAAATAAAAAAAAATCGAATTCCTTTCGCACGTTTTGCTCCCCTAGCCTTGTTTGGTTGGGGGTTATCCCCAAGGGATAATCCCAACACAGTTTCCAATGAAAAAGTTTTTCCCGCCAAAATCCTTAATTAAGATTTAAAAATATAAGCATGATATATAGTGACACATCCTTATCTTGCTCATTTAATATACTTTCTTTCAAATTCTCTGCAAAATTTGAAAGCTTTATTCTGTCAGAGTGGGGATAAGCTCAGAAGCCTGACAAACAATTTAACCTCCATTAATGGAAGCCGTACGCCCTCAAAACCTCCTGTATTCCTTATATATATACTATATTATATATCCCTCTTATATATATTTCTCTTTCAACCTAGGTTCAGCCAAATTATTTTTCTAACATGCATACATATATTTTTATTTATTTATTTATTTATTTATATATCTTTAGATAAATCCAAAATAATTCCAATTACTTCATTTAATAAAATATTCTTTTTCATTTATGTATATAAATGAATCCAACCGATTACATCCAACCTTGGGGCCAATTATCCTAATAATTAAGGGAAAATTTTCGGATTTTACATTGTGTCATAGCTCTATAGATTCAAGTTAGGTTTATTGTTGGATAAACTGCATTGCTGATATTTGATCCAAAAAAATAAATAAATAAAATAGAGGGGAGTTGTCATCCTACCCCTCAATGAAGAAAAATCACGCCTAAATGGGACAAGAGCGACCTACTCGCCTTCTCTCATCATGACCGATAAGACGGTACGAGAGGCGACGTGATGGGGCCTAGATCCCCAGGCATAGAGAAGACAACAAAAGGAAGTGGAGCCAAGAAAGCAGGGGTAAGCTCATTCGGAACAAAGAGACTGAATGCTTCCCTTCAATTGTTCTCTTCTCTTCCTCCAGCACCCCCCGGCTAACTTGACTATCGGAGAGGGCTGGGCATCTAGGCCCCCCCCTTCTCTCACTAGTGCTTGTTCTTGTCCCATTTTCAGGTGAACCGTCTATGGGGACACCTTTGACACCATCTTCCACATAAGGAGAGACATCAATAGTTAGCTGGAATTGGGAGTCATTCCAAGCCCAACCAAATTTTTAATTAACAATAGACATACATATATTATATATTTTTTATTGATGGTAGGATTCACTCTTATGAGGATCAGAGCAGATTTTGATCAAATGAGAAAGTTTAATTAGAAAAGATAAGAATTCTTCAATAGATTTCGATGGAGAGGTCGATCACAATTAACGATCATTCTTCTTTCTTCTCCCCGCATGATCAAACTCTTCTACAAAGGTAGGCCTTAATCAAACCTTGTGAAGAAGAGAATTGTGAGAGAGAAGATATTGAAGAGCTCGTGTTTATATGAAGCCTTCGATGATCAGAATTTAGAAAAAAAAGAGAGAATTCATAAGAGATATCAAAATTTCAAATAGGAATTAGAATCCGGAATCAAAGTATAAATTAGAATACATGCGGACCACCTCCTTGTGAACCTTATCTACCAACTTTCCACACCTCCAAAGTCGTTGAAAGTGAGGGAAAAATCATACTTTTAACTTGGTGTTCATTTTCATTTCAAAGAACATTAAAGTGGGCCGAAGTGAATTTTTAAATATCAAAGCCACTTCACCTATTTCGGTGATTAAAAAAAAACTAAAATAGGTTTAAATTGAAATGAGAAAATTGTCAAAGTAGAGGTAGTGATTTCATGACAAATGAACCATTGAAGTGGGGAGAATTCAAGCCATTTAGATCACTTTACCTTCATTTTTTCAGTGAAACCAAGCCTCTAAAGTCAATTATTTCAAAAATAAAAAATTGGGAAAGTAGAATTACTACTCCAACTATTTAAAAAAATAAAAAAAATAACCAAATAGGATCAGATAAAAATTTTATTTGATGTTGATACTATATAACAGGAATAATGTTTTATTTATTAAATATCCAATAGAGGAACAGAAACCACAACAACATGAAGGGTATAATCGTCATTTCATATAAACAATAAGTGGATGTAATTGATCCTTCAACATCGTTGTGGGATATTCACCCGCGATTAATAGGAAAGAAAAAAAAAAAAAAAACAATTCAGCCCATGCCTTTGAAACATAACTCACCCAAAAAACCGACCTACAAAAGAAACTCAAATAACCGGAATCAAAAGACCACAGGAGGTCCCGGATTTTGGTTCATTTCTCATGTGCTTTTAGAACAAGGCTGGAAAGTGAGGCTGTACTAGTTGTTTGACCAGTCAACGTAGCTAGATCATGACAGTGAGAAATAACCGCTGTTTTCCACCCAGTCTTTGTTACTTTTCAACGTGGCGATATTTTATTAGATGATTTGGAATCTGTCGGCTTTTGGGTCGGTAAAAGAGTACTTAGATCTAGCTCATCCAGCCGGGCTTTGACTGCTCATCACTACTTACTTCAGCTCGAGAGAAGCTGAAAAAAATCCACAAAAAATGGCGAAAAATATAGAATAAATCTTCGACTTGGAACCCTAAGAGCAGGAGATCGATTTCGGTGAACGGTGGTGTTCTTGTGAGTATCGCGCTTCGATATTCTATTTTTGCTGTTATTTTTGTAGGTTTTGTGGGGTTTTTTTTTTATTGAGTTCTGGTTTTCGGTTTGTTGGTCCTCGGGATTTGAGTAGATCGGAGCTGGAGATCGGATTTTTATAGTTTCTATGGTGTTAATCTTGTGGATTTGGGTGTTTTTGGAGGAATTGGGAAGTTGGGATGGGGTTATTGATTCGGGGTCTCTATCGATCGAGCTCTTTTTGGGGTTGTTATGCAGTTGTATTGTGTTTCGTTGAAGGGTGCCCCCAAATTCGGATTTTTTTCCCCCTTTTTCTTGTTCTTTGCTGCTGTTGCTATATATAGGGATTTGGGTGTTTTAGAGTTTCCATTCGGCGCAGGCATGCATGAGCTCGTTGGGTCTTTGAAGAACTGCCTAAAAATTGGATTTTTGTGCTGGTTGATTGCTCAAAACTCTTGTCATGAGATTTCTTATCATTTCTGTGATTTAGACTTCAAATTAAATCCTCTTTTTGATGTCATAGTTAATCTCTAGTTTGATGTTGGCTTACAGCTTCGGTTTTTGTTCTAGGTCTTGCGGTTGTTCCTGAATCCCCTTTTTGTTTTCATTTTCTTTCTTGCTATTGTGTTTTATATTATATTCAATGAACAATTAGAACTCTGATCAGATCATGCTCATTGGTTCATTCCTACGCAGTGAAGAATCTTCGTCATGGCATGTCAATTTTTTGTAAAAGATGGTTTTTCCAGGGTCTAAAAAATGAAAAGGAATATCGGATCTAAGTTTTTCTTCTTTCTCTTCTCATGATGGCATGTTTTCTTAACAATGCATTTGTGGTTTTGCGCAATTATATTTGTTTGCTGTGTGTAGATGGTGACATATAGTTATGTTTAATTATACTGGTGTGGTATGTTTTGGATGTAAAGTTGTTGCACATATTGTGGTCTTCCTTAGAGTTTAAGATTAATGTTTCCTAGTTATGCATGGAAAAGTGACATTTGTGGTCTCATTTGAGTTTTCAAACCAAAACCATCTGACAATTATGGGATTGAAAGACCTGTTCTCAATTGTCAGAATGTCTGCAAGATGCCAAGAGTATCTATTTATGGCCCCTGTGATACATGGAGTTTGTAATTTCTCATATATAGGCTTACGTGCATGACTCGTCAAATGCTTTTATCCACAATTTCTCAACTAATTGATGCTATTGTTTCTTTCTTAACAGGTAAATGTGTAGGTTCAGTGCAACAGGATTTCTTGTTCAAGAACATCAAAGCTAGATTTTGGAAGCTTTCAGTTTGTGTAGGATGGCTTCAGCGAGTGTGGTGCCATCATCTGGCTTGAGGGCCTCCAGTGGTACCAACAATGCTGTGGACAAGTTGCTGGATGAAATGAATGAGATTAAAATTAAAGATGATAAGGTAGGTAAATTATGATTATATATTGCGGCATGATATTTAAAGTTCTTATATATATATATATATATATATATATATATATATATATATATATATATATCTAGACTTTCTCTTCTATTTAACAACTCAAGCATTTAACCTGCTATTTTTTCTGATATTTTGTCCTAATTCAGGAAATCGAAGCTGCAGTCGTTAATGGCAATGGAACAGAGACAGGACATATAATTGTAACTACTATCGGTGGCAGAAATGGTCAGCCAAAACAGGTAATTGCTCTGGGCACCTTTATGTGTCTTTGAAGCCCTCTATATGAATATATTGGTTGTTTTGTTTCCTTTTTTGGCTTGTTTTTCCTTCTATTTGCTGCATCCGTGGTAACTTTTTTGGCTACATTTTACTTGCAGACCATTAGCTATATGGCTGAACGTGTTGTGGGACATGGATCATTTGGAATTGTGTTCCAGGTTAGCTTTTACTCCCTGAGCATACACTTCTTTCTATTTAATTATTGAAAAGAAACAGACCAACTGCAAAATGGTTAGGGAATAGCTATATTGCTGCATGCATCATATTTATCTTGTGCTCTATGTAGTTACAATTTTTTTTTATTAGTGGTACAACTGATGGTATGCAGGCAAAATGTCTTGAGACTGGCGAAACAGTTGCTATCAAAAAGGTTCTTCAAGACAAGAGATATAAAAACCGGGAGTTGCAGACTATGCGCCTTCTTGACCATCCAAATGTCATTTCTCTGAAGAACTGTTTCTTTTCAACAACAGAAAAGGATGAGCTGTACCTTAACCTGGTTCTGGAATATGTGCCTGAGACTGTCCATCGTGTAATCAAACACTATAACAAGATGAACCAGCGGATGCCTATGATCTATGTGAAGCTTTATAGCTACCAGGTGAGCTTCAATTTTGCCAGTTTTGTGTGGTTGAACTGTATTTGAAAGCTTTTGTTTGCAACTATCTTTATTTTCCTTTCAACAATGACATTCAAATATTCATGTTCTGTATTTTTTTAGTGTTTTTAAGTTGTTTGTGGTTCCTGAACTATATGAGGTAATATAGCTCTGAGATGACTTTTGAATTGAAAAAAGATGTACTTATTTTGATGCAAAATTGTGGCAAGTAATGTCTCAGTATAACTATTCATATAGGATTCTTTACCAGGAATATGGTGGTGCTGATTCTTCTAAATTTGCTTGACAGATTTTGAGAGCATTGGCTTATATTCATGGCGGCATTGGGGTGTGCCACAGAGATATCAAGCCACAGAATCTTCTGGTATACTCATCTTGCATAGTTATTAATTCCTTTTAATTGGTTCAAATGACTATTTCCCAAACTTGAAGTACTCCATTTTGCTTTCTAAAAAAGAATGCAAAGGCATCGAATTTTGTTACTTGATTTCAAGAATAAATTTCAATTGAGAAAGTAAAAAAAAAAAAAAAAAAAAGAACTTTGAGTTTGTTTGCACATGCCTTTTAACATGGGCTGGATAGTCACACACTCTTTCTTAGTCCTGCTAATTTGTATGAGATTTCTTCAGATGCTTTGCTTTGTACCCCTCTAATGAATGTTGATCATTCTTGACTTAAAAGTCTGTCTCCTTTTTATGTAATAGGTCAACCCACATACACATCAACTGAAACTCTGTGACTTTGGAAGTGCAAAAGTTTTGGTAGGCATTTAGTCATTCTTCAGTTGAAAGTAACATTATTTTGTTGTATAACTTGGTCTGATTTTAATGAATTTGGGCATTCTCTCAGGTGAAAGGGGAGCCAAATATATCTTATATTTGTTCTAGATACTACAGAGCTCCTGAGCTTATATTTGGAGCCACTGAATATACATCAGCTATTGATATCTGGTCTGCTGGCTGTGTGCTTGCTGAACTCCTGCTTGGACAGGTAGTCTTTTGCAGTAATATTTTCCTTCATAACAATATACTCTCTACAATAAAACTAATTTCATTAGTAGGTACTAGAACTCAATTTTCTGAACTGTTTTACAGCCTCTCTTTCCTGGTGAGAGTGGAGTGGACCAGCTTGTAGAAATTATAAAGGTGATCTGGGTGATTGATTTTTTTTTTTCTTTTTCTTTTTCTTTCTTTCTTTCTTTCTTTCTGTGTTAGTATTGATTGTGAAAGATTTAATTTTTTAGGTTTTGGGCACACCGACAAGGGAAGAAATCAAATGCATGAATCCAAACTACACAGAGTTTAAATTCCCACAAATCAAAGCTCACCCCTGGCACAAGGTACTGAAATTGAATAATTGCATCTTACTTTGTCCCATGTTCACCATCCTGATTTCTGATATTAATAGATATTCCACAAAAGAATGCCGCCTGAGGCTGTAGATCTCGTCTCCAGACTTCTCCAATACTCGCCATATTTGAGAAGCACTGCTGTGAGTGATTACTTGTGATTCCCTTAATTTGAGTTGATAATTTTCTGAGCACGCTTTTTTCTGTTGCAGTTGGAGGCATTAACACATTCCTTCTTTGATGAGCTTCGAGACCCTAACACCCGTCTACCAAATGGACGCATCCTTCCCCCTCTTTTTAACTTCAAGCCTCAGGGTAAGTCTTTGAAATCGTTTAGTTTCGAGCTTCATATCATATGCTTCTTTCAGGCTATTAATCAATACTCATTTGCGATGATGGATTATGGTGACCAGAACTAAAAGGAGTATCAGTGGAAGTTTTAGCGAAGCTAATCCCAGAACATGCAAGGAAGCAATGTGCCTTCTTTGGTCTGTAACTATCCATAGCCTCAGTCTCTGCTCGAGCGAAGAATTATATCCTGTTTAACAGTGATTTAGCAGCATATTTGGTGTACTTGTGAATCATCTGCTGGCCTGTTGCTAGATTGTATCGGCATCGCTGCCAGGCATTGTAAATCAAACAGACCCAAAGCATCTGCTCCTCAAAACTCTGATGGGTCCTTGCTAACCCATGTACCGCATCGCATATAAAGTCGAGATCTGTAAAATCACATAAAAGAGATGGATTGCACCAAACCCACTTTATTCTACTGAAATTAGAGATATTGATATTTGTGTAGTCTGACTTACAGATCACTGAACAAATTTGGTTCCTATTCTGCATCTTCTGCTTGCCATCCATTTTTCGATTTCGTAAACCATATGGGAATGAGACATGTAATCAGTTTGTGTTATATCCTGGAACCTGTTCTGTTCCTTTTCTTGGACAAGTTTGTATTATTGTGTTTTATATTGATGTCAGTAATGCAATTTCAGTTAATGCTTGAAAACAGAGATTATGAATATGGGCATTTGCACATGTACTTTTGCAAATATTTAAAATAGTGTGCATCCCTTCAACAGAATAGCATGCACACTGATAAGCATTGTGTTACGGGGAAAATCTCAACTTACACGTGATATGATCCTAGTGACTGAAACTGGAGCGTACTGCTCCGGGACTGGAGAGAAGAGGAGAGGAAGAGGGGAGGGGATGAGGGGAAGAAGGAGAAAGGAAGAAGAAGATGATTGGGATAATATTTTCCTACTACTCCCTTGGCAATTCATTGTATTAATAGAGCTCAGGACACCTTCTAGCAACTACTGACAGTACCTCCTCTGAGGCAATAAAACAAACACTGCACGGGCGCTCACCCCTGTCTAACAACCAGCGCCTACTCTCTTCCCTTAATTACCCTCGTTACATAACATTCATTTAAAATATTACTCAATGATCACACAATCAACAGAGCTAATCAAAACACGTTAAAATCAGCATATTTCTTCTTGTCAATGATGCCCTTGTTGGCGCTCACTCAAACCTTGAGGTGGTCGAGGGAATGAGGAAGCTTATGCTGCGTCGCTCAACACTGCCTTCCGGGTTGTCCCCAGTCTGATGCTCACGCTGCTACATTGTCCGCCCCTTCAAAAACAACCTTGTCCTCAAGGTTGAAATCGAGAAATCCGCGGGCCGAGGTCATTGGCTGACTTCCCAAGTGGCATCCATTTGGCGTGGGCCTCCCCGGACTAAGACATTTGGTAGAGCCCCTGGATGGAAATGGTCGCGTGACCCTAAGGCGAGGCGGTACGGAGAATGGGATGTTGGTCCAGAAATTCATGAGTAAAGGCACCAGATCTTGAGGGTGGGACCCCCTTTGCAAAGCTTAAGTTTAGAGACATGGAATACGAGGTGGACCTTGGCGTTGACCGGGAGTTCCAACCGGTAAGCGACGGCCCCAATCCTCGCCTGAATCTGGTATGGCCCATAAAACCTCTTGGCGAGCTTGGAATGGCCCGGTGGCGTAAATGCAGCGGTGGGGTTGGAGTTTTAAGTGGGAGCCAATCCCACGTTGAAGAAGCGTCACAATGGGTGGCGTCACTTTGGGTCCCGCTCTGATGCAGGCGGGTGAGTTCTCTCGTAAGCGTAGATAGGATGGAAGGCCAGAGCGCCAAAAGTTCATCGGCAATTGTTCACGGCGGAGGTACCGGCCAGTGTCGATGAGTGATGGTGGGAAGCGTCCAAAACACGCCTCGAGCAGACTCATCCCGGGAATCGAAGAGTGCCATGCCGTGTTGTAGTGCCACTTTCATTCAATGAAATCTACTGCGGCCGATTGTGTTGGATGGTGGCCAAGCGAAACAGCGAAGGTAGTCCTCGAATCTGGAATTGAGAACCCGGTTTGGGCGTGGTTGTGGGTGGTACGCACTGCTCATTGCCAATGTGGTGCCCTGGAGTCGGAACAGTTCGCGCCAAAAGGTGCTGACGAACAGGGGGTCGCGATCGGAGACGATGGTTGCCGGAATACCATGAAGGCGAACGACTTCCTTGGCGAACAGGGCGGCGACCTGTGGTGCTGAGAAAGACGAACCTAATGCGAGGAAGTGTGCGTGCTTGGAGAGGCGGTCGACCACGACTAGGATGGTTGTCTTTCCCGAAGATGGCGGCAAGTGTGTTATGAAATCCATCGCGACGGAATCCCATACCTTCCCCGGAATAGCCAGAGGTTGGAGGAGGCCTTGGGGAGCCCGATTAAATGCAGCGGATTGACACCGACGAACATTGGGTGACAAAGTCCGCAGACGGTAGCCAGACTTTGTGATGGAAGGTAGCGCGGCAACTTCGGGCCAAGGTTGCGTTGTGGCCGGCATGTCCCCGGTCGGTGAGGTGAAATTGGCCGGGGATGAGGGTTGCAGTTGGAGTTAGTTGAGTGACGGCGGCTCGTCCGCGGAAGAAGAGCATCCCCTCACGAACACAATATTCAGGGTGGTCACCTGGGTTCTCCTTCACCTGAGAAACCCGGTGAGGCGATTGCGAGAGTCATTCGTATGGCTCAAACGTAAGGCTTCCCAAAGTGCTGTCATGGGGCGGGAGATGCCATGTAACGTTTGGAGCTCGGCGGCCGGTGAGCGTGATAGTGCGTCAGCCGACGCATTGAGAGTGCCTGGCCTGTAGACAATGTCGAAATCAAAACCTAACAACTTGACCAGCCATTTATGCTGCTCTGGAGTTTAAATAGTTTGATTGAGAAGGGCGCACAAACTCTGGTGATCGGTTTGGATTGTGAAGCGCCGTCCTAGGAGGTATTGCCGCCACTTTCGTACAGCTTCAGTGACGGCAAACATTTCTCGCACGTAGGTGGATGAAACTGCGGTAGGTGGCGAGAGTTGCTTGCTAAAATAAGCGTCAGTAGGCCTTGGCGAACAAGCTTGGCCCACCTATTCGGATGCATCGGCTGCTTGATAAAGGAATAGAAAAATGGCGGTAGGAGGAGAGAGTGCTAGAGCGAGGCGTGCTTGAAGTATTTGGAGCAATGTCTTTGGCGGCGTCGTTCCACGTGAATGCATATTTTCGAAGGAGTTCAGTCAAGGGGGCAGCAAGAGAGGAGTAATGAAGCTGACGGCGCGGTAGTAGCAGTGAGACCCAAAAGCCCGCATAGGCGCCTCACGGACGTCCCGGTATAGGCGGTATGTAATGGCCGATCTTGGGTGAATTGGCGACTCGCCCTACGCAGGAGATCACGGTGGCCGAGGTAGTCAATTGTAGTCCATCCAATCTCACATTTCGCCCCCTTGGCAAACAAGTGGTGGTGATGAAGTAAATGGAAGACGGCCTGCAGGTGTTGAAGGTGCGATTCCCACGATGAGCTGTAAATTAAGATGTCGTCGAAGAATACTAAAACATACTTACGTAGCATTTGCTTGAAGATGGAGTTCATCATCGCCTGAAAGATTAGACGGGCGTTAGCCAAGCGAAGAGGGCATGGCGAGAACTCATAGTGGCCGTCATGGGTGCGGAAGGCGGTCTTCTCTCCGCGTCGAGGGTGGATCGCATTACTGGTGGTAGCCAAGCCTGGAGTCCAACTTGGAGGAAGGCTGGCCCGTGGAGCTCGTCGAGCGATTACCGTCGGCCGTCGAGGATGAGCGATCGCCAGCGTGACGCGTCGGTGCCACATGAGTGGCAGCTTGAAGCGCCGGTGCGTCCTTCCTCTTAACCCGGCTGATGCGGGGGAAGAGAAGGGGCTCGTACTCGGGCGGATGATCCCGCGCGAGCATCGCCAACCGGCCCTATTTGATTTACGCGAAATGAGGGGTGGCGGTAGGGGCGAACATTCCTAGGCGGGGTGGTGGAGGGAAGTAAAGGGATGTGGTGATCCGGCCAGGGGAGGAGGAAGGCCGTCGAGGGTGGCAAGATGGCGGAGTGTTGACGGAGAAGATGATGAAGTTGCTTTCGACAAAGAAGCGGTGCCACCTGGGATTTATGCGGGGACGGATCACGAGGAGATCCGTTCTCTGAGATAAGTGAAGAGGCTGGGCTGACTTCGGCCGGGTTACTTTGCCCATAATGAAGTGGGTGCGATGTGGTGCAAAGAAGGTTGGGTGAGACCGGTGCGGATCTTCTTCCGGTTCATTTCGAACTCCATCCGAGGGTAGGTACGTAGTTAAGACAACGTCGCTTGATCCTACTTGAGCCATTGAACCCCAGAGGGCGACATGGCCTTAGTAGGTCGGAAGTAGAATAAGATCAACATTAAGGGTGACGGAGGTGAGGTTGAGAGGAACTTGAGAGCATTAGCGCCACTTTCGAGGTGTATATGCGCATTACCAGCGGTGACGGGAGGTGGGTGCGGCGGGACGATGAGGTTTAGGTGTTTGGCGAGTGCGGTTTGGATGAAATTGTTGGATTGAGCGGTGTAATACATGAGGATCACGCAGAATACGGCAATGGATGGAGCGCCCGACTTGAGGGTGGATAGAGCAAGCGGCGATTGGCGTGGTAAAGATATCGAGGGGGACGGGGTGTTCAACAAGCTGGAGGGTCATCGGGAGGTCAGTGCGGGGAGAGCGGGTTCTAGTCGGTGGTTCATCATTGCCGGTGAGAAGACAAAGGCGAGGTGAGTGCAGCGGTGACCCGGGGTGAACTTGGAGTCCGCGGTTAAAGCAGAGGCCACATTCCGCGGCGAGATAACATTTCTTCTTGTGAGCAGCTTGATAGGTAGTGAAGCGGGCTCGGTGGTGGAAACACCCGTGGGGGTGGTGGCGGTGGCGGTGGCGGTGGAGGGGCGAGGAGGTGCTTGAGGGTGGGGGGTAGCAGGGATGGAGGATGTAGAGGTGCTGGCGTTGCATTTATCTTCAACAAGCTTTGCCATCCCAACTGCGTGCATTGTGAAGATGCGAGGGGCGCATCAGTCTGATTCCCGTTGTATGTCTTCACGGAGACCGGACAAGAAGCAATTCAGGAGGCTCGATTGACTCAGACCCGTGATACGAGTTGAGATGCTTTCAAACTCGCCAATGTAGGAGCTAAGCGACGCCGTTTGTTTAAGCTTAAGATTTGGCGGGCCTCATGGTTGATAAGGATGAGGGGCCATTCAAGCGGGGGAAGAGTGAACTTCGTCCCAAGAGGTCGGTGCGGCGTGGAATGGAGCAGTGGAAGCCTTTACGGCCTTAGGGCTGTCATGTAGAACGCGGCGGTGATGATCTTCTGATCAGGAGGTACATGGTGAAAGGCAAAGAAATGCTCGATCTGGAAAAGCCAGCCTAGTGCGTTGTCGCCGGTGAACAGGGGAACCTCAAGCTTAGGTAGGCTAGTGGGTGGTGGGGAAGAAGACCAGGGTGGTGGATTGGTTGGTAGTGGTAGCGATTGGAGGAGGGGTATGCGGTTTGGAGGCCCGGGCTAGAAGCTTCGGCCATGGAGAGCTTAAGTTCAGCCCAGTGGAGTCAATATGGTCCAACACTTCGAATTGGGAGGAGGAGTTGCTTTCGTCCCGACCAGCTGGCGTCTTGAAGTAGTGGCATACATCCGGCATGGTGGCGAGAGTCAATGAAAGCACCAAATGGAAGGCGTCTTGCTTCAGGAATTTGGAGAAGAGGAGAGGAAGAGGGGAGGGATGGGGAAGAAGGAGAAAGGAAGAAAGAAGATGATTGGGATAATATTTGCCTACCACTCCCTTGGCAATTCATTGTATTAATAGAACTTCAGGACACCTTCTAGCAACTCTTGGCACGTGCTCCTCTACGAGGCAATAAAACAAACAACTGCGCGGAAACTCACCCACTGTCCCTAACAACAGCCTACTCTCTTCCCTTAATTACCCTCGTTACATGACATTCATTTAAAATATTACTCAATGATCACACAATCAACGAGCTAATCAAAACACGTTAAAATCGGCATATTTCTTCTTGTCAATGATGCCCTTGTTGGCTCACTCCAGCCTTAGGTGGTCCCGAGGAATCGAAGCTTATGCTGCCGTCGCTCAACCCTGCCTTCGAGGTTGTCCCACTGATCACGATGCTCAGCGCACACTTCTGAAAACCCAGAATATCCTTAATGACATTATAATCAATTAACGGTGAACCAAGATGACACCCAAAATATCCTCTTAGCCCAAGAGTTGGCTCATTCCTTAGAACATGACACCCAAAATCACCTGATGATGATAATCAAATTAGATATGGAGAAAGCATATAATATAATTAGGTGGGATGTTGTCACTGCTGTGTTAACCAAGATGTCCTTCCCAAGTGAATGGATACAATGGGTCAAGGCTTGTATTCAAACCACTACCATGGCCTTTCTCATTAATGGAAGCTCTGGTAAATGGTTTAAGCCAAAAGCTGGGCTCAGGCAAGGGGATCCCCTGTCGTCATACCTATTCATTATTGTTTCACAAGTTCTTACAAGCATTTTGAATAAGGCTGAAGCAATACAATTAATCAATGGGGTTAGAATTAATACCAATCTAAGTATCAATCATACTTTGTATGCTGATGACTTAATGATCTGTGGAAGGGCATCCAGGAAAAATGCCAGATCCATAATGTTATGCATGGATTTATACAAATCCATTACTGGTCAAAGACCCAACATGTCCAAATCTGACCTATTTTTACCAACATGGATCAATCAGAGGATAAAACAAGCCATTGTTAGAATTCTAAATGTTAAGCACGGTGATTTTCCATTTAAATATCTTGGAATCTCAGTCAACTACTTCAAATCAATTATTACAAAGGTTGATAAGAAACTTGCACACTGGAAAACCATGTGTTTGACCATGGCAGGGAGAGTGACTCTAGCAAATTCTACTTTAATGTCTATCCCCCTCTTTGGTCTGAGCACATATGCCATTCCTGATACTATACTTGACTGTATCTCCAGGTTAGTCAGGAAGTTTATCTGGTCTAACTCTAGCAGTGGCAATGGAATTCACCTAATAGGCTGGAGTACTATTACAAGCCCGAAATCTGAGGGTGGGTTGGGTGTCAAAGATCTAAGGATAATGAAAAGAGCACTTTTATCAAAACATGTACTAGAACTATTAAACCAAGGTGAAAAAACTTGGTCCAAATATATGACTGCTAAATATGGGAGAATGGATCTATGGCAACAGTGCAAACAGACTAAAATCTCCTGGACTTACAGGGGACTGTTACATACTGCCAAGAATATTAGAAGTAATGTAGCTCAGGTGAATTTAATTCCAAATAATTCTATATGGTTTGACCCTTGGCTTTTTAATATCCCATTGAACCATTGGCCTACATACTTCAATGTGGATATAGATCTAATATCTCTGCAGGTACATGATTTGCTGTCTTATGGACAGTGGAACTATGAAGCATTAACTAATATCTTCCCAGTTGATGTGGTTGAACTTATCATGGCAAAAAAAGTAGAATTCCAAAGTGAGTATACCAGATGGAAATGGTCACACAAAACTAATGGTAGATCTCTTACTGTTGCCATATATGATGAATATAGAATGAAAGACCATTCAAGTCAGTGGTCTGGCTGGAAGAAATTATGGAAACTCAAACTTGTACCCAAAATAGCTATGTTTGTATGGAAATTCCTCCATGGGAGGATACCAACAAATACTTTCTTATTCCACATTGGGATAGGACCTGAATCTCCCTGCCCAATGTGTAATATATTGCCTGAAACTAACACACATTTGTTTCAAGTATGCTCTTTTGCTCAACAGGTTTGGAACAAATTCAAAAGGGAGGGATTCTTTAGACATTGGAATCCCCCCAGTTCTGAAGATCTATCCCAAGGCATCTGGCTGGATAAAAACAGACTTGGTAACTGCCATATATCTTCGGATGAAGTTGAGGTAATTGCCACTGGGCTCTGGCTCATCTGGAAAGAAAGATGCAACAAGATATTCAGAGAACAGAGAGCTGATCCCAGTAGGGTAGCACATTCTACTATATCTCTTATTCTAGAGCACAAGCAGGGGATGAAGAATATTAAAGAATTGGAGGCCAAATCTGTAATGCAGTGGGATTTACTGAACCTCAACTATCAAATTTTTGTTGATGCAGCTTGGGAGGAGGAACAGGTAAGTGCTGGGATTGGTATCATCATCCTTTCTAACTCTGGTGTTTTTTTAAATGCAGTAGCAAAAAAATGTGAAGCGCACTCGACATATGAGGGGGAGCTAAAAGCAGTGAAAGAAGGCTTGAATCTTTTGAGACAAATGGGTGCAACTGCAGGCCAAGTGTACACTGACTCTATGCTGGCCCAGAGATGGATTACATCCCAAAGAAATGACCCAAACGAACAATGTCAAGAGATTATTCAACAGTGCAAGGAAATTCTACAATCCATGAACAAATGGTGCATTAAATGGATTCCAAGAGAGGAAAATCAAGCTGCTGATAGGTTGGCTGCAATAGCAAGAAGAGATGATAGCACAATCAAGTTCTCCAATGAATTCTCAATGCCTGAATGGCTACAAATAGAAGTGTCTAAACTTTAACTTTTTGTAATGGGTGCAAACCCAACTGTTTTGTCTAGTTAGCTGCTAACTCTTACTTTACCAAAAAAAAAAAAAATTAACGGTGAACCAAGCTTCCAGAAGGGCCCAGGGGAATGCTAAAAGACTTCATTCGAGTTGGCGCCTAAGCAACGGCTTTCTTGGTGTCCAAGTCACCTCCAACTGTCCAACCACCTCTGGAAAGATATAAAAGGGGTCGATAAGAGAGAGTAAGGGACTTCCTCTTCCATTCCACAAGCTCCAACTTTTGGAGTGATCACTCTCTCCCGCTCGCTCATAGCTCACACTCCACTCACTCATTGATCCAATTTCCTCTTTGAATTCCTTCGACGGAGATCTTCGATCTCTTTCCTTTTCTCCGTGATCACGTTCGGCTGACTTGATCATCGAAGAGTCCAGAAATAACCCCCGGACTTCCCCTTGCAGGTCACGCTCATCGTCAGACTTTAACAACAAAAAGAGTTCAGCCATTGCCGGAGGCTGATTGTCTTTCCTGTCCATTAACTTTACCAGTTGATCGGGATCATCTCTAATCTCAATGAAGGGATGATTCCTCGCATCAACACGTTGTATTTGTGTGATTTCATAGGATAAAAACTGAGTTAATTTTGACTAAATTTTAACTGTATGATATAAAAAAAAACTTCATTATTTACAGAGTATAATCAATTTTGTGGATGAATCCAATAAATGAGAAGGAAAGTTATTCTCTTTCTTGTGGATATATACATCCAAACACTAAAAAACAATCTTCATTCTAATTAAAGCTGAACAAACCAAACCATAACTTCAATTAAACAAGAATCTCAATTCAAGAAAACATCAAAAACATTGAAATGTCACCACTAGTTCCCAGAACAAAAACCAAATCTATCCTAAAGCTGCAAAAAAAAGCTTGCTGTGGATCGATCCTGAGTTTGAACCAACATGGTGAGTGACTAGACCTCTAATATACAAAACACACACACTCTGACAAACTTAGACCATCCATTGTCTTCAGTTGTAGACCCCTCTCCCATTATACTAATCCCCCTTTTAATTGTCTTTAATCAACATTAACCCCACATAATCTCATTAACCCGTGACTTTGAGAAGTTTCAGGACACCAAGACATGTGAACAATGGACGTTTGAAACCAAGTATTGGAAGTTGGTCCTCAATGGAAAACCATTTGGAACTAAAAATGAGAACAGAGTGAGAGAGAAAGGAGATGAATGAAATCCATGGATGATGGATTTCATGCCAGAGTTCTTCATGCCATCTCGTGACACACAAGACAAAGCTTTGTTAGTTCACGTAACACTTTCATGGGTGACTTGTTCATGAGTCATGACACCCCATGCATCTCTCTACATATATATAATATAAATATATATAAAACCAACTTTCATGATAAAAGTTCACTACACTTCTTCATGCCATCTCATGACACATCTAAAGTGTGTTTTTACCAAAATAAAAGATGATTTGTCCATATATATATATATATATATAAGTGAAGGGAAAATTTTATAGAACGACAGTTAGACCAGTCATGCCATACAAAAGTGGTGAGTGTTGGATAATTAAAATTCAACATAAATAAATGTGACAGAACTGAGAATGTTAAGGAGATTGGATAAGATTAGAAATAAATACATCCGATAGAAGGTGCATGTTGCACCAATTAAAGATAAAATAAAAGAATGACGTTTAAGATGGTTTGGACACGTGTATCATAAACCCCTAAGTGCCCCAATTCAAAAATTTGATAGTTTGGTTGTAGAAGGTAAAAATAAAGGTAGAGATAGGTTGGGGATTACGTGAAGAGAGATACTATCTAAGTACCTACGTTTATTAGATATTGATCCAGATTGTTTTTAATGGAGATAGAGAATTCATATAACCGACCCCACTAATATGAGATTAAGGCTTAATTGTTGTTATACACTAAACTACTGCTTTGTTCCTTCTTCGACAGTGTCTAGTTTTTTCTCTTGTTTTTTGTTTATTATATTTTTTTTTAATAAATATGGACAAATCACTAGAAACACATCACTAGTATAATTTGAACGATTGTACTAATTAACATTTCTTATAAAACTAGGTATCAAAACAAAATCATTAATATAGACTGAATCAAAGCAGACAATTTGTCGTATGAGCCTTCTAATTAGAATCATGTCTATTATTTTCAAAAAATGGGAGAGAAAGAGAAAGAAAGGGCCACGTAAGATAGAGGGAATAGTATGAAAAATGAGAGGACTAACACCCGTGACTATGTTTTGCTTAGCCTTCTCTCTTCTTTTGGAGCCACGAGAGGCTAAAGTACAACACAAGTTCACGGGAGCTCTGCCTTTTTTTCTCATTTCATCACTAATAATAATAATATGTTTCTCCCTTCACCCACAGTGCATGCAATGGGCTCCTCCTCTCTTGCCCCCCTCTTCCTTTTTAACAAATAATAAATAAATAAATAAATGTTTTTTTTTTAATACACATCTACATGTGAATGGCAATCAATATATGTGTCTTCAATTATGAATAGAAAAGAGTAGTTTATTACAATGAAGTGAAGTCTAGAAGGTTCCTGTTATTCACCAACATAAAAAAAAGAAAACAGGGGAAGGTGAAACAGAGACTTTTGTTTGGAGGCCAAGCCAAAAGGCAACATAAACAACATAAAACTCTCTTGTCAGATTGCCATCAAAGAGAAGAGAGAAATACAGTAAAAATGCTCTCATGTGAATATGAGGAGAAAAATACAATGATGCTTCAATCAACCATAAGAAGACGCGTGTCACTGTCTCCATGAACTCCTTTTTGAGCCATTTGTCCTTTGAGATGTCAAATGCATAAATAGAGCTCACTCTCTGTACTCACTCTCAACATACAGGAAAAACAGAGCTCCAATGAAGGCCATTCATGGAGTTCACTTGGTTCTCTTTCTTTGGATTGCAATCACAGTGCTCTCATTCGGTCCTCGGAGATCGAATGCGAGAGCACATTTTCACAAGCAGAAGAATCACCATCACAAGGACAATGGCCACCATATATCTCAGCCTCCTGCTTTGCCCCCTGTTGCTCCTCCACCAGATAATGATACTGATCCTTGTATCTTCAATGTGAGAGCCTACGGTGCAGTTGGCGATGGCTCTACCGATGATACTGCAGCGTTTAGGTCTGCTTGGAAGGATGCTTGCTCTACAGAATCCGGCGTGCTCCTCGTGCCATCAGACGGGATGTTCTCTATCACTTCGAGCATTTTCTCCGGCCCTTGTCAACCAGGGTTTGTGTTTCAGGTATTGTATCAACTTACATTGCCATGAAATGCGACAGATGTTGATGTTGTTGTGGTTAATGAAGGTGGATGGAATGTTGATGCCACCTGATGGTCCTGATTGCTGGCCAGAGTCTGATAGTAAGCATCAGTGGCTTGTGTTCTATAGAGTTGATGGCATGGTATTCAGAGGAGATGGCACCATTGAAGGGAATGGAAAGGACTGGTGGGACCTCCCCTGCAAACCTCACAAAGTATGTTCTGTTATCTTATAAACTCAAATGCTCATCCAATTCAGACATTGATTTTTGATGACTAATGTTCTTCTCTAAAATGTGATATGATGATCATTTCAGGGTCCGAATGGGTCCACATTGCCCGGTCCATGTGATAGCCCTGCGGTCAGTACTCACTCACTCTGTTTACTAATATGTATCGGAAATTTCTCTGGTTGTTCATCAAGAATATGGCTTCTTATTGTCTTCTGCTTGTTATTTCCAGTTGATTAGATTCTTCATGAGTAGCAACCTCACTGTGAGGGACTTGCGCATCCAGAACAGTCCGCAATTCCATGTTAAATTTGATGGTTGTGAAGGTGTGTACATAGAAGGCCTGTCTATTAACTCTCCGCCGTTGAGCCCGAATACCGATGGAATCCACATTGAGAACACAAAACAAGTCAGCATCTATAATTCCATGATAAGTAATGGTAAGGATTTAATTGCTTCCTAGTATTCAAACTCAGCAAAAATTGATTGTATTGCATAGAGTTATGATCTCAGAATCTTTTCCTTTTCCTTTTGTTTTTTCAATCCAACAGGCGATGATTGCATTTCCATTGGCCCCGGATGTTCAGCTGTGGACATTGAAAATGTGACCTGTGGACCCAGCCATGGCATCAGGTATTCCCCTCCCTGAAACAGATAGGACCAATCTTCTTCATGTCTTGTACCATATCGTATCATCGTCTTATAGTATCATATTGTGAAATGATACGAAACTCATAATTGCAGCATTGGAAGCCTGGGAGTGCACAATTCGCAAGCATGTGTATCGAACATCACCGTCAGGAACGCTGTGATTAAGAACTCGGACAATGGAGTCAGAATCAAGACATGGCAGGGAGGGATGGGCTCAGTATCAGGCATAACCTTTGATGGCATAATAATGGAGAATGTGAGAAACTGCATCATTATAGACCAGTACTACTGCCTGACCAAAGCATGCATGAACCAGACATCAGCAGTTTATGCATCGGACATATTGTACTCAAACATCAAGGGTACATATGATGTCAGGAGCCCTCCAATACACTTTGCCTGCAGTGATTCGGTACCATGCACCAACATAACCATGTCTGAAGTTGAACTCCTTCCTTTTGAAGGGGAGCTGGTGGATGATCCTTTCTGTTGGAATGCTTATGGAGCTCTTCAGACACTCACTATTCCACCGATATCTTGTTTGCAACAAGGAGAACCTCAATCACTCCAAGAGAAGCAAAGATTTGGATGCTAAAAGCTTGGTCTGATATCATTTTACCAAATGTAGGATAGAGAGTGCATTCCTACCACCATATGTTCACCCTCTGGTTTTTTGCAGATGAGATTGGTGTGGGGAATGAGCCATGCTTGGGCTCCCTTTTGGAGTGAGTCCTCATGTCATGTATGTATGTGTGCTTTCCTTGGTGAAGTATCTCAGAGGTCTGGTGTTATAAGCTACCTAATGAATACTTGATATCTATGACCATGGCAAATCTGCTAATTAAACAGTGAGCTCAAAGAACCAGAATGGATTTTCACCGCAACTTAAACATATGAAGTCCAAATTCAAATCTTGCATATAGACATTACATGATACACATGCTTGTATTTGTAGTAAATAGAAGTGGCATACTTGAACATGCTTGAATTTACAGAGACACTAGAAACACATACCTCCATCTTGGAACTCTGGCTTGCTCTTACTTTGATAGAGGAGAGTTATGCTTCAACACGACGAAGAAGATAAAGGCAAGAGTGGCAAACAACAAGCACATTCCAGACAGTACAGCCACATCTAGAGTGATCCTTTCTCTGCTTAGAGACCTCAAGCTTGCCACTCTATCCCACACATAAGCACCATCTGCTAGTTTTGCGCATTTGCACCCTACTGACTTGCATTCCTCTGTGTCACAGTAGAAGCTTATTGATGTCAATGTATTAATCACATACTGAAAAGGGCTTGACCAAAACATCCATTTGCAGTAGAACTTCATGTCTGAGTAGAGAACCAATGAGCCAGAGGTTGATATCCACATTGATGTGACAATGGAGGTGGCAAAAGCTGCCAAGGTCGGTACCGGTGCTAAGAAAGTGAGCATCATACCAAAGTATGTCACACAGACTGTGAAGACAAACAAGGTAGACCAGTACATGATGAAATCCATTACACTCTGTGTAGCTATCCCCGCCATGGCATTCCCAAGTCCTACCAATGCAAGTGTTGCCAAGATGAAATAAGGAACTTCTCCAATGGCCCATGAAACTGGATACCATATAGGAAGGTACATTCCTGCTCTTCTCTCTCGGAAGTAAACAAGCCTGTCTGTTCCTATCTGGGGGATCACATTGTTTGCTGAGATAACACCAATCAGTATGCATTGCATGCAGATGTACAATGAGCGTGAAGATACACCGTATGTGTCTGTATACTCAATGTGAAAGTAGAGTGAGCCCATCAGGAGCCCAATCATGATACAACCAATGAGCCTGCCATAGGTGTACTGCACATTCCTCCATAAGAACCTCTGTGTCCTCATCAGCACAAGTCTTGCTTGGCGTGCATAAGATGCTGGATACTTGGACCTGGCAATTTTCAATCTCTTAAACTCATCTGAATTGTTTAGAATGCTGATCTCCTTGATGTTGACTTCAAACAAAGCACTGTTCTGATATGCCTTGGCGAAATTAGTCACTGCACTGCCTCTGGTTTTGATCCCCAGGCCCAGAACTGCCATTATGAAGCTCACTGGATTTTGGTTCTGGAAATATTGAGGTACCATTGGAATTGAAGTGAAGTAATCCAGCAATTCACTACAGTTGAATCCTACTGGACCAAAGTATGCTTGGTGCCCTCCTTCAGTTAAGATCAGTGCTTGGTGGAAGTAGGAGAGTGCTCTAGTATTTGGATGGTTGAGTGTTGCTACTACTATGCGATTGAAAGCTGATATCACTGATAGAATCCTTAGGATTTGTGAGGTTCCTGCAGAGTCCAAGCCAGAAATTGGTTCTTCAAGGAATAGTACACTTGGGTTGGCTGCAAGTTCAACTGCTATGGTGAGCTTCTTCGCAATCTCAAATGTTTTTCCAGTGGCATCTCTGAGAGAACCAACCAGTTGGTTTGCATAGTGCTTCAAGCCAAGCTGATCAAGGACAAGCTCAACATGTATGTAACGGCTCATGGAGCTTATGCTGCAGTCTAGGCGGAGACCAGCACTGAATTGGAGTGCTTCACGAACTGAGAGATAAGGTTGATGGGCATCTAGTCTCTCCACATAGCCAACAACTCTAGAGAAGGTTGATGATAGAGGAGAGCCATTGGCTTGGATCTCGCCTGTGAATACTCCACCAAGAGGAGTTCTGCCTGCAAGGCATTTCAAGAGAGTTGTTGTCCTTGCTTTGGAGCCCCCCAACAATGCCAGCATTGTTGATGGTCTAGCATAGCCACTGATACTTTCAAAAACATGGATACTCTGCTCTGTTCCTTCACCACTCCTGCCATGTAAAGCTTTTGTTAGCACTTTGTTTTGATGACAATGAAGTATTTAATGAAAACTGACACAAACCTTGTGAATGAGAGGTCTGAGAAGGTGAGAACCAGTGGGAGGACTGGGATTCCAAGCACTTCTCCCTCCATATCAACTTGAAATTCCTCTCCCCATTTTCCAGCTCCACCGTAATCCTCTGCTATACCTGGAGAAGATCCCACTGCTTGTGATATGACATGCTTAGAAGGATACATCATCTTCTCAGAGACATGGTCTTCCTGAGAGACAAATGTACTACTGAAGTTGTTCTCATAATCCCACAAATAATGGCTTATGGCACCCTTTTCTTTTCTCTGGGGCAGAGACTGGCTTGTCTCCAGGAATTCTACCTTCTTCATAGCCAACAATGCCAACAACTTTGCAAACAGTGTCCATCCCACCAGAATGGTGTAAGGGAGCCATGTTTTACCAGAGATATCCGTGACCTGGCTGAAGGTCAAGTATGCTTTTCCAACAGTGAGGTGTGGGGACTGATTGCAGTATGGGAGCTGGTCTGCATACTTGGCACAGGGTTCAGTATATGCATAGGAGAACTGGAGGTTCCAGAACAAGATATTTGCCCAACGGATCGGATTAGCATGCAGAAGCCATTTCCAGTAGGATGGGATGTTTGTTGGGTAAATTACAAATCCACTGAATAGCAGAAATATGGACACTATGAGACCTGCAAAGAATAGCATATTCAAATCACTAAAGAATCTATATATATATATGCTGATGAATTCCAGTGAATAGTTACCTGCTAGAGCATTTGCGGTTTCAGGGATGGATGATACTGCACTGAGAAAGAAGAAAAGGGACGAGCCTAAGTAGGCTACTAGGAACAGCAAAGCCAAATACTGAAAGAATGCAGCTCCATAGTGTGACACAGACAATCCAGCTAAAAAATACACACATACAGTATATAGAAATGCCTGCAAGAAGAACAGCACTTTGAACCCATTTGAACTAGTAGAATGGAGTTTATGAAAATAGAGAGAAGGGAAGAGGAGTTTACTTCTATGAATGTCTGTGGGAGATTGACAATACTGTGAGCAACTACATAGGAGGAAGTCCTGAAGAATCTCTGAGCTTTGTGCTTGTAGAAAATGGGTCTCTGAAGCATGTACAGAGGGAGCTGCACCATGTTTAACAGCATTATGCTCATGGTGGACGCAAAACCCAGGGCACGGACAGAGTTCATGCTTTGCTGCGTGTGTTGCCCTCCCAGCTTGTAGAACAAACTCCCAGCAAAAAGACCAAGCACACATGCCTGCAGTTTTGTTACATATATTATTTGGTTTGAACACCAGATCAAAGATAGCTGCATATGAATCTAACCTGGAAAAGACGAAGCTTTATCAACATATGAAGCCTTCTGGAGATCTTGAACTGCCTATGGATCAGTGTTCTTGTGGACTTCCACCACCTTTGGACATAAGGTCCCTGGAACTGTTTCCACTGAGATTCATGCTCATCCTCCTGTTAAATTTTCACCAAGGATAAACATCTCTGAAATCCTTGTGTGCTTCAGAAGTATAACCAGCAACAATGCATGATATTTCAAAATGAACCTCATCTTCATATCTTTCAACTTGTAGGCGAATGTGGCCTCGAGCATGCCTTAGCATGGAGTAGACATGAGAAGCACGCTCCTGCTGGCTGCTCCTTGCTGCCACAACTAGATACTGCAGCTCCTCATCATTAATGGAGATTCCGGTCACAACATCCCCCACCTGCACTCTCCCAGTGCTCTCAATTCCACCCGACTTCCCCAGCTTGGTTGAAAGCTTAGCCACTACCAACTCTGCCATGAAAAACAGCTCCAAGTGTAAGCAAACAAGCTTGAAGGTTATCTGTTATGAGGTTTGCCTATGCATACCTGCTTCTCTCCTTCTCTCAGGGCTGATGGTACAATCAAACTTGGATGGTGTCTTGAGTGACAGCCCAATGCCTGGCTCACTCTCTATCCAGTAAGTCCTCATGAAGTCTTCTCCACTGAGGATCCTGAGCACATCCTTGTAGTGATTTGAAGAGTGATAACACTCAGCGAGCTCACTTAGGCGCAGAGAACTGGACCCTGGTGCAAGATATTGCATTCCATTCCCTGATACAATGTCTTCCAGAAACTCTCCTGATTCCACATGTGATGGCTTCATGTACCCAAGGGTGGCAAAGTAGGGAATGGCATCTTGACGAGGGCCTTGATACAAGACTCGGCCTTCTCCTAAGAGAATGACACGGTCAAAGAGATCAAACACATCCTGAGAGAGCTGGTTGAGAACCATGACTGCTGAGGATTGCTGGATTCTGCTGATGGTCCGAATGGTGTCTACTAGCTCATAGGTCGTTGCCGGATCAGACCCGGAGAGTGGCTGGTCGTATAGCAAGATAGAGTAAGTCCCCATGGCAAGCTCAGCAGTGGTGAGCTTCTGGAAGTCAATGTCAGAGATGGAATCACCAACAAGGTGGTGTTCAATCCTCTTCAAGCTAAGGATCTCCAGAACATACTCTAGAAAGGGATCTTGTCCTTCTACCAGTGCATGAGCAAAGAACTTCCTCATTTGTGGGGTGAAGTTCTCTGGCCTAAGTCCTTGTGTGCATTCCCTTGCAAACTCTAGAGTCTCTCTCACTGATAGGAAGGGAATGTGCCTACACCAATGGAGATTAATGTAAAATTGTTATCAATACTGGCACTTATGTTTCATTCGTTGTTCAAGCACGCAAGTTCCTCACAAATTTATCTATGAACCTAATTGAAACTTGGAAAGAATATTTACTTGTTAAGCTGGCTGCTCACATAGGCGATGAGTCGGCTCCGGCGAATCTCTGATGCACTCCTACCATTGTAGATCACATAGCCTTCCAGCTTTGAGTCTCTCTTTCCTTGGACTCTCCCTGCAAGAATTTCTAAAAGAGTGCTCTTCCCACTTCCTGATGAAAACAATCAAATTTTTCTTACCTGAGTGAAACCATGTCCTCAGTGAACTTACTAATCCCTTCTAACTTTAGCTTTTTGGTTAGTGAGTAAAAATAAGTTTGGTTTGGATCATTACCTGGTGGTCCAAGGACTAGAGTCATAGACCCAGGCATGATATATCCTTCAATGCCATCAAGGATCTGAATATAGTTTGATCTGTTTCTGTTGAAGAGGCTCCTTAGAGGGCCCAAGAACCACCCCAACAGCTTGCTGCCAAATGTTTCATAGCCAATGTGGGCCATTGTATCAACCTTTTTTGAGTATCTTATTCCTGAAAACTTCACCATCTATGCAAAAACACAGCATATGTTGTTTTATCATTATTCTGAACAACATTGACCAACAAAGGAGAGTTCAGAAATTACACAGGGGAAACATTGGAGGTGCAACAACAATGTAACTCCGTAGTCTCCATGGCATCAATAAAAAAAAAATCAGTTATAAACCTACACAGAGCAAAAAATTCTGTATAATTTTAGTTTAATCAGTGTATAACTGATACTTGAGAATTTTGAGTCTGATCAATCTCTAGTACAATAGACCTAAATGGTATGACCCTTCCCTGACACCGCGCATAGCAGGAGTTTTGCAACACCGGGCTGCCCCCTTTTATTTCATCAATCTCTAATGACAACCTCATGAATATAAACCACATCCTTCTCATAGTTCAAGTCAAACACTGTTTTTCACTAAAATCACTTGAATATTTACCACCACTGCATACTTCATTGTAAACTAAATAACAATTGAGTTATCACAATTGTTTTTTTTTTTTAATAAGGCGACAAGCACCCCCCGAAGGACTTCAAGGACATGTACAGGTTTGGCAGCTCACACGCAGAATAGTTCCGTACGCCCGTAAGTTTAAATGGGCTCGGCAACTCACTCGCGGAACAGATCCAGGCCCTACACCCTCATCTTGCAGGGATTCGATCCCACGTCATCCGCGGAAGAATCCTATCTTTTAACAAGGGACCTGGTACCAATAGGCCATTATGACCGTTGGTGAGTTATCACAATTGTTATTTCAACAAATAAGTATGTGGCCTTGGTTTGACTCTTAGACTATTTGCCATCCAACAAGTACCATGTTTGCCTCCATGTGAACATACAAAACCTGAGAGTGATAGAACCTTTATGAAAGATCTACAAACACCCATTAAGATATTCATTTCTACATCTTCTGATGTTTCTCATAATTTATCATTCTAATGAATAGTTTTTGCAAGTCAAGTTATATCGACCTGCCGGCTTAACATAAAGAAGTTGTAACTTCAGGATCCTCAACTACAATTGCTATCCCTTTGGTGAATTATATATATAATGAGTACATTGTTATTAAATCACTAGGATTACTAACCAACACTTGACTATCCAACTGAACCATTCTCCTCCAGATGGTGAGAGTTCAATGCTTGAGATCATCAGCAAAGACCAAACCAATCAATTCTTTTATGAGTGATGACATACTAAGCTTAATTGGTATTGGAGTTGAGTTTTTTTCTTATGAGAAAGTATATATCTTAGAAATCATTTGTATATTTTCATAAGGACAAATAGCCATCAGAAATATATGATAAGAAGGGATCTCATAAGCCTGATTCATCCTAAGGATTCTTAATTCTTTCATATGTCAAAGTCCTTGCGGAAGTCTCAAGCTGAACACTAATGGTGGTAAAAGGCTCATTGAAGTTAAATTCTTGGAAAGAAAACAAATTTCTCATAATCAAAAACATGAAAACCATTCAGTTTGAGGCTTTGAGCAACTAAAATCTCATAATTTTGAAGTGTTCCTTTCTTTTTCAAAGTTATGCAAAACTACAAAATAGATTGTTGTTTCTCTATGTCCTGTTTTAAATGCAACTTTGGTTCTAGCTATTAGAAGTTAGAACATCTCAAACTCTCATATCTCTCATTCAGGCATTTAAACAAACAACACGCATACCTGTTTAGGTATAGGAGGTGTAATCTTTGCGAAGTCACGGAGGAAGCTCACGAAGCCATCTCTAAGGAGGTACTCCATTCCCATGAGCTGCTCCTCCTTTCTCCGCTCAACCTCCTTGAGCTCTTCCATCACCTTCTCTTCCGACCTGAAAGCCCTCTCAGCCTCACCCTGAAGCCCATGTTTCTTCAAACCCTCATACAACCTAACAGCCACTCGCTTGGCCGTCTCCGGCGACGCGCCCCCAATCTTAAGCCTGACCTCCGGGGACGTGCACCCCACGATCCCCGGCATCTTCGCCCTCGTGTTCGGCGTCTCCGTGCCGCGCGCCGGGACCATGATCACGCTTTCATCGGCGGGCGAGCTCGTGCTCATTCGAAAGGACTGGGACGCCGACGAGTAGGCGCTGGCGAGCACCGGATGGTCCCCATTCCACCACACCACGTCCGAAGGCACGATCTTCTTCTCCATTTCTTCTTCTTCTCAAGGATTCAAGCTACGCGACAATGGCCGAAGCTTGAAGATCGAGCATGGCCCAAGGAAACAGGGACGTTCGCAAGGTGTTCGACAATGTCCTCTGAGAGTGTGTTCGCGCCCTCGCGTATAAATACACATAAATACACACGTGAATAATTTTTGGGTCATTTGCACTTCTCCCCTGAAAAAATATGAAATTATATTACTGTCATTTTTCACATATACCTCAGTCAAATAGATAATTATATATATACCCTTTGGCACTAAAATTTGATAATTAAATAATTAAAAATGTATGAAAAGACTTGTTTGAGCTTATATGTTGAACTACTTCAATAATTTCATAAATTAAATAATATTTTAAATTATGGTAATAAAATGAAATACAATTATCATGAATGGACTTTCCTGTTTTTTGCCAAATGGAAACTTATAATTGCTAGTTGACAAAGAGACAGAAACAGAGTAGCTGACCCTTGATGGACTTGATAACTTGATCATACTCTATGACTCATGTTCAAACTCTTGTTTGCTTTATAACTTCTCAAACATAAACTTTGACTTTCCTAATCTAATCTCTACTTAATCTTTAAATATAAGACTGTTTTTCTTATTTCTTCGAAGTATTTTATACAGAAAGAGATATAAATAAATAAAATTGTTACATCAGAGAATATGATCATTCGATTTGATTATTTTTATTATTTTTAGTGGTATTAGTTTGCTGAGATTTCATGAAGGAGACCAATTGCTAGTCTCTGCTTATGTAAAGACAATTTTTGAAATAGATTTCTGCAATTCATTCAGAAATCCAAGTTATTGTCACTTAATCATTTCTGTTTTTTATTTTCTTCGATGTTTGGATTATTAGAAGATTGATATCCATTACATTCTTGCACACTTTGACTACTTTGTCTTCTCAGAGTTGACAATCAAAACAAAAAAGAATTCTGTTTTCTTATGTTTGGTTGAAGAAAAGTAGATAGATAAGGAAATGAAAGATAATTTATTGATAAAATTTTATTGCTTAAAGTGCTTCAGATTTGAATGAATTGCAGAAAAAAAACACAAGATCATTAAATGAGTTCTCAGATTCAGTAAAACATATTCAACATTCAACAAGTTTTATTGAATCAAAAAGACTCATTAAAACTGATGCATAATTTATGCTTAAATCAAGTCATAAATACATACACCTCCCAATTTGTCACATTTATTCGGTTTCGATATGAACATACATACAAAAGCATGGTTACATCTCATTTTCCGATGAAATGGTAGTTCTAATGCAAGGAAGCCAACACCTCCAAGAGCGAAGCAACAAACTGCATCTGTTGTTCTTCGTTGATTGTATAAAAGAGAGGAACATGTACAAAGATTGACTTGATTCGGTGCTTCTCCGCGAACAAGAGAGAATGATAGTAGACATAGTTACAAACAAAACGACCGGCGTTGTTTGAATGCGTCACTTCATATCCCATGCTTTCCAAGGCCTTCACAATCTCACTGACAGGAAGAGAAGTCTACATTGCAGAAAAATGTTAATGAATTTAGATTCATTTTGTGATACATTTGAACTTACTGACTGTTAAGTGTACAGAACAGTCGGCAGTACCTCTCGAGTTCGTGAAATACATCCATCAGCAGGAACAATTGGGACTCTCTGAAAGACAACCGATAAAAGTCGGAGAAGTTCATAGTTGAGCTAGAATTTGAAAAATCAATTAAACTGATACAATAGGCTATATCTAACCTGTGGTCTCCATCCTAATTCATCAGGACAACGGAATGTAGCTTCATTGACTGCTTGATTCTCAATAGCAAACTTAGCTGCACCACTGTTTACTCCGAGGTGAAGCTGCACAAAACCAATTTTTGCATATAAGATCAGAAAAATGAGATATCTAATTGTAGAATGAATAAAATGCTTAAAAAAGATATAATCTTCATATTGCTGCAATTCTTGTCAGTAAAAAGAGTGGATAAGAACACTTCAACTCAACTTGGAGCATTAAATTTCTACTCTTGACTTTGTGAAAGAGTAATCTTTCTGATGAGTTGTCTAGTTAGAGGATGAACAAATATATTGCTTAAAAAAGTTGCATCCCAATGAAAACATTATCGTCGTATTGCATCAATTCTTGCCAGTAAATGGAGTACAGATAACAACCAACTCTTCAAGATCTCAAGTTGGAGCATTATTTTTCTAATCTTTCCACTGAAATTTCTCCTGATAAGATAAACAAATTGCTTTTTAAAAAAAAAAGAGAATCAACCTTTGCATCCCAATCAAAACATTCTGAACAGGAGATATATAAATTGTCACATAGCTCTAATTCTTGTCAGTAATGGAATATGGATAAGAACCCTTCAAAGATATCAATTTGGACCATACTGAAAGAGTAATGTTCATTAACCAATTCAGTCAGAAATTATCTTGAATAATACAACAGCAAAAATGAGCTCAAACTCTATAAGCAAATCATCAAATGAATCATTTAAAACTCAGAATTTAGGATGAACTTTTTAAAGTATCAGCAAAAGATTAATTAGCAACTCACCCAAATAACTTGCCGGGTTCCCGAAGATTTGGTATCTAGGCCAGTGACAGCAGACTCTAGAATTTGATAAAGAGCAGCTTTTGCTCCCTCTCCAGCAGCCTCAAGAACACTGCAACTCCCAAGCTCAAGACCTCTTGGCAAACCCTTTTTCTGCATAAATCCTCTCAGATTACTCACTATTACTTCTGTTGGGTTTTCAAAGACTCCATGGAATTTCTTAAATCCAGTGACATGAATTGTCACCATTGGAGGCCCTTCAGAACCCATTATTCACTGATACTCCTCTGTGAATCAAAAACCAATCAACAAACTGCTGCACAATACTGTGAATCAAAACAAACAAGTAATGAACATTAAAATTAAACAACTCTTAATGAAAATCATGAGAACACTTGATCATGCATGAACAAGAACAAGAGATTATACCACTCAAAGTCTCGATTTCATCATCAAGAGGAAGAAGGAAGGGTAGAGGACATGTCAAGGGAAAGCATCTATAAAGGCATTGGATTTAGTTAGACATTTCATTTATCAAGAACAGTTAATGCTGAGATATTTTCCCACCACCACATTGCTACCAACACATTGGAGGTGTCACTGTCAATGGTACCACTAATGTCTTGTCTACCTACCATAATAAGTCACGTTGGTATTGGGGAAATTTTCATTTTAACTTTTAAAATCTCAAGGGGGACCCAATGTCGGGTAAAACAGAGCCTGAAGTTTTGAAAAGAGACCCTGCAATTCATCAACGAAGGTGACGAGGCCTTTGAAGGCATTCACCCCTTTAAAGGAGTGATCATACAATCAAGGATTCAGAATTTATCTTCTAGATTACTTATGTAACCTTGTTGTTGTGTAATATGTACTTAAACTTTTATATTTAATAAGATTAAATGTGATTTACCCATCTTATCAAAAAAATAAAAAACTTTTGGATTTTTTTTTTTAAAATCACATTTTATAAGAAATTTCAAGCTTATAAAATAGGTCATTTGTCAAGATATTTATTTTTTAAAATTTTATTATTTTTTAACCCTAAGGTCATTTTATTTGCCAAAATGGTCATGGGGTTGTCTAATCAACTTCTATGATGCTGATTGAATGCTGATTAGGATTAGAAAAAATAATTAAAAGTTTTTAGGGGCTTAATGAAAAAAAATCATATTTTACAATTAAATCCTTTTTTTGGAGAATAGTGGAGTTAAACGACTTTTCATAGGCCATTTAGCTCCAGAGATAGGGTCCTTGGAGCTAAACAACCTCCATGGCCTGGATTGGCTTGCTCTTTGGATTTAAACGGTCTCTCACAAACCCTTCTAGAAATAGGATTATTGAAACTAAATAGCCTTTGAAAGACAGTTTAACTCTTGAGCCTGTGTTGCCCTATTTCTGGAGTTGAATGGCCTTTCAAAGGCCATTTAGTTCCTAAGTCTGACCGACCTGCTATTTAGAACTAAATAGCCTTTTAAAAATTGTTTAGCTAGAGGGACCCTATTTGTAAAGCTAAAAGACTTTTAAAAAACCATTTAGCTTTAAAAACCTTACATATGGAGTTAAAGAGACTTTTAAAGGCCATTTAGCTCCAAAACATTTAGCTTTAGAGCGTTTCTTTGGAGTTAAATCATCTTTGACCATTTAACTCCAAAATTCTCCAAAAAAAAATGTTAACTGTAAAATGTTGGGTTTTTTCATTTAAACCACCCAAAAAGATGTTTTTTTTTTAAATTCTAATCAACATCTAACCGATACCCTACAAGTTGACTGATAGCCCCATGGTCATTTTGACAAATAAAATGGACCAACGGTCACAAAGATCTATTGGTATCAGGGTTTTTTTGTTAAGTGATGGATAATAAACCTGTGGAAGACCCACGTTCAAGCCCCTCCCTTACAAGGTGAGGATCAGGTGAAAGGATCTCTACCGAGCCTATGTGCTCTCGCACGGCCAAACCTGTACACATTTGTCGTCTTAGGGGGTGTTTGTTTGGCAGGAGTTGAGAGGATTTGAGAGGATTTGGACAAATAAAATGGAACTTTTGAAAAAATGAAATTTCAAAATTCAGTGTATTTTCAAATCCCATTGATAGGGGATTTGGTTTTACGGCCGAATCGGCCGTAAAACCAAATCCACCGTTTCAAATCCCGCATGTGAGCTTCACGTGTGATTCACGCGTTCAGCTGAGAGAGAGAGGGTGAGTGAAAAGCATTTTATATAATATTGTTTTTTTTTCTATTTTATTATTGTACAAGTAAATAACCTCCTATTTGATTATTTAGAGAGTTTTAAAAATTTTCAACCATATGGATGGAAAGATCATCAAAAAATAAATTAGTATATCAATTTTCATATAATTTGGTAATCGCTTTTCAATACTTGAAATTCGGACCATGATTTATAAAATAAGCAAGTGGGGACCCAAATACCAAATTATATGAAAATAGATCAACTTATTTTTGGATGATCTTCTCATCCAGACGGTTTAAATCCTTCAAACACGCTCTAGGGCCAAACGGAGTGGGAATGCAAATATCAGTCTATATATATATATATATATATATATATATATAAAATATTTTTTAAAAAAAATCTTTAAATTTATTTATAATAATATAAATTATTCATATAACTATCATCAAAAATTAATATTGTATTAAATACATCCATAATAATCAAGTATTATACCTTGTAAATATTATTATAATTATTTTTTTAAAAAAATTATATTATATATATAATAATAATATATATTTTTTAAGAAAATAATTATTAAAAATAATTATATATATATATAATTATATATTAATTAAAAAAAATTTGTGAGGCTTTTATTATTAATAAAATCTACTAATAACCTATGATGGGGGTAAACTCACCATGAATAACCATATCTGAGGATTCTATAATCCAACACTCTAAATACATCAAACCACACATACCAAATCCAGATTTACATATCCTTCTAACCAAAACCTGGATTTTCAAATCATTCTAATTCAAAATCCATGTATTTGAAACTACTTCTAACCAAACGCACCCTTAGTAAAAAAAAGAAGACAAATAAAATGGACCTGGATTAAAATAAATAAATATATTGGCAAATGAACCTTAGAAAAGGGTAATATGTAAAAAGTCTGTTTTATTTAATTTAATTTAATTTTTATTTACCGCTTGAACCAAACATTTGTGATTTGTCTACAATCGCCGACGAGAGATTTTGGGAAGTTTTGAGTATTATAGTTGTGATTTTTGTAAAGTTTGGATCTTTTTTGGGTTGATTATGATTTAGTGCTTTTCAGTGGTCGATTTGGGAAGATTTATTGCATTGCCGCTGTACCTCGCCGAAAATTTCCTGTTGTTCTTTAGTTTTCGACATATTTTGTATAGTTTGTTTGATTTCTCAACTAAAGATTGTTTTTTTTTTTTTGGGTGACTTTTTTAGTTGTATAGAGATTAGAGAGTGTTTGGAGGAGCTAAGTTCGTTGGTCATCAGGTATGGGTTTTTTTATATATTTATTTATCTTTGTTTGTGTTGTTCTTCTTCTTTGCATTTGGTTTCAGAAATGCAGCTAATGTTTAGAAGTTCAGAATCATTAAGTTTGTGACAGGTCATTGCTTCTTAATTCTAAATTTCAGCATTCACTATCACTTATCTTTGGAGATGCATTGGATCTTATGAAATAGCACTGGTTTCACTGGTTTTGATCCTTGAAATCTTTGATGAACTAGACAATCTGATTGAAGTTTTTATCTTTTTAAGAGAATTTCTAGTTGCATTTATATACATTTAAAGAATTGTTCATTGAGGTGATGGTTGAATCCTTCATGTTTTGATAGTTAACACCTTGAAAATATGATTCTATTTTGAGATGTTTGGTATCAAAGAATGAGCTTGTTACTGATTATTACCACGTAAAATTCTCTTGATTTTGCTTTGACTTGTTGAAATTGGTGGAAAGAAAGCAAGGATTGATAGGCCAAAGCAACAGGATAATTATTTGGCTAGAAGATGTTAACTCCAATTGGATCCTCAATTCAGACTATTTTCTTCTTATTCGTTACTTTTCCTACTAAGTTTGAGGTTTCAGATCAACATTATATGGTGCTTCCTGTAGCATGTTTACATGTTGAGGAAGAAATTCAAGAAGCATTTTCACAAAACCAATTCTGATAAATTTCAGAAATTAAAAGACGAGTAAGCTGCATAGATTTCATCTTTTCTAGTCGAGATATTAAATTTTTGTTATGAACAATCTGAGTGTGTAATGTGCAGTGCTGCAAAGGGTCTAATTAATCTTCTCTGATCCTTGTTGATCATGAAGCAACAGTATATTACTTAATCTTAGTAATTATTGTCAAAATTATCTCTGATCTGTAATTCTGAGTCGTTTATCAAAGAATGAGTAGCTTAATTCTGGTTGAGAATTTTGCAAAGTTTGTCATCTAATCAACTCCCATTAATGTGTGCAGCTTGATGAAATTCGATAGCGGTAGGAATGGCCCCCTTCTCCGTAACTTTGAATGAAACCTTTTCCTTTGAGCTTTTAAAGTTGAAACAGATCTACATTGAGAAACAAACTTATTTTTTTATCAGGAATCAATCACTGGCAGTTGAGATTATGTAGACTTGTGTGTGTGTGTGTGTGTGTAGTGAAGGAGCTGTCGAAGAATTTAAGAGAACAGAATCATCTGAAAAATATTTATATATATTGAAAAACAGAAATGAAGTGTGTAATTCAAATAAATCAGAGCATTCCTTTATCTATGTGATTTTTATGAATTACAATCTCTTTTGGATGGAGATCTGGAGAACATAGGGACAGATTGTGGATTGACATTTTACAAAAGCCACAGCTGCCTACAGAGAATTACAGTATGAACATGTTAGCAATCAATGTTCATTTCTGCAATGCTACTTTGAAGCTGAACCATGAGAACCCTCTCCCAACTTAGAAGGTCTGGCCTCTCCTGATCTTGGACTTGGCCCTTCTCTTCCACGAAGCTGAGGACTCTGCTCACGTCTCAGCTCACTAACACGAGGACTATATGCCTTCTCGGGGAACCGGGGGCTGTGAAGGCCTTTGGTATCGGCAATTGGTGTTGCAGTTGAACTAGTAATTTTAGAGCTATTCACCCTCCTGATTTCGCCCCGGCTTCTGGTGACAACCTCATCCAAGATCTCACCACTCCCAGCAAATGAACGACTCAAAGCCGTGTCGATCTCCTGCCAATGAATCAAAATTATTCAGCAAGAATTAATCATCAGCAATGTACAGTATAGTCTTACAGTTGCCAGAATGAACGGCAGAGCCGGTGATTCTTCATATTCAGCTGCGTCTAAATCTGTAAGGTGTGCTCCTTTGAAAAGCTTGGGAAGAACATACTGTCTAACAGGAACCAACAGCATGATCATCAGAGGGAAAAGAACTCCGGCAAGTGGAATCCATGTCATTCCAAAGCAAAACAGTAAATAAGCGGTCTGGAAAACAGTAAATGCAGTGATTGTCTTGAAAGGCACGGTCTCAACGAAAGTGGCGTGGTACTCCTCCAACACTCTGCAACAACGAGCTTGTCAGAGATTTGGTAACGGCATCGGCATTGCACAAGTATCAGGCTAAATATATCGACTAACTTGTATCGTCTACTTGGTGAAGTGAAAAGCAGTAGGATTCTTTCCCAGAACTGGTTGCCCGGCAAGCTTTCAATGGCCATGAAGGCGAAGTAGCCCCAGAGAACTGATGTTGGAATCATCTTAAGGACCGGCATTGCAGCAACACAGCATCCTACCATCATGGCCTGCAGCAAGTTGCTTACGCGCTGTTCCTTGACCTCCACAGGCAAAAGATCATCAATTTCCTTCTCAATATCAAACACCGATTCATCAACTGGTGCGCCAATATTCCCCATGCTCGACGCCAACTGGATCGTCGAGTCTTTCAGTTGATTCAATCCCTAGATAAGCAGAAGTCCTATACATTCAGAGGAGATCTACACCCAAATAATTCTAATCAAGGAAGAATGAGAACTTAATGTAACTCTCATACGCGAGCAGATTGCTGTTGATATATCAGTGGGGTCTGCATTTGCTGATAAGCATCTTGCATATTGCCGTATAGCTGTCCTAAACTTGAATTCTGGCTCATGCTTTTGCGCGCCGTAGCTACCAACCGATTACGGAGCAGCTGCACAAAGTTTCATTTTCTTTGTAACTTTAGGAAGTTAATCATGTGAGAATCACATTCTTCGATAATTTACCTGATGCTTTAAGGTGGCCAAGCTTTTGGTGTGCATTGGAGATTGAGGGATGACACCGTTGGCCGGAGGAATTCCAATCAGACCACATAACAATGTCTGCAAATCAAGTAATGTTACTAAGGACCCAGAGCTTTGTAAATGAAACCATTAAAGGTGAAGAGAGTACCAAGAATCCTAAAACAAGCAAATCATAGTGAAATGAAGGAGGCTTCCTCAAATTGAACTCTTTCTGCTGAGCAAGCTGAGATGCAACACTGTGATCAAAGTAATAGAGGACTGCTATCATTGTGGCTGGGATAAAAGCTCCAAGGATGTAGAGAATTGGCACATTTAACATTTCCTGCAGATATAAAGAGAGTGATTCTTTAAAGTTTGCGCTCGATCGATAGTAAATTTTTCTGATGAATGTGAGAGAATTCATGCCTTGATTACTGTCCAGTTCTCATATGCACCCGGTGACCATGGATTTGGGCTGAAAAGGCGGCGAGGGATCCCCTTCGGTACACTATTACCAGGCATGTAAGAAACTCCGGTCCATACAAGTACCATGAGCGGCACTCCATAGTCTGCGATGAAGCCTCGTAGCCAACCTACATGATTTTGTTTACAAATGTTTGACATTTCTTTTACCAGCCAGAGTTTCTTTTAAATCTCCCAGAATCAATCTTACCAGTTCCGTACCGCCATGACCGTGCTTTCCTGCTTTTCAGTGCAGTGAGTAGAAGACCAAATGACAGAACAAGCGCAAACATTCCGTTAGAAAACCTCCAAGATGCAATGAACTGCAAGGCCTTTGGATTTTCTCTTTCAGGAATGCGAAACTCATCCACAATTCCCTGTAACATCCATTCCAAACATTCATTATCAAGAAGCAAATTAATTTCAATTTTGTTTTGTATGTAAATTACTCGAATGCTTACTTTTATAGCTTGCTGCATGAAGAGCATGGCAATCAGAAGACCGAACAACTCCCCGGCCACACGGGTAAACCTGTTGATAAGGGAACATGCACCTAGAATTGCCAATAAGAACAACAAAAATGCTGTCCAGACACATACCCTGCAAACCGAAAAACAATTTGATACAATCATTGCAGATAAAGAAAACTTTCAAGTTAAGAATCACAACCAGTTCTTGACCTACCATCCAGTCCATGCCAAGAACAACTTTGGACCCAAATCAGTCCTATCTTTAGCAAAATTAAACAAGAAAGTATACATGAGCACAGTTGGTTCAGCAACTCCAAGAATCAGTAAAGGTTGACCACCAACAAGTGAATGTATGATCCCACAAAGTGCAGTGGAAGCCAATGTTTGAACTGCAGTAAGAACTCCATCTGCCGAAAAACCAACAAAATAACTTGAATCAAAACTAAAACACAGTGAATTTACCTCTATCTCTTTCTAATTACCTGTATCTCTTTCCAATTGTTCTCCAAATGATATCACTGGGATTGCTGATGCAAAGAAAATGTATGTTGTGGGAGCCAAAATCCTGCAATTAGTACTATGTCAACAGATAAAATTCAAGAAACACTGATGATTAATGAAATTGAAAGAAGAAAACAACAATAAGATCCACCTGATTCCTGCCAGGAAACCTCCTGTCCAATCCTGCTTGTAACATCTCAACCTTCCCTCAAGATCATTCTTGATTCCCCGAAAAGGCACAAATGTTTCCTCCAAACTCATGTTTATTCAACCAAATAAACTCTATGCAGTTCCAGAGTTGATAAAAACCAGACTACATGATCTAGACACCTCAATGCAATGCTGATATATACATGAAAATTAACCATTCAAACATGTAAACAAGAAAAAGCATCTAAAGATCACTCTTTTATTCAACCAAACAAGTTGGTAAAAATCATTCAAATAGAGAGAATGTGAAGAACTACAAACAGTAAAAAACAAGTATAAAGAACATGTATGGAGAGAGAATTAAAGTGCTGCTACTCATGAAAACCATCCAAAAATATGACAGAATGTGAACTATAAACAGATAAAAACAACTAAGGAAAGCAGCATTACATGTTTTCAGACCCAGAAAACACCAAAACTCAGAATGACAAGGAGAAGAGAGAGTGGATGCAAATATATATGAAGGAAAAAGGGGAGGAAATGAAGAAGGTTTGAGTGAGCATCAATGTTAGTGCTTAAGATTCATAAACAAATTCAATAATAGCAATGAATGAGCTGAATATAGAAATAGAGAAAAGATGGAGGATGGTAATGCAAATCAGGGAAGTGGAAGAGAAAGGGCAGAACAGTAACACTTGTGGATATGGGAGGGTGGGCACAGAGGTTTGCCAGTCCATACCAAGCTGGCCACTGGAAGTAGCCCAGTAGCTTCTGTACATTATTTTTATATGATTTTTTTAAACTTACCACTTTCTCAAAAACAGGGAACTTATTTGTTAGATGTCACTCTCATTTTTTTAATAATATCTTATAATTTTATATTTTATATTTATTTTACTTGTTATCATTTTGACCAAATTTTTATGTTTTATCATGTTATAATATATGTAAAATGACCGTTTTAACCTTTTTATATAAATTAATTTTCTTTTCTTTTTTTATTTTTAAGGCATGTCATTAAAAATTAAATAAAAAATTTAATTCTATATTTTTATTTATTTATAAATTAAATATAAATTTATTTGTAACCTTCTTAATAGAATCATAATTTACTTATAATTCGTTTAAAAAAATTTAATTATTTATTAAGAGAATTCATATAAGTTGATCCCATTTAGTATGGGATTAAGGTTGTTGTTGTATTTATTAATGATAAATAAATATCAATCGTGAAAAAAATATACTTTTATCTTTTATTTAATTTTTTAAATAATTTTTAAAAATATTTAGGACAAGGTGGGTGATAAGTAGAATAAAAATAAAATAAAAAATTATGAGTTATTACGAAAAGACCATTGGTCTAGCGGTATCTCGGATCCGTGCGTTGAGTAATTCGCTTGAACATGTTCTCATGTTAGAGTCCCCACACTTGTAAATGGGGGGAGTAGTTTAGATAATTTACTTAGTGAGTAAAAAGTTCCCAAGTTCGACTCTCCACATCTGTACGCATACGGTGAGGGGTCAAGGGTATTCGTCACCTAACACCATATCCCTTGACACGCCATCTGGGGAGGTTTTTATGACCTATATTAAAAATAAATAAATAAATAAATAAATAAATAAATATATATATATATATATATATATATATATATATATATATATATATATATATATATGAGTTATTATTAAAAAATAGGACAGTTACAAATGATTTTATTATTTTTTAAGAAGTGGCATGTAAAAGTCTCTTTTTATATTTTATTCAAACTTCTTTTATAGTGATTTTAGTGTGGGACTGTGCTGCCTTTCTTAAAAACAGCAAGATTGTCTGGAATCTAAATTTAAAATGTCAAAGGACCTGTTGAAAATGACAAGATTGCCCAGGTTGCATCTAATGTTCAGACTTCATCTTTCAATGATTTCATTGGTCCTGAATGTCTTTTGTAGTTTGCCGTTGCAGCAATCTGGCTCTGAGTCTCTGACTGTGATTCTTCTGCCTCATTGTTCATGCACCCAAATTGTTTATTCTTCTCAATCTTGAATTTTGAGAAGAATTTGATTATAATAAGATATACTGATCTGTTATTATTAGTATCAAGTTTTCTACATCAAAAATACTTAGTTTATAAATTAAACACATATGGATTTATTTGTTTTGACTTCTTAAAAAAAAAATAAAAAGTGGTGAGAAAACACTCCTTACAACTTTTTTCATAAAATGTTTTTTTTAGGTGAAAATGCTCACGTGATTTTTTTGAGGTGAATAAACCATATTTATTAATATAAAATTTGTCTTTGATGGACTGGGTTACATGAAGCCCGGCCTTAGTCTAAACCGGGGCATGTTATATCAATTTGTGTGTAGTTCAAGGGGTCTCTCTTCCCCTCTCTGCCCCTACGTGGCCTCATTTTCAAATTCAGAGTTGGTGTCCAGTGTCCAGTGGTCTTCGTTGCTCCCCATTACGAGTGGATTTAAGGTTCCTTTTGATTAAAGACTCCAGCGTCTACAGCTTTATCTTCATTGTTTCATGTGTCACATCAAACCATGAGAGTAGAATGAAGTCAATGTTTCTGATTCTAAAGTATGTTTAGTATTATAGATGAAAATGAACTAAATAATACATTAATACCACATCAAATAGGGGAGAGAAAGATCTTATGTTTATGACTTGGACACGAACATATGAGACGTCTTTTACAACACAAAACTGTGAGGCCCGGTATGAGATGTGCGAGAGTTAAATAAAATTTAAAAGTTCAAAATTTTGAAAAATCAATCCAAATGAACTTGAGACATAATATTATGAGTTAAGTTGCTTCTACGCAATCTTTCTTTTCGCTTTTAAATTATACTTGAAATGATATGATATTATGAATCAAGTGCCTCTAAACAATATATATTATGAGTTAAGTTGCTTCTAATCAATCCAAATTATACTTGAAATGATGATATGATATTATGAATTAAGTGCTTGTAAACAAACTATTTAATTTGTTTTTGCTTTCAGTTTCAATCATACAATGATCATAATTAAGCAGTAGAATGGAGACATGAGGACACCCACCATTTCCTTTCATCAATCCATAGTTGGTACATGAAAACAGCTGTTAGTTAATATGATATTGATGTCCAAATTGCATAATTGATCAACTTTGGCAAGAAAGAGAAGAGAAGAAAGCTCTTTATTTTTGTTGCATTAGAAGACTTGCAGATGATTGCTATAGTGGACCCAACATGCAGATATTTTAGGGTTTAACTCCTTTGGACTTTCCAGCAGGGGGTTAGACTAAACTAAAGAAGAACATGAGAGAAAAAGGAATGCATGCATTATTGCTAGGATTCATTAAAGTACAATTGCTAAATTCATGAACTATTAGTTTCAATGGAGAATCATATCACAGATGCATGAAAAAGATGGTTGATTTCTGCGACAATTGGGACAATTGACCTAATTTGGATGATGACTGCTTGAATTCTTATCATTAATTGAAGATGATTAATTTCAGTATGGGGTGATCATATATTCCTTGATCCTTATCCATGTCAAGTGGTTACTTTTAAGCTGCTTAAATATGCGCATATCAAACAAAACTTTACAGTAAAATGAATAACATTAAAGTTGAGATTAGTGAAATTTTGCAGAAAAAAGAGCGATGAAAATTACATTTCATGAACAAAATTGGCATCCATCCTTCCAAATTTGCAGATGCCATGAGATAGACAAATTCCACCCGCTCAAGGTACAGATCTGAACTTATTCACTGTTCCACTAAAACTTTCTGCTTGGATCAAATAGAGAACTCTTAGCTGCAGCTGTGTCAGTGGGAGTCGATCTCGACCCCTTTGAAGGTCATAAAACAGCTTACCTCAAACCCATGAGAGAGGTTGAAGCTAAGAGACTGAAAGAATGGGAGGCGAGGAACAATGCTCCCTGACCATAAAGTCTCAAACTACAAGCGAAAAATAAGTTGAACAATGAAAGTAATTTCCCAGAATGTAAGGGGACTGGGCAGAAGAAAGAAAAGATATATGGTAAGAGACATCCTGTAGCAACATAAGGCGGAGATATTTTGTTTACAAAAAACAAAACTATAAAGCATCAGTAACTACATACGACACACAATAGGTGGAACCCTTTTCAATCAATGGATAGCACTACCAACAAATGAAACAAGAGGTGGATGTTGTATCAGCCGGACGAGCACATTGTATAACCTCAAAGAGTCCTTCATAGATCAATACAGCCAAAATGATACTGGAAGATAAGGCAAACAACAATACCCCTAGGTGGCTGACCACAGTATATGCCCCTCACAACACATCTCAAAGAGCAATTTGCTCGGAAGAAATCAAAGCCTAAGGGAAAGATGGGACGGCCAATGGTTGCTATGCGGTGATTTCAATGTTACAAGATATTCTGAGGACTCAAACTCAACTGACGACATCTTTGAAGACAATAACCCCTCAATAGAAGTGATATAGAGAGTCGACCATACAACCATGGGGTCCAGAACTTCTCTTCTTTCCTACCCTATTTTTATGTAAACTGGTTGTGTAATATATACTTAAACTTCCATATTTAATAAAATCACATATGATTTATCCATTTTATCAAAAAATAAAAATGAAGAGAATCAAACCTCCTCCTGAGCAACCTTCTTTGCCATCACAACCACTTCCACTTCTGAACTTTCATAATAGAGCTTTGTTTATAATACACTAGAATTCAGAACAAAAGTATTACCATAAAGTTCTCAAGAAGTATAATCAAATCCTAATTTACTCTGTCAATAACAACTTCAAAGAAGAACTAGTTGTGTTTTTTAAAGCATTGTTGATGTTCAATAGCACAGTAACTGAAAAAAAGAAAGACAAACCAAAGCAGAAAAACAAGATGCAATATTAGAACATATTGTAGAACATAAAGACAAGGAAATCCATGTAATTTTCTTTGTTTTTTAACTTTCTTATTATCTGTGAAAAGCTCAATTTAATTGTATTTTCCACAATAATCAGTGTTTATCAAATGCAACACTTATTGTATGAGCATTAGGCATTGCAAAAATGACCGAACTTAAGAGCAGGTTTCGAGTATTCAGTAGAGAGAATCTTAGCAGCGACGATGTTGTTAGCAGCCTCCGTGTAGTGAACTCCATCCCAGCTTATGTACTTCAATCCCTCGGCGCAGGTCTGAGCGGTCGAACTGCCACATTGGTTGTTCGGATCATAGTTATATGGAGGCCCACCCAAGCCACAACAAGCCATCACCGGGCTCTCAAATCCTGATAAAGACCACAACAATCGACAATGAGATTGAATATATGCAAACGTAAAGATTTCCAAAAGAATCAAACTCTTTCGCTCACCATATTTAGTATAATTGGCAACAAGGTCATACTTAATGGCGAAGACATCGGTGTACACAATGGTGGCATCCTTCAAATTAGAGCTTAATTCATCACAGAGAGAACTCAATCTAGTGTTGAATTCTCTAGCTGCATTGTTGAGTGTCTTAAGACACCCATACTGATCAATATCACTATCATCTTTTCTCGGCAGGGCGAGTTTCTGAGGCAAGCAACCTAAGGGGCCGGTATTGTGCACCCAAAAATTCTTTCCGCCGTTATCATACAACGTCTGAGATTCAATAATATCAGATATAATAGCCCCACATTGGTTAATTAAACAAATATCGATCATACTAATTCGATCTCATTACCTTGATAGCAGATTCAATCTCAGAAAGGATGGACGGTATTCGTCCGATGACTTCATCGTAGCTTTTATTCGAAGAAAAGGCACCGGCGAGATCGTTTTGACCAATGTCGATAGCATAGAGCGAGTTCTTGAAACCTTCCTCATTAACCAAACCTCTTCTACCTGGAAGTGATTATTTTGGATCAAAATTTCATCAAAATTAAGTCTTGTTTATTCACAATTCAGTGCTATAATTAAATTCAGTATACCATATAGTTAGTGAAGAACATCAAAAGATTAGCTGCTACTACTACCACTAAAATTTTACTGCAATTAAGTGGGAAATTAAAGCACCTTGAGCTATGAGCTCCAAAGATTTGGATTTGAAGTGAATGAACTGATGAATTTGAATGTATAAATTGAATGGAGTGTTTCTTGGCAATGTGGATGAACCAGAGATGGCAAAGTTTGCTCCATTGCTGAAATCAGAGCCCAAGGCTTCCAAATATGGACTTAAATAACTTCTGTTCAAACTTTCACCTGAAAATTAAATCACTTGACACTATTAGAAAACAACAGTAATTTATAGTAAGAGATTATTTCTTTTTCTATCCTTCTAAATTTAAAAGATGAAAATAAAGGAAATTGGAAAAATTCCAAAAAAAAAAAGAAAAAGAGAATCATGTGAATGATGTGATGATACAAGAGAATGAGTACAAACTTGTCATTCATTGTACATCATGATGGGACTGTGAAGACAACTGGAGAGCAACAACTCAAGAGACTTGTCAGGCCTTTGAAGATTTCCAAAGGTTTCATTTCAGCATTAAATTGTTAGAAAATAAAAAATAAAAACAAGGAAGAGAACACAGTCAAACTTGTTTCCAAAAATAGGTTGAGGAGGAAAATTCAGTATAGACCCCTAAATCTATAAAACTTTCATTTCAGTCCCTGCTGCTTAAGTAGTTTTTAATTTTTGTTTATATTCATGGAAGTGGGGCCTTATTTGTTTGGTTAATCACAAATTTTATATTGAATTTTAGAATTATACAATTTTTAAACAATGTAATTCCCAAAATTTCCAAACTTTTGAAGATGAGTTTTGTCTTGCATATGAATTAAAATACATACATCTAAATATTAACTTTTTAATTAAATTTTACAAGTTAGATAGAGTAAGCATAAAAAGATAAAACTTAAACCACTACATTTAAGGGACTTGAAAGAAATTTTCCCAAAGAGAAAATAGTATCCAAGTAGAACTCTCTACTACTCACAGAGGAAGTCGATGATAAGGCGGCCGTCGCAGAGGCGGCCGGTGGAACGCCGGAAAAAAGTCCGGCCTTCAGGCAAGGGAATGAAGATGCCGAGGCCGGCGGAGAGGCCGCCGGTGTCGGAGTTTGAGTCTCCGAAGTTAAAGATGACAGCACGATCAGGTGTACAAGCTGCAGTACTGGAGGACTCCACCAACAACATTAATGGAAACACATGCAATGCAAACAGAAGAAGAGGTCTTGCAGCAGCCATGGAAGTTGAAGCTTTGGGCATGGAGAAGGGGGAGTGGTGTCAGTGAGTGTGGTTTTATAGACATGAGAGTATGGGGACACACACTGAAGGACTCAAGGGTGGTGTAGGTGTTGCTTGTTTTGTTTGGTTTTGGTGTTTTAGTGGGAGTGAGAAAGAGAGGCATGTGAAGTGGAGTGGAGTCACAGGGATTGCATACCATTCACTCATAGTGGGGGTTTCTCATTTCTGTGGGAGTGGAGGTTGTCATCAAGGACATCATCTATGTGGAAGCAGTGCATGTTTCTCATCTATGTATTTTTTTTTTTTTTTTTACTTAGTTTTTATGTATGTATTTGATGAGGTATTTCATTAAAAAATTAAAAAAAAAAATTGGAAGCATTGCATGTTTCTCATGTATGGAGGTGTGCGTCTCTTGATCATTTGTTTGTTTGTTTGCTAGGTTTGTATGTAGAGATGAGAATAGAAATGAGTTTATGAAGTAAAAAAGTATGTTTGAGGATGATACGTGTTCTAATCGAATTGTACTTTATTATATATAGTTTTAGTTTTTTAATTTTGGGAAATTTTTATTTTGTACGTTGTTGACACTTGACACTATGCATGGAATGTTTTGGCCTATAACCCCAAGATCTTTTTGGAAGAGTTGGTATTTATAATCATAAAAAAAAAGTCTAATACTCAACTTAGTCTTTTTATTATACTGAACCGGTCATTTTAATCCCTCAATTATAAATTGAGCCTTTTTAGTCCCTCTATTTTCATTATTATAAAAATCAAGTCCCTAAAAACATATGTACAAAGATCAAAAAAACCTGTAAGAGAAACTGATATTTCTCAATTATAAAAATATAGAGATTAAAAAAACTCAATTTATAATAAAGAGACTAAAAAGACTGACTCGATATAATAAAGAGATTAAATTGGGTATTAGATTTAAAAAAAAATGAAATATTTGGAGAGAAGGGAAAGATGAAAATAAATGTACAATAATATTTCTTTTAATGTTAATCTTAAATTTTCAAAGATAAAAATAAACACAATGGATATCGACTCGAAATATTCTCTGCAGAAAACTCAAAAAAGAATAAAATAAAAGCCAGACTCCCCCTTCATGAACAATCAAAGCAACAACCTCAGTTGGATTATAAATTCATCTAATTAACAAAAATCACATCAGAACCAACATCCTGTTCTCCAAGATACCAAGAAGAAACAGAACACCATCCACCCCCAGCTGCAGTGAAATTTGTATGGTTTGTCTTCTAAAATACTGAAACCTGCATCAACTGCTAAAGGAGCACTGCATTCCTATCCCCCGCGATCATCATCCTGCAGAGAAGTACTAGTACTCTACACATGTTGATAAATGACTAGAGCTATAAGATTGATTTGGTTTACAGATTGCCCAAAGGATGTTGATCAGGAGGAGGGTCAGCACTAGCCTCAGGAAAACTGGCATTCACACTCTCGGGAACTGGCAACTGAACGGCCGGCTGGTTGCTGGGGAAGGAGACTCGGTCTTGACCCGGGGACATTGGAGACATTTGGCTGGCATCAAACCCAGACACTGCAGGGGTCTCATATACAGGTGCAGGTGCAGGTGCAGGTGCAGGTGCAGGTGCAGGTGCAGGTGGAGGGGCGTTGAAGCCTGCTGGAGCTTCATGTCCTGGAGGAGCCATCAGAGGGACATCGAACATAGACGGCCTTCGCCGTGGCCTGTCAAACCTGCCATTGCTTCGACTCCGGCTCCTGCTGCGACTCCGGCTCCTGCTGCCCGACCAGCTGCGGCTGCGGCTGCGGCTGCGGCTGCGGCTGCGGCTATAGCTTCTGCTCTTGCTACGGCTCCTGCTGGGACTCCTGCTTCGGTCATAACCCCATGTTCGAACCCTCTCAGGACTTGGGCTGTACTTCCGGTCACGGTTCCTATCTGCAATCCCCCTGCGATTATCATAATAGTTTCGTCCATCAGAACTGGTGTGGCGGTCAGACGGACCACGATCTTGTCGACCCCAACCTCCGGGCGCACCAGGGCCTCCAAACCCACGACCTCTGCCTCCACCACGACCGCCAAAGTCATTTCTGCTTCCGCCACGACCACCAAAGTTGCTACCACCACCACGATTGCCAAAACCAACGGTGACAGCACCGTCCCTCATGCCACGTCCAGCTCCAGAGTCCCATCTGCCTCCTCCATCCCTCATTCCACGTCCAGCACCCAAGTCCCTCCTTCCCCCTCCATCCCTCATGCCACGACCAGCTCCAGAGTCCCACCTGCTTCCACCGCCAGATTCCCAACGGCTCATTTCCCCACGGCCCCTGGGATTAACAGCTCCCCCACGTTCTGCCATCTCTCGAATTGCTGGGGGCACAAACTGGTTCGCACCCTCAAGAACTTTTATTAGATCAGGAGCATACTTCCAGTCTTGATCAGAAATGAATGTATAGGCTACACCCATAGCTCCGGCCCTCCCAGTTCGTCCAATCCGATGGATGTAATCCTCAATCCCTGTGGGGAAATCATAGTTGATCACCACCCTGGAACATGACAAAATCAAGTAAGATATTGTGCCAACAGAAAATTGAAGAATCATAATAGTGACCTCAGGCAAACAATTATTTGGATTATGCCCTTCAGATGGTCATGCAATGAAACTGACAACTTGAGGAGAATAATTCACCATGTTTGAAACGTATTATCAGAACTTTATGTATTTCCAACATAGAAGATCAGTTTGGAATTAGAACAACTAAAGAATAGGAAGTAAAAAAGAGAACTTTGAGGAACGGCTAAAAGTTGGAAGCTACTATTTCTTCATTCTTAGAAGTGTGTTAGTTAACGGTGTGACCAGAAGAAAGCACACCTGATATCTTTGATGTCAAGACCCCGGGCAGCAACATCTGTTGCTACTAAAATTGGAGATCTGCCACTGCGGAAATGACCCAAAACTCGATCCCGTTCATCTTGAGACTTATCACCATGAATGGCAGCAGCACCAAAGGTACGCCCTATACTATGAGTCAGCTGATCACAAAGTCTTTTTGTTGAACAGAAGATGATGGTCTTTGATCCGCGTTCTTGGGATCTAAGAATCTGCTCCAGTCGCCTTTGCCTCTCCATAGGGGGCACCACCTCCACATACTGCATGTCAAGGCCAAAAATTATTAAAATAAAAGTTGGGCTAGGATGAAAGATTCAAGAAACCAAATGTTCCAAATGCCAACAGCACATACAACATCACTAGAGCCAAGGATTATGGAATGTCTGCAGAAACAGATTTAATTATTCTTGATTTGAATGTAAGGATAACCTAAGCAAGAAATAGTAGGAAACAATGAAGAGATGAAACATTAAGAATGTGAAATGTGATTAGGAAAAAAAAAAAAAAGATGCTGCTGCTGCTAACTGGAATTTCTGGGTCAAGGCTAAAGCATGAAAATTAGATTGAATAAGTTCATATAATTCATATCATTTGGTAGTCTTCCGACAGATAGAAAAGAAAACATTGATGGGCAGCCAAATTTCTGAGAATGAAAATTAATCAGAAACCTTGGGTTTTTATAATCACCTGTGTAATAGATTTGTTTGCAACAAGCTCATTGACACGGCCAATGTTCACCTGAACAGGATTCACCATCAGATCGGCAGCTATTTTTCTGACATCCTTGGGCCAAGTCGCAGTGTACATGAGTGTTTGCCTTCGTGGAGGGATCTGATCTACAATCTTGCGGATCTGAGGTTCAAAACCCATGTCAAGCATGCGATCAGCTTCATCCAGTACAAGGAAAGAAACCTGATGGAAGCTAATCTTCTTCATCTCGAGGATGTCATTGAGTCGACCAGGAGTTGCAACAATGATATCTGCACCCCGTTCAATTTCTCTAAGTTGAGGGCCCTTTGGTGATCCTCCATAAAGACACTGATAATTACAAATCAATTAGGGAAATGTGTCTGCACATATAAGCAATGTTAACAGAGAATAATCTTCAACCAATCAATCAGACATAAGACAATTCTACAGATGTTATTTTTTAAGTTCATAAAAGACAAGCAACTCCAAGAACAAAAAACACATATATATGAAAATTTGAATCCCAGTAAAACCAAAAAACTTGGATATCCAATTGGCAAAATAGGCACAGGAAACATATGAAGTCATATGCCAATGGATGTTATCTTTTTAACATTCTCCCTTCTCTATTTCTTTGCCAGAGACCAAGGTAATAGACAGTAAGGTAAAATCCACCATAACATGCTCTATAACTCCGACAAGATGATCCATAGAGGGCAATGACCGTATGCATTAACAAAGTAAATAACTTACTGTGCAAGAAACCCTCAAAGAACGACCAAACTTAATTGCCTCATCTTGAATTTGTGTAGCAAGTTCTCTTGTAGGAGCCAAAACCAAAACTGTTGGGCCATCTTGAGGATTATTCCGACAACGCCTAAGATGCATGAATGCAGGTATAAGATAACCCAGTGTCTTTCCAGAACCAGTTTTGGCAATGGCCACTATATCTCTACTTTGCAGTGCAATCGGCCATGACTGTGCCTGTATTGGTGTAGGTGACGAGAACCCGGCGAAATGCATCTACAAATAATAAACATGAAAGTGAACAATATGGCTAAAATATACTAAGAGTATGTACCCATTTTCATAAGATCAAGAAAAAGAAAAATCAATCAATTAAGTTTGGATATGAAACTAAAAAAAAAAAAAAAAAAAACCCTATGTGAATACAGTTGCTTACTTAAGCAACTCAAGGCAGCAAAAAGGGCATTCCAGACCGAGTGGCAGGTTCAAGAAGCAAGAAGCCCCAGCCACATCATTTGATTTGGAAGTGACATCTACTCAAGACTTGTCCGCAGGAAAGGCTCCAACAATATGATTGCAGCCCCCAACAACAGAGCAGTTGAAGTGTAATTGGTATATATAGCCGCACAGCATACGACATATGCCTCTCTAAGAAGCAAATATCGCATCTGAGATAAGGACGACAGTAAATAGAAGATAATCAAGCAGCTAGCAAACCAGTTTTATATGGACTCCTCAATAGAAGACAAACAAGAAAAAAGAGAATGTGTTTACGAGCATTAAAAATACATAACCAGTAAAAGAATGATGGACTTGCCTCTTTGAGAATCTCTGGAGGGAAACCAGTGGCCTCAAACGTCATAAATGGATCAGGAACATTGTCACCCTAATAAATCCATTACAACAATCACAACTTAGCAAGTAGAAATGCTGAACTACATTAAAGACATCAAGGAAACATGTAGACAAAATCATATCACTAGTGAAATAAATATGGAAAGAACCAGTGCCAGAAGGCATACGTAACACTGTACATGAAACTTCACAAATCACCATTTTTCTCCATTAAATTAAAAAATGTAAAAGATGAATACTTTAAAAATACTGGTCAGGAGTGCAGAAAGCACAATGAAGAAGCCAAACAAAAGTTTGGTCAAACACTAAATCTTGCTTCTGTCAAATATGCAAGATCAATAAAATTGTGGTCTATGAGAAACTACTTGAAAGGATTTTCAAGATGAAACCAGAGGAACACCAAAATCTCATAACATGGTCTAAACAGGTAACTCATCATCAACCAAATTTATACAATTAATGGCTGTACAATAACTATGTTCAAACCTCCTCACTACTAGATAGTGCAGGCATTGAAATTCACCAAGATTTGATATGTTATAAGTTGAGTTCTCAATTAAGAGAATGAGAAATAGTGCTACACAATCTAACGATTTTTTGCATTAAACTTCCACAGTCGAAACTTCCAAAGTAGAGTAAACATTAAATGGATTGAGATAAACTGATATGTGAAATTATAACTCAAACTTCAAAAGAATTTGCGGCAGTGATAACAGAAAATGGAGACACTAACATCACATTATGGGTAAACCACATGTAAGTCATGTGCATAAGACACATATGTCACCGCAAAATTACGAAGGAGGTAAATAAACTGTTTGATACCATTGCAGTAACTTCATGGTGCTGACGATATGCCTCAACTGAAGAGATGCTGGAAATATCTGATGGCCCAGGTACTCTAGGAGATGGCCTCATGGGTGACACATTGGGAAAAGGAGGGTGATTATACAAGTCAGACATCGCACGAGTTGGTAACATGTTTAATCCGGCAGGAGGACCATGTGCAGCAAATGAAGGATTATGGGCTCCCATTCTTGTATCCTGTTGCAAATCAAGAATCTTGTGACAGCTATTAATAGCAAAGTAGAACATAATGCAATGAAATATTGAGCCAATGATCCACACATATTCCTCAACCACTAGGAAGCATTTTTTTTTTAATATAAGTAGAAATATATATTTGACAAGCATTAAATGTGGATCAAAAGAATTGTTCAAATAAAAAGGATTTAACAGAAAGAATAACTCAAATTTTGCTCTAAGGTATGCACCAATTGGGGAACATTATGGAGACCTAATCATCCATCTATATCATAAATTGCCCTTTTAGCACGACTTCAGTTATTAATGATGATATGCTTAGTCTTAAGGCAACTTTTACCAACAACAGTTATGATCTTCGCCAGATAAAAATAGAAAATTATCATTACTTAAAATAAAAAAAAGCAGAAAGGCTACCTGCTGCTTCTGTGCAAGAGGAAGAACAGCCAACTTTGTTTGATGCTGGAGCATTGGCCCATCATTTCTGCCAGAGTAAAATTCACTTCCTACTTTACCCTGCCTGTCTTCTTCATAACTTAGTTTCATTCCCATTGGAGGATGAATGGTTCCACTTCCATGCCCCGACTGATTTATAATCATTGAACTACCAAGTCGTTGTTGATGTTGCATTGTGTCCATTCCATCCGACTGCAAATTAACAGATGTAGCACTAGTAGACTGAGCATTAACAGAAGGCAGCCCACCATGCTGCTGTGGTGGCTGAAATGTATGGACGCCTACACGAGGGATCTGAACCTGAGGAACAATGCCTGGTGGGTGGTGGTTGGATGAAATACCACCCACTTGTGCCAAGGGTGAAGGATATCCACCTTGCTTCACCTCATGACTCCCTGTTTCCTCAGCCCTCATAAATCCAATTTGTTGAGAATGCTGATGGGTGAATTGTTGTCCTGGAGGGTGATGCCCTTGCTGGTCTGGTTGTTGTTGCCCTTGCAAATGCAGTTGTTGCGCATGTTGATGGGTGAATTGTTGTCCTGGAGGGCCATGTGATTGTTGCTCCTGTTGAAGCATAATTTGTGAAATCTGAGATTGCTGACCATGTTGCTGAGGAAGTTGTGTAACCAGAGGATCTTGGCCCTGCTGTTGGGAAAGTTGCAAACCCTGTTGTGCCCCCTGCGGACGTGGGATCAACTGCCCCTGCAGGTAAGAGACTTGAGCATATGGCATCTGCTGCTGTTGCATGTTTTGGTACTGCTGGGTCTGCTGCTGAGAAGCCTGCTGAACTTGTTGATTTTGTATTTGGATCTGCTGATAAGGCATTTTCTGTGCATGCTGAGGCAGCTGCTGTCCTGGCTGCTGAAGTAACAGCTGGTTGCTGGGTTGGGGCTGCAGCATCTGTTGTCCTGGTTGCTGAAGGGCTTGCTGTCCTGGTTGTTGTGTGATGATTCCATTTGCAGACATAGAGCGAGCCACAGGTAGAGGTGCCAATTTTGGAGTTGTGGCAGCAGGAGGGGGGCCAAGTGGCAATGGAGGTGCCTCACCTGCTGGTCTTTCATACTGAGTCACATTAGTTTCAGGGTTCCAATAGTATAAGAAACCAGTGGTCCCATCAACTAGCCCTTTCCAGGGCTTTGGGAGAGTTGGATCCTCTGGAGCAAATCGCGGCCCCTGAGAAGACAAGGATGTCTCCACTGAAGACATGCTTAATTCTTATCTTCACTCCAATGCTTGTTGGAACTCAGCCTTAATACAATGATAGTTTCAAAGTTAAAAAGATCCCCAATATGTACAAGCAATATAAAGAACACCAAAAAGACAAGGAACTTTAGAGATTGCAAAGTTGTTTTATGGTAAACCCTAGCCCTAAGTTGCCAAATATTCAACACCTACAGACAACAATTACAATCAAGAAACCAAGGAACCTAGAGATATAAAATAAACCAGGCTTGATAGAATGACAATACAGGTCAAATGGCTCATCATTTCCAAACATAGAAGTAAATCAATTTACAATGGAAGTAAGGAAACCTATTAAAAATCAAGACCAATTTCTTAGCCGCATATGAAGGAAGAAAATTTTGAACATTTTTTCTCCTAATAAAAATCAGTCTTCTTAGGATATGTAACAAGTTTGCTTACTCTATTAAAAAAAAGACCCACGTGAAGGAATTTTTTTTATCCCCACAAACATAATGAAGAGCATAACAAAAGCCAATTTTTCCATTCTTAGCCATCAAATCATCAAAAGCCAAATATCCATAATGGTACAAACATAGATTACAGAACATATACAGCATTAAAGTGAACTTTGATTCTCAAACCTGTGCAAACAAATTGAGAGGACTCAATGGTTCACTGGAAATAATTCAAGACTCTCCAATGAATCACTATAATTAATGCTTCCACTTGTAACCTAAAACTGACATAAGAAACTAACAAAAAATTTCAGAAAGTATATAGTGCCATATTAGAAAGGAACTCCAAATGGAGCAAGATGGGAAGAAAAGTAAATTCCCAGAGTGTTCCCATTATCAATGGGTTTGCAATTCAAATGGAGCCAAGTAATGGAACAAATGAGTGCTTCCAACACCAAATTCACTAAAAGCAAAGTTGTCATGCATGCTATAACTGATTCAATGGACCGATTAAATTGGTCATGGTTATCTAACATGCCTTCACACTATGCCAACACTTGGCCCGTGGTGCAAACATTACCTTGATTGGAAAGGCATGATCATCCATTAGAAAAAACAAAAATATATACGACAATTCATCTTCTTGCAAACTCCATTTTTTAGGGATACAACCGACAAAATAGATTTTTTGCATTTTTAGGAAAGTAAAATAAGATTTCATTGCAGAACCGACAAATAAAAACCGTTGTAATGGACAACTATCCTTGGCCCTAAAGATTTCAGACTCACTTGGAGGCATCCTCATCGATGTAAGCCTGCTCCAATGCCATCCAGCCATATCTTAAGTCAATCTCGGAGCGAATAAAACAAAATCCTAGCCCATACTTCTTGAACCAAACACACATACCAGAAACACTTGAATCATACCATACTTGCAGTTCAGAATCATTGTTTCTCATATGAAAAACTATGTAGATCAAAACCTATAATCAATTCTCAGGTCATCCTGCAGTGAACCAAAGAAAAAAAAAAAACCCTCTGATTTCTAATTTGCATGTTTTCCAATTCCATGAAAGAATTCGACAATCACCGGTTCCAGTATTCACGAAACCTTGCGGAAATAAATCAATAAGCGAAAAAGAAACCGCGGCTCATGAACACTCAAAACCCTAGCAGATCCACTGTGATTCTTTCGGCAAATAAACCCTAAGAAACAGCAATACCTCAAAAAACATGGAACGAAAACAATGGAATACTCGCGGATAATGACCAGATTGGATTAAAACTTGGAAAAGAACCTTTTTCGAGATGAATCGGACGATATGGATGGGGAATAGAGGGAGATGCGAAGCGAATCGCTCCGCGAGTCTCCCCTCTTCAATCTCTCCACAAAATCGAGAGCTGCGGAATAGGGGAAAAACCCAAACCCTAGGTTTCGTCGGCTTGTTGGCACTTCTCGACCGGGCGGAACGCACGTGCCGCCTCAAGGGTGGATTGTAATTTTACTAGCTTGAGGCTAAAAAGCACCCTTAAAAGATACCCTTGAAAGTGACCTGAGTTAGTAGGGATATCCATTTTCTATTTTAAAATATTATATATGTATAAAATGTTTTTTTGCCAGTTATAACAAAATAAAATAGTTAAAATTACTACATCATTTGAATATGTGAAAAATAAGAATAAAATATTAATAATTTTTTAATCCTGATTTTAATTCTTTTTAACATAAGTCATAAAGACCCCTATATACGATTGATCGAGGGCGTGGTATGGACTCAGATGAAGTAAATTTGCTCGAGAACTACTTCCCCAATTACTGAGAGGAGGACTCGATCTCGGAACTTGTCTAAAGAGAATTACTCAATACATGGGACACAAGGTTATACCGCTAGGCTATGAATCTTGAAAAGCTTAATAAAAACATTTAATATAATATTAATTTGTTTATATATATATATATATTGGCTATCAAAACTCGTATTTTGATGATATAAATAAATACATAAAACATAAGTTTTAGAAACCCAATGCGGTAAAATAAGTGTATGTTGTATTGAACCTTCAGGCAGTAAAATAAGTTGTGCTGTGTAAAACTCGGGGTGAATTGATCCCTTGTGCACGCCCTATTTGAGTGATTCTTCGGGGGGCATTTGTTGCCTATGTCCAAAAAATAAATAAATAAATAAATAAATAAATCAACCAGGAATCTAGATGACTAAACGAACATATATTTTGTGTTGGATTTATTTCATTTATGTGGTCTAATTATATTCAATGATGGTTAATCTTGATTTTTAAAATCTGAACTGATTATTATAATATCAATCAAATTAAATATTTTTTTTGAATTTGTTGAATCATAATATAACACAAAATCTGACGGGGTTATTACTTATAAAATATGAGGTTTAGGTCCCTTTTTCTTTACACACTCAAATTGATAAAAAAATCATGATACACATAAAAGAGGTTGTACCCCTATCAATCAATTGATAAAAGAAGAAAGTAGAGAAGAAAATACCTAACATTTGTTGATCTTAGGTTTATAACGGCAAGACTTGGTATTACAAGATTATAAACATCGTCACGTCTCATGGTACGAGAAAATAAAATCCTACATTTTAAATATATGATTTAAAAAACCCCAATGTTCAAAGTCCCTATTATTTATCTCTCAGTCCAACCATACACCTTATCAATTAATTGTTTATTGTCTCTAATATTTTTGAAAAAAATCATGATATAAAAATATTAAAAAATAAATTAAATTCGTGATTCAAAACAAAAAAATAATAAAACTTTGGACTCTATTTTCTGAAACCTATATACATTGGTCCCTTAATATTATAATTTCCCATTTAAATTCTACATTTAAAAAAAAACATTAAATTCTTCCTCTCATAAATTTATAATAAAATGCAATCATATAAGTTTCATAAAATAATTAAGTTTTATATTTATTTCCTTATTTTGCCACGCGTCCTTGTTTGAACCGCCACGTGATACTTCTCCTTTTACTAAACTATGGAAAGTTCCCCATTCTTCGTTGCCTATTTGGATTTTGGCTCTCTTCCTCGTTCTCCGGAGCGCTCTTCTCTTTCCCTCTTTGCCCAAACGCGAGCTGAATCGGAAATCAAGGAACCCATTTGTGTTTTTTCATCTCCTTCTCAGTGATTGGAACTGGAGGGAAGGCGATGGCTGCGGAAACGGAGGTCTCTGCTGCCGATTTGGCTCTCTCTGAGACCAATATCAACTGGGAAAGGTCAGCTACTCTGCTACTACCCCCCATTATCCCCTTTTCTTAATTCACATTATATTTTTTGGTTTTTTTTTGTTGTATATTTTTTGGTTTTATGTGATGCGGGTTTGGTTTCGAGATCACACATGATGGTGGTTTTCATAAATTTGGTAGTTTTCCCCCTTTTTTCTTGAAAAAATCCATTTTTTTCTCCAGTTTTTTATAATTTCAAGTTTTGTGCGTTTGTGTGTACTTGTTATACTGGACTGGAATCAAATTGCTTGTTTGATGTGAGTCATGGTGGCATGGATAGAGTTGTGTTAGCTAGGATCATAAGCTCAATCAGTTCTTCAGTTGTTCTGATTTATGGATATGATCTTTTTGTGATCATAAAGTTGAAGTACGCGAGATTCAGTATACAGTGATATGTTTCTGTGTTGATAAGTATTTATGAGAAAATCTTAGATCTTAATTGGATGCATGTATACAATACCACTGCTTTCAATGAACTCATGCTACTTTCAATGTGTTAGTTAATGTCTCAAAGATTAATATTCCATTCATCCTAAAGGATATCTGAGATCACCAGAACCAAGCATATTAATTTAGTGCCATATTTATGTTACAAATGCACCCATGGGGGCTCTACATACTTGGAAGTTATTTAGGCTGTTTGCATTTAGGTTTACAAAGTTGGAGATCTAAATCTAAATATAGATGAAGTATGAGTTTAAATATTTAAGTATCATTATCTTATTTGCTATTTTTTTTATTATTTTTTTATAAATGTGGACAAGCCACTAGAAACACGCCGTAGGCGTGATTCGAACCTTCGACCTCTCCTTGTGAGAGGGAATGAGTTACTGACTTTACTAAGGTTGGTATTTGCTAAATAAATTCGAAACAAAGTACGGTCCTGTTTTAGACCTATGGTTAATTGGTGTCTTTAACCGCAATGATGATCAAATTTATGAATGAGTTGTTATGTTCTCCGCTTGCATTGGTTCTTGGAGAGCTAACTAGGTCTTGTGGTGTTGGTGTTAAGGTTGGACAAGACTAAGTTTCATGTCATTGGAGCAATGTTATTTACTGTACAATCCGGCCTATTACATCCAATAGCTGTTGTAAAGACCAGAATGCAAGTTGCTGAAGGTGAAATGGCTCACATGCACAGCTTCTCAGTATTTAAAAATATATTAAGGAATAATGGGCTTGCTGGCATTTTCAGAGGTTTTGGTACCTCTGCTATTGGGTCATTACCTGGTAGGGTATTAGCCTTGACATCACTTGAAGTATCGAAGGAGAAGATGCTCAAAGCCACTGAAGATTTGGATATGCCAGAGGCAACACGGCTTGCTGTCGCTAATGGCACGGCTGGAATGTTCTCAAACTTAGTTTCTTCTGCCTACTTTGTACCTTTAGAAGTGGTAAGTTGTTGATCCAATTGTTTTATTCGGCTTATATTTCCTGTTTTGTGATATTATTTTCTCTTCATTTTAAATAGGTTTATATCTCTTGTTATAATCACCTGAAAGTTGACACATTTATAGTTAAGAGTTTGCCTGTGTATTTATATTCTGCTAAACAAATAGAAGCATTCATTCTGATGGACTTTTCATTGCTTTACCATCCATCTTCTGTATTACTCAATTCTTTTCATAATCAACTTTAAAATTGCCTTCATCATCCTTGGAACTCCCATCTTATGCTAAGTTATCTTGATGCAAATCTGGCAGTTTAAACTTCTCCTTTTGAACCTCTATCCAATTCATCAAAGTGTAGGACTAAAAGGTCCTTACAAACATCCCAATATCTTAATTATGTTCCTTTTTCTCTCTCTCCCTCTGCTTCTATTAAGTCCTGTTCCTTTGCGCTTTAGTTAATTTAATCGGCTATTTCATAGCAGTACATCATCTTGATGGAGATTGTTTCTAGATAATTGCAGAAACTCATGATTTGCAACATATATAAGTATGTAACTATTCTTTCATCTTGAATTACTCTTTTACTTCAAAGGATTAAACACTTCAACAGATTTGTCAGAGACTGATGGTTCAAGGTCTTCCTGGAATATCCAAATATAATGGCCCTTTTGATGCTGCTCATAAAATATTTAAGTCCGAGGGTTTGCGTGGTCTATACAGAGGCTTCGGGTTAACATTACTGACCCAGTCACCTGCAGCAGCACTTTGGTGGGGTGCATACGGATCTGCACAGCATGTAATTTGGAGGTAGTTGAAAATATTGTAATTAGATATCTTCCTGAATGTAATCACACCATGTTTTTCATTGATTTGCATGTTATGAAAAATAATGAATATTTGCATATTCAAATTTAGGAGTTTAGGCTTTGGAGATGACATAGAGAGGAAGCCATCTCACTTGGAACTAGTTACAGTTCAAGCAACAGCAGGAACAATCGCCGGTGCATGCTCTTCAATCATAACTACTCCAATAGATACTATAAAGACTCGACTTCAGGTGAACTTATTTCTCTATTCAAATGATCTATAGAGATTGTGGTGGCTCTAATTCAAAGTGTTATTTATTTTGAATTCTGTACATTTCTTTCGCTGTAACCTCCATGTCGGAACTTGAAAGAATAAACCTAGTACTGTGCCCACAGGTCATGGATGATTACCGCACAGGAAGGCCATCAGTCTGGAGGACAACAAAGGTGCTTCTACAAGAAGATGGTTGGAGAGGCTTCTATAGAGGTTTCGGACCCCGCTTTCTCAACATGTCACTTTGGGGCACTTCCATGATTGTAACATATGAACTGATAAGTGAGCCTCAATCTCTTCTCAATTCCATACCAGTTCTCAAATCAGTTTATGAATATAACTCGATAGCTCAATGTAACAATCTTATATTGTTTCCTATCTGATTTGCAGAGCGATTATCGGTGAAACGCGAGTAATACCTCGATACTTACACGATCAACGACAACGAAACAAATTTTGCTGGATTCATTTAAGATCTAACACGAATTCTTTAGCATCTTTGTCACTGTAATATATTTTTTCTCTCTGTGTTGTTTTCTTTGATTTGCGATCCATCAAACCAAGAAAAATAGCATCAATTGGGATGTAATGTTATATAGTTATTCATTCTGGAACTTAGAAGTTGGAACTGAACCCTTTGATTAACAGTGATACCAATTTTTTTAAGATTTGTACTTTTTCATGTAAATTTCTTAATGTTTGTTATGGAAATATATAAGCAAATGTATTAAGATGTCAGGGTATAAATAATTTCTCTTATTTATATGTTAGTATATCTGCATTATTATTTTTTATATTATCCAGTAGGTAGCTGCCACGTGTTCAATTGTTATCACGTGGACCATGGGCCCAGATGAGTTGTAGTAATGGAGGCCCATATCTCCAGTCGGCAACGCACCGGACCAACCCACCAACGAAGATCTTAACGGCAATCTCCGTTTATTTTAACGGCCGTTAAATCAACCTATCTATAAATATCTATTAGCGCCCGCCTAATGTAGCAATTTTCTTGCCATATTTGTTTCCCTGGTCGCCCAGATCTCCGCGCTCGGATCCGCTTCGCGTCCTTGTCCCGCCCGTAAGCTTGATTCTTTTCCTAATTTCCATTCTTTGACTTGATATGATTAGATCGGTGTTTGATTTGGATTCCTCGATCCATCGCTCTGTTTTCTCGAACAAAAATCGGTGAATTTGGTGTAGAAATGGTTGAATTCGTCGTTGATGGTGTAGTTTTCGTCGAGATCTTGATTTATTGGTTTGTTCTTAAGATTATATGATTGTAGGACGGAATTATGTTGAGTTTCATCTTTGTTTATGTTCTTTATGTTGTTTGTGGGCTTGTTGCTATTTGAATCAGATGTTTTCCTCTATGAATTTTTAGATCGCTAAATTATTTGGGGACTGGGGAGCTCATGATGTTCGATTTGAACTATTTGATATTTTCAACATTCACCGTGGGAAATTGGGATTGTTTTATTTTATTTTATTTCAACATTCACCGTGGGAAATTGGGATTGTTTTATTTTATTTTATTTCAACATTCACCGTGGGAAATTGGGAAATTGGGATCTTATCATTTGAAAAAAAACAAAGTATGTTTTGTTTTATTTTATTTTATTTTAGTAGAAGCATGCTTCAGGTATGTTTCAATCCTTCGACCTCTCCTTGTGAATGAGAGTATGGTAGCCAAATTTTTTCTTATGAAAGTTGGTAAGGGAGATGTTTTGTTATTGAGTGTTTTTAAAGGGGAGAAATTATATTAAAAATTGATGCATATAAGTCAATTTGTGTCAAATTCAAACCTGCTCATTGCATGATCTATAAACTAATAGGAGTTGTATGTTTGATCATGTGTTTGTGATTTAGCGTTATTGTTTAGGTGTGAAGATGGGGCTATCTTTCACCAAGCTTTTCAGCCGGCTCTTTGCCAAGAAAGAGATGCGTATTCTCATGGTGGGTCTTGATGCTGCGGGTAAGACCACCATTTTGTACAAGTTGAAGCTGGGAGAGATCGTGACTACCATCCCTACCATTGGTACATTTATATTTTTATTGTTGGTTCTATGCATGGTTTAATCGTTATACTATTATCGTTTTTGCTGGGTTGGTTTATTTAGAGAATGTCATGTCTTGGTTTTTTAAGAGTGATTTTTGGTTGTCTTGTTTTGGAAAGGTGGATGAGTTAGTGAGAATGTTAACCATCACACTATCAATTTCATTTCTACATTAATAAGTTCTTCTGGTTAATTTGTGTTCATTAATTAACCATCACATGCTCTTACATGAGTTGCCTGAATGGCTTGTTGAGCTGTGTGTCAGCTTATATAGGGCAGCCGTTGAAGTTATTTTGCCTGATACTGATAATGCATGTTATCAGTGAAAGGCAACAAGGATGCATTACCTGCTCCTGGCACAAATCATCCCTTCAAAGAAATGCTTTAAGAATGGATCTACATTTATGATTGAAATGCATGTTTCCCTCCTATAGCTGCTGCTTAGGAACTACAGAACTGGAGAGATCACACCTTTTTTATGTTGGCAGATAAATGATCACAATATAATTTTTTAATAAATTAGCTCAGTTGTAAAAGGAGGCCAAGTGATCACTAATTTGTTTTCTTTTTTGCAAGTATTAGTGGGTATTTTTATTTTTCAATAAAGTTCTTAAATACCAATCTTTTTAAGTTATTAATCTGGATGAATGATAATATGCTGATCACTTTCGAGTAACATGCCTCTTTCTCTGTGATACAATACTGTAGGCCTTGTTAAGTTCTAGATGTGGCGTTGGTTCCCTGGATATGATAGGTTGCTTTGGATGTTTTATGTTCTTAGGTGGTATTTTCTTGACCTTGTTAAGTTCTAGATGTGGTGTTGGTTCCCTGGATATGATAGGTTGCTTTGGATGTTTTATGTTCTTAGGTGGTATTTTCTTTTCATATATGTTATGAGTTAGCTATTGAGGCCCTTATGTGTTTGCCAAACACTTTCTTGTACAATATTGGTATTAGATTGATATCACATGTTCTTTACCAGGATTTAATGTGGAGACTGTGGAATATAAGAATATCAGCTTTACAGTGTGGGATGTTGGTGGTCAAGACAAGGTAAGTACATGCATAGGCTTTTCATATTGTTTTCTTTTTCCCATTATGCCATGGAATCATGTAATACTAATTTTTTTTATGTCACTTGTTTCATGATATGGAATTAGTTTTACTAAAAGAAAAGGTTTGCAATAGTCTCGTCTGAATAAATGTTTTGAGCTTATATAGGCTTTTGAGATGAACGGACTATTTTGTAATAGGATTTCACTTAGTTCAATCTGGACAAGGATTTTACTTTATCAACAATAACAACAATAACAACAACAACAACAACAACAACAACAACAACTAAGCCTTAATCCCATATTAAATGGGGTCGGCTATCGGAATTCTCTGTCTCCGTGTAGCTCTGTCAAAGACAAGATCTGGATCAACATCTGATAAACATAGGTCCTTAGACATTATCTCTCTCCATGCAATCCTCAGTCTACCTCTACCTGTCTTTTTACCTTTGATTACCAAACTATCACATTTTCGAACTGGGGCACCTAGGGGTTTATGACACGTGTCAAAACCATTTTAAACACCCTCTCTTATTTTATCTTTATTTGTAATTTGAGAAGTATTTTCATTTAAGAGAAACTATCACAATGTTGCTTACTGGTGTGATGAATCTCCAGCTATTCCAAATAGAATCCTTTGTACTTCTTTTCTCACGTCTCTTCTTTCATTGTGTATAGCTAAGCTACTATTCCATCCAATTTCCAGGAGCTATCATACATTATTCCGTCATTCCACCCATGTCTACTCATGGATTTTTTCAAAGCTCATTCATTGGTTCATGTTAACTCTTTAATATATACTTAGGCATCAGTTCCATATACCTACCATCACATGTAATATCTAAGGCTACTCTAACTATGGAAGTTGTTTGTGTGTTACTTCTCTTTGGATTTTCCCAATCCTGTTGGTTATGAATTTGACTTATAAACGTTCTTATGGCATTTTTTATCTGTGCATTTTTTTACAGATTCGGCCTTTGTGGAGACATTACTTCCAGAACACCCAAGGCCTAATCTTTGTGGTTGACAGCAATGACCGTGATCGTGTTGTTGAAGCAAGAGATGAACTTCACAGGATGCTGAATGAGGTAACCCTTCAAATCCTTGAACCACACATACTTTATAAGGGTATTCAGTGAGTGATTAGTTCTGTTGGGCAGGATGAGTTGAGAGAGGCAGTGCTGCTTGTGTTTGCCAACAAACAAGATCTTCCCAATGCCATGAATGCTGCAGAGATTACTGACAAGCTAGGCCTGCATTCTCTTCGCCAGCGTCACTGGTAACGCATAATCTTTTCCTTCTTTCGCTTTCACTGCATATCAAAATACAAATCAGACAATCAATCCATCAATTTGGCACCTCCAGGTACATCCAGAGCACCTGTGCCACATCTGGAGAAGGATTGTATGAGGGGTTAGATTGGCTCTCAAACAACATTGCAAGCAAGGTCTGATTTCAAAGCCCAGTTGTTTAAAGCAATCTAAGAACTTTTTATCATCTTGAAAGTTAAAGAAACAAATAAAGTAGAACAGAACTTCTAGGTTTATAGCTTTCACTGAAGTTTCTTGTCAGAAGCTTGCAACACCTAGCATGCCCTAAATCACTGCAAATCTTGATCATGCCTCTTTTTTCTTAATATTCTTTTTCTATCTTTCCTGCAGGCTTAGATGATGCAGCTGGAGTTTTGCGGTCCTGTAAGGTCTTGTTATCTTTCCTATAGCTCTACTCATGCTTCTTGTTATACACAACCCTGCATCGCTTGCCGTCTAGACCTATCAGGAATACCTAGTCGTTTGTGTTTTATGGTATTGTTTTGATTTTTTAATGTACAAGTATGATGCTCAGGTATCTAATTTCAGAGCATCCATCTTTAGATTATTCAAGGTCCCATTTGAGCTTATTTTGAGTACTTGATTTATCGTTTTTTGTTTGAATAATGTTAAATTGCACATTGATCAAGCAGTTCTTTATTTTACACCAATTTAACTAAATCTGTGAATTAATCTCAATAAATATTCTCACATTGTGATTATGCGTAGAATTAGAATTTTATCTTTATCAGCTTCCCACTTCCACCCACCCACCTACCTATCATTGATTGATATATTGTCATGTGTCAATCCTTCCGCTCAGATATATATATATATATATATATATATATATATATATATATAGGAGTGATAATATAAGGCCGGTCGGATTATTGTACAAGTAAGGTCGTTTTTCATTTAGCCACTTGTACAATATTTTAAGGATTTTCAATCATATGGATGGAAAGAATATCGAAAAATAAGCTAGCATGTCATTTTTTATATAATTTGGGAACTTGTAGGATTTTTATCTTACGGGTGAAAATTTATAGAAATCTTATCGGTTTAAAATTTCATCCTTTAAGATGAAGATTCTACAAGTTTTTCAAATTGTATGAAAATTGATATACTACTTTATTTTTCGATGTTTTTTCTATCCATAGATTTTCAAAACATTTTTCAATACTATGATAAAGGTTTACATATATATATATATATATATATATATATATATGGTGATGATAATATATATTAGACATATATATAATATATATTAGATAATTTATATAAATTATAAATATATAACTACAATTATCTATGTATTATCTATAATATATAGATATATATATTTGTAATTATTATATTATTTTTTTTATCAGAATCTATATATTATCTATACATATATCCATAATAATTACAAATATATATAATATACTATAGATAATATATAGATAATTGTAGATATATATTTATAGTTTATATAATATAAATTATATATATATATATAAAATCATTTGCGTGGATAGAAATTCAAATGGAAAAAACATTAAAAAATTTAAATCTTAAGAAATATAAAGATGAAAATACTCAACCTAGCAAGAAAAAAAAAATGACCATAAGGTATATATAACAATCAGGGTGGATATGTAATTATAAAACTTTCAGGATATATATATATATATATATATATATATATATATATATAATTCATATTTGTTAGGGGGTGTATATGCAAATTTACCAAATAAATAAATAAAAACGATAGAATAGATAGAATAGAAGATCTCAGATCTGATCTGAATAAACAAAAGCATGAATGAATGATGATAAGATAATTCTCAATCCACCGACTGACTTATTAAAAATAGCAAAAACAAACACAAGCAAACATCTCTGATTGATGACAGACAGAGAGTCAGTCAGAGATTCACAGGTGTTGGCTTGTAATCCACAACAATGTACTTGTCCAGCGCTTTGAGGAATTGAGCTGCAAACTCAACATGCGCAGGATGATCCACATACTCCGCAATCCCTTGTGTGCTCTCAAAGCTTGATTCAAATACATGTGTGAACCCCTGATGCAGCCCCTCGTTGCTCACATCCCTCCCCCTTTCATTCATTCACAAACATCATCATCATCATCATCATCATCATATTTTTATCTTAAAGTGATAAAGAAGAACATAGAAAGAAAAGTTTCTCTCATTCCAAAACACATCATATATTATATATTATATTCAAAGAAACAAAGAAGCAAGCAAAGAGATGTATGTATGTATGTATGTATGTATGTATACCAGTGGAAGGCCTTCATGGGCTCAATGATGGAGACGAGGCTGGCGTAGCCCTTTATCAGTTCATCTATGCGCTCTGCCGTTACTTCCTCCTTGAACCTCCCCAGCACTATATGCTTCACCAGCCCCTTCCCCTCCTCCATCTCTCTCTCTCTCTCTCTCTCTCTCTCTCTCTCTCGGAAAACTGGGAATGGATATATATAGGCAAACTTAAGGATAGTATTTGGATACCCACCCGTGTGCTTACCGCCCCAATATAGTGGTGTTTGGACTGTGGATGCTCAGGTGTGCTTACCGCCCCTTTATAGTTGTGTTTGGATGGCCAGGTGTGCTTACCGCAGGAGGGGTTGCTATCTTCACTCTATTTTTCCTGTAAAAGCGGCTGTATTCCGGCACTGTCCGGTGTTTTTATTGTACGGAGGTGTTGCTATTTTCACCCCCTTTCTTGTTATCTCTGCCCATATTTTTTCTTTTTGTATTCTATGATTGTATGGGTTAATTACACAGGACGTCCCTTAACTTTACCCCAGTTCCTATGATGGTCCCTAACCTTTTTTTTTGTATAAAAATACTCTCCAACTTTCATTTTGTAACATAATGGTCCCTCAGGCCGGTTGCCGATCAAAGAAAAATTGATGTGGCGGTGAAAAGCTGACTCACTCCAACTTAAAGATTATTTTATTATTATTTTTAAATAAAAATATATTTTATTATTATTTCTTCATCTCTTTCCTCTCTCTCTTCTTCCCTCTCCCTTTTCCTCGCCGTCAAATCCTCACCGGCGTCCTTTCCCATCTCCACCGCCTTTTCCTTTCCTCCTACCGCCTCCTCTCCGTCTCCTCCCCCATCCTCCTACCCCCCTCCTCCAGCCTCACTCTCCACCATCAGATTAGGGTTTAAAATCCCCAAATCTCATAGTTGTCTCACGCGCCTCGCTCTTAGTCGTGTCGCCGTTCCTTCTCGCCTCGCTCGCTATCCCACTATTCCGTCGATTTAGGCCAAGAAGAAGCAAGCAGAGATGGAGAGTGATAGGTGGAGGAGCATTTTTGTTCTTTCAGCCATTTTTGTTTTTCCAAAAGCTCATAACTTTAATTTTTTTCTTTGATTTCTTGGTTAAAGTTTGTGTAGATGATATGCAACAGTTGAGGGATTGGGTTCAAATGGAGGCAGAGAAGGACGCAATGGTTCTTGAACAAAGGCATTATATAGAGATTGAAGCTTCAGATGACAGATGCTCAATGTGGAGCTTGAATCAAAGCAACTTCAGCCGCACATTGAAGGCCTTGATGGAACCATGTCTCAGTTCAAGGATGGGAATTTCATATTAGAAGGCTTGTTGTTGGATAGAAAAAAGGAATTGAAGTTGTTGAGAGAGAAGTTTGATTTCTATGTACAGCATTTCCAAAAGAACAGTTCGAATTATACTGCCAGTTCTGAACTCATGGATGTGAAGAAACCAAGAGAGAAAGAGCAAGAGATGCAGATCATGGAGCAGCGACATTACAAAGTGCGAGGTGCGGCAAGAAAACTATGAGATTTGGGGATTTTAAACCCTAAGCCAACGATGGAGAGTGAGGGCGGAGGAGGGGGGTAGGAGGATAGGGAAGGAGGAGGGGAGGAGGCGGTGGGAGGAGAGGAAAAGGCGGTGAAGATGGGAAGGGATGCCGGTGAGAGATTCGAATGCGAGGAAGAGGGAGAGGGAGGAAAAGGGAGAGAGAAGATGAAAAAATAATAATAAAATAATAATAATAAATATTTTTTTTATTTAAAAATAAATCATAAAATAATCAATAAGTTGAAGTGAGTCAGCCTCTTCACCGCCACATCAGCATGGCTTAGACCGACAACCGGCCCGAGGGACCATTATGTTACAAAATGAAAGTTGGAGGGTATTTTTGTTACAAAAAAAAAGGTTAGGGACCATCATGAGAACTGGAGTAAAGTTAAGGGACGTCCTGTGTGATTAACCCATGATTGTATTCTATGATTGAACCGATAAACCAATCATAAAATCGGTCTGATTTTACAATAGACTGATAGTCACAATTGACTCAGAATTGAACCATGCTGCCATTGAACCAAACCGGCTTTTTAGATATTTTATTATTTATTATAATATAATAATTTATAATTAATATTTATATTGATCTGATATTGATCCAGTTAACATGGTTGAACATGAGTGACTCAAGATCTGATTGAATGTGTGTGATTCGGGATCTTGAACGGTTTAATATCCGGTTCTCATAACTATGATTTGGGCACCATTCGGTGTGCTCACCGCATGAGGTATTGGTACCTTCACTCGGTAGATTTGTTCACCTACGGGTGTGCTTACAAGTTGTTGCTATTTTCACTCCGTCTTTTTGTTATTTGCACGATTTCTCTTCTCCTCTGATGGCGGGGTTCTCTGGACTGAAGCTGCCGACTCTGGTCGCAAAGCCGTCTCCTTGGAGTCCTTCGGCGGGTGTCGTTGCGGCGGCGGTGCCGATCTCCAATGCGCAGACGAGGGAGCGGCTGCGGATGAAGCAGCTCTTCCAGGAAGCGCGCGAGCGATGTCGCAATGACCCAATGGACGGGGTCCCTTTCACGCTTGATGAATTCCACGCCGCTCTCGATCAGTATGATTTTGGTTTCCCTGTTGGCTCCAAGGTAGTGAGTGCCGCTTTGTCTCTGCTACTGTGATTTGATGAACTAGGGTTTCTTTTCCTCCATTTTTTTTTATTGTAGAATGATACTGAAGTTTGGTTTTTTTTTTTTTATTTGTTTATCGATCAAGTCTTGATCTAATCATCCACAAGATAACAATTTTATTACTTGTTATCCTTTCTTTTCTTTCATTTTCTCTGAATCCAATAGCATCATTAAAGTTTCTAATTTGAGGTTTTTGGTGTCTTTGATGATGGATGATATAATGCAAAAATGACTTCTCTCTTTGTCTAAATTCATTTTTCAAGTATGGTTCTTTCATTGCTATCATCAACAAAAAACAAAATCTTCATGCCTTATGTCATTTGATTCATCTTTTGATCCAGTTTTCCTGTTCTATGATTTTATTTATGCCCTGATTTATCTAAATTCCACAAGCTTAACACTTTCGGCTATTGATCCAACTTCTTTTTCAGATTAAAGGGGCTGTCTTCATGACAGATGCCAAGGGTGCCCATGTTGACATCTTTGCGAAATCATCTGCCTACTTACCTCTTCATGAAGCATGTCTTCACAAAATTAAGAATGTTGCAGAGGCAGGCATACAACCTGGTTTACAAGAAGAATTTATTGTGGTTGGTGAGAATGTCAGAGAAGATTGCTTGATTTTGAGCTTAAGGTCAATCCAATGTGATCTTGCATGGGAGAGGTGCAGGCAGCTTCAGTTTGAAGATGTTGCTATCAAGGGTAAGGTGGGAGCTGGATCTTCTTTCCTTTTGTTTTAATGATAATTAACAGCTGAGCTTCATATATATTTTTCCAATAATCATGTCTCTCAAATGTGGAATCTGTCTAGAAATTGATTATCAGTTCAACTTCTTATTGATTCAATAATGTAAAGAAACTATTGTCAATCTTGATTAGCTTGCAAATTTTTTTCTTCTCATCTGGTCATTGGATGCTATTAGATGTTATTGCCCAACTTTGTGAATAACAGGTCATTGGAGGAACTAAAGGAGGTGTTGTTGTTACTGTGGAAGGTCTCCGTGGCTTTGTACCATTTTCACAGATTGCAATGGTAAGTTTTTGAAACTGTCTTTTGCCCATTCTACATATTCTATTTGTTGTCGGGATTAGATGTTTGATTTACTGCACAATCCTTTCTATCATTAATATTCAATCTTATTAGGTCAGGCTGTAATTGATGCTTCACCGGTTGAATGTTAATTATTTAATTCAATAGATTCTCAAATGTCTACATTGTTATCTGAGTTGCCTTCTTGCTTTAAAACAAATAATTTTTCTAAGAATGGTTTGAATCTTGTACAAAGCATAAGTAAAGCTACTCATTCAGTGATTCCCAAGTTTTATTAGTTTGCTGCTAGAAATCATCTGCAGAGGAACTCATGAACAAGGAATTGCTGCTGAAGTTCATGGAGGTAGATCAAGAGCAATCTAAACTTGTTCTCAGTAATTGCAAGGCCATGGCTTCCAGTCAGGTGCAACATGGGATTGGCACCGTTGTCACAGGAACAGTCCAGAGTGTTATGCCGTATGGTGCCTTTATCGATATTGGTGGAATCAGTGGCCTTCTCCATGTTAGCCAGATCAGCCATGATCGTGTCTCAAACATTTCTGAAATTCTACAGCCGGGTGACACCCTGAAGGTATCTGAGTTTGGCTCATTTCGATTTTTCCAGTGTCCAACTAGTTCTCAGGATGTATGATGAAAATACTTGTATGAAAGGTGATGGTATTGAGTCACGACCGCGAAAGAAACCGACTGAGTCTTTCTACAAAAAAACTAGAGCCAACACCCGGCGACATGATCCGCAATCCAAAGCTCGTCTTTCAGAAGGTATCACTCTTTCCTAAGAATGCATCCTCTTCGTGTTGTGAAAGTGAAAACCATCGACCTTCTTTGTCAATTGTCTTCTGACAGGCAGATGAGATAGCTCAGTCTTTCAGGCAGAGAATTGCTCTAGCAGAGACTATGGCTCTTGAAGACATGCAGAGATATCAAACTGAGGTACTCTTTTCTTCTCCAAGGATAACCATCTCGTAAATAATAGTTTAAACATTTTCTGTATTAAGAATTATTCATGCAAAACTGACATTACAAATTCCTGAACACATACTGAACATTATGCGGCTCCGTGTTTTTTTTTTCTTTCATTTTTTACCACAAGTAAACACACGATGGTTAATCTGAATCTTTATTTTTTTTTAACGGCACTATTTGATGGCGAGATTAACTGTGCTATTCTTGTCAGCAGAAAGGTTCAGGAGGCATCAGTTCAGAGGGAGTTCAAGACTCCCTCACACTACACTGACCTATTGATACCTATTGATGGTCCAGACCTCGGAGATATCACTCCAGGCTCCAGCTTAAGAGCATAACATAATAAATGTTTTACTAGAGTGGGTCCAAAATTAGTGGTTTGAATGTAGGGAAATGGTTGTAATTTTATTCAAGAGTTTCTGATAATTTTCCTGATATCAAATCCTCAATAAATGTATTTTGTTATTCATTTTTTATTTTTGAGAAATTATCGGCAAAATATGGAGAACAACTTGTATTCCAAGATGGAACATAGTTCATGGATTGCCTACAAATTCCACCATGGCAATGAACCAATCATGCAGTGATAATATAGGAATCAATTTGAAGCTTCTGAGAAAATCTTTCCAGTATATATTTCTAGTATTCATCAAAATAAGCACCAGATCATCAGTAACACCTGATATTTGTATTGAAATTTCATAAGGCATGCTAACCTGTAAAAGATCTTTAATGTGACAATTCCATCAGTTTAATGGTCAATTTTTGGAAAATTGGCCACTGAAGTTGTGATGAAACATATCTACAAAGAAGGACAATGTTCAAGTTCTGCACACGAAGCTCTCTTTCTACATTTGCACAACTTGCAAAATCTTGGTGGTGTATGACCTTGGTGTCGCCTCAGCTAATTATCCTTGGCCGATTTCTTCCCCTTTTTCTGTTTCTGCTTCAGTTGGGTGAGGCCTGGTGCTGTTATCTTCGCATTGCCAATGATCGCGGCGACCAATTCAGGATCTGTACATGCTTTCATAAGCTCCTTTTCCCGATTTGTAACATCAGACATGTGACTAAATAAATTCATTGCGGTCTTGGCAGCTGTACGTATTTCAGAGAGAAAGTTAGCATAACATGGATTGATTGAAAGCTAACAGAGAAGTCGGGAAATCTCCAAAAGAAAAAGATGTCCACTCCAGGAATGACTAGCAAAGAACATAAAATTCCTAAAGTTACTCGAAGAAAGGAAATCTTAAAACCAGAAGAAAACCATTTAGTATGTTAATGACTTAGGTAAAATAATACCTTTTCCTTTTTTTGCGGTGCCGGGGGTTATTTTGACCCGATACTTGTATGTTTGCAGGGCATTATACGGACCACATACAGGTACAGCATACAGTAAAATATCATTTGGAAGTGGATTGCCCGTCAAATAATCTAAATCATTTAGTTTCTCCTTCTCCTCTTCACCTATCTCATGGATACCATCTTCTTCAATTGTAATTTTATCCATCTCATCAGTTGCTTTACCCAGTTCTGCCGCTGAGAGATTTTGAGAATCGTCACCTTTGTCATGCTTATTTGCAACCACATTGGGATGATCACTTTCAACCAATTCTGGACAATCACGAGAAAGGTGGCCCGCCTTTTTACACTTATAGCATATCTTTATGTCATCTTGGCTTCCTGCCATATTACAATATAGGTATCAGAAGATAACTTTCCAATAAAATTGTCAAGAAATAGATATGAAAGAAAAACAAAAATTCTTGTCTATATGAAAGGCAAAAAAAATGGAAGTTACTGGTCACCATGGAGGGGCAAGAATAAAATTGAACAAATCATCTATTTTGTATAGCACAGCTGGTGAAAGGAATCTTTAAGCTCAGGTATCCCATAAATCATCTTATGTTCATGTGGCAAACTGCTGTTATTTAAGCAAGATATGGGTAGGTACAGGTTCTTAGCATGTAACTTCAAAAATGTTCAAACTACAGACTCCGAATGGCAAATGCTCTAGTATATAAAAGGGCAGGGAAATATAAATCATGTGGAAATATAGCATGACAATTATGCTTCATGTTGGATGAGGACTGATATAAAAGGGCAGGGAAATATAAATCATGTGGAAATATAGCATGACAATTATGCTTCATGTTGGATGAGGACTGATATAAAAGGGCAGGGAAATATAAATCATGTGGAAATATAGCATGACAATTATGCTTCATGTTGGATGAGCACTGATATAAAAGGGCAAGGAAACTTAAATACAGAAATTTGCTGGTAGAGTACCAGTTATTGATTTGCTGGATCCGCCAGAAACTTCACCTTGAACCTGTTCCATTTCAGTTTTGACGGTTTTTCCAGCAGACTGAATCATTTGAAGTTTTCATTAGGATATAAAATAAAAATAAAAATAAAAAAAAACATGACAGAAGGCAATAATCTCTACAAATTATGAATAAACAGAAAACTGTTCAACTTACTGCTAGCAAAGCCATGCGAATTCTCCTTTCTTCATCATCCTGTTCAGCATACTTCTCTTTAATCTTCTTAAGCTTACCCTTTTGTCCCCGAGTAATCTTTGAACTTGCAGGCTTCAGAACCTCGCTGTTATCTGGTCTGACAGATGGAGTAGATTCTTTGCTATGTTCCTTTCCGTTATCATCATTTGCAATATCACTGATATCTTTCTGGCCCTTTTTGAGTTTCCGTCTTTCAGCCTTTGACACATATGGCTTCTCTCTCACTGAACCTTTCTTTCCTTCAACATTAGGGTCCTCCGTGAAAGATGACTGTGCACTGGCAAGTGCAGAACTTTTACCTGATAATTTAGCAGGGCCAAGGCCCAGAGCCTTGTCAATGAGAACATCGAGTTCAGATGATTTAGATATGTCATTTCTTTCGCCTGTGTCAGACTCAAATTCAGTGTGCAGGCCTTTTGAGTGATCCACTCCTTCAGTAACTTCTTCTTTGAATTCAGATAATTCAGGATGGGGTGATGATACTAAAGGAGCAGAAATAACTTTTGAAAGTCGGTCTTCTTCAACTTCTGAGTGGTTCATGCTCAAGCTGGACACATGATTCCATTCTTTATTTGTCCCTCCTTCAGTATTGATTTCATCACCTGAATCAGAGTTGCTTTGTTCTTTATGCAATTGTCCTTCAATGTCTTGTTGGCCTTCATCTTCACCTCTTACCCTCCTTTCATTTAGATGAGATGCCAAGGAACTCTCATCCAAACGAAATAGAATACCAAAACCCATAACAAGAGGGTGCGGAGGTAGGAAGTTCTTTTTACCTCGAATCATAAAACTTCCTACTGTAAGATATTCGCCAGTTGGAGCTGTCTTACTGACTTGGTGAGGGTAGACCCACCAAGCACTTGTAACAATTTTTGAGTCCCATGCTTGGCTGTGACAAACCTGAAAAGCAAAGGCATCCTTGCACTCAGTAACTGGAAGACCACTGATTAAAAACATAATTCAGTGACCCACAGAATAATAAGGCATTACATACATCTGCTGATCAAAAGAACATATATCATCTGCCTTCAAAATACAGATAAAAGAAATTATTAAACTCACAGTGAAGCATCCTGCTTGATTCAGTGTGAGAGGTGGCACTGGATGTTCAGGTTTATGATTCTTGATCACAGTACTGGAAGCTCCGTGCAGGTCTGCATGGATGTACCTGTTTTAAAAAAAACCGCATAAATCAACATGGTCAAATTCTGGTCCACCTCAGGAAAATAGTGTATCAAAAACAATATATGCAAAGAAAATCAAGAATTCAGCAGAAGGACAGAGCAATATATCTAGACAATGATGATGTACACACCATACCACATCATAAAGTGAAATCAAAACAGAATACACACATCAGAGATACGCATCATATGCACACAATCACCACTATTAAGATCGAATTATAATGATCAGTTTTAGAAATCACAGTTCAATGTCTAACTGAAAGACCTATACCTGAACATTCTTGATTCGAGTAGCAAACTAGGCAGAAATAAACTTTCCATACATGCAGAAGAACAAAGAGATTTTGTTCATTATCTGGTAAAGATAGATATCACAGCTACTATGAAACTGAATAAAGCGAGGAGATTTAGGCTCGCAATCATGTGGGTTGATTAATAAAAGACAAAAACATTCACAATATTCTGTTTATGATTACAATACAAGTTTTCCCGATACACAAAGGGAGGTACACAGCAATAGATTAAAATCTACTTACAAATCTCCCTTGGACATATATCGCTTGACTATCATCTCATTTTGCTGAGCATCACGACCACTGATAACCAAATAATTCTCGCTGCTGATAAACCAGTTAAATTTCTCAAACCAATGTACTTTGCGTATGTGAGAGATTGCAGCCACAGTCTTTTCCTGTAATTATATTAAAAAAAAGAAAAATTGGCAAGAACTAACAATCAGATAAAATTTTATAACATTTAATAAATTTGAATAAAAGGGTACGATAAGAAAACAATCACTTAGTCCTTATATACCCCTGAAAGAAATGATAAGGAACTGAAATAGAAGTAAACAAGAAAAATAAATCACATGCAGATAGGTGCTTTTACAGAACCAAATCAGTTATATTCCCGACTATCTACAAAACTGTGCTAAAAGATTCATAGATTCTATCATTCCACACCATCCTGAGGTGTTGTCCATAGCTAAAATTAAGGATCATACTTCACTATAGTCCATAAAAGTACCTGAGCAAGTTGAAAACGCGTCTTCTTCTCAGCTGCCTTGAAAGCCTTCTCATGTGCAGTGACTGTCTTTTCTTGTTTGATCTCCTGTTTTTTCTTTAGTTCAAACCAGCGCCGAGCATTTGCATGAGCAGAAAGTGCCAAATCAATCTCTACCTGAAAAAGAATGAAACATAATTGGCTCCAGAAAACTGAGAACAGGTTGCAAATTTGTTTTTGGTTTAGATGATACAAGACTCACAGATTGTACAGAATAATGGTAAGGTGAACCTACAGCGAGACAAAACAGATGAAACACAAGTACCAATAGTACCGTTTATGAAGCACAATTCAACCAAATAGCTATGTGGAGGTGAGATCCATATGAGCAATATTCCTTTGTGTTAAAGGAGAAAAAAAAAAAAAAAAAACTATCACCAGAGAATATAGCTTAGCAACAACCTACCTGATGATCAAGTGCTTAGCAACCAAACATGAAAGATTATAGATGAAAATCTTCAGAGGACATCTTTAACATCCTCCCTTGGCAGACATTTTGAATCATATGATATCGCTGGATCAGCATCAATGGAATGCATGGTGCAAATAAAGGGCAGAAAGAGGTGCTCATTGTTTTCAATCCTCAAATGCATGTGATCAACAGAAATAGTGCAAAAAACACAAAATATTAAAAATGTAAATGGTACCCGGTCAACAGGGCTTGTCTTCTCAGTCTCATCCATTTCATCAAGATTGTTGCTCAACAGCAGAGTAATACAATTTCTTTCAAGATGGAGTTTATCAATGAGGCCAGCAACAGGATTTCCAGATTTTCTCTCTTCCTTCACCATGCGTGCAAGATCCTCCCAATTCATCCCATTTGCAAGGGCAACACGAACAGCTAAAATTGCTGCATCCACATCTTCTAAGTTGTATTCAATCAACTCTGCCATTGTAATACAATGGTCCACTTCTTTCTTCAGTGTTTGCACACGATTTTCCTGCATTTATCATTTTTTATGTACAACACCATAAATAGTAAACATGCCATCACTAGCCCCAAAAGGTACAAACAAAACATAAAATAAATTATGCTCACAAACAATAGTCAGAATAGAAAAAGAAATCCATGCCACACGAATCATGCTGATGCCATGTTTGTGAATATCTTTATCCAATGGTAAAAACAGCTCAAATTCTCAATTATAGTAACAAAATAAGGAGAGTGAACCTGATCCAGACGTATTTTATTGAGTTTCTGCATCGCAGATCCCTCTTTTGCTTTTTGCTGCTGTTCTGACCTTTGGCTTTCAATTTTACTATAAAACTCATCTAGGGCTGCATCAAACGTCTCAAATTTCATGCATTCCCTTGACTTAAACTGGTTCAACAGTAAAGGACAGAATTCATCATAGACCTGAATGTAGAAATAGCCCGACAGAGTCACATATCACACTAGACCATCCATACACAAGAACAAGAGAAACATGAAGCAGCAAAATTTTCAAATAAATATCAATGGCTTAGGAAACCAACCACCTTTGATGCAACAGATATCATTCCAAAGGTAAGGATGGGTCGATTGCACAATTAAGTATTATCCAAAAGAACATGGTATCTAAGCTACTCAAAATAGAACCAAATTGACCTTATCCAAAGGTGATTCTTGAGGAGATATAGTTTCCTTCTTTCCCGTGGCTTTACTCTGCATTAAAATGTACCCTTCAGGAACTTTTTGACCTGATATAACATCTGCAAGCCAGTCCTCAAAACGAGCTACAGCTTTTGCTAAAGCTTGAATAGAGTCTTCATCTATCTCACCGACAACTTTCATATTAGGTGTTAACCCAGCATCCAAGATAATGTGCTCAGAAAGAGCAGGACCATAGCCCAATGCATCCCCCAGAAGAGTCTTTAAAGTAGTTTTATTCATTCGAGCTCCCTCACTGAGCTTCTTATTTGCATCATGCGCATTCTTATTCTTCTTATTCTTGCTTGGTTCTTTTGATTCGTTATGAACATTGCCACCATTTTCATCAACATTGTCAGGTTCTTTATCATCAGATGACTTCAAAGAAGTGAGTTCAATTTTTAACTTTTCAAAGCTAGTTCTTTCAAAGATACGACAAGCTTCAATTGGATACCGATGACGTGACATAATCGCCAAACCTTTATCATCATCTCTGTCATAAACAAACACAGACTAGATGTGGTGAGAATGACTGCAAGACACTGCCTTGACATTAACATCAGCACCATGTTTTGTGGCTAAAGATTGAATTCGATGTCGAAATTCACATACCTGTGTGACCGGAGGAGCGTCAAGACAGTGTACTCAGAATCAGTGAGGATTACATTTCCTTGAGCATAAAGCTCTAAAATAACATAATGAGCATTGGCACCCAATCCAAATTGAAAGAGAATGATCTGTGAAATAAAAATAAAGTAATAGTTTCATAATCTATACAGAAACACCTATCTAGTTCCATGAAATCAATTCCATTCTAAGAATTTAAGGAAAAGGAAAAAACCAATGCAAGGCCATACACGATCATATCCAAGTTGACGCACATCTTCGAGCCTTCTCGTCCGAATGTGCTTGCGCAACTTGAGAGTAAACCCAGAAGGAGTCGTACTTTTATCACTACATAAGCAACAATGAATCAGAATGCAGCGCTCGACTTCTTCCACACTAAAAAAAATAAAAAATAAATAAAAAGAAGAAGAAAAGAAGCAGGAAGGGCGATCCAATACCGAGCATATTGAGTAGTGTGCAATCGGACGCCGCTTTCCATCAAAAGCATGACCTTTTCGCTCTCTCCAGACTCGGTGATTCCACTGCTGTTCATGAGCTTGAACAGATACGTCTGCGAGTCATAAAACCAAATCAGAAAGAGAAATTCACTGAAAAGAAGAGGAACCTAGGGTTAGGGTTGCAGGACCTTGGGGGAGATGTCATAGACGTTAGCGCAGCGCATGCCGATGAGGCGGCGGAGGCACTTCACCTCCGCCGCCACGTCCGCCGTGTTCATCCGCACCTTCACCATCTTCTTCTTCTACGGAGATCTCGCTCCCTCTCTCAATCCCCTCGTTTTCTCTCTTTATATCAATGAAGGGCTTCGAAGAAGCATAAAGAACGACATTTCTCGGCGGCGGAGCGAACCGAAATGGAGACGAAATTAAATTACTCTCAATATTTCACTATATGATTTTTAAAATTTAAATAAATAGTTATTATTACTTATTTTGAGGTATTTCAGCTCTGATTGAATTTTTTTTTAGCCCGGATTTTTTTTTTTGGCGAGATAGATAATAGATTTTTCAAGATGAATTAATTAATTTAATAAAAACTCTATTTTTAATATGTCTTATTGAAGTGGTATTTAATTATTTGGAATCAATTAAAATAGAACTTCTAAACCAAATTGATAATTATATTAATAAAAAAATATTTATTAAATTTAAATCATTCTAATTTAAAAAAAAATGATCTCATAATCTCAGAACCAAACCTAAGATCATCTCGATCGTTAAACACATCTCGAGATGTGACTGTCACATATCCCGATAAACGCCCAAAGATTGGTGTCATCAAAAATACTTTCACTTTTCACGACCAAATGATTACTGAGACCATGTTATCATTACACTTGAAGAAAATCACTTTTATTTTAAATTATTTAGCAAAATTATTCCACAACCAGACATAATGGTGCCGAAAGACTGAAACTATCTCAAGTTCAAACAAACAAGAGCTTGTTTGGATTGGTTGTGGGATATATACCAAAACAATCAATGGAGAAAGGAATAAAATACGAAGATTTTATAACTAAAACTTAAAACAGGGAGAAGAATAAAATGGGGAAAACTTTTATCCCCTGTGAGCTTATTCTATTATCCCCATTCTAACTAATCTGAATCCAAACACAACCAAAAGGGTAGGAAGAAACACATGTTTTTCACTTATCTTTGGTGTATTCTCTGACTTCGACTCAAAAAATCGAAGAATTAATACACACATAAAAGGGAAGAAAGGCATCAACCTTCTAAACAAAATGTTTACCTCACATGGCAAGATTAATTTTTTTTTTTTTCTCAAGAGATATATACAAAGTAATGGAAGGAACCTCTACCGGATAAATATATATACAGTTTTCCTAATTCTAGCCTGATTCCCAGAGAGTTGTTTGTAGCTAGGGTTCTGAGATGATGGTAATGGATGAAATAAGACTATATATCTATCATCCATCACCTTGACCCTGGAAGCATGGCCTCTCTTTGATGAGTGAAGCTGTGTTTGGCATGCGTGGCACTTAGTTGCGTCGTCGGTAGAGTCATCTGCATGCTATCCCACTAGAACATGTCTTCAACTTAGGTCAAACCCAGCCTCCGCATTTATTGCATATAGCAATTTAGATTGCATTTGTTCTTTGCTGCACATGAACAATATTGAATTATAACCAGTGATTAACCTCGATGTAGGTATTATGCATATGCATGCCGAGATTTTCACTTCTAAGTACAATTATAGGAAAAGAACAAATGTGTTTTGTTTATTTTCCAATATTGTAGAAAAAACAAAGAAGAACAGAGTCCTTGAGAATGAATGAGAATTTATAGAACGCCCACATAGGAGTTAATGAATTTGGGAGCTAATTAGGCACAAGGAGTAAATTCCTAGGTTAGTGGCATTAAACACTGGATCACCATAATAGTTTGTTTTCATATAACATTGAAGTGAAGTATTCAAATAGAGAAATACTCGCAGATAATCCATCCCATCTGTCCTTTCTGATATTTGTGAGAACTAACCTAGAATATGCCCATCAACTTGTCACTCACAAATCACGGTCCAACAATTCAAGTTATGTCTACCAGAAAATACCAAGTGAATCACCATTTAAAACTTAACCCTTCACGTTTTTAAAGCAGAAACTATTACCAGGTCAAATTCATAAAAGACGAATGCTCCACGAAGGATTCATGGTAAAAGAGCTAAAAATCAACTAAAAATATTGCTAATCAACTGAAGTTACATTTACTTACCTTGTGTATGGTGGAAGCTTCAGCAGATTCATGCATGTTGCTGAAGTTGGTAAACGGTCAAGGTCCTCCTCAGTAACATTTAGTGGAGCAGCCCTGTGTATCAGGTTCAGCCCATTGAAAAAACATATGCTAAAAATGACATGAATAATTATCAAAAAGGGGGAAAATCCCAAACCTTTGAATACAGAACTTTGGTTCTAGATACTTGAACCCAAGGAGTGGGCCCCGAGAACAACCCGTCACAAACCTGCCAAATATCAACCAACTCAAATTCTACACCTGTAGGTTATTACAGATTATATAGATTGAAAAATAAAACACAGAATCATCAAGCACATCCTGTCACATTCAAGTAACAAGAGTTGCTTAAAACCAGAACAAACTGAATATAAATATGAGTTGTTTTAATTAAATCAAATCTTTGTATTACTCCAGGACCCCAAAAACCTCATGCCAGGAACATTAAGCATGCATACAACTGGATTACTGGACATGAATCTCTTAAAGAACCTCCTCCAGTAGCATTAAGCACTTCCATTTATAACTGAAAATACACTCTGAGGCTGATATGATGCACTTATTTTTTCATGTTTAACATCACTGATGTTTAAATACAACTTCCGAGTTTATAAGTTTGGAAATTTAAGCCACAAGAATTATGTGATGCACTTGTGGTTTGTTATACACAAAGTTCTATTGACTGTGACAAGAATTTTGAATTAAGAAAATGGAGCATAAACAATGCAATGATAAATTCACATAATACACCAATAACAGATATAGGATTAAGATAACAAAAGTATGAAAAACTCACTTAAGAAATTTTTTCTGATGATCCAGAGAAAAGCTTTTGAGAATCTCCCAAAACATCACAATTACACGGTGATCCTATCAAGATATCATTCAATTGTTATAGTGATCATACAGTCAAAACACCAAGATAGTACTACAAACATGTCAGAGAGAAAATTTTGCCATTCAAATGTGAAGAAAATTATGTCCTCCCTACTACTGGCTTTTTTTTTAAATTAAAAATGTTGTGCATGTTAAGCATAGTTAAAAAGACAACAGTAATATTTATGCTTTACTCAGGTGCGTTTAGCTGAAAGCTTGTAATTAATTGGATACTCAAAGTGATCCACGAGTCAGAAACATGCCTAGTTTTATAGTGATGATTTCCATTCTAGAAACATAAGGGTAAATGCAAGATCTTGCTTGCAAGTCCTTGTCAACTAAGTTGTTCAAAATATGTTTAGCTTCATAGCCATGATAAATTCTTTTCCATAATGTTAACATCCAATGTTTCCAGCAAGCTACTTAAAAGTTATGAAAATTTTAAAAATTACCCATTATTTGTTCTGAATATGCATTACAGTGCATTTTGAAATCTACATGCATATATAGTAGATACTTTAAAAAAAGGAAGCTGGTAATTATACTTTAAGATTTCTAATAAGCGTCGTAGAATAAATATGAGAATGCTGATTTCTCATTAAAGAAGCGGAACACAAAATCTTGGGAGTGAAAGAATTCATTTGTTAAGATATAGTTGATGATGCACAGTCATAGTTTGCTTGAGCATCGTCTGCTTTTAATAGTCTAATAATTGCTTTCACTTGACTTGACTACAGAACAATCACATTAAGTTAGCAGAGAATTCAGATTCAAATGATTGGATATTACATGAATTTGAAAAAAAAAACAAAAAAACAAAACAAAACAAAACAAAACAAAACTTTCAACTTACTGGATGATAACCACCAGAATAATGTGCATTAGAACGTAGGTCATCAACATCCAAGCTTTCCAGTGAGCCCGATATAAGCAGCTGACCAAAACTCAATATTAGACAAGTAAACATTCACTTCCTGGATTAAATTCCACAACTCAAAACATAAATACAGATTGCATTTTGAATTTGGAGAATAGAATATGCTGATATCCTTGAGCCGCCAAAAAATAAAGTTTTCTACAGAGGTCTGCACTATTCAGTCAATTTAAAAAAAATAATAATAACTAAATAGAAGAGTGTTGAGCGGTGACAAACAAATAATGGTCCTAGTTTTGTAGTTTTGTCAATGAGAAATATTTATGTCATCAGTATTGGACAAATCACCTGAATTTCATGTTCATTAAACATTTCTATCCATTCTTTCTGAATGAGCTGCTGGAAACCTCGCAAGAAATGTAAACTTTGATGTCGAATCTGTCAGGGGAAGATTTAAGTGAGCAGGTTAAAAAAAAAAAAAAGGAGAATGCAAATGAAGAACAACAAACTTTTAAAAATCACCTGATAATTCAAACGATGATTGGCAATAAGGTGAATATAGGTAATAACATTTTCATTTGTAACACGAGTATCTTTCCCTCCGGGGAGAAGTTCCTCTTCCGTCTGTTCCCCATATTCATTATTTACAACAACAAAATATAGTTCTAAATCTGAAACATCACCTTCATAATGCTGTAAAATAAATCACAAAGTTAGAAACAAGAGAAGAAAGAACATTTAACAGTGGATAGATGAAATAGCACAACTAAAGTGTTTTTTACAAGCAGAATTGAATTGCCAAAACACAACCCTATGGTGGTGATTGGAAAAGGGTTAAAAGGGGGGCTGCCCCCCCACCCCCCAAACAAACACTTTCCTTATTCCCAAGTAGAACAAGGTTAAGTTTCTAATAATTTTTTAAATCACCATTAACATTTAATTAATTTCAGACCTTTTTATTCTCCATCTATGAAAAGGCTATACTATCCTCTTTACTTTATCTCTCATACTCACCCCAAAACAATCTGATCATTGTAACCAAAATTGATTAAATCACTAATGCACATCATTAATTATAATTACGTAGATAATATAGTTTAACACCTCATTAATTTAAATTACCAAAATACTCTTTCACAACAACTCAAATTTTCAACTCCTTATTAGGGCTAATTAATTCTAATGAGGGGTAATTAAGTAACTTCACTATCTCAAACTCTTATCCCATCATTACAGGTTGGTTAGCAATAAAATCAAAAAGATTAAAACTTTTTTCCTCCAAAATGGATTTGAAAACTTTAAAAACTTATTCCACCCCTACTTAACCCTTTTCCAAACACCACCTTTGAGAAAATCATTCTATAGTAATTATCATTGGTATGTGATCTAACAGATCTGAGTTTCTTATCTTTTATAAATAAAGAAATAATCAAATAAAAAATCATGATTCTAGTGTGGCAAACAAGAAACAAACAGCATTAAAAAAATGTAAATAATGGTGTCTTCAAGAAGTCAGAAAGAGATACCTTTAAGAAAAGTAGGTGGCGATACAATTCTGGATCCAGTGACGGTAGGTCATTTAGATAATTGTACCTGATTATAAACAGATAAACATTACTGCAGGGAGATCTATGAAAAATGAAAATATACTCGAAAAAACAAACAGCTATTCTAATAAGGCACTGATACAAGAAAAACCAGCCAAGATGTTTATTAAATATATATATTTCAATAATTAAAAAATAGGAAATGTGACAATAAAATAGAAAAATGCATGTAATATGTGATGGAACTTTGATGTCCCATATACCAGCACCTCAAAATGTAAAAGTTCACTATAGACTTCTCTATTTAAGAAACATATTATTACAAGAGATCATCACATCTTACTTTTGTTTCAATTTGCTAAGAAAGAATGTTGCAAATGGTAAATCGACAAGAATGCCTTCATACATTGCCTGCGAGAATAGTAGCATAGATATCATTATCAAACAAATTTTCAGTCTGCTGAATTTGTAAAGACATACACAAAACATCTACAAAAGTTATAAAATAAAAAATTAATTTTTTTTTTTTTTAATCACATGGAGTCATAATAATTGCAGAAGTTGGATTCAGCAGGAACCATAAATAATGAGAGAATACCTTTCCTAGAAGACTTCCAAGAAAATGGAAAAATTGGAGATGTTGTTCATGTATCAATCCTGAACCAGGATTTGGATACAGTTGGTGATCAGAAGTTTCCTTAAAAAAATAAGGGAGAATGATTACCACATGAGTACATTTGCATAACAAAGATTGAACTCATGGACCAATATCCATGTAAATATTGACATGGACGATTTCCTATTCAAAAATTGGAAAGGGGCAATATGAGAAAAGAATCTGAAACCTTAAATAGACCATACTGAACATCAAATGCTATATGAGTAATGTTCTCCATGAAGTCTTTGAAGATCCCACCACCATCAATTCCAGCTTCTTCCACTCCCAATTCATTGACAAAAGACACACGGATCTAAAGAAATAAAATGGAAGATATGAGCATTTTCATATCTAAATAGCATTTTCATAGATAATATCAGCATCCTATGGAACTGTCAGAAGTACATGTTACCCGTTATAGTAACGTACCAATCCTCGAAGATCTTCCTCGGACAGAACACTCAGTTGACTAAATGCATCTTCAAGTATTCGGTCTCTTCTAATTTTAAAACGAGATCTGCCTAAACCATGATGAAGCCCAGCTCCATTTCTTTCCTTGGAGGTTATTAGCTGTGACTGATTCATGAAATAATAAATATTACGAAACAAAGATTGGGAATTGTTGGCACAGAAAAATATTACTGAGTTCTAAAATCAAAAAGTAACAAGGTACTTCTTCAGTGACAGTAGATAGCAAAACTATTTTTTGGCTCCATATAGGAAGTGTACAAAGTATTTCTCTATTGAAAAGTACATATGAAGTAACAAGGTAGAGAGATTCTAAGTGGATCAAGGACAATTGGTAAGCCAAATCTGAGATGAAATACTCACAGTGAATATTCTAACCCTGCTTGTGAATGGCACCAGAAAAGGGGCTTGTTTTAAAATATCCGATGCTTTAGTGTTTCCAAGTAAAGCCTGGAAAGTAAAGAGAAGTTATTTGAATGGCATGTGCATGCATAGCAAAAAAATGATCCGTGAAAATATTCACCTGAGAAACAAAAGTTTCACTACTTGCTTCCTGGGCCTGAAAGTCAACAGAAGACGTGAATGCCCTTCTATTGTTCCAATCTTGCAACTGCATTGGCACAAGAAAATTGGATGTGAGCATCATTCTATGTAACCAATATATAACTCCTAGATATGTGGAAGTCATTATTTTGTTGGCTGATTATTCCTTCCATCAAGGGTTCAGATTATGGCTCAGTTTTGATTTTGATATCCAATTTCAGTGATTTCAATTTTAAAAAATTCAGAAGCAGTGGAAGGGAAGATTTATGATTCTATAGAGGTTATGAAAATAAGGGGAATTCAGAGAAAATCGATAAGCAAGGAACTACCGCATAGAACTCATTTCATGCCAAATTATGGACCATAGTTCATTACATTAATTCATTAGTTGCACCAAATCCGGTCCTTATTGGTTAACTCAACCAACTAATCTCTAACTAAGCCAATAGGGCTAATTTCATGTTCAATTACAGTATGATGCAGCCAGGTTTATTTTAGAATTGTTTCATCCATTTTGGGTGTAAAGGCTTCTCTTTTTTCATAAAACCTGCAACTGCTACCAGGAAGGTGTTATATAATAATAAAAACTAGTCTAATCAAGTAGACAGAGTTTTTTGAACAAACAAATACAGAATAAAAAAGTCATCCATGTTTAATAACAATTTGAAAGGAACATATTTTTGTAGTAGTTTCACTTACCTGGCTGAGTAGTTCAGATATCACAATTCCAACTCTATATCTTATAAATTCCATGGAAAGCTTCTTCTGGTCAGGGAGGCCAACAGACCTCTGTGAGGGCAGATTCGCAGGTATTGTCCATAGGAGTTGCCATAGAGCCTAAAGCACATTTTAATAATAAGGTAGAAAGGTGTCATCATTCAACTGTAATTCAGTTTTAGCATAATGTAATCCAGAAATACTAAATGGACGGTAGTTTACCTGTCTTAAAATGATAATTAAGAACTTGATATCTTTAAGAGAAAGTGGTTTCTCCTGCTCATAAAATTCTTCATTATCTACTATCATCAGCATATGCCTGACAAATCAACAAATTTATATGGAAATACTTACTTTTTGAGTGGTGAAAGATGAGAACCCAATAAAAAAGGAAATTCAGAAACTAAAACAAGGTTCACATTGGTATATATGATAACTACCTAATATTTCTTATAAGAAATTAAAAGATATTAAAAAAAATATTTAAAAAAAAAAACCAAGCAAATGATCTTACTTGTACACAGGACAGAAAACAGCCGAAGGCAAAAGCCAACCAGGAGCATCTCCAGACAAATATCCTGTGAGCTTAGATGAAGATGGCCATCTATGATTCTCATGGCAACGCTTGATAAATCGCCAAAGTACACGAACAATCTCAGTTCTATAAGCTAATCCTGTCATGATGCGTTCAATTGGCAGTGTGTTGAAAACAACATGCAGGAAAGCACATATAGCACCAGTGGCTTCAACCTCTCTATCAGATGGCACATCCGTTTCTAAAGAATTGATGAGTGAAGTATCGCTGAACAAAACATTGACCTGTTGAGGAATGTATTAATTCAGCTGAAGCCCAAAAAGGCGAATATAGTAAATAAGAGTAGACCTGCCAATAGGAAAATGGTTTGGAGGGACATACCAAGTGCTGAAGAAGTCGTGAATCTATTGCATTTGATATCTGTTTCTCTAAGTCCGTATCAAGTGTTCCTATGGGCTCTTCATCCAGGGCCATTTCATTTTCATTGGATTCTGATTAATTAGAGCCATTTAGCAAGCAAAAACAAATAAAAAAGAATTAGATGTCTCAAAGTGAAATGATTAGAATGGTGATATTCTGCATCAACCCTAACTGCTTGCAGGAAAACAGATAAAAGAGTTAGAGAGATACATCAAGAGATAATGTTTAAAAAATCAAACATAAGAAGACCTGCAAATATTCATATGCACAATGACAAGGCAAAAAGTCAACTTAGTAGCATGCCAAGGAGAAAAGATAAATACATCTAGTAATACATACTGCATATTAAAAAGCATTGTATCTTACTGTCTCTAGCTGATAGTTTTGAAGCCGGAAGTGCCTCCAACAGAAAAGTTGAAACAGCCAAAAAATCCATTGCCTGATCCATATGAAGAAATGGTCTTCAAAAAAAAAAATTATCTCAAGCCACAAAAACAACATTAAAGGAGTGGCGGTATGAGGCGGTGGTGATCAAGATTCTTGACATAACTGCATTTTGAAAATATCTAACCAAATTTCTTCAAATCTGTATTTCAAATAGCAAGAAAAGATCTTAGAGCTTACTGCAGCCCAAGGGATATAAGGACAACCTAATAGAGCTCAGTAATGACATGAATATGCATATTAACAGAAAATCTCAAATGTAGAGAAAGAAATGAGGAAGAATTCCGAACTTATCAAATTGCCTATGTCAATTATCAATGATATATAAAATATTTTACCCACTGATATAAGTAAATCAATCAAAAGTAACGTGACCAAAAAGCAACCTTATACCAAGCCCTCGGGGCGGCTTTCTAAGAATCTTCTTCGATTCTCTCTCACTATAATCAAAAGTAAGTAATGCATGTGCATGTTAAATACCTAACTCAGACCATTTATAAACATCCATCTGATCTCTATTCACATATCCCATTCCGGCTGACAATCACTGTAAATATTCAAATATATCTGCATAATTCATAATGGGAATGCCCTCCAAATAGTAACATCCACAGATCATTTTGGAGAAAAAAAAGTGGATATGGAGGGTGTAAGTCATAATCTACTGCAACTAAGTATCGCTAGCTAAAATGAAATACCGGCAAATTGCATTCCTTGCTGGAAGAAAAAGCATTCAACAATCTGAACTAAAAAAATTCAACGAAAAACAGTGTTGTCCTTGTACAAAATCCAACAAAGAAAAAAACATCTGAGAAGTAAAGGAACTAAATCAGAAATTTGAGACAATAGAAAAGACATCCTCACCAATTGAAAGTTACAGCTTGGTGAAGACAAAGCATCACTGGCAGCTTCTAGTAAATTTCCAAGCAGACAAGCATACCCTGGATACTCAAGTGATATATCTGCTGGCAGGACACTTGCGTGACTAGGCAAACACAATGCCATCTGATGGATGTAAGGTGTACCCAGTCCATGAGTTGAAAAAGCCTGAACAAAAAACAGGCATAATCAGCAAAATATCCTCTTATAGATTGTTGGTGCAAAATGCGTATACTTTTACCAGGGCATGTCAACAACAACCAACATAATGTTAGAAAAATCTCTTTGTCCTACACAATATAGACTAAGTGAATACGTACATGAGATTTCTTTAATTAAAATTTCCAGAAAATTCATAGAATAATCTTAACTGCAGATTGCCTCCATCAATCAGTATGAAATAATCCTCAAAATAATATTCACGAAATAACCTACATTGAAAAACAACCAGCTCCAAATACCTACCTAAAATAAGAAACAAAAAATGGAAAGTTGCAGTAGTAATAAAGAATGATTACCTCCTTCAGAAATGGTAGATGATTCCAGAAGAAAGGAATGGAAAGAAGTTGTGAAGAAAAACTCCATTTGGGTTCTACACTTGAGCAATTATATGATTGATGGCTTATATGGGAAGCAATAAGCATAATTACATGCTCCAAGGAAGAAGCTGAATTACGAGATTCCACAGTCTTCACAGATTGCTGCATCAAAAGCATTCCAGTCCATATAAAATTTCAATGAACCAAAGCATGCAAGTTGAGGATAAAATAATCGAAGGACTAAAAAGGCCCTGTTAGTTGGAACAAACCTAGCAATCCATGACAACAGACATTATAATAGGTATTATTCTGATTAATATTTTCAAGTGATATTGAATCCAATTTAAGCAAAGTACAAGAAATTAGTGATGAACAACAAAGGCATTCAAGCAAACTCGCTTCAGATATAAGTCGTTGAAGCCCTTTGGAATTCTTTCAAGCATGCCCTATCAAATATCAATAATAAAACCAAATGAGGAAGTTATCCTGCCTTTCAAAAAAAGCGATATGAGAAACTAATTTTATATGGTACCATCTGTTCTTTATTAAGAATGATTTGCACTAGGTGTAACCAAACTGATCAACTACATCGAAAAAGGTACTACTAGTTCTTCAGGGGACAGAGATCCACATCACTGGTATCTATAGAAAGTACATCAAAGAGAATTAGCACTTGATGGAAAATAGACTTGAAGTGCATACCACACCAGAAAGAACCATTTCCCGCAACAAAGAAAACACTTTTTTCTGCATGAGATGATCAATGACTTTGCAGACCCATGGAAGATCAGGACGCATTAAGCAAGCCACAGTCTCTAGTAAAATAATTGTTGGCATCTCCGAGTATTTGGATGGCAAGAGAAGCTGATTGTTCCAGTGATTCCTATGAAAACAGAAATAAAACTTACTATTGAAACATGATAATGAGCATTTAAACAATGTTCCCCTACTGCCTATAAATTCTTCACGAAGAATGCAAAAGTAGTATTAAATAAGCATGCAACCAAATTAAAACAGCAACTTAAAACAAGGAAGGAGAGGATGTTTCAACAATATCATTGGATCACTTGCCTATTATGGTGGACAGCTTGCAAACATAAAAATGCTAGCTTTCTCACTCTATTGTTCACAAAAGACGTTGATGAAGTGTCTGCACCAGCAAAAAGGCTCACAGTATTCCCTGCAAATGTACAACCACTGTAAATAAAATTCTTAGTTCCAGATAATGAAACACTCACTTCTAAAGGCCTGGAAGGCATAAAAAATGAACAAGACTTTGAACTACTTTCGAACTGCATCAAGAAACAGACTGTGAAATGAATTTCCTACTTCACCAACATTCCAAAGAAATGTCTAATTTGATTTGATGCCAATGAAAGTGAGGGGTGTGTGATTAGAATGAAAGCCATAACACCTTCACTAGAGAGGCATTGGAAGAATTATTGGCACATGGATTAGTGATAACCTGGCATAATAGCTCACTGTCACAAAACGATACAAATACAAGATGATAGGCTTACCACCAAGTTGAACGTACTGAAGAATCAATCTACAAGCCTCAACAAGAACAGTAACATCACTTTTGTCATTTGCATTGAAGAAGAAAAGTAAATACCGAAGAAAGGCTGAATCAGCGCCAAAGCAGTGCCTAAAGTAGTAAATAGTGAAAATGAGATGAATTCAACTGCATCCAACAGCTCAAAAGACCACAAAGAATCAAATCTACCAATCTAAGTTTCGCAGTGGCTCGCCATAAGTTTGGTGGAACAAAATCCGCACCCTTGCACGTTCTACTTCAACAGCCTTCCTCCCTCTGAAGTATTTCTGCAAAAAAATTACCAGCTATTTTCAAAATTTCGCAAGACAATGCCTTTTATTTTATTTTTGTGAATGTCTAAAGATATACAGTAGTAAAAGCCAATTACTCTTTAAATAAACCAACACATAAAAAATAATTCTAAACCGCTTAATCCACCAGCGCAAACGAAATTTTCATCAGAAGCAAGAACAAAGCCCTAAAGCTAACACTAAAACATCAAAAGATGATTATAAACCACAACATAACCTAATCAAAACGAGATGATCCGCTATAGCACTCATCAAATCAGTGAAACCAATCAAAATCCAACAGACAACTACAGGGAAACCTGAATCTTGATGGCCGCCGATGTCTGCTGCCGTAGCCCTTGCCGGCGCTTCCTCTCGAGCCGCGTTTGCTCCAAAAGAACCTGCCGGTCCCGCTCCTTCGAGCTCCGGCCACCCAAATCCACCCTCTTCCTCGATGGATCCCCCGAGAAAAACATCCTTCGATCAAAACCAACACAAGGATTCAACCTAATCCTCACAAAAACCCCCGAAAAATCAAAAGATCGGATCTAATTCGAACCTGGAAACAATGGAACGATCTCGAGTCGCGTCGAAGAAGAGATCGCGGGTTCCCTTCCGATGCGAAGGAAATCAAAATACGAGAGAAAAAAAAAAGAAATGAATATTGGGGTCGGTGGAGTAGTCTTCGAAAGGTTCGTCTCTCCTCTCTTGTTTGGGGCCCACCGGATACTGCTAACCGATTTGACGATTTTGCCCTTGTATTTTGCTTCTTACTACTGGAGAGTCCCTGTGCCTAACGGGTCTCGGATCATACTGCAGATTACCTCCACCCGACCCGTATACTAATTTCAACTTATAATTTTCATAATATTTATAAACATTTTTATATATTATAAGCAATAATTGGCCTCAATTCTTTTTATTTGGAATTTCAACTCTAAAAAGTCCACATGGTTTAATTAAATTTTATTAGATTTTTTTTATAAGATGGATAAATGACATTCATTAGAATAAAGGTTTCATATAAGCTACAAAATGCACGATTCTTTGTGGATCAAATACAAGAGAGGTATGATGGCCCTAACTGCGGACTCTTCCCTTATTCTTGGATATTATCAAAATCTTCCCCCAAGGGTTGGTGAAGTGGTTCTTCACGCACGAACACTAGGCTCCTCTTAAGTATGGATTCCATCACTGGCTTTCTTAACGCTTAAGTTGCATCAAACCAAGAAGGGCCAGGAAGTCGATATCACGAATAGTTTTCGTGAAAATGGGTTGTTTGTCCTAAAAACATTATCTTTCACACTCCAACCACACGTTTAAAGCTATGACCACAGTAAGACGATTCCACCCCTTGCGTGATTCCCTGGGCAATTGGTTAGTGATGGTGCTACACCCCATAGATCTTGTATCGTATAGGGGGTGATACCCAGCTGAAAGAGTTGGGTGAAATGCTGTTATACTCTTGTAGTATAGCTATAGTATATAAGGAGGTGCTCAATTGTTTCCTCCACATCAATGCATAGACAGCATGTGATATGTGTTCTATTTCATCCATATTTTGCAGATTGTCTAGTATGAGGTTTTGTTGTTCAATACAAGTCAGGTATATAGTTTGATTTTGATGGGCCATGCTTGTTTCCAGAAGCCCAGTGTAAGTGTTGGTCTGAAACTGCTGTCAATTAGACTTTTTGTTTACTAATGACCTTAGATCTTGGTTCGGGTGAGAATTGTCTTTTGAATTTGTTAAACTTTGTCTTATTTTTAATACGAGACATGGTAAAAATAAGGAGTATATTGTAGTAAAATAAATTGATAGATTTGGACTAAATCTAGTGCTTAGTGCTTAAAACTCAGATAATTATTAGAAAAGTTATAGCAGGATATCTTATCAATGTCTGCCAAGTTATTCATTGACAATCCCGAATATATATATATATATTTGTCACAAATTTACTTATGTACCAAGAATAACGAAATAATAATATGATCTGCCTAATGTTTTGAATATGTTTCAATTTTGACATTACTGATCAAATCAGTTATTTATTTGATTAATTGATCTCAGAGTTAAAAGGATACTATTCACTTTGAAGCTAATGAAAAACAACATTCATCAACAATATATTTTACAATAACATTTGCTGAACCGATCTCGGTTGAGATTTGTTGGCTATTTCTGAACCCTTAGCGGGTCGGGTTATGTTTTACCCGTATCCGATATGGGAGTGATATATATGTACATGTATAGTTTTAGGGTTTTCTTTGAGATTGAATTAACAGAGATTCAGTCGCCCCCTTGGGCCTGCACACATCCTTGTTCTCATCTTCGGCGACCTTCGTCGTCAACTTGGTATCAAAGCTACGACGGTCCAGCGACCTCCGGGGACCGCTGTCCAAGAGGCCTGAGCAAAGCTCTGCCCCCTCCACCATTCTCACTTGCTCTCTGTGCAGGCCGGTGTCCCTGCTGCTGCGTCAGCGAGGAGCCGGGAGGTGAGCTGGCCGGTAGTGGTCTTTGTCAGAAGCGAGGCTTAGTCTTTGTGGCCGGCAGTCTACCTGCTCTCCAAGTGTTGGCGTTGGTGTCTTTGCAGGTGATTCGCGCGTTGGTGACGTTGTTGGTGTGGCTGAGGACGGACTTGCGGCGTGGGTGAAGCAATTTGAAGCCGTGTGGTGCTTGCTTTGAGTCCCTGCAGGCATGGCTCCTTTGCTAGTTGGTGACGAGCTGAAGCTTGGCTGTGGTGTGGCTGCTCCGGTGAAGTGCACGTGCTCCGGCGAAGTGCTTATGTGCTTGTTAGTGTGGTGCAGGCGTTGGTGGACGAAGTAACGAGTTGACGAGAAGTCTTCTCGCTGCTGTGCTTCAGTCACACAAAGTGACTGTTGTACTTGACAAATTAAGTGGAGCTGCAGCTGTGTTCTTTTGAAAAAAAAATTTTCGAGCTGTCCCATCAATCCCATCAAAATTAAGTGGAGCTGCAGCTGTGTTATTTTTTCAAAAACAAAAGGAGAAAACACAGGACACGGGGGGCTACAACAGAGTTGTGTAAAAAAAAAAAGGAAAAAGGAAAAAAAAACACTATATATATCATTACATTAATCTCGTGTGTTATCATGGGTGATCAAAGGAAAGCGGACTCCGGCGATGCTCCTCGCGTTGTTCTTCAATCGGAGAGTTCCAATTTTAATATTGGGTTAGTGTTGGATGAAATGAACTATGATTTGTGGGCTCCGCTCATGGAGATGCATATTGCCGGGCGGAGGAAGATGGGATATCTTCGGGGTACGGTTAAAGCCCCACCTGAAGACGCTCCGAGCTATGAGGATTGGTTTTCTGAGGATCAGAGAGTTAAGAGCTGGCTTCTCTCTTCCATGAAGCCTGAGATCATGAAGCGCTACCTCCGCTTACCGACTGCAAAGGAGATTTGGGATGCCTTGAAGACGGCCTTCTTTGATGAGAATGATGAAGTGAGGGTGTATACCCTGAATCAGAAGGCTTACCGTCTCAGACAACATGGCAGGCCGGTATCTATCTACTTTGGAGAGTTGGCTGAGTTTTCCAAGAGTTAGATCACTACAACAGGATTACCATGTCTTGTGACAAAGACCTCAAGATCTACATGGAATCCAAGGAACGACAGCGAGTCTATTTGTTTTTGGGTGGTCTTGATGATGAGCATGAACAAGTCCGTGGTGAAATTCTCCGCAAGGATCCCCCACCTGGTCTACAGTCCTCCTATGATTATGTTCGACGGGAGTCCGATAGGAAGGAAACTATGAAGACTGCGGGAGACAAGACTGAAGCAATGGTGGCTCGCAACTGTACTCAACAGGGCCGCACTGGCTCATCTACTCATCCTAGTTCGTCTGGTGGTGATCGCTCCTCACGATATCTGGGCAAGTGTGAGCATTGTGGAAAGACTGGGCACCCCAAACAGAGGTGCTTTGAACTTATTGGGTACCCTGAAGGCTGGGACAAGGGTCGTAACTCGCGTTCCAACAAGAACCGAGCTTCTGTTGCTGGCGCCCAGGATGATCCAGAACTTGGAGCTGAGAGAGCGACCGCCCTCGTTTCCACTGCAGGTAACACGGGTAAGGCTTTAAAGGTTTCTGCTTCTGTTCTGAATAGTACATGGTTAATTGATTCGGGTGCTACAACACATATGACGTTTGATTCTAACCTGGTTAAATCCTTAAATCCTTCTACTCAAACTATTGTGACTACTGCAGATGGCAGCTCCGTTCCCGTTATTGGGGAAGGCACCATTTCTCTTACTAACAACCTCCATCTTGATACTGTCCTTGTTGTTCCTTCCCTTGACTATAACCTGTTATCTATTTCCAAAATAACTACTGCTCTCAATTGTATTGTCATTTTCTAGCCTTCTTCCTGTGTGTTTAAGGATATCCAGACTCAGAAGACGATTGGTTATGGCACTAAACGAGATCAGCTCTACTACTTGGACTTGCAAGCGGACAGTAATCAACAGTTGATGCAAGCCCTTTCAGTTGGAAGTCCGCATGGGGAGAAGCCCCAGACTGGCTCCGTTTCAGATATTTGGTTGTGGCATCGTCGCCTCGGACATGCCTCTTTTGGATACTTGCAGAAACTCTTTCCTGGTTTATTTTCCAAGTGTAATGTTTCTCAATTTAAGTGTGATGTTTGTGAACTGGCCCACAGTCATCGTAGTACTTTTTCTCCAACTTTCAGTAAAAGTTCTGTTCCTTTTATGGTGGTGCATTCCGATGTGTGGGGTCCATCTAAAATTGCTACCCTCGGTGGTGCACATTGGTTTGTGACTTTTATTGATGATTGTACTGGTATGACTTGGGTGTCTCTTCTGAAATCGAAGAATGAAGTGAATTCTGCCTTTCAGAAATTTCACAAAATGGTTGCCGTTCAATATAAAACGCCGATCCAAGTTCTCCGTAGTGATAACGGGCGTGAGTATGTGAATTCTGATCTCCGTCGGTTTCTAGATCATCATGGGATTACTCATCAAACAACTTGTCCATATACCCCCCAACAAAATGGTGTTACTGAGCGGAAGAATCGCCACCTTCTCAATGTGGTTCGTGCCTCCTTAATTGAGGCGCATGCACCACTATCCTTTTGGGGTGAGGCTCTTGTCTCTGCAGCCTACTTGATCAACCGTGTACCCTCCCGTACGGTGAATTTTCAAACACCACAAGCTGCACTATTTGTTCTTATTGCTTCACCCCCTAGTTCCAATTTGCCTCCCCGTGTTTTCGGATGCGCTGCATTTGTTCATCTTCATCCCCACCAACGGAGCAAATTAGAACCTCGTGCTCTGAAGTGCGTGTTTGTTGGGTATGCATTACACCAGAAAGGGTACCGTTGTTATCACCCGCCTTCTAGGAGGACGATTGTTACTATGGATGTGACCTTCCATGAGTGTGATATGTATTATTCACCACCCGAGCCTTCCCTTCAGGGGGAGAGGAGGCTAGAAGTTCAGGCTCTAGACTACAGTGAAGTCCCCGACACAATCACTGTAGATCTTGTTGATATTTCAAATCCCGTTAATGATGATGACACACATAATGAAATCGAACCAGAGGAGCCAGTGACACAGGAGTCGACGACGGATACAGACCTGCAAAGTGAAGAATCATCAGAGCTGCCAACAAGCTGTGCTAATGATAACCAATCGTCTTCAGGCCTGGATATCCCGCTACCACAACGTCTTCCTCCACGTCATAATCGAGGTATACCTAAACCCACATATGAGCCTGATCCCAAAAATACTGTGAAATATCCTATGAGCAACTATGTATCTACTGACCACCTGTCGGAATCAAATAAGTCATTTGCCCATCAATTATCCACTGTATCTATTCCTAACAGTTTGCAGGAAGCTTTAGCTGACCCCAAATGGCCGAAAGCAATGAATGAGGAGTTGAGCTCACTACAGAAGAATACCACCTGGAAGATAGTTGACTTGACAGTTGGTAAGAAGCCTGTGGGGTGTAGATGGGTTTATTCTGTGAAGTACAGAGCAGACGGTACTATTGACCGTTACAAAGCGAGATTGGTGGCGAAGGGATACTCACAAACATATGGGATTGATTACACGGAGACGTTTGCGCCTGTAGCCAAGATCAACACCATACGTGTACTGTTGTCTCTAGCAGCCAACCTGGACTGGCCCTTACATCAACTAGATGTGAAGAATGCCTTCCTATATGGAGACTTAGCTGAGGAAGTATATATGGACTTGCCACCAGGGTACAATGTTCAGGCCTCTCAGAACAAGAAGGTTTGTAGGTTGCATAAGTCCCTGTATGGACTCAAACAGTCTCCGAGAGCCTGGTTTAGTAGATTCACAGATGCTATGAGAAGGTTTGGATATGGGCAGAGTAACTCAGACCATACCCTTTTTATAAAACGAAAAGAGAGCAAAATCACAGCTCTCATCGTATATGTTGACGATATGGTGGTTACATGGAATGATGCAGAAGAACAGTTGGCACTTCAAAAGTACTTATCAACAGAGTTTGAAATGAAGAACCTTGGCTCTCTGAAGTACTTTTTAGGGATTGAAGTCTCCAGACGTAAATCTAAAATTTTCTTGTCCCAAAGAAAATACACATTAGATTTGTTATGGGAGACTGGCATGTCGGGTTGTCAACCAGTTGATACGCCATTGGAGGAAGGCCTAAAGCTTGGAGTGGATCCAAACCAGGTACCAGTGGACAAAGGGAGATATCAGAGGTTGGTTGGCAGACTGATGTACTTGGAGCATACTAGGCCTGACCTAGCACATGCCTTGGGCGTGGTTAGCCAGTTTATGCATAACCCCGGAGACCAACACATGAATGCAGTGATGAGGATACTGCGATATCTCAAAGGAAGCCCAGGAAAATGGATACTATTCAAGAAGAATAAGTATCTGAGAGTCGAGGGATATACGGATGCAGATTGGGCAGGAGCCATTGATGATCGGCGTTCTACATCAGGCTACTTTACTTTCGTGGGAGGTAATTTAGTCACATGGAGGAGCAAGAAGCAGAATGTTGTTGCTCGCTCTAGTGCAGAGGCCGAATATCGTGGTATGGCGCTGGGGATATGTGAAGTGTTGTGGCTCAAGAATCTATTGAAGGATCTAGGCTACGAGAGCACCGAATCGATGAAGGTGTTTTGTGATAATCAAATTTTGCCGCAACATTGCACATAATCACTCGCTCAACATGACCGGACAAAACATGTTGAAGTTGATCGATTCTTCATCAAAGAAAAGATCGACGGGAAAATCATTGCAGTGCCACCAATCAGAACAGAGGACCAGTTAGCGGACATACTCACCAAGGCAGTGGAGGGACATGTGTTCTCAAAATTTGTATCCAAGTTGGGCATGTATGATATATATGCACCAACTTGAGGGGGAGTGTTGGCTATTTCTGAACCCTTAGCGGGTCGGGTTATGTTTTACCCGGATCCGATATGGGAGTGATATATATGTACATGTATAGTTTTAGGGTTTTCTTTGAGATTGAATTAACAGAGATTCAGCCGCCCCCTTGGGCCTGCACACATCCTTGTTCTCATCTCCGGCGACCTTCGTCGTCAACTAGATTTCATTTCAGAATTGACAAAAATATATATATAGACTTCACAATTGAGTAAATATGAAAATAAGTAAATTACACAGAAAAATTTTGCTACAAAGAAATAAAGCTCAGCAGGTTCCAGTGGGAGTTCAACTCGTAGCTTTGATCACTCTGAAAGAATCCATAACGCGTCTCAAATCATTTTCCTCCTCTAAGAACACATTTTCAGGTGTTTGCAACCTCAACTCATATAATCTGTTGTTTTCAACACCAAGAACCGAAAGGTATCGTCGGTCCCATTCAAGACGAGGTATTCTGTCTTGCGGCATCACAGCCAACTCATTGTTATTTGCATAGGACTTGATATTCACCTGCAGTAAACACCATAAAACAAGCCAAATCAGTACACTTACTTGCATTGAGACATGGACAATGGCTTGCGTTCGCTGTAAATGAACAAGATACTGAGGAGTTTTCCACATAAAAATGAAATCTTTTGTTACAATAGAACCAGAAGTGATGTTGATCCTTCAACAATCAAGTCCATTTGTTTTATAAAATGGTTTTACAGTGAACTTATTTAGCAGTCAGTGTGACGACATCTGTAAAGTTTCAACTCAAGGGAGAGATGCAGTTTTGCCAATAAACTCAACAGTTCGGTATTTAATATCAAGTCAGTAATATAACCTCTGCAGCAAGTGATTAGAACACTATAAACACTAGTGATACATAATACAGCTCCTGCAGCTTTAAGTTTGAATGCAAGGAATAGCCGTGTTAATTAATTACCTCAACTTGATAATAGACCTTTCCATCATCAGCAACCCTTGATGAAGTAGATAAGACATTGGATTCTCTTCTAACTCCGAGCCGAGTAGACATGAATTCGGTCAGATATTGCTTCAGAACTTTCTCTGCAGCAACTTGAGGAGGCCCCAAATCTTCAACACTCTTGTATCGAGAAGATGAAGGAGAAGACAACTCCACAGACAGGTTCTCATCAAGAACAAATGGATCCCTAAAGAAAATATCGGCACCAGCCCCTCGAACTTGGATCCAGTTTTTCGGATATGAAAATAAGTAGCCATCAAACACATCTATATACTCTCTGAAAACATTTGGTGTCTCAGCTAAGCTGGAGTTGAACTGAGAACCAAATTGTAAGTATATAACACTCTGGAACACTGAGGCAAAAGCATTCCTCCTGGAAACTGTGGAAATTTTAGCATGATTACCATTGAAGAAGCTTTTTGGTAGGGAAAAAAAATATCTTTTTCATAACATATGTTGCTCATTATCAACTTGTAAACACCTATTTCTTTCATTTGCTTATGCATGTCATTTTTTTCCATTCAACCACACAATCACACACAAAAACACAAATTTTTTATGACTATGCTTTCCTCTTCTTCTCTAAATCCAATATTACTCCTGAGAAAGGAAAATATGGTTAAAAAAATCATCAAAAAAAGATCTTTTATTTGCTCATCCATCTCATTGCCCTCATTAAACAAAACACAATTAAGCACCTTTCTTTCTTTTATTTATCCTTCAATCCGAATCAGCCATGAAATTATCATTTTCTATGGTGCATAGAAAGAAATAAGATGATACTAGAGTAGTGATTTCAACGAGTTCATTCATTTAAACTTTTTTCTATAGAACATTCAAACAAGAGAGAGGGAGAGGGTGCTGACCGAGGTTGAGAGGAGTGGCGGAGGAGGAGCTCGTCCTGTGGACATTGGAGCATGAGATCCTGAAACAATGGATACTAGTTGGGGTCTTGGAGCTCGGAGAGCGCGGGAGGTGGATCGAGGCAACAACCTGGGCAGTGGCTGTCGCCATTGGAGAGACCTCGAAGAGAGAAGAGAGTGGATAGAGATCCAGTGTTGCTGTCCTTCCATAACTAAGCAATGAAGCAGGCCTTATCTTGGGCTTGGGCCTCATTATAAAAGCCCATTGGAACTCATTGGTGGGCTAAGGCCTTGTTTGTTTCATGGTTTGTCATGGTTTCATAATGTATGGTATGGTTTATTTTCCTGTTTGTTTTCATTTCCATTTAGATGGTATAGTTTTCTATGGTTTTTTGATGGTTTCCCATGGTTTAAAAACTTCCATTTTTGATGGATTTTTCAAACCACCGATTTGGTGGTTTCTCATGGTTTTAATTTTTTTCTACCAAAAATATCCCTACCAATTTACTTCAATCCCTTCTTCTACCCTAGCAAAATCAAAGAAAGTTATAATCTCCACAAAAAAAGTCTTATCTTTTGTTAATTTTGTATATTAATTTTATTATAATTTTATCAATTTTAAATTAATGGTTAATAATTTGATATATATTTTGTAAGATTTTAATAAAAAAAATTATACTTTAGTTGAGTTTAATGTTTTTATCTTAAATCATTAAATTTAATATGGTTTTTTGCAGGTGTACCCCTGAATAAAACATAATTGCATACATACTTTTAAATAATAAGTATAATTATGTATATACCCCTGGGGTTAATTAGATGAAAAACTGTCAGTTAACAAACAGTAAACATGCAAAATAACCATTATACCCTTTACATATATACCCTAAAAGTTTGTTTGACTGTAAATTTACAAATACCCCCTTTAAAATGAAATTTAAAATAGCTAAGATATATAAAGAGAATTATTTTGGAAATTTTCCAACACTTAATTGAAGTTGTAACCATGGTTTAGATAATCTTATTAACTTCTATCATCGAAACCTAACAACAAGGGCATATCCATAATTCAACCCATTTTTCAGGGATATACAAGCAATTATGATTTTTTCAGGTGTAAATATGCAATTATGAAACTTTGAAGGATATATAACAAATTTTTTTAATTTAACATGATTTCATATTAATTTGTGTTTGAGGGTATTTTGGTCATTTTATTATTTCTACAACCATACCATACCATCAAAACAAACACAAACAACTAATTAACCATACCATACTATACCATCTTTCCAAACATGATAAACAATACTTATAATACCATACCATACTATACCATACCATACCATACATTACGAAACCATAACAACCAATCATCCAAACAAGGCCTTATGGTGCTCCCATTGATCAAATAAGAAGAATAGTGGAGGGATGTATACCGTTGAATCTCTAGAGCCGTGTCACTTATTGTCATTTTCTCTAAAGATTTCCGGATTCTTCTACGGTTCTTCAGAATTTTCTTGAAGAACCTGAAATAAGCTAGAAATGTATAGAAGAACCTAGTTAGAATTGTATAGAAAGTTCTAGAAATCTAGAGTAGGCTAGTAGGGTTTAGGATGTTTTAGAAGTTTCTAGAATCTCTCCATGGGATTTCATGAATCTTGAGAAGTCTATAGAGTTCTGAGAGGTCAATAGAAGGGAACCCCCTCCATTTAGGAAAAAGAAGTTGGGGTGAGTGTCCTTAAAACCTTTGTAAGCTCTTTTCATCAATAAAACTTTCTCTTTCCTCTAATTGCCTTATGAGTTCTCTAAACATTCTTCTTTCCTCTACTCATTTTTGAGTGCTCAAGGGGTTTAGGTTTAATTTGTCACGCCCTGAACCCGGATCCCGGGCCTCGGCGCACGCGACAAACTGCGCGTGCTTATAGGGTAGCCCCTAGAAGCACGCAAGGCTAAGTAACACAAGCAGATAATCAATACAGAGTTAAAAATTTTAAATTAGCGGAAGAAAATATATGAGGTTTATACAAAACCCTAACAGGTCCTGAATGTCGCAAAATCCTCACTCAGAAAGGAATGGAGGCCCGCAAACTTCAACTCAACATATCCCCATCGCTGCTAGGTCACATCACGAAGCTCTCTCGAAGTTCCCCTCCTAGCTACTCTTAAGATCCTCGTCTAGTCCCGACCCTACTTCTCGTTGTTACCTGAGAAGATATCCATCAAATGCATGAGCCAAAGAAAGGCCCAGTAGGATCGCAAATAAATCGATAAAGGTGGCGAAAGCCACTAGCAAGGAACAGTATAAAAGAAGTATAAATATGTAAGTACAACAACATCAAGCAAATAACAAGTATCGGGAATGTGAATGAGTACACAGAGGGTAGTATCACCCTCTGACAGAGCCTCGTGGCCAGATATTATACACTCCCTGCCGGGGGCCTAGTGGCCAAATATTATACACCCTCTGTCGGGGGCCTCGTGGTCAGATATTATACACCCTTTGCCGGGGCCTCCGTCCAAGTACTCTTGGCCAGATATTATACACCCTCTGCCGGGGGCCTCGTGGTCAGATATTATACACCCTCTGCCGGGGCCTCCGTCCGATGGAGCACCAAGTACTCGTGGCCAGATATTATACACCCTCTGCTGGGGCCTCATGGCCAGATATTATACACCCTCTGCCGGGGCAAACTCCACTCAAATACGCATAAGAAAGTAAGAAAGAACAATCTCCCCGAGATATAAATCCGATACATATGAGGAAACCCATCTCAATATGTATTGGGAACCTCTCGAGGAAATAAGAATACAAGAAATCAAAGCAAAGTAAGAGAAATGAGATACTCACAAACCCCGTGCAAGATCCTACCTTATTCACCTCCAGGACCTACTCGGGTCCGAGCCTTCCATTGAGGTCCTCAATCACCTCACAACGTACTAAACATGGTAAATGTTCGTCACATAACATTTCATATCAAAAGGAATGCATTACATGCATTAAATCACCCTACTTGTGAATTTACCGAAATGTCGTCTTTTAAATTCGTAACTGATGGATCCGGGCTCTTAGATACCTGCCCGCACCATTTTTATTAGTTTAAACATACACCCGAACTATCGGGGCGATCGGAATCGAATTCCGAGTCTTTTGGAGAACATTAGAATTAATAGTTCACTCTATGTCGGTAGCTACAGTAACTGTATAAATCTTGAACTCGAAACTTCAAATCGAAGTTCCAAATCTTCACCGTCCCTTCCAAAATTTCTATTACATTATATTTTCAATATTATCTTTCATTTCCCCCAGATTTGGGCTCGTTATCAACTCTATAGAGCTCATAATAAAATGAACAAAATCCATGGTCTGCAGGTGCTACAGTAATTCCTGCACTTTTACTTGAGAGATCCAACTGTAGCCATTTTAACCTTCATACAAGCTCCACATCTGCCATACTAATCATGATTATCATCCATAAAACTACAGCTTATATATGAACATTTTCCTCACAATTCTGCAGTTCTATACATGCTTATGCCCACATTTACCTTGATAAGAAACTCCAAGGTTCAGCTCTATATCATTGTTTCACCTAAAGTATATAAGGAACTGCATCTTATGCTCATGCTGGAAGTCATCACAGAAATGCATCTCAACACCATGGTCAGTTAACAACCATCTTAGAATTAACAGTAAGGCATGAGTTCCAATCATTAAGACCAACTATTCCATAAACTTTGCCTCAATCAAATAAAAGATTCTAGATCTGATTCTATCCCACTGCCTTACTGCATTTTACATCTCCTTACCCTCGACTATTCATTTGAATAGAAGCCAACTACTCAATCTTTAATCACATCACAACACTTGCAATTTATTTAAACACCCTTAATTGAACCAAGTGAGGTTTACATCTAAAGTCATATTCAAGCCACCTTTACTTCTCTAATTTACATATCCACAAAAGAAATCACAAGACATAACATCCATGAACCTTTGAGGTTCTAATTATACAAACATAAATCCATTGACAATGACATTCTCTCTAGTATGTATTTCTACCAATGGAATCAAACATGTACAATTAGGTATGTTACCATGAATACTAATACGCATTTATACCTAGAGTTTTCATGAAAAATTGGCGGCATCTCCCCTATATTTAGGGCCCTGAAATTCATACAATCATTCATCCATAATAACAATTAAAACATATGGAATTCATCTTCATCCAAGGTACAATCCAAGGCATCAAGCACATTCATTTCACAATCCTTAAACCTCCAAAATACAACTTGATTTCAAGTATAGCCCCTCCATTTCACTGCCCTAAAACTCATAATTAAATTCATTAACTAGTCTATTAAACAATGTAATGATCCCCCAAGTTGAGGCTTACAATCGCGAGGAATTGAAGAGATCGTCGGCGTTCGTTCCTCTCAAGATGAAGGAGGAAAAGGCGCCTACTTGGAGAGGAAGGAGACCCGGACAAATGGGCCCGGGGCGCCACATTGCAGCTCACCGATGGGCCGCAGGACGCCATGGGCGTGAGGAGCTCACGGAGCCTACGGCGGCTGAGGGCTTGGCTTTGGCCGGCACAGGCGGTGGTGGTCATTTGTCGGCTGAGTAAGTCGGTGAGGAGGAGGAAGAAGCGAGATGAAGAAGAAGGGAAAGCACGACATCTCCCTCTTTAATTGAATTTCAATTTAACTTCTAGCCTAAGTTTCATTCAAAGATATATACATATATATATATATATATATTATTAAAACCATTTAATCAATTTCTTTATCCCTTAGTTTTGTCACATCCAAACTTAATTAAACTTATCTCATAAAAAGATCACAATTAATTAATCGATCCCACAACTTTACGTCACATCAACTTAAATTGATATTATCTTTTTCATACTTCATCAACCAAGATCCTAAAATCCCGATCAATGATTCCCAGTGTCACCGTGTATCAAATCTTACGGGGTCTGTCTCCGTCCCCGACCAAGTCCACGTTTTCCTTGGATTTAAATAATTGTCTGTTTTTCTCAGTAATAAATTTGATTTGATTAGTACTTGATCAAATCTGGATTAATTAGCCCCTTTATAATTTTTCCCAAATTTCATCGCTTACCATATTAAATTACTATTTAATAAAACCTGAAAATAAATAAATAAAATTCTTATTTATTTCGGGACGGGTCTTACAGGTTGACTTAGTTGTTTCACTAGTGTTGCACAAGGGTGGTAAGAAAAGATCCCCCTTGTGACAACTCACTCCAACTGCTTGTGAAAAACACTCTATCATGATATACATGCCCAGATCGAACATCCTATAGGAGATTGCCCTCTTAAATCTTGGACCACTGACCAAAGAAAGGGTAGAGACCTACCAATGATTCATGAAAGCTAACACCTACAAAACACTTTATAGTAAGCTCACTTTGTTGCTTCTTGACATACAGAAGCATCAAGAACATCATTCCTAGGTCATTTTGGAAGCACCCATACCCACTAAAGGTCAAACTATTTACTTAGCTTATATGGGACAACAAGATATTTTTATACTCTTTCTTTAATAAAATGAATATCAGAAAGAGACTTCCGGTTTGGAATAAAAGTGGTTTGTTTTGATAACATGGCCAGGCGACAGTGGTGAGGGACACAGACAACTTGCTTTCTCTACGGAAATAAGGACGAGTCCATTAACCTCTTGCTGATTCGCTGCCCACAATCTCCTTCCGTTGAGAACATGCCTCAATCAATATAAGAGCTACGGAGTCCCTCTTCTTGTACCATTCGAGTTGACAAAATTATAGGAATGGGTTGGGATCAAGCCACAATGGTCATCTTGAAGAACCTCTAACTCGAAAGGAACATAATATATTTTTTAAGTTAAATAACGTGTTTATTTAAGATGGAGTCCCTTGTTAAAAGAAGCTTGGCCTTCACTAGAGACGACCCACCATAACCCCCGAGCAATGATGCTTTCCCAAGCAACAAGAGAGAATAGCATGCACCATTGCTACGTCTTTTACTTATTTCGACTACATACCCCTAATGAAAGTGGTTTATCCCATTTACAAAAAAATACAATAAGATTCTTGAAAATTTTAAATTGATAAAAAATTCTTTATTTTTTAAATGAATTGTTCTTCGATTTGAACTATAGTCAAAAGACATTGTTGCCCCTCTAATCCTAATCACACACCAACAGAAATTCTTAGGGATTTCTAGGTACCCTTGATCTTCATTAAACAATTTTTTAAAAAAAAATCTCTATGTACTTGCAGATAAAATATTTTAAAAAATTATTACAGTTTTTTATCAAAAGGGAAAGTCACATTTTAAAAAATCACTTTGTTATAATTTTTCACAAATAAAATAGACATAAATTTAACTAGTTTTTCACCAAATATATTATTCCTACAAACTTTTCACCGAATCAAACTACAAGTCAAAATTGCTCTTCTTTTCATTTAATCACACAATTTATATACATACAAAACCAAATTCCAAAAGAAAACAAAGAAGAAGAAAAATAAATCCTCTAACTTGTTGATCAAAATAACAAAATATATACATGTTTGAGGGTTAAAGGTCTCGAGAGTCATTCTGAATTGTGATCCAACATATAGAGATCAAGCCGGTTGTAACCAAGTCTCAATGAGTACATTGCCTTCTTGAACTCACCCCAAGTGAAAGTTCTATACTTTCGGGGAGCATCTGGCGTCACGGTCCCTGGCAGTGGTCGAATACTTGTATGCAGAGGCGGTGCTCCAAAGTACATCATCGAGAGTCTTGAGCTTCGAGGGTTCGCCATCGCTCTATGTCTCACACTCATCAACCTCCCATTTGTCATTGCCTGTAGATTTTTAATCAGTCAAACTCAACTTTCATCATTGAAAAAAAAAATCTATTTTAATCTCAAAATCCAATAAAATAATAATATATAAAACCGCTTTAAATTCTTTCTTATTTTATAATAAACAATTATTTTACTTTATTTTATTTTATTTTTATATGTGAGTTGTGAAGTCAAAAAAATATTAGGAGAAACAACACCAACCTGAAGAACATCACCAACGATGATATAAAATGCAGACGGATCAGGCGGCACAGGGACCCAAACCTCACCTTCCAGCGTGTCAACAACAATCTGCAACCCGGAAACATTGTTTGATCGGAGAACAGTGAGAAGTTGAGGGTCAGAATGCTCTCCGAACCCGACCCGGCCCGGGCCCGGGCCCGCACTCTTGTCCTTGAAGCCATTGTAGCAAGTTGGATAGTAGTTAAGCCTCAACAAAGAATCACTCTCAGAATCCCTCAGCAACTCACTAAGTTCTCCTCTGTTCCCTAACCCAAGCCCTTGATCCAACATCTCAAGGACTTGGCAAGCCAGGTCTCTCACCACCTCCACATACTCATTCACCACATAGCTGTACACATTAGAATGAAGTTAGTCATGTGAGTTAACATCTCAACCATTGTCCAACTAAGTATAGTGTCTCTTTGCTACTACATTGGACAGTGGTACCAACTCAAGGATACACTTGCTCCCTACAAACAAATGCTTTTATTTATTTATTTATTTTAAAAAAACGAAATCGACCGATCTGTTTATCAACATGAAAAATTTAATACCGAAACCGAGGGCAACTTATATTATGCGCGGGGTTCAGGGAAGGGTCGGATCACTTAGATTAATACTGAAACCGAACTGATATTTATTTAAATAATTGATAAAAAAAATGAATTGATTAAATACCTGAAATTGTTAGGATTGCTCTTGCAAATGGTCCTTGCTTTTTGGGAGATAGAAGAAGGGTTAGTATGGAGAAGAAGGTACTCTAAGTCTCCCATATCACCATTAAAGCCAATGCTCCTAACACCATATCCAAGAGGATTTGGAGGACCAGCCTTATGCTTCTCATTCTCAGGCAAAGAGAAGAACTCCATCCCCTTAGCTTCCATCCTCTCAACAACATCCATTGGGACTCCATGATTCACCACCTTGAAAACTCCAAACTTCTCACAAGCTTTCACTATCTCTTTGCTTGCATGCTCTCTCCTCCACGAGAGGTCTATCACTGGGATACTTATTAGCTCTCTTATCCTCTCCTCATGAACTACTGCTTCTAAGTCTAAGCTTGCCACCACCATGACTACTACTTCACAACTCTCAATGATAAGAAGAACAAGAAGAAGAAGAGAAGAGGAGGAATGAAGGGTGGTGTTAAGTTACATATGTTTATATATAGAGAGAATGAGAGAAGTACAAGTTAGACAACACTGTTTTAGCTTTTCATGGCATGCTTTCATTCTTTTATTTTGTGTTATTACCACAATTGGTTCTCTTTTTTTCTTATTTTCTCTCTTTTGCCGGCCTTTCAAAGAGAGAGAGGTGCTTTTTGTTTGTTTATAATAGTGTATGGGATGAGGGGGTGAAAGAGTGGTAACCTTTTTAGCTTCTTGTTGTCCTCTCTTGTTGGATTTGGTGGGAATGGTTGAACAGTGTATGTTGGGTTCTAGACAAGGATATTAATAGATTAATTTATATTCAAAAACATTTTAAAAACTATAAAAATAAATTATTAATAATTCCTTTAAAATAGAATAGTTTAGCGACGATTAAGTGAATGAGCGATAAAAATTACGTAAAATTAACACTCTAGATATTGATAGGTGTGGATGTAAATATCGCGGTGCTATAGATTAAGAATCGGTTTGTGGTGTAGTTTTTATATGTGACATTTGATTTGAGTTGGCATTGATTATTTGTTAAAATAGTGAAGAATGTACATGATTAATTTTGTTATTTATATTTAGTTTGTGATGTTATTACCAACTACTAGTTTAGTTGTTAATCGTTGTTATTAAGCGATGTTATCGCTCCACGTGGAGGCTTTAGGAGGTGTAGGAGAACCCTTTTTCACATCTTAATCAATGATAGATCGAAATGATTGAGACAAATTATCAATTAATTAGTTCGTCATTTAGGTCAACATGATTCTATTGTACCATACTAATGTCGATATTTTGTTCCACAAATGATTAATAAATGTGATCAATTATAAAAGAATCCCTTATTGGTCCAAATTAGTTCTTTGGAAGATCAACCTATTTTATACTTATAATTAATAGCTAAAATATAACTCCTATCAACTCATGATATTAACCGAATTAATCAACTTAGCTAATTAATTTGATAATCGATTCAAATATATTTGACCAAATTAAAATCCGACGACTAAAGTTCAATTTGAATATATAATATCATCAAAAAACATTAATTTAGTTGCAATGTTAACTTAAAAAAAGTTAAACATTTATAAGAATTAATTAATTGATTAGGGTATATATTAAAGTCATGCTAGTAGATAATTATTGGTGGTATAAAAGATAATAAGATAATTTGCTTAGTATTATCCACTCCCTTTTGTATACTTCTTGTCGGCAAGAGTACTATGATTTTGTAGCATTGTCTCCATCTTTTAGGTCAACATGACAATGTCTTTCACTTTCTTTATAACATTAATAAATCTATGTATCAAACCTCCCCCCAATAAATATATATTAAGTTAATCAATCCTTGACCAAACCACTAATTACATGATGATGTTACATCTAAGATGATAAAGAATGGCATATGAGTCATTAAATAAAGGATTAGCGAATTGATTAATCGGGACGGCACGTGTAGAGTGTATAGAAAAACGGTTTCGAGACAAAGTAATATAGACATAGGAATCAAAGTATACGATGATTTTCAATCTCTTTTCGCCGTCCTTGTAGGACATGAGTAGGGATTGGATCGATGACCACCGAGTCACCGACACGAAGTTGGGATTATTAAGATAATTATATAATTAAATGACAATGTTGATGCTTTGTTAGACAATGAGGACTAGAAAGGTTGTTATAAATTGAAGAGCTTGGAATGGCTAAAAGGACTCATGCTAGACATTGAGGAGGTTGGATGTTGGAAAAGGTGGTGCCAAAAAGGAGAAGGGCACAAGTAGTACTTTAGATTGGAGGATGTCTTAATTGGAACTTCTAGGTGCTAACTAGTTGGGTTCTATTAGGGTTTGGGGGGGAGGGAAATTGGTTGAGGGCACATGGAGGAGAATAGACTTTACCAACTCAAACATGATTATTGTTTAAACTCAAACTATTTTTTCAAGCTTGAAATCAATTTTAAACTAAGCTCGAGTTTAAGATGGTTGGTTCGAGTTCGGCTCGAGAGTTTGTTGATATATTGTATAGGAAAAATTACCAAAAAGTCCCTCCAAGGACCACATGTTTCTAATTTTAAACACTTAAATAGTAAATGACACAGAGCTGGGCACTAAATAGATACAATGGCCTATCAGGGACTATATAACAATTTCAAAAATATACAGGGATCGAAAAGGAATTATATATATTTTATATATTATAAATATATATTATATATAATTAGTGTCAAAATGTTACTTTCATAATTTAAAAGGGGTGTGGGTTAGTCCTACTCGAATAGTATTTAGGATGGGTTAAAACAATTCTATGTCAAGCTTGACCCAAAGCAAAGCCTGCTCAAACTCGACCCGTTTATATTCTTATTGCCAATATTGAATACTTCTATTGTAGATACCTCCATCATCATTTAACTAATTATTATTGATTAGTTACTAAAGATATATAGTTCTCTTTTTCAATTTAAAATCAGGAAATTTGGGTTTCCACCCTACTCGTGGGTTCAAATTGTAATTTCTACTTTACTCCTCTGACTAATAAATTAGAGATTCGTGTATAATTTATGAAAGCAAATCAAATGGGGTGAAATCTACATTTAGTGTTTTCATGCATTTAATTGCATTTCAAAATGTTGATGTTGAGATTTGTTCCTCCTGAGGATTAGATCAACTCTATATCAACAATGAGAGAGGCCAATGACAGTTGAAGTGTTTTAGTTAATTTTAAGGAAGAGATCAGTTGTGATAGACGACTTCATGAGCAGACTCTTTCATGTTCATAATATTAATGCCTCCTTCAGAGATCACACTCTAGAGACCCCACCTCGTTGGAAAAAGGAACTACAAAGGAAGAGGAGGTGAACACTCATGCTCCGGAGAGCCTTTGACACTCAGGTTAGGGACTTCAAATGGAGAAGAGAGTAAGGAGGAGAGTGGGAGTGATGCTTAAACTAGCGATCAATTTCAGTAGATTCAGAATACTACATATCCGATACTAGATACTAGATTGTCTTCTTTGTGAGCTGATGACTTCTTTATATAACCTGCAAACCATTGACCAACTCGAATATAGTTGACTACCAATTTAAATGTAATTAGTTGTCAACTTTTTGCGCCTTTTGGAATCCACCCTCCACAATTGGATGACAAAGTGATTATGATAACAGTTAATCTCTTATCTGGGCGTTTGTAATCATGCTACGTGTCATTTGGTATTTTTCCCCAATAACACAAAATATATTTTTATGAGAATTTTAACTCCCTATTATTAATTATAAACAACTTTCATCATCAAGAACTCTTAATACATGGAAGTCAAGAGCTCATAGCCAAAGTTGACCCAATCTTGGTCTGGATACCATTACATCCACAATGCCATGTTTAGGCAAAATATTCATAAATAATTTTAATCATATATGTTGACTCTTCACTAATAATTTGGTAATGGATTCCATCTAATTTAAAATTTATATAAACCATCATTTTCTAAAAGAGTAAATATATATAAAAAAGTTCCTAAATATATCTTCTCCTATCAATGTATATATTTAATTAATTGAATGAAATTAAGTGTTTTTTTCTTTTCAAAACAAACATTCAAAAAATTGGGCTGAAAACACTTTTGAACAGAAAATTAAGTGCTCCTGCTGTGAGAAGAAAAAACAATAAAAAAGATGTTAAATCCTAAATTATGTGAAGTTCTTTTTTTGTTAATGTATGAGCAGAAAGCATGGCTGTCTAAGAGCTTTCATATTTTTAATAGCTTTTCAGAGAGACAAGGGAATGACTTGATGTGACTTAGTTAAGTGCTTTTTAGAACTCTTAAAGAGCTTTTAAACTTTAGTTGTTACATTGTCAGTGAGTGGGCAGACAAGAGCTAGTGGACTGCATGTACAACGTACATGAACATTACAAATAAAACAAATCATGCAAAAGATGATAATTTTTATATAATAATAACATTCAAATGTTATAATGTACACAATTAGCTCTAGAGGGATTGAAGGGACCAAACAAAAAGAATTTGACATGATACCATACAAAGAGTATTCCGAAAAGTGGAGAGACTCACAACCTGGTTCTAAATAGATGTAACACCCAATTTAGTCTTTTTATTATACCGAACTGGTATTTTTGGTTTTTTTATTATAATTTGATCTTTTTTGATCCTTATGCTTTTATGATTGAGAAATTTCAATCATTTCAGGGACTAAAAAAATTCAAATCATGAATATATAAGAACTAAAAAAGATCAAGTTATAATAGAAGGATTAAAAAGGGCCGGTTCAATATAATAAAGGGATTAAATTGGGTATTAAACCTTCTAAATACCATATTGACATTGGATTAAGAAAAATAATAAAAATCTACTCTTACATATTATATAGAATATAGAATATTATATTTTTTTAATATACACTATAATATATAATAATATATATTAATATATATAATTTTGAGTTTTTGAGTTGAGCTTGGCTTGAGTTGTGCTTGAAATTAATTTTGAGCTAAAAATTCAACCTCTTGTTCTAAAACTATAAATTTTAAACTGAGTTTGAGTTTTTATTAAATTATGCTAAAATTGTTCATGAATAACTTGATTGTTTGGCAATAGAATAAAAGATAATTTCATGCCCCCATTCAAATATTTTATTAATATAAAAATATATCAACCATTAGATTTTAGCTTCATCTTTAAAATCATAAACCTTTTAAAATTATTTTTTTGTGGAAAATATGAAATACTTTAAAATAAACAACTTTGATGAGAGTTATTTTTGTCATAACAAGTTGATGAGATAGATCCATACTTGTTTTTCCTTTCTTTCTTTTCTTTCACTTTTTATATTTAAGTTAATGGAGGTAAACTCACTATTTAATATTTACTTAAATTTATTTTATTCTATCCATATTTAATTAAATTTAATTAAATTTTGAATTTAAATTTGAAACAATAAACTTATATTTAATTTATTGGTAATGAACAAAAAGTCCTCAAAACTTTAGGAAATGAACAAAAGATCCTCAAAACTTTGCACATGACCAAAAGATCCCTCTTTTTCCCAAAAGGTTATTCCATCCACTCACTCTGTCAGATTTTAAGTGTTATGGCCAAAATACCCTCACATCATTAATAATGATTTGACCGGTAGAAGTACAAGCCCCTCAATGCATTTAATATAAAACTAATAGAAATTCAATAGATGAATTGACGGAAATACCCCCATCTCCCAATGAAGTCATTTTCAAAACACCTTTGTGATTTTTTTCCGATAGCCCAACCACCGTGACACCACCTCCGCCGGAGTCCTCCCCTTCCGATAACCCTGCCACTCATAGTAGTTTAAGCACAATCCACAAATGAAGTAGAAGAAGAAAACATTGACATTGATAAAAGTTCAAACATCCTAAAACAAAGATGAAAATAAATAAAAGCGTAGAACACCGACACAAAAAAAAAGATGAAAATTTCAACAACACAACGAAAAATTAAAAAAAAAAACATAGAAGGAAGGGGGTCCAAGACAAGCAGCAGCAACAACATTTCTCTTTAATCAGTATCTTCTACCAGTGTACTGGGAGGGAGATATTGAAGGGCTTTGGTGAAATTCATTTCCGTCAAGTCTAGATCGGGATGACGACGAGAGATATCTTGGAAGATTTTGAAACCTTCGTCGACACATTTTCGCCCCTCCTCACAGATGAGACGTTGGAATTCGTTGGATTCTTTGAACTCGGAGATTACATGAAGCGATCTAAGCATGGTAGCCATGTTCTTGGACCGAAAGGTTGTAGTTCTCTCTTGCCCAGATGAATATCCGTGCGAAAGAAGAACCGATGCGTTTATGCCAGGACACGCTACAAATGTAATAATCTTATCATACTAAATCCCCTGAAATCGCACTCGAAGTTTGACGAGAATCGCGTCAGTTGGTTTGCTTTAATTATCAACGGCCGAATGAAACATGGAAGAAGCTCCTCGCTATCTTTACCGCCGCTCCCTCAGCATCATGGTGTTGTCAATTTGCCATATTTTCCAAACAAATGAGTTCCATTAACGAAGAATGGCACAGCGAACCTCTCTTGAAACCAACCATCAATACATGGCTGAAGGAGAAAAATGCACGTCTAAACCGCTCAATATCATCGTTTCCTTTAAGTTTCCATGTTCTCGTTTAATATAGTGTGTGTTCGTTTAAATTTTTAACTCACCGTTTAATTTAAGGATTATTCGCTTAATATCAGGCGTTATCATTTAATATTATTCGATTTATTCAATATCAAGAGTTCCCGTTTACCATACAACATTTGATTGTCCACAGTTTTCTGAGCTTGTCCTCACACACGGGAGGAGGAAGACGGACAAATTACAAAATCGGGAACGCTCCTAGTCCAATGACCCCTCAGACTCCCTCGGCGTCGTTCTTCCACGACCATTCTAACAATGAGGCCAATAGATGAGGACATTGCAACCCGCCTTGAGAAGGCATTTGAGACGCTGTATCAAGAGATGTTACCAGCATACGGGCCGTGACTCCGGTTTAATTAAATTGAGGGACAAAGGCGGTCATTGAACCACCGGCTCCGCCAGATGAGAAAAATTCGGCAGACCGATATCATCCCTCCCACGGGGAAGCGGTTAAAGAGAATGCTTACTGAGCCCCCCCTCCCGGTCTCACATAATGCGGGTGACCCTATCTCGAGTGCGTGGGGCGGCTCTCCCACAAGACAAGCCGCATAAGTTTTACATTTAATATATTTAGTTTCCTTATAATATTATGATTTTCCAGCTTAATATTACACGCGTTTCCATTTAATATTTGAGTTACCACTTAATATATGAAACTTTTCCAGCCAAACTTTTGGTTTTCGTTTAATATGCATGTTTAACACCCAGGATCATCGTATGGAAGAACTAGTGGTCATTCACCACCCGGGACCTTCTAAACAACACACTGATAAGAGAAGAAGAAAAATATTCCATTCATAAACTAAATGGTACGCCTAAACAACACACTGCAAAAATTTTAAAAAAGAAAGAAAAAAGAAGAGAGAAATGATGATGTAAACAAATAAAGTAAAAAAGAGAAGGGGTCCAAAACCAGCAGCAACAACAACATCTGTTCAATCAGTATCTTCACTAGATGAACTAGATGGGAGATACATAAGGGCATTCTTGAACTCCAAAGAAGTCAAGTCTAGCTCGGGATGATGACGAGAGATATCTTGGAAGGTTTTGTAACCTTCCTTGATACCTTTCCTCCTCTTAACCAAGTCTTGGAATTCTTAGGATTCCTTGAACTCGGAGACAACACTGGAGGGGATCTCGCGCTTTCGGGCGAGGTTCTCATCCGAAATCTTGTAGAGCTCATAGAATTTTTTTTCAGGAAAAACGAAAAAATGAACTCACTGCGAGCAAATGTGTCTTCTACTAGCCTTCTCACCTAGAAAGATATGGTCGCAGAGCTCGTCACACCGGTTCACCGGAGAGCAAATGGACAGTAGAAGAATTTTGCAAACTTCTAGAGGGACCGTCTGGCCATAAGTTATGTCAGAGGGACTGTTTGGGAAGTTTGCAAACTTCCAGGGACCTAAAAATAATTTTCCCTTTAATTTAAAAATTTAAAATAATTTCTTAATTTTTTTAAAAAAATTAGGATAAAAAAGAATATAAAAAACTTATCAGCAAAATGAATATAAATGATATAATTCAGTACTTGTTAAAATTATTAGTTAATTTACTATTGGTATCTGAAATAGTGTTATAATTACTTTAGAGTCCTTGAGGGTGTTTGTTTATTATTTAGTGTTATGTGTGTGTTTGACGTTAAAATCCCTGGAAACAATGCCAGAGACTTATAGCTTGCGTTTGATATGTCAAAAAATGAGGGACAACATAGGACAACTTTTTTTGTCAGTTGTTTGATTTATAAATGGATAAAGGTACAACATAAAAAGTGGTTTGAGTACAGGACAAGTGGTTGAAATTTTTGTCCCTCAAAATATACGGTACAAATTTTTAAGCAGGGACAACACAACTTAAAGACAAAGTTGCCCCGAAGTTAAATTAAAAATTATAACAATACCCCCAACTTTAAGACAAATTTAACCCCAACTTATATTAAAATTTACAACAATACCCCCAACTTAAAGACATTTTTGCCTCCAACCTATATTAAAATTACAATAATACCCCCAACTTAAAGATAATTTTGCCTCCAAATTATATTAAAATTACAACAATGCCCCCAACTTAAGAACAATTTTGCTGCTCCTAATTTATATTAAAAACTTACAATATTGCCCTCTCAACTTAAAGACAATTTTGCCCCCAATTTATTAAATTTACAACAATGCTCCCTACTTAAAGACATTTTTGCCCCTAACTTATATTAAAATAACAACAATGCCCCCAACTTAAACATAATTTTGCCCCTAACTTATATTAAAATTACAACAATGCCCCCAACTTAAATATAATTTTGCCCCTAACTTATATTAAAATTACAACAATATCCCCAACTAAAAGACAATTTTGCTCCCAATCTATATTAAAAATTATAACATTGCCCCCAACTTATATTAAAATTACAACAATGGCCTCAAGTTAAAAACAATTTTGCCCCCAACTTATATTAAAACTCTAAAAAAATTTACTCCAAAACAACATAAGAAAGCACAAGGGTATTATAGTAATTTTATAGTTTTTGTAAAGACTTTGTGCAAAACAAACTGAGAACACGACAAAAAGTTCGCACGTCCATCAGATATCAACGAAAGATACAAATAAACTTGTGTTGTCCCACAAACCACTGTACTATACTATACTCAGATCGCTCTCTTTCACGACAACGGACCCATAGATAATTTCTCATAAAATTATACTCTATAAAGTCATGGTTTTATATATATATATATATAAAATAAGTAATTATTTGTATATAAATGCATATTTATTAATGAGACATTATCTCTTTTTATAGAAATAATGAGATAATGTCTCATTAATAAATATGCATTTATATACAAATAATTACTTATATATATATATATATACACACACACACACGATGGTGATAGCATCAGGTCGGCCAGATCACTGTGCTGATCGGACCGACTCCCATTTTGACATTTGAAGCATATTTGAAGGATTTCCAACCATACGGATGGGAAGATCACTGAAAAATAAACTAGCATGTCCATTTTCATATAATTTGGTGACCGTTTGGTCCTCCTACTTAACGGTTCTTATTTTAGGAAAATTTTAACCGCTCGTGAATTTATTTATTAAGTAGAGGGACCAAACGGCCACTAAAATGGTTTTGAAAATGGGCATCTTAAACTATTTTTCAACGATCTTCCTATCATAATAAATCCTCAAACACGCCCAAGCGAAATGGGACCTGATCCGACAAATCATCATCGTTACCGGCAATCAGTATCACTACCTATATATTTATTTATTTATAATTTAGTCAATTTATAGATTTTATTTTATTTTTTCCATATCAATTATCTACGTGGCAGTGAACTCGTGAAGCTTCTCGTTTCCCGGAAGTGAGCGAAGTGGTGATTCGTTGTGGCGAAGTGGTGGAAGTGGTGGCAGAACGTTGGTGTTATCTTTCTACGCTTCTCGTTTTCGAAGCCGTTCGTCGACGAGGGATCGATGGCAGCCGCTTTGGCGCTGTTCGCGGGGGCGGCGAAGCTCGCCGGGGTCCTGGCGGCGGCGGCTGTCGCTGCCAATGCCTTCTCCTACTCGCGCTTCCGCCGGAGGAACCTCCGCCCGTTCAAATCCCCTATCGATGAGTCTTCTGAGGTCCTCGCCGACTTCCAATCCCTCCCGGCTGATGGGGGTACTCGCTAACCCTAACACTTATCCTCTAAGAATGTGTCTTGATGGCAGTCTCGGTGTGATTTATGAGGTTTCTCAAGGTTTGCTAGGCTTTCTGTTTCATTTCTTCGATTACTATGCGTTTATGTTAAATCTTGCGGCGTTCTCTGGGATGATGTTTTTTTCTTAGATTATGGACATTGAAGATGAATGGTAGAAAATGAATAGTATAAATCTAATTGGTTGATTGTGCTAGATGTTTAGGAGAAATTTCATGAGCTAATTGGGTTTTAAAACATTTAAAGTGAGTTTGCTAGAAATTCTATTTGGTATCTGAATCCCTAACCAAAGCCTGACAGTCTCGAACATTGTCAGTGTTGTTACTTAATTTCTAGAACATTGTTATCAACTTCAAATTCTAAAAGCTCAAAGTTTGGAGTTTGGAATTGCTGATCAAAGTGATAATATTTATTTGAATTTTGAATTCCATTACGAGGCTTCTAAATAATTCTTTATGAATTGAGCCTTCACTCATTTTTTGATTAACATTCAGAAGGAGAAGATGGGTTCTTCTTCGGGTTGGCAACTGCTCCTGCACATGTTGAGGACAAGCTCAATGATGCTTGGCTTCAGTTTGCACAGGAACAACCCTGCAGTGATTCTGAGCATGTTCAGAGTAAGCAACCTGTGGATGCCCTTATGGCTGTTGCTGCTGCTGATGGTGGCTCTCAGCAATCTGCTCTGGCCCAAGATGAACATAGAGAGGACAAAGTGAAGCGGACCAAGAAGCCCATTAAGATTGCCATGGAGGCTATGGTCAGAGGGTTCGAACAGTACTTGGATGAAGAAGAACACCCTAAGAGCAGCAAATGTGGTCATACTGTTGCCGCTTGGCACAATGTCCCTCAGCCGTGAGTTTGCACACCTATTCCTTATCCATGTTATAAGAATTTATGGTACTGTAAAATGTCACACTTGATTATTGGTAAGTCAATTAAATTTGAGGGAAGATTTGAGCCTTTCTTTTTTCCCTGGGTAACACCCCTGGCAACCTTCTAAACCATTATTTGCCAAAAGCTTTGATATGACATACTTGCAGTTTCAAGAATTTAAAGACTTTTCCTCCTGACCTCATCTTTGCAGCCAAGTTGTGTGGATAACAAAATGGTGTTTTAAAGGTCAACTATGCACTTACAATTAACTTAAAATGTTATTAAATTTCAGGCAGGAAAGGCTCAGATTTTGGTCTGATCCTGACACTGAATTAAAGCTTGCTAGAGATACTGGTATCACTGTCTTTCGCATGGGAATAGATTGGACAAGGATCATGCCCAAGGAGCCTATAAATGGGCTTCATGATACGGTAAGCCTTCAAATTTTAATTTATATATTATCATTTTTCTTGCTATTTCATTTTTAATTCCCCAACAAACATTTAGTGCATGAATTACATTTCAAGAAGCCTTTGAGAACATTGGTATAGTTCTATAGTTTTTACAATTCAAAATCTGCTAAACAAGATCATCTTTTCTATATCTATTATTTAGAATTGTACATTGAATTTTAGGATTTATCTAGAGGGTAGTGGAAAGCTAATGGTGAATCAAGTAGTTCTTCGTTTGGGTCCAAGTATATCTAGATCTTTTTTGTTACTTGTGAGTAACAGTGCATTGGCAAGATGATCCGTGTGTATGGCTTGATGACTAAATAATCAGTTTGCTCTAGGTAAACTTTGCAGCACTTGAGCGTTACCGGTGGATAATTGAGAGAGTTCGATCCTATGGAATGAAAGTGATGCTCACTCTTTTTCATCACTCTCTTCCTCCTTGGGCTGGAGAATATGGTGGCTGGAAGATGGAGAAAACTGTTGACTATTTCATGGACTTTACAAGGTGTGATATTGCTGTCATTTGCATTAATGAAGATTGCTTGATGATATCTAATTAATCTTGGTCTGTTACTTATGTTGTGTTTGATTTAACTAAATTTTGAGTTACAAGAGATTTAAAGGCTTCATGACCTGATAGTTTGTAAATGCTTGTTTGTGGAACATTGAAGGAAATTTGTGGGTTCTGGTATGCAGGCTTGTTGTTGATCGTGTATCCGATTTGGTCAACTACTGGGTAACATTTAATGAGCCTCATGTGTTTTCCTTGCTAACCTATTGTGCGGGTGCATGGCCAGGCGGGAATCCTGATATGATTGAGGTTGCAACCTCTGCCTTACCAACTGGTGTTTATATGCAAACTTTGCACTGGATGGCTGTTGCTCATTCAAAAGCCTATGAGTATATCCATGGAGAAAGGTTTCTAAACATCCAACTAAAGTTGTTTCAGTTTTTGTAACTTGTTTGATGATTGACTTTTAGCTTAGAAGAGATTAATCTAACTCACTATTACATGAAATCCCTGTCACATTTATTAAATGTCATGTTCTTTTGGTGCTTACAGAATTTCCTGTTTAAACTTGCAGCAAGAATATTGGGAAAACAATAGTTGGAGTTGCACATCATGTCTCTTTTACACGACCGTATGGTTTATTTGATGTTGCTGCTGTTACACTAGCTAATTCACTGACACTTTACCCCTTTGTGGATAGCATTTGTGAAAAGCTAGACTTCATAGGCATAAACTATTATGGACAGGTAGTTTCATGGCACATTCATTTCCAGAATTACTTGCCAAAGCCATCCTCACCATATAATTGTGGATTGTCATGGTTTCTCCTAACTAGGAAGTGATATCTGGGCCTGGCTTGAAACTCGTGGATAACGAGGAGTATAGTGAATCAGGGCGTGGGGTTTATCCTGATGGTTTGTATCGGATGCTGCTTCAGTTCCATGAAAGATACAAGCATCTGAAATTGCCCTTCATTATCACTGAGAATGGAGTTTCCGATGAGACTGACTTGATCCGCCGCCCGTACATGCTGGAGCATCTGTTAGCTGTATACGCAGCAATTTTAATGGTTTATTATTTATACCCTTGACTTTATCTTTACTTCCAATTGAAGTGTTCCTCTCAGGATGTTTTGGGTATCCACATTTTGTAGGGTGTTCGTGTGCTTGGTTATTTGTTTTGGACAACATCAGATAATTGGGAATGGGCTGATGGATATGGTCCGAAGTTTGGACTTGTTGCAGTTGATCGTGCAAATGATCTGGCACGGATTCCTCGGCCTTCGTATTTCTTGTTCTCTAAGGTGACATTTAAGGACTTGTATTCTCATAATATTCTTTTGCATCTTTCAGTGTGTACCACTTGAGAAACAATTTTATCTTTCATCTGAAACCCTTCTTATCCTAACTTTTTGTTTCCAAGTTACTCCCTTTGACTATGTTTAGGTTTCAAGCTATTGATCAAGAATGATAGCTATGTCTGTGATGCTCAACGGAAATAATGTTCTTGTTTTCTAAATTTTTTTATATTATTTTTTTTAAAATTTTCAAACCCTAGTAATGCACATTATGCATAGGATCTTACTTTGTAATTTTATGCATACTTTGCATTTGACACCATATAAAATTTAAGGAGAGCTTTGGTTTTTTACTTCCTTTCTGACCACTCCTTCCTGCCACCAAGTTTAATAAATCAATTGGCAACATCTTAATTTTTCAGGTGGTGAAAACAGGCAAAGTTGCTAAGCTAGATAGGTTGCATGCTTGGAGGGAACTTCAAAATGCTGCTAAACAGAAGAAAACTAGACCATTTTGCCGGGCAGTTGACAGACATAGACTCATGTATGCAGGTAAATAAAGAATAACATTCAACACAACTGGCAGCGACTAAATTCTCATAAATAGTTTTTTTTCTTCTTTAAAAATATATATTTATGGTATAAGTTGATAAAATACATTCATGAGCAAGACTTCCTTGAAGGACAATGTAAACTGAGTACTGTGGTACTCAATGAAACACTCATAAACAGAGTTCATGCCCCATATTTAACTCTTCTGATGGACGGAGTTTGTTATTGTTTCACAGGAGGGTTAGATGTACCAATTCAAAAACCTTATGTCCAGAGAGATTGGAGGTTTGGACATTATGAGATGGAAGGTTTACAGGACCCATTAAGCTGCCTTGCAAGAGCAATCACTTCACCCCTTTCGCTCATGAAGACCAAGGGTAAGGTTTATCAAATAGAAGATGAAGATGATACTGTTCTTCAGCCCATTGCCTTTTAGCCTACATCTCTATGCAGTGCAAACCAAAGCCATATAATAGGTTTGCGAAATGTAAATAAGAAAATATGCACTAGGGGCACATGAAACTTTTGGCCTTTGCAACCTACAGGTGAGTTTGTTGCCTATCTATTATGCATGTATCATGTTCATCACCTACTAAATGGTCTGTTTTTTCCATTCTGGTTACAGAGCTGCACCCTTCTGTAATGTTGAAATCTATATAGGGTATATTTGTTGGTTGGTGGCTTTAATGAGCTAACGATAACATTTATAATATGGGGCCGACAACATTAAATATTTTGGAAACCAAATTGGAATTTGCGTTCTCTCCTCCTTTATTAGGGCCAGGAGAGAGAGGTGGAGAACAACAAAGAGACGCCAAGAGACTATAGAGAGTTTACAGAAGAATGGAAAACTCTATGCAAAAATAAAAGGTAAGACTCAGATCAACAAGTCCCTTTCTAATTTTTTCTACTTTAGTCTCTCTGTCACTTTGTTGGTTTTTTTTTCCTCTTTACTCTCTTTTGTTCTTCTTGCTCTTTATCTCTTTGCTCATCACATCACATGATGCATTTAATCTTTAGATAAATCAATGTTTATCTGGTTATCATAAAATACAACTGTAGATTTCTTTCTGTTATGACCCCATATCACTCACCAAATCCTTCAGCCAAATAATTTCATTCACTGATGCTAGAGTTATTATGCATTCTACTCCTGTTGTTAGCATACCAATTAATTTCAACACTTTTCCTTTCCAACCAATTGCACAACCCAGAGATAGTAAAAATGTAACAACCAAGTCGATTACATAATCAGAATCAACCTATCCAACAAATACCAATGGTTGAGCTAGATCTAGTATTATACAATAGTAGAGCATCTTAGATATGGAAGTATCCTTTTATATCTTGCCAATGTTGGCTTTAAGGGTAGCTTTTGTTGTTGGACTTGTTGATTATGATTATGTGAGTGACTTGGATAGACTGAGATATCCGACGGTTTATGTGAAAGTAGTTGTTTTACCTACAACAGAAGCAGAATACACATGCCACTTATCGAATCAATGAGATAAACTATTTGACTGAAGTTTTTGGTGGGTGATATGAGCTTATAACAAAAATCTATTATTGTATTTTGTGATAATTAGAGAATGATCAAGTTTTTCTAAAGATTACATGCATCATTAGATGATCGGATATATTTATGTCATGGATTGCTTCATCAAGGATATCACACACCAAGTCCCTATTTTAGTTGAAAAAATTAATGTTGCAGATAATCAAGTAAATATGTTGATTAAGCCATTGTTTGAATTCGCGTATTGTTTAGACTTAATAGTACTTGAGTTAGAGGCATTATTCTTTTTGTTTGATCTAATTCATGGCAAAGTAGAAAATTGATGGTTGATGGTTTTAATTAAGGGAGATGACATTTTTAATTGGAGTTCATACCATTTGTGATTGAGACGGCGACATTAGGATAACAAGTTGGATTCAGCTTTTACTTCTTCGTCTCTAGAAAAAATAAAGAAAATAGAAGAGGAGAAGCCTAGAGAACATTCAGAAAGAAAACTCAACAATAGGGGCTGTTTGGTTGGCTGGATGAAGAGTTACATCGAGGGATGAGTAACTTTCCATCCAGTACTTTTTACTTTTGGTTGTTTGGTTGATTTTTAAAAATTGGATAGGGGTTTGGCCATCCAAAAAAACTGGATGGGGAGTTACGGTAAAAAATGATCGGATGGGGAGTTACATCCAGAGTTGAAAGCCCTCATCTATTATATATATATATATATAGGATGAGGTTCATTGAGGGTTGTACCCGAAAACTTTGTAAACTCTTTATGATATGGATTCTCTAATATATATCAATGTGGGACGTGCTCACTTAGGCACGCCAGCTACATCTACATCTCTGGATGTAGCGTTAAATGAAAGAAGGGGTTTCATCACATCGCCATTGTGATGGAGTATAAGCAAGGGTTCCTACATCATGGACGTGGGTAAGAAGTTAGTCCTGGCCACATCGGCTACGCTGGATGTGGTGTTAAACGAAAGTAAGGGTTCTCGCGATCGGGAGCGACTCCAGCGTAAAGTTAAGTTAGTCCAAAGAGTAGGATTAGGACGCAGAGTGGAATATGCGATCTTTGGATGAAAATCTATGGAGTTAGTTGACACTCTAAAATGGAGGAGGATAGATATAGTATGTTTCTGCAAGAGACTGTGTGGATATAAAACAAGGCTGTAGAGATTCCAGAATACGCGCTATAAATTACGCTATTGTGGAGGGATAAGCATAGAAATGGTGTGGGTATAATTGTAATCAAAATGAAAGACATTGAAGCTGAAGTGAAAGCGGTAGGAGCATGATTATACATTCGCTCAAGTTAGGAAGAAATAATTAACATATGGAGTGTGTATGCTCAAGTAGGCTTAGAGGGAGAGAAGATAAGGTCAAGTTTTGGGAAGATTCGATACTGGTAGTTCTAGGGATTCCACTCGAATGCAAGATCTTTTATCAGTGATCTTAACTGGACATGTAGGGTAGACTTAGTGATTAAGCATGGAGTTTGGAGGTATGGATGATACTGGCCAGAAGGAAAAGGAAAAATCTATATTAGATTTGCATGGTACGACATGATTTCGGTGCCGACCAACACTTTTTAAGAAAAGTGGAATCACACTTGATTACCTTTTAAGAATGTATAATTGCAAATTGACTTTCTTATTTACGAGAAGGGATAAATCTATTTGTAAAGATTCGTATATACCCTGAAGATTAACTACACACAACATAGGTTGCCATGGGTGTTGGATGTGAAGAAAAGCGGTATAGCAAAAAGTAAAAGAGGGTTAAGCAAAGAGTGGACATTAGATGCTGGCTAAAAGGAACCAAACTAATTAGCATTTAAGGATAAAATACGGGAAGAAGGTACAAAAGTGAAAAGATGATGCAAACACCTTATGGAAGGAGATGTGAATCAGATTGAGAAAATAGGAAGTGAGCTCCTAGTGTCTCTAAGGGACCGGGACCTCGACCACGTGAATCATGAAACAAGTGGAATGAAGAGGTTCAAAAAGGCTATTAAAGAAAAAGATATTGGTATAAGAAATTACCCACAACCGAGGATGGAGAAGCCTTTGAAAAGTATAAAAAGGCAAAAAGGAGGCCAAGAAAGCGGTTAGCGAGGCATGAGTAAATCCCTACCGATTTATACCAAAAGTTAGTGGACCTAGAAGGAAAATGAAGTACTACAAGATAGCAAGGCTAAAAGATAAAAAGGGAAATACTTGAACCAAATCAAGCGATTAAGGATGAGTCTCAAATGTCTTGTGGAGAAGGAAATCAAGGAGAGACGGAGAAACTACTTCATCACTTATTCAACGCAAAGTCAGGGATAACTTTTACTGGATTTTATGATCAACGATAGAAAGGAATTTTAGCTATACACGTAAGATCGCCTAGCTAAGTCAGAGGAAAAATGTAATTTGGAAAAAGCTTGTGGTCTCGGATGGTATCCCATCAAGTTTGAAGGCTGAGAAGAGGGTAGAGCTGGTTAACCAAACTCTTCAACTCTATTCTAAAGCGGGCAAATGCCAAACCATGGAGAAAGAGCATTTTGGTTTCTATTTATAAGAATACGGGAGATATTCAAAGTTAGCAACTACCGCCAGATTAAGTTAATGAGTCATAATGTAATGTAAACTCGTGGAGAGTAATAGAGCATCGACTCGTATATCACGAAGCGTGTGAGAACCAATTTGGTTTTACGCCGTGTAGATCCACAAATGTAAGCCATTTTCCTATTAAGAAACTCAATGGAGATCTACGGAGAAAAGAAGAAGGATTCCATATATGGTTTTCGTTGCAGAAAGCATATACGTACAAGTAAGTATCACGTTCCTTTCATGGTGATTGGATGAAAGACATTCATATAAAAATATATAAATATTATTACGATACGTGCATTTAGGAGCGTTACAAGTGTGAACAAAGAGGAAGGCTTATACTTGAGGAATTTCCTATAACAATGTCTACATTAAGGATCGGCTGAGCCCATACTCATACTCCTAAATGATGGATGAATTAACTAGCTTATATCCAAGATTTACATCCCACGCGTGTACTGTTGTTTTGCATTTATGTCATGTCCTAAATAATGAGGTGAGATGGAGTAAATCAAAAGCTAGAATTATGGAGAAACACTTTAGAAAGAAAGGCTTTAGGTTAAGTAGGTAAGCAGAATATACGACCGTAATTTTAGTCTGCAAGAGAGATGAAGGAGAAGTGAAACTAGTGTGGTGAGGCCAAGCGTTAACCATTTTAGGTATTTAGGTTCCATTTTCGGACGATGGGATGATAGACTAAGACATGTAACCCATAGTAATCAAAAGTTCCCATTTGAAACTGGGAAGTGCCAGCTTACCTGTGATAAAAAGATTCCTAATAAAATAAAGGGAAAATTTTATGATCTGCTAGTGACGATTGCTATGCTTTATCTGAACCCACACTAAAGTTGGCACAAATTCATACATTTAATGCAGAAATGATGTTAAGATGGATGGTCATACAAGATTGGACAAGATTAGAAATGAACATTATCCGGATGTAGCGCCGACGACGCCAGCACTCAATTGAAGATAAAATACTTGAAGTATGCTAAGATGGTTTGGACATCGCACTTTGGAGACCCCCATGTGCTCCACCGAAATGATAGTTTAGTCAGTCGGGCTGCAGAGTGCAAGTAGAGGTAGGCCTAGGACTACGTGGAGAGGTGGTGTCTACGACCTAATGTGATGTTAGATATCAGCTGGGATCTTACTTTAGAAATGTATACTGCAGACAAAGAATTCTATAGTCGACCCCGCTTTAGTGTAGCATTACCGTGATGTTTCTGGCTAAAAGGTTTACTTTCATTAGCTTTTTTGTTTGTAGTGATAATCGTCCCGCCTCCTAACATCCCAATCTCTCATAGAATTATTTGTTATTATTATTATTTATTTATGTATTTTTATTTTTTATTTTATTTCATTTTATCTCAGTTTATTTCATTTCATTTTATTTTTTTTTATTTTTTTATTTTTTATTTATTTTATATTCGGTGAATGCTTACTTAAAACAGTAGAAGTCCATATAAATGCTAATCTCTATCTAAGAAGCTTAGTTGTTGTTGTTGTGTTGTTGTATATATATATATATATATATATATATTATTATTATATTATATTATATATATAATACTGGTAATGAACAAAAGACCCTTCAAACTTTCACATATCCACAAAAAGTCCCCCCAAGTTTGCAATATCCCAATCAGTCCCTCCTTTTTGAAAATTTGACTTTTTAAACCTTCCATCCACTAACACCATCTCTTTTTTTTTACATGACCAAAATGCCGTTTGTGGATCTCATGATTAAGCCCTCCCCTAATGCATGAAAACTTTTCTTTGGGGCAAAGTGAAAATGTCCGAATGCCCTCAATTCAAAAAGCAACCTAATGGTGGTTCGAATCCCTGACGATGCGACACACCGGCCTTCTCCTTCAAATTCCGACCTCTGAAAACAGCTCATTATCTCCACGCGGGAACAGAGATCAATCAGAGGTTTTTTCTGACGCAGACAACCGTCATTGCCACCATCAGCCGAAAGTACTCCCCGCTTGTCATTCTTTGCTCCGAGATCAAAGTAAGCGGGTTTAGACGAACTTAAAGTCAAGCTACTAAGGTACAAAGTATGCTTGGGAACCTCTTGGGTGTCCATGATTCTTACCTTCTTTTCGCTTTGTTTTTTACCGGTTTGTATGCATTTGGGATGGAAGATTAAACATAATGGTGGCGATTTTGTGTTGTTGTTCAGCAAGTGGCTAGAACTTCGTACAAGAAATTTAGGGTTTAGGGTTTATTCTTTTTTTTTTTTTCCCTTTCTCGATTTAGGGTTTAGGGTTTTGGGTATTTGCGGATCGATTTTTGTACATTCCCTTACGAATGATGTCTACTGAAGTGTGTTGCCAATGTTTCCATATAAAATACATTCTTTCCGCTTATTCTCCAAAGTTTCCATTTAAACGCCTCTACAACCTTTCGTAATAAATCTCTCTCTTGCATTCACGGAAATATGTCGCCTAATCTAGTAAACTAGATCGCAGATCCGGAGACAAAGGCGCTATCGCCATCATCCCCACAGTGCCGGGTTTAAAGAAGGTCACATTCGGCCCCGTCGTTGGTCTCGCGTGCAGAACCCGTCTCAAATCATATGACCCTCTTTATGAGGATAAGATGTCAAGAGGAAATCTGCAAAGTAAAAAGTTCGCAAATGTTAAGCCGAAGTCCATCTCGTGTTTGCTAATATCAAGACGCATAACGCGATGACTACATGGTTACACTTGGCGATAATTGAATCATCGGCAGCGCATTTGAAGAACTTGACGCGCTTCAAGGACTGACCCAAACCCTCGCGACTCCACCGGCAATATCGCATTAATTCAACATTCCACCGCCCCCTGCCGGGCTTAACCGCCAAGATCCGGAATCAAGGCCACTCTAATGTAACCACACCACCGCCGGTATTGAATCCACCCACCGATCATGCGTGATAGTAAGGCATCAACATCGGCCACTAACGACCGGCCGTCATAACCGCTGAATTACAAACCTTCTGAATCCACCCATACAATTACCAATGAACCAACGCCACCACCCCAAGCTATCAACAACCGCGATCAACCACCGAAATGCGAGAGAAAAAGACGCGATCATGGTGGAGGATCTGAATAAGCAAAGGAGAAAACAATGCAAGTTAAGACAGACTTTATACAAAAAATTAAAAATCCTCCTAGTTTCATGCGGTACCGATTAATCCGGAGAAAAATAACAATTGGGATGTGATCTCAACCGCAGGATCGATAAAGTAAGTTTCTTTTCATTTTAATATTCAGTAGTTTTAGCTTAGAATAGTAATTTGTCGCTTAATATAACGAATTTCCATTTAGTATGCTCGTTTGTCATTTAATAAATGGTTTTTTCGCTTAATATCTTGGTGTTATGCTTTATTAAACTTGGTTCCCCGCTTAATGTCACAATTAATATTCAGCTTCTTCACCATTCGGGACAATTGTTTGAGGAACGAGTGGACATACACCACTCGACCATCTCAGAGCACGCTTTCGGGATGAAGCGATGGCCGCTGACGCATTGCCGTGGACGATATGTGGCCGACCGCCCCGAATCTATGGCCAAATCTCCTACCCTTACAAGAAGAACGGGCCACAATAAGCAGACCGCTGGCTTTTAATGTCGTAGTAATCGCTTCCTGGGAGATGTTGCCCTTAAGCTAATGGAAGGATGCACCCATGCATACACCGGCGGAGTTGGTTATTTTGCCCATAATTCTAAATAAACATTACCATCTCGCCGCTCGACAAGAAAAAGAAGCGGTATGTTCACTACACCTCAGCCGAAGCGCCGTGATACGGCAAACGCCTCGAAATGGTAAATAGATTAACTTTATTTTTTCTTTGAATTTTTCTAAATGGTCCTTAATCTTATATCAATTTTACTCTTCACGATTTGCATCCAAATGGAGTTGGGAGATTACTAACGCAGCGCATCCTACTTATAATCGACATTGTCCGTCGCTAAATGTAAGGCCTGGAAGTGTTGGCCAATCTATGTAATGTGGTTCATAGAGCAAATCCTCAAATGGCTTGAGAAGCTCCACCTCCCCCACATCGATGTATCGATGTTACGCTTGGCGCTTCGAGTACGATATTAATGGACGGCTTGAGGGTAAGGAAAACCTAAGCGCATTAAAGTCGGGATCGACAAAGCGTGTTAAATTTAGATTTTCGTTAAACAAACATTAACTCTTCTAATGGACATGGCATATGCCATCAAAGTATTGAATCCTAGATACAATCTTTATATATTAAACGGGAACGTATATGATATTAAAACGAAATGTCACATATTAAATGGTAACATAATATATTAAATGGAAAAGTTACATTTTAAATGGGAACATGAGATAAGTAAACATAAAAAGTGATATATTAAATGGAAAACTCATTAGCTTAAATGAAAGTAATAATCATAAATAAGAATGACAATCCACAAATGGGCATGAAGAGAAAATATTATAACATTAATTAACGCTCAACTAAAACAAAACAAACATAAAAGTGCATACAACACCAACAACAAAACAAAAAGATGAAAAATTTAAAACAACACAAGAAACATGAAATGCGAAATACAAGACATATCACGCGGATACACTAACGCCGCTGGTTGATTCAACGAAAAAGACGTAATATTTACGATGGTAATGAGGAGCCATGGCACATCAACCGCCTTCTTCAATGGTATCGACAATAAGGTCGATAGTGGAGCCGTTTCAACATGTGGTATATGGCACATACGCCGAAAGTCCACCTCCGCTTCCTCGCCAGTAATACGTTTGGGGCAGATCTGCGCGACAAACCAACCTTTACATGAAAACTTCAAGACCCCATCGCCGCCATATCTCGCCTTCCAGTATTGACGCCCACGAAGTCAATACAAGAAATTGCAAAACACGCCCCTCGCCTTTTATCCCGGCTTTACTACGCTAAAAGGTCTCCATTGACAACCTCGGCAGCGAGCGCGTGGCCTTTACATATTGACATACGGTTTTAAACGATACAAAACCTTTTCGTGAAAAATGATAAAAGGAACTCACGGGCAGTGAATGTTTGGTCGACTAACGGCCTCTGACTCACCGAGACAGAGAAGGAACGTAACTCACTTCGCTCGTGAGAGGAATGGATGGCGATATATTTCTCACCAAATGCAGACAAAAATGGAACAAAAAGAGAACAAACTGGGCTTGAAGAAGAAAAATCAAAAAGCCGGCAACGGGTACAAAACCCAGGACAAGATGTTGAAAAGGTGTAGCAAGATGTGATGGGTAGAAAAGTTAAGTTTGAAAAATGTTAGCTTTGATTTGGCGGAAAAAAAGCAAAGATACTTTGAGGGCAAAATGGGTATTATTAGTAAACGGACCTGATTTTGAGTCATGGCTAATGTGGGACTAATAAGGAACAAAACCAAAAGGTAGGGACCTAATGCAGGTAACCCGCTCTATCCGGAGGGACTGTCTAGGAAGTTTGCAAACTTTCAGGGACCTAAAAATAATTGTCCCTATATAATATGATATTATATAGTATATATAGTATAATATTATATAATATATATTATAATATAATATTATATATATAATATTACATATATTATAATATATAATATATATTATTATTATATATAATAATATTATATATTTAATAAAAAACATCATAAATATTTTGAAAATTATTTAACTATAAATAAGTCGAAAAAAATATACCTAGTTTTTCTTAAAATAATATTATATATATATATATATATTAAAATATCCTAATATTGAATATTTTAAATTAATTTAAAATATTTTAATTAAAATTCACATTTAAATCAATTAATTTATTTTAAAAGATTTAAATTTATTTGATCATTAATTTTTCTCTTAAAAATATTTAAATACCTATAATGTTTCAAAAATTGGTAACCCCACCACTCACAAAGATGATAAATATATCCTTTCATCCAATCCATCTTTTATTACAAACAAACATAAAAAGTGTGCATCCACTTTCTACATCTATCACTTTTAAACAACCAAACACAAAAAATACCCATCACTTTTAACTCTTCATCCAGTAACTCACCATCCTTGTAACTCTCCATCCGTGAATGGAGAGTTACAAACAACCAAAAAGCCCCTAAAAGGCAACATAGAACACAAGCATTTTTATTTTTATTTTTTCATGGTTATATTGTGAGATAAGTATGTGAAAATCGGATGTAATTGGGGTTTGAATTGAGAGTATGTTGGAAGTGTTGTTTTATCTTGTTAATTTTAATTTTTATTTAATGGTTGATCTAAATAAATAGCTGTTATTGTTCACAATATAAAATGCAACAAGTTTGTTGGAATGACCCTTTTGTTTGGATCAAAATGAAATAGTTGAAATTGAATTTTAGGATCAAAATGTAAAGTTGTCTCATTTTTTATTTTTAATTATTATAAACTAAAATACAAAAATTTATATATATATATATATATATATATATATTTTCTTGAGATATGTATTTTTAAAAAAATAATAATATATTTATATTTAAAAATTGCAGGAAAATTATTCTTATCTTAAACAGTTAAAACTGACCAAACAGACTGCACGTGTACAGACTACACGTGTACACTTGAGGAGCATTTAGAACGTGATAGTTATGAACGGCCCAGATTGAATGCGGATCAAAGGAACCGTCTTTGAGATTAGCGACAGATGATCCGTATATAAGGAGGGCTGCAGGCTTCGGAGAACCCGTGGGTTCTTGGCTCCGACTTCGCCATTAATGGCGGACCTTCCACAAAGCTCACCACGAATCCCGCTATCAAACCCATGCCTTCATCTTCTCTCAAGCAAGGAAGCCTCCGGTGACGGTGAGGGATCTCGGCATCCTTTTTCGACTCGTTCTTGATCCCTAAATCTCCAGAATTTCCCCTATATCTCTTTTTCTTTTGATTTTGTTTTGCCCTAGAAAGATGAGTTCCTTGGATTTTTCGAATGGTTTCCTTCCGAACGATCTAATAGTCCAGATTTTATCAAGATTGCCCGTCAAAACCCTCTTCCGATGCAAACTAGTGTGCAAATTTTGGTCTAGATTGCCCTCTGAGAAGTATTTCATCGATCTCTATTTCCAGACATCGTCGAAGAATCCAGCGTTGTTGTTAGAAATCATACATACTTTGCGAACTAGATCCAGTTATGTATGTGTGGATCGGTCCTGTGGGGTTTTGGGTGTGTCTTTGGATTTCTTGAATGATAGGGTTAGGATCAGAGCTTCTTGCAATGGTTTGTTGTGCTGTGCTAGTATTCCGAATCGAGGAGTTTACTATGTTTGCAATCCAATGACTAGAGAGTTTAGATTACTTCCTAGGGCTAGAGACAGACCCTTCACTAGATGCCAGCCTGAGTATGAAGCCACACTCATTGGATTGGCTTTTGACCCCAAGAGTTGGAAATTCCATGTAGCTCTTGCGGGGTTTTACCGCCCTTTCAGCCACCGGCCTCATGACCAGTTGGTTTGTCTGGTTTTCGATTCTGACACCAATGTTTGGAGAAGGTTTGTTACTTGTCAGTATGAGGAGTTCACACATATGAATCGAAACCAATCGGTGTTTGCCAATGGCTTCTTGCATTGGCTGACCTATAGTTGTTCTCATGTCCTTGCGCTTGACTTGATAGATGAGGTTTGGCTGAAGATACCTTTGCCGGAAGAGATAGTGACTGGTGGATTTGCATCTAGGGTTTATCTGTTAGAGTTGGAGGGAGAAGTGTCTGTGATTCAAATGTTGGGGTGTTGGATGAATACATGGGTTCTGAAGGATCATGTGAGGGAGAAATGGATTTTGGTGGATAGAGTGCATCTCAGGTGTATCAGGGGATTTGCAGCGAATGTGTTTCCGATGTGCCAGACTAGTGATGTGGTTTTCTTAGCAGCTCAGAGGAAGGTGTTGACATATGGTCGGAAGGATAAGATGTGGAAGGAGGTGTATGTTAAGCAAGATCCTCCTACCTATCCATTGTGGTTCTCAGCGCATGCTTACCGGAGTGCACTTTTCCCATGCCATCAAGGTGAATAAATTTTCTTGAAGAATATATTATTGGATGCATATCCCAATAGTGTATTAACATTGATATGTCCATATCTATGTTGTTGTTGTTGTTGTTGTTATTGTTGTAAAATAGATAGGTGTATATAAACCATTTCTAGCTTTTGATAATTTCTTGGTTACCTTAAGTTTGTATTTAGTGCTATTTCGGTTTCTATCTTTTCCATTCATGAGCTTGTTGAAGATATATGTGGATGATTGAAATGATGGAATTGATCTTCTTCATTCTTTGGCCATTCTACACTAACTTTTACCGGCCTTGGTTTGTATTTAGTGTCTTCATCCCTTTGGATTATTTCAGAGGGTTTATTGTTTGCAACTTTTGCGTAGGTGTTTGTGTGTTCTTTTGCTTGCTGTTATTACTCTTGATGAACAAGTACATAGTAAATGGGTGAGAAGTAGTGAGAAGTATAATTATTTTGTGAGAAAGGCTATAAGAAATTCCTTTTGACCCACTCAAGATTTGCTGCAGTTCTTGCAAGAACTGCTCTGTTATCAAACTTGTTTTTTTTAAAAAATCTTGTGTTTTTTGTTCCAGGCCATTAATTTTAGTCCAAATTTCATTCTGTAGTAGAAGATTGATTTCTGATTTGGTCTTTAAAATTTGGTAACTACCTGTGAAAGGGGGAGAATCGGCTTTTGATGACATGAGTTGTCTGCATAAACTTACTTTTGTTCTTTTGAATGAGAATTGCCTGTGAATAACAACCAATAGTCTTTCATTAGCTGCTGTGTTTACTATACCAGGTCTTAATACTAGAGTTTTCGTTCAAATTACATAACTTGATATGTGGTTGTTTTAACATAATTCAGCAATTTTGTGTTAACGTGCAGAAATGGCTTTTGTTCTTAGAAGAGAGACCTGTGCAGACTTTTTTTTTTTTTATAATTATTTTTTATTGAGTGAGAATTGCTTGCCATAGTGACTGGTTATCTAATTGCATGTAGTCCTTCAAGTGCCCAAATTAGGTTGCATCACTGGTTCTGTTTTGAACTTCAAAATTTGACAACCATCTACTAAAAGAGGCAGAAATGGCATCTGTCTCCATGAAACTACATTTTCTGATGTGTGAGAATTGCTGCCAAACCAACGGCAATGAGGCCTATTGGTATTTGATTCCTTGTTAAGAAAAAGGTCTTTGTTAAGAGAAAGGGTTCAGGGTTATATAGATCATTCGAGATTGAATCTTCACTCTTATAAGATGAGGGTCAGACGTGATGATGTGCTCATGTGGGTTATCCGAGATTGAACTACTACATCTGTCATGTTTTTGACTTTCCTCATTGGGGGCATTTGTCGCCTTTGTCCCAAAAAAATAAAAAAAACTGCTACCAATGGTGATATATATAAATACATGCATATGTTGCGTTGTTGGGTATTTTCAATGGGTTCAAAACATCCATGTGAATCCTGAAAACCTGACATCAGTCTTATTTTATTTTTTCTGCAGCACTCTTGGACTTGATAAGCATATATTGTTTTTTAATTTGTTTATCATAAACCCTCCTTTTCAAGTAAATCTTTATTTTCTAAAATATCCAGTAAATATAAACAAAAACAATAACTTTACCAGATTTTATAATATATTAACATAGCATATGTTTGCTTCTTCAGCCCAATGTATCATATATTCTTTTTACCATATCACAACCAAGAATGTCACATATTTGCTGCTTGCAAACGTTAATTGCTCATAATGATGCAAAGGTTAACTATAAAAGAAAAACCTCAGTTAATGCACCCTTTTTTAAGAACAAAAAAAATCACAAAATAGGTATTTCAATGGAAGTATGGAACGAACCCCGCCTGCTTATAGGATGCTTCCGACCCTGTGCTCTCTCTGATCAAAGTTCATGAGGGTCACAATGTCTGAAATCTCTTTTGGCATTGATCCAGTAAGTACCTTTCCTCATCAACAGCAAAATTATGAGCATACCAAGCAAAATGGAGAAACTATCCAACTTAAAAGCCAACAAATGAATCATATACATACCTCATGTCCAGTTTCAGTGATGAGAACCTCATCCTCGATTCTTATGCCTATTCCCTGATACCTGCAGCAAACACCAATCAATTGTGTAAAGAAACTACAAGCAGGGGGCTATTGAATACAATCAGCTTATAAATAAATCGCTTCAGTTATAGTGGCTTCATGAATACCAACCTCTCTGGCACATCACAGGAGGAAGGGATATAAACACCAGGCTCAATTGTTATCACCTGGTACATAACAGCAGGTTCAATATTTTGTTCAACATTAGAAAGCTAGAATCAAATGTGATTAATTGTTCAAAGTTACTATGCAATGAAGGTAATTGTTTAAAAGGGAACCTAAATCACTTACAACACCTGGCTGCAAAGCGCGGTCATTCTTGACAGTAGCTGAGTCATGGACATCCATTCCTAAATAATGACCTGCACCACATGAGAGAGTGAGATCCCTAAATTTATGGATCAATGTAATATTTCAGACCCTGCACTATGTTTCTTTAACCAGCAAAATAAAACAAGATGAAATGTAACTGAAGAGGTTGGATCATTGTAATAGATGTTCATACCTATGGAAGTTGGATTCAGTTTATGGTATGAATGAATGCTTGAATCTTTCAGAATACCCATCTTCCCAAGTCCTCTCCGTAACATTTGAACCTGTATTTCCCATGCAGTTCAGAGAACAAATAAAATCCTGAAGCTTCCACATGTTATAATCTTGGAATGGTTGAAACAAACATTTAGCTTAATGGACAAAAGTGCAATCAAGCCTAATTTTCAATACATGCTGACAAGCATAATTCCAGCTCTCTGTTTGTTTCTCAAGACCTCTATATGGACTGCCAGACAACCTCTTTGGAGCGAAGTGTTCTATGCCAATAAAAAATTATGTTTGAAAGTTGGTTACCTCACTCCCTCTCACAAGGATAAGTTGAGGGTTTAAAGCACACCTAAAACATGCTTCTAGTGGCTTGTCCATATTTATCCAAAAAGAAAAAAAAAGAAAAAAAGAAAAAGAAAATAATAATAACCATATGAATAAAAAGAATTAGCGCCTATTGATTTTTCTCAGGGAATTAGACTCTTTTAACTTAAAGACAAGATTTCTATATTTAAGGGATGATAATGAAAATAGGAGAAAAAGAAATTTCGAGTTATAAGGGCATCATTGTAAAATTTTAATAGACTCTACTAACTTCAAGTAAATGATAATGCCAGTTACTTTATACGCACACAAAAGCATGATTTGAAAATTATGATTTGCGGGCCTACCGAAAAATTGTGTATTTGCTGAATGCTCACACCTGGTTTGCAGAGCTTGACACACTCCTTGTTGGTCTCTAAGATGAGATCATACAGTGATTCCTGAAAATTAGGACATAGGAAAAATTAACTTAGTGGCTTGCAATTAATTTATCTGAACTGCAATAAAAATGATATGATATAATGCTAAACAGAGGAAAGCAAAACATAACACAACAACATTGACCAGGTAAGTGAAAGCCGATTGGTTGTCACCATAACAAACTTATTTACCATGCTTCTATAAGTCCATTAAATATGTAATTTACACAAATCAAACAACAATTATAGTTTGTAGAATTGTTGCTCATTTACCTGATAGTATCAAGAATTTGAGTAAAAGAGAAGAAAGAAGATCAAAACCAAACCATGTGAACTCTAGCGAATATTGATGATGCATGACAATTATGGACTAAACAAAATAGAACAAGGATAATATAGGAGAGCAATGAGAGGAATGCCAGGGAACATGAAAAAAGTAAAATCAAAGGCATTGGTATCATAGAGATCAATGAGTTCCCTAGTTAATGTTAGAAAAGAAAATGTAACTCCAACCTGAGCAGAGGAAAAGCTACCACAAGGTGGCCATGTTCGAGTCAGGTCACTCAGATAACCATGAAATTCACATCCAATGTCCATCAATACAAGCTCCCCAGCTCTGATCTATCGAGCTATAACCCATTAGCCAATTCTGGATATTTGATAGTTGATAACTACATGTGAATCTAAAAATATAGAAATTACCTTCTGGTCATTTCGTGAATAGTGTATAACACTCGCATTTGCTCCACCACCAACCACAGGATGAAAACTTGCAAGATCAAATCAAGACACAAAACATAATCAAGAAAATGCTCCATTCATATTTCAAGTTAGTCTGATCTACATCAACCAAAGAAAAATTAATAATATGCAAAGCAATGGAATTTCATTTTTACTTAAGGAGCAGCTTTATGCCCAGGGCAAAATTGAAACTTGTGGACAGATAATGGTTATTAAGTGTGTAATAAATGAAAGCAGCACCACCTCCGTGCTCACCATGGCCACCTTAAAGAAACTCATGAAGAGCTTAAATTGCTACATTTCTCCATCAGACTTTACACATCCCTTGACCATACAAGCTACATACTTTGGAAGCAAGGAAAACTTGTTCCGCTTAATTATTACACTTTGGAAGGCTACATGAAATAAAATCTAAACTTTGACTAGAAAGCATGGAGTCCTATATATGCGAATAACAAATCAATGACCGAAACATGAAAAATTTTCACTAAGTCACACGAAACCGAATGACATCTACATCGAAACATGAAAGGAAAAAAGGGGCAGCCCAAAATCAACATTCCTAACCTCAGGACAGCTAGGAATAGGCTAATGAATTTCTACTTGAATTATTTGATACAAAAACTACTATCTAAATGAACATAAGTGCAAATATCTTACCTCAAATACCTAAAAAGTATGGTGCTGATAATTATCATGTTCTAATTATTAATTTCCATAAATACATGCTCCATGTAGAATTAATATAATGAATGTCACTGCTCAAGGGGGGAAAATACTTACGCCATTCTCTGTGCACCTCTCATTTTGCATTCATATTCAACTTTAGCGGCTAGCTTGCTTTCTTCTGGAGATGTCCTTGAAAGTAACATTGTTTGCAAAAGAGACTAATCAAGGAAAAGAAAGATGGAAATGATCATATAATAAGTCATTAAAATTGATACTTCACAGTCAATCATATGGTTCTAAATTTCTAACAAAAATACATGCAACATAACCGGCATTTTAATAGGTCTAACATTAATATGCCATTTAGTAACAGAATATGGTATTCAAATAATACATAAAGACACAAAGAATAATTGGAGCAATTTATTGTTCACATTGGGTACTCAGTTCTATTTCCTCAATAATAGTCCTCACTAGGCTATTTTCTGTAAAAGTAAACTTCCATTATATCTCAAAAAACAAAAGAAAGGTTCCATTTTAGAAGGTTAAAGAACATCGGAACAAGTTATCTTTTGAGTAAACTTGATAAAAAAGAACTCTCATATCATGTGTCTACAATTTAGCAATATGTATGACCATTTTTTATCCACAGAACAATGAGAATATAGAAGATGAATTTCTTTGAAAAAATATCGAGCTAAATGCAGTTTGACATGCTGGAAAATATATAAAAGAAGGGCCCTTGTTATTCAAGTCCAATAAGAACTGTTTGGAGTACACATATTCATATATTGTATGGAACTATTCATTTTTGTATGTAATTGTTCATTTTAAAGGAGAGGTAGTTTAGGGATTCCAGGGTTTAAAATGGGGAAAATGTAGTCAAACAAAATAAAAAAGGCTTCATTGGCAGATTTTATCAAACTAGTGGGTGTTTTTGAATATTTTTGAAAAGGGTTGGGGTTTTTTTTGTATTTTTGCCAAAAAAAGGGGAGGTGAATCTGTCTTTATCCTTTTTAGCCATAGAAGTGAGAATATTGATGTTTTGAGTGGAACAACAATTATCATAGTTGATGCAAACTTTAATTCAAGTAAAACTGGTTAGAGAAGCATCACTAACCTGGCAAGCAATTGAGGCCGATTGTCTCATCAAATTAACTTCAGATGATGACTTCACCCACCGCAGTTCATGAGTAATGTATGAAAGATCTTTAACTTTATTGTTGTGATCCAACTTACGGAAGGCCTCAAACTCCGTATAAGATGGCAAAGATGTTTTCACATTATGGTACACTTTGGGGGCCTGACTAATTATTCCTGGAAGGATCTACACCAACATTTGCAAAATATTAATAAATAAATCACACAACCTATCTAGATAGACAAGAAATGGAAGTGCTCAAATTTCATCCATCATAGATCTACTTTGAAGAAGCTAAATCACACCTACTACCATAGAATAACTGCTATATTTGAGGCAAAACAGATCATCAGTGCATGCCAGTGGAGAATTCACAACGAATTCTGACATGAGAGAAGTTATTTCTTGATGACTTGGAGTTGAAATGTCAGTTGGACCAGAATATTCTCTTAGTTGGGATCAATTGAAAGAATATAAGGGTAAAACATTGTCAGGAACGTAGATTCACATGATGACTTTATCTATCACAGTTCAGAAGTATAGTATGAATCATCCATTTTTATCAAATTATCACTAGTTTGATAAGAGGATAATAAAGGATGAAGGTTCATACTTGTGTTAAATTTGTATTATTCATCAATATGGCACATTTTGAGGTAAGTTAAGTTACCTATCTCTAAATAGTGCAAAATACATAAATTTTTTTGACTTAAATAGATTTTGCATGCATATACATACCAAAATGATATCTTGTTAAGAAAATCAGCTGTCTATCAATTAGGAGGTAAGGCAGGTGCTGAAATGGGTGACCTAGAATCAGATTGGTGGTTTGCCACTCCTGATTAATAAAGAATTATCAGGCAACCAATGCATGTCCAGGCACTTGGCAACCACTGTTAATTTACCAACCTCAGGCATTTTGCTCATGGGAAATGCCTTGTCAGCCTTAAAATAATCCACTGCTGCATCAGTTCCAGCAATCTGACCTTGCCAAGTCACATCCTAAAAGACAAAGCAAAACAGTAGATATTGCCATAAATTTAGCTTCTCAAGACATGATATGCATTGCTAAATGCAAATATATTACACATTGCCAAAAGATAAGACCTACCACAGTAATCACCTAAAACTTCAAATAAACCTCATTTAATGGATAATATCTAAATATAATTAAAAATCATATATGAATGTTGTGATAACGAGGAATTATTGTTTCCAATGCTCAAGTTGTAGACTAATAGCTGATAACACAAAAGAGCAAAAAATAGATAATCCAGTAAATGTTTATATTGATCTCACCAAAATAATAATAATAATAATAATAATAATAATAATAATAATAATAATAATAATAAATAAATAAATAAATAAATAAAATTGTTGCCATTCAATGACATCAAAATATAGCTATTTGCTACATAATTCATTCAACGAATTAAAAAACTAAAAATCCAATAAATGGATTTGCATTTTGAACTACTATTTGCAAGACAGAAAGAGCAACATAATAAGATAAAGGTTATGTACAATATATATATATATATATATAGGATGCTGATAGCATCCGACCGGCCGCAACACTATACAGTTGCGGCCGACCTCCCATTTGGCCCCTTGGAGCATGTTTAAAGGATTTCTAACGATATGGATGGGAAGAGCATCGAAAAATAAGTTAGTCTATCAATTTTCATACAATTTGGTCCTACCACTTAACGGTTGAAATTCTGGACCGTTCAAATTCCTATAAAATAAGAACCGTTAAATAGGAGGACCAAACGGTTACCAAATTGTATGAAAATTGACAGACTAACTTATTTTTCGATGATTTTCCCATCCATACGGTTGAAAATCCTTCAAATATGCTCCAAATGACGCATTTGTAGATGCGATAAAGCGGTAGGCCGTACCTTATCACGTCTCTATATATATATATATATATATATATATATATATATATATATATATATATATATATACATCATTTCACAGTATTAATAACAACTTTCAAAATACAGACTAAAATTGAACATTATGTCTAACTTATCACTGAAACCTGAGATACAATCAAAATTCTATAAAAGTCATCTAACATCATTCAACCATTTCCAAAAAAAGACTAGTCATATAAAGAATTGAAGTACAAGTAAGACTCAAAATATTTGAACAAGCAAATGAAATGAATGGAGACAACGCAAATTCAATAAGAATTGTCATCTGATTCTGATCACAAGAAAAATAGTCTAAACAAATCCTTCAAAAGAGTAGCTTGAGAAAACCATCAAAATTTGATGAATAGCAACATGTTATTAAAGCAAAACTATGTTTATAACTTCATACATAATCTCAAATCACAAAAAAGTAAAAAAGAGAAGCATGAAAATTCGGTGATTAAAAGAAAAACCATGTTTATGCATCTCATCCCAAGCAAGTAATGGCTTACTTCAGGAACTGAATCTGGCATAAACATACATAAGCCATGTTCATCACTTAAAACGGCTACACCACCAGGTTGTGTACAACCAGTAATATAAAGGTAATCAGCATCTTGCCGGAACGGATATGGCACCACATCTGTCATCATTTTTACAGGGGCAGATGCAATTATAGCCAGGCTCTTCTCTGGAAGCAGCTCCAGAAGTCGTTTTCTTCTAGAGATGTATTCATCACATGAGATTCCTGGGGTAATCTCCCATTCTGCAAGTAACTAAAAGGTAGAAAATTCATGATCAAAGAAAAGAACACAATCCTAATGCAGGGGCAAAGAACTTAAGCTTTAAGGAAGTACCTGAGGGTGAGATAAGGAAGTAGGCTGTCCAATATCAACAATTCTCTCAGTGGCATATAAAGAGCATTGCATGGACTTATATAAAGGATACAAAGCTTGGGGCTTAACCTACAAAACAATAAACTTATGACAATCTAAATGGAAGTAATCCCTGCTAGAAATTTCAAGTCAAGCACCAAAAACAACCAAACATGTTTCGATTTCTTAAAACTAATCAATTTGGAATGTGAGACAAGATCATCAAAATGAGGCCTAAATAACTTAGGAGGGAAAATGCCATTTCTTGGAGTCCATAAGAATAAAATGGACTAAGATGGCTACCAACCTCCAAACTGATTAGCAGAAAACTACAACATCCCACCTGCTTTCACCCCTCAAATAAAATTAAGGTCTTCCTATGGCAAGCATGCCCTCTTGGATCTCTTTGTATCACTACTTCATTCTATTTCGTTTAAACCAATTGAAAGAGAATGCACAGATAGATTCAAATTCGAAATAAAAAAAACAGCGCACAAAAAGAAAAACCCTAATATAGCTCATTAGCTATCACCAGCACTGATGAACAAATACATCTTCAAATATGCATAAAACCAGAGAAAAAAACATCTATATAGACCAAGCTCGACTACAGGTACCAAAATTGCTCAATATCTCAAGATACGCCAAAAGGACCCATAAGGATCCACTAGTATTCCTCATAGCCCATTCACAGCAATGAATTGATCATAGTGCTTGCAAACAATCTAAATTAAAGCAGAAAATCCAAGAAAATATAGAAAACTAAATCCCGCGCATTTTCGCGAGAAAAACAAAACTCAGACAGTGAATCTTGATACAAATGATAGCGAGACATTGCTTCAAGGGTTTCAGAGAGATTTGAATACCTTTTGGCCCGCGATGCTCCTCATCAACCCTCTTCTCAGGCACTGCACCGCCATGGCCGAGCTCCCTCTCTCCCTCTCTCCCTCTCTCCTGAGGCTGCGACTGAGTACTGACCTCTACTCGAGAGTGTTATATGACGGTTGCGTTTTCTACAAGCTAGAGGGTTTATAACTATCCATCATCACCGTCCGATTAAAGGTTAGAGAGATCTGAACGGTGTTGTGCCTTGAGATCATAACTCGAAATCTCACCGGTTCGATTGCCTCGGGATCGACACTCTCGAGTACGAAGGTTTTCCTTTCCCAAAACGCCCCTTATCCACTGCCTCTTCCCAAAACGCCCCCAATAATTTCCCCAGGCCATGGAGCTCGCACTCATGGCGTCCTCCTCCTCTCCAGCCCATCTCCTTCCACGAGCTCTCTCCCATTTTCTGCTCCAAAGAGATAACCATATCCCCATATACTCGAATTGGCTATCTTCTCATAAGATGCATCTCAGCGAGAGAAACAGGAGCCTGGTTGTTGCCGGGGCGAAGAAGAAGAAGAACAAGAGTGATGAGCATAGCTTTGTTGCGAGGCCCGATGAGGCCACTGGGCCATTCCCTGAGGCCGTACTCCTTAAAAAGGTTCCATTTTTGTTGGAATTCTTGCTTCTTTCCATGAGTTTTTATGCGAATGGAGTGTTGTAATAGTTCGGATACTGATTATGTATAGAAGTTTCAATTTTACTTATTATTTTTCCATTTGGAGTGAGAAATGGAAATATGGAGAGATACTTGGATTCATATCCCTTTGATTTAAACCATAGAATTAGTGACTGTTCTTTGTGATTTATGATGTTGTTGTTCATAGAGGTATTGTTATCATTTAACTGAGTAGTTGAATTGGTATCGTGGGTTTTAATGTGATTTTTTTTTTTTTTTTGGGCTTATGAAGAAAACTAAATCCAGAAGGTGCATATTGCCAATTGAAGATTAAATAAGAGAAGGGTATTTAGGATGGTTTGGATATAAGGGTATTTAAGATGGTTTGGACATATGTGCCGTGGACTCCTAGATGTCTCGGTTTGAAAATGTGATAGTTTAATAATGAAAACAAGAAAAGGGATAAAGGTAGGCCAAGGAATACGTGGAGATATATATTAGATATTGGTAGGATCTTTGTTTTTAATGAAATTTACGTGGAGCAGGAGAATTATATAGCCGTACATCTAGTATGGATAAAGGCTTAGTTGTTGTTGTTGTTGTTGTTGTTGTTGTATGAAGAGAACTAAATCATTGAAGATGCATCCCTTCTGCTTGTTATCTTTCTAGCAATTCTAAGATTTATGATGTTGTTGTTCATAGAGGTATTGTTAGCATTTAACTGAGTAGTTGAATTGGTATTGTGTAATGCGGAGTTTTTTTTTTCTTTTCTTTTGGCTTATGAAGAGAACTAAATCATTGAAGATGCATCCCTTCTGCTTGTTATCTTTCTAGCAATTCTAAGATTTATGTTGCCTTTTGTTTCTTTTGTCCTATATACGCAATTGTCTTGAGAGAAAGTTACTAGGTTCCTTGCTTGTTTTTCATGCTCTTAAAATGATTTTGAGCCCCCCTTTTTTTTGTCTGGTGATTTGTAGAAAGTTGTGAAAGAAGATGGTAGTGTTGTGCCTGAATTTGCTGATGCTGAAGAAGGTCAGTATTTTAACCAGGGTGTTTTCCCTTTAAATAGGTTAATTTTCTTGATAAAATGAGAAATCAAATTGTGAGTGAGTCAACATATTATCAAGTAATTGATTTGATTGTGATTTTGCAGAGAAGTTGTATGAGTTTCTCAGCCTTCAGCTGGAGAGTGATTTGGATCTTGAAAGAAGTAAGAGCTTCTTTTGAAGTTTGCATTTCTGAAGGTTTTTGTAGTCATTGTTCAACCTGTTAATTTCTTTGAATAAACCATACTTTATGCTGTTCTTCCTTTTCTTGGATAACATGCTTGACAGAATGAAAATAAATGTTTTGTAGAACATGATTTCTGTGAAAATGGGTCTATTATCCTTTGGTATCATTCTCTTTTTCATTTTTGTGGTAACTTGACATCAATAGAAGTGCTTGTACAAGAAAAAAAAAATCTGCATAAAATTTATTGGTATTTTAAGCCCCCTCAGCATTTTCACACTCTACATGAAATGTGAGTTTAGTCTATAGCTATTTCTTTCTCGGGGAGCATCCCACACTCATGGGAAAGCAGATACGGCATCCAGAGAATTCGTATTATGGTAGACCTCAAGGAACAGTCTGTGACTATCTCCTTGTAATGCTGGAAAACAGAAACAACTAGGATATCGACAATTTCCTCAATTACATAGGAACTTGAACTGAGAATTTGCAATCTTGCTGGTGGTTGTTTCCCTTTGCTTCTGGAGTTTCTAACAATGAAACAGGAGAATGTGAATACTTTTGGATGGAGTGCTGCATTTTAATTAGGGATGTTTCAAAGCTCTAGTCAAAACCATGAGATTTAAATTAAAATTGATATTCCTGCATCAATGCTGTTTTTGGCTGAATCATGCTTAGTTTACGCAACATGCAATTCATTTGCGCAAATATGTAAAAATAGAATTGCATATTCCTTTTGGCAAACCTTTTACTATTGGTTCGAATTACATTGTTTCTTCATATTGGAAGGTGTTCAGTTAGAGTTCGTGCAAACATTTCCATGTCCTTTTAGATCCTGATCTTTGAAATTGTAAGATTTAACTTTTGTTTCTCTAGATGTATAGAGGAAGGAATCAGAAGTTCCGATCTTTGTTTCAGGTTTGAATTAGAATGCATAAATTATGATTGTTAACGCTCAAATTTATTTATGCCAGTGCGCCACTATGAAGTTGTCTATTTGATTCATGAAGACAACGTCGAAGAGGTTCCAAATGTCATTTCAAAAGTTGAAGGTGCTCATCATGTTTCCTTATTAATATCTCATCAGAATGCTTGAATTTCTTATCTGTGGCTTTTGCTACATCTATTTTTTTAGAGTTTATCAGAGAGAAGAAAGGCAGGATTTGGAGGCTGAACAACTGGGGACTTCGGAGACTTGCTTACAAAATTAGGAAAGCAAAGAGTGCTAATTACATCTTGATGAACTTTGAGCTAGAAGCAAAATACATCAATGACTTCAAGAGCATGCTAGACAAAGATGAGCGGATCATCCGGCACCTGGTGATGAAGCAAGACGAAGCAATCACGGAGGACTGCCCTCCGCCTCCTGAATTCCACACCTTGCGATCACATGGAATGGATGAAGACGACGATGATGATATCGATGCTGAAGATCAAGATTGGGAAGACGAAGATGACGTTGATGACTATGATGATGACAATGAGAACATTATCATTGTCAACAATGATGATGATGTCGATGATCAAGGAAGTCCAAATAGAAAGCTGAAAACCCTAGAGGCTGAGCAAATAGCTAGGTAGTTTGCTAACTTCATCAGAGGTGGCTCTTCCGACACACTGTACTGTAATTCGGAGAGGATCTAATCCCGCATTGTTTGAATGCGTGATTTCAATGTACGTCAAATGCTTTGCATTCCTATTGGTGTCGAACTAATTGTTGGATGATATTGCGAATTGAAGATGTCGTGAAGTGTTTTTTACTGCTGACCAAGGTAAGCTAGTTGCCTTTTCTAGAAGAACCGCTTTTAGGTCAATTTTTCGTCGAATCCCATAATAACTATGATGGAGTTGACTTGTCTGACTTGGTCAAATATCTAGTTTCAGCGTATTATATGGATTCTATTTTACTGAGAAAGTTAAGCTGATATAGTAAGAGACCATGCTTCTTTAAATTCAAATTTATGTAATTAATTGATAGACTATTATTCACACTACTTGAAATTATAAGATGATTTGGATAATTTGATGATTGTTGTATGTATATATATATATAAGTGGTCAAATGTATCTTTAGTTAAGCTCACTGTCACTGAGATGCTTACTTCTGCAGAGAAGGGTGCACAGCAGCACACTGATGAGTGATCTTTGGAATTTAATGAATAATAATAAATTATTTCCAACTTGACAGATAATTAAATAATTGTGGATCATTCATCAAATATAAAACTTCTAATAATTGAAATTCTCAATAATTTGAAGTATTTATTAGAAATTAAATATTTTTCATTGGGGACACACCATCACCATTTAAAAAAATTCATAGAAGCAGCATCCCATAAAGCAAGAATGCTATTTGTAAGAATAAAATAATATCACATGGTATAAGAATCTTTCTAAAATTTATAATAGCAAATAAGACAAAATGGACCTTGCTGTCTATAATATTATTTATCAATGAAAAAAGATAAAAAAACAAGAAATAGTTTTTTTGTGGTGAAAAAGTTCAATGTATGTATTCAATTATTAATATATTTTTTTATAAAAGAAATCCTCATGTTGCATTAGATTAAAAAAGAAAATCAAAGTGGTTCAATGGTAGTTACTAAACAAGAAATAAATTATTAAAAAAAATATTCTCAATGCGCATCAAAAGAACCTAAAAACTTAAATTATTAAAAAAATAAATAAATTGTAAAATTAAATCCTAATACGTATTTTTTTTAAAAAAAGAATAAACCATATTCATTAATAAGGTGTAGTTATAGTAGCAGTAGTAAGTGTCAATTCAACATTATATGAGTTATATGGCATATCATTATGTTGGTTCGCCTTTGTTGCCGATCCATTCCGTAGGGTTGTGTTCAGGTCGAGTCATATCATCCTCGAAGTTTTTGTTTGGTGGTGGTTGTTGTTCCTCTTCCTCTTCTTTTGTGAACTCCAGACTTCATTTGACAATTAATTCCACAAGCAACATTTTTGGCCTTTTAGAGTTATGAGCTGCATCAAACCAAAAAAATATAAGAAAATTAATAACGCGGATAAGTTTGTTTCCATCCATACACTCCATCATAATAAGTTTTCATTTACATTTGTTATTTTTTGGAATATTAAACAATCATTTTGCATATTTACTAAATATTCAATTTGAGGTGATAAATACCTTTTGTTCTTGGATACCTTCTACTGTTATACATAATAAACAAAAAAGTAGGTAGATAAGCAATAATACAACATATTCTTTTATTGAATATAATTGAAAAAAAAAGGAAAATTAAAACATACATAGCACATGTGCAAGAATATAAAGAAACAACAAATGAAATAATTGATCAAATAATGCAATGCAAACATCCAAAGACAACTTTGTCCTGTCATTCATGAAGATCTCATTGTAAATAAGTAAAAATAGCTTACAATAGGAATATCCTTGTCTTTATTTATGGGAACCATTTAAGTTAAATCGTTCCAGAGGTGTATATATGGTTCCCCTCCGTACGGCGCCAATCAGTTGGGAATCTAAACAACCCTGTAAATCCAAAGAAAATATTAAAAAAAAAAAGCAAAAAAAGACAAGTTTTTGTTTTTTTGTGTTTTTCTTTGCTGATTTTTTTCTCCGAAGCTCGATAGAGATTATATAATGGCGGGGTTTTGCTCATTCCTTCGTTTCATCCAAATCCCTTTCATTGAGTTAATTTCTCTTGGTTTCGTCTTTGTCATTCGTGGATGGAGATTTGGGGGCCGATTACTCCAGGCCAGGTGCTCAAATTGCGCCCCAAGTTTGTTTTTTCTTACTTCGAGTTTCTTTATGGTTTTGGTTGGGGTTTATTTGGATTATTTGTCAAAGATGATTACTTTCAGACATTTTATAGTTCTAGTCCGTTGTTTTTTGCAGTTATTTAGTTAGAAATTTCAATGATTTAATGGATAAATGCATACCAACTTGCATTTTCAGAGTTGCTCAAGTGTTTAATCTGAAGAGCTTTTGGGGACTCTGCCTTTTGTTACTAAAAGATGAAATTTTGTCAGACATCTTATAGTTCTAGTTCGTTGTTTTTTACTGAATCTGAGAGATCCAAAAAGTGGAGTTTCTTAGAGCTAAAGTGCAGTTGATTTAATGGATAAATGCATACTAACTTGGATTTTCAGTGTTGCTCAAGTGTTTAATCTAGAGCTTTTTGGGGACTCTGCATTTTGTTACTAAAAGATGAAATTTTGTCAGACATCTTATAGTTCTAGTTTGTTGTTTTTTACTGAATCTGAGAGATCCAAAAAGTGGAGTTTCTTAGAGCTAAAGTGCAGTTGATTTAATGGATAAATGCATACTAACTTGGATTTTCAGTGTTGCTCAAGTGTTTAATCTGAAGAGCTTTTGGGGGCTCTGCATTTTGTTACGAAAAGATGAAATTTTGTCAGACATTTTATAGTTCTAGTTTGTTGTCTTTTACTGAATCTGAGAGATCCAAAAAGTGCAGTTTCTTAGAGCTAAAGTGCAGTTATTTAGTTAGAAATTTCAATGATTTAATGGATAAATGCATACTAACTTGCATTTTCAGTGTTGCTCAAGTGTTTAATCCGAAGAGCTTTTGGGGACTTTGCATTTTGTTACTAAAAGATGAAATTTTGTTATATATTTTTGAGAACTATGCCGTCTTGTGGTTTTTCCTGATTTTTTATGGAATGGTGATACTGATGATAATGTTAAATAAACAAAAGAAGTTTTTGGGACTCTATTTAGAGATTATTGCTCACATTTTTGTTTTTTGTTACCTAAGGTTGCATTTTGTATTGGATTCATCCCAGTATTAGCAGCATGGTTGTACTCCGAGTTGTCGGAGTACTGGAGAAAGCACACATCTTCAAGGTTGTGAATCATTGGTCTTTTATGGTTTCTTCTTTGGTCATGATTAAATCTCACATTAATTTGTTAATTTTGAATTGCCTTGGATCCATGGAGCCTTACCTTTTTTTTCCCTTCCTTTATATGTTTCAGGGATTCAGTTGATGATTTCGGTGCCATAAGAAATGGCGAAGATTCTAAAGCTCTCTTATTGGAGGGTGGTAATATTGGGTCATCCATGAGAGAGCAAAAATCTCCTTCGAGCACCGTCAGGTGAGCAATTGAATGCTTGTTAATAACAACTGATCTTAGCTTGTTGAGCTAATATGTAGCCAAGTTTGGATTGTTTCAGATGCTTTCTAGTGGACAAGACATTCTACTCCAATAATCGACTGACACTAAGAGCCATGTAAGTGATCTGTCAGCTTCTCTCTTAAATTTTTTCTTCAAGTTGGAAAGTGGTGTTGACTGATTTATGCTGATGGATTTCAGGTCTGAATTCGGAATTATTTTGGTCTATTTCTTCATATGTGATCGAACAAATCTCCTCGGGGATTCCACAAGGGTATCATGTTCGAGACTCTCCCTGAATAAAAGTGTTAATTTCCATTATACTTATTAGTTCTATGCATTTGCAGAACTATAGTCGAGATCTTTTCTTCTTTCTTTATTTTCTCCTTATAATTGTTGCGGCAATGACTTCATTTACCATCCACCATGATAAGTCACCGTTCTCTGGAAAATCAGTACTCTATCTGAATAGACACCAGACGGAAGAATGGAAGGGGTGGATGCAGGTTAGTTTATCATCTAACATCATCTATCGCCCGATACATGAGTTGCACAGTTAGTTGAGCTAAAGCAATCTCTTGTTTTGCAGGTGTTGTTTGTGATGTATCACTACTTTTCTGCAAAAGAGATTTATAATGCAATCCGTATTTTCATTGCCGCATATGTGTGGATGACCGGGTTTGGGAACTTCTCTTACTACTATGTCAGGAAAGATTTCAGTCTTGCGAGGTTTTGTCAGGTAGGCATAAACTTATGAGTTGAACTCTTGAACAGTTAAACAATTTCGCTATTGATTTTGAGCAAATTTCTTCTAACAATATCTTCTATGTGATCGAATAGATGATGTGGAGACTTAATTTCTTTGTGGCATTTTGCTGTATTGTGCTCGATAACCATTACATGTTGTATTACATCTGCCCCATGCACACCTTCTTCACCCTCATGGTCTACGCTGTACTCGGAGTCTTTAACAAATATAACGAGCGTGGATCAATCATTGCTGTAAAAATTGCTCTGTGCTTCTTGATCATTATTGCGATTTGGGAGATCCCTGGAGTTTTTGATGTGGTGTGGAGTCCATTCGCATTCCTCCTGAGTAAGTATTTCTAGAGTTGTTAGAATAGAGAATTTTGTTACATCATAAACATGTAATGGTGTTGAGTTGTCTGAAAACAGGTTACAATGATCCAAGTGCAAAGACTAAATACAGCCCCATGCACGAATGGCAGTTCCGCGCAGGACTTGATCGATATATATGGATCATTGGAATGATATATGCATACTATCATCCGACTGTATGATTTAAAATTATTTCATGAGAGAACTAGTGATAAAAGACGATGACATGACGCGGCATCGGCTAATCTTCTAACTATTGCATGTTGTAATAGGTGGAGAGGTGGATAGAAAAACTTGAAGAGGCTGAAGCAAAGTTGAGGATATCAATCAAAGCATTTGTTGTTTTGATTTGCTTAGCGGTACATTATACAAACCAAAATATCTGTTTCCTTCCTCTTCCAAATTTTTCGTTGTTTTAATTTGCATCAATGTCTGTTACTGCAGATGGGCTATGCCTGGTATGAGTATATATACAAACTGGAGAAATACACGTACAATAAGTACCACCCCTACACATCGTGGATCCCGATCACGTATGAATTTCACATATATATGATGATTTTAATGTCGTTACTCCAATACCATTGGTTGACACTTCTATATTGATTTTTGGAAAATTAGTATCTATATCTGCTTGAGAAACATCACTCAAAGTTTCCGAAGCTACTCTCTGACCCTCTTTGCGTAAGTTCTCTTCAACTTTCATCCCCATCAGACAATACATTTGTTTGTGATTCACAGTATCTGCTGATTTCTGTCGCAATTGCAGGTGGCTTGGAAAAATTACACTTGAGACATACATAGCACAGTTCCACATCTGGCTCAGGTATCCATCATGTAACAAACACATCAAGATGTATATATATATATATATATATATATATATATATATAGCATGACTTGTATGATAGGATTCGTTCATTTAAGGCCCATTTTGAAGACTTGGAGAATATTTTTTAAATCCCAAGTATGGATGGAAAGAACACGTGAAAAATAAAATTTAGCGTATGATTTTCATACAATTTGATTTAACTTGTAAGGTATTACATGGTGAAAATTTATAGATATCTTATCGGTTGAAATTTCATTTACGTTCTGATGAAGATCCTACAAGTTACTCAAATTGTATGAAAATTGACACGCTTAACTTATTTTTCGATGTTCTTTTCCATCCATACGGTAGATTTCTTTAAAAAATCTTGTGAAATTAAAAAATACAAACTTGATGTTACATACCAATAGTAATATACGTAGATATATATATATATATATATATATATATATTTGTTTGGATTCATTAAGTGAACTATTCTCCAATCGACTTTGCAGAACAGGAGGGCCTGATGAACAGCCACGGAAATTGTTATCTTTGATCCCCAACTATCCAATGATCAACTACATGCTCACAACCGCAATATACATTGCGGTTAGTGAATAGCAATATATATCTGTTAATTGCCTCTACACCACTGTAAAGTTTGCAAGTAACATTGCATTTATACAAAATTCTGCAGGTTGCTCATAGGATATTCCAGCTAACAAACATGCTGAAGATAGTGTTCTTACCGAGCAGAGACAAAAGGCGCCTCATCTATAACATCACGGTCGGCGCCATTGTCCTAGGAATGTTATATGCAGTATCATTGGCCTGCCTCAATGTTCCAAAGATGCTGGTATGCTGAAACTTAAATACAAATTTGTTTTTCTTTTTCCTAATGTTGAGTCTCACTATCTTGCTTGTTTTCCATTTGATATAGAAATAAGCAGGCTTGAAGTGGTATTCAATGGGAGCTTGGCATCACTGGTGCTTTCTTTATGTATAATTAGTATTGTTTTTTTGTTGTTGTACCTCAGTGCAGAGAAAGTCTGGATACTGAACTTGACCCCAATTGAGGGTATATATTTATTTTCATATATGTATATTTTTTTCTATATGCAGTGAGATATGGCCAGTGTGATTGTCTCTGTTATCACTGATGTTATATCAATGTTTCCATTACTACCAAGGAACAGCGTTTATAGTCGAATAATTAGGATGATTATTACCAAACAACAGCGTTTGTAGTCCAACGGTTAGGATAATTGCCTTCCAAGCAATAGACCCGGGTTCGACTCCCGGCAAACGCATTAAAGATCTAAACATCCAAGAAATAGTTCTATTCACATATTTTTTATATATATATAAATTTCCATCCTTTTTCCTTCCTAACAAGTCTGTTACAATAATGTTTAAACAATATTCAAATTAACTATAATTATTTAGCCCTAAATTTAAGCACATGCATTACTGCATACACTCAATTAACAAAAAGATATAACCATAAACCTCTCAAAAAAAGATAAACTCACAAAGGAGGAAGAGAAGAAATAGACAAAAAACAAAGATAAGTCATAGTAGAGATGAGCTTCTCCAACCTGCTGCTGAAAATTCCAAGCAAGACAAACAAAAATGGCAGATTGAGAAAACCAATCAAATTGCAATCAGACAAAGGATCATAACAAGTATTTACCAACCATCCATAATTAAAACCCACAACACCTGAATTAAAATTTAAACAGAAAAGTTACAATGTTTCAGCTAACAAAGTGAAGAGATTGAAAGAAACCAAAAGGCTGAAAAAGAGCATCTAATGTGCTAATTGGGAATCAAAGCTCCTATCTTGTACAAATTCTAATCAACAAAAGATCCCACAATGAGTACTGGAAAGGGTATGCTTTTCTTCAGTGCCCTTGCTAATCAGGGTCCCTTCCATGCAGGTCTTGCACTCTTATTACTGAACATCTATGGCCTATTATCGTTTCGGGGGCCTCTCATCATCCTCACCACTTTCATCGTCTTCATCTGAATCATCATTATTGTTACCAGACCTCTTGCGTTTCGAAGAGGCTCCAACTTTTCCAGGATCAGCACCACCCTCATCATCTTCTTCATCTATGTCCTCATCCTCGCCGTTTTCTTCACCTGGTTCAAAGTCACTTGCATCTTCTTCATCCTCGGGCCGAGCCACCGGCTGAACTAGGAAATCAGTTCCCATATCCTCCTACAGTACATGAGTTAAAGAGTATCATGCAACTATGCATAGCTAGAGTGACTGAATTAAGTTTTGGGACATGTTAGTGTTTAAACAAAAACTAAAAAATGGCTTGAACATCAACCAACATCTCACTCATGAAACTTTTACCATGAAATCAAGTACAAGCCTTTTTACTTGGATAACAATCTCAACAAATCATGGAATAAGGAGAAACATGAGTGAAGAAATGAATGGCACATGTTGGTGTTTAAACAAAAACAAAACAATAGCTTGTCTACAGTAAAAGAAAATACACACAGACATCAACCAACAACATCTCACTCATGAAACTTTTACCATGCCATCAGGCAAGTACAAGCCTCTTTTTACTTGGATAACAATCTCAACAAATCACAGAATAAGGAGAAACATGAGTGAAGAAATGAATGACACATGGTAGTGTTCAAACAAATTGTTCAAGATGTGAAGTTAAAGAATGAAATTCTTTGAAGCATTTGTTGATATTGATGTCCAATCATATGATCAGGAAATTGAATCTAGTGAAATTTATGAAATATTTGCAATAAAAGAGGTTAGATTCAGACATATTTAACAGAAAATGAAAAAAAAAGAGGTAATTCTCATGGGAAAAGACTAAACTTTGATAGAAAACCAAAGCTATAACAATACCAAGAGAAGATCAAAGCCCAAGCATTCAATATAAAAATAAAAATGTGAATTTCAACACATATTGCCAACATAAAAATTAGTTTACAGATTTGCACACAAGGAAAATCAAATAAATCTAGATCTATAAGTACCAAATCAATAGAAACATGATCTAAAAAGAAAACCAAACAAATTATACCAAAAAAAATTATATGAATTATAGATTAATTTACATACATAAAAAAAAGAAGAAAACAAAAAGATCAAGCACTGGAACACCAAAAAATTCATGTAAAAATACCTAAAATTCAGATCTACCAATCTAGCAAGTCAAACCCTAGATCAGAATAAATCAACTAAATGTTTAACAAAAAAAAAATCAGAAAAATAACAGATTAAATTTATAAAACTACAGATCCATAGATGAGCTAAAGCATCAGCGAGAAAACCCATAGATTAAAACCAAATTGAAAATAAAAATCAAAACTAAAACATAAGAAATTAAAAAAATTATACCTCCTCATGTTCCTCATCGTCCTCCTCATCCTCGTCGTCCTCGTCCTCATCATCATCATCGTCGTCGTCTCCACCTTCACCACCATCTCCATCCTCATCCTCCTCATCCCCATCCCCATCCCCATCCTCATCATCCTCCACAGTATGGACCTGCGGCCCGCCTCTCAAGCTTTCATCCTCCTCATCTTCATCCCCCTCATCGTCATCATCCTTCACCTCCACGATCTCCTGCGGTTCCTGATCGTCACCACTCTCCTCGTCAACATCGTCGTCGTCTTCCACCACCCTCCCCTTCTTGCCGTTCACCCCCACCGCCGCCGCCTTCTTCCTCTCGATCTCCATCTCCCTCTCGTCCTCCGCCTTCCCCTTCATCGCTCTCTTCCGAGAAAAAAAGCTCCAAAAAAGAAGATAAAAATTATTATTTTTCTTTTTTTTTCGTGAATTAATTCGGGAAAATTAGAGAAGAAGAAGGATGGATAGAGAGAGAGGAGAGAGAGAAGAGGCACTGCTTCGGATTCAGCTGGTTTTTCAAAGATGGATGATCTGAGCCGTTGAATTTGGAATTAGGTCACGGATCAATGACGTGGAGGAAGATCCGACGGCTGGGGAGTGGTGTTGGTGTGTTTCCGTTAGAGAAGAGGATGGATGCAAGCTGTGTTCGCTTCTCGGGTTGGCGTGGTGTTGGTCACGTGACGGTTAGCTAGGGCTGACGTCATTGTGAGTGGGTTAGTGGAGAGAGGTGGGAGGCTGGAAAGATGTAACCATGGTTTAGTTAGTGGGAATCTAGTGAGAAGGATCCGGATTCGGTGGTGCGGTATGCTTACTCTCGGATTTCAGGTATTAACGTGTTACTACTCTGGAAACAATACCAATTGGTTGGTTATATATATCTTTAAATAATATAATTGTCTCTGTCTTTAAAAATCTTAAAAAAAAGATATTTATATACTGATTGATTAATCTATTAAAATTAATAAATCTTTTTTTTTATTTTTGCATATTGTAAAAATAAAAAAATAAAAATATATAAATATATAAATTTGAACATATAGGTGTTATATGGAGTTATAAGGACATGATTTTCACATATTGTAGGGGTATATTTACAAAAAAAAATTTTAAAAAAAAATATATATATAATGGTGAATTCTAAGATATCTGGGTATTATTATCAAGCTAGCATACTTAGCATACAATTTATATACACTTGCACACAATTTTTATAATGTTGCACACAAATTGCTGCCGAGCTTATTACACACAATCCAAGCCCATTGCACACAATTGTTATAGTGCTACACACAATTTGTATAATCTTGCACACAAAACCAAACACTGCAGCAAGGTATCTTAGAACGCACCAAAATATAATGGATCCCCAAAAAAGTAAAAGCACAACCTGAGCACATTGTGTGGATTTTAGACAATGAAAAAACAGGAAATAATACTAAAAGAAATTTAGTGACAATAATATAAAAAAGAGAAAAAAAAGAATTTTATTGTATCAAAAAGAGCATAAGGCAAGACAGGAGCTCAAATGGTCATATCTGAATTAGTATACACAACTGGGTGGGAGAATAAATATTTCTGAAAGTTTGTATTTTTAACAGGCAACTTTCAAGTAACAATTCAAAATTCTCTCAGCCTTCCAATTTTACATGGGACTCTCCAATGGCATTGCATTTCATCTCAGGAATCCTGTTCTACATAGCTGCAGAAAAAGAAAAAGAAAAAGAAAAAGAAATGAGATCTTTAGGGTAAGAGGTACTCAATAATTTGTTCTTCTGATTTGGAGTAAAGAGAGAAAGCATAACTACAAATGGATATGCTTCATGACATCCTAGCAAGTGTAAGCAGATGGAGCAGTTGTCCCCACACAATATGAAAGTTGACAATACTTCCAAAGATGATAAGTTTACATCATAAAAGTCGAAGATATGAACCATCAAGTAATGTTTGGTGTGCAAAGTTCAAGAAAAAAAAAAAATACTCCTACACAACCGATTAATTTAGTTTGGCCTCACTTGAACTTGATACAATCACAAACAAAACAAAAAGATGTTCCTTTATGTTTAGAGTAGCTTTCAGCAGCATCAAAGATTACAAGGCATCTCTCTTTTCATGATTGATTCATTCACACATCCAATTGATTGATCAGTGTGGATTAGGTGATAAAATGATGCAGTTTATATTACATAAAACAAAATGAACACACCCATTAGCCACACATAATTGATTCGGATGAAACCTAAGAACCGAAATTGAACTTCTCTGGAGAAATCCCTGTAAAGATGATATATGGTGGTGTAAGAAAGTATGCAAATGATGTTGGAGAGAGACCATAAGAGGAGAAGCTGGTAACTTTCCTTTTTTCAACCTTACAAGTTGCCCATGTAATGCAAAAACACCACATTTGCCAGAACAAATAGTTGACATTTGGAAGGAAGGTAAGGCCTTGTTGTGCATACATGCGAAGAGAAGAAGAAACACCAACTCAAACTTTCTAGTAAAGGTTCTGTAGTTAGGGTATTTCAACAACAGAATCACAAGAAACAACCTTATTTTCTGATAGCATCTCTTTTCTATAACAACTGAACACAATCTAGATTAAAACCAACAAAATTAGAAAAGGACATCCAGTGAAATGCATTGAGATATATTCTTTAAAAATCTTCAGCCAAACTAGAGTTCTAGTTCCAACCTAAACGTCAAATGACAAGACCCTAACCGAAAAATCCTCTAATTACCTGGTCAATCACATCTATTTTATCTACCTGGATTTGTCTCCAACATTGGCAGATGTCCTTGTATAATAAAGTTTGGATAAAACAAAGCAAGTATAGTTCTGTAATGCATCAAGAAAATAGGACCGCATAGATTTTGGATAACATTATACTTGAATTTATTTTAAAAAACAAAAACAGATATAAAATAACCAAGGAACTTCAAAGTATGAATCATTCAAAAGAAATGTGCCAATCTTCTACAGCTCTCTTCTCCAATAAGTCTTAGTAGTCTATAGCATTTACTAGGAGATGGTGTGGCCATAGATTTTCTCAAATTTCCAAGTTAATGAGCCCGCAGTAGGAATAGGTTACCGAATTTTATGAGGAAATGCACAATAAGAAAACAACAGAGGAAAGATGGAAGAACAGGCAAACACAAGAAATCAAGGGATCAATGAACAATAACAAGTCAATAAGGTGAAGATACCTTGCCAAAAAATTATAAGGCAGAAGAGTACAGTAACAATCATGGCCCATAGATTACTGCTAGAGGATGTTGTCCTGGAATTCTTCTTCCTCTTCAAAGCCTTGATCCTGTCGATCCTTGCCCGCTTCAATCTAGAAATCTCTTGGACTAATTTCTCATCACCGGCATCCAAAGAGAGCGACTTGGGAGGCCGAGGTGGCTTTGGGGGCTTCTTCGGGACCTTCTTCTGCCTCTCCTCGGCTACCACCTTCTTCTCCAAAGGGCCCACCTTTCCATCACCCTCAAACCTCAATGTCAACAAATGATCATCATCCTCTCCACTACCATCAAAAGAACTATGAGATGAATTATATCCAGAACTCACAGCTTGTTCACCCCTAGTAGATCTCTCAATGCCTCTGAAACCACTATGAACCCTATTCAACATCTTTTTCCCCTGAGGAGCACTCTGACATCCTTCTTGCTCCATGAGAACAGTATTCACGCCGCTCTCAAGATCTATCAAACAATCACCTTCTTGTAAACTCTTCAAGTCCATAACAACCCTAAATCCCACCTTCTAACTCATAAAAATCGGACCTTTTCCCCCACATTGCACAACATTCACAATCAAAATCCATGACAAAACCCACCAATGTCATCACAAACCAAAAATTCTTGATCAACATAAAAGCTAATTAAGATCTAAATCACCCTAACCTAATGAAAATTGGCATCCTAAAAGAGAAATTCTTCTCTTAAAAACCATAAAGCAAGATAAAAGTGCCGGACTACAAGGAAAAAAAATGCATAGAAAGCGCTTACCAATTCGCCAAAGGACACGAAATCGAGAAGTATTGGTTAGGGTTCAAGAGATTTAGAAAAAAAAAATGGAATATTAAAGGAGATTAGGGCAAAAACTTAAATGGAGCCTGCTCCACCTATCTTTAGGTGGAGCCGGCTCCATTTTAACACTTATAAAATGTTTTAAATATTTTTAACCGTATGGATGGGAAGATCATAGAAAAATAATTTGCGTATCGATTTTAAGTATAATTTGGTATTTGTTTGATCCCATAAAACTGAAATTCTAAAATTACGAGCCAAATTTTTACAAAATTTCAAAATTGGGAGCAAACGCCAAATTATATAAAATATGCTAGTTATTTTTCATGATCTTCCCATCCAAATCTGAAAATACTTAAAACAATTTCTAAGTATCAGAATGAAGCCGGCTCCACCTAGAGATGCATGGAGCCGGCTCCATGCAAGTTTTCCTCGGAGATTAGAAAAGCGTCGGAGAGCCTTGAAAAGAGGGAGACTTGGTCTGAACCTGAGAAAGTTGTACCAATGTGGTCATATAAAATTTATAAATTTATAATTTTTGACCTCTTTTTAACTATAAATTATTAAAAATATTTTTTCCCAGTTCTTAAAAAGAAGGAAGGTCCAAAAAAAACTCTTGAGAATTTTTTAACTACTCATAAAATTCATACTATTTTCCCACTTCTAAAAAAGCCCCTGCTTTTTGGGGGAGATGTCAAGTCATCTTCAAAAGTAACTGACGGTGTTAAAAGAGGTATAAAATGACTCTTTACCCATCACATAGAATTAAAACAAAAAAGTTAACTCTTCTTCTCCCCAAATGGTAGAGTCCGTACAGTCCGCTGCTCTTCAGAACATATCGCAACGCCCATCACAACCGGCCACAATGAAGACCATTTTCTCGTGCGATCATCGCCAAGGTTAGCCCCATCGTCGTTGGCTGCAGGGAAGTTATCACGAAGAGTCTATCTTCAGTTTTGGTGGTTTAGGGTGTATTTAGGGATTAAGGTTTTTACATATTTTTTTTGCGAAAACATTGAGGGTTTGTGTCTATGCTTAAATAGTTTATTTTCCGAGAGCTTGCATGCACTTTAATGGATGTGCATATGATTTCTTCCACGTGGTTGTGTGTATTTTAAAGGCCAAATCATGTATAAGTATGTATCCGTCTGATCTGTTGTTATGGGGGGCGATGTGACTGGGCGGGACTTTTCCCGCTAAAAAAATACACAGAGCGGGGCAAATGCACAGAAAGAGAAAGACTCACATAGAGGGGCATTCCTATTATTTTAAAAAAAAACATAACAATTGCCTGACGAGAGAGACCTGGTGGGAACAATTTCAAAAAAGAGTAACAGTTGCCTGTTATTTTATTTTTTATTAGAAATAAAAAATTCTGATTTATAAAACAGCTGCCACAAACCATTTTTTTATTTTAATATTTGTTTAGTAGCACAAGGAAATATTCTAAAATTGCTTTTATAAAATGAGTAATATTTAATAAATTAAACTCAAATGTTTTAATAGAGGTTAACATTTCAACACTAGAGTTAAATTGGGTGTAAATCAAGTTATCATAGTTTACCACTATACCTAGATTTGTAGAACATCCAAACATGAATTCAGAGTTACATCAGATATCTATTTCATCTTATTTCGACCCAAAAAAAAACATATAAACCCGGAAAAGAATAACACAATGGTAACAAGCAAAGCAGGGGAACTCCTTCACCCAAAATAACAGAATAGTAGATTTCAGTCAAGTTTATGCACAGTGTTTCCATGATTATAAGAAAGAATTCCAGATGTTCACTATCTACAGAAGTCTAGTAGCTGCAATTGTTTTATTCAGGTAAACCACAAGGAATACAGAGAGCAATTGCAGACCATCTGTTCGTTATTGATAGAAGAGGGAACAGAGAACAAATTGAAAGCAATCAAAACTTTAATATTGCTGCACCGCTTGATGTGTTTGAAGCAAAAAGATAAGAGCGAAGGTCAGTCTCGCTCACAATCCCCTTCTCAATCCTAGAACTTGAATATTGCTGCACCACATGATGGGTTTGAAGCAAAAAGATAAGAGCCGAGGTCAGTCTCGCTCACAATCCCCTTATCAATCCTTGATCGGTAAAATGATTCCTGGAATGAACAATGAGATTCATCAATAGATATAGGTAGTAACAACTGAAGACAATGTCAGAGAACAATAACATGAGAGTTTTATAACAAGATTCTTTCCAGTCTAAGAGTGTTTGTCGTTGCATTTCAGAAGCTAAAAAACAACTTTCTATTAATTGAATGCATAGATCGCTAGTCACAAATGAGAAGCAAGACCATTGTAGTGTTCAATACAAAAAGGAGGGTTGGTGACACACCTTCAAGTTATGAATGAACTGGAGAACAGAGCTTTCTTTGACTAAAGCAACTGCACAACCACCCCATCCAGCACCAGTTAGTCTTGCACCAAGTGCTCCATGATTTCGGCAATTCTTTACAAGCTCTTCCAACTCAGGGCAGCTAATGCAAGAAAATTATCCATGTGAGGCTCAATGACTCAGAGAAATTTTTTTAACAAGTTGTAACCATGATGAAAAAAAAGGTGAAGATAATAAGTAGCAGTCTGCAGAGGTATTGATTAGATTTGAACTGCAAGGCATAGACCTAGATAGTTCCAATCTACTGAAAAAGAAATATTCAGAAATCATTGAACCATCTAATCCAGGTACATTTGCTCAGTAACAACCATCAGGAAATATGAAATAAATAGAATGGTGTTTATACCGTTGGAATAATCCTATGAAGCAAATCAATAAAAAGTCTGAAGATGATCAGTGCGTTGTTAATACCTGCATTCATAGAGCACACTGCAGCTATAGTGACTATCATTCATAAGGTCACCAAGCTTTTTTAGCTTCTCCTCATCGCTGCATGGAAATGTTGGTTAGTATTTTATAATCCATCACACAAATTAAACTCAACTGCTAATTGATTTTTAAAAAGTGCCTATTTAATTCATAAAGCTAGTGTAGAAATGACAAAATTGAGAATGGAGATCAAAATAATCAGGTTAACTCAACCACTGGGGCCTCTGAAGATTCTTGAAATAGCCCTTTATCACAGACTATTCTACAATCACAATGATTAGGCTAATATATGAGGAATGTTGATGATTTGTAATAACTCTATATTTGAATATTGTCTTTAACCCAGTGATTAACAGTGTCATGAACTGCATATTACATCATGGTAAAGGACGAAGTTAGGCGCATATTGCATTCAACAGCAAAATTAGGTCCTAATATATCAGACAATAAGCTCATAGATAGGGCACCTTTTCTATGAGTAAAGACTCAATGTGCAATTTCAAATTTTATATATATAATCCAATGTGTTTGAAGAAATAGGGATCTTGATTTTTTTCTATATCATTTAAAACGGAAAAATTCAGAGGAAGAAAAAAATAGTAGCTGGATCGCCATAGAGTACAATTGTTTTGAGCTTGCAAGGTAGTGTTTCCTTCTTTCCCACTTCTTGTTGAAAGAACAAGAAATTTTTTAATTTGGATGCTACTTTTACATAAAATAATGCATGTAAAAAGTGTATATAAGTTCAGAATATTTCTCAAAGAATAAAAATCTTGCACAACAGATAAATACATAGTGCAGTGTTGAGATCATGAATTAACCTGACATCTGATAACACGACATCCCTGAATGCGTGGACACGCTTGGCTTCAGAGTAAACATGGGAAGCACGCTGGGTAATTATATACAGAATTGATCAGATAATATAACAATAAAGCCTTATATTGATTATTGTTTGCATCAAATCCAATATCTACTTGCATTAAATAAGTAGTGGCCAAGTGTTCTGGGATGCATTTCATCTTACCTATTACAGTGCATCTAATGTTAAGCAAACCAATTTTGATTTAGAAGGAAAAACATTTCTTATGGTTTCAAGAGGATGATGTGGTCTCATGGAACTACCACAGTATTGGCATGCTCCAAATATATTGAAAGAAACGTGATCACAAACATTATACATTTTTGTTCTACGATTTATCTTTTGACTTTTGAGAGTTCGAAACTACCTGAAATAACTTAAAATGCTTTGCAGCTCTAAGTACATCCAATGAAGTTGATGAGTTAGAAAAAACAGAAGTAAGAGCTTCCCCAGTAATCTTCTCTATGTCTTCTACGGTATAAGGCTCCTCCTTCAAAAACTCCTGCAGAAAAAGATTGTGATATTAAACAGAGGAATAAAATAAAATAAAGCAAATAGAGAATAACATAACATATCATATCATCATATCATGGAAGGATATTCTACATGGTGAATTTGACAACATTTATGGACAGCGAAAACAGAATGCTCATTCGACAAATGATTGAACAACATCAATTTAGTCATCAACATAACAGTAAGTAAACCAACTCCCACTTGCCTAAATAACAAACTTTTGCCCATATGAATTGTACAGAAGTTCTTTAATAAATAAACTGTGATTTAAAATGAACCCTAATAAACTATGAAGTGGAACAGGCACTTGCAGGACATGCATGTTGGACTTAGCAGGCTACATTTCTACAGATTGATCAATAAAAGAACACAAAATGTAAGAAGAATAAATACCTTAACAGCCACTCCAGGATCAGAAGATCCATGGTTGCTGGCAAATGATACACACAGTCCCTCCACATCAGAGAGAGTTTTTACTTTGGAGACTGCCTCATTTGGTGCCATTCCCAGCCTTATGCCAAGGACAATCTGCAATAACACTCATGGTTTCAACTATTATTAGAAGTTCAAATATGAAATAAAACCAATAAACAATAGCTAGTTGGTTGAGATTAACAGGACACAAGAGAAAGAGAACCATCTACAGGTAATTTTCACAATAACTGGAACTATTGGTGGAGTCTGATGGAAACTTACTAGAAGTAGTATATAATAGTTTAATACATAATTAACAGATAAAAGCAAAACAAGTAAAAGAAGAAATACTATAGTAAGAATAAACAAACAACAAAAGCTAAAGTTAACTTGAGATAAATTTTAGAAACATCCCCCTCATAAAGATATGAAAAAATTGGTTGATAATCCATAAATTTTACATTCTAACAAATTGCACGATCAAACAAATGAGGGTTTAGGGTTTAAGAATATATTCAAATTCAACATGTGCCAAAAATCAATGCATAAGTTTAAAAGCAGATGTGCAAGTCATAATTAGAATGTTTTAACAAAATCGGTATATTCTATTAGGTCTGATAAACGAAAGCTACAACTTACGGCTGCCAAACGGCATTCCACAACACGGTTATTATAGTTTGTTGCAGCAGTCACTGCTTTCTGAGATTCTGCTAAGGAGTGAGCAATCACAAAAGTTCCACCAGCTGGTAGTTGTACATCACTAGCACGGATAGGATTAAAATCTATCAGCTCAGCAAACCCAGATTTGGCCATGACAGAGATAGCCTGAAAAGTAGTTCATATCAAGTCCAGATAAGAAGATTCATCATAATCATAAGCATAAATTTCCAATCAAACCAGCAAAATGATTGAAATAAGAAAGCATGGTACACAAACAAACCATATTCAACACCAAAGATGAGATACCTGATCCATGCCTCCAGACTGTGTTCCAATGTGGCGCTCACATTCACAAGTAAGTTGAGCAATTTCTTTCTGGAAAATTAAATTTGAGACTAATTAGAAATATGTTTACTTAAAAGTACATCAGAATTATAGCAACTTATTGCCCAACTACATCAATAGTAATTTATCATGCATAAGGTTGCAGTCTCAAGAAGGGAAGTCTTGGCACAACGTTAAAGTTGTCGCCACGTGACCAGAAGGTCATGGGTTCGAGTCGTGGAAACAACCGCTTGCAAAAAAAAAGTAGGGTAAAGCTGCGTACAATAGACCCAAGTGGTTTGACCATTCCTTGGATCCCGCACATAGCGGGAGCTTTGTAGTACCGGGCTGCCCTAAGGTTGCAGTCTCAAAGGGACTACACAATCTATTGTTTTTCTTTTACAATTGAACCTTAAAAATTACTTAGCCAACCCATGAAATCACATATTTGGAGATATGTGAGAAGAAACTTCAAGAACATGGACAGAGAGATCAACAGAACTGAGAATGAAAATTAGTCTTTCATTAATGAATGGACAAAGTAAGATTCACAGAATTTGATGCCTTACAGTTATAGGAATGGATGCTTAAAAACATACTACCTTTGGAAAATTCATATCAAAAGCAGCCATTATAGCAATTGTGGCAGAGCAAACAAAAGCAGCAGAGCTTGACAATCCAGAGCCTAAATAAGCCAGTTTAAGTCAACAATCTCTCCAGGAAATCAACTGTTCATCATAATGCAGCATATTAGCATTGAAATTAATAGAGGGGCAAAACCTGTAGGAACTGTCCCATCAACAAGCACATCAAGCCCCACAACTGCACCGATATCAATCTTTTTCAATCTAATGAACTCATAAAAACCCTTGTACCTGCAAATAGCAAATGCATATTACTGAAAAACATATCCAAAAATAAATGATGATCAATGAATGAAAACAAGAAGAAACCAAGGCAGGTTGCAAGAAAGCAAGAATAAGTGAAAAAAAAAAGAAGTTTAGGCTGGACTAAGGATAATATTTGACAAATCACATCATGACAAACAAATTAGTTCTGTGGGTGATAATACATCATTCAGTAGTTAAATAGCTGTTGAAAGCTACAGGAATTGTTCCCCTGCTACTCATACATACCTATTTAACTCTTGAAGTGTTTCATGGAAACTGACCTCAAAGATTGTGCCAACATATACAAGTTATTAGATAAGATATAGTTAAAACCAAGTTCAAAATTTTGATTAATGGAACTCAATGAACCTTGATTTGACATTCCAACCACATAAGCCAACAAAGTATAATAAACATAGAAAGCTTCAGTACTAGATAAAAAATTCCACAGAAAAATCTTGATGAGATCTGAAAGATGTCTCACGCGCAAATAAAATAATGGCCCCATCTATGATTCTTCAAATCAATCTCCTGAAAAAAAAAAAAAAACATGCTCATGTATATCAGATAACATTCATCAATTAAAAAAAAAAAAAAAAGAACTTCTACAAAGAGATGAAGAGATGTGGCACTATATATAAAAATATACATGATGCCATGTAGTAAACTACTCAATCTATCAGAAAATTCAGTAAAACTGTGTAAAATTCTTATACATGTAATGATGAAGATTTAAGTATACAATGGACATAAAAAATGACAATGAAAAACAATACAGGCAATATTCCTACTAAAAATAAATTGTAGAAGATTAATTCAGCAACATTTAAGCAAGAAAAAAGAACATGATATAACTCACCAATTAAAATAATTACACTATAATTTAGAATATTGATTTCTCAGTAATCTAGAGGAAATTAAACTATAAAAATGGAATCGTTTTACCTGATTCGGATCAGCAGGATATATACAGAGCTCGTACTTATCGTTCACATTGGCAATACGAAGCTCCTGAGGCTCAGCCTCCCTGCGCTTCCGGATCGCAATGATCGTATCCTGCTTTATTGCCATCGGCAACACCGAGTACCCCTCGTAGTCAATGTGCTCCCCGATCAAATTCACCCTTCCTACAAACCACAATCAAAACCCGTGATTACCGCCCATCCACACAATTCCGACGAAAACCATAATCAAAGATGACCTGGGGATCGCGCAAAGACGTCCGGCAGTCGGCGGAAGCCGTCGACAAACTTGGAATTGAGCGTCTCGATGCGAAGCAGCGCCTCGGGCGAAGAACCGTAGACGGGCTCCAGGTTGTTGTAGATCGGGATCGGTAGGTCCTCGTGCTTCGCCATTGCAGCTAGGGTTAGGGTTCAGAGAATCGATCGATCGATCGATCGCGAGAGAGAGAGAGAGTGAGCAGGTGACGCTCGTGGAATGGATTTATTTACCCGGGATTTGGATATCAAATAGATCGTAGCCGCCCATTTCGTGAGATCTCCAAGAGCGGTTGTGGCCGTTTCCCTTTCGACCTTTTCCAAGCATTGGAATAATTTCCAAATCATTTCTTATAAATTTTTTAAATTAGACAAATTAATCCCAATTGGGTAATTAACTAAAAGATAATTTTACTTTATTCACACATTATATTAGCACTTTATTTATTTATTTATTTATTTATTTGGAAAAATGTATAAATTATGATACAAGACCCTCAATAGAGTCTCATGTGAATACCAAACGATGTCAAGATCTTGTATGGAGTACAAGATAGGAGGAAAATATAAGTAGAGCCCCTGGGGGACTTAGTCAGCCCAAGGCTCGTCTGTAGCTCGCTAAGCTTTTTTAGGCTAATGTTCTCCTCGTCGGAGTTGCCATGTTCAGGTGTGGTGTTTTCGAAGGACGGTATGTCCAAGTCTTCGCGAGTGAAAGCCAAACTCTACGATTTCTCCAATCTCCATTGCTACCAACTTTGGCCTCTTGGACAGATACACTGTATCGAACCAAGAAAACATAAAAAAATCAATTTTTTAGGATGAGTTTAGCATTTTATTTTTATAAAAATGTTAAAAAGTAATTCTAGCTACTAATCAAAATGTTAAAAATTAATTTATTTTTGAAAATGCAAATTATTCAAGATTATAAAAAGATATAAAAAAACTATTTATTTAATGGAAATTATCCATAAAAATCATGGTATTAATTCATTTTAAAGTTTACTGAAACTTCGATTTTCGTGTTCCCGCCAGAGAGAGAGGGAGAGGATCAATGGCTTCAGGATCGGAGCCATGGAGCTCGGGGGTTGCGGAAGAGGACGCGTTGATCGGGGAGACGACGGACGTGGAGCTGCTGAAGAGGGCGTGGAGGAACGAGAAGGCGGCTCCGGAGATCCTTCAGTTCCAAGCCGCCCTCGTTCTGCGAGCTCGCGAGCAGATCCAGTTGCTGGTATTGCGGGAAGCTTTGATTCCTTTGATTTTTTTTTGGTTTTCAGTTAGAGTTTTTCTTGCAAACCGTTTGATACTCGAAGCTTTGTGGGGATTTTGGGTTCTTGAGTTGCATTTCGCTTTGGACTGTCTTAAATTTTGAGAGATTTTTAGAATTTTTTTAGGGCGAGTTCGATCTTTGATGCCCATTCCCATCTCCGGAGAATTATGGATTGAAATAGTGGAAATTTCAGGGATTTGTGGGTTCTTAGATTTAGTAGGAGATAAAGCTATTACTTTTTCTTGCCGTGAATTATCCATGTGAGTGATAAGAGGCAAATGTGATAGCGATGAATTGCATAAACCCTAACCCTAATTTCAGTTTCCAGCTTCAACTGGTATTGCTCTTAGGAACAAATCATGGGCCAAGGCGCCATTTTTGGGCTTTTAGTACCTATTCTTATGAATCTTTACACTGGTTTGGTAAAATTAACTTGCTCATCGATCCTTAGCTTTTGATAATTCAAATTGATTGTCTATTTCTTTTTTGATTTTGACCTGCTTCTACATCTAAATCAGGAAGGCACTGTGGAAGAGTTTGTGGGGAATGGTGTAGATGATCTAGCAGTATCTCTCTACCAGATGGATTTGGATCGCACCCAATTCCTTCTCAGATCATACCTTCGTCTTCGTTTGCAAAAGGTTATTGCACTCTCACATGAATTTTTCGTCGGTTTCCTCTTAGTCTTTTGCTTGATGAATTTTGGGTGATCTGTAGATAGAGAAGTACATGATCCATATCTCAAAGACCAACCTTTGGAACAGGCTATCTGAACAAGAGCAAAATTTTGCTAAAAGGTAAATAATCGGTGGTTATCTCACGATTCTTCTGATTGTTATGAAGATGAATTCTTACTTGTTATATGTATTTAGGTGCACCGATATCATGGAGAAACATCTCGAGCAGTCAGTGCTATCGCGATTGCCATTTGGCTATCAATCCATTCTCAAGCAATCAATTTCAAGTGAAGAAGATGATATGGGTATCCCCTATATGACACCTCTCATTTTGATCGACAATTTACCTTTCTGAAAATTGTTTTGTGCATATGAATCATCCAGCTTAAACTCATATTATTCTTGCATTAAGAGATGAATTTGTTTAATTGGATTGAAGCTCAAGTACATCAACGTTCAGTTTATATTGGTATTATTATTGCATTCAAGTGTAAACTGGTTTAGTGTTGGTATTTTAAATCCACTGATCAAATTGCCTGAAATCTATGAATTTAGTTCCAGAGCCCCAGCTGGATACCTTCGTCTTCTGCAAAACTAGGGGTGATGTTGGAGCATTCCAACTAGATGACACGTAATGCCTCACTCGTTACTCTCTGCATTGTGTCTCGCTTTACTTGATTCTAAGCTGATAGTTACAATTTACTGCATCATAGTGGGGATGAGATGGTGGACCTGGTTGCTGATGATCTCTATGTCCTACGGTACAAATCCATAAAGGGCCTAGTGGAGAATGGACAAATTGACCTTGTTTGATTCACAGAAGGATCGACATTTGGTAATGCATTTGGAAATCTATCTTATGAATGCCATGTAGTTCAATGTAATTGTCATGGAAGCTACTTTCAAGTAGACCTTAATTCATTCTGGTGTTGTACATTAAGAGGTGTTCTAGTGAGAGGTTATATGTGCTTGCAATAATGTCTCCAGGGTTGTATTGTTGTGTACACGAGCCGTTAAAACCGATCAAGGTCATCCGATTCAGATGATTCTGCTCATTTTGTTGTACCTGGTTTTAATTTCTCTGTAGAATCTCAGGTTGAAATTTCTTCCCAGGTTACATGATCTTTCCTTGGTGAGAGTGCTCTACAGTTGAGTACTATATTAACCTTCAAAAAGTTGCATTGAAAAAAACATAACGTATTAGACGGTGATTCAAAGAGAAAGCAGGCTTTGAATAACCCACTCACTAATCTAACTGGGAACACTAAATCAACAATTTGATAGAACAGAATGGATATGATGAATAATCTTCTGAATATTGTATCCATTAATACTTAAAAGTTACAATCTATGATTCAGCTAATAGTTTAACTTGTTTCATCCTTGTATCTCTGCTCAATTGGCAAAAAGAAAGCCTGATGATTCTGAAAGTAAGCTTCACCTGACGATATGAATTTCCCTATATAGTTTCTATCATCGGACTGGTGAAGAGAAGAAGATAACAAGAAAGTATACTAAAAATCCAGCCAGAAGGATCCCTCCATAGATAAAAGCCTGGGATGACTGAGTTGGATGGCTATACTCAATTTTGCAACATCTCATTTTCTCCTTTTCGGCAATCAAAACCCGCTCAACATACCTGTTACCAAGAGACATAAAAAAATCTTAGCAGAAAATTGAGGATGAGGGGAAGGAGAGAGAGAGAGAGAGGGAGAATGGTTTTGATCACCTCTGAGTGAAGAAGGCACTTTGGAGAATCTCAGAACTGTTTTGATGTGCCTCCTCCAGCCGATGATCATATAGCAAAGATGACAGATCAACTAGTTGTTCTTCGAGTTTCTGTCAAATAGATCAAAACAGGTTTGATATTTTTTCATAAGATAAAGGACTGTAAGAAGGTGGCATCCTCGATAGTGATGTTAACTATGGAGGTACTTACATCTAGGTATTCTTCCAAGCGTTCTACTAATTCATGTGGGAAGGGCTCTGGCAAGTTGGTTATCTTCTTATAGAATTTTTCTATCCAAAGCTCAGTACTAGATTTCTTTTTCTTGCCTTTCACTGGCTCGCCAAGAGGAGTTTTAAGATACTCTGCAGCAAAAGACTGGACAACCTACACAAAAAAAATCCAGAAACTATTGATAACATATAACTTGTAGCAAAAGATGACACTTATAGATTATGATACCTCTGATGTATCCCGAATCTTTCTAAGAGCAGAGTCCACTTGTGCGTATATTGTGCTTCTCTGCAGTGCAAAACATAAATAAATACAAGAAAAATATAAAATTCCAGTAAACATCAATTGGCAAGCCGAACTGTACTACACTTGAAGTGAGATTTCTGTTTCTGTTGATTGGCAAACAGCTTCTATAAGTGGGGAAAAAACAAAATTAAAAGTGGATAAATTTTGTCAAGTAGAACCAAATGCCATGTCTGACAATGAATTAACATGTGGAATCAGTCTTACAAATTAATTCCAGTCTGAGGTCCATGCTTGCCATAACTAAAAAAACTTAATCTGAGATGTCATGATTCAGGTGATTTGATTGATCGCAACAGTGAAAACCAAATATATGATTTGAAAAATCATAATATACTCATAGGTTTGAATAAATTTAAGATTTTAAGACATAAGACTGCACTCACCAGGGCAACATCCTGAAGCATCTCACTCAATTGAGAAGAATTAGAGAAAGGCCCAAATGGATGACATCCTGCAGACCAAAGCCAATTCACAACTGGCCTTTCATGTATATGTGATGCTTTTTCATAAGGGGCGGTAAGACCTCCTACAGCAGAAGCCAGTCCTGCCAAAATATGTCGTTGTGCAAGGGATGGAAAAGCATGTTGTCTAGTGGTTTCTGAGACATAGCTGTGATAAATAGAATGACCATGTTTCTTAGAAGTGTGTATAATCTAGAAGAATAACTGAAATGGTAACACAAACTATCAGAATTTGAGGGTATAAGCTTGGTATTTTAGTCATATATATACTGATCCTGCAAATATTGCAGCAAATTCTAAGGATACAAAAAATATATAGTTCACCTTAAAGGTATCTTTTCATTATCATGCTGAAGGACGATGACGACATCCTTGCTAGTCCAAACAAGATTTTCATCTTCCATCATAAGGTTGGGATCTACATCAGCCAATGAAAGTACAAAGCTGCAAAGGGAACAACATGTAGGTAAATAAAACTATATACACAAAACTGAAGTGTATTAATCTCTGGCACAAAAACCAAAGAAATTAAAGAAATAAAGGTAATTCCAAAGCTATTAAAGGTGTTATGCTCAAATGAAATTAGCGCACACCAAATTTGTTTTTCTAAGACTTGGGGTAACACACTTCAGAAAGTTCTAACACAACAAAAGTAGCAATAATATCTCCTAAATATGTACATCTCGTTTATCACTTTTAAACCAATTAGAGCTTAATACAAAAAATATCAAGCTGACAGTTAAAACAAAACTAATATGTTTATCAGAGTACAAAAACAAGCCTACCCTGCATGCAAAGTGATATGCCCTAGCAACCAAGAAATTATCCCATGTATATATATAAAGGTTCCACAAAAAAGTAAATTAAGTAAATGAACTGTTAAATTTTCTTTACTAAGTGAGAGGAAATGATATGCATACACTGGAACAACTCTGGTTCCATATGTTCGATACAAATTTCCCTGTTTCTTTTTTTCACCCCTTTTCTTATCCTTGCCATAGCCATAACTTGCCCATAGAGGCTTATGCTTGATAACAGAGTCCTGTGAGTCAGTCGACTCATCCATCCATGTCTGCATATTAAAGTCAAAATCAAGAAACAGCTAGATATGCTCACCAAAGATTGCACAATTATGTAGATGAATATAATAAGGGCAATAATCTAAGACCAACCTGACGGATATAAAATTTAATTGAAAGAGAAGGATCTGAAACCTCAAGTAAACCAGCAGCAAGCACATCAGCAGACCGTTCCATTTCCTACAACAAATTATAGAACAATAACAAAAACTGATGTGACATCCTGACCATTGCAATTGAAAGTTGGGTTATGTTAAACACAGCTATATACTTTTATCGCACATTCCTGATTCCTAAAGCTGGGTTATGTTAACAAATGAGGAAGATAAAAATGCTAGCAAAACTTCTCTTCACATGGATAGTTTATTCTACTAGCGTAATAAACAATTTAACAGCATGGTCAAATCAACTAATAAAAATGATCTGTTGATCAAGACTAAAAACAAATCGTTTCAGGCATTTAGCATACAGCAGATAGGTCCAATAACAACAATATCCTACCTGATGACTACAACATATTTTTGTGGGGGAATCTGATGCACACTAAGCCAAATGTCTTAAATTCATTCAAATTAGAAAAGATACCAAGGTTCACTTATAGACTTACTTCTTTAAGAACTGCTCCATCCAAATATGTTCTGGTATGAACATGGAATCGTCCATCTGATTTTGTTTCATGAAGAGAATGACCTCGCATTGCTTTAAAAACGGCAATGGATAACTTCTCATGGCGATGAAGTGCATGTGAACCTCCAACAATTATTACCTCTTGGCCAGCACGAACTATCTTCTTCACCTGGAAGGCATAAACATTCACCAAAAAATTAAAGAGAACCTACATTACGCATTATATGGAAAATATTCACACTCAAACAAGGTTCAACACTATCCATAACAATGGAAAGATTTTCCCCTACTTCTCACAAAGGCAAAGTGAAATAAATAAATAAAAAAAACATTCAAACAGCACTCTTACTTTGTTCCATGCATCTTGAAATGAAAGGATTCATTTGCTTTGACATCTTGGCAAAGGAAATATAGGTTTGGATCAGATTTAAAATCCAAAGAGAGATAAGGGATCACCAGCAAACACATTCTTAGAAGCTTAAAACATGCATTGACATGAAGGGGTTGAACAAACATAGAAAGCGAGATTAGAAACAATAAAACTTTATTTTAATTCTATTAACTCCGTCAACGATAAGGTTTGGTAATACAAACATATAAAGCAATCAAAATAAAACTTTAAAAACTAAATTGCAAATAAAAAATAGTTTGTGAAGCAAGAAACCACTCACCTCTCTCTCAATTGCTTGAATATCAATGCTATTGTTATGGCCAGCTTGGAGAATATTATACCTATTGTGGTTTTGCAATACGATTAGAGGTACAAGCAACCTTGTTGTCAAGTCCACAGTTTCAAACCTGGGGCCACATACAAAAGTAAATGCATCAATTGCAAAGACAAGTATGTTAAAATAAATTTAAAACAATAAGTGATAAATGACAACTATGACATACTATATTTATGCAGGAAATCACATGTGAGAGCATTGCCATTTTTCGTTATTCATTATATATCTATTTATTTATTTTTCTTGTGGGATTGCATATGCAATATCTCATGTTTGCATGGAAATCACCTAATTGAACATGGATTACGGACTATCAAGTATCAAAGTCCATTGCAATACGGAGTAATTGTTGCTAGTGCTTACCAACTTAAGCTTTCAAATATAGGTGCAATCCCAAAAAAAATGCAATGACTAAGAATTAACAGCATGTTTACATAGCCTGCTTAGCTCTTAAAATCAGTAAGAATAACATCTAGTCCAACTAGCAGACTTGCACAAAATGAATATAAAATACTGCCAATTCATATATACAATGGTACGAAGATATCATAAATAGTACCGGATATCAGGAGCAATAACATGCTCGATGGTTGTTGCAATGAGAGCTCCAAGTTGTCCCATTAAAATATCTTGTGTTGAACTAACACTAGCAGAATTTGAGCCACTTGGAAAAATTAAATTTGATAACCGTGGTATAGTTCTGTAGCTCACACTTCCTTCTTCAGTTTCTATTTTCCCATAAGTGCAAGGGCCTGCTGAGATATCAATCACAAGAAATCTGCATATTATAGCCAAAGAATCACCTTAAGGGGGAGGTAAAGAGTTACAATCAAACAGCAGGAAAATACTTCTGGCCCAAAAATGCAGCCATGTATCAATTAAAATTGATGACAGTTACGCTATATCACACCAGAGTCCACTCAAAATGACATAGATCATGATATAAACAATTCAAGGATGCAACACACATACAAAGGAAAAGTGGACCTGCACAACATGACTGCATCTAGAGTACTAATAGCAATCCAAGGTTAAATCAAATGAGGTGCTTGTAACTTACAAAAGCATCAGACATAACATAAACACATGTAGGAGGCATGACAGAAGAATTGACCTAATAAACTCAAAATGTCAGGGTTCTCAGTAGTGCGACCAAGGGTGTATACATGAATCACGCATAGCAAAACTTTGCTGCATTCAATTAATTGTGAAATGCAAAAATATATACACCATACAACATTCTCTTGTATTTATTGATTTTCATCTTCAATAGCAATATAATGAGGACTTCCTCTAGGACAGCTTCCTACTTGATTATAAAATTATGAATTTTAACAACATGGTAATGGAGGTTCAGAAGCATTGAGATTATTGAATAAAATAATTCATTTGGGTTTATTTGTTCTCAGAAATTAAACAAAAACAACACGTGGGAGAATTACCTCCCAGATCCCAACCAAACTTGAGAAGCTCCTCCTCCATTGTAACGATAACGATATATGTAACCTCCCTCTTGCTGTTTTAATTGTTCATCTGTTAGTCCATCAATTTTTCCATACATTAAACCTCCAAGATCAATTTCTTTGTTCCTAGGATCCATTCTAACCTGCAAGAAATAGAAGCATAAAAACGAACCCATTGTGCTGCATTGGTTACTAATTATAAAAAGGCACAAAAAACAAAAATAAAAACGAACCCATTGTACCTTGTCAAAATTGACAACAAATATTGCAGCTGGGAGAGGCCTGTCTATTTCAGGTGTAGGAAATCCACCACCATCCATATCAAATATGAAAGAGTAAAGTTTCTGGAAAGTTGGTTCCACTAACATTGCATCTACCTCAAAAAGAGGGACCTCCCTTCCATAATCACTCTGAAAAAGTAAAACAGATGACCTTCAAAATTCTTTATCAAAATTCCTTTCTTAAGTCATACTAAATGATTAAAAAAGAGTGAACAAATTCACTAAGTTACCTCTCTAGCACTACCAGCAGGAACCATAGCATCCTTCAATGCCTTCTCAAGAGCTATTAATTCTGGCTGACCTGCCTGTACTTCAAAATAAGGTACTTGTTAGAAAAGCACAGATGAACAGCCTTGCCTGCATATTCATGACAGAAGAAAATGAAAATCATTCTCAATTTTGCTTCTAGTTTTCAAGGACATAGAAAACAAAAGCTATAAACAGCCATGCTGGACTCTGGCCTGCCTAAACTTGAACATAAAATTTAGTTGATCTTCTTGAATCATGCCTATTTATATGTGAAAGTACTACTAGACCTGGGCCATATTTTTCAGCCAGTTCTGAACCTAGGCTCAGATCAGGTAGCCATACTAACAGTCATATGAGCTCCTTTACTTTTAACCATACACTTTTCAGCTAATGCATCAACTTTTTACAATAATATAACCTCATCATTTACCTTTCAGTGTTAATGCATTTTATGGAAATTGATAAGAAAACCTATTATGGAACAGTATGCTGCAAGTCACAATCGAGTCATCGACTCTTCCAATGCCTAAAGATATCTGCATAAGGTACCATGCAAGTGGAGAGAAGAGTCCAAATACTATGGACAGATATAAATCACAAGCTAAGGGGTTTATAAATAAATTTCATAGAATCAAGGTTGTTGGAGATATATATAATATAGAAGAGAGCTGAAGAACCATGAATCCTGATAAAATCATATAGGAAAAAAAAACTTGATTTACACTATATCCTCTCTTTGGGATAAAAATAGTTATTTTGACAAACAAAGTTGAGTTCGTGCTTCAAAGTTGTAAGGCCATTTCAACAGAACTTTTCAGCAGATAGAATGAAGAATTTGACAGTAAATCAAATCTGAATACTGTAAAACTTGAAGCTCACAGGTATTGCATTATATATAATATGATGCTCAATGTCAATTGGCTCGCCGGTCTCAAGGCAAGAGGGTCGATGTGTCGGGAAGCTGCTTTTAAGAAAGTTTTCAAGTTTGTGTGCATCCAAAGTGTATCTGTATCCCCCATCACTGTTAAATCCAATCAGAACAACATTGACCTCCAGTGGCACTTGAAATGGCACCTGCATCCCATTTCCATGAATCAACAAAACATGCAATGCTCCCATTTGGTATTTTTTCAATGATCAAACAAAAATCAGAAGCATAATATCACAATTCGAGACAGATAAATATCATAAAAAGCTCAACTTCGCGAAATGGCACCTGCAACATATTTCCATGCATCAAGAAAACAAATGTCGTCCCACTTTGCTAAAAAAATGAGAATTCTAATAATGCAATTCAATTCAGATATATATCATAAAGAGATCAATTACGAGAAACTCAAAAAATGAGAATTCTAATATACTGGCTTAATCAATTCGGTGCAATAAAGAGATTGAAATCCCTAAAAGCCAAAAAATAAAAAATAATAAGAATAAAAAATAAAAGAAAAGAGGGATCAGGATGTGCCTCGGCGCGCGAGTGAAGCATACGGCGGACATCGGCGCGGATGCTGTCCTGCACATCGTGGAACGCGCCGTGGTGCCATTGCGGGTGGCCAGGATCTCGCCGGAAAGCTTGAGGAGCCGATGAAGCAGCGAAAACAAGGAGATAAGAGGAAAACAAGAAGAGCGCGAATCGAAGAAGGGCATCCATAGCTCTCCCTCTCTCTCTATTCCTGGATCTCGAGCCTTTCGAGCTTCCCCGATCTAGGGTTTAGAAGGGGCCATCCGCCATAGACAACGGCGGAGAGCTGCTGAGGTTTTGGGGTCAATCAGGCTGACCTGAAGACTTGAAACTTCTTTTGCAATTACACCCTCAAACTATTATCAAATTTTCGTTTTCAAATGGTCAAAATTAAAAATCAATTTTCTTTTTAATTTTAGCCATTTTAATAAAATTTTGTGTTTATTTCTGAAATATATGATTTATAATATGTGCTAATATATTATAATTCAAAATAAAAATGAATATATGATAAAATATTAATATTCAATAAATAATAATATTTTCTCACAAAATTCCCAAAAAATATAATTCAAGGAGTTATTCATAATTCCATAAAATAACAAGGGGTTATTCGCTAAATGCTGTCCGAAATATCTAATTTCTAATTTGTAATCCAATTCGAGAGCCGTTCGTTCTTCTCTCGCGCCACCATCCACTCCACTGCGATGCCTCTCTCCCTCTCTCTCTGCAACGCTCCTCTTCGATCGATCCCTTCAAACCCTCGTCAATGCCTGCAAACCATCAGAACCCTCGCGGAATCCATCGCCGGCAACCGCCCTCCGTCGCTCCTCGCCGCGCCGATCGAGTCACTCCGCCGCGGGGACTGGGTCAAACTCATCTGCGGCGCCAGCTTCGAGGTGAATCGGAACCCTAATAAAACGTTGAGGGAACGGTGCATTAATCTCATAGATTCCTATCTCTGCAGGATGCGGCCGATGTGAGGAATCTCTCGCTTGTTTACACTCTCGCTGGAGGTACTCCATTGAAACCTAGAGAACCTCTGGTTTTGGTTTGATATGATTGGGTGGGGGGTTCTTTTGCAGTGGATTGCATTGATTGTGCGGCCGATGCGTCAGTGGTGAACGCGGTGAGCGATGGGATTGATGCTGCTTGCCGGATTGCTTCAGTGAGGAGGCCGTGGGTTATGATCAGTGTCAATGATGATAGGAATGATCTCCATTTCCGCAAAGCTGGTAAGCTTCTGTTTCTAGAATTTTTCGAGCTTGTTTTAGTTGTGATTTTTCTAGAATTTCTCTTGGATTATATTGACATTCATTGTAGTTTTTTCATGTATGGTGTGCATGCTTGATCGAGTGTGAGTGTGAGTGTGAGTGGAGTGCATTGACGAGTCTTCATGCTTACAACTTTAGATTTGTGCGTCAAAGATGCAAAATTTGCTGATTCATGATCCAAATTAGGATTTTGAGAAGGTTTTTACATCAATATGTGAAACTAATGAAAACAAGATGGTAATGCAGCATGTAGCTAATCATTTTTCAAATATTTGTAATACTTTCCTTTTATTGCCAACAAAGTGTCCATGGGATGTAATTATCCTAGTTTGCTTTTGTTAGGATAAGAAATTTAAACCATGCCATTCTTTTTACCTTTTTACTTCATGAAATGGAAAATTAAAATATGAAACTTATCTGGAAAGCAAATCTGTAAAGACAGGTTACTGACCATGCAAGTTTTTTTTGTTTTTTAATGATAAATTTGGATAAGCCACATGCGTGGTTTGAACCCGCAATCTCTCCTTGTGAGAAGGAATGGGTTAACCATACAAGTTCAATTCAGTTTGGTGCACATGTATACATGTACAATTGATAGGCAGCTTTTAGGAAAGTTGAAGTTCATGTCAGTTGGTTGAGGATTTGGTGCTTCTTTCTTGCCAGAGTTTGACCCTGAGGATTGCCCACCAGATTGTTCAAGGCCATGTGAAATGGTCTGCCCTGCTAATGCAATATTATCTAAGAGGACATCAGAAGGAGTTGAAATTCAACATGATTCCCATGCAGGGGGTAAACTCCAGGTGTTAATATTTCCATGGTTATGTGCTTGTCCTTCTGATATAGCAAATGGCTGAGTATATCTTCTTCAGGGTGGGGTCATAACAGAGCGTTGCTATGGATGTGGCCGTTGTTTGCCTGTTTGCCCATATGACAGAATAAGTGGGTATCACTTTCTCCTATTTTATGTCTGATTTCATGCTTTTTCTCAATGCTTCTGTAGAGTGTTTGGATGATAATTACTCATAAATGCTTTCATGAATGGGCATGAAGTGTATCTGAAGTTTACAAGTTGTAAATTCCTGATTATCTTATCTTGGTTGGGCCTCCTACCATCTCATTATTCGGTATTGAATTTATGTTGAATTCATTTAGGAGCTATGACCTATATTAGGGACCCTGCTACTACATCTGCATTGTTAAGGAGAAATGATGTGGATGCTATAGAGATACATACTCGTGGGAGGTAAAAACTGTTCTTCAGTGATTTACATGTTTTATCTTTCAGAAAATTGGTTTATTAATGTGTTTTTTTTTTCCTATTGGATAGTTAACTTACTAATGTTCTTCATTTTGTATATGGCACTGCCATATACTAAAATTTTTTAGGAGTACAGATTTGTTCAAAGAGTTATGGAGTAGCTTGTCTGGTTCAAGTGGACATCTGAAGCTAGTTGCAGTAAGTCCGGCTTAGCCACATAACTCACTACACTGATCAAAATTTATTCTCATCAGTCAGAAACATATTTTCACATGCATTTTCTCTATGTATGATTGGCTTTCTTTGAATTGAAGCATTTTCGTGAACCATTTCTAGCATGCAAATCCATTTTTCACTATATTAGTTTAATTCATTAATCTGGATGTGTTATGTGTAGATTTTATGTGTCAGGTTAGTTTGCCAGATGCTGGGGAATCAACTTTGGCTGCCATGCATTTGATTTACTCAATAATGAAGGCTGATCTTCAATGCTACAACTTATGGCAGGCATGTCCACTATTTCTTGATAATAAGCAAACTATACTGTGTCTATTTACATCTTTTCTGAGTCCTCACTGGCCATCTTATCTTGGTCGTAGTTTTGATGCAACTTATAATTGCCCTCATTAAGTAAATATGTAAAGAGGAGTCAAATGTTATCCGTCTTAAAGCAAGTAATAAATCTTTTGTAAAGTATTTCTCTAAGCTCTGACTAGATTTATCGCAATCACTATCTCTGCTCTTGCAAATAGAATAGTTTACATTATCACCATTTTTAACTTTACCTTGTAATTGTTAAAATTGTAGCACCTTGCAATAAAAGCTAACTTGTGGGTAGTAGTTCACAGCATATTTATTAAATTGTCTGGTTGAGTAATTATATAAAGGGAGACACTTCCTAACCACTATTTAAATGATGGTAAGAGTTGCATACAAAAATGACCTCTTTACTGTCAATCCTGCTCACTGTACAAGCTCTAACCAACAAGAGTCTGGATTAGGAAATAGGAGCAGCATAAGCAATCCTCTTTGAATTCAAAGCTAGTCCCTTTTTCTCTGTTGGAAGAATTCCCATATGAGACAATCTTTGATCTTTTGCATATTTTAGATAATAGGAAATAACTTTAACTGGATACAGATTCTTGATTGAACAACCACATTTGCCATGAGGAACTGTCCTTTCTCCTTAGAACCTCAAGGCTTCTAATGTCCAACTACTTCTAGTTGTTTTATGTGGTCTACATGATATACATTGAAAGTTTCATGCATTTGCATCCAGTGTTCTTTTCTTAAGCCATTTCTGTACAGTGCCTAAGTGACTAGAACCTTAGTTCACTTTCATAACACGTATTGTAGAAGTGAAGATGATTTGCCTCTATATTGCTTAGGCTTTTTCCTTGTAAATATCTAAGGTTTGTTTTTTTATCTCTGCATTGGGAGTCTCTTGTTAGTTTGAACTGCGAAGTTATCATCCAAATGTATGCATCTCCCAGTTGGATGGTCGCCCCATGAGTGGAGACATTGGTCGAGGTGCAACAAGAGAGGCAGTTGCCTTTGCTGCTCGTATAGCATCTACACAGGACAGGCCTCATGGTCAGTATATGCAATGTTAACCTGTGAATGCTTATCTATTTCCAGCTTTCTACCTTTGATTAGTAAGTTCACAAATTCATTTTTTCCAAAGGATTCTATCAGCTAGCTGGTGGCACTAACTCCCACACTATAGATTCTTTAAAGAAACTAGGACTCTTCCAGACCATGAACAATCCAGCAGGTAACTTTCTTTAAACCTTTTTATTTTTACTTATCCTGGCAAACATCTAAGACAATTTTACAGCCATTTCTCCTGAATCCTTGCATGTCTTAATAGCCCAGTTTCAGAAAAACACTATTGTATCTCCATCACCTGATTCTCATGCTTTGATCGGTGGAATCGCTTACGGTGGTTATGCAAGGAAGGTCTGATCTTCAACAATCTAACAAACTCTTTAAGAAACATGTTCTTCAAATCCATTGATTTCCATATTTTGCAGATTGTTGGCCGAGTTCTGAGTAGAATACCATCAAAACATGGCCATGCACACATTGAAGACCATCCTGAGCTTCTGCTGGATGCACTCAAAGAAGCTTTTACTTTGGTAGAACCTGTAAAGTGCCACAACCAGCCTATGACCCAACATCAAGAGAAGTCATGAATAATTTAATGGTCACATTATTGATGTCTGAGAGATCCAAATAACTGTGCTTGTAAGTAGCACCATCAACCACATGATTTGATTCCAAGTTTTGATACTCTGTTATGTTGCTTGCTTTAATTTGTAATGCAATAAATTTCTCAAAGGCAATAATTATATGAACTTTATAGCTTTTGTTTCATTGACTTGCATAAATCCAGAATCCATGATTTTCATAAATATACTTCATTAGAAGACTCATAGGAGGGTTGATTAAATAGTTGGCATTCTTAGTACTAAGAAACAAATTATAACAGAGATTATTTTCACTAAATTGTATATCAGTACGTGTACCTTTGTATGGGTGATACATTAAATCCCATACAAGAATACAATATTATAACATTTATAAAATATTTAAAGCCATGCACGTATATATGATATCAGGTCTTCAGGAGTAATCGATGTTGATCAAAAGCCGCCGCCGCCAGCGCCGCCGCCAAATCCACCTCCACTACCGGCGCCACCACCAACTCCACCTCCGGCACCGCCACCGACACTGGCACTGACTCCTCCACCGGCACCACCACCGAGACCTCCTCCAGCACCACCACCGCCACCGAGACCTCCACCAGCAAAATCAAGAATGAAGTGATAGATCAATTATCGAAGTGATGATACAAATTTTCTCAAAGAAAGATGGTGGTCCTAATTAATCCACCTTGTTGGTACAAATGGGAAAAACAAATTATGCTTTCAGTACTTTGAAAGATCATTGGAAGGTATAAAATACAGGAGTGTGGAATGTGGAATGAATTAAGAGCGAAGGTAACCTGGCACGGTCTCGCTGTCCCCGAATTCAGAGCGAAGGTAACCTGGCACTACAAATGAATTCCCTTTGCAAAATCAGAATCAGGAACCCTAATGTGGGGAATCAGAAACCCTAAACAATGGGAGATGGGAGGATTGAAGAGTAGAAATTAGGAAATCGAAAAGGAACACTAGAAATTAGGAAATCAGGAAATCAGGAACCCTAATGTGGGGAATCGGAAACCCTCACCTGATGAGAAGATCGCCGGACGTCGAGAGGAAGAGGTGGAGGCAAAGGATCGAGTTATTGCCGGGGAAACTCGCAGGCTGAGGTTTTGGAGAAGAAAAAAAAGACAACATTGAGTCGCAGGATGCTCGCACGCGCTGAGTGGCTCGCACGCGCTTATAGCGGCGGAATATATTATCCGCCGCTAAAATTAACGTTACTAATAAAATATTTTCATAGCTTTATTGCGGCGGATACATTTATCCGCCGCTATAGATTAGATGTACAGGAGTTATTCCGGCGGATATTAATATCCGCTGCTATAGATCTGTAAGGCGGAATATATCTTTGATTTAGCGGCGGATTTCGATATCCGCCGCTAATATCTGCCGCAACAGATCAATAGTCTTGTAGTGTTCGGCCATTGTTGATTCGGTGCTCAACTATGGATTCTCTTTGTGTTTTTGCTCAGTTTCTCACACTTTGCTCATTGCGTCAGCTCAGCGATCCATGGTGTCGGTGACCTTCTTACAAGCAATCTCGGATGAAATATCCTCCCACCAAGCTCTCACTTTTGGATGAGAAATAACCAGCAGATCAGCGTGTACATGGGATGCCATGAGCCGGTGAGTGTGCGGCAAGTGATTCAGATCAGCAAGGCTGAAGAAATCTCCAGTTGGTTCTATATCAATCTCTATTCATACACATCAAGCACCTTCTCCAAATCACTAACCTTCTTGGCCATCACTTCATCGTCTGGAACTCCTCCAAAGTAAGCCACCTTGATGATGTGGTTCACCAGTGCCGAGATGGCCAGCTTGTACTGCTGTGCCTCCACCTCCATCCACAAGTTCACCATGGCCGCCTCTTCTTGGTTGCTATCTCTTATCAGGTTCTTGTTGATGCTCTTGTACTTGTGTGCTATGCAGCGTGAGATTGCTCTTGATTGAGTTGATTCTATTGATGAAAAAACTAAACTATAGGGACATAGAAAAGGGAATTCAAAGGTTTTATTTTCATACTAATAAAGGGCAGATGATCATAGCTATCACTTTGTCTCGTTTGATGCGGGCATACAATCTTTTTCAAAGTTTTACAATATTATAAAGGGAAAATTACCGTACGGTCTCCAGGATAGTTTCATTTTCCAGGAAGGCCCCTCTGATATTCCAGCACTCAGCTTAGTCCCATCTTTTTGAAATGTTTCCCACCAAGTCCCTTGAACTGTTTGGTTATTTCGAAAAAAGGCAAAAATGCCACTATGTCTGCTTTTTTATTTTGGGAAAAGGTCCCACCCAGTCACGTCGCTCCCCTTCTCCATGCTTGCTTGGCCAACAAGTTTACTCGTCCAGATACCTTTACCTCCTTTGTCTGTCCAGTGAGATCATCTTCTGCTCATCATCTTTCTCGTTTCTTTGCTTCCTTCTGAGCGTATACTCTACATCTTCACCACCCTTTGTCAATGGAGACCATCTTTGCTGTTGTAAGGTACAAAGGAGAAGGCCATGCGATTGACTTTACCGTCTTATCCTCGTGTCATTCGGTAATGAAGGATATCTGCAATCATTGGAGCATCGAACCTTCATGTGTGAGAGTGAAGTATGTCATCCCAGATGTTCACAAGACTATATGTTCCGTTTAGTCATATGGGGATTTCTCGCGGATATGCAGCCTGCACCATATATTCAACAAGATTGTATAGTGGACATGATCGTTGAGGATAGGGTTGTTGCGACATCGGAGGACAGGGCAGAATCATCTGAAGCCCCATAATAAATGACACTTTGTGATTTGCCTTTTCTCTTTTGTATTTCGTCTTTCGTCTTTTGTCTTTTGTCTATTTTCGATTAGTACTTGTATTTTGTCAGTTACTTTACTGCCCTGATCGTGTAGTTTTCCGTGCTTCATCGCTTATTTAACGACCTCAAGAGTTTAGTTTCTGAGTGTTGTTTTGTGCATATATTACGCTAAAGCATTTATTATTTAGATTATCTCAAATACATTCATGTCTTAATCGTTTATTTTGTGGATTTTCACATATTATTACGAGGCTGTAGTGTTTGTCTTATATTAAGCGTGTACCATTTTACTCGGTTCTACACAGGTGTTCCCATCCAATGTTGATATCACAATATGGAGAAATTAACCCACAACCGACGAAGCACTCGGAGTTAAACTCACTGGTGATAGACACGGTTGGACAGAGATTTGAGAATGCAGAACACTTGAGGGAATCTTTAAGTGCCATTGCTATCTAGTGTAATTTCGACTATCGATTCATTCAGACCGATAAGAAAAGAGTCACCGTCAAATATGAAGCTTGATGATTGTGATTGGTGTCTCCATGCGTCCAGGGATGGCACCCTTCAAATATTCAAGGTTAAAATGATAAAGGCCCCATATACATGTAGAGGGGGGATTGGGTCATCCCATCCAATGGTTTGTAAGAAGTGAGTCAACAAAACTGTGATTCGGAAACTAAGAGATCAGTCAATCTTTCCTATTCCTGATCGTAATAGACTCACGGACGCCTTAGCGGGAGCTTTACATCATTGGGAATAAGTCTGTAGCAAGGCGAAACATCATCATGGCGTGTCGTCCGCAAGGAAAAGAATGCTTCAATGTAGAATATACACGATTTGTCTGACACAATACACACAATCGAAAGATCACATTTTATGACTCATAATAAACTTTAAAGGTCATGTAATACACGCTTGAGGCAAGACGTAAAATTCGTTGGCAATCCACTTCGTATTCATTAGGTTGTTAAGAATAAACTATATAAGTCCGTGTGATAAACTCTTGTAATGGTTATTAACACATCGTGCAACCATACTAAACTCTTACGATTCCAAAAGTTGCACACACAGTGTTGTGGCGATACAAAACAACAAGTTTTACTCATTTGCATCCTTTGCCGATATTAGATTCGGCGACGGTTTACACCGTCACAGCTTATCTATTAATAACTGTACGATTAGTCTAAGCCTCACCCTTGGGACTTCGTACAAGGCAAATTTCATATCACGCCCTTGTAGAATTAGTTCCATGTATCAGATGGTGAAAACAAAACAATCAGCAGCCCCCGTGTCTTGATGGGGGCAGTCCCTAATGTGTCACAAGGGCCAATTCTCAATGTCATCAACCTTGGCTAAGGACGCGATGTACTTGTCACACAGTCGATGCTGCGAATGTAAATAATTATGATTACAACATTTTTGGATTACAAAAGCTAAAAATAATATTAGGCAGGTGAAAGTCGTACAATTCGAATTATGCCCCTCTCATAATTAGCACCCACGTATAAGTAGTAGTACAAATATTCACGATTTTCCCGCTCCACTAGGAGATGGTAGTCTTCGTGGTTCGACGATTGGCATTAGTGCAACGTCCAATTTGTTGAAGTTCAACAGTGCTTCGGTCATGAACATTGCGAACCCACTACCCTGTGCTTTGTTGCTAAAATTTGACAGTAAACATACCAAAAGTCTAATGATTGAAGCCCTCCGTTTGTACTGGTATGGTTTCTCCTTAAGGGAATTCATCAATATTATTGTGAAGACGTCAACCACGTCATCAAGAATATAGTACCCTCGATCAAATGGTATAATTGTCTGCATGTTACCTGACACTAATCTCTCGACCACACGATGGTGTTGTTAACGAGAATAAACGTAGGAAATACACGCTTTAAAATAATACATGATTATAGGAGTTTAATACTCGACAAATAACAACATAATACACCAGTAAATGTGTAGAATAAACGTCAATTACAAATAAATACATGATTAAAGACCTTTATTAAGAGAAAACCCCGGATAAGAATGTCAGTGACTTGTCCATTTTGCTATCCAGATGTTTGGACACCGCCATCTTCTCTGGCTTCTCCAATCGGCTGAATCTAGTCGGCCTCTTTTTTGAAGATAGGAAGGCAATGGCTTTGTCCACAGGGTCGGGAGCATTCTCATCAACCAGTATAATGGCTTTGGGGTCTTCCCGATGCTCGGGAAAATCACTTTCAAAGCTGGAGACTTCCAGAGGTGAAACATAAGTTCCTTTAAGTGACTCCAGAATGTTTCATATCTCCGTCGTCTTCTGCTCGTCTAGGCTCGCTTCCTTCGTCTTTTCCTCCTTGCCAGGGCTAACATTTCACACGGATCCTCTACTCCTCCGATGCCTCACCATCTCCGTCTTGGGTCGTGTCACGCGAGTGATCCGTCATTCAGGAGGTGGTACTGCTACCGCTTTCCATCTCGGGGCTAGCTTTTGTGCGGCTGGACGCTTCACAGACGTTTTTCGTAGTGGGGCGCGGCCTTTTGCAATGAAATCCACAAGTGGTAGTTCTGGTTCTGCGCTTGCTCCTGCTTGTGGTTTTGGAGTTGGATTTGGTGATGCTTCTGGAGCTGGTGCTGGTGCTTCCGGTGGAACTAATGCTTCTACTAGTGTTGATGCTTCTGCTGATATTGTTGCTACTTACGGTAGCACTGATGCTGCTGAAGATGCGGGTTCTTCTGGTGCTAGTGTTGCTCCTGCTGGTGTTGTTGGTGCTTCTAGTGCTGGTACCCCTAGGGATGCTGGTGCTAGTGATGCTAGTGGTGGTGTTGTTAATTATTATCTTCGGCTTAGTGACCACCTGTTTAATATTTTTGCATATGGGGGGGGGGGGGGGGAGCAGTGGAGAACTCACCAATGCCTACACCAGAGTCAGGATGCCCACTTCTTAGCACGACATCAAAATTTGAAGCTAGTGCATCGTACTTGGATCGAAGCTCTCTTAGCTCCATTTCGACAAACGCCAGATCGTCCTTCCTTACGTTTGGTACCTCCACCCGGACAGTCTTCTGTAGGACGTCTTCCTCATGATCCTCCTCCTCAATAATCATCGTTACCTTCCTCCCACGCTTCGAGGGTCGTGTCTTCTTCTCGGGTGAACCCAAACTTCCACCTTGGGGCAATGGCCTCCGTAGTTGGGCTTGTACAGATCCAATTAATTCATCCTCTGCCTAGTTAGAGGGGGTGAGCGAGCATAACTGCAGTAATACACATAGACCAATAGTAAATAAAGACTTAATTGTAGTCGGATAAGCGTTGAAGCAATTCAGTAAATAAGCAGAGGTCACATCCTTGACCTTCACTGTTCTCAGCAATTCGGGAAATGAACTTTGCTTATTAAAACTGTCCTCATCGTAGCTGAAAATGCTCGGAGTCTTCTTCAAGCATACCCTCTTCCCAGTCCTGGTCAACTCATGAAACCACCAGTTAAGTGCGATGACACACCCTCTCAAGTAGACTGAGGCTTTTGCTTTTTCCTTGAGTCGGCCCCTTACACGACCAGGTGCATCGAGGACCTCCTCCATCAACCACTTGTGGGTTGCCGGCGCCCACACGTAGTCCCCGATAGTGGAGAGGTCTTCTAGGTACGACGCAACCTAATGCGGGGCTATACAGGAAGTGGTCGTGAACAGAAAGCTCCCGAGGAAGTACATGACCAACATCTTAGCGAAATTCTCCTCCTCGCCCTCTCCATTCCCAATGAGGTCGATGAGAGTGTTCTCGATGGTATAGTGGTGTCGGTGAGCCGCCTTGCTCAAGAACTTACGCTTGAGATTAGTCTTTGCGGGCTTCGGCTTGAAAGTTATCACATCACCATGGCATGGGAGGCCGAGGATCATGGTGACATCCTCTGACCGGAACTCCAGCTCAGCAGAACCTATTTTGAAGTTTCCAGTCTTAGCATTGTACTTCGAGAGGAGGGAATCCTGTATCCCCCTCGATCTCCTGGATGATAGGCTCGAACTCCATAAAATGGGAAATAGGAGTTCTCTTAAGTAGCTCCCAATGTCGAGCTTTCACCAGGTAGCACCTGACGTTAATCAACGGGGAGTTTTTTTTAAAAAAAAAAATTGACAAGAGACAATTATCTCCTTTGGAAGGCACAATTTATGCCCTATCTTCGAAGCCAGCAGCTCCTCGGATATGTAGATGGCTTAAACTCGTACCCTGCCAAGACAATCAGTGAATCCACGGAGTCAGGTGCAATACAGACACCAAATCTGGCGTATCAAGTCTGGTTGCAACAAGATCAATTGGTACTCAGTGCTCTTCTCTCCTCACTTTCAGAAGATGTGCTATCATAGGTGCTATTTCTCACCACCTCTTATAAAGTATGGCAAGCATTAGAGCATATGTTCTCCTCTCGCTCTAAAGCTTGAATAATACAAATTAGGCTTCAATTGTCAACCATACAGAAAAAGGATTTGTCTGTCGCTAATTATTTTAGTAAAGTGAAGAATCTTGCTGACACACTAGCTGCAATAGGTCGACCTCTTGAAGATGAAGAGATTATTACTTATATACTTGCTAGCCTTGATTCTGAGTTTGATCCTCTTGTGACTTTAGTCACTACAAGGACAGATCCTTTCTCTTTGAATGATCTTTATGCGCATCTTCTGAGTTATGAGATGCGCATGGAACATCACAATACTGCTCTCCAAGTCTCAGGTTTTTCAGCTAACAACGTGTCACGTACAAGCCAAAGAAGAAGGTACGTGGGACGGGGAAGAGGTCGTGGCCAAGGCCAGAATCAAATGAGGCAAGAATCAAGCACATTTGGAAATAATTTGAACAAAAGTGGGAGCAGACCAGTATGTCAAGTATGTGGCAAGATGGGGCATGTTACACTCAAATGCTATCATCGATTTGATCATTCATATCAAACTGACGAAAATTGGTTTACTGCTACAGCTACCGCTCCTTCCTATGTTGTTGATCCCGACTGGTATATTGACATAGGTGCCACGGATCATATTACGAGTGATCTTGACAAGCTGACATTTAGAGGAAAGTATCAAGGCAAGGATCATGTTCAGGTTGCAAATGGTTCAGGTATGAATATTCTCCATATTGGTCACTCGAGTTTAAAAACTCCTGTTCAATCTCTGCAATTAAACAATGTTCTTCACATACCACAAGTTACTAGAAATCTTCTTTTTGTTCATCGTCTTGCCAATGATAACAATATTTTCTTTGAGATTTATCCTTCCTATTTTCTTGTTAAGGATCGCCTCATAAAGAGACTTCTTCTTCAAGGCAAGTGTGAAGGAGGACTCTATCCAATCAAATCAAGATGCATTACCTTGTCAAAGAAGGCTCTTCTCACTTCAAAACCTTCTCAAGGACAATGGCATTGCAGACTTGGTCATCCTTCTTCATCTATTGTTCAACAAGTTCTTCATTCAAATAATCTTCCACATGTTTCCAATTCCACAAATAATTTTGTCTGTAATGTTTGCCAGCAAGCTAAGAGTCATCAGTTGCCCTTTACCTCTTCCAATAATACTTCTTCCTCTCCTCTTGAACTTGTGTTTTCTGATGTATAGGGCCCAACTCATGTTTCTGTTGGAGGATTCAAATATTATGTGAGTTTTATTGATGATTTCATCAAGTTTACTTGGATTTACCTGTTAAAAAGTAAAGCTGATGTCTTTCAAGTTTTTCTCCAATTTCAAAAACATGTTGAGCGTTTACTAAACAAAAAAATCCTTTGCATGCAAACTGACTGGGGTTGTGAATATCAAAAACTCCATGCTTTCTTCAACCAAGTTGGTATTTCTCATCGTGTTTCTTGTCCCTACACACACCAACAAAATGGATCTGCTGAAAGAAAACATCGTCATATTGTAGAAGGTGGATTAGCTCTTCTTTCTCAAGCTTCTATGCCTATTAAGTTTTGGGATGAAGCTTTTCAAACTGCCTGTTTTCTTATCAATCGGTTGCCAAGTAAAGTGATCAACGATTTCTCTCCTTTGGAATGCTTACTTGGCTCCAAACCAAACTATTCTTTTCTTCGAACTTTTGGTTGTGCTTGTTGGCCAAACTTGAGAGCATATAATTCTCATAAACTTCAATTCAGGTCTCAAGAGTGTGTGTTTCTAGGATATAGCAACCTCCACAAGGGGTACAAATGCTTGAATAAAACTACTGGGCGTATCTATATCTCTCGTGATGTTATCTTTGATGAGCAAATCTTTCCTTTTTCAAGAGATTCCAGTAAGTTATCTTCCAAGTCTCCTTCTCATGATATCTCAATTCTACTCCCTTCTATTTCTCTTAATTCTCCACCACTGACATCAAGCACTTCCTTTTCTCATGAGAGTGACCAATTAGAGGATATTGGTTCAGAACCTCCTCTGCACACTGATCCTGTTCTTGCAGATAATTCTCAGCCATAGGGGGATACGTGTGTTTTGACTGATAATTTTCAGCAACAACAACAACAACAAACAGGAGGTGGTCATCCAATGAGGACTCATCTGCAGCATAACATTCACAAACCCAAACAATCTACTGATGGTACTGTCCGGTATTCACCACGCAAAAGAGCTTTTTTGGCTGCTACTGAACCCACTAATTATATCAAAGCTTTGCAACAAACAAAATGGAAGCAAGCAATGGATGAGGAGTATTCTGCACTTATGAAAGAATAACACTTGGCATTTAGTTCCTTCTCAGCCAAATCTAAATGTTATAGGCTTCAAATGGGTATTCAAACTGAAAAAGAAGGCAGATGGCAGCATTGACCGTCATAAAGCTAGTCTAGTGACCAAGGGATTTAAACAAAGGTATGGAATTGATTATGATGACACTTTTAGTCCAGTTATAAAGCCTACTACTATTAGGCTTAGTCTTTCAATTGCTATTTCTCGTGGTTGGAGTTTGAGACAACTGGATGTCCACAATGCTTTTCTACATGGTGTTTTGGAGGAAGATGTTTATATGTGTCAGCCACCAGGATATGTAGATCCTCAACATCCTGATTATATTTGCAAGTTAGACAAAGCATTATATGGTCTAAAACAGGCTCCTCGAGCTTGGTACTCTAGACTTAATTCCAAGCTGCATGAGCAAAAGTTTGTACCTTCCAAGGCTGACACATCCCTGTTTATATACAATGAAGGTAGCCATATTATCTACAGACTTATTTATGATGATGATATATATAATTGTCACAAGTTCTTCCACTCAAGCTATTGATGATCTACTAAAGTTATTACAAAGGGATTTTGCTATCAAAGATCTTAGTGACTTACACTATTTTTTGGGTGTTGAAGTACACCGGAATCAAGAAGACATTGTACTCACACAACGCAAGTGTATCCATGAACTCCTTTGCCGAGCAAATATGGAAAACTATAAGTCAGTTACCACTCCTATGTCTGTTATAGAGAAATTGTCCAAGACATTGGGTGACTCTTTATCTGTTGCAGAAGGTTCTAAGTACAGAAGCATAGTTGGAGCTTTGCAATATCTAACACTGACTAGACCTGATATAGCCTTTTCAGTTAACAAGGTTTGTCAGTTCCTTCACTCTCCAACTAGCAGCCACTGGACAGCAGTAAAGAGAATCCTTCGGTATTTAAAGCATACTTCCACAGTCGGGTTGTCAATTCGAAGATCAGGATCTACTCTTGTCAGTGCCTTCTCTGATGTTGACTGGGCTGGATGTGCTGATGATCGAAGATCCACAGGAGGATTTGCTGTATTTTTTGGCTCCAATCTTATCTCTTGGAGCTCCAAGAAACAAGTCACAGTTTCCAGATCTAATACTAAATCAAAATACAAGTCTCTTGCTAATGCAACTGCTGAAATCATTTAGATACAGTCTTTACTCGGTGAATTGGGCATATTTCAAGCCAGGCCACCTTGCGTGTGGTGTGATAATCTAGGTGCAATGTACTTATCTGCCAATCCAGTGTTTCATGCACGAACTAAGCATATTGAAGTAGATTTTCACTTTGTTCGTGAGAGAGTGGCACGCAAGACCTTGGAAGTTAAATTCATCTCTTCACAAGACCAAGTGGCTAACATCCTCACCAAGCCATTGTCTACACAGCAGTTTCAGAAACTTCGACACAATCTCAATCTGTTTTCAACAGGTTGAGATTGAGGGAGGTTGTTGAAAGAGTCAAAGTTGTTTCCTAGAATTCACGTTTAGTCCTAGTCTTAAGGGTAGTGAGTTATTAACTGTGGCCCTATTCTCTTGCCATCACTCCCTGTAATTCTCCTTTGTTGTTTTGTCTTCTTTTTATTGAAGCTCAGTTGGCACAGTATAAATACATCAAGTTACCCCACTGAATCAGCGTGGGTGCATTCTGTTATCTACAATAATTTTACAGGCGGGAGTGTGGCACGGCCCGACGGCGGACCTGGCTTGACTTCAGAGGGCAACGATGGCTTCAGCCCCCCAAGGGGGGGCAACGGCGACAATTGGCCGGGAATCAGACGCGGTAAAGCTTTAGGTTTCCAGTGGCTTGGGCGGCTTCAACAGTGGCTCGATGGTGCATTGGCGGTGGAATTTCCCCGGCGGCGGATTTGCGTTGTTGGGCCAGCGGCGTTGGCGCGTAGAGAAGATGACGCAAGAGGCAAGGGCTACGACAGGAGCTTGCTGGTTGGCCAGCGTTAGCGCACGGGGAGCTGGTACAAGCGGGGGGGAGGGAGGGCTTGCGACGGCTCGACGGCGAGAAAGCAACAAGGGTCGTCGTCTTCATCGCGGGAGTTCTAAGGCTTTATAATAATATTTATATAATAATATATAAAGAGTACCACCTTGCCAGTGATGATCGTGAGTTTCCGAATAGGATCCCCATTCTTTACCTTTCTAAATATACATATGTATTATAATCTACTGGTGAACAGGCAGAGGGCTTCGTAGCTTCTCATCTCCTTATTTCTGCTTCCTCCTCCTGCTTTGATGGGGTTGATCTTCTATGGTATTACAGTAACACGGATGGATCTGAATCTGTGTCCTTCGGCAAAGCCATTAGAGACAAATAAGGTCATTTTCGTAACTGAGAATACCTATTCAAGGGGGAGCTTCATCTCCTTCGTTGCTGCTGTCTTTTTCTCTCCCCCTCTGCTTCCCCCGTTTTTTTCCATCGCGTCTTCTATTTTATAGATCGAGTATCACAACCCGTCTGGATGGTTGCTGATTGTCGAGAGATCTGATCTTATCCTGTTATTTTAAATTAAATGAAGATAGACTTGGTCCGAATAAGATCACCCTTTCCTTTTTTTTATTTTATTATTTCATTTTATTTATTTATTTATTTATTTATTTATTTAATAATTTTTTATTATTTTTTATATATTTTGTTTTGGTTTGCCTCGGGATTTGTTCCTTTGGGGTTGTCTCGGGATCTGTGCTCGTAGATTATCTTAAGATTTGTATTTTTTTTAAGATTGGCTTGAGATTTGTGTTCTCGGCCTTTCTAGGGATTTGAGATTGTCTCGAGATCTGTTCTCGGGTTGTCTTGAGTCTTGTGTCCTTAACCCACCTTGGGATCTGTGTCTTAAGCTCGCCTCGGGATCAGACCACATCAAAATATTTTAATTTCGAGAGATATTTCATTTGAAAATATTTCATCATTGACCCCCTTGGAAATTTATTTATTTATTATTATTTTTATTATTATTATTTTTTTAATATAAACAACATTGAGTCATCCACCATGGATTTCATCATAAATGGTAGGTTGGTGCATGCAGTGGTGGTTTAAACTCAAGGCTGGCCTTTGGCAAAGAGACCCATTATCACCTTATTTGTTCATCCTTATATCTCAAGTCCTAACCAAACTACGTACTTAACGAAGCAAGTAATAATATTGGATTACTTACTGGAGTACAAATTAGTCAAACCAAAACAATAAACCATAATATGTATGCTGATGACCTTCTGATTGCTTGTAAAGCCACCAGAAAAAATGCCAAAGCCATCAATTTGTGCCTAAACATCTACTCATCATTGACAGGATAGAGGCCAAATCTCAGTAAGTCAGAGAGTTTTTCCCTTCTTGGTTCAATTTAAAACTCAAGAAGCCAATTCATAGAATCCTAAAAATACAACCATGTTCTTTTTCATTCAAATACCTAGGATGTTGGGCTGCTCCTACAAAAGTCCTTGCTATCAAACACAAACCAATGATAAACAAAGTAGAGAGCAAGCTGGCATATTAGAAGACTCAGCACTTATCCATGGCAGGGAGAATTACCCTTGCTAAGTCCACCTTGACGGCCTTCCCCATATATGGGCTCAATGCATATGTTATACCTGATTCAATCTTGGTTAAACTGCCACAATTGGTTAGGGGATTCATATGGCAAGGTTCAAGCAAAGGTAGAGAACTTGTAAAATCCGAAGATTTTAGGTTTTTATTTTTCTAATTATTTTCATAAAATCTTTAGTTAATAAGGGAAAGTTTCCCGGCCCAAAGTTAAATTTAATTAGTTGGAATAAAAATTTCCTAGTAGCCCCTAGTTAATTAAGTAAATCCTCCAAACTTAGAATTAGTGGAATTTATATATATAAATGAAAAATATTATTATTTTATTTGGTTAAATATTAAATCGAATTGGATGGAATAGTATATATAAATCTATATTAAATATGATTTGATAGATATATTTTAAGCAAATGGTTAAGATAAGATAATGTTTTGTAAATATATATATAGGAATCAGATAAGATAATATATGAATTCAAATAAAACAATTCATGCACCTTATAAGCTATGTACTATTATATATAATATAAATATTAGATTATAAGATGATGGTTTCATCCATGCAGGTGGATGGAGATAGTTTACTCATGTGTTAAAAAAAAAACAAAAAAAATCATAGATATAGAGCTAGAGGTTGGTTTACAGAGAGCGGTTATGCACGACCAAAAAGGGGTTTGGTGGGTCGGGTTGTAAACAGGGGTCACGAACCCATGCATTCAGTTCAAGCACGTACTCCCTCTTCCTTGAATTCAATGGCCAAGATATAAGGAAATATTAAGAGAGGATCATCCAACGGCACATGATCGAACACGTGGTGAAAACGTGTGGAGATTTTAAAGAGAAATATCCTCCTAGTAAAACATGAATTGGGTGTCTCATCCACAAGTTCGCCAGCGCGCGCGCCACCGTGACCTTATCCGTTCATAAATATAGCGGAAAGATGAATACTAACCAAGTTTCAGTGAAAAGGGAGAGGTTAGTACTCATACAAACCTAAAGAAGGTTATGTTTGCTTAGGGACTGTCTGCTAATATAAATATAGTGGAAAGATGAAGGTTGAGTGGATGATGTGTTTCATGGTGAAATATTTTATAGTTGAACTAGTAGCAAGGCATATATGAGCTTGTGACCGGCCAGTGAGAGGGAAGAGTTAAATCTTTAGCTTAACTATCACATGAACAGCCAAAGGCCGAGAGGTCTAGCAGGCGTCCGTGATCCGCGTAGTAGAACCGAGTTCAATCCTGTGGTGGCCAGTCGTCAGCAGTGACTTGAATGCGTGGGTCGGGCAATTTTAATTCGTGATGGTCGCTTCCCGCCTGTCACTATCTGGGTTGGGTGGGGTTTATCCCCTTATTCAAAAAAAAAAAACTATCACATGAACAGATTTTGAAACACCCATGGGTAACAAGAGTTTATGAAGAGTAGAGTGATAGCTATCAGTTTGTTAATATGATACAACAGTGGGCATTAAGTCAATATTCTTCCTTGTGTTATTATGAATTGCCTTACATGAGGGACAACTGAAACTTTTGTTTAAGCTGTGAGACATGCAAGCATCGGTAGTTATTCATTAAATAGGTCTGATCATGAGGGTTGAGAGTATGAATGGTGTTTATAAAATACTTGTTACATGAACTGATGAACTGATAGTTGGCGTGCCTTGAACATAGCTTTCATGTATTTGTTCAAGGCTCTTATATGTTCAGAGAGTAGTATTATAGGGAATGAGTACACTTACCCAAGGCTAGCTTCCAAGATTCATAGAGACTGATATCATGTTTTGTTATTCATTAAGGTTAGATTGAAGTTACTATCTGGGAAACCAAGAGGAGGTTGTGTGAGGGCTAGTCAAGTGGATTAGAACATATTATTGAGCCTAGTTAATTGACTAATCCTAGCTGTGAATGCACAGAATAGTTGGAAGTTTGGAACTTGGGTTGGATTGAATTCATGAGTTGAATTTGAAAGTTGGGTCTTTGAACGAATGTTGAAGGATTTGAAGTAAACCATCAGTGGGCCCTCGGCCCAGTGAGAATAGGTAAGAGTAATGATTTGTTTGGTAGTTAGAAAGGGTATTGAGACATTATTTTTATGTTACCAGATTTGGCGTAGAGACTCGCCAGGAGGAGAGCTAGTGGGATTCCAGACTTCATGAATAGAGGTAAATGCTCCTGTCTAGTACCTGCCCAATGATGGGCTTTCTTGACTTTGTTGATTCATGTTCTTTAGTAAGTATCCTTGCCTTGCTACCACTACTCGTTCTTTGGTTTCATTTATAAGTACCCTTGAAGTTGCTTGTTTCCTTGTAAGTATCTTTGTGCTTATTCACCTCATGTCTTGGAGTGTTTTTATTCTCTTGACTATATCGCCACATAGTATGTTTTTGATACTTCTGTTCCTTGTGCTTGATCGCACTTCTGCTTACCCTTCAGTTTTATTGAAATCTTGTAACTATGTGTGTATGTGACATGTTAAGTTTCTCTTGGTAATCGCTGGACATGCCTACCTATTGACCGGTACATGGCCGTGGTAACACTTGAGCCTATGCTAGGTCCGGGTAGGCTTACGTCAGCACTCTGTATGTGACATGTTAAGTTTCTCTTGGTAATCGCTGGACATGCATGCCTACCTGTTGACCGGTACATGGCCGTGGCAACACGTGAGCCTATGCTAGGTCCGGGTAGGCTTACGTCAGCACTCAGCAAGAAGATTCTCCCATATGGCCTAAGATAAGTTGTGGGTGTTCAGGGGGAGGACAATCTGAACGTCCTGTAATCCTACCAGGGGAAGGGAACCCTGAGTATCCACCCATCAGTGGGATGATACGCTGACCGTGTATGTGCACGTAAGAGCCGTCAGTGGGATGATACGCTGACCGTGTACATGCACGTTAGAGTGCTACCAGACTCGAGGTTCTTGATAAGTTAAGATTGTGATCTACGCAGGTCGATGACTGCCAGGGAGATGACAAGAAAGTTCTTTGTTATCCTTTGCTTGAGTCTGTGATTCTTAAGTGTGTGATTCTTGCTTGTTTCTTGATGATCAATCTGACTGAATCACTTCTTCTTTGGCATGACCCTTTTGTTTCATGATTTCATTGCATCCCCTGCGGGGATACTTATTGGGCTTTCCTTTAGAAAACTCATGCGCTTGCTTCTTTTGTTTCTTTCAGGATTGAAGAAATAGTGAACTAGAAGTCATAAGTGTGTGAAGGGTTGGGGTTAGCTGCCGAGGTTCGAAGACCTCAAAGTGTTCTTGTGAGTGAAATTTGTAATATAGGACCCTTGTAAAATTATGATATTATTTCTGATGAAATGTTAAATATTAAGTTAAGTCATTTTGATGCATGTTTATGATTTATGTAGGTCTTGTATCCGAGTGGGGCTCGGTTCCACTTGGATACGACCGGTTTGTGCACGTGTCCGAGGTCCTGGGATCCAGGTCAGGGCGTGGCAGAACTCCACCTAGTAAACTGGAACATTGTGTCCAGTAATAAGGTTGAGGGTGGTCTAGGGTTTAGGTATAGTGTATTTATAAGGAATTCAAACAGACATAGGAGATCCAACATTGGAGAGATGGAAGCTCCTATGGAGGCTTCATGAAGCACCAAAACTCAAATGACCTTCCATAGAAAACCTCCCACCAAAGAATACCCATATAGAAGGGGATTTGGACCACAAGATGTATGCCCAAGATGCAAGCTACATGAAGAAACAATTCAGCATATATTTATAGAATGCAAATGGTCACGGGAGATATGAGATAACAGAAGGTTGCAACATATAATACAACAGAAGGCCATTCAAAAACACAATCTGCTATTGGGACAATGGATGTAAAAAAAAAAGGAATGAACCACAGGGAATGGAAAGAAGAAGTAGCAAGTAAGATTGCATACACTCTCTGGTACATATGGAAGACAAGGTGTAATCTAATCTTCAAAGGCCAAACCACAAACACTAAGAAAATTATAGAAATGGCAATCAATGCTGCAGTGGAATTCACATGGAGATAACTTCCTCCAGAGTTTGAAGCTGAGAAGAGGGAAGACAAATGGGAAAAGAAACACTACAAACTTACAATATTGTGGACTGATGCATCATTGGAAGAGGAAGGTAAGGTAGCTGGAATAACATATGTCATATTAACTAATGTGATAGCTTATTACATGTTGCAGGTTCCAAACAAGTGAGCGTGGATTCAACCTTTGAGGGAGAGATGAAGGCAATACAAGTGGGGCTAGAGGAACTGATCAAGTACCTAGAGCAAGTACCTAGAGCAACAGAAGCCCTAATCCTTAGGAATAGAATGAGAAGGTGACGGTAGAGAGTGAGACTGCCGTCTTGGAGTGCTGAAATTGCAGATCAAAGTGAGAAAAGGAAACAGAGAATGAATGATGAATGACTTGGAGTGTAGAGTACTGAGGTTTGCCAATTCCATTACCTAAATATCAAAGTCAACAAGGTCGCTGAAAGCGTCGACGAGGAATGAGCAGACGGAGTCGATGGCCACGGCGATGCCAAAACGCATGAAGAGGTTGTGCATCTGGGGCTGCTGTGGTGGGACTGGGACAGCGCCGTAGCCGTACCCTTGAGGTGGAGCACCGTAGACGTTGCCCGGCGGTAGGTTCCCGTATCCTGGTTGTGCATACGGTTGGTATCCTTGAGGGTTCACGTATGGCGCCGCCGCTCCCGGCGCCGGGTAACCGCTTGGACCAGCGGGATACGCCGTGACAGGTGAAGTGACGGCATAGGAGATCTTGAAGGAGAGATTGAGAACCCCCCTGGGTTCCCAGGTGGAGGGCTCGCGTACCTGGTAGCTGAAGAATTGGGGGGTATTAGCGTAGCCGGAGCCGGAGAAGAACTCGTTAAGAGGGATGTGGACCTCGCCGACGTCCCGATCGCCAAGAGCGCGCTCAGTGCGGAGGATAACATGGACGACGTGGAGGGAGGGATCGTCCGCGGGAACAGGGAAGCGGACGGTGGCGTTCCAGGAGGGGTTGGTGAGGCCGTTGCCATCGGCGATGGTGCGTTGCGCGGTGCGGCTATCGCCATCGATGGAGACGACGGCGTAGACTTCCATATTGGAGAAGAGATTTACATCCCTGAGGTCTTTGGCGGAGATGAGGGTGATCTCGAGAGTTCTTGACGCCATGGAGGATGCTTTCAGAGCTGATCAGGAGGAGAATTATCTCAAAACATATTTATGAAGACTTTGGTTAGTCTTTCAATAAGAGAACTTCTGAAGTCTTCTCTCATGCCCATAAACCATGCACTATATCTTTCTTTTTTATTCATAAATGTGCATAAATTATTTTTTATTTATTTTTGTAGAAGTAATGCTTCACTTCAGTCATATTTAGATCTTGATTTCTCACGGTTAATTTCTGACAGTTTCCAGCTTTATATCAACAAGGACCAAAGAACCTGTTCTTCAACTGGGCATGAATCTTGTGGTGGATGAGCAACGGTTATCAACATCATCTTCATCCTGAACATCTAACATTCTGGTGCCCGCGCGCCGAGCGCCTGTGAGCTGTAGAACTGACAGTAGTTGCATGAGAGAACACACGTCGTTGTTCGACCTCCGCAGACAGCCAAAGACTCGTTGTAGAGCTCAACAGTTATATCCTGAGATCCAATGAATCCTTTTCCTTCATCTCCTTCATCTCCTCCATGGTTGGTGCAAGTGATTCCATGAGTATATACTTACAGGGAGCTTGCTTTTATTTTTATGAAGAAGAAGAAGAAGAGAAGGTAATTCATTAAGAAGGCAAGAGAAGTAGGATTAGATTATGAGAGGGGATTCCCTGGACTACTGCCAGTGTCTCTCGGGAATACGTGGTAAGAATTGTCTACCTAGGAATTACTTCTCTCCTTTCAAATAAGCATGTTTTTATTTTGACGGAATGAGCTGGTGGTCAAGTGATCACTCGCTGAGACTATCAAACGACTCCGTGCAAACCCCGCGCGTGCGATTTCTCAGCTACAACGAGTGTGCAACAGGAGCGCCTCAAACTGCCCCCCACGAGATTCGAACCCACGCGGGGTCTGAATAACGGGAACCCGTTTAATTGGGTGTCTTGTTAGGCAAACCTACACACAGCTATATTTTAAGAGTTTTTTACCTATAACCCCCTCAAAAATAGCCAAATCACTTCCAAACCCCTCACATTTCAATAATACCTCATAACCCCTCATTTATTTTTATTTTAATTATCACTCCCTTAACTAAAGTTTTATACTTTAACTTGGGTTAAATATAAAACCTAATGTTATAATATATATAAATTGACAATTTTACCCTTTTTATATATAATATCATTTTCAATATTTTTTTTATCTTTTCTATTCTTAATAATTAAAGATATATTTTGTTAGTGATAAAATATATAAAATATATTATATTATTATTATTACTATTTTCATTTTAAAAAATAAATTTTTAATAAAATATTTTGTTTTACTTTGAATATCTCACAGATATTTTTTTTAATGTATGTTATTAAAATTAAAAAATATATATTTGTTAATCATATTTTTTTACAAATTTAATAAATTTATTTGTAGCTCCTTAATAAACTCATAATTTATTTATAATCTTTTTCAAAATTTGGTAAATATTTATTAATCATATATAAATAATAATTATGAAAAGAAGGGGTATTTTTGTCTTTTACTTTGTTTTTAAAAAACTATTCAAAACTTTTGATTGGAATAACTAACTTAAGGGGTGTCAAGTAAAATAAAAATAAAAGAGGGGGTTATGAGGTATTATTGAAATGTGAGGGGGTGGTAAGCAATTTGGCTATTTTTGAGGGGGTGGCAAATAAAAAACTCATATATTAACCCTCTGTTTCGTTGGGGGGATTACAATCACATTCCTGGGAATGTAGTGGGAATGTGATCACATTCCCCCGTTTGGTTACTGTAGCAGTAGTGGGAATGTGCTGGGAATGCACATTCCCATCTTGGTGGGAATACAGAAAGCCACCAAAATAGGTGTCTTTCTGGATTCCCGACTTGGTGGGTATGTGAATACCCATTTTGCCATATTATTATTATTATTATTATTATTATTATTATTATTATTATTATTATTATTTCTATTATTATTATTACTATTACTATTACTATTATTATTATTATTATTATTATTATTATTATTTGATATTTAATCAAAATTTTAGATGCAAGGGTATTTTAGGAAAATGTGGCATAATTATTTTTTGGTATTAAAATTTAATTAGTTTTAATCTAATATTTATTTTAATTTAAATTTAAATTTGCTCAAAATTTATATATAAGGGTATTTTGGGAAATTTGGAACATTACCAAGTTGATTACCATGACCAAGCAAATATGAACCAAACATGGTAATGCAACATTCCCACAACATTCCCGGGAATGTAGCATCCCGACTGCATTCCCAGGAATGTTACATTCCCGTGGTAATATCACAAAACTTGAACCAAACAGCCCCTAACTATCTTATACTTTTATTCTCATTTGTTTGCTTTTGTTTCCTTCTTGGAGAGGTATGACACCATGGAATTCAATTGTGGGATCGAAAATACCCGCCTGACATTGTGTCTCTGAAGAGACACCGGGCGACACATCGAATCACAAATGAGTTATTTATTTTGATTTGTAGGTTCTTTCATTCCTAATAGAGGTAAACCTCTATTAATTAATTACCCTAGACAGAGTCTTGGGAACCTCCGATTAAAGGCAAAAATACAAGTCAAGGCAAATGAATAAACATATTTCATTTATTGTAGAATATGCATATGAACATATTTTTTATTTATTTATGACGTCGTGCCTTCCGCCTTGGAGTATGTGCTTCGTTACTTTGGAATTTGCACTGCTTTAGTCGCCTCAAAATGCATGTTCTGTTGTCACCTTGAGAGCGCTGCTTTAAGATTTAATTTCATATTGGCCGTCTCTAGATGAGTGCTTTATCGTCGCCTCGAAACATGTATTGCATCGCCTTAGGATTTGTATTTTTGGCCATCTCAATGTGCATGTTCATCATCGCTTCGATATACGTGCCGCTTTGGAATTTATGCTGCTTTCATTGCCTCAAGATGCATGTTTTATCGTCGTCTTAAGATTAGCACTACCTTAGAATTTTTTGTTTTATTGACCGCCCTGAGATGAGTGTCTCATCACCGTCCCGAGACATGTGTTGCTTTGAAACTTGTGTTTATCAGCCTTCTCAAGATGTATACTCATCACCACTTTAAGATTTATATTTCATCGGGTACATCGAGATGCATGTCGCTTTAAGTGGCGTGCCTCACTGGACCAGGATGTGCGCTTCAATGTTTTAGGAATTTATATTTCTGACCTCCAATGACTTGTATATTAGAAAATTTTTTATTTATTATATTATTTTTATTTTTATTTATTTTATTATATTTTTTTATATGTATATATTTGACTGAAACACAAATTGGAGGACTGTTAGAGGCTCTAACCGGACAGCCATCATTGTGCTTCATTCATGGAGTAATGGATGCACATTCTTGGTAATTCCATCATCATGTCATCATGCATATAATAATAATAATAATATATTATTAAAATCCAATGAATATTTTGAAGAAAACATTAATGTCCTTATCCAGGAATCATTCAAAGGCTTATCACTTCATTCACCGTTTACTTTGAATTTTATTAATTGGTTTTTGACTTTTCAACACACACCAAGCTTCAACTCATTTCTTTTCAAACATTTCTCCACTTTAATTGGTTTTCATGAAACTGTTAGATAAGCTATCTTGATATGATTACTTTTTGAGCATTATTTCTCTGGTGTATTATATCAAACATTTAGAGGGCATGTCACACACCGAGGTACTTTGCATTTCTTTGAGAATTCTTGTTCCTCAAAATTTACAACAATGTATATATGACTCCAACAGCCGTACAATACTTAAAAGCTATTTAATTTCATTCATAATATTCATAATACCATAAAAATTCATAACTTTTAAAGTTATTTCTGCAGCAGTCCTGGGGTACTCTTTTCCCTCGTAGTCTTTGGATTAAAAATTCTTTAGAAATCACAAGTAATTTGCAAGGTCTTCAACTTGGGTGGGAGTATTGGAGGTATATTGAAGTTTTCTTAATTTGATTTTTATTAAATTGACCCCAACTTGATCTATAAAACTTTTCTTGTTTGGGAAATATTCATCATGAGTTATAGAAGACTTTGTTGTAGTACTGTTGTACTACTTATCTCTGTTACTTACATGCCACAAATAACTTCATATTCATTTATTCATTTGCAGCCTCTCAAATCCAATTATAAATCAGCTCAAGGTTCCATACATTCCATCCAGAAGTATGCCACGAGGACAAACCCTTGCTGTAGTGTGGTAATCTTTACACACTCTCAATTTGGTTCACATTATGGACAAGTCTCTGAATTTAGATCCATAATGAGGACATTGTAATTGTTTCCCTTTTAATTGCTTCTTACCCTCTCTCCAAAATTGTAACTATAGTTGATGGGTTGAAAATCAATAATGTCATTAAAACCATCTCCAACATGTCTATTCAGCTACTTTAAACAAAGAATGAATATTTGATATGAGTAGCCCTCATTTGGATGATGAGGTTATTAACTTTGAGCATTTTATTAAGTTGGTTCTCTGTCTAAGCATCGTCTTTTGAGCTGCAGAAAGCACATCATTTATTGCTTTCCCTTATCATGGTTAAAAATCTCTTTCAAGACATTTTATGGAACAATTCATATGCACACCAAATTTCCAACAATAAGGGACCTTGGTTGATAATAGGATTACATTAATTTACATGCATCTTTTATGTCAATCCATGACTGATAATGGTGTCTGTCAAGCCATCCCAACAGTTGCTATTCATAAACAGATTTCAAGCTTTGAATATAGGGTTAAAGCCATTTTTGGTCCCTGAAAACAGGATCAATGTTCATTTCCCACATTAGCATATACAACCATTTATCACTCCACATCAAAAAAAATAACGACCTTCCACATGACTGCCGCATCAGTAATATGGACCAAAAATGCTAAAATACGGAATATATAGAGACCCAAAATGTAAAAATCTGCAATAGATAGGAACCATATTGAACAAATTTTGAATTTTGGGATGAAAATAAACATTGGTCCCGTTCTCAGGGACCAAAAATGGCTTTAATTCTTGAATATACACATGATTATGCTCAGGTTCATTGAAACATTTTGCCAAACACTAGAAATGCATTGTCATTGGTTTTCCTATATAGATAAATTTGAGATGCTTTACAAGTGTTTACAAAGATAGGGGTATGTTTCTACAACCCCAAAATAATAACACAAGCATGAATTGGTGATCTTCCTGCAGCTCCTCCAGACTGTGTACGTACTGAAATCAAGTATTTCATCAAACAATGAACAATACATTGTATAAAACCCAGGGAGCAAAGCTCCTTACGCCCTTTTAAACTCCTCCTGTGCATGATTTGGATGTGGCTTCACAGTTGTCATCCAGAAGCAACATCTATGTTGTCACGACCATAAGGGAAGGACTTGATCTGGTTCTGAATCTGAGATCTTCTCCATCGTCACGACCGCAAGGGAAGGACTTGATTGACATGGATGAATGTACTCCATGGAGAAATCGGGCAGCGGCGATGCATCCACAAGGGAGGCCAGCGGCGTTTGACGGCGGCGTGGCGTCCACTTTGATGAAGGTTGGAGGCGGCGCGGCGTCCACAAGGGAGTCCGGTGGTGATGGGATCTGGCGGCGCCGGAAATTTACAAGGGAGGCCGGCGGCAGTGGGATCTGATAGCGACGGGACATGGCGGCGCCGGACATCCACAAGGGAGGCCGGCGGCGGTAGCGAGGCAGCAGCGTGGATACGGCAGCGACACAGAGGCAGCAGCAGCATGGGGACGACGGCGACACAGAGACGGCAATGGCGTAGAGGCGCTTGGCGTGGAGAAAAAAGTGGAGATTTTTTTAGAAGGAAAAGAGGAATACGTGATCTATTCTTCTCAATCTTTCTGCCTTTCCTTTCTGATTTCTTCTCTATTCTCTCTGATTCTGTGTGTCTTTTTTCCGTCCCCGTGATTTCCTTCCCCTCTCCATATATAGAGCCAGCCCTCACCTCGTTTATCTTTTTTTTTTCTTGGGTTAATTTTTTATAGGCAAAAATACATTTTTGGTCCTTGAATTATAATATATTGTTCATTTTTGGCCTCAGATTATTAAAATGTTAGATTCTGATCACTCAGTATTTTCATAGATTTGGAATTTACTTACAGATTACTGACGTGGCATCAATCTGATATACGCTCTAAATACGGATATATTTTATGATGACGTGGCATGCTTACGTGACACATAAATAAAAATTTGAAATATGTTAATAAATTATCTTGATGTGGCGCCATTGTCAAAGATCTTGACGTGGCATACGCCACATCATAAAAATGAAAAAATCAAAAAAATATTAAAAAATCAGAAAAAAATTAAAAAATATGAAAAAAAATCATAAAAAATCTAAAAATTATGAAAAAAAACAGAAAAAATCTAAAAATTATGAAAAAAATCAGGAAAAGTTTTCAAAAATAGGGAAAATATTAAAAATAGGAAAAAACTAACCTTGCCTTTTTACACAAATTTACTATATTAATCATTTAACAAAAAGATAGAAAAATATTAAAAAAATAGAAAAAAAATCTAAGAACCCACCAGTGTTAGGGTTATATCCAACACTGGTTTTGTGACATTAATTTTCTACAAATGTTGCAGAATGGTTCTCACTTTTGTCTACAAATGTTGTATATTGAATGATGTTTTAAACATACATTTAGTGGTTTCTTTTGGATAATTGTTGATCATTTTATATTATATTGTTCAATAGTTTCAAAATGTTTAAGATGAATGGTTTTGAAGATGTAAACAAACAGTGGTTGGTTGTAGGACATGGAGCAGGTTGTATGTTATGAGACATGTTCCTTTTTTACTAATTTTCCATGTTGATTGTTGTTGTTTAGGTACAAAATGTTGTGTAAAAAGGTAAGGTTATTTTTTCTGATTTTTTTTTTCATATTTTTAAATTTTTTTCATATTTTTTCTTACTTTTTTCATATTTTTTAGATTTTTTCTATTTTTTTAATATTTTTCTGTCATTTTGTTAAATGGTTAATATAGTAAATTTGTGTAAAAAGGAAGGGTTAGTTTTTTCCTATTTTTAATTTTTTTTCCCTATTTTTGAAAACTTTTCCTGATTTTTTTTTCTTATTTTTTAGATTTTTTCTGATTTTTTTCATAATTTTTAGATTTTTTATGATTTTTCTTCATATTTTTTTAAAAAATTTCATATTTTTTAATTTTTTTATATTTTTTAATATTTTTAAAAACGCAAACCAACATAACTAATGTTGTCCTCCAGCCATCTAGGCTTATCATTTCCCCTATGAAATAAGGAAAGACCAGGATTTTTTAGATGTTTGGCAAGTGCATCTGCCACAACAATTATCTCCCTCGGGAAGAATTTCAATTCCATCTCTGGTTGTTCCAACATAAACTGATTGATGCTATGCTTTGTGTATTTAATGTTCTCAGAAACAGATGTTGCTCCAAGTCTGATCATTTGCAATGCATGTAGACAATCTGAGTATATAGTGTCCATTTTCCAATTTTCGGCTCTACTGCGTTCCATTGTTGCCACTATCGCTTGAACTTCAGTATGCAAACTTGATTCTGCCTCTGCTATGGTACATCCTGCCATCAAAATGCCATCCCTGCCTTTGAAGAATATGAAACCTATACCACAATAAGGCAAAGAATTACTCCATGCAGCATCACATAAAGCAGAAATGGTTTGTTTAAAGGAAGAGTTATGAAAGAACTCCCTGAAATGGCTCTGAAGTTTCCAGAAGTTCTCTTGGGTAATAGTTAAGGCTTTCTTGAAGATTTGGTAGGGCTGAATACTAACTTGATTGAATACAATATCACATCTAGCACTCCATATGCACCAAGCACAAGTGGCTACCAAAGCTTTAATAAATTTCAATCTCAAATTTGCTTTGGATCCCCCCATGCACAACCATTCTCCACCTAGAACATTAGATTTATTACTGTCTGCCCAACCAATGTAATCTCCAATAGCATTCCAGCAGATCCTGGCCGTACTACAATCTATCATAATATGTTTGATGGACTCCCCTGTAAACCACAGAAAGGACAGGAACTTTGTGGACCAATTCCTAAAGAGTATAAATATTCAAAAGTAGGGAGCCTTCCATGCATCAACCTCCACATGAAAGTTTTGATTCTTGGAGCTATAGAAAGGTTCCATATCATCTCCCATCCCTGCCATTTTTCATTTTCAGTAAGAGTGTTCAGATTCATAAAAGCATACACTTCCTTGGTAATGTTTATAGAATTTCCAGCTGGGGCCCATATCCATTGATTGTCCAATTCAGTGCTATAGACATTTTTGCTTAGTCTATTCCAGTCCAAGTTAGCTCCAAAATAAACTGTCATTTTATAATAATTAAGTTTGCCTTCATCTAACAAGTCTGAGATGGACAAATTCTCAAAGGAAAGCTGCATATTGATAGGCATGGGCTTGAGAGCAATAGGAATAGTGGAGAACCATGGATCATCAAGCATATTTACAGTATCAGGATTGCAACTATTGATGCAAAGATTAGGCTTCACAATTTGTGAAGTATTCCATATTTGTTTGTAAAACCAAGAGATGCATGTCTTGTCTAACTTGCCCCAAGGATTTAAAGGGCCATACTTTAACTGAGCAATTTGTACCCAAAGTTTATTTCCATTGTTTGATAAAGAGAAAATGTTTTTTTTGTCATCAAAGCTATTTTGGCATTTTTTAAGTTTCTAATCCCTAACCCTCCCTCAGATATATGTGATGTGGTAGTTAACCAGTTCATTATGTGAAAGGAGCCTCCAACAGTACCCCTCGACCATAAGAATTTCCTGGCCAACTTAATGATTTGATCAATAATAGTCTCAGGAACAAGGTAACATGACATGGGGTATATGGGAATGGACATCAAGGAAGAATTTACTAGAAGTGCTCTTCCTGCCAATGATATAGATGAAGGGCACCAAGATACAAGACTCTTGTTGATTCTATTGGTTAGATAACTCCACTGTTTAACAAGAATTCTCTTTGGGGAAATCAATACACCAAGATATTTGAATGGGAACGTTCCCATTTTCATCCCTAAAATATTAACAATGGAGTTTCCAACCATGTTATTAAACCAGGTTGGAAAATGTATAGTTGACTTGGAGGGGTTCACCTTTTGACCTGTCAGATGATTGTAATAATCCAAGCAAAGTTTACAGTTTCTAGCCACAACCCTTGAAGCTCTAGTAATAATGAGTGCATCATCAGCAAAAAGAAGGTGATTAAAGTTGCAAGCCAGCCTATTGTTAAATCCAGGAATAAAATTTATGTGCCTTGCATAATTCAACATGGTGGACAGATTTTGTGAGACCAGAAGGAATAGAAAGGGAGACAGGGGATCTCCCTGTCTGATACCCCTAGAACTATTAATCCAAACAGTGGGTTTTCCATTGACTAAGAAGGAAAAGATTGGAGAAGTGATTCATGCCTTGATCCATGAGATCCAAGATTCAGGAAATTTCATTATGTGAAGAGTGGCAAGGATGGCATTCCATTCAATGGCATCATATGCCTTTTTAATGTCCAACTTGATTATCATCCTAGGGAGGGTTTTATAATCATGTTCTAATGAGTGCACTATCTCCTGTGTAGTAATGATGTTGTCAAAGGTGGACCTGCCAGCAATGAAGCCAGCTTGTTCTGGCCCAATTATTTTGTTAATAACCAATTTAAGCCTATTGGATAAGAGCTTTGAGAGGATTTTGTAAGCCACATTGCACAAGGAAATTGGCCTAAAGTCCTGTACCTTGTTGACTAAATCTTGCTTTGGAATTAGGGCAACATATGTTTTCCCCCAAGCTGGAGGTAATTGGGCTGTCTGAAAAAATTGATTTATGGCATTGAACAGTGGTTTCCTAATTATATCCCAATAGTATAAATAAAACTCCACATTAAATCCATCAGGCCCTGGGTTCTTGCCCTTGGGCATACTTCTTAGGGTTTTATAGACCTCAGCTATGGTGACTAGTTTAATTAAGTTTTCATGATCATCCTCTTCAATAACAGGTAAATCAGATGGTAGTTTATTAATAAGTTCTTGTATTCAGCATCCATTCCTAGTTGTCCATAGGTTTCCATACAATTCTAAGAATGCTTTCCCTATATCTTCTTGATTGTCCAGAGTGAGACCTTGATCATTAACTAGAGCTGAGATTTTATTTTTGTGGCCTCTAATCCTTGCTTGTTTGTGGAAAAAACTAGAATTGTAATCTCTATGCTGAAGCCATAGTAGTTTTGCTCTTTGAGCCCATCTCAAACCATTTTGCTTAAGAAGGGCCTTGTGTTTGTTATAGAGGCTTCTAAGTGTAACACATATAAGATCTGAATAATCAAAGTTTGACTCTAGGCTTTCAAGGTGCAATATTTCTTCCTCTGTTTGCTCAATGCTCTTATCCAAGGGAGTAAGTTTTTTGGATTTCCATCTACAAAGGTTTGCTCTAGTTCTAGAAATGCAATGATTGAAAGCCTGCATTGGATTTGTTTTGGTTCTGCAATTCCATGCATTTCCTACATTCATGTGGCATTCATCATACTCCAACCAGAAATTATCAAATCTGAAAACATTTTGTTTATGATGCAAGAAAAATTTTGCAGTTAAAAATAGTGGTGCATGATCAAATGCAGTTCGAGGAAGATGTTTGTTAAAGTAGGAGTCAAAACATGTTAGCCATTCATTGTTGGCCAAGACTCTATCAAGTCTTGCCCATCTCCTGGCAAGTCCTAACTGATTGTTGCACCAAGTATAAGGGGATCCAAGAAAACCCAAGTCTAAAAGCTGGTTTTCAATTAAGAATTCATTAAAAAACTTTGACTTCAATGCATAATTGTCAAATCTGTCCCCTTTGTGCTCCTCTGAATTCATTATTGCGTTGAAGTCTCCAAGTAGCACCCAAGGTAAATTTAAAGAGGAAAAAACTTTTAAATCCATCCAAAGGGATTTTTGTTCTTGAATGCTTTGAGAATTGTAAATAATCGACATAATCCACTCTTTAGGATTTTCAGATGATATGATTAAATGCAAGGAAAATCGAGATGTTGCGAGGGGAGTAACCATACCTACCCTCTCTTTCCAGAGGGTGACAATTCCTCCCGACATGCCTTGAGTTGGCGCAGCTGCCCAAAGCCAATTTCTGGAGAATTTTTTACAGAATTTGTGCACACGGCTTGTATCTGTTCTAGTTTCAACAAGGCATACTAAATCCGGTTGACATTCCCTTATAATAGCTTTAATCCTGCTTATCGTAATGTTGTTTGAAGATCCTCTGCAATTCCAACATACCACTTTGAGTTTACTCATAACTAACATTGATAGACATGACTTCTGATAACCAAAAAACTCTTAAGCAGAGATGGGATTATGTTTGGGGATCCAAACTGTCCAAACGCCCCTTCTTGGAGCAGGAGCCCTCTTTGAATTTGCTCATTCTCGCCAATGCCTCCAATTTGGCTTCCTTTTGTACTTGCACCAAAGGCATATCATCATCAAAGAACCCCTGCGCAGTGTCTCTTTCTTCTGGTGTCTCTTCCATTTGTTGATCACTGCTCTGTCCTTGTGATTTTGCTTCAATTGCCAGGACAATCCTGTCCACGAAGCTAGCATGATTCCTCATATGTGTTCTAGTGTCCTTTCCCTTGAGCACAAGGCTACGATCCTACTCATATGAGGTGATGAGTTCCGGACTTCTTCTTATTGCCATTCCAGAGGAAGACGCTGAAGACATACCTGTTTTTACCCCTGGAGTCTGATCAACAGCCAGCTGGTAACTTGTTTCCCCTGCAGCGGCTTTGGAAACCATCTGGGATCCAACTTCAGCCCCTGATCTCTGTTCAGCTACCAACTGAGTTGCCCTCCTCTCACAATTAGGGCTAGCAAGTGGTGGCCATTCTTGAGACATTATATTGTCTGTAAGATCAACCCCCACACTGCCTCGAGATAAGTGTACTTTACCGTTACTGTATCCACCTCGACCTCCACGTGACGACCTGCCCCCCTCCGTTAACCCTTTTGACCCCACGTGGCGATCACCGAACCGTGCAAATCTACCGGGAAATCGGCCCACCGATCCTCTCCTTCTCCGCCGAATGGTTTCAGATAGTGGCCCACGGCCTTGGCCTCTCCCTCGCCGAGATCCAGCAATCTTCCAAGTCTCTATATTATCCTCAACGGCGAGTTCTGGTTCCTTCTGTCCCTGTGTCTTCGGGTTATTTCGTTCATAAGATCCCTGCCCTGCCACTGCGATGTTCATTGGTTGTGACTCTGACCCCGGATCGACTGGTTGAGCACCCATACTCCCCTTTTCACTCGCCAGACTACAGGGGACCATCTTGCAAACCCCGATCGTGTGTCCAATACGGCCACATCGGAAGCATAGAGATGGTATTTTCTCATAGGTTAAAGCCACCAATGTCGCCTCTTCACCTTCTCCAACCCAGATGCCTCTCTGCAACGGCTGGGAAAGATCTATCTCCACACATAGTCGGGCAAACTTTGATCTCCCTATCTCGAATGATTTAGAGTCCACTTCCAATGTGCGATGGTCTATCTTTAGAACTTGTCCCAGGAGTGATCCCAGCCCCTCAAGAGTATCTGCTTCCCAGTATTCCATTGGAAGGTGATGGAATTGTACCCACACCGCCGCAGATTCCAGCCTCTCAAACGCCGGTTGGAAGTTCTCCTTCCAAGGCATGAGCTGAAAGACCATACCACCAATTGTCCATGGGCCTTCCCACAGAGCTTTTTCAGCCAATTCAGAAGAGTGACACCGAATGAAGTAGAAGCCGTTGGGTAGATCTGAAATAGAAAACGTACCCCAATCCCTCCAGAGATTTAACAGGGCAGATCTCACTTGATCTAGGGGCAAAGATCTCCCTAAAAACTTCCCATAGAGCACTGTATTCATCCGAGAGTAAGCTCTCTGGTGGAACTCCTTGTCAGGGATGAACCTTGGGTGCTGAAGCTTCTTTAGCTTCTCAAAGTTCTCCCGTGAGTTGATGGTCTCATCACCAATGACTCGTGGCTTTGTTTCCCCAGCTACAACACGGGACCATGATTTTCCAGGCTGAGCACTATTTCCCGATCCTCCGTCCCCACTCGCCATTGCAAGTGGGGCAGAGTTCGCCGGACGGTGAAGTTTCAGGCACAGTGGTTCAGAATCGCCCTTTTTCTCTCCCGCCAGAGCCAAGTTGATCTTAAAGCTCTGACTTAATTTATTACAATCACTATCTGTGCTCTTGCAAATAGAGTAGTTTACATTATCACCATTTTTAAATTTACCTTGTAATTGTTAAAATTGTAGCACCTTGCAATAAAAGCTAACATGTGGCTAGTAGCTCACAGCATATTTTTTAAATTGTCTGGTTGAGTATAACATAAAGGGTGACACTTCCTAACCACTGTTTAAATGATGGTAAGAGTTGCATACAAAAATGACTTCTTTACTGCCAATCCTGCTCACTGTACAAGCTCTAACCAAAGCAAGAGTCTGGAAGAAGGTTAGGAAATAGGAGCTGCATAAGCAATCCTCTTTGAATTCAAAGCTAGTCCCTTTTTCTCTGTTTGAAGAATTCCCATATGAGACAATCTTTGATCCTTTGCATATTTTAGATAATAGGAAATAACTTTAACTGGATACAGATTCTTGATTGAACAACCACATTTGCCATGAGGACCTGTCCTTTCTCCTTAGAACCTCAAGGCTTCTAATTATCACATCTACTTGTTTTACATGGTCCACATGATATATACATTGAAAGTTTCATGCATTTGCATCCAGTGTTGTTTTTTTTAAGCCATTTCTGTATGGTGCCTGAGTGACTCTATTTGACTAGAACCTTAGTTCACTTTCATAACACTTATTTGTAGAAGTGAAGATGATTTGCCTCTATATTGCTTAGGCTCTTTCCTCGTGAATATTCAAGGTTTGTTTTTTTATCTCTGCATTGGGAGTCTCTTGTTATTTTAAACTGCGAAGTTATCATCCAAATATATGCATCTCCCAGTTGGATGGTCGCCCCATGAGTGGAGACATTGGTTAAGGTGCAACAAGAGAGGCAGTTGCCTTTGCTGCTCGTATAGCATCTACACAGGACAGGCCTCATGGTCAATATATGCAATGTTAACCAGTGAATGCTTATCTATTTCCAGCTTTCTACCTTTGATAAATAAGTTCACAAATGTGATTTTTCGAAGGATTCTATCAGCTAGCTGGTGGCACCAACTCCCACACTATAGATTCTTTAAAGAAACTAGGGCTCTTCCGGGCTATGACCAATCCAGCATGTTGTTTTTCTTTTCCTGACAAACATCTTGACAATTTTACAGCCATTTCTCCTGGATCCTTGCATGTCTTAACAGTCCAGTTTCAGAAAAACACAATTGTATCTCCATCACCTGATTCTCATGCTTTCGCTTACGGTGGTTATGCAAGTAAGGTCTGATCTTCAACAATCAAACTCTTTAAGAAATATGTTCTTCAAATCCATTGATTTCCATATTTTGCAGATTGCCGGCTGAGTTCTTAGTAGAATACCATCAAAACATGGCCATGCACACATTGAAGACTATAGTGTTTATGTAAAAGTGTTTATTAAAAGATTCTTAAATTTTGATAATAATTTTTAAAAAGAAAAACAAATTGGATTTGTCTAAAATAAAATTTATAAATAACATGGAGAGTTGATTATTGTTATTTTAAATTATTTGCCACATATGCAATCCTTCCCCAAACCCAATATTATAAAGATATAAAATATCTTATATCTTGATTTACATATTTATTTTAGATTTACTATTTTAATACCAAAGTACCATTTATTAAAAAAACCCAATATTGATTTACATATTTCTTTTCGGGATGTAAAGGCCCTAACTTCTATATCTGTCCAAAATACCACTACTAAAGATACAAAAAAATAAGAACAAGGATTTTTAGAATTCTTTTCAATAAAGCATTAAAAACACGTAGAAAATCCCACCACAAAAGATTAGTAATAGCATTGGAAATTTCCAATACATTGCAAACTACTTGGAGGATAATTCTGTCATTCAGAGTATCAGAGAGGTGTCTACTGAGAATAGGCTATATGTCCAAGTGACCACAAATGCTTGGTTTCTAGTTCCTTGTAGTTGATTAGTGTGAGAAGGTTGCGGTAAATAAGGGTTAGCAGCAGATCAATGGAGTTCAATAAGTAGTGGAACTTTGTGTACTATGTTGTTCATAGATAAATAACTAATATCAAATGTTAATATATTTCAAACTTTGATCATTCAGTGTTATATGTGTGATATTTTCACTTGTTAAGTGTCATAAGCAAAAGGAATCTACTGTGAGGCCAGATTTGCAGGTCAATACTTCAATTATGGAAAATGGATAGCATATTAGAAGTAGAATTGTGATGATCCAAGCAATGGGGTAAGAATTCATCACAATGTCATGATCATAGACAGAGTAGTTACAAACAAACGCAAGACGCAAAGAAAACATTTGGCATGGTTCATTGGAATTGCTTAAATCGAAAGAGATCAAGTCGAATGGAACAAAAGAAAAACCAATAAAAACATTGAGGGGGAGTGAATACCATCTTCATTCATCAACCATCTCTTTCAAAACAAGAGACTGAAGTGCTACAGAGTATTTGGCGAATCTTGTTCCTTCTGATCTCGTGTTTGAATTCCTCATGAGAAATGAGCTAAAGGGCGGATCCAGAAATTAGATCTAGGGGGGTGAATTAGTGAAGTCATTGTCTAATATAGATTTTTTTTACCATCAATTTTAAATTATAATTATGTAATAATTAAAACATATACTTATATATATTTATGATTTGAAATATAAATAAAATTAAAGTTTAAATTTCTAATCTCAACAAGTTCATTGTACTTCCAACTTCTAATACAAAAATATTAAATTCTGTTGAGGCTAAAATCGGTACCCACCTGGAGATAGATACTGGTTTCAGGTCAACGGCTAAATTTATATTTAACTGGTCAGACCTCCACAATTGCTGAGAGAGTCCATCAATGCTTCCAAAATCGAGAAACCTGCACAAGGAAACAATCCGTGGGGGTTGGGCCTGAATGCCCGGATTTAACTCCGACGGTCAAGTCAGTATAGTCTTCTTCTTTTTCTTTTTTGGGTCAAGGTTTTTTTTTGCTCTCCCCCTCTTCTAATAGTGCCCCCGTTATTTATAGCCCTGGTGGGAGTCCTTGGCAATGCCTCGGATATGATGGCTCTTTATGAAGGAAGTGATGGGAGGGGTTCATCCCCTTGTTGGGTCGGCTTTCCCCCGACCCGTCCCTTCCGTGTCAGAGGTCATTTTTTCCATGTCTTCCCTCAAGAACCTGGCTCTTTTTCTCGGATTTATGAGCCGTATGCCCTGTGCAGCTGTCTAACCTGTCTATCGAGAATCCAGTGGGCGGTTCTTCCTGTCAGATCGAGATTTTAATGGTGGGTTGTCTCGTTACTGGGTTAGCATGGGCGCTTAGTCCTTTTTAGACCCAGATCATTTATTAACCGTACTTGTGTTATGGCTCCAGTCATTCGATCAATTAATTCCCTGCTATCACTCTTCCCCATGCTCTGACTTTGATCGCGGTAGCTTCCTGAGCAAGATTTTGGGTCGGCTAGAGAGCTTTCCCTTTGAGGTGACAGCGCTTTTTAAGCATGGGCGGGGTGACGAGGGGCCTCCACGTGGATATACCCAGTTGGCCAACCGAACGGCCAGGATGTGTCCACTTGGTGGACCGTTTTCACCTTTATTGCTTTCGTGCGAGTTTGAGTGATAAACGAGCGTTACTCGGTTATCGGTTGACTCGAGAAGCAAAGCACTAGGGGGATAAAAAATGGTAAGTTTGGGTCAGCATTCCTCTCTTTCTTGGAAGTTGTTCCACTGAGAGTACCGAGACGGTCATATCTAAAAGCGTTTGTGGCGGTGGCCAAGGTCTTGGGACTTATGAGTCCGTTTAAAGCACTTCCCTTCGTTACTCACACATGATGCCCTATATAAGCTGATTAGAGGGGGAGCCCCATCTTTTTTATATCTTCTGTTACATGGCTTCTCCTAGACACCAATCCTTCTTTAAGATTTTCCTTCCTGAGCAATCTACTTTTATGCTCAGGATTCCTCCGGGATTTCACAGATTTCTTGACGGGCTTGGATCCGGTACTGTTCGACTTCGGGGTCCGAGCGGTTGCGTATGGAGCATCGGATTAGTGAGGGATGATGACGCTGAGGACATCTGGTTTGCGCAGGGTTGGACGGGATTCCATATTGACCACCACGTGACGGCGGGGGACCTTCTAGTCTTTACTTACTTGGGGGGTCGAGATTTCAAGGTTAAGATCTATGGAAGGAGCTGCTGTCTCAGAGAATCTCCTTACTCTGCCCGACCGATGCATGGAGCGGCCGAAGTTGACAATAGCGGGGGGGAGGGAGCTCAGGCCTCGGAGTCTTCTATCGGATCTTCTTAGGGTGTTGGGTTTTATCGCCTTGCCCGAATGGATTCCAAAAAATCCGTGTAGTCTTTTCTTTTCCTTAACTTATCTTGTCTTGTTCCTCTTCTCGGGGCGATTATTGTGAATATATTATCCGTCTTTACGGATCGTACGGTTTTGCTTCTGTTTTTGGATGATTATATTATTAAAACCGTCGGCTGTGTATCATTTATTGTGATATACCGTTTTTCTGTTTAGCCAAGCGGTTTTCAAGACGATTAGGCTTCGAGGGCATGAGGTGGGGTAGGTGAAATGATGATGGGCCCGACTTTTTAGGGTCCACTTGTCAAAGATCGTTATGGGGTTACACGTCGTGTCGATTTGAATCGTGGCGATCCGTCCGTTGGTTGTATTGCCACGTGGGTGTCACCTAGGCCGATCATCGTCGTTATGAGACAATCCCTGCCGTCCATGATGATCCGACGGTTGAAAAGGAGAAGTTTGGGGTCATTGAGGCGCCAAGGGTTGGTTAAGGGTTTCATGTTGTCTTTTCTTCTTCTCTACTGCGCTTTCCCTCGCCGCTGGAGGTTCCTGGGTGTTCTTTGGCGACATTCTCAAGCTTCTTTGTGTTTCTTCATCTCGAGGTAATGGACATCCCTCCTTTAGACTCTAGGAGTCCTGCCCTCCTTCCGGCTTCTCCTCCTACATCGTCTGCCTCTTCTTTGTGTTCCTGTTCACGATTCCGGTGAACTTAGTCGCCTTGTTGTAGTCCCTTCTGCGACTGCGGTTGGTGAGCCTAACGAATTACCCATAATTCCTAGGGTACATCCTGGTTCCTCGAAAACTGAGAGGGGAAAATCCTCTGTCTTTGTAAGTCTTCTTCGTCAAGCGGACGTCAATAGATTAGTTGCCTGTTATGAGATCCCCGTTCCCCTTTTTGCTTGCCGGGAGCCGGGCGGCGGAGAACGGGCTAGCAGCCCGAGGCAGGGGGAAATCGCTATTTACCAGGACGCGCTATTGGGCGGTCTGAGACTTCCATTCGCCCCGTTTGTTAAGGAAATCCTTGACTATCACCGGCTTTGTCCGTCTCAATTAACTCCGAACTCTTGGAGATTGATTTGCGGTTTCGTCATGGTCTTAAATCATTGCAATGTCCAGCCGACACTTCGTTGGTTCCGTCTTTTATTCAGCCTAAACCTTGAGCCCGATACCGACTGGTATTACTTCTCGGCTCGCTCCGGGAAAAAATTCTTGGGCAAGGTTCCTTCTTCCATCAAGAGATGGAAGAGCAAATTCTTTTTTGTTTCTAGTCAATCCGGGTGGGGACGTTAAGCGCATAATGGGGCTGAACCTCGGATCGAGACTTCGTGTGAGGGCGGGATGGCGGGGAGGAAGATCGAAGTTCAAGAGTTTCAAAGGGGTTTACGGTGTCTCGATGCGATAACGATTACGGCGAGGAAAACCTCCGGAAATGTTGCCTCTTTATAAACCGGGGTAGGGGTTGTTCGTGTCTTTTGTCTTAAAAAGTCAGTGCATGTGACTGCGATTGATTTTTCTTTGTCTTGCAGACGGGACGATGGAGGACAGTGGCCTCGCTAAGGAGCTTCTGGCCGAGCATGTGGGGGTCGTCCAGCCTCCCGCGCGGAGAGGGAGGAGGGCAACAGACCCGTCCGTGAAGGCGGCGGAGAAGGAGAAAAGAGAGAAACTTAAAAAGGGGGAGTCCGGGGGTAATGTCCCAGGCGGGAGTTCTATGACGGTTCCTAAAAAGAGGGGGAAAGGCGAAGGCTCCGTCGCCGGATCCAATCGTCCTTCCAAGAGGACGCGCGTTTCCCCAAGTCCGCCCGCGATTCTTCCCTCTGTTCAAGCTGAGGACTCCTGTCCTTCTGATGAAGAAGGCATTCTCGCGCGGGTCCTGCGGAAGCCCATGAGGGAAGCACGAGGGTCTTTTGCTGAAAGTCCCTTGGTTCTGTCCGTAGACGTCCCCTCTTCTCCGGAGGGTTGCCGGGGTCCTGCTCCCGAGCCGGTCGGTCGAAAGGAGGATGTCCGTCCTCTCGGCCAGGTATTCCTTTCTATCCTTTCCCGATTTTTCCGGGGGAATTCCGGGGAGAATTTGTACTGACAATCTTCTAACCTAATGTAGGTCGAAACTGTAGGGGACGAGGCGCCCAAAAGAGGGAGCTCGGCGACTCAGAAAGGGATTTTCCCTTCTGCGGCTCCCCCCTCTGGAGCCGTGCTTTTTGACGATCCTTCTATAGTAGGGGAGATGGCTGACGCCATGCGCTCGGAGGATATTTCCCTGAAACTACAAAGTCTAGGGAAGGAGGAAGTCGCTAGCCATCTGGCGTCGCATGTTGGATCGGTATAGGATAATACCCCTCAGTTTTATGTGCCAACTTCCCCTTCCTTTTTACGATGTCTGATCTTCCCTCAGGTTTTCTTTTTGGCGGATCGCGCCTGTCGTCTTCTTCGCGAGGACGTGGCCATCGTTAATCCGTGTGCCGAGGTCTTGGATCAGAAAGATGTGGAAATTAATGATCTCCGGCGGAAGATTACAGACCTAGAAGCCGCGACCGAGTTGCTAAGGAAAGAGAACAAGGAGTTGAAGGATAAGGTTTCCAAGGCTGAGAGGAAAACGAAGAAAGAGCAGGAGGTGGCAAGAAAAGAGAAGGAGGAACTCGCGGGAAAATTGTCAAATACCGAGTCGTCGCTTAAACAAGTCCAAGTCAGCGAATATCGCCGCTTTCCAGGAGCGGGTTGTTGCTCTTGAGAAGGACATGGCTGGGTCCCAGCAGGTGATCGATGCTCTGTCGTCGGAGAAAGAGAAACTTTCATGTGAACTGAAGTCGCGTGATGAGCTTCTTGACCGTGCTAACGGGGATTTGGAGAGAGTTAGGTCTGAAAAAGAGGAGGCCCTGGACGATCTTGAAGCGCAAGTTGAAGAGCTTGAGGCTGCTCTGCAAGAGGCCGAGCAAAAGTCACAGGATAGAGGGAAGAGGACTTTCGCAATGTTCAAGGCCTTGGCCCAGCATGGCCTGTCGTTTGCCTCTATGGATTATTCTGACGCATTGAAAGCTTACATAGCTTTAGCGGAGAAATCTAAGGACGGCAGTGGTCCTATCGAGGGTAAGGGCTTCTCTTCGGTCATCTGATTTACTTATCGTGACCCGTTTCTGGTAAACTAGCCAGACTTATCTCCTCTTGTTCTTGTTAGTTGTAGCCGAGGGCGAGACTACTACGGCTGGAACTGGAATTGACAAAGGTCGGGCTTCAACTGGGGAAACTAGTGCTAGACCGGACCCTCCGGGGGAAGAAGAAGCCTCCCTAGCCACTGCCATCGGGAATGAATAGGGCGAGGAGGCTTGACTTGCTAACAGCCTCTGCATGTTCTTCTTTTGTTCTCCTTTTGATTTTCTCGGTTATTTTTGTAAGAATAATTCTATATTGATTAGTGAATTGATCGTACTTCGCTCGTTTACTGCTCTTACGAGCTTGTATTGGAATTAGGTGATGGATCGTGACTTTTATTCTCCTAATGCCAGTTAGCATGAGTCGGCTTTTAGGTTTTTGGAAGGTTGTGGTTTTTCATCATGCCATTAATCCGAGACACTATTCTCGCCGACCCCTTTCCTACGTCACTGTAATGATGTCATCTATTTAAGGGTGTCTTTTAATGCTCTTTTTCTTTTGAAAAACGGGGCAGTCGCTGGTCTTTTCCCGATGGGACGTAAGCTAGTTCCAAGATCTCGCCTTCAATGATCTGCCGGTCCCGAAGGGTCAAAGCGAGTTCCCGAGTTAAGGCGGTTTCTAATTCGAGGGTTATTTAAGTGGAGCCGCAAAGGGTTTTACCCCCATCTTTGGCTCGTCGTATGAAGGTGAGGACCCCATGGACCCCCTCCTTCGCCCTTCCTTCTACAGGCAGTTTGGCTTAAGGGGTACTACCCATCGTTTGAAAATTCCTTCCGCGTTCCATGGATATTTGGACGAAGTAAATGCAGGCGCCGTAGCCATCGAGGGCCCCAGTGGCCATATATGGGGGGTCACTTTACTGAGGGACGCAGATGCGGGGGAGATTTGGTTCGCGAACGGGTGGCTGGACTTCTTGGTCGACCATCACATGGAAGTGGGGGACCTTATGACCTTCTTCTACATGGGGGGGACCCATTTCCGAGTATCCATTTATGGGAGAAATCGGTGCCTGAAGGAGTGGGCTCTCTCGGCTCGCCCTTTTCACCGATCCGTCGTTCTCAGTGATGACGGTGGCAGCGGGAGGGAGGAGGACGAGGAGAGCGAGTCAGACAGCTCTGCAAATTAGGGCGTTCACCTTCCTAGCATTCTCTTCCCTTCGTCTTATTATGTGTCGACTTTTGTAATTAATTTACTTGGTAACGACTTTATAAATAATCATCGCTTTCATATACTCTAACGCATTCTTGATCACGATAACCGGACGATTCTTGGATTCTCCCGCCCTTCTTTCCTATTCATTACCTTTACAATGGCCTGTGACACTAATCTACCACTCGCTAGAGTAGGTCAAAGACCTAACCTAAAAGGCGAGGGAAAAGCCTAGCTTATTGGCTTTTATTGAACCGGTCTATCCTACCTGTGAAGCCGTGTGGTCTCGTCGTGTCTCATCGCTGCCGTTTTCGGGAATCGAGCTCGACTCTCGTGACGGATTTGATATCAGCGAGGGGTGTGTCTATATTAACGCATATCCATCCTCAGTTTCCTGCCTTCCAATGGCTTCTCCTTCTCTTCCCCATTCCTTTTTTATTTTGTTTGATCCTGAAGTTCACTCTGGTTATTTAAGGATCCCATCTCTATACTCTCGGGGCTTGGATTTATCTAGCTCAACATACGTAAGTCTTAGGAGCCCGAATGGCCGTAGTTGGCTCGTGGCGTTCTGCCGAGAGGAATTTCCAAGGAAAGCCTGGTTTGGTCCTGGATGGTCGAGCTTCTACACAGACCACGGGCTGGCGGAAGGGGAATTGCTAATCTTCTCCTACCTTGGCGATAAGACTTTTCAGGTGGAGATTTTTGGAAAGGATGGTTGTCGGAAATTAGTTGACCCTTGCATCTGGCCTTCCAGCTATAGGCCCCTTTCATATGATGATGAGCCTAGAAGGGTTCAGGCTTCGTCCCGTTCATCCACTGGGTCCTGCTAAGGGGATGTGTGGGTCGTCAAGTTTTCACGCAAGGGAACTTTGTGCATCCTATGTAATACGTTTCTTTCGCTTGTATTTGTCCTTGCCTTAAGTACATATATCTAAGGCGTATACTAATCCCCAAGTATGCGGGCTTGCGTCTGGTGAGTTTTACCATAATTAAGATGCATCTTAAACTCTAAGTGCGCGAATTAATATCGGGTGAGCTTTTTCTAACCTCTGGTCTTCTGAGGGGGACTCCCCCGGTTTTTTAGAGATTTAAGACCTTTCCTTCCTAGTGATTGTTTGAGGTACTTTTTCCCGCCTTCTTCTGAGTTGGTTGGGACCTTGCGTGAGTCAGAAAGACTTGATCTCCGTTCGGGGAGGCTTGATGCGAGTTTTGAAATACTCGGCCTTCCTTCGGAGGGTTTTCGTGCGGGCCAAGGCATTCGACCCTCCTTTGGTGGGGCTTTTACGTGAGTCGGGAGATTTGATTCTCATTCGGAGAGGCTTGATGCGAGTTTTGGAACACTCGGCCTTCCTTCAGGGGGTTTTCGTGCGGGCCAAGGCACTCGACCCTCCTTTGGTGGGGCTTTAACGTGAGTCGGGAGATTTGATTCTCATTCGGAGAGGCTTGATGCGAGTTTTGGAACACTCGGCCTTCCTTCAGGGGGTTTTCGTGCGGGCCAAGGCACTCGACCCTCCTTTGGTGGGGCTTTAACGCGAGTTCGGGGACTCGGCCCTTTTCCGGAGGGACTTTATTGCGAGTCAAGGGACTCGGCCCTTTTCTGGGGGACTTTTTGGCGAGTCGAGGGACTCGGCCCTTCGGAGGGACTTTCTGGCGAGTCGAGGGACTCGGCCCTTCGGAGGGACTTTTCGACGAGTCGAATGACTCGGCCCTTCGGAGGGACTTTTTGGCGAGTCGAGGGACTCGGCCCTTCGGAGGGACTTTTTGACGAGTCGAATGACTCGGCCCTTCGGAGGGACTTTTTGACGAGTCGAATGACTCGGCCCTTCGGAGGGACTTTTTGGCGAGTCGAGGGACTTTTTACGCGAGCCAATGGAGAAGATCGGGTGGTATTTTTTGGGTGACTCTTTCACAAAAACTTAGGTTTTTTCTTCTATTACTGATAATAACGACGTAAATGCTCCGCATGAAATGGTCGCTTAAGGATCTGCCCTTCCATATTTGTGAGGTAGTAGGTCCCGGTCCTAACTTCTTTTTTCACTATGTATGGACCTTCCCGCCAAGTTAGTTTTCCCGTCCGGCACTTGTTGCCCTGAAACTCGTTTTTCCTTAAGACCAGGTCCCCTAGCTGGAAGCTGACTCCTTTCACCCGGGAATCGTAGAAGCGTTTCACCCTCTGGCGGTATGCCGCAGTACGTAACCCGGAGATTTCTCTTCTTTCTTCAAGGAGATCCAACTCCACTCGTAGTCTTTCTTCATTGGATTCCGGGGAAAATGCTTTGGTTCGGAGCGTTGGCATCCCTATTTCCGCCGGAATTACTGCCTCGACGCCAAAAGCGAGGGGCTTAATCGGAGTTTCTCCCCGCCGGGGTTCGGGAGGTCGTTCGATAGGGCCATAACGCACTCGGAATTTCCTCCACCCAGCTCGTCCCGTCCCTGATGACCCAAGTTTTTAGTATTTGAAGTAGAGTCCGGTTGGTTACCTCGACCTGTCCGTTGGCTTGGGGATGTGTTACCGATGTCAGCCTAGCTTCTATCCCTAATTTAGTACAGAAGTTCTTGAAGGCTTGATTGTCAAACTGTCGCCCATTGTCAGTGATGAAGGCCACCGGTATCCCAAATCGACTGACAACTGTTCGCCAGAGAAAATTCTCACATGCCTTCTCAGTGATTTTGGCCAGAGGCTCCGCCTCTACCCATTTAGTGAAGTAATCGATGGCGACGATTAGGAACTTCATCTGTCTGACTGCTGTGGGGAATGGGCCTAGGATGTCGACCCCCCATAGGGCAAAAGGTCTCGGGCTGACTATTGGGGTGAGCGGTGTTGGTGGTCGCCTTTGTATTTTCGCGTGGCGTTGGCATGCGTCACATTTCCGGACAAACTCCATGGCTTCCCGAGACAATGTGGGCCAGTAATACCCTTGTTGTAAGACTTTATGCCCCAGGGCTTTTCCTCCCAGATGATCCCCGCCGATGCCCTCATGTATTTCTCGTAAGACGTATTCAGCTTCGGTTGGCCGTAGACACCTTAGAAGTGGCCGAGTATAAGACCTCTTATATAGGCTGTTGTCGATCATGCTGTACCTGGCTGACTTCGTGACTATCCGCCGAGCTTCCTTTGGCTCGAGTGGGAGGGATCCGTCTTGGAGGTACTCTTTTATGGGGTCAATCCAGCATTGCTCCTCTTCTATGTTTAATATTTCATCTTCCGGGCGCCCTTCAATGGTCTTCTTCATTAGGCTTTGGATGTTGAAGGGTCGTTCTAGATCGGCTTCAGGCGAAGATGCTATTTTGGACAAGAGGTCGGCTTCCTTATTTTCTGTCCGCGGGATTTTGATTATTTCAAAATGTACGAAGCTGGGGGTGATCTTCCTTACCGCTGCCCGGTATTTTATCATATTTTTTTCCTTGGCTTCGAAGTCCCCCGTGGTGTGTCCGGCAATGAGTTGGGAGTCCGTGTATGCTCGCAATTTCTGTACTCCTAAACCTCGAGCCAACTGAAGTCCTGCGATGAGGGCCTCATATTCTGCCTCATTATTCGTTGCCTTGAAATCGAACTTAAGGATTGTTGATGTATGCCATCCCGAGGGGGAGCGCAGTACTAATCCCGCTCCTGCTCTCTCTTCCGTGGCCGATCCGTCCACATGCAAAGTCCAATGCAGGGAAGGTGTCTCTGTTGATCCGAGGGTCTCTGTTGTGGTGATTTTTTCCTGCTCTTCTGCGGTTAACTCCACTATGAAGTCAGCCAATACTTGTGCCTTGATTGCTGTTCGGGGTTTGTAGCTGATTTCGTACTGTCCCAATTCGACTACCCATTTGGCGAGCCTTCCCGAGGCTTCCGGTCGGTGAAGGATATGCTTCAGGGGTTGATCTGATAGGACCGTGACCTTGTGTGCTTGAAAGTACGGTCTGAGTCGCCTTGTTGCATTGATGAGGGAAAAAGCCGGAGTTTTCTAATGGGAGATACCTCGTTTCAAGGCTACCTAGTACTTTCTTTGCCGTGTAGTAGATCGGTTTTTGAATTCCTTTCTCCTCTTTTAGGAGGACCGAGCTCACCGCGGTGGCGGTTGTTGCCAAGTAAATGTAGAGCTCTTCCCCTGGTTGGGGTTTGGCGAGTAACATGGGAGATTTAAGGTAATCCTTGAGCTGGCCGAGCGCTTTTTCGCAATCCTCATTCCATTCCATTTTCGGGGCCTTTCGCAACGCTCGGAAGAAGGGGAGATTCCTTTCTCCTGACCTAGAGATAAATCGCCCTAGGGCGGCCAATCGCCCATTCAACCTCTGTATTTCCTTCAGGGTTTTTGGGGATTTCATTTCCAAAATCGCCTTGATTTTTTCCGGGTTTGCCTCAATGCCCCGTTGGGTTAGCATGAACCCCAAAAATTTCCCCGAACGAACTCCAAAAGCGCACTTACTTGGGTTGAGACGCATGCCATATTTCCGAAGGGATTCGAAAGCTTCCTGTAGGTCGGTTATATGGCTCTCGGCTTTTGGGCTTTTTACCAGGATATCGTCCACGTAAGCTTCAATATTCCTCCCGATCTGCTTTTTGAAGACCCTGGTTACTAGCCTTTGGAAAGTTGCACCTGCATTTTTTAGGCCGAAAGGCATTACCTTGTAGCAGTATATCCCTTTGCTCGTGATGAACGATGTCTTCTCTTCGTCTGCTACAGCCATCTGAATCTGATTGTATCCGGAGAAGGCGTCCAGAAAACTGAGCATTTCATGTCCCGATGTCGAATCTACAAGATCATCAATCGAAGGCAAAGGGAAAGAGTCTTTTGGACAGGCTTTATTTAGGTCGGAATAGTCTACACACATTCTCCATTTTCCTGATGCCTTCTTTACCAGGACTATGTTGGCCAGCCAGTTTGGGTAGACTACTTCCCTTATGAAGCCTGCTCTGAGGAGTTTATCGACTTCTTCCTCTGCGTATACGTAGCGTTCAGTGCGATGCTTCTTAAACACGGATTACTGGTTTGAAGGCGGGATCCACGTTCAGTCGGTGTTCGATGATTTCCCGGTTTACTCCGGGCATATCCTCTGGTGACCATGCAAAGAGGTCGGCATTGTTTCGCAGGAATTTCATCATTTCAATTCGGCATTCGGTTGACAGCCCAGTTCCAATTTGAACAGTGTGTTCCGACTGATCTTCGTTGAGTGGGATCGTGACAAGTTCTTCGACGGGCGTTGGTCTGAGATCTTCTTTGACTGGGACGCCTGTATACTCTTCCAGAGTCATGGTTTCAGGGGTCGTTCCTTTTGAAGAGTCCCTTCCTTTGAGGGTGTCCGCATAACATTGTCGAGCCAGCGGTTGATCTCCTCTTACTTCTCCACATCCGTTTTCGGTCGGAAACTTTAGGAGGAGGTGGTAGGTGGACACAGCCGCTCTTAAGGAGTTAAGAGTCGGCCTACCAAGTATGGCATTGTAATCGACGCCGCACCGCACTACTAAGAAGTTTGTCAGAAGTTGTGGACCTGTCTTGGCGAACGCCCCAACCGCCACGTAGTGTTAGTATTCCTTCCGGTTGAATCGCTTCCTCCCGAAACCTATCAGGGCGGACTTGACCGGTAGGAGCTGATCTACGTCGAACCTCATCCTTTCGAACGCACTCCAAAAAAGGACATCGACTGAGCTCCCAGTATCGACAAGAATTCTCCTTAGCTCAAAATTTGAGACTGTAATGGCGATAATCAGGGCGTCGTCGTGAGGGTGACAGACTTTTTCTGCCTCATCGTCGTAGAAGATTATCGGCGGCATTTCCCGTGCCCTCTTTTGAGTTGGACTTATTTGAGCGGTTAGCACCATCCGGGCGTAGTTCTTCCGTGAGGCAGAGCTTTCCCCTGCACACCCGGGGCCTCCGCTGATGCAGCCAACAATTTCCTTTCCTGTTTCATTCCGCCGGGTGGGCGATTCTTTGGTAAGCGCCGATTTGTGGCAAATGTATTTTTCGAGCCTTCCTTTCCGTACAGCTTCTTCAAGAGCGTTCCTTAGGTGGGTGCATTCCTCGGTATCGTGGCCAGGAGCTCGGTGGAATTTGCAGTATCTTCCGTTGTTGCCTCTCCGCCCCCCTGAATTCCTTACGGGTTCTGGCTTCCTCAGAATTTCTTGGCCTCGGATCTCCATGAGGATATGGCTCCGCGGCAGGTTGAGGGGGGTATGATGATTGTATTGGGGCACTGGCCCGTATCTTCTGGGTTCCCGAGGCTGAAGTCGATATTGTCCCTGGCGAGGTGGGGAGCTTCGGTCCTGATCTACTTTCCGAGGAGGGTCTCGTCTGTCTCCTTTGGAGGCCCCTCCAGGATCTCGATGGTCGTTCTTCTCCCGGCTTCCTTGTTGTCGGGCTTCTCTCTCCCAACCCTCGTGAATCTCGTCTGAATTGATGTATTTCTGGGCGTGGGACATAAGATCGGCTATACTCCTCGGTGATTCCAGGGTGAGTGAAAAACGAAACGGAGAATCTTGCAGTCCCTCAATCAACATGGTTATAACCATTCTTGGGGGCAAGTCTTCTACCTTGGCTGCTTCCTCAAGGAATCGATCAAGGTATGTTCGAAGACCCTCCCCCCTTTGCTGCTTCACTCGCATGAGGGTTGAGGGTGTCTTCTGTCTTTTGGAATGGTTAGCAAAGCGAGTGAGAAATAGGTCAGTCATTACCTGGAAAGAAGGGATGGAGTTTGTGGGAAGCTCGGCGAGCCAATCCTGTGCCACGCCCTCAAGGGTGGATGGGAAAGCCCGGCACATCCTGGCATCTGAGTTTCCTGTCAGAAGCATCTTGGAACGAAAAGACTTTATGTGGTGAGCAGGGTCGGTTTTCCCGTGGTAGGCTGCCATCAAGGGTGGTTGGAAACTATCGGGTATGCTCTCCTCAAGGATCTCTTTAGTGAAGGGAGTAGCTATCCGAGACACACCGTTTCCACGCTCCTTCCGTGATTGGCCGTGACGCCTCGTTCCCTCTTTTCGTGGCCGCGTGTACCTTGGTGATCTTGGCGAGGTCCGACGCCGACGTGGACACGGGGATGAGCTTGGGCTTTCAGACCACGCACGCTCTTGCCGGTTTTCTTCGGCCCTCCTTCGGTAACTTACCCGTGGTCCGTCTTCAGAAGATTCCCAACTGAATATAGGGGCCTCATCCCGCCATTCCCCCCTGGCCCTCCGCGGGTGATGGGTGCGGGTATTCGGCCTCCCTCGGTTTTCGGATTGGATCGGGGGTGCCGGTGGCGCACCAGGTGGCGTTGGGATCTGGGGGACTTGTTGTCTTATGGTTTGAAGATCACGAGCGAGTTGTTCACAACGACGTGCCAGGGCCTGGTATTGCTCGTTGTGGATATTTCTTTCCTCCGGTGTGGGAAGGACAAGGTCCTTTGTCGGTGGGGGTAGCATTTGGCCCTCAATTATACTACTTCCCGCCCCCGTTCTTGGATGCGTTTGGACTTTCTCATGGCTGACTTTTGTTTGGTCCCCTACGTATAAGCCAAACTGTTGAGGCTAAAATCGGTACCCACCTAGAGATAGATACTGGTTTCAGGTCAACGGCTAAATTTATATTTAACTGGTCAGACCTCCACAATTGCTGAGAGAGTCCATCAATGCTTCCAAAATCGAGAAACCTGCACAAGGAAACAATCCGTGGGGGTTGGGCCTGAATGCCCGGATTTAACTCCGACGGTCAAGTCAGTATAATCTTCTTCTTTTTCTTTTTTGGGTCAAGGTTTTTTTTGCTCTCTCCTTCTTCTAATAGTGCCCCCGTTATTTATAGCCCTGGTGGGAGTCCTTGGCAATGCCTCGGATATGATGGCTCTTTATGGAGGAAGTGATGGGAGGGGTTCATCCCCTTGTTGGGTCGGCTTTCCCCCGACCCGTCCCTTCCGTGTCAGAGGTCATTTTTTCCATGTGTTCCCTCAAGAACCTGGCTCTTTTCTCGGATTTATGGTAGGTATGCCCCGTAAGTACCGCTCTAACTTGTCATCGAGAATCCAGTGGGCGGTTCTTCCCGCCGATCGAGATTTTAATGGTGGGTTGTCTCGTTACTGGGTTAGCATGGGCGCTTAGTCCTTTTTAGACCCAGATCATTTATTAACCGTACTTGTGTTATGGCTCCAGTCATTCGATCAATTAATTCCCTGCTATCACTCTTCCCCATGCTCTGACTTTGATCGCGGTAGCTTCCTGAGCAAGATTTTGGGTCGGCTAGAGAGTTTTCCCTTTGAGGTGTGGTAGCTTTTAAGCATGGGCGGGGTGACGAGGGGCCTCCACGTGGATATACCCAGTTGGCCAACCGAACGGCCAGGATGTGTCCACTTGGTGGACCGTTTTCACCTTTATCAAATTCCAAGTACCAATAATATTCTACCATCTAAGAAAAAAGAAATCAAAATTAACAATCTAAAAAAATTAAGGTTATATAAGAAAAATCAAATACCTCCTCCCAAAAATACCTAGCAACAGACTATCAAAATTACAAGAGCGTCGAGCCAGCGCCAGCAAGGATTAGGCTGCAGTGATGGTGAGCAAGAGAGAAGAGGTATGGTCCATAGATGAAACTCAACAGGTTGAAGATAAGTTTTAATTTAGGTTTTTTCACTAAAACTTTTATAAATTTTATATTTATACAACAAACTTTATAGAGCTTTGGGGGCAATGGGAAATTTTACAAAATTTGAAAGGATTGAAGATAGGTTTTAGTTTAGGTTTTTTCACTTAAACCCTTATAAATTTTATATTTATCTAAAAAAAATTTTAAAACTTAGGGGGCAATGGAGAATTTTACAAACTTTGGAGGGTTATCGAAAAATTTTACAAAACTTAGAGAGGGGGGGGGGGGGGGCAGTGCCATCACCTCAAAAAGGCCTAGTAGCAAATCAGTCTGTTTGCATAAAAACTGGGCACAACCTCCATTCATACATTCAAAATCTCATGAAGCACCTAAGCAAATAAAACAAACTCTCATGTGAACTTTTTTTAAATATCATCGATCATCAAAGTCCAACAAAAATATATTTGGGTTCGACATATTCTCAAGAGTTTACAAAATGGATGGCCGGAAAGCAAAATCTTCAACATGGACTAATGATACATACTCTGGATTGTGAAGAAGGACTGAATCCATCTCTTATAATGAACAACAATCTTGGGCTGTCTCCTTGGTGTGTATCAGCAAGTAGAAGCTTGCAGGCTCCCCTGCACTATAATAAATAAATTACTTTGGGTATCTCATGAAACATCTTATCAAATATGTAGTAGTTATATATATACAAAGCCTTGCTCGGTATATGTGATGACATCCTGACATAAAGCCAAAGTTCGAACCATAGCAAGATATATATCTCTACCTCTTGCATTGCCATATCTATTTTGACAAGTCCTGTAAAATTCAAGCAAAGCAAGAAGAAGAGAGATCATAAAGAAAAAGGTCTGTCAATCTGAAGACGGGACTTGTAAAAAAAGAGTGGATCATGCAATGCTGATTACTCTGTATATGTGATGACATCCTGACATAAAGCCAAAGTTCGAACCATAGCAAGATCTCTACCTCTTGCATTGCCATATCTATTTTGACAAGTCCTGTAAAATTCAAGCAAAGCAAGAAGAAGAGAGATCATAAAGAAAAAGGTCTGTCAATCTGAAGACGGGACTTTTGAAAAAAGAGTCGATCATGCAATGCTGATTACTCGGTATATGTGATGACATCCTGACATAAAGCCAAAGTTCGAACCATAGCAAGATCTCTACCTCTTGCATTGCCATATCTATTTTGACAAGTCCTGTAAAATTCAAACAAAACAAGAAGAGAGATGATAAAGAAAAAATTCTGTCAATCTGAAGACGGGACTTTTGAAAAAAGAGTCGATCATGCAATACTGATCAGCTTGGATGGGACCTTCTCCAAATTTAACAGGACAAAAATAAAATTCTGAAAACATATAAAGGTAATTTATAGACTTTCTTTGAGATCTTAAGCATATAAACCTGGTATTCAACAGTTTTTTTGCTAAAAAAACAATTATAGTTATATGCTACATTGCAATTCCTTATATTGACATTTTGCAGATGTGCTAGTTATACAGTTTCCTAATGTATTTTCCATTACCATTAATCTTATGCTTGGTTTTTCTTACAATCATCTAATGTGATTAAGTTTATTCACCTTTCACTGAAGAAATCAACAAAATCATCAATGATAACTGCTAATGGAAAGCTCTCATGCAAGTGAAAAGCTGCGAAGAATTTCTTGATTCCATCATCATCTTAGACATATGCCTGCAAGAGCCATTCATGTCATAACTTTCAAGGTGAACAAGTGGGCTATTAACAAACAGAAAAATATAAACACATGGAATTCAGAAAAGTATGAGAGAATTTCATCCTGATAAATTTCAATCATTTTTAACAGACCTTCAAGAAATGATCAGAGGACAAAGCATGTCACAAGGGTATCATGCTACAATATTATTATTTAAAACTCAAATAAGAGTAGTACCATTTCTAATTAATGAAACAAGAGCTCTGAATTTGCCCTATGAGGATTAACTTGCCAACTAAACTAAGTTTCAAATTTGTTCACCCCTTTTTTCCAAAATTTTGCACTAAACTTCAATCCACTACATAATTTTATCACCATCTTCATGCCACCAATAAATCCTATGTAGTTAGTGGCTTTTAAACATACTTCTAAATGGTAATGAAAGTCTCTGTATGCACACCAAACTACAACTATACTAATCTTGTACACAGTAATTTCACTTACTTCATTTGGATCCTCTGGAACACATCCTAAGATAGATCAATGCATTGAAAACATATCAAATATCAAGCACATAATAAACAAATTAAAATTCCATCTCATATCACCGAATTAATTTTTAAATTCATAAATAGCAAAGTAAAATTCCATCTCATATCAACAAATTAAAATTCCATCTCATACACAGTAATGAAAGTCTCAATTTTTTTTTTTTTGCATCTAATAAATATAAAATAACTGAATTGTATAACAATCCATATCATGCCTAACATAAATCAATTATAAGGAAAATAAAAAGAGGAAAGAGCCTTACAAGAATCAGAAGATAAAAGAAACAAAAACTAAATTAGAGCTTGGTGAATAAGGCAGAGGAGGTGGGAGCTTAGGGCATGGAGGAGGAGGAGGAGGAGGAGGAGGAGGAATTCTAACTGAATGATAGAGTTGGTGAATAACCTCCAAGGGAGGAGGTGAGAAGGCAGGAGGGTTTATTTTGTTTTTTTAATTTATTATATTGCATATTTAGTTGGTTATTTATGATATCTTTAGTAGGGTTATTTATAATCTATTTTGTAGTTTATTTTTTTTATTAACATTACATATTTAGAAGGTTATTTATGATATCTTTAATAGTGTTTGAATATTTTTTTCATTTAAATTAACTTATAATTATATACAATGTTTTTCATGTATGCATACATAGAAAAATACAATGGAAATTATTTTATACTTTTAAAACATACAAAAGTTAAATAAATGATTTTAAATATTTGTAAATATAATTTTTTAAAATATAAAAAAGTTTAATTTATTGTTTTTATAACAAAAATCTTATAAAATAATTTTAAAAAACAATTGTAAAGAAATAGATAGTTTTAAAAATATACAAAATTTTAATTTAACTTATTGATAATATATTTTGTAGTTATTTTTTGGATTAAAGCCACTAATGGTCCCTATATTTTGACCCAATGTTCATTTTCGTCCTTGTATTCAAAAAATATTCGTTACGGTCCCTGTATTTTGATGTATTTGTTCGAATTGGTCCACCTGCGGTGGCGTGGTACGCCACGGTATCTGTTTTGAATACATATATATTTTATCTTGTGACGCCGGTGGCGGTGGCGTCTTGGCGTGGCTCGAAACCAAATGTAAATAAAATAATCTTTGGCGTGGCGTGCCATGTATGTGACATCTTGACGTGGCATGCCACGTGGAAGGAAAAAAAAATAAAAAAAATGCAAAAAACTCAGAAAAATTAGCAAAAAAATATATAAATATTTAAAAAAATCAGAAAAATAGGGAAAATAGGGAAAAAAATATACAAAATTCAGAAAAAATAAGAAAAATTCAGAAAAAATTCAGAAAAATATTTAAAAATCAGAAAAATTTGAAAATAAAAATAAAAAATTGAATAGAAATTCAGAAAAAATCCAAAAATTTTCAAAAAATATAAAAAATGAAAAACAAATTCAGAAAAATTCAGGAAAATTCAGAAAAATCGGGGGAAAGCCTTCACACACATTTACTCTATTAATCATTTAACAAAAAATTACTATATTAATTATATAACAAAACTTTATTTTATTAATCTATTAAGCAAGAAAATTTATTAATGATGTAAAAATATGAAAAAAAAATTTAAAAATAGGAAAAAAAAGACAAATCAGAAAAAAAAATTACAAACTTTATTAATTATTTTTTGAATTTTTTCAGATTTTTTCTGAATTTCAGAAAAATCGGGGGAAAGCCTTGACACACATTTACTCTATTAATCATTTAACAAAAATTTACTATATTAATTATATAACAAAACTTTACTTTATTAATCTATTAACCAGGAAACTTTATTAATTATATAAAAATATGAAAAAAAATTTAATTAATAAAGTTTCTTGGTTAATAGATTAATAAAATAAAGTTTCCTATTTTTTAATTTTTTTCATATTTTTATATAATTAATAAAGTTTCTTGGTTAATAGATTAATAAAATAAAGTTTTGTTATATAATTAATATAGTAAATTTTTGTTAAATGATTAATAGAGTAAATGTGTGTCAAGGCTTTCCCCCGATTTTTCTGAAATTCAGAAAAAATCTGAAAAAATTCAAAAAATAATTAATAAAGTTTGTAATTTTTTTTTCTGATTTGTCTTTTTTTTTCCCTATTTTTTTAAATTGTTTTTCATATTTTTACATCATTAATAAATTTTCTTGGTTAATAGATTAATAAAATAAAGTTTTGTTATATGATTAATATAGTAAATTTTTGTTAAATGATTAATAGAGTAAATTTGTGTCAAGGCTTTCCCCCGATTTTTCTGAATTTTTCTGAATTTTTTTTCATTTTTTTTATTTTTTGAAAATTTTTGGATTTTTTCTGAATTTCTATTCAATTTTTTATTTTTATTTTCAAAATTTTCTGATTTTTTAAATATTTTTCTGAATTTTTTCTGAATTTTTCTTATTTTTTCTGAATTTTGTATGTTTTTTCCCCATTTTCCCTATTTTTCTGATTTTTTTAAATATTTTTATATTTTTTTGCTAATTTTTCTGAGTTTTTTGCATTTTTTTTATTTTTTTTCCTTCCACGTGGCATGCCACGTCAGCATGCCACGTCAGCATGCTGACATGGCACGCCACGTCAGCATTATTTTATTTACATTTGATTTCTGAGCCACGTCAGCACGCCACGTCAGCTGCCACGTCAGCATAAAATATATATGTATTCAAAGCGTATACCCGTGAATTGGCGATACCACGCCGCCACTCGGGACCAATTCGAACAAATACATCAAAATACAGGGACCGTAACGAATATTTTTGAATACTGAAACGAAAATGAACATCGAAATAAAATATAGGGAATTCATTAAACTTTAATCCTTATTTTTTTCATTAACATTACATATTTAATAGGTTATTTAGGATATATTTAATAGGGCTTTGACACTATAAGAATTTTAAGAATTTATTATAGGGATATTTTAGTCCACACACATTGAAATGTTGGACCAACAATCCGCATATAGGCAGCGGCGGAGCCACATGTAAGAGAAGGGGGGCAATTGCCCCCCTTAACTTTTAAATAATATACTATATATTTTTAATATTTTTTAAAAAATTTCTATATATTTTTAATTTGCCCCCATAAATTTTACTATTTCGTAAAAAGTTTATGAGTTTATCCATATAATTATAAAGTTCACATGAATGTTAAGATATAATTATGAAAATTTTGATGTCTCTTATGGGCATTAAAATATACAATATACTATATATTTTTTAATTGTTATTACTTTATTTAATTTATGTAATTGCATTAAATCTTTCAAGGAAATGCTTTGTTCACATTCCCAGCCATCATTAATCTTGTATAATACCTTTTAACGGTTGTAAATTTTTTATTTATGTAAAAGATATTAGAAATAATTCAACATGTGGTATCAGAGCAAATTCAACATGTGGTATCTACTCACGTACTGCGTATTTGAATTTAATATCTGATATCACAATATGCATATAGATAGAATCTTGTTCTTATAAAATGTAAATCATAAAACTATAATTTACTTACTTGGTATTTGATATGGTGTGTCATCAGACATAGCCTCATGAGCATAAATAATTTTGTGTTTGGTATGTTATATCATTAAATATAGCCTTATGAACACAAATAATATGTAACACACTGCAACATATTAGCGTCACGATTTACAACATACCAAATACCAAGTAAGTAAATTATAGTTTTATGATTTACAATTCATAATAACAAGATCTTGTCTATATGCATATTAGGTATATTGTATAGTAAAATTCAACATGTGGTATCAGAGCTTTAGCAACAAGTGATTCATCATTTTCAACATTTTCTACCTGATTGGGTCTCTTCTCCTGCTGTTGGATTGGCTTAAGATCTTCATCCAAATGAGGGTGGACTCCAAGATTTCCAAAATACTGGTCTAAGTTCATAATTGGGTTCGAAGAAGCAGAAGGGTAATAATCAAAACCCAGGACAAGTTAGCAAGGTGGTGGTCCCTGGTGGAGCATGCTGATGACTCCAGAGAGCTTCACATTGATGGCCCTAGGGTGAATAGGTTGGAAAGTAAAATAAAAAGTTCCCTGATATAGGTTCTGGTTATTATTCAATTCTATATCTCCAAGAGGCATCCACTGTAAATCTAATAGCTTTTGAGATGCATTTCCTCCTCTAGGGTAGTATCCCTGCCACCCCACCAAGATCAACCTTAAAGGTTTGTTATCACTAAGATATGTCCTCTTTAAATTCATCAAAAAAGATCTGATGATATGACTTTCACGAATGTTCTCAACTCTGATACCACATGTTGAATTTTATTATGCAATATACTTACTATGCATATAGACAAGATCTTGTTCTTATAAATTGTAAATCGTAAAACTATGATTTACTTACTTGGTGTTTGGTATGGTGTATCATCAGACATAACCTTATGAGCACAAATAATTTGGTGTTTGGTATGTTGTATAATCAGGCATAGCCTTGTGAACACAAATAATATGTAACACACTGCAACATATTAACGCCACGATCTACAACATACCAAATACCAAGTAAGTAAATTATAGTTTTATAATTTACAATTCACAAGAACAAGATTCTGTCTATATGCATATTAGGTATATTGCATAGTAAAATTAAACATGTGGTATCAGAGCTTTAGCAACAAGTGATTCATCATTTTCGACATTTTCTACCTGATTGGGTCCCATCTCTTGCTGCTGGATTGGCTTAAGATCTTCATCCAAATGAGGGTGGACTCCAAGATTTCCAAAATACTGGTCTAAGTTCATAATTGGGTTCGAAGAAGCAGAAGGGCAATAATCAAAACCCCAGGACAAGTTAGCAAGGTGGTAGTCCCTGGTGGAGCATGCTGATGACTCCGGAGAGCTTCACATTGATGGCCCTAGGGTGAATAGGTTGGAAACTAAAATCAAAAGTTCCCTGATGTAGGTTCTGGTTATTAGTCAATTCTATATCTCCAAGAGGCATCCACTGTAAATCTAATAGCTTTTGAGATGCATTTCCTCTTTAGGGTTGTATCCCTGCCACCCCACCAAGATCAACCCTAAAGGTTTGTTATCACTAAGATATGTCCTCTTTAAATTCATCAAAAAAGATTGGATGATATGACTTTCACGAATGTTCTCAACTCTGATACCACATGTTGAATTTTATTATGCAATATACCTAATATGCATATAGACAAGATCTTGTTCTTATAAATTGTAAATCGTAAAACTATGATTTACTTACTTGGTGTTTGGTATGGTGTATCATCAGACATAACCTTATGAGCACAAATAATTTGGTGTTTGGTATGTTGTATCATCGGACATAGCCTCATGAGCTCAAATAATCTGTAACACACTGCAACATATTAGCGTCACGATCTACAACATACCAAATACCAAGTAAGTAAATTATAGTTTTATGATTTACAATTCATAATACAAGATCTTGTCTATATGCATATTAGGTATATTGCATAATAAAATTTCAACATGTGGTATCAGAGCTTTAGGTTTATTGTTCTATGGATTGTAGTTAGCAAGATCAAGATTAAAGATTATAAAAATCATAAGTTAAGTTTTCTTTAATGATTTTAATTATTAATAATTGGTTTATTTTATTTTCTGAAATTAAGAATCCAAAATTAAAGATAATATAGGTCTTTCTACATCAATTGGACAAGGCACACACACCCTGATGAAGCAGTACATATGCAAAGGTAATGAAAAAAACCATTGTGTTATTCTCTTTGATATCTATTCAGTAACACAAACAAACAAAGGAATGCAAGTAAATTTATTCAGAGTAGCTACATTCAACTTCTGTCAAACCACCATTAAGGGGGAGGTGAACTTGTTAAGCTAATCACTCAACAAAGCAACATGTGATTCATCAATTCCTGCTTGATTGGGTCTCATCTCCTACTGTTGGATTGGCTTCAAGATCTTCATCCAAATGAGGGTGGACTCCAGGATTTCCAAAATACTGGTCTAAGTTCATAATTGGGTTCGAAGAAGCAGAAGGGTATTAATCAAAACCCCATGACAAGTTAGCAGGTAGTTGTCCCTAGTGGAGCATGCTGATGACTCCGGAGAACTTCACATTGATGGATGGCCCTAGGGTGTATAGGTTGGAAATTAAAATCAAAACTTCCGTGATATAGGTTCTGGTTATTAGTCAATTCTACATCCCAAAAGGCATCCACTGTAAATCTAATAGCTTCGGAGATGCATTTCCTCCTCTGGGGTTGGGGTTGTATCACGGCTACCCCAACAAGATCAACCCTAAGGGTTTGTTATCACTAAGATACTTCCTCTTCAAATTCATCAAAAAAGATTCGATGATATGACTGTTAATGAATGTTCTCAAGGACTACTGATCCGATATACTCACTTTGACCGCCCATTTACCAATCGAAGAAGAGAAGAGCGATTTCTTTACATGATTCGTCAACATTGAACACATGAAAGCTCAAACCAATTGATCCGAGAGGTAGGTGGGAAAGTTCGCCAGCGACCATCTCTTGGCGAAACCCAAATGGATGCTACCCATGTTAGAATATTTTCTATTATGTGGCCTTAATTAACTACTTTGGTTAAAGTGTTTCAATGTATTTGGTTTTATATAAAGTTGGACTCACATATAAAGAATAAACCCAATTTATTAAAGTGAACTAATTTTAGTTACTTATGGATGAATCAACAGAGTTTGAATTGGATTTGGATTGGGAATCTTGATGGATAGAGACCCTTATCCAAATTATTATATAAAGAGCTCTAGTCACTTTCTCCACCACATCCTAATCTCCAATGTCCGAGGCACACAAATGCCGGGGAACATCCATCAGTTCCCCTTCATGATTAGGGAGAGAAGATCAGAAGCTCACAAATCTAGATCGAGGTGCTAATATGTTGCAGTGTGTTGCAGATTATTTTTGCTCATGAGGCTATGTATGATGATATAATATACCAAACACCAAATTATTTGTGCTCATGAGGCTATGTCTGATGATACAACATACCAAACACCAAGTAAAAAAATTATAGTTTTATGATTTACAATTCATAAGAACAAGATTCTGTTTATATGCATATTAGGCATATTGCATAATCAAATTCAACATGTGGTATCGGAGCTTTAGTTTTATTGTTCTATGAATTGTAGTCAGTAAGATCAAGATTAAAGATTATAAAAATCATAGGTTTAAGTTTTTTTAATGATTTCCATTATTAATATTTTTTCTACTTTGGAATTAAATAATCCAAATAATTGGTTTATTTTATTTTCTGAAATTAAGAATCCGAAATTCAAGAATTTTTGGCTTAAAAAAATTAAGAAAATAATCATTATTTTTTATTAAATAATCCAAAAATTAAAGAATTTATGTAAATAATTTCAGAAAATATATTTTTATTTTTTTGAAAATAAGAATCCTAAATTAAAGAATTTTCATAATAAAAGAAATTCAAAAAATAATTATTATGTTTTAATCCAAAAATTAAAGAATTTATGTAAAATAAATTCAGAAAATATGTTTTTTATTTTTCTGAAATTAAGAATTGGAAATTAAAGAATTAAATTGGAATAAAATAATTTCAGAAAATAATTATAAGATTTTTTATATCAAATAATCCGAAAATTAAAGAATTTATGTAAAAGAAAAATTCAGAAAATATATTTATTTTTTCTGAAATTAATGAATACGAAATTAAAGAATTTTCATGATTAAATAATGTCAGAAAATATTTTTTTATTATTTTGGATAAAATAATATGGAATTACGGTGTAATGGTTTTCCAAATAAAGGAGATTTATTTTTTCCAGAAATTAACTTATATTTTTGTTGAATTTTGGAAGTTTATTGTGATATTTATTATTATATCAATATTAAATTTGAAAGATCCATGAAAGTTATATGGATAATTCAAATTGAATTTTATCTAAAAGATTTAAGATTATTTTGGAATTAAAATTATTAAAAATTTTATTTCAAATTAATGTATATATTCTTATTTTGGTTCGTATTTGAGGTTCTTGGGCAACTTTGTTTTGGTTTGTATTATATATTATGGCATAAAGATCCGAATTTGATCTCAAACAATATTATTGAAGTTTTACCCAAACAGTGAATAAACCATATATATGACTATAAGCACATTAGGGCATGAGTGTTTATATTAAAGTGGACCAAAATTTTATTAATTGATTTGACCTCAATTTAGCTTGAGTTTTTGGAGAACTCATTTTTTGGTCAACATTAGAATTATTAATTCATTTAAGAAGTTGAATTAAATGATCAAATTAAGTTCATATAAGTATTAATAGTCAAGCTTATCAAGTCAAAATTAAAGAAATAAAATTATAGGGACTTGAAAGCAAATTGTTCAAGTAGTATTTTTCTATTTCGAGATAGAAAATTGAATAGTGAATGACTACATAAAAATTTACCTAATGTCAAAGATCTATTTTAAAGAGGTCATTATAATGTTTATTTTGGTCCAATATAAGGTTAATTTTTTAATTTTGATATAATTTGAATCTTCTGATTCATGATAGGTGAAGGATTATTAAAATCCATTAATGATATTACTTGATCTTGCATAAAAGTCAAATTTTACTTACAATAATGGTAAATAATAGCAATTTTATATTAATTTCATGTTTGGATTATGAAATTATTATGGATTTATAAATTATTAAAGTAATTTCATCTATTATTTACAAATTCGACATGTGATGTGTTGTCCCAAAGGATCACTAAGCATGTTAGGAGATGAGATGATGGAATTTGGAGTTAATAGCATTCTCTCCCTATTTAAGTGAAGTTGCATTAAAGGATGTAATCACTGGTCGCCTAAAGGAGGCTATTGATGGATATCAACTATTATAGATGTTTTATATATATTAATACAAGAATTTTCTCCTACGTAAAGTTGTAGAAATTCTTAATAAAGTATGTTTATTGATATATAAGACATAATGTGAATTTTCTCTTGCCCAAAGGTGTGAATATTTTTAATAAAGTGCAGCCATGAATATAAAGGATGTTAGTACAATAATCTTCTCTTACCCAAAGGTATGATGATTATCGGATTTTCTAATACTTCATACTGAAAACGCTAAAGGTAAACTAATGTATGTCTTGGTTCTATGCTAAATCCAAGATTTTTTTTTTTTTTTTTTTTTTTTTGCACATTCTTTTATTGATGATTAAAAACAGTAAGGGAGCGAAAAACAATACAGTGTTACATCAAATTCTCTAATAGCCAAGGGGGCCCTGGGGGCCGGGGAGTGCGGGGAATGCGGTGGGATCCTGTGGATCGCGGGAGAGAGGGTGTACAGCTCCTTGAGTGGGTTCTGTTGTTTCCTCATACACGAAATCCCTTCCTGGACTATATTGCGATTGCTCTTCTCTGGTGAGAGTGAGGCTGTGTCTGATGAGGTCGGCCATCGCTTGGAGTTTCGTCTGTTTGGAGGCGTGGGCACCGTCGAACCAAGATAAGAAAAGGAAATCAATTTGGCGGATGAGTCTCTTACAAACGCGGCGTTTATCCTCGAAATATCTCATGTTCCTCTCCAGCCATAGGTTTCAAGTAATTGCCATCGCAAACAGTTGCCTACCTTCGTGGTGGTCTCTCTGCAGAGTTTTGCCAATTGATGAGTCGCCCCACAAATCTTGTATCTTGTTTGGGAGAGTCAGCATATCGAGGATTTGGGCATAGTGCGAAAGTACCCCATTCATATTCTCTGTCTGCAAATTTATATTTGTTTGATTTGGTAGGTGCCAAAGTACCACATTCATGATAATTATGTAATTTGTATAAAAATATCTTTTATAGTAAAGATTTTGACACAATACAAGTAGCAAGAACAAACACGTAGTTAATGAATGGACTATTCGCATGTCATTGGCGATGATGCACTGAGTCATTCACTTAAAGTTTCCTATAATCATAAGGTTATACATCAATTATGCATTTGTTGTAACCCTTATATGATATGTTCCATTACAGTGATTAGTAGTAATTTGATTAGCATGAGCAATACAAACGTTAAGTTATCTTTTAGTGATCTTGGTTCTTCATTATAAATTTGACTTATATATTGTATACCACTATTATGTCTAATTGCAATTATTGATTTAAAGTGCAAAGACAATAAAAGATAAGTGAGAGTGATCAAAATTAAATATCTTTTATTGCATCACTATATTTAGAGTTTTTCTCATAACTTGTTTGTAAATATTTGATTTACATTATGATACATTTATCTCAAACAAAGGATTCCTTCTAATAATTATGGAATACTTTAATAATTGAAGTTTAACCAAAAACAATAATCTATTTGTGGTTCATTTATCTTTTGGTAATAGATCTATCATGATATATTGTTCAATTCATATTAATGTTATAAGATCTATTCAAAGTTGCCATTGATATATAACCAAAGTATGGGTATTTAGAGTTTCCCGGGATGAATGAGTACATTAATTCACTCATGTAAAGTTTTTCTCTCTTAAAGATTAAAGAATATGCATATTTAGTTTCCTGTTAATGGCATGATCTATGTGATAGTTGTTGAGATCAATATCATATAATAATAGGGCAATTCAATTTTGGAAATAATATGCACTTATTTCTCCATTAATGACATGTTACCTATAATATTCGTTAAGATTTATATCATGAAACAGAAAGGGAATTTAATTTTTTTTTTTTTTTTTTTTATATGGAGCTACTTCAGCTAAGGGTCCAAAACTACAAAAACTTAGACAAGTTCTCTAATAAGTCACACAACCAGTTTGGCATTTGGTCAGTATCTCTGAATTCTAGGTTGCATCCATCCTCTCTAGCTCTTCTAGCCAGCAGGTCAGCTACATGATTATCCTCCCGAGGGATGTGTTGAACCTCCCATCTCTCCATCTTTTCCAGCTTCTCCTTGCATCTCCTTATCAGTCCTGTGGTCACCCAGTTGGTGTCATCTTTGTTTTGCTGCAGCAGCCTCGCAATGTAGAGATTGTCTGTCAAGATCCTCGCATTCTTGCTGCCAATAGTCTCAAGAGTACTTAGTCCTTCGAGTAAAGCCTTCATCTCCCCCTCCAAAACAGAACCAGCCTGTGACATCCTTGAACCTACAAAACAAGGTATGCCTTCATTAGATAAAATAACTAGTCCAGTCCCAGATCTGGACTCTCCCTGTTTCCAGAAGGAGTCAGTGAATAAGGTGTGATGGAAGAACTCCCTGTTTGTGGTCCTTTGGGCTTGAGTAACAGCCTTCTGGTTACTGTCAATGTCCTGCAGAAATTCCATGCTCAAGGTTATGGCTTTGAGGGCCAAAACTTTTGGATCCATTCTGTTCCCTCTGAAAGTGTAATTGCAACGATTCTTCCATATTAGCCACAGAGTCTGCCCAATTAATGGAGCTTCCTCCCTTGAAAGACTATGCCTGCCCATCCTTCTTTGAGTCAACCAACTCCCATCTAGCAGCTCATCAGGTTCTATGTCCCAATTTTTGAGAAATCCTCTAGCTTGAAGTTCTACCCATACCAAATTGGCCCATCTACAGTGAGTAAAGAGGTGAGCCAGTGTCTCAGAGCTGAGATCACACAGTTCACAGGGTCCATCAGGGCCTAAGTTGATATAATACAAGTATTGTTTTGTAGGTAGTCTTTTGTGAAACAGCTTCCAAATGAATGTTTTAATTCTCGGGAGGGTTTTTAGTTTCCACAGTAGAGGCCAACCCTCCCACTGACATTCATTTCCTCTTCTTAGTAATTGGGTGTAGACAGCAGCAGACAGGGATTTAGTTCCTGTCCCCTGTTCCCACACCCAATTATTTCCCATCTCAGGTTGCTGCCTTTCCCTGCACTGAAAAATATTAGTGATATGATCTGGAAAAATTTCAGTAACTAAATTCCAGTCCCAATCATTGCCATCCATCAGATTATGCACTTTAGTATCTGTTAAATCAAAGTCAGTGTTGTAGAATGTTGGCTTGAGCTTTAAAGGGATGGAAAACAGCCAAGGTTGTGAGTAGATAGAGTCATGTGGGAAAATGTATTCAGCTCTTAATTCTTTCCTAACTATCCTGGCAGTCTTCCATATGCTGTGATATAATGGGGATGGGGATTTTGGTTTCCTATCTTCCCAGATATTGAGTTTGTTATATTTATGAGTAAACAACTGAACCCAGGCTTTGTCCACACAATTCAAGACATCTATTAGGTGTTTAGTCATTAAGGAGACCTTTAATAGCTTCAAATCCTTAATACCTAAGCCACCCTCAGCTTTATCTTTGGAGATAGTCTCCCAGCTAACTAGATGTATGCCCTTTCCATTGCTTGTTTTCCAGATGAAATTCCTTACTGCTTGGGATATCCTGTCAAGTAAGGCATCAGGTAGAGAATAGGTATTGAGACAGTATACAGGGAGGGACATGATGGCAGAATTAATCAAGGTCACCTTGCCAGCAAGAGATAGATGAAGTGTTTGCCAATGAGCAAGTCTTCTTTCCACCTGGTCCACCAAGGGACTAAAGTGGGAAATAGGGACCTTAAAAGGGGAAATCCAACTGCCAAGGTATTTCATAGGGAAAACTCCTCTTTTAAACCCAAGTATTGATTTAATGGATCTTCTCAGTCTAGTATTCAGCCAGGATGGGAAGATTACCTCTGATTTCCTGAAGTTGGCTTTTTGGCCAGTGAGGGAGGAGTACAACTCCAGGCACATTTTAATGGTTCTAGAATCCCTTCTGGATGCCCTACAGTATATAATGAGATCATCTGCATACAGAGTATGATTAATGGACAGGTTGTTTCCCAGAGAGACTCCTCTAAGCATTTGCAATTCCTCAGCTTTGTTCAGGATCCTAGTTAGAACTTGAGATACTAAAATAAAGAGGTATGGGGAGATAGGATCTCCCTGCCTCAGTCCTGCTTGAGGTTTAATAAATTCACTGACCCTGCCATTAATGACAAAAGCCATCGAGGAGGATTCAATGCATGCCTTGATCCAAGATACCCATTTCAGTGGGAATTTCATCTTTACTAGCACAGCAAGAATTGCATTCCATCTCATAATGTCATATGCCTTTTCCATGTCTATCTTAACCATCATCATTGGGTGGCTTTTAATATCTCTTTCTAAGGTGTGGGCAACTTCTTGAGCTAAGAGGATATTATCAGATATGTTCCTTCCCTTAACAAAAGCACTTTGTTCATTGCTAATAAGGAAAGGAAGGATCTCTCTAATTCTAGTGGATAAGATCTTCGTAATAATTTTATAATTAACATTACATAGGGCAATGGGCCTGTATTCCTGAACAGTTTGAGGGTTTTCCTTTTTGGGAATCAAGGTTATAAGTGTTTGGTTCCAACTGTTAGGGAGATGCTCATGGTTAAAGAAGTGGGTTATGGCTTCCACTAAAGAATCTTCTATGTGATTCCAATATGCAGTAAAAAATTCCACTGTAAAACCATTGGGACCAGGGGCCTTACCTCTTGCCATTGATTTTAGAGCATTGTAGATCTCAAATCTGCTTACAGGTCTGATGAGGTTGTTGCATTGTTCCTCTGATAGAGATGGTAGATCATCCGGAAGTGCATCTACTATTTTCTCCACACTGTCCTGTCCTGTATCTTGCCAAAGCTTAGAATAAAAATTAGAGAAACAAGCTTCAATATCAATTGGGTTAGTAATAATATTTCCCTGCTCATCTTTTATTTGTACTATTTTGTTCTTTCTCCTATGGTTTTTGGCTAGGTGATGAAAGTAACTAGAGTTTTGATCCCCATTGTGAAGCCAATTTGCCCTGGACTTCTGAACCCAAAAGTTGGTGTTTTGCCTTAGAAGGGCTTGATGTTTGTTATAAAGACTCCTTAGTTGCCTAAAAGTTTCTTCCTCTGTGCTATCCACATTGTTGTTTTCCAAAGATTCTAGAGTTTCTATTTGCCTTTCTATGTCTTTTATGACATGTTCCAAGCCCTGGGTGCAGGAAGAGCATGATTTAGTGAGTTGTTTTCTGAGGTGGCAGAGATTGTGGCTGGTAGAGTGGAGGGGATTCCCTAAGAGATTTGTTTTCCAAGATTTTTCAACTACCTCCTGACATTTTTTTGTATTAATCCAGTTACTATCAAACTTAAAGAGCCTAGCTCCTTTTCTATATTTCTGTGAGTAAGTAAGAATCAGGGGGCTATGATCAGATTGACACCTTGCTAATTGTTCAATATGGTACATTCCTACAGTATCATGCCATATTTCATTTGCTAAAAATCTGTCTAATCGAGCCCAAACTCTGGCCATTCCCTTTTGGTTGTTGCACCAAGTGAATGGAGTCCCAGTATAGTTGAGCTCATGGAGATTATTATTGTTCAAGAAAGCATTAAAGTACCTGGATTTATATTCTGAGGTATAATTTCGATTGTCCCGCGACCCTTTCCTTTCCTCATTACTTCTTACTGCATTGAAATCCCCCAGCAGAAGCCATGGGAAAGGACTGGCCGAGAATTTCGCCAAATCTTCCCAGGTTTGTTTCTGGATATGGATTAATTAGCTATTGTAAATTATTGACACAAGACAAGGCTTGTCCCCTTGTCCTGTGATTGCCAAGTGAAGAGCATACCTGTTCTGCATGAAGGGTGTCACCAATCCAATCTTCTTCTCCATAAGGTGATAATGCCTCCCGAGAAGCCCACAGAGGGTATGGCTGCCCAATGCCAGTTTCTGCTAAATTTCTTGCAGAAAGACTCAAGTCTAATCTTGTTTGCCCTGGTCTCAACAAGACAAATCAGTGAAAGTTTCAAAGTTCTGATAAAAGTTTGGATTCTACTTACTGTGTCAGGTCCTGACACTCCTCTGCAGTTCCATAATAGGACCTTCATTAAGTAAACTGGTAATTTATGGTGTCATCAACCGCTTCAGTGATGCGGCCTTTTTTCTGGATATGGCTTTCCTCAGCATGGTTTTGCCTATTTTCAGTGCCGGCTGGTCCTAAGAATTGGTTTCTCTTCAAGTGCATTGCATCTTCTGGATCCGGAGGCTCCGCTTCTCTTTCCCCCTGCCCTGTGTTCCTGTTGGGCTCCTCTCCAGGATCTGGAAGCTCTTCTGCATCCATGAATTCCATCTCCTTAAGCTCCTGCTCTTTGGGGTTTTCAATATTGCCAGCGACATAGAGAACAAGAGATTGATGGTTTCGGTTGAGCTGATCATCCCTTGAAGGATCTTGACCCTCTTGCCAACCCATGTGGAGACTTTGCTCTTCAGTTCTCTGGTTTTCAGGGAGAACAGAGGAGTATAGTTCCACATCCATCTCCTGGTGTTCGTCGTGATTTGCCTTTCCCTGAGATGAGGATCCTGACCCTTTGATTAGTTCAGGCTTGCTTTTTCTTGCCACGTGTCCATGGCCACCTCCTCTTCCTCTTGTAGATGATTCCCGGAGACCCCGGTTTGCCGGTTCCACTACCAAGGCCTGCTGTGAAACACTCTTGGTAGCCTGCACCGTGGCTGTACCTCGACCTCTGCCTAGCTGTCCATCACCACGTCCTCTACCTCTCTGACCTTCTCTAGGTCCTGTACCGGTTCTGACCACAGCTGGGCGCATGTCCCACATCCCTTCATCCAACGGATACTGAGGCTCTACCCGTCCATCAGCAACAGCATTATACAAACGGTCATCTAGTACCTGCTCTTCACGTGCAGGGCACGTGGTTATCTTCTTCGTTTCCTCCCTCTGCTGAAAGTTTCCTCCGGTTGCCACAGGGCGCCTTCTTCCGTTCTTCCACCGGACTTCCATCCATGAACCATACATTGAGCCTTCACCTTCCTTCTTCTTCATGTGCTCTGTTCCCTCCTCTTCCATCGAGGCTTCCGTATTCCGCCTTGAGGTGCTGGCCTCCTCAACAACAGTGCCTTTCCCTTTAGGGTCAGGGGTCTGTTGTCCGGTTCCAGTCTCCTCTGAGCGACTCCCGGAGAGCCCCACTCCGCATTTCTCAGCTCCGTGTCCCACCACCCCGCATTTGTAGAAAAAAACCGGTAGCTTCTCATAGAGGATTGAGACAAAACACTTGGATCTCCCGGAATTTACCCATACTCCTCGCTTGAGCGGCTGCCTTAGGTCAATCTCTATGCAAACCCTTGCATATTTGGCCCTATCCTGGAGAAAGGTGGTATTGTCCACTTTGATAACTCTCCCAACAGACGCTATCACCTCTTCCAAGGATCCTATCTCCCAGTATTCCCAAGGGAGCTGGTACAAACGCACCCACAAGATCGCTGAGGTAAGGCGTTCGTAACTTGGTTGGAAATGTTCCCTCCACCGGATTAGATGCAGCACCATCCCGTTCACCATCCACGGGCCTTCAGTGAGGATGGTTTCCATCATCTCTTCCGTATCACACCGTATGACGAAGAAACCATTCGGCATGTCCGCCACGGAGAAAATTCCCAGATGATCCCAGAGTCGTGCCAAAGTGTCTCTTACTACGCCCAATAGAGGTGCTCGACCCAGGAATTTGCCATACAATACCGTCTTCATTCCTTCATGAGCCCTGCGGACCACATCCGCATCTAGATTGACAGTATCTTTTACAGACGCTTTGATGCGCTCCAGTAACGGCCCTGGCACCATGAGGGATTCCTCTTCCTCTCTGTCATCCTGCCTCCGAACTACGTTGGCCCACGAGTGACCTCCCGGCGGACGTCCCTGCAAAACAGAAGAGTTGTTAGACTGTTCCCTCCCCCCTTTGAAGCCAGAAGAGGGATCCTTCAGCCCAGCATGTTGTCGGGTGGGATGTCCACTGCCTATGGAAACAGAGCTTGGGGGGGGCCGCCTCCCCTTTTTGACCATCACTCGGAGCCATTACTCCTCTCCCCCACCTACCACTGTAAGTGGGGGACAGGGATCTCGATCGGAGAGTTGTAGGGTTTGCGGTCGCCCAACGCCAGAGCCAAGGGATTCTTTCCTCTCGCTCAGTAAGAAGTGAAAAATAAAGGGAATTTAATTGAGAAGGAGATAAAGATTCCATGGCTTCTTTCTCATTTGAAATAACATATATATCAATTGAATTAATGTTAGAATTGTGTATTATTAGCTTATATAATGTTTATGGTACATTTGCATAGACATTAAATTCCCCATTAATGACATAATATCTATAATAGTAGTTGAGACTTATATTATGAAATAGAGAGGAAATTCAATTGAGGAGGAGATAAAGATTTGATGGGTTCTTTCTCATTTGAAATAATATATATCAAATGAATTAATGTTAGAATTTGTTATTATCGGCCTATGTAATGTTTCATGGTATATTTGAATAGACATTAAAGTCATTATGTTGGTGAGAATTGCATATTACCATGAATCGAGAATTTTAACATTGTTATGGATAATGTGGTATAATCATGGTCATACTCAATTATGAAATATATACATTATAGATTTACCAAAGTTAATAAAATTAATGGAGTAGAATCAGAAGAGTTATGGTTCATAAAGTTTATGAGAGATATTTATATTTATGATTTCATCGAGCATCAATCATATTAAGGATTAAACTATATGACATGTCAAATTATTGACCTAATAAAAGGTTTGTAAATAATCTAATTTACCTTACAATTAAAGTTATTTTGATTTGAGTAATCAGACAATAAAAGTTAATGAATAGTTTGTTTTATGAATTAAATTTATTATAAATAAGAAATAAAATAATAATAGTGGTTTTCTTAAAGTTATCTAAGAGGCTTATATGTTTGAATTTAGAATTTAGCCTCATAATAATTTTAGTTATTTAAACCAGTTAAAGATATCAGTTTGTTTTATGAGTTGAATTTATTAAAGAAAATAATTGTGGTTTTCTTAAAGTTATCTAAGAGGCATATATATTTGAATTTAAAAGTTAGCCTCAGGATAATTTTAGCTACTTAAACCAGTTAAAGAAATTCACTCATATATAACATCATATTCCGCTGTGTTACATATATATTTTTTGGTAATTAAAGTCTTAACAAAATAAAAGTGGAAAAGTTTATGAGAATTAGAGAATATTTGTGGTTTAACATGCTTTTAATTTCTTCAATATTATTGTTTTTTAAATCTGAGGATTAGTGGAAGCTGTTAAATTTAAGGGCAAATTCCCTATTAGTTCCTGGCACTAGTTGATACTATTCCTCACCCAAAACACACACACCCAAAACACTATTACACTACACCCCTACACACCCCTCTCAAGGATCTATAGGCAATTTGGGCACTATTTAAAGGACCTATAATTAATTACTAGTAAATTTAAAGTTTTTTTTTATAATTTTAGTGATGATTAAAGTAGATTAGTGGAGACCAAGAATGCTTGTGTATTGTTACTTGTGATTAAGATTGTGACTCATCGATATTCTCACTAGTTTGATATCACAAGTTATTAAGAAATTAAGTTAAAGTTTATACTGCTTATATAAAATATATGTTGATCATAAAATACTTATTTATATAAAATTAAGCATGCTTTAAGGTGAGAGATAAACTCTCTAATTAAGTTATCATACTACTATTAAAGTTATATGGGTTGATAATTGTACTCACTTTTACTGACTATAGTCATATGAAAGGTTTAATATGACCAAATTATGATGATTTTGTTTGCACGAGATAAGTTTGATTATAGGATTAATGTTTTAGACTGCTGTAATTTATTAAAAAGTATTTGTCTATGAAATATAGCCATTCTGGTTATCAAAAATTTAAGTATTGGAATCGTCATGTATCTTTTGATTATATCACTATATTGTGATAGTTTTGGATCCGGTGAAAAATTGGCAATGATAGTTGGAACATAATTAATAAATTTATTTTGCCAATGGGATAATTAAAATTATAAGACACTAATATGAGATCTCTTTATTGTTCATTCCATATCTTATGTTTTAACATATATATATATATATATATATATATATATATATATATATATATATATATATATACACATTAAAGTGAAAATTATAGTTTTAAACAGAAGAGTCATTAAATTGACATTATATATATATATATATATATATACACACACATTAAAGTGAAAATTATAGTTTTAAACAGAAGAGTCATTAAATTGACATTATAGTGGGACAATTCATATAGGAATTATGGATTTTGTTGCCTATAGCTCAGTGGCGGATCCAAAAATTAGACCTAGGGGGGGCAAACTACTAAAGTCATTGTCCAATATAGATTTTTTTATTATCAATTTTGAATTATAATTATGTAATAATGAAAGCATATATATACTCATATATATTTATGATTTGAAATATAAATAAAATTAAAGTTTAAATTAAGTTTAAATTTCTAACCTTGACAATTTCATTGTACTTCCAACTTTTAATACCAAAAGATTAAATTTCAAGTACCAATAATCTTCTACCGTATGAGAAAAAAGAAATCAAAATTAAAATATATTTTTTGTGTATATAAGTTCACATGAACTAAAATAAATAAATAAAATGTAGATACCACTCACCTATCTGAAAAAGTTGGGAATTTTAAATTGCAATCTCTTTTCTTTCATGTCAAAAAAAATAAATAATAAAATACAGTTTTAGTTTAGATTTTTTACATAAACTCTTATAAATTTTATATTTATATAATTTTTTTTTAAAACTTTGAGGGCAATGGGAAATTTTGCAAAATTTGAAGGGGTTGACGATAGTTTTAGTTTATGTTTTTCACTTAAACCCTTATAAATTTTATATTTATCTAAAAAATTTATTAAAACTTAGGGGGGCAATTTCAAATTTTGCAAAATTTTAAAAAAAAATGAAATTTTTTCCAAAATCTAGGGGGCAGTAGCCCCTGCCCGCCCCCCTCTGCATCCGCCATTGCTATAGCTCATCATTAAAGATTGGGTTAAATAGAGGCTATTAATGTAGTGATACATGGAAGGGAATATGTAAAGATCGTGTCTTTTCTTCCTAAATCAATGAAATGCATAGTTATCCCCTTATTAAGTTGTTCCAAATTAAGATAATAATAAAGAAATTAATTGTTAAAAAAGAACAGGGAACCAAGTGCGTAACCATCTTAAAAAACCTCAGTGAAGGACCCAGTGGAAAGGATGAGAGAAATCAGGGATTTCATTGCAAAAATGAGGCACTCACGAAGGGACCATGCAGGGACCTGCATTCATGACCTTGGAAGAATGGGGACTCCCCTGCAAAAGGCCAGGGCACTGAGAGGAACTCCCATTCAGTCTCTCCCCTGGCTCTTTGAAATCCGACGGTGAGGAGGAGGCCACGTAAGAAGAAGAAGTATCCAACGACTGCGAAGGGACTTGTTGCACGGCAGGGTGGGAGTGGCACACGAGGAAGGACGTGGCTGGCGCTGCACCACGGACTGCTTGTGATGGGAAGGTGACGGTCGGGATGAGTGGGCAACAACGATTGGACGACCGCCCCGTAAACCTCATCAACCACGAGGATGGATACGCCATACACCCTACCCCTGCTCGACAGGATTTACTGTGCGGGTAGGGAAGGGGCACGGCAGCGACTTGTCCAGTCGCCCATCCCTCGAGCCCACAGCCCGTACTTCGATCACGATAAGAAGAGGGAGCCACGCACCCACCCTCACACCTTTGAAGAAGGACGAGCGCCACCAGTTATCGGGGAGCCTCCGGGAACTTCCAGACTTCTTCCTTCCGTCACGAACACCACACCGTCGGCCGGAACCAAGACACGAGAGTAACCCAGTCGCCGCCCTACCTCGTCGATGGCCTGACCCTGAACGGTGACGAAGGGAGGAAGTCATCACGTGGAAATGCGCGACCATTGCCGGACAACGGTAAGCACGATCGCAGGCCCTCCCTCACTGCTTACCCTATAAACATCTATGCTAACCCTCATCGCGCCGCCAGCCATCGGAGGGGAATTCTAGATGAACTGTCGCCCATTCTGACAACGATACTCGTCGGAGCAGTGTCTCAGTGACGCCGTGAGCCACTACTAGCTTGGTAAGCCTCCCATTCTTTGCTTTCCCTTTACTACCACATGAACTAGGCTTTGTGACGTTATGCATGGCTGTACATACATGGGCGTGAAGGGGAGTGAATCCCACCGGACTGGTAGGGGTATGCATGCTTAGTAGAGGCAGTCGATGGGGGAGTGTCTTCATATCCCTGCACATAAAATCATAGGATGAGAGCAAGTATAAGAGGAGTTTTGGTTGTTCTCTGTGAGCTTTTAGTGAGAAACTGGCAAGTATAGACCTCGTTGATTGACAGAGAGTGAGGGAGGGAGTTGCTAAATAGGGGCCTGTAAAGGTTTCAGGGTCCTTGGGGTTTAGTGGAGAGGATAAACCTTTATGTTGAGGCTTTGGTAATTCTTCGACGGTTTACTGAAGATGTGTGATGGTGAGTATAAGCACTGACTGATCTGGAGTTGTTTTCTGGGGTTCTTGAAGATTTTCTTGAGTGAGGTTGCATGATCACATGGGTGGAGGTTTTATTTTGAAGGTGTGAAGTTAATTGGTTAGAAGCCCCTGTAATCAGTGACTTTAAGGCTTAGTTCATACCTAGATGTTGGTGTGGGTTTGAGGGTGAAGAGGTGTTGGGAGACCTTGGTTTTCTCTAAAGAGGTTTATGAGTGGATAAACCTCTGATTCCTCGGGTTCTGGTAATAACAGTAGTAAGATGATCAAGGGATGCTACTTTGAGTAATAAAAAGTTGTTAATTATACAAAGCCTGTATAATTACCGGATTCCCTTTGGACTACAATAGTTTTCAGCATGATAACTATTAGTGTAATAGTTGGTTTGGGGGTTTTGTTTAATTATTTGTGAAGTTACTCAAGTAACGAGTTTATTTTTGGTTGGGCCTTTGGGCCGGCCCAGTGGAAGTGGACACAGGAAATTATTGGGATTTTAGTCGAACCAAGTTCAGGAGTGCAACTGTTGTGTCGAGTTCAATTTATGGGCTGAGATTACATAGGCCGGGCCCATTTAATTGTCTTGCTCGATATGAATATTATTGTTTAGAACACTCGAGGGTATGATGAGTATGGACCCATGTTTACTAGGTATCGACGAGGAGCGCTAAGCTTCGTCAGGATAAATTCAGATCAGGCGATTGGATTGCGAATAGAGATAAGTGCCCTTGCCTAGTCCCCGCCCGAACATGGGCTTTATTGGCATTATTCGATATTCTTTCGATATTCATATTTGCGCACGCAAGTGCTATTGCTTATCATGTTCCCTTGCTTGTTGATGATGTGATCTAGTATGACTATCTAGTTGATATTCTTCTATCGCTTGATGATATGCACATGTCAACTTTATGACTTCATTGGATTATTGTTTCCATATTTATGTGCATTGGTATGTTGGTTGTTAGCATCTGTTGGATGTGTGTTTTGTACTACCTTCCGCCCGGATCAGTGGAGTGTGGGTGCTCCAACCTGGAGCGTCTAGGGCTGAGGACACCCTGGCGTTCATGCCAGGGGGATGATACTGTGGGCGTCCAACCTTGTCAGTGGGACGATACACTGGCCGTGTCAACATGTAGAAGGGTAGCGCTGCCGAATTCCCGACCACGGGACGATTCCAGCTGAGGTTGAGGGCTGATCGGGGGTTACTTTGATAGCTCTACCATTGAATGATCTTCGGGCTGTGAGGCCGTAGTTGAGAGTAGGAGTCCTCGTCATTGCTTGTCTCCGGGACTCCTAGATGCTTGGTTGTGCGGGGTGTAGCCCCGTGTGCTTGCTCAGTCATGTTCTATTGATTTGCCTTATTTACTTATCACTCGACATTCATGACCTGCTCACCCACCTTGCGAGGTGCTTACTGGGCTTTCTCTCCGAAAGCTCATATACTTGTTCTCATCCCTTTTCAGATCCCGCGGAGTAGCAAACGTGAGCCACCAGGATCGTACGCGGAGTAGGGTTGTAGCTGAGGTTAGCGACCTCTTATGCACTTTATTTATGTGTGAGGACATCCTATTTGGATCCATGTAAGATCAGACTTGTACTAACTATTAGGGTGCCTGTACCCTAGGTTCTTGTCTTCCGCTGATATTATACTCTGATTTATGTCATCTGACCTATTATTATTATTCCGCTGCACTTGTGTTGTTGCTTTGTGGTCACTTAGGCCTTGTGCCCGAGTGGGGTTCATCTCCGCTTAGGTACGGCCGGTCTGCTCACGTGCCCAGGGCCGGGGACTTTTGGGGCCAGGGCGTGACAGAATATGTCAATTAAGGATGTATAACCGTTATGATCCCATTAGTGGTCTTCTATTTAATCAAAGTATAAAGGTGTAACTTTGGAATATGGTTGATTGGGATATGTTTTCAAAGCGCGTGCATTTTAGTTATTTTTTTAAAGTTGTGAGTTCAAAAAAAAGAAAAATTAAAGAAAAAGGTTGGTTTTTTGAGAAGTTTGTTTTCTTTTTAAAGGTGGTATAACTCGAGTGGTAAATATAGGCCAAGTGGGAGAATGTTAGAATATTTTCTATTATGTGGCCTTAATTAACCACTTTGGTTAAAGTGTTCCAATGTATTTGGTTTTATATAAAGTTAGACTCACATATAAATAATAAACCCAATCTATTTCCATTAAAGTGAACTAATTCCAGTTACTTATGGATAAAGCAACAGAGTTTGAATTTGATTTGGATTGGGAATCTTGATGGATAGAGACCCTTATCCAAATCATTATATAAAGAGCTCTGGTCCCTCTCTCCACCACATCCTAAACATCCATCAGGGTGCGAGAGAGAAGATCAGAAGCTCACCGATCTCGAGTAGATCGTGCACTAATATGTTGCAGTGTGTTGTAGATTATTTGTGCTCATAAGGCTATGTCTAATAATACGCTGATGATACAACATACCAAACACCAAGTAAATTATAGTTCTATGATTACAATTCATAAGAAGAAGATCATATCTATATGCATATTAGGTATATTGTATAATAAAATCCAACAACCCATAGGATGGATAATACCAGCAGGCGAATCTACAAATCGAATGGATCGATACAGGCATTGCCCTCGCCAATGCAGGCTGAGAGTTGAAAGAACTTCTTGATTATCCCCTACCAAGTGGAAGGCTCCAAGACGTCGATCATCCATGGTGGTGTTCAGAGGAGATGTTGCCCTTGTTCCTCCTCTGTCTTGCTAGTGTTCCTTCCGCTCGTCTCCTCTAAAGGCGTGTTCATTTGCATGAAAGTGCCCAGAAGTCCAGAAGTGGGCGAAGTAGGCGGAAGTCTTAGTTCCCCGAAGTGGGCGGAAGTGGACACTTCTGGTGTTCATTTCCACCGAAGTGTGAGGGCACGCTATAGTTCTAATAATAATAATAAGAAGAAGAAGAAGAAGAAGAAGAAGAGGAACAAGCCCACTTTGGCCACTTCGGTAAAAAAAGAGCCGAAGTGGCTCTAGTATAATGGAAGAAGTGCCCATTTCACCGAAGTGGGTCGAAGTGCCACTTTCAACAAAAAAAAAACGTCGGAATTGGCCAAAATTGGCCATTTCCCCGCTTCCCACAAATACTTAGGGGCAAATTAACACACCCTAATTTTCTTGAAAAGGTTCTCCCTTCTCTTTATATTTGAAGAGATCACAACATTGGGTTCAAAATTTTAAAATTTTAAATTATTTACATTAACAACCACCCACCCATGGGGAATAGTTATTAAAAATTTTAAAATAAAATAAAAAATCTAAACTTCTATATAATCTTTAAATATATACATTTTTTTTTAAATAATCGTTGTTTAGTGGCCTGATTATTATTACACAAGTTATTAAAAATAATAAAAAATATATATAATTAATTCCATTTAAAAAAACAACTGAATAAAAGGAAACCCAGAAACAAATGTTGGAGAAAATCAAAGAAAACGGTCATATTAGTTTTATTATGATAGTCCCGGGATTCCACAATGATGAACCCAAGATACATCACACAATTAGCTGGAAAATCTAGAAATTTATAAATATATGATTTTTATTTAATGAAGTGGATAAACCAGAATTTATTCATTAGATAGATTTAAAGGAGTTCAGTACATTGCTCATGCAGTAGGAAATAAAGATACATCATCATTTGCACTCTCTCCTGCCTAAGATGTTGCCAGCTCCTCTTGTCTTCATTCCAGTGTGCCTGCTCGTGTCGTGCCCTAGGTGGATGGTGGATCATCCTCGATCGTGTCCCCGCCCTCACCATCATGCCCTAGCGTGTCCGAAGTGAATTCAAGACTACACTTGACCAGGTTCCCTATCGTTTCCAATTTGAGCCACTTAGCCGGTGGAGTTGCATTCAACCAAGAAATAATGAGGAAAGTAATTTCACGAATAATTCTCAAACAAACGCGTTGTTTGTCTTGGAAACATCGTCTATTTCTTTCACCCAGGTACTCCAGGTGACTGTCATCACAATTAGATCCCAATAGAGCTTGCATCTCCAAGACGTTTGCTCGTATCCCAAACAGGTTCCCAAAACGATTTCAAATTTGCTCTGCAAAGGGGCATGAGATCAGCATGTGTGTTACAGATTCGTCCTCCGTATCACATAAGTAGCATCTTGTTCATTCCCCTCTCCAGTTCTATTTATGTAGGTTACCAAATGTGAGGATTCAGTCTTCCTTTGCCAACTATGCGAAGAGTTTGATCTTAAGGGGGCAGGATTGCATCCAGAAGGAGCTCTTTAGGTCACTCCGAATTCCTCAATCAATTCTGAATTGATACAAAAATTTCACCGTGAATGCTCTATTTGTTGCGAGTTTTCATTCCCTTATGTCTATGACGGATGGGTTTGGGTTCAAGATTGTCTGCATTATAAGTTCCAAGCCCCTTTGTTCAGTGTTGTTGATGATTTTCCTTCGAATAAATTCATAATTAATCAGAAACGATTCCAAACCATATATGGGGGGCATTTTTGTAAAAGAGGTCCTCCCCCAAAAATTAACACATGGCCATAAAAGAGTCATAACTTGAAATCAACTTTTTTAACTTTCCGAAATTCGAGTGCCGTTAAATAATTATAATTTTGTGTTTATTTCTGAAATATATGATTTATAATATGGTCTAATATATTATAATTCAAAAGAAAAATGAGAATTTTGATAGAGAAATAATTTGAAATAAATGAATATATGATAAAATTGTGAAATCTCTTTCATCTAATTCTGTTTTTTTTTAATATATTCTCACAAAATTCCAAAAAAAATATAATTCAAGGAATTATTCATAATTCCATAAAATGTCAAGGGGTTATTCGCTAAATGCTGTCCGAAATATCTAATTTCTAATTAATTTGTAATCCAATTCGAGCGCCGTTCGTTCTTCTCTCGCGCCACCATCCACTCCAGTGCGATGCCTCTCTCCCTCTCTCTCTGCAACGCTCCTCTTCGATTGATCCCTTCAAACCCTCGTCAATGCCTGCAAACCATCAGAACCCTCGCGGAATCCATCGCCGGCGACCGCCCTCCGTCGCTCCTCGCCGCGCCGATCGAGTCACTCCGCCGCGGGGACTGGGTCAAACTCATCTGCGGCGCCAGCTTCGAGGTGAATCGGAACCCTAATAAAACTTTGAGGGAACGATGCATTAATCTCATAGATTCCTATCTCTGCAGGATGCGGCCGATGTGAGGAATCTCTCGCTTGTTTACACTCTCGCTGGAGGTACTCCATTGAAACCTAGAGAACCTCTCATAGTTTGATATGATTGGGTGGGGGGTTCTTTTGCAGTGGCTTGCATTGATTGTGCGGCCGATGCGTCAGTGGTGAACGCGGTGAGCGATGGGATTGATGCTGCTTGCCGGATTGCTTCAGTGAGGAGGCCGTGGGTTATGATCAGTGTCAATGATGATAGGAATGATCTCCATTTCCGCAAAGCTGGTAAGCTTCTGTTTCTAGAATTTTTCGAGCTTGTTTTAGTTGTGATTTTTCTAGAATTTCCTTTGGATTATATTGACATTCATTGTAGTTTTTTCATGTATGGTGTGCATGCTTGATCGAGTGTGAGTGGAGTGCATTGACGAGTCTTCATGCTTACAACTTTAGATTTGTGCGTCAAAGATGCAAAATTTGCTGATTCATGATCCTAATTAGGACTTTGAGAAGGTTTTTACAGCAATATATGAAACTAATGAAAACAAGATGGTAATGCAGCATGTAGCTAATCATTTTTCAAATATTTGTAATACTTTCCTTTTATTGCCAACAAAGTGTCCATGGGATGTAATTATCCTAGTTTGCTTTTGTTAGGATAAGAAATTTAAACCATGCCATTCCTTTTACCTTTTTACTTCATGAAATGGAAAATTAAAATATGAAACTTATCTGGAAAGCAAATGTGTAAAGACAGGTTAGTGACCATGCAAGTTTTTTTTTTTTTGTTTTAATGATAAATGTGGATAAGCCACATGTGTGGTTTGAACCCGCAATCTCTCCTTGTGAGAAGGAATGGGTTAACCATACTGAAAGTTCTGGACAGGTCGTCTTCTTGTTGTAGCTTGTGTTATAACTCGTGTGTGACACTCTGCTCTCTCAGTTTTTTGTGGTACTCACACACTCAATAATAAACACACAAGACATTAAGGAGACGAGAGAGTTGGTTACCCAGTTCGGCCAACAATGCCTACATCTGGGGGGCCATGCCCGGAGAAGATAATCCACCAAAAGTGTAGGAAAGACAGAGGTACAAGAGTCACACACTCTCTCACCACATAAGCACCTCCACTCCTTGATTACAACAAGTGACCACGATCACCCTTCCTACCAAGGGACTACCTCGTCCTTCCACCCTAATCCTCGTGAGTCCCCGGTCTTATATAGACATCGCCCCTCCCCGCCTTCACGCCATCACAAAGACATCCTTCACTTTCGTGATTCTCATGACTTTCCGTAATTAGACTCCTTCCACCTCGGATGTTGCAACTTTAGTTGTAACATGAGTTGCAACATGACCCGGCCAAGAACTTGATCAAGGCTACAAAGATCCATTGCACATCTTCGACTTCGACGCACCTCCAACCCTCCCGTTGAGTCCCGAAGTCTACTAAGTCGATCCTCTCGATCCCGACAAACTAGCGGATACACCTCTCCGACTTTCGGCTTCACGGTCGTCGCACTCTACCATAGCGCCCATCATTCAACCTTCATCTTCATGCGAGGTTGAAGCATTGATTAGCTCCACCAATCACCTTCCAAATCTGGTTTGGCTCGTTATGATCCACCATATTTGCTTACCAAATATGGTCTTGATTTGGCTTCAATGTAGCACTTTGAGAATCAATCTTCATGCGCAAAATCTGTTATCAATCAGCTGCATTTGCTTCTAATCAGTCACCAATCAGCTGAGATCCTGTAGCCCATTAGCATGCAATCTTATGCATGGCAAATCACAATTGCATGGCCACTTGCATGGTATCTTCCACCCATCTTCAATCAGCCTCTCTTGATCCGCATGGCATCTTCAATCATCCTCCAATCTCTCCAATCAGCCTCTCTCCAATCAACCTTCTCTTTAGCCTTTGATGTTGATGCACCTGCTGCACTTAATAGCTTGATCCGAAACAGCATCTCCTTGGGCTACACTTTGATGTGGTCTTCAAATCACTTGAGTCACGGACGTTGACCATATTGACTTGTTGTGTCAAATGATGCCATCCTAGTGCGGTTGCACTAACAATCTCCCCCTTGGCATAATTTGACACAACCTTCTTCTGCCTGCCATACTGCTCGCTTGGTTGCATCTTCAAGTTGTAACATACCTACAACATCTTGTGACAACCTAACATGAACTGACTGAGTTACATAATAATGCTTACATGTTAGGACACTCCCTATTACAACTCTATGTAAGCGAGGAAAACATAGTTATTATAACAAACAAGATAATAACTAGTTCATCAAAACACAAACTAAAGTCAGTTCAGTTCAAACATAAAAACAACAACACACACTAAGATATTCAGAATAAAGAATAACAAAGAAATAAGCGGAACCAATAGAAGGCGTAAGACCTGCCTTCTCTCCCCCTTTGTGGCAACTTTTGCCAAGTCCTGCAAAGCACAGTAACATAAAAAGAGTGAAATTCACTTACTCCCCCTGAGTTGAAGTCCATCGTTGTCGTATAGCTTCCAGCAAAATGGTTGATATGTTGCTTCTGTTGAGCAATCTGGAAGAGTTGTTGAGAGTGAACTTGTTGACAACGTTCTAGATCAGTAAGATGTGTTGTGAGGTATTTTTCAAATTCCTCATCCATAGGCAGGTTGAGCTCTGCTCCTGCAACAGGTGGTGGAGATGATCTTCCAACAGGTAAATCCAGCTTCTTGCCTTGCTTGAATAGTTTGGCAGAAATGGTGATCTTCTTCAGCACAGGACTAAGTTCTCTGGAATCCTGTTGCACACCATGTTGCAACATGTAGTGAGTGATCAGTGCTGAATATCCGAGGCTTATCTTTGAGCTAGTGTTGGCAGCAGCTTGAGCAATATTCTCATAGATGAATTTTCCAATATTGAATTTTCTGCCAGTGGATATAGCATATAGAAGAACTGCCATGTCTTTGAGGATACTGGAATTGTGAGGAGAAGGAAACCAATCATAAATGCCAATTCTGTATAAAGCATTGTATTTTACAGTGAGGAGTGATGCCGGTAGTCTGGATTTCTCCCCCCATTCTTTACTTCTTCCTCCAGTAATTTCAAGAAAAACTTCATCAGAATACTTCAACCCTTCTTCATACTTGTCAGTGCACTTGGCTGGGAATTCCAGAAACTAATTGATGTCTTCAGGGGAGAAGTTAATCATCTGTCCTCGTACAAATACTTGTGTCTGCCCAGCATTAACTTCTGAAAGAATATCAGTAAAGTTGCTATAGAATTCTTTAACCAGAGAAATATTGTAGTGTTGTGCAAAGGTAACTGATTTGAGCAATCCTCTGTCAATCAAAAGTTGCAGCAAGTCAACTCTCTGATGGGCATCCTCATCAATTTTTCTTTCAACAACCACTCCTCGGGTGGACATAAGATTGAACTTCTTCTTGCATGCAGTATTTACAAATTTCTTCTCTTTGTCATGAGACTTGAATGACTTTTTCTTGTCAGGAGCTTTTATAGATTTGGATGACTCCCCCTTACTCTGTGATCGAGTCTGTCTCTGTGTAGTTGTGGAGAGCCTTTGTTCTTCTTAGCTTTGGGGGTGGACAGAGAACTTTTCTTCTGTTTCTTTGTTTCTTTCTGCGGCTGTGACTTGGAGACAATAATCTTCCTTTTCTTGGGCAGCTTAGCCAATGGAACATTATCAGTAGTACTGTCAGAAGTTGTAGGTTGACTTGCAACATAAGGAGCAACATTCTTTGGAGCTTGCTTTTGCCTTTCTTCCAAAACCTCAAAAAAAGGTTTCCACAGCATCTTCTCCTGTACTAGATGAATGACTGTCAGTTACTTGAACATCAGCAGAGACCTTACCTTTTTCTTGAACTTGGATCTCATTCTCTTGAGGAACTGATTTGTCTAGGTCAGTATTTGCAGTATCCTTCACACTATGATCAAGATCTTCAGACATCACAATCCCCTTTTTCTCTCCTTGGTTGGATGTTGGATGCATGCCGACAATTGCTTCTTCTGGGCCCTCCCCTGTCTGATTTGAAATTGGGTAAACATGTGATATCTCTCCTTCTGGGCCCTTCCCGATCTCAATTGAAGTTGGGGGACCAATAGCTTGTTGCAGCCATAGATACGGTGCAGTATGTTGCTTCGAAGTTGTAACAGGAGGCTGAACAGAGGGAGATATGAAGACAGTGGGTGTACCTCCTTCCTTCGACACAGAGGGATTTGTTGGAGAGACAGATTGAGTTTGCTTTCCCATCGCTTTTTCTCCCTTCCGTCTGGGCTTGATCTTCTTTTTCTGAGAGAGTTGCTTCGGTCTCATCTTCTCAAGACAGAGCTTCTCCTCCCTTGCTTCTTGATTTTCCATTATCTTTCTTTAGAGAATAGCCGCCAGGGGTGTGATTTGGGAATACAATTATAATACTAGGGTTTGTAGAAGCAGGATAAGATGGTTATACATATAAAACTGTAAAGTAGTTTTGCCAACTAACTTATATTTATCAGATTTCCCCCTTTTTTATTATTTATTTTTATTTTTTATTATTATTATTTTTTTATAATGGGGAAAAATTCTTACTTGTTGAATGGTGATTGCACCCATCTAGGTGCCTTACCAGCTGTTGACAAACTTTGGCCATCTAGTCTTTTGTTGCAGGCATTATGGGACATATCTGAGCTTTCTTTTCTAACCCAAATTTTGGCGATAGCAACCATCTTTCCTCTTATTTTCTTCTTGAAGGTTGTCTGAACATGTCCTTCTATTTTCCCAGATTTTAAGTCCTCCTTTAGTTTAGTACACCTCATCTTGGAGTGGCCTCTTCTCCTACAATAAGTGCAAGGATGAGCTTCTACCCTTTGAATACTTCTTCTTGTCTTGACTTCTTTGATGTCTTGAGATTGTGGAGCTTGGGCTTTAACAAATACAACTTCTTTGGGATTCCTCTTTGTTTCTGAGGGCTCTCCTACATATCCCAGTCCTTTCTTGTTCCCAGATTTTCTTCCAGCTGCAAGAATATCCTCCAACTTTGCTTTTCCTCTATTCAAGGAATCCAGTGTCTTCTCAGCATGTTGGAGCTTGGATTGGCATTCAGTTAACTTTCTCACAGCATCATCCCTTTCTTTCAAGAGGCTGTCTTTTTCATCTGTTAGGAGTTGGCTCTTCTTCAGGATGGTTGGGTTTTCTTCATGGAGAAGTTTGTTCTCTTGAGCCAATTTTTCCAGATTCTGCTCCATGCCTTCTTTCTCCTTAGTTAGCAGGTGAATTTTCTTCAAGTAGACATCCTTCTCTCCTTCTAGTTGTTTGTTTTCAAGCATCATTTTGTCAAACCTTCTCAGCATGACTTCATAAGCTTTGAGTAACTCTTGATCTGGTGCATCTTCATCGTTGCTATCACTGTCTTCAGATGTCGCAACAGATGTTGCAACATACTTTGCAACTCCCATGAATCTGCTTGAGTTATCTGTTGGTTTGAACACAGAAGGAAAAGCTACATGGTGACTTATCATATCTTTGTCACCTTGATCATCCTGACTTTCCTCAGATTCTCCTTCACTCCAGGTAGCATTAAGAGATTTGCCCTTTTTCTTCAGCCAGATTGGCACATTCTGCAGACGTGACCAAAGCCTTCACATTCAAAGCATCTGACTTTTCTTCTTTGACTTGAGTCACCTTCTTCAGTTCTCTTTTCTTCACTCTGAGGTAGCTTTCTTCCTATCTTGTGCTTCTTGAAAATTTTGTGAAGTTTTCGTGACAGGAAAGCAATGTCAGTTTCTTCATCATCTGAATCTTGAAGCTCCTTCTGTCTGTTGATCTCTGCCTTCAAACCGAAGTTTTCTTCCTTCTTAACTGGCTTCAGGTTCATCTCGTATGCCTGGAGGGATCCCATCAGTTCATCAAGCCTCATTTTGGTGATATCTCGGGCTTCTTCAATGGCTGCTACTTTGGCTTCAAACCTCTTTGGCAGCGACCTCAATGTCTTTCGCACTAACTTCTCTTCTGAGAACTTCTCCCCGAGTTGAAAGGCTTGATTTGAAATGTCCATCAACTTTGTATTGAAGGTAGTGATGGTCTCTTCTTCTTCCATTCTAAGGCTCTCAAATTTAGAGGTTAGCATTTGGAGTCTAGACACACGTACCAGATTAGTTCCCTCATGAATTCGCTGAAGGATTTCCCAGGCCTTCTTGGCACACTCACATGTGGCGATGTACTTGAATTGGTTCTCGTCTACACCTCCGAAGATAGCGTTGAGAGCATTCCCATTTGTATTGGCCTTGTTCATCTCTTCTGGTGTCCATAGACTCTTCTTCTTCTCGACCTCATTCTTCTCAGCATCAGCACATTTTGGGATTGTCCATCCTTCTTCTACAGCACTCCAAGCATTTTCATCTATTGACTTGATATACGCCCTCATTCGTGCTTTCCAGTATGAGTAGTTGGCTTCATTCAAGATTGGTGGATGGCTGCTGGTAATTGCTTCTCTTCCGGCCATCGTCAGAACTTCTTCCAGGACTTCGCCGACCTTGAAAACAGGGTGTACTCCGGCGACTGGCTCTGATACCAATTGAAAGTTCTGGACAGGTCGTCTTCTTGTTGTAGCTTGTGTTATAACTCGTGTGTGACACTCTGCTCTCTCAGTTTTTTGTGGTACTCACACACTCAATAATAAACACACAAGACATTAAGGAGACGAGAGAGTTGGTTACCCAGTTCGGCCAACAATGCCTACATCCTAGCCATGCCCGAGAAGATAATCCACCAAAAGTGTAGGAAAGACAGAGGTACAAGAGTCACACACTCTCTCACCACATAAGCACCTCCACTCCTTGATTACAACAAGTGACCACGATCACCCTTCCTACCAAGGGACTACTCTCGTCGGCTTACCCTAATCCTCAGAGTCCTGGTCTTATATAGACACGTCCTCCCTGCCTTCACGCCATCACAGCACATCCTTCACTTTCAGGATTCTCCGCGACTTTCCAGAATTAGACTCCTTCCAATTCTGGATGTTGCAACTTTAGTTGTAACATGAGTTGCAACATGACCCGGCTGAAGAACTTGATCAAGGCTACAAGATTCATCCACATCTTCGACTTCGACGACCTCCAACCCTCCCGGTTGAGTCCCGAAGTCTACTACGCCGATCCTCCCGATCCCGGACACGCAACTAGCCGATCCACCTCTCCGTCACAGACTTCTTCACGGTCGCACTCTACCATAGCGGCGCTCCATCATTCAACCTTCATCTTCACGCAGGTTGAAAGCCGTTGATTGGCTCCACCAATCACCTTCCAAATCTGGTTTGGCCTGTCATGATCCACCATATTTGCTTACCAAATATGGTCTTGGCTTCAATGTAGCACTTTGAGAATCAATCTTCATGCGCAAAATCTGTTATCAATCAGCTGTATTTGCTTCTAATCAGTCACCAATCAGCTGAGATCCTGTAGCCCATTAGCATGCAATCTTATGCATGGCAAATCACAATTGCATGGCCACTTGCATGGTATCTTCCACCCATCTTCAATCAGCCTCTCTTGATCCGCATGGCATCTTCAATCATCCTCCAATCTCTCCAATCAGCCTCTCTCCAATCAACCTTCTCTTTAGCCTTTGATGTTGATGCACCTGATGCACTTAATAGCTTGATCCGAAACAGCATCTCCTTGGGCTACACTTTGATGTGGTCTTCAAATCACTTGAGTCACGGACGTTGACCACATTGACTTGTGTCAAATGATGCCATCCTAGTGCGGTTGCACTAACACATACAAGTTTCAATTCAGTTTGGTGCACATGTATACATGTATAATTGATAGGCAGCTTTTAGGAAAGTTGAAGTTCATGTCAGTTGGTTGAGGATTTGGTGCTTCTTTCTTGCCAGAGTTTGACCCTGAGGATTGCCCACCAGATTGTTCAAGGCCATGTGAAATGGTCTGCCCTGCTAATGCAATATTATCTAAGAGGACATCAGGAGGAGTTGAAATTCAACATGATTCCCATGCAGGGGGTAAACTCCAGGTGTTAATATTTCCGTGGTTATGTGCTTGTCCTTCTGATATAGCAAATGGCTGAGTATATCTTCTTCAGGGTGGGGTCATAACAGAGCGTTGCTATGGATGTGGCCATTGTTTGCCTGTTTGCCCATATGACAGAATAAGTGGGTATCACTTTCTCCTATTTTATATCTGATTTCATGTTTTCTCTCAATGCTTCTGTAGTATTCAGACCGGAAGACCAGGACGGGGTGTTTGGATGATAATTACTCAAAATGCTTTCGCAAATGGGCATGAAGTGTATCTGAAGTTTACACGTCGTAAATTCCTGATTATCTTATCTTGGTCGGGCCTCTTACCATCTCATTATTCTGTATTGAATTTCTGTTGAATTCATTCAGGAGCAATGACCTATATTAGGCACCCTGCTACTACAACTGCATTATTAAGGAGAAATGATGTGGATGCTATAGAGATACATACTCGTGGGAGGTAAAAACTGTTTTTCAGTGATTTACATGTTTTATCTTTCATAAAATTGGTTTATTAATTGTTTTTTTTTTCTTTTGGAAAGTTGATTTACTAATGTTCTTTATTTTGTATTTGGCACTGTCATATACTAAAAATTTTTAGGAGTACAGATTTGTTCAAAGAGTTATGGAGTAACTTGTCTGGTTCAAGTGGACATCTGAAGCTAGTGGCAGTAAGTCCCTCCTCGGCTCAGCAACATAACTCAAACCGATTAAGGCAATTTTGAACTTCTCTACACTCTGATCAAAATTTATTCTCACCAGTCAGAAACATATTTTCACATGCATCTTCTCTACGTATGATTGGCTTTCTTTGAATTGCAGGATTTTTGTGCACCATTTCTAGCATGCAAATCCATTTTTCACTGTATTAGTTTAATTCATTAATCTGGATGTGTTATGTGTAGATTTTATGTGCCAGGTTAGTTTGCCATATGCTGGGGAATCAACTGTGGCTGCCATGCATTTGATTTACTCAATAATGAAGGCTGATCTTCAATGCTACAACTTATGGCAGGCATGTCCACTATTCTTGATAATAAGCAAACTATACTGTGTCTTTGCATCTTTTCTGAGTCCTCACTGGCAATCTTATAATTGCCCTCATTAAGTATATATGTAAAGAGGAGTCAAATATTTTCCATCTTAAAGCAAGTAATAAATCTTTTGTAAAGTATTTCTCAAAGCTTTGACTGAATTTATTGCAAGCACTATCTCTGCTATTGCAAATAGAATAGTTTACATTATTACCATTTTTAAATTTACCTTATAATTGCTAAAATTGTAGCACCTTGCAATAAAAGCTAACATGTGGCTAGTAGCTCACAGCATATTTATTAAGTTGTCTGGTTGAGTAATTATATAAAGGGAGACACTTCCTAACCACTATTTAAATGATGGTAAGAGTTGCATACAAAAATGACTTCTTTACTGCCAATCCTGCTCACTGTACAAGCTCTGACCAAAGCAAAAGTCTGGAAGAAGGTTAGGAAATAGGAGCAGCATAAGCAATCCTCTTTGAATTCAACATGGCGTAGTGGTATCAATGGTCGCGTGACTCCCACCCCGTCGCAGGTTCGAGCCTACGCTGAGGGCCGCTCCTGTGGCGAGTCTCTGTGCGCACGTGGTTGAGGCCCAGTCTTCGGATGGTAAACCTCCCACATTGTTGCCGCCAGGACTCGATCCCATGAGCGCGCACGCCCATGGTCTTATTAGTCGCTGGCCTAGCCAGTTGACTCATTCGTCCAAAAAAAAAAAAAAACTAGTCCTTTTTCTCTGTTTGAAGAATTCCCATATGAGACAATCTTTGATCCTTTGCATATTTTAGATAATAGGAAATAACTTTAATTTAACTGGATACAGATTCTTGATTGAACAACCACATTTTCCATGAGGACCTGTCCTTTCTCCTTAGAACCTCAAGACTTCTAATTATCACATCTACTTGTTTTACATGGTCCACATGATATATACATTGAAAGTTTCATGCATTTGCATCCAGTGTTGTTTTTTTAAGCCATTTCTGTATGGTGCCTGAGTGACTCTATTTGACTAGAACCTTAGTTCACTTTCATAACACTTATTTGTAGAAGTGAAGATGATTTGCCTCTATATTGCTTAGGCTCTTTCCTCGTGAATATTCAAGGTTTGTTTTTTTATCTCTGCATTGGGAGTCTCTTGTTAGTTTGGACTGCGAAGTTATCATCCAAATATATGCATCTCCCAGTTGGATGGTCGCCCCATGAGTGGAGACATTGGTAGAGGTGCAACAAGAGAGGCAGTTGCCTTTGCTGCTCATATAACATCTACACAGGACAGGCCTCATGGTCAGTATATGCAATGTTAACCAGTGAATGCTTATCTGTTTCCAGCTTTCTACCTTTGATCAGTAACTTCACAAATTTGATTTTTCAAAGGATTCTATCAACTAGCTGGTGGCACTAACTCCCACACTAGATTCTTTAAAGAAACTAGGGCTCTTCCGGGCCATGAACAATCCAGCAGGTTGCTTTCTCTAAACCTTTTTATTCTTTCTTCTCCTGACAAACATCTAAGACAATTTTACAGCCATTTCTCCTGAATCCTTGCTTGTCTTGATAATAGCCCAGTTTCAGAAAAACACTATTGTATCTCCATCACCTGATTCTCATGCTTTGATCGGTGGAATCGCTTACGGTGGTTATGCAAGGAAGGTCTGATCTTCAACAATCTAACAAACTCTTTAAGAAACATGTTCTTCAAATCCATTGATTTCCATATTTTGCAGATTGTCGGCCTGAGTTCTGAGTAGAATACCATCAAAACATGGCCGTGCACACATTGAAGACCATCCTGAGCTTCTGCTGGATGCACTCAAAGAAGCTTTTACCTTGGTAGAACCTGTCAAGTGCCACAACCAGCCTATGACTCAACATCAAGAGAAGTCATGAATCATTTAATGGTCACATTATTCATGTCTGAGAGCTCCAAATAACTGTGCTTGTAAGTATCACCATCAACCACATGATTTGATTCCAAGTTTTGATACTCTGTTATGTTGCTTGTCTTAATTTGTAATGCAATAAATTTCTCAAGGCAATAATTATATGAACTTTATAGCTATTGTTTCATTGACTTGCATAAATCCAGAATCCATGATTTTCATAAATATACTTCATTAGAAGACTCAACCAAGAAACATAGGAGGGTTGATTAAATAGTTGGCATTCTTAGTACTAAGAAACAAATTATAATAGAGATTTTTTTTCACTAATTGTATATCAGCAGCACGTGTACCTTTGTATGGGTGATACATTAAATCCCATACAAGAATACAATATTATAACATTTATAAAATATTTAAAGCATTTATAAAATATTTAAAGCCAGGTCATCAGGAGTAATCGATGTTGTTCAAAAGCCGCCGCCACCACCAGCGCCGCCACCAAATCCACCTCCACCTCCGGCGCCACCACCAACTCCACCTCCGGCACCAGCACCGCCACCGACTCCTCCACCGGCACCACCACCGAGACCTCCTCCAGCACCGCCACCGAGACCTCCACCAGCACCACCACCACCACCGAGACCTCCTCCGGCACCACCACCAACTCCTCCACCAGCACCACCACCGACTCCTCCACCAGCACCACCACCGCCACCGAGACCTCCACCGGCTCCACCTCCTCCACCGGCACCACCACCAAGGCCTCCTCCAGCACCACCACCAACTCCTCCACCGGCACCACCACCAACTCCTCCACCAGCACCACCACCGCCACCAAGACCTCCACCGGCTCCACCTCCTCCACCGGCACCACCACCAAGGCCTCCTCCAGCACCTCCACCGCCACCAAGGCCTCCTCCAGCACCACTTCCACCACCGAGACCTCCTCCGGCACCACCGCCTCCACCAAGTCCTCCACCGGCACCAGCACCACCACCTAGACCCCCTCCGGCACCACCGCCTCCACCAACTCCTCCACCGGCACCACCACCAAGGCCTCCTCCAGCACCACCACCGCCACCGAGACCTCCTCCGGCACCGGCACCTCCACCAAGGCCTCCTCCAGCACCACCACCACCACCAAGGCCTCCACCAGCACCACCACCACCACCAAGACCACCACCAAGTCCAGCACCACTACCACCACCAAAACCAGCACCAGCACCTAGTCCACCACCACCTAGAAAAGTCTCTTTCTCCAGTCTCCGTCCTTCCACAATATTAATCCCTACAAGTAGCACCATGGCCATTGCCATCAATCCCATAACTCCCACACACTTCACAAACCTCCCCATCTTCTCCACTACAAGCTCTCACTCTCCAATCCTGCTCACCTCCAATGCCTCAATCCTCTACACTTATAGACCATGAATTTAATGCTAGTAGTTAGAAAGCGCTCTCTCTCTCTCCCTCCCTCCCTCTCCAACACCTGCATGTGGAGAAGAAGCCCAGAAATTCTACGCTTGACTTGGGAGAGCTCTAAAATGGTGCACCTTTAATGCATCTGCAACTCTCAACCAACCCCAATGCTCCCTTCTCATACTCTTTCCACTTTGCATGGATATATATATATATATATATATATATATATATATATATAATAAGAGAAACTGAAGATGGACCCATTTTGATCATTATTAGAGTTGATTTTTTTTTTCAAAATTGGTAGGCATAAATTGAAAAATAGTGACAGCTCTTTTAGAATTCACAATTTATTCTAGAGAACAAATTTATGATGAAATTAATAATAAATCTCTCTTTTTAGTGCTCCAAAATTTCACCGACCGCTGACACAATAGTTACCGCACACTGGTCATATTTTGACTCTGTCCAGCAGACCACTTTAAATCCTAGACAAAGTTCGTTTAGTCCCCATGATTTTATCTTTTTTTTGTAATTTATTAAATATCATCTTGAGATTTTTCACAAAATCTCATTGACCCCTGGAAAGTTTATTAATTGCTTGTATAGTATCCATAACAATTTTTTTTCACACATGCATCTGTGGGGGTATACATGTTTTTTTTTTTTTTTTTTTTTGGGATTAAAGCCCGACCTGGTCAGCGACCAGCGGCTAAGAACGCCCATGGGCATGCACGATCTTGGGTTCGAGTCGCAGCTGGGGTATACATGTTGATGCTGTGTTCTGTCCTTCCTGGGATAGCTCCGACATTCAACTTAGTGGGGATAGAAGTGTAATGAAGATGAAGACAGAAAAGATGAAAGGCGAGAGTTTTTTATAGCATCCCAGAGGAGCAATGGTGAAAGAAGTTTGATCCTGGGTGGTGACCTCAGCCGTCACCGCAACATAACAATGTGTCAATACCTCGTATTTACATGTAAATACTGAATATCACATAATGATGAACTTTGGTATACAGTGCTTTCATTCATACTGTATAGTTTTGTTGATGTTCTTTGTAGCAGAATAGAGAGAGGCCTGATGAATCTCTAGACTCATTACAAAGAATAGCAAGGCCTACAAGAACCTTTCATTTGTTTGTTCATCTTCACATTCGATGAAATTTTCACACATTCTATGCCAAAATCATACATCGATGAAATTTTCGCACATTCTATCCAAAATCATACATGGATGAAATTTTCGCACATTCTATGCCAAAATCATACATGCCATGATTCAAATCCCAGCAAGAAATTTCTTGTTTGAGCTACACTCCTCTACTTGCTGATGACTTGCTACACTTTGCAGCAAAATCAGATGATGTAGCGGAGGGATCGGTTCCTCATCTTGATACCGATAAAAGAAACAGAAGCTTGCAAAACAACAAGAGATGATAAGGTCAATCCTCTGGGATCGATTTTGCAGCAGCTCGAGAAGAAATTCGCTGCATTTGTGACTGGAAGATGGTTTGTCTCTGCAAATCTTTAAACCTTTCCAGTAGTTCCTGGAATGTTGGCCGACAACTTGGCTCGCTGTTGATTGAAAAAGAATCGGAAGCTCAGATAAAATAGCAGAATAAAAAAACTAATACGCAAGTAGGGTTTTTGCAAGTTAAGAGATGAAATGACCTGTGCCAGCAACTTTCGATGATTGACACCCATTGTGGATCCAAGTCTTCTGGCAGTTCCAATCTCTGATTCATGAACCCTACTGCACCAATGACCTGGATAGCAAACAAAGAACTCAGGCCTCAGAAATCAGCTTTTGTAATTCTAAGATATTTCGTCAGGAAACTTTTGTAAAAAAAAAAACAAGAGAAATTTATCGATTCAATTTTCTCTATTGGTCCTTCATTTGTTCCCTCTACCCTTTTTTCTCTCGTTATGAAATGTTCTATAAATTGAATGAGGAATCATAATTCTGATAGTAAAGTATTGACATCCAAGAACATATAATCCAGTACCTGCATTGAATTCAGATTATCCCAAGGTATCTTCTCGGTCACAAGCTCCCAAAGTACTACACCGTAACTGTACACATCCGATCTATTTTTCCATAGCAAACAAGCATTTATCAGTACTCAACAAAAGCTTCACTATTATCACAAAATTTGTTTAATGTTGATGGAATCAGAACATACTTCTCATCCGAATGCTCATTGCGAAGAACTTCCGGTGCCATCCACTGGGGCTGGAAAACAATGAAAGTATCAAGTTTTCATTAGTTTCTTGAAACCATGAATATCAAAATCTACACAGTAATGACATCGGTCGAGCAATACCGTTCCTTTCCCAGTTTTTGTTGAAAAATAAGTCTCGTTCTTCAGACGTGAAAGGCCAAAGTCGCCTACCTATAAATTGAGAAAATACATTGTTTAAAATACCATATTTATAAATGATAGCGTTCCACAGGTATGTTAAAAAGCAATAAAGAAAAACACCTTGACGGTCCAATTCTTGTCAACCAACAAATTGGATGACTTTAAGTCACGATGAATGATTGGAGGGTTTCGATGGTGAAGATAATTCATGCCCCTTGCCTGCCAATTAATATATTTAGATAACAACTCCAAAAGAAAGCATTGAGGTAACTTTTAGGAGATGATATACTAAGGAGAAGCAAGTGAGGTCTTGTCTGCAAGATGTCAACATAACTGTACAGTTCACAATATGATCATGGTCTACAAGTATTACATATAAGAAAATGTAGCATCAGGTCTATTCGAGAAAAACATCAAGAGATATACTCACAATGTCTAAAGCCATGTGAGTGCGTCGTCTCCAGTCCAGCCTGGTTGTGTTTTTTTGAAGTAACTGAAATAAACTCCCACTGCATGACAGAAATAAGTAAAAGATAAACAATAACAACAACTAAGCCTTAATCTCATACTAGATGGGGTCGGCTATATGGATTCTTTGTCTCCATGTTGCTCTGTCAAAAGCAAGATCCGGCTTAATCTACATAGATCGTTAGACACTTAGACCCAAGCGAAAGATAAATTTATCCAAAAAAAAAAAAAACCCAATGTAGAAATATTCCTTCCTCTCAATCCAAATAACCAAGTATAGGTCACTAGAATTATTTCAAACATCTCAGATTAAGCTGAGGCATACTGCAAAAAGTCTCAGTATCTCGGTCTGAAAACAAAATATTGCTGTCTCTAATCCTAATTTTTATAGCATGAAACATCTCTAATTCTCCAGTCCTTGGATACCATTTAAGGAAAATAACCATTCGTCACTTTATTAATTTACATCACTAATTCAAGGTGAGGTCTAAGGCATTTCAAATTGAAAAAATCTTAGTACACACCAACTAAAAACATGCATGAAATCTAACAGCCAACTACTATTGTATAAGATTTCAGTATCATAAGGGCTTTCCAGTTGAAACTCTGGAAAAAGAAATCCAACTGAGTTCTAGTAGATCCTCAGAACTATTAACATTCTTAACAAGATAATAAGTAACTAACAAACTAGAATCCTAAGGTACATTGATGAGGAAAACAATGCTAGCTTCAACAAATAAGATTGACCATATTAGTATTGATAATGTTAAGGATATGATTGAGAAAGAAGAATATACGTACCGGGGGAGAAACTCTGTGATAATGCACAGACGCTGTGGAGATGTAACTGCGCCCATAAAAAGTAATATATTTGGATGTCGCATCGTTTTCATTAGTGACACCTACATAAATAAAGTACTTTATCATTGAGCTCAAAACGTTGTCAGAGAAATTCCTCAGAAATATGATGAAAATAACAAAAAGAATTTTTTTTCCCTGAAATTCTGAGAGAAATCTTGGTTCAAATCAGAAAGTTACCTCTTGTCTAAAGGAATGTATAATCTCATCTGAATATTCTTGCTTTGCAAAAACTTTAACTGCCACATCCTGCAACGAAGGTTAAAAATTTAACTTTGTGGTGGAAGAAACACCTGACAATTCTACTAGCATCTTGTTCCTTGGCTATTTCACTAATTTGGTTTTGAAAGTCAATTTGATGGAAACACAAGGTCTGCCATTGAATGTCTATCTTTTCAAATTTCATGTATAAGAGATGTATTAGATTTTATGTATTAAAGGACCAAAATTTTTCAATTGATTTAGAAATGGAATTCCTTGATAAGATGATTTAATTTGAATGTGTTCCACATCCGTTTTTTAAAATAAATAATTTAAGGTAGAACTTACTGAGCCATACCAGAGAGCATGATACACAGTTCCACAGGAACCTGCAAGACCATAAACAAATATATGATGATATGAACAGGAAATACACAAAACGAAAGTACAACAGCAGAAATCAATCATTTGTTTTTTCCTCTTTCAATCATGCTTCATTACTTTGGGAATTCAACTTCCAACTTCTTATTACACTTTTCAAGTGCAAACACGTCTTTTCCAATTTCCTAATGCACATTATGGCAGAGAATTTGTATGTAACTCTTGTCACAACTTGGGCAAGGTGTTGAATAAATTATATGCAAGGAAGAAGAAGAAGAAGAGAGAGAGAGAGAGAGAGAGAGACTAAAATCTATGGAAATCTACTTGACCAGATCCATTAGCATTGCAGATAAGATGCGAATGCATGTTAGTGTGCAGGAGTTTAAAAGGAACAGCAAAGAAAAGCATGCTGGAGGGCTTACCCCTAAAGAAAAAAAATGAAAAGTAACAAGAGATATCTTGGCAATCATTTTCTACATTCTTTTTAAATTTGACCAGAAATAGTTAATAAGAAAGAGATAGAGGGAGAGATACTCTCAGATTCCTCAAGGAGATGACTACCTTGCCCTATCTGTTCTCCAATAGTCAGATCCTCCCACAAAATCTCAAAATCTAAGCAGTCAGTATCTGCATCCACTTTCTCAAGAACATTGCTACTGGTGCTTCCATTGCTGCTAATACTGCTGATACTGTTAATATTCAATGAAGACCCAGAACCTGAAGCTTCCTTATTACCTGTTCGAATACCTTCATTCACTCGGTTACCTTGCCTTACAGTAGATTCAGATGGCTTCTGATGACTCAAGTCACTCTCTTGATCACTGTGTGACCAAGGCCAGCCAAAGCGATTCTTTGCATCAGCGGCATCAGGCTCATGCCCTTTCCAGGGCCATGATACCGCCTTCTTAGCAATCCATGCCTCTGCCCTCAAGCCAATGATCTTGTGAATCCCTGTCTTCCCGTAAACATCCTCACCAGAAGCTCTACTTGCTTTTCCAGGAGATTTCTCTTCAGAAACTGCTGAAGAAGAGATACCGAAGGGTGAAGGCTGTAGGTCTCCTCTGGGAGTGCTAGCTCCACTTGATGTTGCATCCTCCTTCTGGTCTGCATCCAAGGACACATGATCGGAACATTGGCTATCACCACTCATAATCTCACGCTCCGTGCTGTTGTCATATGTCCTTATCTTCAAACGAACTTTGTTCGTCACCTTGTTAGCCTGTGTTGGTGATTCTAAACATCAAGATTACATAAAAAAGAAATGATCTATTAACCATATAGTAGTTCTCATCAGTAGAACACTACAAAGAAGGTTATAGAGAGCTGCTCATCATATGTATTGCTTATCAGTTATCACAGTAAAAAAGTGCAGCAACTAACTTTAGACATCAGCTCACCAGATTTGTGATTTTAGAGGCAATTGCAACTTGGAGAGGCTGCTGAGAATCAGTACCAACTTTACCAACTCTTGTCCAACCAGGGCTGCTAAAGCTGGATGCATGGGGCTCCAAGCAACTTACAGGAGAAGTTTCTTCTTGAAAGGACCGGGAATCACTTGAAACACAGATGATGCCAACTAAATTACCATCATCATCATAGAAGGGAGTGTTGGTAGCAACAGCGAGAAACCGCTCGCCAAATTTGTTGCTGACAAGAAACTTCCCTGTCCAGTTCTCCCCCATGGTTATATGTTGAAATATAGTATTCGCAATGCTAGAGTCACGAGAATCTACGAGCAGCTCAATTGCATCTTGACCAAGGGCTTCAGCTTCAGAATAGCCGTAAAGACGTTCTGCAGTCCGATTCCTACACCAATGAATTTTCCCATATAAGCCTTCAACAAACATATCAGCAGAATCCAAATTTGCTTCAAACTCCAAAATAAAAAAAATAAAAAAAAAATGCATAAGCAGAATAAATGGCAATGCTTTATGAATCAATTTCAGTGATCCAAGGAAAAACAAATTGAAAAAACAAGAAGCAGAACAACAATGCCACACCAATGCGTTGAATCAAATCAACAGAATAGAAGTTTTCAACCACAACACTAAAAACCATTGCTTGTTAGAATCATCATCAAATCCTGAGAAGCAAAGTATCGAGCACCTCATCATCATTCAGAATGTGGCGCATGAACTCCCAAACATGCAAACAATCCAGAGAGAACAAAATCTAAGCAAGTGTCATAACAAAACACCAACTCACCAGTAGATTATCCGCCAATCAAGATCAAAAATGTGCACAGACTGACCCAAAGACTGCAAGATATTCAAGTACTGCCTGCTCGAGAAGTCGATGCCCGGGGGCGCCGCATCAGCTTCTCTGGAGCTCGACTCCCGGCTCTCCTTCTGTAGCCTCGACGAGGGCCCGAACGACGACGAGCCTCTTCGCCACCCCATCCGCCCACTCCCTTCGAACCAGCTGGTCTTTCTTGGCGTCTGCCCAGCCGTGCGCTGCGGCGACACAGAGTGCGACCGGGGCCGCTCGGCGCGCCGAGCTTCGGCTCCCGGCATGAGACTCAGCACATCCTGCTTCAGCTTCGCTTGCCCCGCCTCCAGCTCCTGGATCTTCTTCAATAACTCCTCCGGTTGAGGCGTCTCCATGGCTGAACTCACTCCAAACTCGGATTTTCCTGAAACCTGGACATTGACACACTATTTCGATCGATAGCTTCTTTTTCTCTGCCTTCCTTTCAAGATGATTTCTTGGTGGGTGTTTGACAGAAAGGAAGCCTTTTTACTGCTAGATTCCCTTCAAGATTGGATTGTAGCTACTGAGATGAAGATAAAAAAGCTTCCTTTTTCTTGATTTTGCTTCAAAAACAGGATTTTCAGTTGCATTGATGGCTGAAACACTAGAACAAGTGTGACCTCTTGCTCTTGTTCCCACTTTCGCTCTTTAATCTCTTCTTCTCTCTCTCTCTAACTTTCACATCTCACTCTCTCTATCAATCATCAAACACACACACTAAAGTTTGCTGCTTTTTTAATTAAATCCACACCCAATCTGAATCTTCAACTCCCTCATCCATATGCAAGTTGTTATTGATGGATGCTGGGGTTGCTGTTCTGGAGCCACACCTTTTTCCCCAAAAAGAAGGCTGGCATTTACTGGTGGTCTTGGCCTCATGCTTCATAAATTCAATTCCAAAATTTCTACTTTTTTCTTTTATTTGGTTCACAGAATCCTTACTTATTAATTTATGTAAAAAAAAGAGTTTTTTTTTATTATCAATCAGAACAATTTACCTCAATCCAAATTTTTTTTAAAAAAAAATTGAGATGCAAAGTTTTGGATAACTAATTGCAGATATGGTTAATAATAAATTGTGTATTATTTTAAGTTTATGAAATCAAGGTGATCATGTATGCATATTATTAATTCATAGTGACAACTAAACTCTGTTTTTTTTTACTTGAATTGCCACTAATGGTGAATTCTAAGAGACCGTGGGTGCTATTTATACGGTATGAGATTGTATGAGTCCTGGGTGGATCCTAGGGTAGTGTTTTTTGGGTTCTAATATAGAGGTTTTTGGGTTCTGAGGTGATGTTCATGTTACAATAACATCGTCATTTTGCTAGGTTCAATTGGGATCCAAAAAACTATAGTTTAGAACCTTAAATATTACAAATTAGAACTCACGGTCTTATACCGTACCATGATACTGTAGCACACACCGACACTAATGTAAAGTTAAGCTAAAGGTTTTCTTTCAAACAAACCCCTGTAAAGCCTTATAATTGCACAAACATATATACCCTTGTAAAGGTGTAATTGCATAGGGGTATACATGCAAAAATCTTGGTATTTAGGCAAGCAATTATAAGGGTGAATTTAATTATAAAACCAAGCACAAACATTAATGAAACCATCCTGAAATCAGTCCAAATAAATGCTGGGCTTCAATTGTTTAAATAACTGCATTCATTTCTCAGCAGTGCATGAGAGGCAAGTTGTATATTGGATTATAGCCCTTTGACTATGAGGATCCATCATCTAATTAATCACTTAATTAACCAAAGCACTCTTTAATTAACTGTAGATAAACAGTAAATTCCACCAAATTTCATACAAAGAAACATTTTGGAACAAAGATTTCCATACACAGTACAAATCAGTAGATATAAGACAAATTGGTCCAACTCAATACATTATAAATCATGCAGCTAATTGTTTATTGTAGTCTTGTTTCCGGAATGCATTGAACTTGGGAGGAAGTGGATCTAAACATGAGTGACCTGTGACCAAATACAAAAGTATTAGAGATAATTAATAGTCCCACATCCGAGTTTATCTTCAGATCGAGCTCTCGGTTTGTAACTATATACAGAATACAAACAATTCATAGATTTAGAATAAAACTCCGCAAATATAATATATATCACAAGCTGCATGCAAAACATAGTTTGTAGACAGCTAAAAGTCTTGAATAGAAACAATAAATATTGTTTCACAGGAACAGAGCATTGTAAGCATGAAGAATAAGATATGAAGGCATTAGCAGCACAGCTTTGACCTGGAAATTATACAAAAATGCTGGTCTCTTTGAATAGCAGAGTCCTCTGCATGAATGGGAAGTATCTGCAGAATTGAAGGTATTAGGAAAACAAAAATCATTGAAAGGAGATGCAGTGAACCTTCAGGCTTATTTCATGGTAAGCAAGAAAAGAACTACCTTTTCATAGCGATAACTCAAAAAATAATTGTATCCTATCAGCTTTAAACCACAAGGACTTCAAATGCAGCATAGCAAGGATAACAAATTAATCTCAGCATATTGCTCATAAAAAATCAGATAATTTACTGTGATCATCTGTTATGACTTTTCTTCAGCACTGGACAACATCCAAACAACAATGGAATTGATTAAATGAATACTCAGAAAATTACGCCTGCAATTCAGTTTATTCAGGATGATGACATCAACCATGACACACACATAATGAAAGATTATAAAATCAGTACATCCAAGAAGGGCTGTTGATTTCCAATCGGGAAATGGTTAATACCCACATGATCCTAGAAGTCATGACAAACAAAAGTTTCAGTTAGCGATAGAGCACAGTGATTTAACACGGTACTAGCTATTCAAATACAGCAGCAAACACCTTGCAGAGTTACATATTTATCTAGCCCTCACTAGAACAACACCTCACTAGAACAACAATAGAAATGCAAGGCAATAAAAAAGAATCAAAACCATTACATCAGGATTTCAAAACCAATCATTTGGTGTAAAGAACATCCTCCCATGGGTGGCGGTAAAGGGGCTGCTTCAACCTCTTCTGATCAAAAGTATGCCTGTAAAATTACAAATGAATTTAAGTATATCAGAACAAGAAATGAAATGCTTGTTAATCTAGATTCCTAGAGAAGTAAATGACAGAATGAAAAGGCGACAGTACCAACATTAGTTTGTCATAAAGACCAACGAGGTTCTGGACAACATAATCAAATCAAATAAGACCCAGTTCATGAAGATATCAGCACAAAAACTACAAGGCAGAATTTGTATTCCCAAAAATGTTCGGAGGGATCTACTTTTTGCCCATTGTCGAGCAATTTAAAACAATCAAAACCAATAGTCTTGGAGATAAAAGATGGATTCAATTATCTCAGACAACTGAGGAAAAGAAGGGCCAGTAGGGCAAAATAGATGTTTAAGGATTTATATCGGATAGCATATGGTGCAATATAACTAGAGGGTTGGGCTGCTAATGATACGATATTTAGTGGCATACAACTCATACAACAAGCCAAAACTTCAATCAAATATTTGAGCAGGATGGATAATTCTAGTAAGGACAGTGATAATAAGACTTACCCAATCAAACCAATTGAACGAGCTAGCACAAAGAGTCCATTCAAGTATCCAATCTCGACAATCTCGTCGATTTCTTGCTTGCTGAACATTCCACTACCAGCAAGAAGGTCCAAGAAAAGAGACCCGATTGCACCATCAACATTCAGGACCAAATTGTTTGCCTTTGACAGGGTGTAGGTCTCAACTTGCACAGCATAATCCATATACTTTACAGAAGGGAAATGAGAGTGTGCATATTCTTGAAGGAGCTCCACTCTCTTGTCTCTGTTGTCTCCTCGCTTGATCCTTTCAGTATAAAAACAGAGTAAGTTATTCATTGCTAAATATAGAGAAAAGTGCAGATCCATCAGCAACTGTAATTAAATAATACACAAGAGGTGTTTGGTTAGGGTTTTTTAAAGTTTGAATTTGTTTTGGAGGGGAAATTTTTATCCCAAGTTGACCAAATTTTGACTTAATTGATACTAACATTCTAATGGTGTATCACTCTCAGTTGATACAGTTACATGTACACCAGAACATTGAACTTAAAATACAAACACTAACAAACTTTCCAATGGCATATAATTGTCAGTTGATACAGGTACATGTCCCACTAAAGAAGGGAAATAAATATGAACAAAGGGCACAGATTAATTGCTAACAAATTTGAATGTGAGGTCAATAGATCAACAAGGCACACTTACCTGTGACCAATTCCTGGTACTCGAATGCCCTTCTTTTTCATACTTTCAACAAATTCATAAGGTGTGAGACCCTGAAAAAATTTGTGGCACAAACAGTTTTACCAATAAAGCATGACAACAGTGCTACTGGAAGAAAAATGGAAAAAGTGCACAGAATTTTAGAAGGCATACTCTATCAAATGCATCTTTAAAGTACCGAGCGGCATCATCAATTGCACCACCAAAACGAGGGCCAATTGTAAGCAACCCTGTTCAGAAAGTTGTTCACTTTACAGGCTCATGGGGTTGTATGTAATTATAAGAAATTATTAAAATGGGATGAGCTAAACAGCAGCAGACACTATTTGACTGATGTAATTTGATTCACCTGACACAAGACTTGAAACTAGATCCTTTCCAGCCCTTGCAGTAACTATGGTATTGTGGGCACCAGAAACACATGGACCATGATCAGCACACAACATGATACAGATCTGAAATGCCGAAAATAATGGGTTAAGTAAAAAATCAAGAGGGGAAGTGATAGATCCTAGAAAGTGACTTTCTCCAATGAAGAATGGCAATACAGATAAGAGAATATATAAAAGAAAAAATTGCTGACAGAACCAGAATCAGAACCCCAAACAAGTGATATTGCAGTTTAAGTTATCATCAAGAGGAAATGTGCATGCAATTGCATTACAAGTAAAAGAAAGATATGATAATTGCCATCTGATAGACCCAACAGACCCACCTCAATGAATTGTGTGCAATAACGAGGGAGGCTGCGTTTGAACCACAAAAGTGAGATAACATCACCGACACCATAACCCCGTTCAACAATGGTGGACATTGGTACTCCAGCATAACACGGTTCTTCACCTGTAATTATTGGAGAAATGAACGGTTTTTCTTATGCAGGTAATTCAGTAGCTAGATATGAAAGAAAATTGCATGGAAATTATAGAATCAAACCTCTATCATCAGATATGGTGGAGATAATGTGTGTTGGAGCTCGGACCCTCCCACTTTTAATTGCAGTACTAAGATCCTCTGGAATTGGAGGTGGCTTGACTTCAGTCACAGGAGTGATCTTACCTTCTTCAACCTAGCAAAAAACATGCAAATATAACCATGCACAATGTTAATAGCAGATTTTGGCTTGTATGATCAAATTTACCAAGCATAAATAAATTCTACTTGAATGATATAAATAGTAGCAAGAGATACCAGTTTCTCAAAGGTCTCCTTAATTGCACTTTCTAGAGCTTCATACGAAGTTGGGACTACTGCTCCTGCATCTCTCAGAGCTTGATTTTTTGCTTGTGCAGATTCCAACTCACCACCACTTTTTGCACCCTGATTTAGTACAGTCCATGATTAAGGAAAATTACCTCAAACTAATATTGCCGATGACAGCCAGTAATATCATTAGTACAAGAGCACCAAGATCCTGAATTTAACTCACAGCATGACCAAATTGCACTTCTGACTTGAAGAGACGTGCACAGGTTCCACTAACCCATGCCACCACTGGTTTACTAATCCTTCCTTCTTTAAGTGCCTCAACTAGGGAGTATTCATCTCGCCCCCCAAGTTCACCCAGCACAACCATCATTTTAACCTAAGATAGATTCAGTAATAGTTATTAAAAAAATGTGGACACAGGAATAAAATTTTGTTATCTGCACAGTATTTTTCTTTAATGAAAAGTCTGTTTTACTATTTCATGTTTAAATACAGGATTGTGTATATTCTAGATTTGACTTAGCAATAGAACTCTTAATTGTTATGTTTCTAAAACTGAAAATAATTTCATAGGGAGAGAAACCAGCCTGCCAAATTCAAGGACAAACATTGTCAAATATCTGTACCCTCTGAGAACCATGATCATGAAGTTGGCATATTGAAGCGATTAAAAATGCAATTTGAATCTCAGACATGAAAGAACATGTCAAAGAAAGTGACATTAAGCTTTTTTTTTAAATAAAAATAAGTAAAGAGAACACAAGTATCCACCCAGAAGAAAAATTAATTTGGGTTTGATATTCAGGCTTCATGGTTGAGAAAGATGCACAAATGTTATTCTACATGTTAAACAAAACAAAAAGTTCTTAAGTTATGTGGTTATTTTTGCCTTGCTATTACAATGGATATTTCCGTTTTCTAGAAGTGCCCACAAAAGCTAACTTGCATTCCATTAAAACATCATGAGAAAATCAGCTACATAATTAGATTTTTGACCGAAGGTAGAAAGCACAACTGTTACCTGTGGTATATTGTCAAATCGCAGAATATGATCAGAGAGAGTTGAGCCTGGAAAAACATCTCCCCCAATTGCAATGCCTAACCAGCACACAAGTAATTTTTTCTTTAGTTTAAATAACTTCACTCAAGAAAAAAACTTGAATAGCACTACTAAATCTGAAGTAATCAATCTTGACCACAAATACAAAGGTACCTTCGTATATTCCATCAGTAACTCGAGCAATTGTGTTGTAAAGTTCATTTGACATGCCACCCTGTGATCATCAAATCAAATTCTCAACATGAACAACAGATGCATTGTAAAAGTAAAAGAATGTAAGAGATTATAGTTCGATCTGTGGCCATTTTCTTGAACCATCTGGCAAGCACGTCGGTGATAATGGTTATTTAGGAATTTCAGTTAGTGATGATATTCCACTAGATCACAGAACAAACAAGTTTATTGTATTAAACTATTATATCAGTTCTAAAGATTAGGAATGACTGCAGAATTCTCATAAGGTAACATAAAAGAGCAATAAACTAAGTTTCTTTTTGTACACAGATAAAGATCTGTTTATAATTTGCAATTAAAACATACCGATTTGGACACAAATCCAACCGAACCAGGTCTGTAAAGCTTGCATTGAATTATATTGTCAATAGTTCCAGCAGTGTCCCCAATCTTGAAGGCTCCAGCTTGAATCCCACCAACTGTAGCAGGTCCAATAATGACCTGCAGGCATAAATGGAAGTGGATGAGGAAGTGAACATTAATGATGGACAATTGCACCAGCTAGATGGCATATCATGTCATTTTCATAAAGCAAAAACAGATCATTATTTTGGTCTATTGATTTATAATCTTTTTTTCCATATAAGAATTACTTGATGTCTGGAAGTTACACTTTCCCTAGTTAAAGCCTTACGTCAAAATGCCATATGATATATGCATAAAATCTCCAAACAGATATGAGGCATGGTTGTTCATATTCAAGTACCTTGTTGTTTTCCCGAGCATACGCAATCAGCTGTTTTGTGTCTGATTCTGGAACACCTTCAGCTATGATAGCAATAACTCGAATTGTTGGTTGCTTTAGAGCAGACAAAGAGGAAGCAGCAGCACTGCATTCATTACAAATCAAATAACTTCTAAATCACAGAATCGAAAGAAATTTTGTCTAAATCACAGAATCGAAAGAAATAACCAACCTTCTAAACGAAGCGAAATTGATAAAAACATCAGCAGTTGGGTGGGCTTTACAAGCTGCTTCAATGCTGAAATATAACATCACAAAGTGAAGGAGATGGCCCACGACCCTTAGTTCCTTGAGTACATTTTATGAGGGAAGGAATTGCTCATATATATCAGTTTTGCTACCTCTTGATAAAAAGCAATAAAATACAATCACTTATGTCAGCTAATAAAATGCATCATCCACATACAATTGTTTGAGTCCTATGAGAAGGCCCATCAAAATATTAGGTTAAGGGTTCACAAGGTTGTAGATATAGGTATTGAATTAACTGAAATGACTTTCAAGATGTCAAGTCCAAGCAGCAGGCATTACCTCGAATGAACTGGAATAGCTATTTCCTCTTGACCAAAAAATAGTTTTTGAAAACCCTCAGCACCTGGATTGATTATACCAGCAACAGAGGGTGTTTCCCTCCCTGAAAAAGTGGAAAGAAACAGAACAGTTGTTTTCTCATTCGTGATTACAAAGATGGATACCAAAAGAAACTTTACATGACACATCTAAAAGAGTGAAGGCAATAATAATACAAACCACAAAGGAAGTCAAAATCAAGCATCCGCTGGATGGGAAGCTGTTTATAATTGTAGAATAATGCTTGGGTGTTCTTAGAAAAAAGTTGTCCTGTCGCCATTGCTTAAGAAAAAATCAATATAACCTGAAAAAATAAAACCAGTGATAGACTTTAGGCACTCAAAAGCTACAAAGCCTAAAATGAAGAAGCTCTTGAGCCTTTTCCCATTACTGACAAAGTGATTTTTCACAAGAACACAAGTAATCCAGCAGCAAAACAAAAACATAGTTATGCTCTAATCTTTATTAGAAAAAAATATGTGATTTTTCACAAGAACGCAAGTAATCCAGCGGCAAAACAAAAACATAGTTATGCTCTAATCTTTATTAGAAAAAAATATATATATATTTCCATGCACATAGAAAGAACTGAGAAAATAACACCACAGAACCATTGTTCCATTTGACATTTACTACATGCAAGCTTCACTATGAGCTCTCCGATCTAGGCCCTAACTCAGGTATACAACTGAAATTTATCACCATCTATCAACACTTGTTCAATAGCATCATTACGGAGAACCAATATATGGGTTAGCAACTCTCACAAGTCATGACAAAAGTTACCATGCCCAAAAACTTATGAGAAGCTAATAATAATTGCTCAATAGCCAATTATTGTGAGGATCTAGTGCTACAAAACTTGTACAGGCAATTTTGAAAATTTTCAAAACTTGCGTATTATTTCTGCTCAATATAAGACATTGGTCGGTTCTTTATTATTTATCAAAAGGAACCAACTTTTCTCCAAATACCAACATACATTACTTAAACAGGATGTCAAAATACATAAATAAATAAATAATAATAATGCAATGAAAATTTCCTAAAATAGGTTCAAAGATTAAAATTTTTTGAAACTTTAAAAAAAAAATCACCACATAGACGTTGTGTTTGGATGGAGAGAAAAAGAAAATAGAGGAAACAAAATGAAAGACAAGAACAAATGTTTTCTTTCATTCCAGTGAATGTAGGAAACAAGATAGAGAAGCAAATAAAAGAAACAATGTCTATAAATTTTCCTACTCTTTTCCTTTCTCCATTTTCCATTCTCTTGCTTCTTTTTCTCCATTCACTCAATCCAAGCCCCAAAAACACTATAAACTCCCCGCTGGAGCTCCGCCACCAATCGGAATAAAGAATCAGACAAAAAAAAATCGAATTTTTAAGGCAAAAAACAATAAATCGCATCGATCTAAAAAAAAATTCATCGCAACATCCCGAAACCCCCGATCCGCATTCGAAGAAACAGATCGATCACCGAAGTGAACAGCAAAAGAGGTACCAAATAATAGATCAACAAATAGCGAGAGATTACCTGAGATTCCTCGAATCCAAAGATCTCGAGAGAGAGAGAGAGAGAGAGAGATTTGGAAATCTCGAAAGCATAGAGGAGCATATATATATATTATTAAGATACATTGCCTGAGGGGGATGGAAGCACTCTGCCATCTACCCCGCCAACCCGCTTCTGCTGGGAAACTCGTTTCACTTTTTTTATTTTAAAATAAAAAAAGTAGCAAAATAAATTCTTTTCCTTTTCCTCTATTTTACCTCAAAAAAAAAAGATTATAATTAAGGACTAATGGAAAGAAAAGAAATAAAATTTATAGGGCTTTTTGCAAGTGTATCCCTGAATAATTTTAAAATTATGTATTTACCCATAAATAAAACATAATTATATACATACCCCTGAATAATAGGTATAATTATGTATATACCTCCGAGGTTAAAATCAGATGAAAAACTGTCTATTAACAAACGGTAGTCATGCAAAATGAGCATTATACCCTTTGCATATATATCTCTGAAAAATTTATTTGACTGTAGATTTAAAAATATTTTTTTAAACATCTGAAATTTAAAATAATTAAAATATATAATGAGTGGTATTTTGGACATTTTCTAACTCTTAACCTAAGTTGTAACCATGATTAAGATTATTTGGTTAACTTCTGTCAACGGACCCTTAATAGCAGGGGCATATCCGTAATTCAACATGTTTTTCAAACAATTATGATTTTTTCGGAGTAAATATGTAATTATGAAACTTTTGAGGGATATATAACCAATTTCTCCAAATTTATATTAAGGAATTATTACATTTAAGAACCCATAAGATTCATATATATCATATTATCATCAGCTTAATTATGTCTTATTTATAGAAAGGTCCATATGGGATTTTTCTTTTTAACTAATTCCAATTAATTCTCTACATGAATGGTATTTTAATTTCTTATTTTTATAGGGGTGGACATGCAAATTTCTCTTATATTATTTTATTATATATTTAAATAATATTTTGAAGACAGAGATCTCTGCTGCGTGCTCAATCGACCTCATGTTTGATTTTCTTATGTGTTTATTTTGGACGGAACCAAAGGTGATTCAAGTAAATATTTATAATAATATAATTTTTTAGTATAATATCAATAAAATAAGCGCTTCATCAGCACTGTCAATGTTTTTATTTTGGTACCCTTTATGGAGAGCATTAAAAATATTAATTAACAGCTCGTTTAAAGGAACTGAATCGAATCCAATGTGAATCATGTGATTCTAGAATCTAAAGTCTATGTTTTGATTTGATCGAGGCACCAGTTTTCAGGAACATTGGAGCTCTTGTTAAAATTTGGAGAAATTTTTACATTTAATTTAAAATTACAGAGGAAATTAGATGATTAAAGGAGAAATTAAAAACCTCAACTTGTGATAGTTTAAGAAGTGAAATTACTAATGACGTGAGGGGTCGAGTGGTATGAAGTTTCTTGCATAAAATGTGTTTCAATCGGGAGGTCTTGTATTGGGCATAGTGCATGTATGAACCTATGGGTGTTCTGAGTGTTGCACGTGAGTCTTTGAGTGTTTCGTACAGCTGAGTGAGTCTTTGAGTGTTCCGTGGAGCTGAGTTTGTTTTTTGAGGGGGTTGTTTATCGACTTTAATCAAAATAAAAAAATAAAATAAAATTTTCCATAATAAAATCCTGCAAGTTTTAAGGGCATGTCTGAATCAAAGTAGATCGTGCATGAGTTGGATTTATCCTGGAACAAACTTATCAAACAATATTTCATCGTTGTTTTTTATTTTTTATTTTTATTTTTGTCCTCAATCCATCTGATCAAAATCCAAATAAACCCTTATTTAGTATAATTTTAATTGATAAATTGACCTCCAACCAAATACCAATGAACAGATGGGTTGGTTATTGGATGGTCAGTGTTATGTGCAATTAATACAATCTAACTTTTGGTTAAAGAACAACAAAAGCTGATATTTTAAAAATATAAAAAATTATCATTATTTAATATCATGCAAAATAAATATAAAAAACATAATAAACCAATGGAAAAAAAATTAGTTCACTGATTTTTTTTTTATAACTAAGGCGATAAGCGCCCTCACAAGAATCAGTCAATGGACAAACACAAGGGCTCGGTACATGTCTTTACCACCCTAATGTTTCACTGCACATCTTTACCGCCCGATTTATCATGATCAAGCATAGAGAAAACTCCGTACCACATGGACATCCACACTAAGTGACCCACACTTTGTGTCCTCATCTCTCGCAACGAGAATTCAAAATCAAATTTTTCGTAAATCAAACCCCTCATGAAAGGGGTCATGCCGCTCAGCCAAGAGCCCTTTAGCTTCACTGATTCTTTCAAAACAACATTTTTTATACTTTTTCAAAATTCAGTTTCCTATTTCAGTGCAGTGCCACTGTATACAATGTCAGTTCAGTGTCAAAGTGGTGGTGCGTGCTGCAGCCTACAGTACCATAAAGGCACCGGAACCATACAACACCCAGCACCCAACCTCCATCTTACCCACGGTATGCTACCGTGCTTACTGTAGTATGCCATAGAATTCATCTTAAAAAGAGTTTTTTTCCTGCCAAATAGTGTCTTTTCATTGCGAGGTCCCAAACAACAAACGTAATTGATGAGACAGTTGTAGCATGAAACATAGTGCTAGGATTTAGTTGATGCAAGCTTTCAATTCACTACAATAGTGCTGTTGATTAGTTGCCAGAGAATCCAGGCTGGGAAAGTGAAGTTTAGGTACACATGAGTAACATCTAAGACAGCAAATAACAGTAAAATTAGATACCATTGATGTAGACTCTAAAAGACAAAAATATATATAGATATAGGAAAATTAAAAATCAAGAGCTTGAAGTCATGAAAGCCCTACCTCAAGGAACTGAGAAGCTTCAGCGTTGGAACCATCGTTATTAAACATTCTGCAGAGTTAATTAGCAAAGAGGAAAATTGGCAGGATTATTAGCAGATTAGAAGAAGAAAAAATTGAATTCAAAGGCATGTAGAAATTTGCTGAAATTGCCTGATGATCAACCGAATAAATAGAGGCAGAGGGGCATGCCAGGTTTTAATCTCTTGCCCTCAGATACAAAACAGCGGAAACAAATCCAACAGAAATAGATGAGGTGACCCAAAATATTGAAGGCCTACAGCTGGAGAGAGTGCAATCTGGGAAGAAGATTCACAGGGATTGCTTGTTGTGACCTCTTGTCATGAAGAAGGAGAATGTTTATTGTCCCTGATTCCATCAACCAAGCAGACACCACAGCTCCAGGTGACACAAACCTTCCCATGTTGAACCGTTCTAACTGGAATGGGGCCCCAATTGTGTTGAGCAAGGCCTCGATAACGCGGCGGAGAGTGCTACTACCAGCTACTTTGCTGTGTTTACCCCAGCCCGTCAAAATACTGCACACAAGCAGTAGATCTAAGTTTTGTAGAACAATTGTCAAAAAGAAATGGATAAAAAAGTTTATGATGGTTCAAGATTATGGATATTTGAGGCCTTATTCCTTGTGTTGAATAAGCCACTCATGGGCACTATTAGTATTAAGCTAGAACCTTTCAAACTAAAAATAAATCAAGGAAACCTCAAGGCTGCTTTATATATTGAAATCAAGCTAGAATCCATCAAGGAAGTGAACTTCATAGGATGAAGAATGAATTATACATATTTCCAAAATCAAGTCCAGATCCAGGTGTCTCTGTGGTCAACAAGAATATGGTTTAGCATGAATAAGTATGAGGGAATTATATCATGAAAATTTCCATACCTCACAAACTCGGGAAGCTTACACCCAGAAAACACAATGGAGCGTATTCTGAGAAGCCAAGCATGAACCATAGCTTGTGCAGCACCAGATGACATAAGATGCAAATCTAAACTAAATTCACTACATGTGTTTTCCCAAACCTGCCGCTGAACCCCCTCAAGCACGACCTTCTGAGCTCCTAATCTCTGAAAAATACAAATGGTTACAAAGTCACTGTCATCTCATCTGTATCGAAACATAGAACTGCTATATTTATCAAATAGTTGGTAGATTTTTCCTCAAAAAGGATGAAGATACACCAAGCCCAAAGCAGAAGCGGTGAAACAGAAAAAACACAGGATAGATTCAAACCAAGGAATCAACCACTAAATCTGTGTACAGAATCTCATTATGGACAATGATAAGCTTACAAGAAGGCCATGCTGCTAGTGATTGGTCAAGTGTTTTTTCATTTCTCTGATCACTAACAATTTTAGGGAGTACTAGTTCTAATGGTTCCGATGAAGAGTCCGAATTTAGGTTACCTGTTCAAAATGCCAAAGCACATCTGTCAAAGCATTGTAGAAGGCTGATGATGTTGGCCGATCCATGCGCCTTAATTCATCAAAAAGGGATCGTGCTTGGATCCAAACATCTCTATAGCCCATCAGTAGCCCATGTGTAACCCCATATATAAAGTTGTCAAACAGACAAAGTTGTTCTGAAAATAATGAAGCATCTTCAAATGAATTGCAGCGACTGCAATGAACAATTTAAGCACATAATCAACATGTGTTTAAAATGTTTAGAATTTGGTTGATAAGGGAACAAGATGCCCACAGTATAGAGCACGACTCTTCAGACAAAAACACTACACCTATGAACTAAGTAGTTATATTGACTGATTATATAGTTAAAACTCATCCCATAGGAAACTAAATTTACAGAGTCTGCACAAAGGACAAGAACAATAAGATGTGAAGCAGGCAGCTAGTTTGGTCTGTGAAGCACAAATCATGATATATTAAGTTGAAGACAAAAATGGTACCTGCAAGCATTCAAGATTGCAGAAAATGTCACAACATTAGGCTTCACACCCTGCTGAATCATCTTTTGAAACAAGTCTAAGATGCACAGCATTTCCTCAGACGTCCTTGTTTCATCTGCCACAGGGGCTCCTATTCCCTTTGCTAGCTGACCAAAAGCCTTCAAAATCTGGTTGCCACAACCTTCTCGACCACCTGAATCTTGCCTAACACCATCCTCTTCTACAGAAATCCTAGATTTCCCAAAAGCATCAATGACAGCATTGTAAGTGACCACATTAGGCTTGATACCCATCTTCATCATATCATTGAGAAAACACACAGCAAAATCCACCAGCCCATTCTTCGACAATGTGTCAATAAAAGAGCTATACAAAACCACATCAGGCTTCAACCCAGACTCGTGGAACTCCAAAAACACATTTGCGGCATCTCCATACATCCCTGCCTTCGAGTAGATATCAATCAAAGTTGAGTAAGTCAGAACACTAGGAGGAACCTTTCGTTGCCTCATCTCTTGCATCAGACAACTAACTACATCAAACCTGCCCTGCTTTCCATACCCGTTTATCAGAGAATTGTAAGTAAAAGTATCCTTCTCAATTGCCAACATTTCCAACTCATTGCACACCCTTGCAATCTCTTGGTACCTCCCAGTCTTCATATATATCGAAAGCAATGTATTATAACAAACTCTATCAAACTGAATGCCCAGTGACTTCATCTCTTCAAAGAGATTCAAAGCTTCATCAAAGCGACCCAATTTGGAGTAGCCATCAATAACTGTAGAGTATGTCACAACATTTGGGCGCACCCCATTCGCAGGCATCAGTGAAACAACCTGTACAGCCAACTCCATGTTCCCAGACTTGCACACAACATCAATAAAAGTGTTGTATGTATATATATCCCGTCCAATGCCCGAAAAAATCATTTCATCAAACAACATCCGTGCATGATCAAAGTGCCCAACCCGACTAAATCCAGCAAGCAAAGAGTTGAAAGTCTTCCTATCAGGACGAAGCCCATTCCAGAGCATCTCCCTAAACAACCCCATGCTAATCATCGGGTCAGTGCCACCCTTCCCACACGCATCAATGACAGCATTATACGACACATTATTCGGTCTCAAGCCACGAGCTTTCATCGACTCAAACACAGCGACAGCCTCAGAAGACATCCCATTTCGAGCATAAGCAGAGATCAAAGCCGAGAAAGCGTAAACAGTATTTCCATACCCTTCACGAAGGCCAGTATCGAAAACCTCTCTGGCGAGCTCATGGAAGCCCATCTTACCGAGCGAGCTAATAGCGGCGGTGAGCAGCTTCCCCTTCTCAGTCATATTACGCGTCAAAGTCATAGAGAAATGGAAGACCTCGGCGGCCTTGGAGGGGCACTTGTCACGGTCGCCGAGATCATGAAGTATCGAGCAGTAGTCTTCAGGGACGGAGAGGCGGGGCTGGAAGCTCCGCAGCGCGGTGGTGAGCGCCGGTGAGTCAGCAGCGGTGCGGGACATCACGGCCAAGCAGTCACGGGCGGCGGGAGACGCGGCGCGGCAGCTGGGATTCGGGGGCTTGGGAGAGTTGGTGTTCCTCTTGGAGATGACGCGTGTGGTGCGCGCGCGGCGGAACTCCGGGCCGAGAAGGGGGCTTGATCTGGGTTGGGGGACATGGGGGGAGGAGGAGGAGGAGGCTGCGGCGGTGGAGGAGCCGGTGAAGGAGCTGGAGAGAGAGGGAGAAGGGGACGCGGCGAGGAGCTTTGGAGTGGTCTTGGGGGGCTTTTGGAGAGGAGATTGTGATGAGGGATAGGGTTTGGTAGGGTTGATGCAGTAGTGGGTGGGAGTGGAGGAAGCCATTGAAGGAGATTGAATGGATATCAAGGGAAATGGAGATCAAGGGAGGAAGAGGAGGGAGACATGGAGGACTTGGTGAATGAGAGGAGAAGGGGGAGTGGATAAGGGGGGTGGGAAGTACTACAGGACTAGTACTATATCATATTGTTGACTTGCAGGGGAAGGAGTAGATATCATTTGGATTCATGAGTTTATTCGGAATAGGGGTTTTCACTTCTCTAGAAGCTTCCTATTGTTTGGGAGATACCAAAAATAATAAATAATGCTATAATTATTTTTTTCCCTTTTTTTTAACATTTTTAAATTTGTGATAAATGATAAAAGTCTCAACAAATTGTTGAAAAATATGTGAAAATAAATTTAATAAGAAAATGAGCATAGAAAGTTTCATGTATAAAAACTCATAATAAAATTTTCTGAATAATCATTAAAAAAACAGTTTTTACCTAAAATTTTAAACACAACCAGATTGATCGGACCAAGACCAACTAAAGCTAAGATAGAAATTGGCTAATTCAGGCTTAAGCTTGGTTTGAGCTTGAAGCATAGAAAGTTTCATGTATAAAAACTCATAATAAAAATTTATGAATAATCATTAGAAAACAGTTTTTACCTAAAATTTTAAACACAACCAGATTGATTGGAAGACCAACTAAAATTAGGATAGAAATTGGCTAATTCAAGCTTAAGCTTGGTTTGAGCTTGAAGTTAACTTGAATAGGTTTATTGAAGTTCAGCTCGATTTTAATTTTGAAAGCTCAAAATCAATGTGATTTAGCTTGAAATTAAAAGTACAATTTATTTAATTTTATTTATAACTTGATTTTCTTTTATACTACTATATAATAAAAAATATTATATTTTATAATTTTAAAGCTAATAATTATATATATAATATTTTTAATTAGATCAAATATATAATAAAAAAATCTACTATAACATATTTTAATAATTTAATATATGATAATAATATATATTGATAGGGGTAAAGTTTGGAAGAGACACGTGGAGTCAACCCAGTGTGACACGTGGAAAAATCTGGGCCCTCGGTTTTATCCATCCAGCTTATCATCGCCTCGGTTATGCAACTCCTCGAATCGTCGGAACGGTCTCATCTTCACAATACCATAAGCACCTCCTCGGACAGTCACAAGTTCAACCTTCCTCGAATTTGTAAAACAGCTACTCCACAGTACCGATGAGAAGACTTCCTGTCCAAAACTTGTGGTCTCATTAATGCCCCGAAGCACTTTATAGCGAAGAGATCCGAAGGGATTACCGACGAAGTCGTGAGCCCTTCTAGAAGGATCAATAAGCGAGTTGAAGGTCGAAGAAGGCACATCAGAAACCTGTAAATAGTGGATACCTCACACCTGTAAAAAGACTTGATTGCTTGGACTCTCGTGGTCTCTCTTCCCCTTTGACCCCTCATATACACCAAAAAACCATCTATAGTAAAGTTCTTTCTTCCAAAACAGGAAACCCGTGATTTTTCCCCGATTTGTGGGATTTTTCACGTTAAAGCTTTGGTCTTCTTCCTTTAGTTTGTTCTCTCTTGATTTTCTTGAGTTTTTCCCCAAAACCCCTTATAAATTCAAGTGTTAACTAGATTTAGGAGTTTTCTCTGGAATTTGCGTTAACATATATTAATGTATAGAATTACAAACTTCGAGTAGAGCTACCGAGCTCGCGATATTCATGAATATTAAGCAACCCTAATTGCACATTGGTATCAATAAATTAATATATAATTAATTAAAAAAACAGATAATAAGTACAGGAGTTAATTTCATGTTATTATTACTAATATGAAACGAAGTTTTTTAATTTTGAAATTCAATATGAAATTTCTATGTTAGAGATGGTGTTCTGAATGCTAGAAATGAATGATTTCAGTAAAAGGAGAGATCTAAAGAGAACCTCGGTCCTCGATGAAGATGGAGTCCAGGGGGACCAAGAAGAGATGGGATAGGTCCTTCTTCTTCTTCGGGGGTCTCCCCCTACGCTTCGGAGCGGATCTCTTCTCCCCGGCTACGGCGAAAACGTCCTTCGGCTGGTGCACTGGTGTTGAATCGGAGACTATCGGAATAGTGAGATGGGATAGATCCTTCTTCTTCTTCGGGGGTCTCCCCCTACGCTTCGGAGCCGATCTCTTCTCCCCGGCTACGGCGAGAACGTCCTTCGTCTGGTGCACTGGTGTTGAATCGGAGACTATCGGTTCTATGGAGAGAACGGAGCCCACGCGGCACGTTTCCCACCCGATGGCCTCCATGTCTCTCTGCAACTCATCAGCTGACAACCGCGCGCTGCTGATCGATGCGTTGCGGTGCTGGATCGTTGGTCGGATCGGAGGAATCAGATCTAGGGTTCCAATAAGCTCCAATATATGCTCCTGATGAGATTAAAATGGAAAAATCAAAAGGGAAAATGAAGGAGAGGAGAGGGGTGGGAAGAGGACCTTCGTGGAGTGGTGGAGCTTCAGGAATCCGTGCATGAAGACGATCTAATTCCACATCGAAACAACAATGAATCAATGGAAAAGCTCGATCGGAGAGAAACAAAGGAAAAGGAGATTGAGATCGATGGAGAAGACCTGATTGAGTTGACTGATTGTGAACGATGATCCGAGAGGAGGATTCTCGAAGAAGGAGGCGTATTCCTCGAGCGTCAGCTTCATCGCTCTCTTCATCTCTCTCTCGCGCGCGCGCGGCACACCACAGCGCGGGAGAACAAGGAGATCAAGGAGTCAATATAACAGTGAGAAGCTTCTAGATAACGGGTCGGATCCTGTATAAAATTGAATCCGAAATCCGAAACCAAAACGCTATATTTTATTTAAATTATTTATTGAATAACATTTTGATATTAATTTGCAAGAAAAATATATGAAAATGGATAAATCTCACTTTGTTTTTTCAAGTAAAAACAAGGATCAAAAGTCATTTACAAACCACCGTATTAGTTAGCTACTAAACCAAAACGGGTACAAACCCGCATCCACATAAGCATGATCCGAGATGGCTAAGTCCGACCCGCGGTCTCCGCATGATCCGCGAGCAACAACAACGGACCCGAATCCGCTAACGGGGACTGCGTGGGCCCCAAGCTCCGCCTCTTCTTCATCCCCCACGACACCGTCACCGGAGAGACGGCAGCTGCGGCGGGGGACGCGATGGAGAGAAGATTCTTCATCTTCTTCTTCTTTTTCTTCTTTCTGATCTGGTCCGCGGCGGCGGGGGCGGCAACGGAGGAGATGGAGACGGCCTCCTGGAGCCATTCCTCGCCGGATCGGGTAGAGAGAACGGAGTTCACGGGGCAATCCTGCCACCCAATCGCGCCGATGTCCTCCTTTATCTCATCCACCGAAAGCATTGCCGCGAAGGGTGAGATCCTCGTGTCTCCGATCGTCGATCGCCGTGGCAGCATTAGACTCAGCGGCCTCAGCGAGGCTAAGATGTCCTTCTGCCCCATTTTTACCAAAAATAACCAAGAAATCGGGAAAAAAAAGAAGGGATAGTGCTAGGGTTTGAAATTAAAACCTTGGTGCGGAAGCGGGCGAATCCGTGCATGGATACGATCTGATGAGAAGGAAAGGATCAATAAATCGAAGAAGAAGATGGGGAATGAGGAGGAATGGAGGAGGAAAACGAGGACCTGGTTGAGCTGGTCGACGGAGAGGAAGCGGCGATCAAATGTTTCCAAGAAGAAGGAGTACTCCTCCATGGTGAGCTTCGGCTTCTCTCCCACCGCGCTTCCTGCCATGGTGACGGCGCCGCTTGTACTGTGTCTTCTTTCTTTCCTGGTTTCCCTCTTGCTGCTGGGATTTGGAAGTAGGGCTTTAAATTTAAAATAATAAAAATAATAATAAATTGTGTATATTTTTATACATATAAATAGATAAATCGTATTTATTAATAAATAAATGGAGTAAAGTCAAATACTTCACAAAATTAGGGTCTTCTAAGTGATCCTAAATATTAAATGGACAACTGTACTTACTCCATTTATTAGATTAATAAGTTGCATTGCTAGACTCAATTACTAGAATATTATAAAAAACTCAAGACAACATAAAGAAAAAAAATCTTAATAATATTATTTCAAATATATAAATTAGATTAAAAATATTATGATGGGGTAAAAGTTGCGAGACTCATGGCGCTCATCCACAGCTACCACGTGTCCAAATCGTAAAGCAATGCGCCCTATCAGGATGGTGCGCCTCGTGATTCCCCCCTCTCCTCATATGCTGCCTAACCGCTTAGTAGTGAGGCGCGACCAATCAATTCACCGGTTCTGCAACCCCAAAACCGTTTAGTAGATTATTCCTTCACCCTAAAGCAGCTCACCGGTCCCCCGTTGAAACAAGCCAATCGCTAGGGGAGCAGAATCCAAATCTCTGGTTCCGATTTAGGAAAGTAATACTCATGATCAAGCTGGAGGTCCAATGAATGCTTAGCTAGACGCTTGATCAGTGAGCACGTACCCTAGATGGTGGCTTACACTCCAATAAATCCATGTCTATATAAGGAAGTTACTACAGTACATCATGGGCATCTCATGAAAATCAAATCCTAAACAAAGAGAAAGAAGAAGAGCTGCCACCTTGGGAAGCGAACCAGCCTCCAACCTTCATTCCCAACCCTCCATTGAAATCCATAGCTCTAACCTTTATTCCCAACCCTCCATTGAAATCCATGGGTTTTCTCTCATGTGTTTGTAAGGATGTATATAAACATTTTTATGATAGTGCATCACTTTCCTCCCATGATTTTTTTTCACATTTATTAGGGGTTTTTTCACGTAAAATCTCTCTTTGTGGATGTTTGGATTGTTTTTTGTTTCCTCATATTGTTCAAGGTCTCAATCTCAAAACAAATTTAACCGTTAATGCGAAATTGATCCTCAATCTCGAGATCACCCAATTTCAACATCAACATATTATTTATACATATGGTGTGAAAGGCGACAAAGAATAATTATTTATAAATTTCTGTGTTTTTTTCAAAGTGAATCACTAAACTGACTAAATGAGAAGTTTTACCGATGTTGATTTATCCTTTTCTTTTATTTTTCAAAGTAACTTTTATCTCTTCTCATTGTATCATTTTATGATTGGCTATTTAGCAATTACTCAACATTTTTTCCCAAACTCTATTGACATTGAAAGCAGGACAGTAACCAAGATGACTCGAAAAATGCAAAACTAAACAAATTTGTAAGTATATGACTTAATTAGCACAATTAAGTTAATTGAGTTCAAGAGCTATTAACAAAATTGAGGTAATTGAATATATAATATTTAAAACTCGTCATTTTAACCTGGATAAAAATATAATTCTAAATAGAATATAAAATATATTTATTCAAATAAAGGTTAAATGGGTGCATGTTTTCTTTTCAAATTTACTAATTTTCTATTTTCACAATAAAAAAGAAACAAAAAAACCCACGAAGACTTGGAGCTTGAAATCTTCTTTAAGAGGTTGTTTTGATTTGAGGGATGTAAATGGGATAGAAAACTCTAAATCCTTAGCCTTTTACATTTCATGTAGCTTTTTTTTTTTTTTTTTTGAAAAGAGTGGATAAACCACATTCATTAATGGTTAAAGACAGAAAATTTTCATGTAGCTTTTAAAAATGGCATGGGATATCCCGAAATATAGTAGCATGTAGTAATTGTATAACCATGTTATAGACAATGGTCACAAAAAGGACATTGGAGCTTTCCAGGAGGTAAGAAAGATGATGGTTCAGATGTCTCAATAATAGGAATTGCTCAAATATGAATCTCTTGTTATTTTTTTTTCCTTGACGTATTAAATTATAGATACACTGAATTAAAGAAAAGGGTTTTTTGCTTGTATGTCCCTACAAAATATCAAAATTACTTATTTACCCTTACAAAAATGATAATTGTTTGCATACCCCTACAAAACAACAATAATTACTTATATGCCCCTTATAATTGCTTGCATACTCCTACAAAACCACTAACAATGAGTAGGTAAGAAAGATGATGGTTTAGATGTCTCAACAATAGGAATTGCTTGGATATGAATCTCTTGTTGTTTTTTTCTTGATGTATTAAATTATAGATACACTGAATTAAAGGAAACACCTTCATCAAGAGGATTTGATTGCAAATAACTGAAACCTATCATGAAACTCCATAGCATGATCTTCGTTTCGTTGATCAATAATGCTTTTAGCATTACCACAAATACATGAAGTGATAAAAACAATGGAACCAAGTCTGTTCCATAAAGGTTTAAGTTGTGTGAAATATAATGAAACATGCATACTTTCCTACCTGAGAGCATAAATTGATTGTTTCAATCGATAGATTTAGGAGCATTTGATTGAGAAAAACGATCTTAGATCTGTCCAGATTTGTGGTGCAGTTTCAGCATATAGAATACTTTAATGGATATCAGGTGATATAGAATTTAAAATCTAACTTCCAACCAAATCGTTACATTGCTCCCAACTGCAAGTATCATATTTCTCCTTAGAAATTGGAAATGACCCATCAACAAAACTAAGTTTGTTCTTTGCATGAAGTATCATTGTTATTGTATAACTCCATGATCCATATAGTTGTCTATAGTTAATAAAGGTGTAACAAGAATGTGATGAATGAAATAAGTATTTGTTTATATGTAATGTTGATGAAGATTTTCATCAGAGGATGTGGTGACAATATTTTTTTTTTTAAGAGAAAATAAATTATTCACAGCTCTAATAATATTATAAACCAATAATATAAACCAATATTATAAAGGGCAAATGAACAGAAGGTCACTGGAAACAGTAACTAGGGATCTCCCCCTCTTTCCCCCGCCCCCACCCAGTATTTGCTACACTAACAAACACACCTACCCCAAAGACTAAATGATCATTTGGGCACTGTAACAGGGACCATTAATTAATTATCCTTATTATAAACTAATTATATTATATTTTAAAAGTTTATTACTACTAATAGTTATATTAGTCAATTCACTATTGATATTCGAAATAGTGCCAAACTTGCGTTGGGCTCCTCAAAAGTGTTTGTTTATTATTTAGTATTGTGTGTGTTTGACTTTAAGATTCTAAAAACAGTAGTAGGGACTTATAAATAATTATCCTTAATTATATTAGTAATATATATTTTTTATTATTTTTTATTAATAATAATATTATCTTTCGTTTCCCATTTTCCCGCCAAATTCATCAAGAAAACCCATTCAAATCCCCAGCGCCAGCCTCCAGCCATTAGGGTTTCCGCGGGGATGGAATCACTCTCCCAAGCCTCGCCGGGCTGCTCGTCCCTCCCCGACGATCTCACCCTCGCGGAGGACCAGGATGCCTTTCTAAGGTTTGTCGAGTATGCGAGGTCGATGATCTCTCCGGGCGATCGTGATTTGGATGGCAGCGATGGCGCTCAGGGTCCGCCCTGGAGCTGGATTGTCTCTCGGATTATCAAGACCTGCGTCGCATACTCAAGCGGCGTCACCCCTGCCATTCTCCTCTCCGATCTCTTCCAGGTGTTGCATTCAGTTGCCCATCGGTTTGATTCATTTGAAGTTTTCGAATTTGCAGAAGGTTTACATTAATTGGGTGCAATATATATTTTTTCTTCTCTGAATTAGATTAATGAAAATTAGGTATGGAATTGTTTTTTGCACCAGTGTTTCATTGTCTTTGATCTTACAGAAATTCACCATCTTCCAAACTGAACTTGTTTCTGTAGTTTCTTTTGTCACTGATCTCTTTTGGTTCAGTTGAGGTTTCTTAAATGGCCATATCTCAAGGATATCCAAGCTGAAATAATGGATATTTAGGTATAAGTAAAATCCATGCACTGGTGTAGAAGCAGTATCTAGGTGTGGTTTGAATGTGTTTGTTTGTCTCTTATAGGCTTGGAGTGAGCAACATAGGCATGCAACTTCAAAGAAAAAGCTGGAGTGGATGATCCCATTAGAGAGGAGGCATCGAAGGATGAAGCTTCCGAACACTATCAGTATTGATTCCATACACGAGAAGAATTTTCTTTCTCCAAGTAGCATTTTGGAAGCTATTATAGTGGATACTTTCATTCTTCCAGGTGCTGCTAAATTTCTTTCTCTAACTTTCTTTAATTTGAAGTTCATGGAAATTGTTTTTTTTTTCAGCTTGGTTTTATATTGATATTTATTATTTTAGATTTCATGTTTTTATTTCCCACACTGGAGCCTGGCACTGTCAAATGTCAATTTGATCTTTAGTCACAATATGCTTTTCTCCAGGAACAAATATAACAATGCTCTGCTTGGGAGATATATGTAGTTCCTCTACCATTGATATGTACCTACATCGCAGGTAAAAAAGTCAAGTAGGTACATGTTGAGTACACATACATATGTAGCTGATTGACATGTAATTTTTTCTAATTTTGTAAATTAGTCTGATCAAACCTTTTAAAGTAAGATTTCTTGTTATGACATTGTTGTGATAGACGATAAGATGATCGAATGTCCACAGAAATTTTGTAATGTTTTGTATAATTTTACTATATTCATCCATAGCATGCAAATGACCCACAGATACTGCCATTTGGTGGGTCCAGACAATGGGATTCTGAAGAAAGGGCGTGAGATCTTACTTACAGGATGCCGTCTCCGTACTGCTGTGGGAGGATCTGGTCAACCTCGTCTTCTGCCCACTGAATATCTGGTGATAGTGTTAAATGAGGTAACTAGAAGAGTTTTGCCATTGTTCATGTGATTAAAATTTCATACTCAAGTTGATTTCATTTGGTTGTTCATGCTTTTATTTTATGGCAAGGAAAATATGATGTATTTAGGACTCAAATATTAGTTTGTGTGATTATTAAGAAAACGTAAAGTAGAAAATCTAAGAACAACTTAATAATTTTGTCTGAGGAACATATTACATATAGAGCTTTGTGTTGACAGTCACTAAAATCACAGTTGCATGTGGTTTAAAATTGAAAGTTGATTTTACTTTTATGACAAGTTCTGAATCAATGTCTTAATATTTTGAATATTTGGATTAGGACCAAGATGAAGATGCTATGCTGCTGGGTGCGCAATTCTGCACAGATTCTTTCTCATCAATCTCTATTGATGCAGTTAAAAATGGTGCTTCATATTCATTTTATGCAAGGCAAGCTCACTTCAGATTCACAAAACACTTCCATCTTTCATCATATGTTTTATTCCTTTATCTGAGACCACTTAACAGTCTCAATACACTCAACTACATATTTTCATATAATTTCTAATAGGAAGCTTATTTAAGATTTCAGCATCTTAATCTTGAAGGATTAACATAAATCACAGAATTTATCTAACCATGTGTCCTCCATGATGCTTCCTATGTGTAGTAGGTAGGTTATCATTTCCTAGTGACACATTCAATCATTTCACCTAATATTATATATATAGTCTATCTATTCCAAACACTTTCCTTGTAGGTTTTGGTTGTTTGGCCATTATAACATTAATGACCAACTGTTAAGAATATCACGACTATAGATCTTAGCATCTGACTTAGTTATGCAGATATTAATTGATCTTCACCTTACAGAATTGATTCAATTGGGCCACCGGAAGCACAAGACATTGCAGGTGTACAAAGGCAACAAATTACTCTTGTTGATAATGATGGTTTCAAATTAAATTTTCTTCTGTGGGGCGAGCAGGTTCTGCTTTCCAATCTCTTCAGGTTCTCTTCATCCTTTATGTTGATAGTAATGCCCTTTTCCACAATTTACTGTGACATTTTATCTATTTTCATTTCAGTGTTGGTAGTATGCTAGCATTGGATAGGCCCTTTGTTGCTCATGCTGCTGATTGCAACACAGAAATAAATCATGAAATAAGTCTTGAATATGGTAGTGCTACACAATTATATCTGGTGCCTTTTATTCAACATGAGGAGCAGGTAGATCAGTATGATGTAAATCTTCATGTGGAAACTTTCTCCATGGCATCGCATTATTCTGATTTTTATACAGGTGCTTCTTGCTTCCACCCAAATGAGATACCAAGGGTCAAGCCTATCAAATATGCCAGGTCAAAGTCAAAGTCCTAAGCTCTCCCAAGTGTCGCTACCCCTTAATCCACAAGGCTCGATTGATTTCAGTAGTTGTCCTTTCCGGGTAAGTTTAATGAATTTAATCTGTTTCTAACTCACCATTTTTATTTATTGGTTGATACATAAACATGTACAGACAAACAGAATTTTGCATATTTAATAAGTTATAGGTTTGAGAGAGGGATATGGAAACACAAAATCCATATAGCCGACCCCATCTAGTATGGGGGACTAAGGCTTAGTTGTAGTAGTTGTTGTTGTTGTAATAATATAGGTTTGGTTTTGCTTTGAGCTTTTCATTGGATAAAAATCAAATTTGAAGCAGTTTGTCTATCTTTCTATCGCTCTAAAAAAAGAGGAAAAAGGACAATAAATGAAAAAAAATAATAAGAAATGGATGAAGGATCACTAACCAATTCACTAGCACCATCAAGTTTTGTATCCTGTTCTGCAACTGGCTGAGTGACTTACACTCTGGTCTAAACAGTTTGATGTAGAAACACTCTGGTCTAAACAATGTGATGTAGAATTTCTGCACTATGTCTTCTGTTATAGAAACTTTCTCTTTTAATCACTGACAACATTGGCAGTCTTACAGTCATATGTGATTGATCTTCGTGATAAAACTGCTGGAATCAGCCTTTATGGCTCTGTGTCAAACATCAAGAGAGAGCATAATACTGCAGGAACTGTCTTTTCTCTGATAATTGAAGATACAACAGGAGCCATTACAGCAAAGCTACATTTTGTCAGCTCCTGGTAATTCTGCATGCCATTGACCAACTAATTAATTCACCATGATTGTTCATATATTCTTAGGCTTGTAGAATCGATCTGATTATTTTTGTTTCTTTTTGGGAACTCATCCAGATAATATTATAACTCTAAATTGATTTATTGTATACATTCATGTGACATGAAATAAAGAATAGCAAGACAAGAAATAAAGTTAGTGATGTGAGGGGAATGTTGAAGTTGGTTTGTTGGAAAACTAGTAGCACTGAGGTGAGCTATAAGTGCATCAGATGGAGTTACAGGAGTTGCGCCACCTTTGGATGAGGTTGTAGAAAAATTTTGTTATGAGCATGTGCAATGAAGATTAGAGTTGGAAGATGTTGCATGTTCTGTTCTTCTTCCTCCATATCCCCCCAAGTCTTCTTTTCCTCTCAATGATTCGTATTATATAATGATTTCTTCTGATTAAACAACTTAAAAGTTCGTTACATGAATTCTTTATATTTGACTGACTGATTCGGTCTAGTACATTAAGAACTAAATTGTCGTTGATACCAAGAGGTTGTATCAAATCCCAGAAGTTCGTTCAAAACAGCAAAGCCTTCTAAACAGGGTACAATGCTTTTGTTTAGTTGTAAATTCTTATTATTGTATCATAGGAAGGTGTTAACTCATCTTGAAGGGCTCATGGTATATGCCTGCATTGGTCTATTATTGCTTTCATTTTTTTATCAAGTTCACTTGGAGCTGTACTTTTGGTTTCTCAGGTCATTAGGAAGGCTGGGCGTTGGTCACATGGTGTACATATCAGGCTTGAGTTGTTCAATGACCACAAAAAACCTGTGAGCTCTCCACATTTTTTCACCAGAATACCATTATTTGATAATTTGAATTTTCATAGACTTACAACTGAGGTTGACTATTCTTAGGAGCAATTAGTAAGACATGTTTCACCTAAACCCAGCATCAATGATCAATTATGCATTTTATTTCAGATTATTCTGCACTACTAATTCACTCTGAATATGTGATGAATTGTTGCACCCATAAAAGTTTGTTTATGATGATGAATTCATTCTGGGATAACAGGCTTGAGCTTTCATGGTTTGAAAAGGACAACCGAGCTTCATTGGTTAACATAAGCTGCTTGTCAGCATTGCTGAATTCGTCATGCCTCCACAGGTTATCATATTTATCTGATATCTCCGACCAGGGACATAACATGCATGTATGGTTTTTTTTTATTATAATTTTTATAATTTTTTTTTTAATAGTTTACTGATTACCTGTAAATTTCTCATGATAAAATTCCTGTGGTGTCATTTTGTCATATGATCTTTGGTTCCTGGAACATCTGAAATGATCTCTTAATATTTGAACAGATATGTCGTGTTTGTCTTGACTGCATTGAACATTATTTTATACATTCAACCATATGCCATTCTCTCTGTGGGCAACATGTGAACGAGATGTCCGATGGATCAGTTGTATGTAGCTTTTGCAATTGCAGTTGTGATGGAGAACTTCTGCGCAGCTTTCATTTGAGTGTGACTCTTGCTGATCAGAGTGCTAAAGTTTTTGCTTGGTGTACTGGCCAAACTGCTGCAGAGCTGCTGCAAATATCTCCTGATGAGTTCTTTGCGCTGCCTGAGGTAATATTTTTGCTCCAGTCATTGGATTCTTACTGGTCTTTCTCTATTCCCTTAATTCGAGGTTGAGGTTTATGTTAAATGTTGAAACATTTCCTAATTTATGGTAGGAAAGATAGTCTATTGTAAGGAATGCTGCAAATAATTGATTCATCGATTGAAAAACTACTATGAAAATTGTCCTAGTTTAGTGATATATTTGCCCATTGGCAAAATGCAAATACTCATGTGTTTAACTATCGCGTGTGTAATGTTTAACATTGCTGACTTATGTTTTGTTTATTTGGTTTTACAAATCAGGATGAACAAGCAATGTACCTTTGTACCCTTGGCACTGATAGGTTCATGGTCTCCTTAGTATATTGCAAGAAACAAAGCAGCGGATCTGATCAAGAAAATACTCCAGAATGGGAGGTTGTCCGTGCTCAGAAATCTGGTTGTGATTCTGAATACTGATGATGAATTCTTTAATTCCGGATATCCCAAACAAGCTCACCAGGGAATAACACATTCTGCTTGGAAAATGGCTGGAATGCTTGCTGGCATGGACATATCTGAACTGGGTTTTGATCCTCACTAGAGGGATGTACATGCAACCCCAGGACCCAGAATGCTCAGAATTTTGTTAGTCTCAACAAGAATAGAGCCATGTTTTTAGCAAGTAGGTTAGGTTCCTTCAAAAGGAGGAAAGAAGGTAACCTTTGTTGTAATTTATTGAACCATTCTCAATTCTAGTGATAATCTGCATGATTTTCTTTGTGTTTACTTCTGCTGTCCATTGTTTAAAGATCCAGATTTCAATGACATTGATATTTGTTTGCTTCCCTTAAAGTATGCGGAACTAATTAATCTCATTCATGGAGACAAGGCAGCAATCAAAGCAGTAAGTGCATCATGTTTATATTTCCCAGCTTTTTTATCCTCTTCCCTGTACTCAATGAATCATTTCATTTCTTATGAGAATTCTTGGTTTATTTCATCCAAGTTTGCTAGACAGGGAAGAAGAGTTCAGTGTCTTATCAAATGCCTCTTGATGCCCCACAAGAAGCAAAGCTGGAAGAGTGAGACATGGGAAGGTATCAAGTACCCTTTTTCTGCTCACATGAATTTTTATCACTATTTGATATTGACAAATGAAACACAGAATAAGTGCTCAACTTGTCAACTTGTCACCAACACCCTTGGGTTATATTGGTACTTAGGTCCTCACTAAAAGCTTCACTTTATTAAGGTCGTGAATGAGAGCTTTTTTTTTTAGTGCATGAACAATGGTAGTGAATGAAATTTTTTTATCCATTGTATACATACCCAATCTCTCACTATCTCATGATGAGGAGTGTGCACATTCTTCACTTTGATTTTGTAGTTAGCCACTTGGCTAGCCGTTCTTTTTTTTTTTTTTTGTATAAACAAAAAAAAAAAAAGACTTGTCAACTTGTCTTGATACTCTTCAATTGCAGGTGATACTTGTGTTTCGCCATCAGCATGCCTCGGGATTCGCAATGCAGCTGTGGATACGTGGACCAATGGGAACCTGGGAACCGACGGCTTATGTGTACTGGGGACTGGGCCCCACGCTTTTTCTAACATGTCTCAATTATTAGCGATGGCTGCGATGCTACAACATTCATCCATCCTCTATCAATCACCTCATTCTGTCAGTCTTCTCATCTGGTTCCATCTATACTCTCTCGTGGTCGGACGGGAAACGATGGCTGGGGATCGGGTAATTGGGGTGGCGGTGGACTTCTCGCCGTGCAGCAAGGCGGCGCTCCGATGGGCCATCGAGCACGTCGTCCGGGCTGGCGACCACATCATCCTAGTCTACGTCCAGAAGGACGTTCAGTATGATGTGGGCGAGGTCCAGCTCTGGGAGGCCACCGGCTCCCGTACGTTTTCCTCTTCTCCTCCTGCCCTTCTTTTAAGAAAAAAGAAAAACTTTTTCTTTTGATACTTGGTTTTCTGAGCATCATGCTGATAGATCTGAAGCTTATATATATATATATATATATATATATATATATATATATATATATTCCTTTTTCTTTTCCTTGTTTGATTTTCTGTTTGAGTAACTTTTACATTGGCTAGTATATCTGGATTTTTTTTATATAAATTTAATCAATCCATTAACAATAATCTAGTGACTCTAATTATATAGGAGAAAAATTTACTATTTATTGCTGTTTTCTCTTCTCCCTCTGTATTGAATCTCATGGTACTTTTTTTAAGGTTTTGCTTAAGAAGGGTAGAGATTAAAGATCCTTTTTTTTATATAATTTTTTTCTCTTTTATAATTATTTAGTTTCTTGCAATTTTTACTCTGTTTATTTTGAAAATTGTGGTACTAGACTCAAGGTTTTGTTTGGGTACTGTCCGAACTTCCATCCTTATGGTCAATGAATAGGAGATGGAGTCGGGTTGTGTTTGGTTGGGAGTTATCCCCACTTGGAATTAGGAATAAGTTTTGAAAAAATTTAAAATTTTTGGAGGAAAATTTTAAAGTAAAGTTATTAATGATATGATAGTGATGTGTTGAGTATATATTGGTGGGTTATATTTTTAAATCTTAATTAATGATTTTGGCGGGAAAAACTTTTTCATTAGAAACTGTGTTGGACTTATCTCTTGGGGATAACTCCCGACCAAACAAGGCTGCCCTTGGAAGAAAATAGAATAACATGCAAGTTGAAAAAAATAATATTTTTTTCTTGTCTTTGAATAAGTGAAGGAAAGGAAATGTATCCATAGACTTTTCTTTCTTTTATTTTCATTATCTGACTTTTGTTTTTGTTTTTCTTCTATTTTCTCTCCATCCTACATGACTATAGCCAAATGAAGAGAATCCATGAAGAGATAAGAGATTATATTTGAGAAGAGATATATGAAAAGATTGGATATGGGAAATGAGACTTGTATTTGATGATTTATTTTAGGGCTAAAAATAGGCCGAAAATTGAAACACATCACCAAAACACTATTTCCATGTGTGAATGTAGAAGGTTGCTTTTAGTTTTTATGAGATTAGTCTGTGAAAATAAGGGTAAGATTTATCTTCATACCTTCTTACATAGCATTTCTTCAGCAAATTTGCCCTTGGCTGTATACTAGATACCATCAGTTAGAGGTGTTGGTGCTAGACTTTATGTGAAATTTGTTGGGAAGAAGGTTTGCAAGCTTTCTCTGTCCATCAAAATAATCTATTCCTTTAAAGAGTTTGAGGTTAGTTTTGTTTTCTGGTTTTTCTTTGCAGCTCTTATTCCTCTATCTGAGCTCTCAGACCCGGGCATTATAAAGAAGTATGGAGTGAAACCTGATTCTGAGACATTAGATATAATCACTACTGCAGCCAGGCAGAAGGAGGTCTGACTTTGATCTCTTACAAAGTTACAATAATATATGGCAGTTGCTTAGAATCCCAAAACTAGCTTATCATCTAATGGTTGTTCTTGCAGATTGTTGTTGTCATGAAGATCTTCTGGGGAGACCCGCGTGAGAAGATAATTGAAGCCATTGATAACATTCCTTTGAGCTCTCTTGTCATTGGCAGCAGAGGGCTTGGCAAGATCAAGAGGTTGTCACCAATCACTGTTTTACCTTGATTCTATGCATTGAACTCTTGGTTATGAAAATTCCATCGTGGATGTTTTGCATAACTAATTTGCATAAATATCCCATAGAGTTTATCAGAATTATAGTTCAAGGTGTATGTGCTATATTCATTAACTAGAACATAGGTGTTAGCCAAAGGTCTTTTGGTCGAGCGGCAAAGTCCTCCGCTCACGAGTACTAGAACTCAAGTTCGAATCTCCTCTGAGACGGGGTGAATGCGTATGGTGTGGGTCGCCCAGTGGGTGTGGCCCACGCACACATGGCTAACGCCGTGTGGGATTTGGTAGTCACGGGCGGTAACCTGAGCCCGCTTGACTCGCGGTCACTCAGTGTATCCCGAGGCTCAAGCCGCCCAACTGGAACCTGTGATAGTCCTTATCCGTGCGCATGTCCTATCTGTATAATGGGGTTTATCCCCTTATTTAAAAAAAAAAAAGAACATAGGTGTTACATTTATATACAAGGGTAGTGCAACAATAAACTCTAGAAGAATATTCATGTAAGTCAGCTATATTACATTATTAGACGCGCGTGTGCGGTCGCACACACACATTTGGTTGATTGAGTTGTATCAACTAGTTCCTGTTAGAGTAGTATGATATCTAATAATGCAGGCATAATTCCATCTCATACTTTCTTTATATTTAGTTTAGTATAGAAGGGTAATTATTTCTTTTGAGCTTTTGTTGGGCTCATGTTCTCTTTTAAAAAATGTGGAAGTCATCATTGCATTTTCGAAGATTGCTGTGTTTTTTTTATATTATTGTTATGTTTGGTTTGCATATCTAACACTCTCCATCTGGTTAATTAATATCATAAGTCTGACTATGAGATTGAGTATTTTTTGGCTAAAAGTCCAAGCTGGTTGCTTTCTTTGCTGCAATATTCAGCTTCCAGGGATTGGAACTTTTTTCAGTTTGCCACATCTTAAATTAGATTTACTACAATGTTTGTGTTGAATCAAGTAATCCATTATTCCTCCATTTCTTCTGCTCTGTAGGGTTCTGTTGGGCAGTGTCAGCAACTACGTGGTGAACCATGCTTCATGCCCTGTGACTGTTGTTAAGAGCACTGACCATGATGTGTAGGGTCCCCTCTACCATTCTTGAGGACACTGTTGCATTTGCAAGGGAGAAGCTCATGCATGTTTTGTTATAGCATGTGATCAGACTTCTCAATTTACCTGAATAAAAGAGCTCCCTGTGCTGCTTGTGTTTGTGGGGCATGTGATGTATATGTGAGCTTATGTTGTAGTTTATTTTACTGTGTATACCGGTGAGTAAATTATTAATTTATTTATGTTTTTTTTTTCTTTTTTTAAGAAATGTGGACAAGTCATTCTATATTTGTTGAGCATGCTTTTATCATTGGGGTAATATCTTGGGTGGGTTATGAACCATACATTTGTTTCATTTTGAGCATTGAACTTCAATTTATATTATTTTGGTTACTAAACTTTGATTTTATTTTACTAGGAGGGTATTGAGAGGATTTTGGTGTTATTTCTCACGAGATTTGCCCACGTGACTAGATTACCATCATGTCAGTACGCCACATGGATTGTCATGTCAACATGCCATGTGTCCACGTGGACAAAATTAGTGTTTGATATGTCCACGTGGCCAACTTACTACCACATCATACGTCATGTGGATTGCCATGTCAGCATGCCATGTGTCCAAGTGGACAAAATTAGAGTCTGGTAGTCCACATGGCGGTAAATTGGCCACGTGGACAAGTTCGGTGAGAAATAACACCAGAATCCTCCCAATACCCCCCGATGAAGTGAAATTGAAGTAATCAAAATAATATAAATTGAAGTTCAGTGCTCAAAATGAAGCAAAAGTATAGTACAGTGTAGAACATTTCCCCCTCTATCATTTGACGTCTTGTTAGGGAATGTGTTAAGCTTTTTTGTGAAGTTTATTTTTAAATTATGTGATTCAAAAAATCTTTATCCCAAATGCGATTCTAATCTCACTGTTATAATAAATGATGCTTATTTTATTTTATTTTTTGTATTTTGCTGGAAACTTTTTTTTGGTTGATCTTGTAGATTTCAAATTAAAACACCTACCTTATCTTTGAAACCAATCATTTGTCTTTAAAAATTCTATATTTATATGTTAGTAAATATCACACAATATATGTTACAATGTTAGATATTGGAAACAATTTAATAAATATCCAAATATGTAATTCTAAAAGTGGTAAACTATTGTTTGAAAAATAAGTGGTAAACTATAAAAGACTTACTAATGGTAATGGGTTCGAGTTCGGATTCGGATTCGGATTCGGGTTCAGGTTCGTTTTCGGATTCGGATTTTTGGAACTCCGAATCTAATATAAAACCAAACGATGTTCAAGTAGAAGCATCGAGGTTCTTCCCCTTCGGTTCGGCCTTTTTCTGTTCTCTATCTCGATACTCTCTATTTTTCCTTGATCACCAGACTCCATGGCTTCGAACTCCGAGAGAGATCGCTCCTTAGTACTATGCTCTCCCTTTTCCTTGATTTTTTTCTTCAGTAATGCTTGTTTCTACGCTCGTTTAGTGTGATTTTGCATTATTTGGGGCTTTGCATGCTTTTCTGACATTAAACTTTGATTTTAATGGATTTTGGTGATTGTTGTAGGAATTTCGTGGTTTTCTAAACGAGCTACACGATTCAGATTACTTGTCAAAGGGGAAATCCCAAAAATCAAGAGGCCAAGCTCAGGATGGCAATAAATCGGTAACTATCTTGCTAACATATCACTTCTGTCTGTAATTTTTCAAGTCTTGCAAATAAGTTTTTCAATGCCGAAAATGATCATTCACAAAGGATGTTTAGTTCTGGATTCTAAGTTTGTGCTGCTTGTCTTCGTACCTTGAGATTCAGAGGTTCACAGAGATACCAATTAATCTTGAAAATCATAGTAAGTGTAAAATGAACGACTTTCAAAGCTTAATTCAATTAATTTTAACTTTTAAAAAAACACTTCATGTGAATTCCACATTAGCATAGACTATGGTGATGACAAAGTTATTAGTTCTCAGTTTTGTACATATATGTGCTATTAGAGTATATGTGCTACTATTTTTATGGCTCTTAAGTCTTATCTGATGTCTTGAATTAAAGCACATTGTCCAGCTCCATGTAAAATAAAGTAGCCATATAGTGAGATTTGTTTTCTGTTTTAATACATTTTTGTTTATCTTCTATGTTGTAGAAATCATCAAGGAACACTGGAGTGGCTGATGAGAATAAAGGACCTCCAAGAAAAGTTGCAGCTGTTGACGCTAATAGAAAAACTAATACAGTTTCAGCAGCTCCCAATGAAGACTTTGATAAAAGACATAGTTATTTGAAATATCCTGATGCTTCGGGCAGTTTATCCAGCAGCTTTCTTTATGATGATAAGCCACCAGATGCAGCTTCGGAAAAGGAGCTGGTAGGAAATAGAATCCTCTCTGTCCTCTTCCGTTTTTTTTTTTTTTGTTTGTGTGTGTGTGTGTGTGTGTGTGTTTTAACTTTTGAAAATTAAATTTCTGTATTTTTTTTTTTTTTGGTTCACAGGGTAATGAGTATTTTAAGCAGAAAAAATTTAATGAAGCAATTGACTGCTATTCAAGAAGCATTGCTTTTTCTCCCACATCAGTTGCTTTTGCAAATAGAGCTATGGCATATCTCAAAGTCAAAAGGCAAGTTTATTGTCTTAACTTGAATGACTAATAATTTGTGTTCTTCAAAGTTAGCAATATTGCATATAACATCAAATAATAATCTATGAAACCTCTCGTTATATTACTTGATGATTGCTGTTTTAATGATTTCTTTAGATATGAAGATGCTGAGAATGATTGTACAGAGGCCTTAAATTTAGATGACCGTTATGTTAAAGCATATTCCCGCCGAGCTACAGCTAGGAGAGAACTTGGAAAACTCAAATCTTCCATGCAGGGTAGGATTCAACTATTTTCATTCTCATCCTTTGTTATCCAGAATTTGTTCATTGCCTAGCTATATTCTAAGTATGACTCTATCTATTGTTTCAAGATTCTGAGTTTGCCATGAGGCTTGAGCCTAATAATCAAGAGCTTCGAAAGCAGTATATGGAGACAAAATCTATGTGTGAAAAGGTGAGCATTCTTGTCCAAATAAGTTTGTTGTTTCTACAGCTTTTTATTTTATTTTATTGTTATTATTCTTTCCCTCTCTAGCCAGTTATTTGCTAAGGCTTTTCAAGAGGTTGCCACTTGTAGTGGTCAATAGGATAGGATGCCATTACTCAATCAAATGCCATACTCACTGTATCTGAAGATTTCTTAGCAAGCTATTATTGTGATGACACACTTTCATTTATATGGCTTCGTGATCCAGGAAATTGCTAAAAAAACTTCCGGAGCATCAAAAAGATCTGTTGCAGGAATTCAGATAGCAGGCAAACAAGATTTGGAAACAAAAGATACTCATGTTTCGTCTGTTTCATCTAATAATCAACAGAAGACAACAGCTGCGATTCAAAATAGCATTATGGTATTGATGAATTTTTCTGACAACACTAACTTTTACTTGCTTGAGTTTATGATGGTTGTTTCTTTGTGTATTACTGAAAAAAAAACAAACTCCTATATGCTTGTTTCGCTTTTATCCAACTTACTCTCGTTAGGAAAACAGTGTGGTAGTTTGTAACGTGCTTTGCCTTCCTTTGAATCTGAGAGCTAGCAAAGTATATGCCATTGTTTATTTTGCTGTGACCTCTTCAAATCATCATGGAATCTCTAATTTTTTGCTTTATTAGTATGGATATTTCAATTTGGTAACAGGAAGATTATTGACTCTTTTTCTTTCTGTTCTTTTGCTTATCATTATTGTTACACCTTTTAATTATTACTATGGTGCAGGATAATAATGGAAAGATGAGCCACCCTTCAGTTTCTATCAAGGAAATAAGTACCGTACGGTTAGTGAATGAATCACATGGAGGTGCAGTTCCTAATTATGATGGTGATGGTACCTTGGTAAAATACAAATACTTTTGTAGTCTTGCAAGTTCTTAATGCGTTCTGTCTGCAAGATGGCATGTTATATTAAGATAGTTAAATTAGCGACCTCCAGTAATTAAGAAGGTGGTCTACTATTGTTTACGAAAATGAGTTCCATTTTGTCCAGCTTTTCTGATTCTTCTGCAACGCTTTGATTTGAATTAATGAACAGAAAAATGGCACTGCAAACCACAAGCAGGAGAAGGAAACATCAGTGCAGGATCTTGCATCCCGTGCTGCTTCTCGGATAAAGAGCTCTGCTTCCAAAAATATCACTGCACCTAAATCTGCTTACCAGTTTGAGGTTTCTTGGAGAGCACTCTCTGACAACCCTTCTCTGCAAGTTCAATTATTGAAGGTTTCTTATGATCACTAAGTTCTAATATGGAACTCTTATCTTGTGTAAAAATTGGCATATTCTTTACTGATTTGCTCCATTTTTCTTTCAGACAATACAACCTGCTACATTGCCTCAGATATTTAAAAATGCCCTATCTGCTCCTATGTTGATTGACATCGTCAAGTGCACTGCCACAATTTTCAAGTAATTCTTCTTAATCTTGATTACCATTTTTTGTATGAGTTCTGATGTTCTTTTTGGGTGATCATGATTTCCATAACCAACTGTTCCCAATCCTTACCAGGGAGGACACTGAATTAGCTGTCAACATTTTGGAAAATTTGGCTAGAGTTGCACGATTTGACATGATTGTCATGTGCCTATCAGCTGTGGATCATTCAGGTTAGTACATGAACAATCCTATTGCCATCTTATTGTTCACTTTTACCTACTATCATTGAAGATTGATATTAATATGCCAAATATCTCAATTTCTCATCCCTTTCACATCATCACTCAATCATTCTAAAACTCAGAAATGAGAACTTATGTGTTTCTTTGTTAACCAAATAATTGAATGCTTACATGACCAGTAAAAGGTAAGAGTAAGGGTAGAGGTAGACCTAGGATTATGTGGAGAGAGGTAGCGTCTAAGGACCTACATGTATTAGATATTGAGCAAGATCTTGTCTTTGACAGAGCAACATAGAGACAAAGAATTCATTTTGCCGACCCCATTTAGTATGGGATTATGGCTTAGCTGTTGTTGTTGTTGTTGTTACATTACCAATGAATTTTTCTTACACTGCATCATACTTCACCCTAATTTTTTTCCCTTTGCCATTTTTAACCAATGGTGTAAATTTTCTCCGTAAATACCTTAACATCCTGCACAAAAATTTAACTTATTCAACCTCATAAATACAATTGTAAACCAAATACTGAATTTATTTGTAAACGAAATATGTTTTCAGAAAAAATGTTGACGATTATCTGAAATAACCGATAAGCCAATTGTTCTTACTGAATTAGTTGCTGTTTTTCTTACAGTGCTGAACCAGATCTGGAATGAGGTTTTCCACAACAAGGATGTCCAAATAGAGCACTTGGAGGCATTGAACAAGCTAAGACCAAAGTATTGCTCTGGAGTATGGCAGACATATTCACAAGACTCCATCCTGGCCTAAGGAAATGTGGAAATGTGAATCTATGTTCTTCTTGTAACTATTGTTCATGTATTTTGTAGACTAAATTATTTTTATTAGCTTAAAATTTTCTTACTTTATTGTCACTGAAACTGCTTTAAAAGGCACTTCATATGTGAGAGAGATTGCTCTGATAATTTTTATTTTTATTTTTATTTTTTTTATGTTTGTAATATATATGCTTTACTAAAGAAATTGTTTATTAGTTCTTATTTTTCCAAAAATTATTTGTGGTGTTTGTGATATCATATAAGTTTTTACTTTTTGTTCTCTTTGAAAGCTAAAGATTTTTCTTTTTGGGTAAATTTCTTATTAGTCCTTGATATTATTTGACATTATTTTTCATTTAAAACACACACCCAAAATACTATTACACTACACTCCCACCAACCCCAAGGATCTATAGGTGATCCTTGGGGTAATTTGGGCACGGGATGAATAATTAATTATTATTTGTTTTAAAAAAAAATATTTATTACAATGTTTGTGATAGTATATTGTGGGTGTGTGCTACAATACCATGAAGGCACCGATGCTTTACAAAACCTAGCACCCAAAATTATATAACCCAACGTCTAACTCTTACCTTGGGGCACTTTGTGGAATGATGGTAGCATACAATTCATCTACATTGTGGTACATTTTGGTTAATGAGAAATTATTATCCTGGTATGAAAAAAATGAAAAATAAAGGGAAATGCGGGGAAAAAAGGGTAAATTGCACAAAAATCCCTATATTTTAAGATCCAAACATTTTAGTGCGTCATATTTATTTAGTTTATCAAGTAAAAATAATTTTAAAATTTGGGGATGAATGTCAGTATTGTAATTTCAGCGAACTTTAGGGGGTGGTGTGTAAATGGTGTAGATACAATATATGACCAGGGATACATCGAGAGACATCGAGAGGGAGAGAGAAGCCGCCGTGATCCTGTGTTCCAAATCCAAGGTCTGATCTTTGTTCTCTATTTTCCTCTCTAATTGTTATTAGTTTTGATTTATTCTGTGTGCTCGATCGAAGCTATAGATGTTTGCGAGTTCTCCATTTCATAATTTAATCTCGATCCCCATTATGTTCTTAGGGTTACGATTGGTTTCATAGGTTGTAGATCCGAATGAGTTTTATTGTTTTCCCTGTTTTTTTAGAAGATATATTTACGATTAGTTTGATTTGGTTTGGTGAATTTAATTACTAGTGCTGCCAATTTGCTGATTCAATCTCCCTTATTCTTTGTCTATTGAAAAACATGACAAATCTTGTTAAATTGAGAGGTTTCTTTTGTTATGATGCTCATGTTGAACTTTCTCTTTTGTGTGAGGCATTTGGTTATGTTGTTAGGCATGTCCTTTTTCTTGTTTCACGCAAGAGTATTGCAACCTTTTGCATTTTAGTGCTCACACTGATTTTCTTCTAAAGTTTTCTCTCTCTCTGATTGTTCTGTTTAAAATTGAATAAGTGTAAGAGAGCTTCTCAAAGAAACACCAGTTATTTCTTTGAGTGGGATGTTGATGTCATTCTTTTGTATCTATGCAGCGCGCCAAAAAATTCATAGTCTATTCTTATGTTTGGGTTTGTAGACTATACGAGCATGGCGCTCCATTGATTTTTTCCATATCAAATATGTCATTTTTTGTATGTTTTTGACTTGACCTGTGGAAATAACAACTTATTCTATCCCTCTATTAATTATGGATGATATACGTGAACTAGAGTAAAAGAGCTTTTCGTAGAAGCATTGGTTATTTCTTTAAGTGGGATGTTGATGTCATTCAGGTTGTAGTTATGCAGAGCACCAAAAAATTCATAGTCTATTCTTATGTTTGGGTTTATAGACTATACGAGCATGGTGCTACATTGATCATTTCCACATCAAATATGTCAATTCTTTTGGTTTTTTGACTTGACCTGTGGAAATGATATCTTATTCTATTCCTCTATTATTTGTGGATGATATACATGAACTACTGTAAAAGAGCTTCTCATAGATTCATTGGTTATTTCTTTAAGTGGGATGTTGATGTCATTCAGGTTGTAGCTATGCAGAGCACCAAAAAATTCATAGTCTATTCTTATGTTTGGGTTTTTAGACTATACGAGCATGGTGCTACATTGATTATTTCCACATCAAATATGTCAATTTTTTGGTTTTTTGACTTGACCTCTGGAAATGACATCTTATTATGTTCCTCTATTATTTGTGGATGGTATACATGGAACTAGGTTGAAAGTTGGATATTAGTGCACCCGTAAGGTTGCACGTTTACAATCCAGCATTTCAGGCTTAAAACGGAAGGAACAATCTCACATCATATAGGGCTATGGATGCCATTTTACTTCCCTGCTCACCTTATGTCAGTGGAGTCTTCTGCACTGGTTGTTGCATGAAGAGCCATATTTTCTTTGTTTCATTGCAATGCCCATTTTGAACTTCTTTTAATGATTGAGGAATCATCAACTCAGAGAGCCACTCGGTTCTCTTGTTGATGTCATCATTTCCTTCTCCCAGTTTGTTCAGGGGGTATGGTTCTTATATATTTATATATACTATCCACATACCTCATGTTTGGTGGAGCCTTGTGCACTTGGTTGCTCCATGATACATACAAGCATGTTTATATAAAACAAGATGTTATTAGGTTCTAAGCAAATTGATTGGTTGTTCAATCTATAAAAATTTTTGTAGATAGGTACCTTCTGCAAGTCATGAGAAGTTAATCCAATATGTTTTATTATTAATTTTCTTGGAGAAACTGTTTGAATACAGTTTTAGGACTATCCCGTTCTCTCTTATTTAAGTAAGTGTTTGCAGTCTTCTTTCTTATATTTAAGCCTTTTTTTGGGGGGTTGTATGTAATATGTGTTAGAATCCTTCAATAAATACATTTTAATCCTTGTAGTAGCTAGATGTGGGTGCATTAGTAGTCCTACTTATTAATATAGCTGCCATTTGCACTCTTCACTTTATTTTCTTTTTATTCCATTTTAATCACTATGGAATAATCAGCTATTAATAGTGAAAGGATTTGTAGGTTTTCCCGTCAATGACTGGAATTTTGATACATAATTAGCAGGTTCATTTGATTTAGGTTAAGCAAAGGGACTCAATGGCAAAGCACGTCGTCTTGAAGGGACCAAGCGTGATCAAGGAGATCTGCATCGGCCTCACTCTCGGCCTGTTTGCCGGTGGTCTTTGGAAGATGCATCACTGGAATGAACAAAGGAAGACCCGGGCCTTCTATGATATGCTGGAGAAGGGCCAGATCAGTGTAATCGCCGCCGATGAGTAAAATTCCTCATTCCCTTCCCATGAAAGGAGCATTGTTTTCTAAAGATGGGTCGACGAAGAACCTATTTGATTCTGGTTGGAATAAATATAGTTAGTGTGAACTTTGTATAAAGAGCCTTACTACTCTCTTTGTTGCACTGTGGAGTCCATGATGAACTTCTCTTGTTGATTTTGAGGAATTTTCTATTCAAAAGTGTTATTTGCTTTTCTTATAATGTTTTAAATTTGCCCCTTTTTTCCCTCATTTTGACTTATAATAAATAAATAAATATTTATATATATAATTATGATTTTTATTTGGGTATATGTGCAAAATTCTCTACAAAATTTCAGGGGTTATTTTGAAAAAAATAACAATATTTAAATAGAAACAAACCGCAATTCGAACTGATCACCGGAACAAATGCTTCTCATCTCGCCTTCCCTCCAAATCCACGGCGCGAAGCCAATCCCAAGCTCTCCTACCCCTCAACAATGGCGGCTCTCCAAGCCCCACCCAGCCATCTCTCTTCTCCACCTCTCCAAAACCCATAAAGAGCTCTCCCAGATCCACTCCCTCCTCGTCCGAACCCAGTTGATCCAAGATCACCGCGCCTTCGCCCGCCTCTTCCTCGCCTTCGCCTCCCTCTCCGACCCCGATTCCCTCAGGTATGCTCATCAGCTCTTCCATAGCTCCCATTGCCCTAGAACTCCCTTCTTCTATAACTCAATGATCAAGGCCTACTCTCTCAATGGCGATCCAAAAACCGCTCTTTTACTGTTTTGTGAAATGCTGCTCCTTGGCGCTGTGGAACCAGATCTTTATACTTATACTTTTGTCTGCAATGCTTGCTCCAAATCAATGTTGGTTTTTGAAGGCAAGCAAGTTCATGCTCGTCTGGTGAAGAGCCCCACTGGTGTTAGTCCTGAGTCCTGGAACTCGTTGATGGATTTCTATTTAAAGATCGGCGAGGATGTGCGGAGAGTGAGGAGGATTTTTGATGGGATGAAGGATCCATGCGTTGTTGCTTGGAATTGTTTGCTTGATGGCTATGTGAAGTTGGGAGGAATTGAGGATGCACGGAAGCTTTTTGATGAAATGCCTGAAAGAGATACAGTTTCATGGACCACAATGCTTGTAGGTTATGTGAATGAGGGGATGTTAGATGAAGCATGCCGCCTGTTTGATGAAATGCCAGAAAAGAACATGGTTTCTTGGAGTGTGATGATTAAGGGGTTTTCGAGATTGGGGCGGTACAAGGAGGCATTGGATCTTTTCAAAGAGATGCAGGTTTTGGATATTGAGATCGATAAGATGACGTTGACGACCTTGCTCTCGGCTTGTGCTGGATTAGGTGCTCTTGATCAAGGTTGTTGGATACATGCCTTTATCGACAAACATGGAGTTGAAGTTGATGCCCACCTCTGCACAGCTCTTGTTGATATGTATGCGAAATGCGGGAGGATAGATTTAGCCTGCAAAGTCTTCCAGGGATTTGAGAACAAAAAGGTGTTCTTGTGGAATGCAATGCTTGGAGGATTTGCTATGCATTCTCTAGGACTTGAAGCTGTCAGATTATTCGTGAAGATGTTGGATTGTGGAATTAAGCCTAATGAAATCACCTTCATATGTGTTTTATCAGCTTGCAGCCATTCAGGGCTCGTTGAAGATGGGCTGTGTATATTCCACAGTATGGCCAAGGATTACAAAATTGAACCTCATGTACAACATTATGGATGCATGGTGGATCTTCTTGGGCGAGCAGGGTTGTTTGAAGAGGCGAAAAGGGTCATTGAGGCTATGCCTATGAAAGCCAACGGTAATGTGTGGAGAGCTCTGCTTGGAGCTTGCAGGATCCATGGACGTGTTGAACTAGGAGAGCAAGTTGGGAGGATGTTGTTAGAAATGGAACCAATGGATGATGGGAATTATGTGCTTTTATCTAATTTCTATGCTAGTGAGAATAGATGGGAAGATGTCGCGAGGTTGAGGAGGGTGATGAAGGAGAAGAGAGTTCGGAAAACACCAGGGTGGAGTTCCATAGAATTGGATGGAATTGTTCATATGTTTGCTGCCGGGGATTTTTCCCACCCTCAAAGCAGAGACATTTATCCTTTGTTAGATGAACTGACCCAGCAGTTTATTGTTGACAATGTTCAGTGATTTGTTGTATATAAAACCAAGGATTGGAATTGTCAGAAAATCAGATTTTTAAGAGGAAATTTAGATGGATAAGGAATGAAGGAAATGTTTCAAACATCTTTATTTGACTAGTCTGAAGATCAGTTTCTGATATTCCAGTAAAACTTGCAGAAATATTGGTGGGTGAATATTCTCAGTGAAAAGAGCACCAACGTCAGCAAAAACAAGCAAGACTTTTGACCACTATGAAAGCCAACAACCAGATGATGGAACCATCCATCACTACAATAAAGAGTATAAAGAAGAAGACACAAGTTGAGCAAATACTACTAAGAACATAACATGGATTGAGCCTTGAGCAACTAAATCTAATAGCTCAAAGATCTCAAATCAGCATTGGAACATCTTAGCTGATGCCTTGATAGGCTGCGCAGGGCAGGGGAGCTTCCATGGCTGCAACAGCGGGTCTGGTATTTCCAGTATATCCATCGGTGTGCCACTGAACTCCTCCACAAACTGAAGAACCGAGTTCAATGACCGAAGCCTCTCTGTCAACTCCATCACCTGAGTTCTCAAAACAGTGTTCTCCAAGTCCCTGCCACGGTATTGCTCTGTGAGCAAATTGACCTGCACCATTATCCGACTGTTCTCATTCTTCAACTCCGCAACTTGTTTTATCAGATCATCCAAATGCTGCTGCTTTCGCTTCCGAGACCTCCTTGCAGACTCCCTGTTTGATATCATCCTCTTTCTTTTCCTCTGATCCTCTTCCAAGCATGAAGATTGAGCTGCTTGCTTCTTTGCCATTCTCATAAAGGCTTTTCAAGGACTAGTTTTATGCAATGAATGAATGAATGAATGAATGAATGGAGAATGAATTTGTACTGAATGGTTAACAGGATGGATTTTGTTCATGAGAAGACATAAAACCAATAAAGGAACACCACTGAGAAGGACTGGAGAAAGCAAATGGAGCACAGGAGAGTAGTGTTATTCATATAAGATATAGTTTGGTTTTAAATGCAGTTTGGGAAGAGACCATTTGATATGATGACCAGTATCTGCAGATGATTGGGAAAATTGAGCAATTTGATTGATGGGGATAAATGGTCAGAAGAAAGACCTAAAAATCAGATCTTTGAACTGGTTTGTCTGAGAAAAACTGGAATTCTGACAGTGAAGGCCAAAAAGATTAGATTTTGAAACAAGAATTGCTTTAGATCCACCAAATTTGAGGAAAAAAGGCTGTCAGATATCAAAACCAAACACAAAAGTTGACTTTTAATCAAAGGTGAAAAAAAAAACCCAACAAAGATGATGAAAATAATACTTAGATGAAGGTAATGCCAGATGATCAGAAGACCAATAGAGGATGAATGGGAGCATTGGAATGGATGAAGAAGAGGGTGATTTTTATAGTGTGCAGAGATGGGGGGCATTTTGAGATAAGGGCAGGAGTATTTTGGGAAGGTTTTTAACTGTTCTTTCCGTTTGGATTGAATGGTTGATTGGCTGGGGAGATTTGGCAGCTGTCTGCTGTTAATTTTTTTCTTAAAATAGTTTCCTCTATTTAGAAGATAATTATTAATTTTCTTTTTCCAATAAAAAACTATTTTTTTTATATAAATTAAGAGTGCAAGCATGTATACTTGTAATACAAACTTTTGAGAATTATAACTTGTGATATCAGTAATTATATATACCTGATTATTTCTAAAAATATGAATTTTTTTCTAATAATAATATGATAAATATATAATTAATTAAACCTATTTAAATGCAAAATATATGATAATAATAAATTGGTTTACATAAAAAAAAAACACTTGTTTGTTTATATGAAAAATTTGCACTAGTTCTTAGTTAAAATATCATGTATGGATCCATTTAAATAAATATTTATAATATAATTATAAATAAATCTAATTATAATGGAAGTTTTAATTTATGTAATCTTAAATGTAGATTTTAGTCATTAATTATAATTATTTTGTATTAATAGTATTTTTAGCCAAACAATTATCAGATGTAATTTATAAAATCTCAGGGAGTTAAATTCAGTTAATGTAAATATAAAGGGGTTATGTGTAAATATGGCAACCACACTCAGCATTTCAACAAGAGCATTCTGGGAACAAGTTTTCCACTCCCACCGGGTATTTCGGGAATAAGTTTGCCGATCGATCTGGCGAGCAGTTAAAGCTGAGAAGCCCCGGAGCGAGAAGTAGAACAGCAAGAAGAGCATCAATGGCGACGGATAGCGCGCCTCCTCCGATGGATGAGAAGGTTCGGAGGACGAGGGAGCTCCTCGCGAGCTTCTACTCCCCTGATCCCTCCACGGCCTCCGCCGGGGCCCCTCCCTCCCCCTCCGCCGCTGGTCAGGCCGCTTCTCTCGACTCCATCAACTCTCCCTCCTTTGATCCCGATGTCTACATGAACCTCTTGGTATTCCTTCTCCTTCCGTTTAGATCTCTCCCCCTCTCTTTCCGTTTCAGAATCTATGTTTCTTGTGCTTTGATCCCATTTTTTTTATATATAATTTGATGTTTGTTATTGGTGCATTGGTTTTTTTTAGGGTTTTAGCGTCGGGTGTGTGTTTTTAGCTTCAGATTGAGTTGAAATTAGTGTCGTCTCAGCTAGATCTTGAATTGGTTCGGCTTTACTTTTCAAGAAAATGTAATTATATCGTTTATGGATCTGACCTAGGTGTTATTAATTGTTTTGTATTATCTGGGTTGATCAATTACCCAGTTTGTGTTCTGGGATCCATATTGAATAAAAATGATTTGGAACAAGTTTTGGATGAGTTTTGATCATTCTTTTGACTCAAAGAAGAAACAGCTTGTCCATCATTTTTTTAGGGTTTATTTGTGTATGTTTTCTGAAGTTTATTTCCCCATTTTAGAGCCATAATTCAATTAGTAAGACAAGAACTAATGGGTACTATATCGTATGTACCCAATCTAGATGTAATGTAAAATGGCATGTTGGTTTTCACAGATTCAAAAATCAAATCTGGAGGGGCTTCTTCAAAAGCATGTTGAGATGGCAGCTGAGATCAAGAATCTTGATACTGACTTGCAAATGCTAGTTTATGAAAATTATAACAAGTTCATCAGTGCCACTGATACTATTAAAAGGTTCTCTTTGATCTAACACCCTATCTTGGTTCCTGCTTCTATGTTATTAAGTTGATTTTCCACTCATGTATGCATTGCTCATGTTATTAAAGTTGTTTCAGAATTATTCAGATTTTGGGTGTATGATAATGTTTCGACCTTTTTGGCTGTTCTGAATGTTTTGTTTTCTTAATGTAATTGTTAAATTAACTATGATATGGTTCTATATTTAGAAAAGTAATAAATATTACCATAGCTGTTGGATGGTTAGACACCCCACCTGTGGAGGTAAAGAAGGGTGTGAGCTTTTTGTATGTTGTGCACTGCTAATTTGTTATCTTTTCTCCTTGACCAAAATATTTTTTTTTCTAGAAAAATAATATACTTATTTATCGAATTTCACTCTCTGATATCCTAACTGACGCATGGCACCATTGAATGATGTTTATATTCGGCATGCTCTTTTGGCATTGCATAGTTTGTGTTATTTGGCATGGAATTTGAATAAAAATTATTACCTAAGTGGTTGCTTGTCCATCAGGAAGACTGATGGTGCTTGGTTTCCTTTTTCTATACAGGATGAAAAATAATATAAGTGGAATGGAGACAAGCATGGAACAACTTCTGGGGAAGGTACATCTTTCATTCAGCTGTAAATTTCTTTTCTATGGATCCAGCTTATCTAAGCAAGTTCTTGCCCTTTTGCAGATTATGTCTGTCCAATCCAGGAGTGTTGGTGTAAATACATCTCTGTTTGAGAAAAGAGAACACATAGAAAAATTGCATCAAACTAGAAATTTATTGCGGAAGGTTCAGGTATAGTTTCTCCCAGTTTTTTATTAATATTTTCGTGAGCTTTCATTTTGAAAATTTCAATTTGTGAAAGCAATGTGAATTACTTTTACAAGCCTGCCTATGCTAGATCTATTATTGGAAATGCAGTTCATATATGATCTTCCCACCCGACTTGGAAAATGCATAAAATCAGAAGCATATGCAGATGCAGTGAGGTTTTTTACTGGTGCAAAACCAATTTTTGAGGTTGATTTGTCTCTTTGTACTTTCTTTATCTTTACCCATGAGCATGAGATTTGCTTGATCTCTTTTGAGCTTAAATTTTATTTTCAATTGGTGCTGCTTCTTGACCTTGTTAGGCATATGGTGAGTCATCTTTTCAAGATTGTAAAAAGGCATCTGAGGAGGCAATGGATGTGGTCATTCAAAATCTCCAGGTACTGTTTTTGTTTGCCTACTAGTAAATTATATTCTTAATCTAAACCATCCCAGTCTTTTCCTTGGATTTTAGGTGGTCCATAGTTCCTCTTGTGTATTAAATATTCTCGGTGCTACCTCACATCCTTGTTGGGCAACCTTATCAATTTATTTGACACTTTGTCACATACAAATTTCTCTTCTAATATTGTTTCTTTTTTCTTTTGCTATTCTGTCTTAACCTTGGCTTTTAATTTGTACTGCAATGCTACTAAAAGATTTTCTGTTGCATTGGAGGGGATACTCATTGCCTATTTGCTTTTGTTTCCTGTCCCTGTTCATCAAACGTTGTTGTGTGGAATCATTACCTGTATTAAGGGATTTTCTTTAAATTAGTAAATATGAATTGTGTTTTTCAGGCAAAACTTTATTCAGATTCTGAACCTATTGAAGCGAGAGCTGAGGCAGTTGTGCTTCTTAAACAGCTTAACTTTCCTGTTGGTATTTCACACTTTATCATTCTGTTACTTTTACGTGTTTATGCTACTTTATATGTGCTTTTGGTGATTGGGAAGTGTCAATGTTACCTACACTTAATCTGTGCTCAACCACTGAGGAACTAAAGTTTTAGTTATCTTGTCATTGCTTTATCTTGAAATGCTTGCCCCTGTGAAGTTTGTCTATTTTTGCTGCATAATACAAGTGCACACGACAGGTTGATGAAATTCTTGAGCAACCTTAGAAGTACCTTCTAGGTAGTATCTTCCTTTTTCCTGGATTGTTTAGAACATATTATATAAATAGTTTGATGTTATTCTATTTTAAGATTGAGCAACTTTTATGGGTGAACTTTTTTGCTTAATTGCTTAGATTTTTAATAACAGATTAAGAATAACAAAGCCTTTCAATGAGCTTTTGATCAAACTCAGATTATAGATTTAAATGTTGTGTAGCACATCTCATACTGAGGACTCTGCCTAGAGCATTTAAAATATTTTATTGTTTGTTTGACAGTCAGATCTCATCTTTAGAAAGTTCGGATCATATGAAACTCAAAGGAAAATTCCGGGAGATGTAGTGTGTTTATTTGATTTAATGTAATAAGTTGGAAACATCCATTTCAAATTCAAAAATACTCAAAGAGGTGTAAATATTGATATAAAAACTATAAGCACATAGAAACTGATAGAAAATCTTGTATGCTCTGAGAATTTGCAGTTCTGCATTGCATGTTGAGAGCACGTATAATATGTCATAGAAACTTTTTAAATATACCTTCAAAATTTAATTATTACATGATCATATGATAGGATATGGTTTGACTTCTTTTTGGTCTTGGTAGTCATTCTGGTAGCACTATCTTTTTAATTTGTTTAATTAAAAATCAAAATAGGGTATATCTTATTCGTGATGGTGCTTTTTATGAGTCTAAATTATTTATTGAAAGGTAGACAGCTTAAAGACAAAGCTACTTGAGAGGTTGGAGGAATTTCTATTGAGATTCCAGATGGAATCTGAAGGGGTGGAGGGAATAGAGGAAGACAGCAGTGAATCATCACATGCAATACCAAATAAACTGCCAACTGCGAGCAGTGACCAGGTAACATGCATTTGTGTTTGGAAAGCACTTGCATGGGTTTACATGCAATATGTGTATTATTGATGAGTTTGATTTGATCCATCCTGCTAACATTTCAATTATCTAACTTGATTTTATTTCCATAGGCTTCCATCAATGAGTTCTCTAAGATGGTTCATGCTTTTCTTATAATATTTCCGGATTCTGAGAAGCAGCTTATAGAACTTTCACAAGACTTGTTTACCAGGTGTTTTATCACACTTCGTTCTAAATGTTTGAAGTAGTAGCTGATGGAAATGCCTCATAATTTATGGAATCTTATAGTGGCTGCTCTATACTCAAACCATGACCCTTTTATTTTTTTGGTTCTGAAGGCGCTATGGAAGCATTCAAAAGCAAATAGAAAAGCGAATAGCTGCCACAGATTTATTGGCTATGCTGCGTAAGGATTTTGTCTCACAATTATGTTTCAAAAAATTATTATTTATATGTTTGTGCTTCAAATTTTGCTTCCTTTCCAAAAAAAAAAGAAAGGCTCTTCATCTGGAATTTTACTACAACTGAATTCTTTCAGAACTGTTGTCTATTCATATGGTCTGATCATTACACCTATTAACTATTGCAGGAGTTGTCTCAGCGGATGTGACTGTAGTGGATGAAGTTCTGCCTGAGGCTGCTCTTCCTGTTTTTTCTCTAGAGGTTTTTACTCTGGCCAACTTAATCAAAAGTATTTGATTGACTAACATGACATGTTATGCATTGAATTTATTGATGACTCCTTTCTCAAAATATTCTTCATTTAAAGGGCTTTAAAAAAAACTTGTCAACTTGAAATATCTGGTAAAAGGATTCTAAATCCTCTTACTATGCTCAACATCTCGGCAATCAGTATGATATGTATCTTTTTTATTTTGAGTTGTGACTGTTGTCTCAAGATTCTTCAGATCTGCATTCCAGATGATAAGTCATTGCCTTAATGTTTTTGTTTTTGTTATCTCTACTACACTGTTCTGGTATTTAACAAAGAATTTTTCCTCTTTCAGGCTGCCAGAGGAATTATCAGAAATTTTATCTCGTTTTCCTTCTCTCATCTTTTGCTTGAAGTCTCAGGTGGTCTTTCTGAATATTTTCTAGATATATGAAAAATCCTCATGGGAAAATAAATCCATGGTTGAGCATATTTCTCCATGCATCGTGAAGGATATGCTTAATCTTTAAACAGTTAAACTTTGAGCAAAATAATATTATCAAACAGTTCAGATTTACTAGACCATTACATTATTGTTTGGGCTTGAGTAACTTATACCTTTCCATCAAATTGCAGAATCGCTCACAAAAGCACAACCTTCACTGGAGGAAGGTTCAGAAGAATCTTCTTTGCAGATTGCCTTGGAAAGCAGCAAGAAGGCTGTGATTCAAGGCAGTATGGGTCTCTTATTGGTGAGACAATTGAATTGCACAATTATCGTACTCAATTATGTACACAGGTTGAAAGAATGGTTTTCTAGTTATTCCAATTTGCCTAGGTTTAATGAGCGATTGGAAGTTACCCTATTGTTGTGGGTTACAAATATTTCTAGGTAATTAGAAATGATGACATGTGCAAGATAAATTATTTTGTTTGAGCCAACTGCTAGCTACATTTTTGAGTTTGTGTAGTGATCATCTCTTATAAAATTCAAAATTTAACTTGTGGATCTTATTTAGTGTTTTCTTCTAAACAATTAAACTTCATGCATGAAAGGCATCAAAACTGAAAAGCCAACTTCAGATGCTCTTATGTTTTTTTATAACCTAATAGAAAGACCCTGAGTAAAGACAAGGAATCTGGCATTATCTTGACTAACTTGAAGAAAAGCATATGATATTAAGTGCCCACAGAATGTTTTGCCCTTTGAAAAGTTTATCAGTTAAAAACATGTGATGAAGCTGAAGTAGTTTATTATAAGTTCTCAACTGAGGTTAGTGCATTTTCTACCCTTTGTTAGGTATTAGCAGTATGGCAATATAACTCCCTGTTAATAATAAATGAGGGCGCTGCTATTGTTTATGTGAGGGTCTGATGCATGCATTTTGTACATGATTTCACAACCTTTTTAGTGAAAATAAAAATGATAAGGAAAGAACCTCATTTGCACTCCTCTTAGCCCACTGGCCCCACTGCCTTTTATTCTCTTAGTTTTGTTTTTCAAAGGTAGCATTGTTTTTTATTCTCTTGCCTTAATAATATATATATACTTCAATTGTTTGGTGAAGTCATTTCCTTCTGTTTGCCAAGGATTAATATTTGTCAGTGTTAAACTTTCACATTCTAATTTAAAATTATTCTTTATGGAATAAATTTTGCCCCTTTCTTTGTATGTTAATTTAATTTAATTAATTAATTAATTTATTTATTTTGATCTTCTACCACTAGGATTTCCGCCAGCTTATTGAGGATAATGTCAATTTGGTGAAGTTAAGAGACTTAATTATTGACTTGGTACAAGAAGGGTTCCAAGACTTTTTTCAGAAACTTGACCGGCATTTCCTTTTGCTTTGTGGAAGAGCTAATTCCAATAATCTAGATCCAACCATCATAGACTCAATTCAGGTAGACAAAGTACAAGCAGGAGTCATCCTCGTGCTGGCCCAACTTTCTGTGTTTATAGAGCAAAGTGCAGTTCCTAGAATTATGGAGGCAAGAAGTCTATATCCTTGTCTACTTTGTTAACTCTAGTTGTGTCCTCATTGAAAGTTTTTCTTCATCTCTGTTTTAACTCAGCTATTTCTATCTATCAGGAAATAGCTGCTTCTTTCTCTGGGGGAGGTCTTCGTGGCTATGAGAATGGACCAGCATTTGTGCCTGGAGAGATCTGTCGATTATTTCGCTCATCTGGTGAAAAGCTCCTGCATTATGTAAGAATTATTTATCTAGCTATCTATTATTTGTTGCTTGTTTATTGCAAATGGATGCATACCCCGCACAGTTTTTTAGACATGTGCAAAGATTCCTTTATTATATTGACGTTTTTTCTTGAATTAATTTCGAAGTTGTCTCAACAAGAAAAATATGTGGTATATTCTGGGACTTGTCAAAATAGATATCTCATATTCTTGCTTCTCATCTGTATTTTTTGGAAAGCCACCCTGTCGGTGGATAGAATCATTTAGATAATCAATAAGCTTACAATTTCTTCTCTTTTGTAGTATATAAATTTGAAAACTCAAAAAATTTCTGTCCTTCTGAAAAAGAGGTTCACAACACCAAACTGGATCAAGGTAAATGTGGATTCCTGACCATTCTTCTGCTGAAACAATGAATAATCATGTCAACAATCATTCAAATGCTTTATATGACTTTGTCTTCTGTTGTACTGGTTGGACATCCAACTGCAGCACAAGGAACCGAGGGAAGTCCATATGTTTGTTGATTTGCTCCTTCAAGAGGTGTGCTGCTTTTCTTCAACTTATTCGTCTTTTCTTGGTTAAATGTTATGCATTTGAAAGTTTGATATTGTTAAACATATAATCTGGTTTTGTGAGGTTAGACGTCCTTTGTTTTGGCAGACTGTACAGTATCGATATGATGTGATACACTTGTGCAAATGCTATGTTTATTCCAAGCAATGTGCTGGATCTAGCCTTTTCTTTTAAAGGTTATGTCTAAGAATTTTTATCTTGATTATAATTCTATATCTGACGAAATGTTCACACGAAATGTGAACATGAATCCGTTGATGATGCCTCGGGATGGACATGTCATCAAAGGATTCGTGTGAACATTTCGTCAGATATAGCATTGCTCTGATGAGCGACTGTTTGGAAAAAAATACGCCATAATTAATGAGATTGTTAGAAAATAAATTCTGAAAACTGTATCTTATGGACATTGCTAAAATGTTTCCATTAACTTATTTTTGTTGAAATTATATTTCTCTTTTGCCGAACTCCCTTGACTTGTAAGCCAACTATTGGTTTATAATTTCATGTTTTTGTTTCATTATCAGATAAAAGTTCTTTAAAAATTGTATTGATACTGATGATGCAGAGTCTTTTATTTTCTGGTAAATGATGCACAAATGGTACTCTAGTAAACATTAAGCATTGTTGAAATAGTAAAGTGATAGTACTTAGAGACGTGTCTAGAAGGTAAACAAGGTTTCTTATTAAGTATCTATCTTCAAGTTGGATATTTGTTAAGCTTGACTTAAGATGGTTTCATCAAACCAAAAACAGTTTTTGTTACTTGCTATAGTTAAGCATTTATTTGTTACTTTTAGCTATTTTATATGTGAATTAAAGTGTTTTTTGAGGTCCATTTATAATCTGCTAGTCAGTCAAATCTTACCTGACACTGTTGGGTCAGTAAGCGGGATCATGTGGATTTGGTTTTCTCAATTGGTACTTCCTTTTGATCATTGGTCTTTCTATTCACCTTTCTCCACAGTTGGAGGCCATTGGACTTGAAGTGAGACAAATATTACCTCATGGGCTTATCCGCAGGCACCGTCATTCTGACAGCACAGGAAGCACTAATTCTTCATGGAGTAATCCAATGCGCGAGGATAAAATAATCAGGTCAAATACACACAGAGCTAGAAGCCAGCTATTGGAAAGCCATCTTGCCAAGTTATTTGAGCAAAAAATGGAAATCTTTACAAAAGTTGAGTATACACAGGTATGGCTCTCCATGTTTGTTGAAGCTTATAGATGTGAAAATTCAATGCTTGATTCAATTTCCTTTTTATGATTCCATAGGTTTGATAGTTTCATTTCTTACCACGCCCTGGGAAAGAATTTCTGAAAGGTTAAAGGGCCATTAATTAATAAAAATTGTTTCATTTAGCTATGATGGCTTAACTGATTAATATGAAGGTTTGATTCACTATTCTTATAAACCACTCTGTGCTAACTATTTTGATTATTTTTCAGGAATCAGTTGTATCCACAATAGTAAAACTCTGTTTGAAAAGCTTGCAAGAATTTGTGCGACTACAGACATTTAATCGAAGTGGATACCAGCAGATTCAGCTGGATATTGAGTTTCTGAAGAACCCTTTAAAAGAGTTTGTTGATGATGATGCAGCCATCGACTTCCTACTAAAAGAGGTGAGATAGGTCAATCTTGTCAATATATATACACATTTCTTGCCTGAACCTGCTTTGTGCATGTAGAGTTGAACATTTTTCTTTTTTTAGACCACTAGGTAAATAAGTCTCATATTTCATCCAAAAAAAAAACCATATCTCAGTGTCATAATGTGGATTTTTGATCATTTCAAAAATAACATTGATTTAATGTCTTTGTTCCCCTACCTGTGTTGTTACTGCACTGTTCTCACTTCTGGACAACTGAGTAGGGCCTAGCATTAGTTTACATGAACAAGTATACATGTATCAGTGATAACTATAAAATAGGATCGTTAGAATGGCTTTTTTAAGGAAATTTTCTCATCCTATACTTGTCTTTATGCTCGTGCTTCATGCAAACTTGTCCCCCATCTATCGTTCAAGGTATACCAAAATTGAACAGCATTACCATGATATATACTGTTCAAAATTGTAGAATCAATAAACCACTATGCCTACTTGTAACTCCTTATGAAATGTTCTATGAATTGTTTATTTTTTATTTTATTCTATTTTGTTTTGTTTCTACTTGATATATTCACTGTTTCTAACATGCTTTGGTTACTGAAGGCAGTGATGACTTATTTATGTGTATATCACGTTTTACAATGGTCTGTTGATGGATTGAGAAGAGGCATATCTTTTTTTCAGATAAACAATGCTGCTCACGAACGGTGTCTGGATCCGATCCCTCTGGAGCCTCCGATAGTGGACAAACTTATACAGGCAAAATTAGCCAAGGGCAAGGATCAGAATCCAAGCTCCCAATGACATCAAATTTTGTATATTTGGTAAGGTGTGTCCACTTCTACAGATTCAAACTTTTCAAAGCACACTCTTTCCATGGTTTTATCCATCAGTTTTGAATAAACAATGAAAACATGTAATGAATGTTAACCATGAAATGGACCATAATCCATGGTTACTTTCACTTCACCTTATGCTCTCATGCATGTCACAACCTGTGTTCTCTGAAGTGAGTCATGGGTAATTTTTTTCTTTTTTTCCAGCGTGTCTTTTTAATTCATTAATTCTTTTTTTTTTGTGATATTTTCATTCTCAGAATTTTGAGAACAAGGTCATAGTAACTGCATGGATGGTTCGTACAGGGCCACAACTTGGAAGAGCCAGGCTAAACCCCACCGTATTGGAGAGAAAGATGAGTCAGATGTGTTTGTGATTATGAAATGTTTACTATGTATCAAAGTCTGAATAATGAGATTCTTTAATAGTGGCTTAATTTTCGATCATGTTTGTATCACTGCCCTGAAATTGTTTATCAGAGCTCAATATAATTTTGGACCATTCCTCTCTATTTGAAGACATGGGTAATAGATAACATCACACTTGTTTAAGACACAGCACACCATCATAAAAGTGTTTATTATAGTCTTTTCAAAACTAAGCCACTATTACACCAATGATCAACTACATATACGTTAGTATTGTACGATACCACTGCTGCCGAAAATAATATAAGCAATGAATTTAATCATTCCTCTTGTGAGGATTTACCACAACCAAGTAGAGTCACTGTATCCTCCGGTGCGGGTGCAGCAGCAGCAGCAGCAGCAGCTTCGGGAGCTTGGTCATTGCAGCCATTTGCAGCCACTTCAGGTCCTTGGATCAAGTCATTCATCTCACTGAAAGCCCTCTTTCTGGAGAACGAAGGCTCTGACATCTCTACGTCGTTAGTCTTTTCCCCATCTTTCTCTTTACCTTCTTTCTCAATCTCAGGTTGCGCTTGTGCTTCAAGAGCTGGAGGTGTTGGGAGCACCGGAGGTTCAGTCCCACTGAGCCGGCAGAAGACTCCTTCAACTGTTTCGTTTATCTCCTTCCCCAATCCATTGTTGTCAAGAATCAAATCCCACACTGCTTTTGATGCCTTCTCAAGTGCTGGAGCTCTGCAAATCTCACAAATTTTAGTTAAACTCGTTTGAGTTGGTCAATAAGTATGACAATTACAGCTTCCCTATAAGTATGAAGATATGTTGGTCATTTTTAATAAACAAGTACATTAATGGTAAGTTCTAACAGACAGACTACTTAAGATCAAGAAACAAGTACATGAATAATTTAGAGAAGAGAAACATAATGAACAACTACTTGAGATCATCATATCCTCTCTTATCATCCTAATCACAAGATGGGAACAACTCACTCAAGTTCTCGCCGGAGTGCATCAAACAACTCTCGTTTAGTCTGTTTCTCTGCCCCAGGAGTGTTAAGAACTTTACTTTGCTCTACCATTGCAATAGTGTTGTTCTTCAGCTCTTCCTGCAAGAAATCATCATAAGCTTTGATTACCAAATCTCTGCCACAGCCTATCTAAGCATTTCCTATAACTTTTAGAATGCTTCAAGGAAACAACTTGAAAAAATATAATGAAAACATTTGATTCCTATACTCTTTCAGCTCACTATCATTACTGGTGTTTAACGACAAATTATAAGAGATGCAATTTAAGCTCCCACTCTATATAAACCTCAAGCTTGACATCTCCCACTCTATATAAACCCCAACTAGTTATGATAACAAAACACAGCATGATCACAAGGAGGCATCAAGATAAGAGTAGAAACATGTCTCCTATAACATACAATATCCTGTTCTTCTCCTTCATTATCATCTCCTTGCTCAACCACACATCCAACGCAGCAGAGCAAGACTACTGCATACCAGACCTCAAGGCACCAGAAGGCCCTGCCGGCTACCCCTGCAAGAACGTCACCCAAGTCACCAGTGACGACTTCAACTTTCAGAAATTTCCCTAGGCCCCAACAAACTTTGCCTCCAATCAGCCTTTCATTGTCATATGGGTTCAAAGAGCAGTTCCTGCCATCAATGGTCTCCACCTTGGAATACTGTAGTTGACCATAGGAGCTGGTGGCGTTGTCCCATTGCACACTCATTCCCGGGGAAACGAGGTCATCTTCGTCATTCGGGGGAAAATCATTGCCGGCTTCATCTCGTCGGACAACAAGGCTTTCTATAAAACTTTGAATGAAGGCGACACATGGATCTTCCCTCAAGGTCTTTTGCACTTCCAGGTGAATGTTGGGAACATTACAGCAACGGTTTTCACCAGCTTCAGCAGTTCAAATCCAGGGATCAAGACAACCACAACTTCAATCGCTGGTAATGATTTGCCCACGGACATTGTCCAGAAGGTGATGTTTCTGGATAATCTTCAGGTGAGGAAGCTCAAGGCCAGGTTTGGAGGGACCAACTAATGAATCTCCTTGATCGGGGCTTTCAGGGATATATTATATATAGAGTACACACGTGTGAATGCTGTCATCCTCCTTGCCATGCATGCATGGGCGGTGTCATTGTTTTGTGTGCGTGTGAGATGAGAATAAGATGCACGATATGCTGTACGTGCATGGTGGAAATGTACTTAAAGACGTGCCTCCTAAAGTGATAATAAATCTAAATAAAGCATATCTTCAATATTTTAAAGTATTCAACATTCAATATTCTTTCAAGCTTGCAGTAAAACACCAGAAATGGAAAAATTGGCTACAAGACGGATGTACTTACATTGGCCTTGAGCTGATTAATTATCTTCAGTCTGATAGCATCAATAGTTCCATCATTCATCAGAGACTCAAGCACATCTTCAGGTGTTATCACAGAAGAACCCATTAATCACAAAACTAAACTTCAAACAATTGATCAAGGTGTTGCTTGATGGTTCATCTGCACAAGAGCACAAAAATTATCATCACAATGAAGTAATGAAATTCTCAATAATCTTTCAATCTTGTACTCAATTAGTCTTCATTCCACCAGACAAAAGCAATCACAAACTCCTTAAAATAAATAAATAAATAATCTCCCATTGAGCATGAGATAGATATTGAATTCAAATCCAGTTCTTCATACTCCTCACAAGTCTCACATATATGCTCATGCATTCAGTTCTTGTTCACCAATCAGAACTTTATTCAATTTCAAAACCACATGAATTATGGACTAATACCATAAATAAATTTAAGGAGGAAAAAAACAAATTTGAATCAAATTTAAAGATGCAAAGCATCAAAATAAAAAATAAAAACCAATAAACAAACAAGACAATCTCCAAACCCAAACGAACGGAAACGAAATCGCCAATGATCGTTCCAATTCCCCAAAAAAAAATCACAAAAGAGGATAATAATTAAGAAGAAAATCTACAAACCCTACCAATAGAAGAAGAAATCACCAACGAAATTCAACTCTCCAGCCCTACTACCACATCGATCCAATTCCCAAAAAATACTATAAAAACGAAAAAAAAAGAAGAATCAAAAGAGCAAATCAGGCGAAAGTGGAACGCACCTAAAGCGCGCAAGCGAAAAGAGATTGAAACCCCCTCTTGTAATGGACTTGAATTTCGACGGCGCTATCTTATCGGATCTATAAAACTCTGACCCGAATCCGACCCGTAGCCATCCGCATAGAGAGACCTTCGATAGCGTAAATTACGAGAATGCCACTATGTGCAACACTGCCCTTCAAAACCCTAGCGCCGATCGCTCATCGATCCCGACCAATGGCGGCGGCGAGCGGGTACCCGAAGCCGATGACGCCGCCGTACCCGGCGGTGTCGAAGGAGGTGGAGCTGAGGCGGGCGATGACGGCGGCGGCGAGGTCGGGCGCGTTCGAGCTCTCCGCCGGCGACGTCGTCTTCGAGGACGAGTCGATGGTGGTTGTGAACAAACCCTCGGGGATCTACTGCGAAACCCTTCTTAAAGCCCTCGCGTCTAAGCCTCCTCTTCCCGCCGGTAATGTAACCTTGCGGTTATTGGACCCGTCCTCTTTTAATAACAAGTTTCTCCAGGGTGTTTTTCGTAAAAAGTTGGATGTTTTTGCAAATTAATCCTCGGGACTAGAGCTATTTTCAGTATTTTGTGAATTTCTGTAGATATTGAATGCATATAGGTCCCCATAAAATCTCATAATTCCATATTTATACTTATAAAAGTCCAAACGCCCCTTATATACATACCCCTTGAAAACCTATTGTTGCATATGTAATTACAAAATTGGGAGTGGTGTATGTGCAATTATTTGTTTTATGATGGGGTATATATACTATCTAAATTTTTAGATTTTTCCAACAATAAATTTAATGGTATATAAAAGGTAAGAAGAAGAGCAGAGGTAGACTGAACTGTGTGGAGAGAGAGATAGTGTCTAAAATCCTATATATATTAGATATTGCGCCGAATCTTGTTTTTGCTATAGAGATACGGAGACAAAGAATTCATATAACCGACCCATTTAGTATAAGAATAAGGCTTGATTGTTGTTGTTGTGTATATATATATTATAAAGGTGATGATACTATGAGGCCGGCCGGACATCCGACTGCCTCATAGATATATGTATAATATATATTAGATAATTTATTTAAACTATAAATATATATCTACAATTATGTATATATTATCTATAATATTTATATATGTATTTGTAATTATTATATTATCTTCTTATCAGAATCTATATATTATCTATACATATATCTATAATAATTACAAATATATATAATATATTATAGATAATATATACATAATTGTAGATATATATTTATAGTTTATATAAATTATCTAATATATATTATAAATGATACTATAAGGCCGGCCAGATGCCAGCCCGGCTGGCCTCATAGTACCATCACCCTATATTATAAATGTGGATTAGACATGCATGCTTCGATCCCTGTATCACTTATTTTGTGATATTTTGTGAGGGAGTATGGTAGCCAATTTTTTTTCATGTTGCTTTGAGAAATGTAGCAATATCTTTATCTGATAAATTGTGTTTGGATAGAGAATTAGTGTGGTTTGTTCTTTATTTCAAGATTTAGAAGAGCTTTAATTAGCTCTTAATCCAGGAATAAGAAACCTGGCTTTGTTTTCTAAGCTTAGCAAAGTCTTATTAGAATTGATTTCATTGTGAAGATGCAGGTAATGAAACATGTCAAGCTAATCTTCATCTGGCCAACAGGCTGGACAGGGACACAAGTGGGCTAATGGTGATAACTAAATCACACAAAGTAGCAGCAAAGCTGGTGAAGGCTTTCACTGATCACAAGGTCAAGAAGACATACATTGCATTGTGCATTGGCAATGCACCAAAGTGGAAGAAGCTCACCATAAGCTCTGGCCATGGGAGGTCCAAGTTTGGTGCATGGCGTGTGTACTCTAAGTCGGATGTTGGTAGAGCTCTTCCAGGAGGATCAATGGTGAAGGACATGACCACTTCCTTGGAAGTTTTATCGATCAATGGCTGGAAGCAGGAATTGAGGGATGGTGGAGTGGAGAGTATAGTAGTTGAAAGGATGGCAGATGAAAGTACTTACGGTGAAGATGAGCTGCTCATAAGAGCTTTTCCACAGAGCGGTAGAACTCACCAAATTCGGCTTCACTGTCAGTATCTTGGAGTTCCTATCAGAGGAGATGTGAAGTATGGAGGTGTGATTGAATGGAAGGGTGTGGAATTTGATTTCCATGCACTTCATGCTGAAAGCTTGTCTTTTGATCATCCTGTCACTGGTTTTCCTCTTTGTTTTCATTCCCCTCTTCCTCCATGGGCAAAGGAGATGGATAGCTAGCTAACTGAAGATGGTTTCATATCAATTTGGACAATGAAATTGAGGATGACTGTCCTTTCTTCTGTATTTTAGAAATGTTTGATCGATTACATTGAATTTTGTTTGCGGATTATGGAGAAATTCTTAAACCAGGTTTATCTGAGTGTGGATGAAATAGAGTTTGAACATCAATGATTGCTGCATGTACAGTAACTGGTTTAGAAGTCGATGAAAAGTGTGTGATTACATGGAATTTTTTGGTATGCAGATAATGAAACAAGCACGCATTATTGTGAATTTTAGAATGAGAGGATGATACCGTGGAAATGATATAGATACATGAAGCTAAGTTCATATCGGTCCTGTAGTCTATTCAGTTTGCTAGCACAGAATTTGGTTTCCAGATTATGAAACAAGAGCATTGTCAGTGTGAATTTCAGGATGAGAAGATGATAACATGGGAATGATATTGATTCATAAAGTTGGTTCAAATCAGTGCGGAAAATGAAATAGAACATGACCACCGATGATTACTGCATGCAACAACTCATTCAGAAGTCAATGGAACTTCGGCTATCTGCAGTTTTACAGAAATCTATAATGTTTGACTGGATAGAACTTTGCTTGCAGATTATGGAGAGATAGTGTGTACATCTTGATGTGCAACATGAGATGGAGAATGAACATACTCATTCAGAACTGAATGAAAATTTACTGTTTTTCCTTGAATGCAGAGAATTTCAATTTGCAGATCATGAAACATGAACATGGTCTTTTTTCAAAAAAAAAAAAGAAACATGAACATGGTCTGTGTGAATTTCAAATTAACTCAAAAGATACATAGCATGCCATATTTTTATTGAGGATTTGTCAAATTAGGGTTTTGAGAATCTCACATATTCGCTAGTTTACAGCTCAAGATAAATAGTTGCAACAACTTGAATGAAACTTGAAAAACAATGAGCCAGTGACTAAAGCGTTTCCTCAATCTCTCCACCTATGACCACAGCTAGGGTTACAACAAACAAAGAACAGGGTCATACCTTCTTCACCCCTTGCAGTAGCCTGAAAAAAAAATCATATATATATTATGAAGAGTTGAAAATATGGAAGTTAAATGTGTTTAGATAGGAATAAAGGGGGAGTAAAGCCAAAAACTCGAATTAAAGATCTTATTTTGCAATAAAAGCTCTTATTCCATAACAATTCATAAATCTTTCAATGGTATCAGAGACAACAGCAACAGGAGTAAATCAACTTCTTTATTTTCTATTACTCCTCTAAGTATAGAAAATTTTCCAACTTTCACATGATTTAACATTCATTTTATTCTACTTTAGCATTAAAATACGTCATCATTCTTGAAGCTTGGAGGGTAAAGAGTAATATGAACCAGGTTGAGGTTATAAGAGGCAAGACCTAAGTTACAATAAATGGTGCTCCACTACTCATTCTATGTTATGATATAAGCACTAAAAATTCCGAAAAAACTGAAGCAAGATGTTAACTTTTCTAAGCTAAAGATTAGTCCATGAAACTTGGTAAATAAAGAGTGAATATAGAACTTAAGGATGATAAGGGGCAAGATGTTTAATGGATATGAGTTGCAGAAAAGGGTGCTCATTCTGCGGTTAGATATAATCACATAGAATTACACTAACAGTTCCGAAAGATTGGGGAAAGAGGTTTGCTTTTCTATGCAAAAGATCAGTCCATAAAAGTAGAGAGACAGATGAAAGAATAAGGAAGTTCATTTGTTGTTTTAAACCATCCAGCCGTGAGTGGATAACAAGAAATTTAGTAATCATTCGTCCAATTCTAAATGAACATTGAAAAAAAAATCACCATTTTTGAAACAATGAGAGGATTAAAATTGAACACAAAACTATATGCATATACAAAGTAACACACTAACAAGTTAAAATCAACGCAAGATGTTAGCTTTTCTACGCTAAAGATTGATCCATAAGAATAGAGAAAGAGATGAAGGAATAAGTTCATCTGTTTATGCACAATTCTCTAAACATGATAGGATTACAAAAAATTTAGTTAACATTCATCCAATTCTAGCTAAACATTAACAAATATCACCATTTTTGAAATTTAAGAGAGATTAAAAAGTGAACACAAACTAGATTAAGGTTGCTCATCCTACATTAGGAACATTACAAGAAATTTGGTTCTCATCCAATTCTAAGTAAACCTAAATAAAATGGCAACTTTTGAAACTTAGGAGAATAAACTGTATCAACCATATTAAGGTTGCTCTCCTGTGTATTCTAACCACACACACACACACACACACAAACACACAGGCCATTTTTTGAAACTTAAGGTTGCTCTCACACACACACACAAACTGTTTTTTGAAACTTAGGAGAATAGACTGTAACCATGGGCTAGATTAATGTTGCTCAACCTATGTTATGAAGATAACAACAGATATAGTTTTCATCCAATAATAACTAAAGATAAAAAAAAAAGTCACCATCTTTGAAAATTAGAAGAATAAAGCACAATTACAAACTAGATTAAGGTTGCTCTCATACAAAGTAGCAGACAAACATGTTAAGATTGAACCAAGATATTAACTTTTCAAAGCTAAAATCAATCCATAAAAACAGAAGAAAAAGTGGGGGAATACAGAGAGAGAAAAAAAACAGAGAGAGAGACCTGAAAGAAGACAGCTTCTGGATGATTACAAACAGAACACCTAACACTCTTAGTGCGAGGAAGAGTTGGATCAGCAGCAACATCTTGAAGAACTTGAGTGTACTCACCAGCAGCATGGATTATCACATTCCTATACACACAGTTATTATCCGCAACCTCCTGAAACCAATCACAACCTTTTGATTTCTGAAAAACCAAACACCAAAGAAGAAAACAAACACAAAAGAGATTAAAAATGAAGAACTAGCCTGATGGTCACAGTTCCGGCAGGCAAAGAGAAGGACTTTATTCTCCCTGTCTTCCTTGGGATAGAGAATATTGTTGCTGATGAGAGAAAGAGAAGAAGACAGAGATCAGAATGTGAGATAGAGAGACAAAAGGGGGAAGGGAATGGAGTTCAGAGTCATTGATGGATGCTTACCATTCACGGCAAAACTTCATGGTACTCATGGTTGCTGCTGCTTCTGCTTTCTTAGCCCCTGCTCCTACTCTTCCTCCTTTTGCTGTTGCTGCTGCTGATCTAGAGTTTGCCTGGACTTTGCTTTGTGACTTGTTGATAGAGCATCTACCATAGACTTTCATGTAATGGTTTTTTTTGGTAAAGTGTTTCATTTGGTGGGGCCTTAGATTTTTATTACTGAACAGTAAGTACTACAAAGTTCAAAGTAGTGTTTGAATATCAAGATTTGACCAAATTAATGACAATTAAAATAAATATTTTTTAATTGTTTTTTATATGGAAATAATATGGAAACATAAAATTAATTAAATATAATTTTAAAAATAATTATATAATTATATTAATTAAATCTTCTAAAAATACAAAAACCTAACTTCAAAAGATATGTAACCCAGTTTGATTGCAGCATATATATATATATATATATATATATATATATATATATATATGTACTGCTATTGTAAGAGATTATATACAAAATATGATTTTTATCAATAGAAATTGATTTTTTTTCTTTAATTTCTTCTTTTATATTCCTTCATGAACATTCATAAACAATAACAATACCCATTTCATCAACACTGACAATAGAAATTGCATTTTCTTTTTAATTCTCTAATATAATAATAAAACTTTGTACAACAAACCGATCTCTCTATGGTACACTTTTTTTGACAATAGCTAACAACATCAATTAGTTGCTGGAAAATTTTCCTCGCTTCAATCTCTGATAGTTTTTCATTCAATACCGGTAACATCCAAAAAGATCAACATGTAGAAGGGTCATTACTAAGTTGACCGTTTGTAGAAATGTATATTGTTAGCCGGTGATCTGGTTGCTCCACATGGACTCCTCAGACGTCTAGCTAACTGATGATCTTCTGAAATGGAAGACCTTGTAACAGGCTTACTTACTTCAAGTTCACTTGAAAAGGGGACAGTAAAGAGGCAAAAATAAGAGGGGGTAGGGCTTTGTTGCTCGTGTCCCCTCCGACGGTCAAGTTAGTAGGCTGGTCAAAAAAGGAGAAGAAGAGAAAGAGCTTTTATGGTTTGAATCTTGCTCACCTTCCTTCCTGGTCACTTGCTTCCTTATATCTTTCTCCTCTTCCTCCTTGGGATCCGTATCCCTTTTTGCTGGCTATCATGAGGTCTTAGGCGCGTCTTTCCTTGCTCCTAGGGTTTTGTCTTATCCTAAGAGGGTATGGTCGCGCCTTGTAGGCCCATATAGATTGCAGGATGGGTATGATGGCGACCAGTGCTTAGACCAGTCTTCTGCATATCACTAGCCCCCTCCTTTTTTTTAATCTCGAGGTTTTTAGAATCTCGGGATAAATCGGCGTATGTGAAGGTTCGATTCTTAGGGCGGAACTTGTTTGGGTTACATGGGATTTTTCGGGAATCTCTGAGCCTTAGGGTTGATTAATCTCGTGTTCTTGCCCAAGCTAGTTTTTTCTTAGGAAAATTCTTATACTATTTTGTACCCGAGGATCTCGTCTAGATAGCCCCTGGTGACAAAAGTCATCTTTGAGGAGATGAGGGGTCTTTTGTGGATGACGTGGGCACAATGGGGGTTTGTCTTTGCTTCGAAGATGGTGTAACTATCATGGGCCGTTATGTCTCTTCACCCCATGCGACTTTTCATTCCTTGTGGTCGGGGCATTCGAGTTAATGATGGATTGCATTTAATTGGCCACGCATCCCGTCTTGGAGACATGGTATCGGGCACTTATTAGCCATTGATCAAGTGTATGGGGGGCGAAAGGTGACCGTTGATCTCTTTTTGAAAGTAGGTTAAATCTAGGGGTTCTTTTTCTAATCTCCATACATACCGCCTTCTCCATTCCTCATTCTGTTTCCTCAGGTAATGGCCCGTTCCTCTGAATCTGTAAGAGCAGAAGCGGGAGAGGTTGGACTTCCTCTGGGACGGCAGGTCACCCGGCCGTAGGGGAAACCAATAGCATCCTCTCTCCCAGCGATGTAGAGAAAATTTGTAGTTGCTTCTTAATCAAGTCCCCTTAGTTTTCTTGTAGGGCTCCCGGGTCCAATGAAAGGGTAAATACGCCTCACAATGACAAGATAACGATTTACTTTGATGCCTTAGTAGCCGGCCTCCGCCTTCCCTTTGCCAGAAAATTCCAGAAAATCCTGAGGTTTTTTTAACTATGTCCCTCCCAATTAACCCCCAACTCATGGAGAACGTTAGGGGGCTTTATTGTAGTTCTGTAGCATTTTGGGATTAAGCCTTCTATTAGATGGGATTCATCCCCGAGGAAGGTCCAACCTCTCGAGAATTTCATTTGATGTATTGGCCAAGTTGTCCCTTTTGGATTTGATGCTCGATCTCATCCCTAAGATTACGACACTCCTTCATGTCATGGCCATGCTCCTGGTGGAAAGAGCAATATCTATCTTTTCGGCTAGAGGGGTTTCTATCTTTGCAGGCGCATTCAAGATTTTCTTGTCTTGGACTTGCATGAGAATATTTGCGTGAGTGCCATTGAGGTTCGTGAATTCCCAGTATCTTAGTTCATCTCTCGGGTGATCTTGACCTCGGGGAGGTCGATGATTTCTTGGTGAATTAGATGAAACTTGTCTTGAAGGTTCTACCGGGGCCCTAAAGTCTGGCGGAGCTATCTTCACTTCTATCTGAGTTGCCTTCTTCTTTCCTTTCCACCCATGTTGTATATCTTCTTGATTGATGAATCTCTCTGTCCGAGCGAGGAGTTCCGAGAATTCTTCAGGCTGGTCCAGAGACAAGTCGTCTTTGAAAGGTGAAGGGAGGAGACCTTCCATTAATGCTACTCCGACAACGTAATGATTGAGTCGGGGGATAGTGCGAGTCTTTTCGGTGAAGTGGTTGATATAAGCTTGAAGAGTTTCTCCTTCTTGCTGTTGAACCGCCATGAGGGTGCCGGACGTCTTCTTATGCCTATTTCTGCCCACAAAATGGCTGAGGAAGAGTGCGGCCAGTGCTTCAAAAGAAGATACTGAATTGGGGGGAAGGGTCTTGAACCATACCAACGCTTTGCCGCGGAGTGTTGCCGGGAAGAGTGGGCACATGATGACGTCAGAGGAGGCGTCCATGAGCATAAGGGTCTCGTAGGCCCCCACATGATCATTGGGCTCCGTAGAGCCATTAAAGGTCTCCATTTGAGGAGGCTTGAGTCCATAGGGGAGATGTACCTCCATGATCCTTCTAGTGAATGGGGTCGCTGGGAGCCTGGTACCATCTATGTCCTCTCGACGTGGGCCCTCCCATCTACTTTCGTCCCTTCTCCATGGGGGAGAATCGTGTTGTGATATTGGCACGGTCTTTGAAGGCCATTGGGAATGTCGCCTGGGGGGCGGGGAGCCAGAGCTACTAGTGTTCGAGTTCAACCTGGTTTTGCTTCTACCCGTCCTCCTGCCTGACCTTTCTATGTGGAGGTCGAACCTCAGTCTCCCTTCGGAGACCTCGGGAGAGAGGGATCGCGGTGCGGGTAGCTGGGAGACTTGCTTTTCTAATCGGAGAATAGCTTGTGTCATGATCTCCTTCTGCCTCGCCACCTTCGCCTCCAGCCTCTCCTCTAGAGCTTGGTAGCGCGCCTCCTGAGGGTCAGTTTGTTGTTGTTGACCTTGGGCCTAAGGACCTTCAGGTTTATTTCCGGTGACAGCGAGACCTCATTCTCCTCTTGTCCTTATACTTGACTGCGGGTGAGCTTCTTCATGATTTGTGGCTTTGTCTGCTCAATTTGTCCCCACGGACGGTGCCAATCTGTTAGCTGGTGATCTGGTTGCACCACGTGGACTCCTCAGACGTCCAGCTAACTGATGATCTTTCGAGATGAATGACCTTGTAACAGGCTTACTTACTTCAAGTTTATCTGAAAAGGGGGGTAGGGCTCTGTTGCCTGTGCTCGCTCTGACGGTCAAGTTAGTAGGCTGGTCAAAGAAGGAGAAGAAGAGAAAGAACTTTTCTGATTTGAATCTTGCTTACCTTCCTGGTCACTTGCTTCCTTATATCTTTCTCCTTTTCCTCCTTGGGATTCGTATCCTTTTTTGGTGGCCATCATCAGGTCCTAGGCGTGCCTTTCTTTACTCCTAGGGTATTTTTGTCTTCTCCTAGGAGGGTATGGCGATGCCTTGTAGGCCCATATAGATTGCAGAATGGGTATGATGGTGATGGGTGCTTAGACCCATCTTCTACATATCATATTCATATCAAGTGAGGGGAAGATGAGAGTGAGATAAATTATCACTTGAGCTGAAATCTATTTTTGAATGTTTTCTTATTTTCTTAAAGTATATAAAAAAAAACTAGATACAAAATCTTTCCTTTAATATTCTCTCGATCTTTCCATATATATATATATGGTGTTGTGTGTGTATTTGACTTCAAGGTCCCTGAAAATAATGCCAGGACTTATAAATAATTTACCCTTAATTTTTTAGTAGGGGTTTCGAATATATATGTACCAGACTTCTACTGAGCTTATACATCGTAACCCCTTTATGTATGATTATTGAATATAGGTTTAATCCCTCAAATAGTCCCTCTATTATGGTCGACTCGCCCATTTAGTCCCTCTATTATTAATCACGCCTTTTTGGTCCTTGTATTTCTTAATTAAGACTAATCAAGTCCCTCCGCCCAACTGCCGTCTAGTTTACCGTTTTTTATGCTGATGTGGCTTAAAATAATAATAAATTATTCCAAAAAAGCAGATCAAACATCTCCATCTCATCATCACTCACACAGTACACTGACTTCCATCACCATGAGACCACCACCACCACCATCACCACCGCCACCATCTCATCCTCCTCATCTTGAGCCTTCTTTATCAGAGAACAAGTGGGGCCCATACTCAAGCGCAAGAGAGTTTGTCGCCTACGTCGCCGTTGTGCGCATCGCTCCTCTCACTGCCTTCTTTTTTGCCCTCGTAGGCTTCCTCTTGTGTCGCTTGCGCCGCCACCACAAGCTACTCAATGTTCCAAGCAACCTCTGAAAGCATCGAGAAGGATGGCGCCGCATCACCACCAGCCTCAATATCCTCAGCATAAACAGGAAAACAGTTGTTCGAATACGGACTATTCCATATCTCCTAAACATTAAAATACACAAATCATTCTAAAAATTCTACCTTTTTTTATCCAATTTAGAATTCACAATTTCTTATATTCAATCAAAAGGATAAATCATGATATAAAAAAAAATGGGAAAAACTAACATGCAAGAGGACGAGCTGGGCGCCCTTCGAGCAGCCTCCTCGATTGCACGGCAGGCATGAGCGATGTTCCTCTCCTTGTCAGCAATGACCAATAGCTGGCACAATGTGATCTTAAACTAGAAAATCATAAAAATCCGAGAAAAATTAGAACTAAAACGATCAAAAGATCAAAAAAGGATACTAAAAAGAGAGGGGAACCTTAGATACAGACGGCGATGGGAGCTGGACAGCCGACGGAACCCTAGCATCCTCCGGCTTGAAGGCGGGCACCATGGCGGAGAGGCGGCAGAACTGTGAGCGGGGAGCGGAGAGGCGGAGAGGGTTCCTCGCGTTTTTATATAATATATAAATAGTAATTTATTATTTTTTAAGCCACGTCAGCATAAAAAACGGTACACTAGACGACAGTTAAACGGAGGGACTTGATTAGTCTCAATTAAGAAATATAGGGACCAAAAAGGTGTGATTAATAATAAAGGGACTAAATGGGCGAGTTGACCATAATAGAGGGACTATTTGGGGGATTAAACCTTGAATATATTCAATATTTCATTTTATTGAAGTCCATTGGAAGAGGGGGTTTCAATCGCTTTAGGTGCGTTCCTCTCTGGCGTGATTTGTTTTTTTCGTTTTGTTTGTTTTTTTTTTTTTTTGATAAAATGATAATTGATTTGCTCTTTTTTTTTGTGACAAAGGCAACGAGCGCCGCCGAAGGTAAGTCAAGGACTGATTTGCTCTTTTGATTCTTCTTTTTTTTTCGTTTTTATAGTATTTTTGGGAATTGGATTGATGTGGTAGGGCTGGAAAGTTGAATTTCGTTGGTGATTTCTTCACCTTTTGTTAGGGTTTGTAGATTTTCTTCTTCTTGATTATTATCCTCTTTTGTGATTTTATTTATTTATTTTGGGAATTGGAACGATAGTGGGTGGTAGAGAGGTGAACTTCATTGGCGATTTTGTTTCCGTTTGTTGGTTTTGGTGATTGTCTTGTTTGTGATTGGTTTTTTTATTTTATTTTGATGCTTTGCATCTTTAAATTAGATTCAAATATGTATTTTTCCCCCTTAAATTTATTTATGGTATTAGTCCATGATTCATGTGGTTTTGAAATTGAATAAAGTTCTGATTGGTGAACAAGAACTGAATGCATTAGCATATATGTGAGACTTGTGAGGATTATGAAGAACTGGATTTGAATTCAATATCTATCTCATATTGAATGGGAGATTATTTATTTTAAAGAGTTTGTGATTGCTTTTGTCTGGTGGAATGAAGACTAATTGAGTACAAGATTGAAAGATTATTGAGAATTTCATCAACTTCATTGCTATGATAATTTTTGTTCTCTTGTGCAGAAGAACCATCAAGCAACACCTTGATCAATTGTTTGAAGTTTAGTTTTGTGATTAATGGGGTCCTCTGTGAAAACACCTGAAGATGTGCTCGAGTCTATGATGAATGATGGAACTAGTGAGAGGGCATCATCTCAACTCCAAACACCACCTCTGCAAATTGGAGCATTCATCTTGCATGGGGACAATCAGGAAATTCTCTCCGTTCTGAGCTTAAAGTGGCAAGGAGCCCGCCTAAATCGATCTCTTGGACCTTTCCATTCGCCGGCTCGTGTTTCCCATCCTATTGGTAGTATCCGCTTTCGCTGGCAAGAGATGATCAATGATCAATCTCTCCACCAACCTCTCGGAGTTCTCCACCTAAGCTTGCAGGTGATAAAAGTTGACCAACCACACAAAGAAATTGTAGCTCTCAACTTTAACTGGGAAACGTTTACAGGCCAAAAAGAATTTCTTGGAGTCGTCGTGATCACGGACATTCTCCAAAGTCGTATCCTCGGAACTCTCCTCCTAAACTTGGAGATAAAAAACCTCAGCCATAACAAACCTATCGGACTTTTCTTGTTAGGATGGATGGGGTTCAACCCTAGAGGTAACGCGTCTCGAATTCAAAGACTTTTGGACTTAAGGTGGATATTTTTTGGTGATCCAGAGTTGAACGACGACCAGAACCTGCTTCTGGGGTCTGTTGACTTTGATTTCCAACGGATACATCCGACAGCCAGCAATGACACATTCTTTGGAAGTATCAGCATGCTCGACCGTTTGGGCATACCTCCTGCTAATCTATCATGGAGTTATGATCGCAACCCTCCTCCGTTGAACAGAGAATAGATGCCGGGAGCCAACAAGCTCTTGCAGGTGATAGTCACTCTCATGGTCATTCTCAAGTGCAAATTTCTGATGATACTTGAAATAATGTTTTGGACTTTAGTGCTCCTGAAGTATGTAAGAGCATGAGGAACAGAGAAAAGGAAAATCGTCATTCGCCTCCTTTGATGGTGGTTTGACAAACTGAAGTTGAATAACATATCTAAGTAGATACTTTGAATCAGCTGCTCTTTCGTTCATGTGTTGGGTGTGTTAAATTTTGCTTCAGGACTGCTATAAGTCCACATGACATTTTATTGTTTTAGATATTTTCTGTTCCCAGTTAGATCTAGTCTTTAGGAGTTGTCAGTCTGTTTACAACGTGCTGTAGATCATCTCTTGAATGGCTTGGATTTCCGAGATTGATTTGTTTATTCAGTTTGTTTTCAGCTATTTAGGCCTTGTTTGTTTTATGATTTACTTGGTTTAAATGTATTGCATTGGTTTATTTTCTTTGTTTGTTTTCATTTCCATTCGGATGGTATAGTTTTATGGTTTTGATGGTTTTCCGGTTTAAAATTTATGCGTTTTGTTGGATTTTTCAAACCACCGATTTGTATTTCATGGTTTTAATTTTTTTTACCAAAAATATCCCTACCAAGTTATTTCAATCCCCTCTTCTATATTACCAAAATCAAAATAAGTTAAAGTCTTAGCTTTTGTTAATTTTGTATATTATTTTTATTATAATTTTATTAATTTTATTAATTTTATTAATTTTAAATTAATGGTTAATAATTTGATGTATATTTTGTAAGATTTCAATGAGAATTATTTATACTTTAGTTGAATTTAATTTTTCATTGAATTTAATAGGGCTTTTTGTAGGTGTACCCCTAAATATTTTTGAAATTGCGTATTTACCCTGAATAAAACATAATTACGTACATACCTCTAAATAATATATAAAAATACGTATATACCCCTGGGGCTAATCAAATGAAAAACTTTCAATTAACAAACGGTAAACATACGAAATGACCATTATACCCTTTACATATATACCCTGAAAAGTTTGTTTGACTGTAAATAAATAAATACACCCTTTAAAAATATGGAATTTAAAATAGCTAAAATATATAAAGAAGAGTATTTTGGGAATTTTCTAACCTTTAACCGAACTTGTAACAATGGTTAAGATCATCTAATTAACTTCTATCATCGAAACCTAACAATATGGGCATATCCATAATTCAACTTGTTTTTCAGGGGTATACAAGCAATTATGATTTTTTTTCAGGTGTAAATATGTAATTATGAAACTTCTGAAGGGTATATAATCAATTTTTTTCAATTTAACATGCTTTCATATTAATTTGTATTTGAGGGTATTCTAGTCATTTAATTATTTCAGCAACCATACCATACCATCAAAACAAACACAAACAGCTAATTAACTATACCGTACCATACTATTTTTCCAAACATGATAAACAATAATTACAATACCATACCATACTATACCATACCATATCATACATTACGAAACCATAACAACCAATCATCCAAACAAGGCCTTAAATGTAAGGCTATTAATTGAATAAAATGGTATTCCTTTTGCTGCCACATCCTCATAAATCTCCTTCTCTGCAATTCCAATTTCCTCTGTTTCTTCATATCTAAAACCTTCAGGGTGCACTTAGGGAAATTTGCTTTTGTACCTTGGAAAACTGTTCTCATTATTTTTTTATTTTTTATTTTTGACAAAGGCGACAAGCGCCCCCCTTAGGAAGTCAAGGTAAGGTCACATTGCACCCATGCATACACGCCCTGCAGCACCTTGTAAGAAGGGGGGTTCAAACCCGGACGTTGTACACAGAGATCGAGGTCCACCTCTTAGCAAGAGAACCCGATACCATGTGGTCGTTGGTTGTTCTCAATTTGTTATACCCTGAAAAGCTAGTTTATTCATTTAAAAGAACAACAATTCTAAGCAATATTACAGTAGTCAGAAGGAAAGGATTTACAGTCAACTTCTAGCAGGCATTTGGAATCACTACTGTCAACTCATGCAAGAAAGGCATACTCCAGAGTCATTGCGAGAATTGATACTTATTTTGAAGATCAAAACCTCAGGATAATTTTCAAACCAGAATTCCAAATACAGAGCTAAAAATATTTGATACACAATAACAAGCTGGTAATTCAAGCTTTTAAACAAAGAGCTTGACGCAAAACCTAAAGAGTTAACATATCCAGAAAGAGAATCAGAAGAGAGATACAACTTATGGATCAAAGGAAAAGTCGCATAAAGTGTTTATTGTAGAGTCCACTAGTGCCTCCGGCTGTGCCTCTTGCTCTTCCTCCTGCTGCTCTTATCATCAGAGTCACTATCAGAAGCTGACTCTGATTCTGAAGAATCAGAGGATGAGCTGTACCTCCGGTGGTGCCTTCTCTTCTTGTGCTTCTTCCTCCTCCGCCGCCGCTCCTCCGAGTCCGAAGAACTATCGCTTGAGATACTCTCAGCAGAAGAATCATCAGAACCACTCACTGAAGACTTGCTGTCTGTCTCAAAAACTGAAGCTTCACTGGCATCTTCTTCAGATTCCGTATCTGTCCGGTGCTTCCTCTTGCTCTTTTTCCGGCTCTTATCACCCTTCTTCTCTCTCATTTTCCTTGCATTCTTGTCTTCCTTCTCCCTGCTTGGTTCCTCTTCATAGTCCGGATTGCCCTCAAAGGAAACCTGGAGAGTAGACTTCAGCTTGGGGTTCTTCAGGAGCTGTGACCTTGAGGGACGTGGCATATAGACCCGTTCATTCTTGCACTCATATGTCCAATGACCAGGCTGAAAACACTTCTGACACTGACCAACTGATGCAGATATAGAACCGCCTGAAACTTTCAGATCTTTCCTCTCCCCCAATTTCACAGCTTTCTCAGTGCTCATCAGATACATCTGCCGCTTGGCTTCTTTCCGCTCCTGCCATCTGCTAGGGCCTTCTTCCTTCTGTCCATAAGCATTCACATTTCGTGCAGCTGCTGCAGCAGCCCTCTCAGCTTGAGCTCTACTCAGACCTTTAGTAGCTGATAGTGCAGCCGCCTTGATTCGATCAGCAGCAGCGTCATTGTTGTTCGACATGTTCCCCTAAACGTAATTAGATGCTGTAGCGTCGGAAATGATAGCGGCCTCACTGCACTTCAAAACAATAATCACAACTTAGAAACATATTTCTTTTCACTTTTAAACTGAGCAAAAACATTATCTGACTGTCCTAGACTTAGTCTTTGAGCCTAGAGTAATCTCTTTAAACTAAAACTTCAAGTAGGAAGAAAACGCAGATAGACAAGGTTCAACTATTATGTCCAAAAAGGGAATTTCTCTTCACCAAGATATTGTCCTAGATCAGAGCCACGAATAAGAATATGAATAAGTTCAAGCAAGACATGCTAGGCTTTTGAAGGCTATTGCGACAATCAAAGGAGTTGGAGTGACACATCCAATTGAATTCCAGCTTCAAAAATCTCTCACTGAAAACAGAGTTGTGGTGACTAAATCATTGACAATGGAAGCCTAGGCACCATGGAGTATTAAAGTAGTTCAAGTGAAGCCAAAACTTTACAGGTTCTATGTCCCAGCTTAATAAAACTTCCACAATTAGATTAAAAGCCAGCCAAATATCAAAGTGCTTATTTACCAAAAACTCTTGAAAAAAGCTGGGGTTTCAAGCAGTTGAAAAATGCAAAAAGAAGAATTAAAATCTTAAGGTAAAGCAAAATAAAAAAATTAAGAATGATGCAGGTTCCCTTAAGAAAAATCCTAACTGTTCTTCCGCTGTCAAGCAATATTCTCATCTATATATTTTTTTTTCTTATAGTTCCTTCAATCCAAACAAAGGCATCAAGGATTTTGACACTACAAAGTGAAGGATCAAAGAAAATCCCTAGAAATTTTTTTTAATGGATTAGAAACAATTGGAGAGTTGCATCATGTCTTCTTATCATCATATGTATTTTCTCTGCATCCATACCAAGCAATTATAACCAATGAAAACTTTGAAAGATTTACATCAGAACATTTCAGCTATAATTTCATATATTAAAGATAGAAGAAAGATCTATAAAATTATGCCCACATACCACGGCAAATTCCTAGCTTGCTCGAATTCTATGGTCAAAATTTTCAAGACAAAACCTAAAATTCACCGAAAGAACCGACAAATCCACAAAAGATCATGTCTCTGAGATTCAAATTCTCGAATTAGTGCATAAATTCAACAAAACTAATTGAGAAAAAGGGATCCACAACGATACCTCGTAGATGCCACGCCGAAACCCTAGACTCTCCAGGGCCGAGCAAGAGAGGGGGTGAGTGAGAGCGAGCTATTGCTTGATATTGACCATAGAATAGCTTCGAGATTGGGTTACGAAGCTCGATGTGCGGTTATGATGAGTTCTCTTTCTCTATCCAAATGGATCCGAAACCAAGATCCGGTATGCAGTCGGATCCGAAACGAACTCCCGCATCCTAATCCACTCATACAATCGGATTCGGATCGAGGATATTCAATCATAGAGAAACACCCGCATCCAAACCCATTCTTACAAATCGGATTCGGATCTTCTATTCCATAATTACTTTCCATATGGGATTCAAGAAAAAATTCAATATTTTTTTCTCAATATATGTAAAATATATTAGTTTACAATGGGACCCACACATCACGAAGTGAGTACAATACTTGAGTCCCTGAAATTATGACGCGTGTCGTTTCTCTATTGGTTGCACGAGGAGAAATTCTGACGGTAAGCTCCTCCGGGAGTGAGCACATCCAACCTCGATCATATATAATGCGTTCTCGTTTCGAGCTCGTCGTCTGTGCCGGGAATGGCGGTCACGAGCAACGCTATCGCCCTTCTGGTATTCGCTCTCGTCTCCTTCGCGTCGGCGAAGGTCTATTTCGAGGAGCGATTCGGAGGTGCGTCTCCCTAATCGGTCTCTCGTTTAGATCGGATCCGATTCTCCGATCTCGTGATCTCTACTTGCATGTTGATTATTTCTATAGATTTATCATTCCATTTTATCCCATTGCAGAGATCTAATGCGCGGGGTACGTTGTCTAGATGAATTGAATGTTCTTTTTGTGTTATGCCTTAGAATTTGCTTCGATTTAGTAGTTTTTCTGATTATTTTACGTGGATTTGGTTTGAAGTGTGTAGTTCTTGGTGTTAATGGTAAGGAAATGGTCTGCATTGCGATCGGATCTCCTTTGGTTTCCAGGGTTAACAAGAAAAATGAGAAAACCAACACTTATACCGTCTTTTTCTTATTTATTGTTATTTTTCTACTAATTATAAACTTCAGTAAGTTTTTTTTTTTTAATTCGTTATATTCTTTTCATCGGATCAGATTTGCTAATTTATCGCATTTGATAAATGGAACACGAAATCTAGTTCCATTCATTTTTAATCTATTGGGATTAATTCTATTGGGTTGTAGAATCTGCAACATTAAATTAATTGTTTATGATTTTATAGATCTTATACATTGGTTCCATTAATCTAATACTCAGGGATTTTATGGCCATTGATTTGATTGTTTATTAGAATACTTATCCTGGCAATGTTAGATGATCTTTGGAACTAGTTTGAATGTTCTGCTTTTATGGTAACACATTCAATATTGGAACCATTTTCTTTCTATTCCTGAAGATTATGATCACAAGGATGAATAATATTTTGGGTTATTGCATGTCTCTGTTTATGGACTGAAGATGGCTGGGAGAATCGGTGGGTGAAATCGGATTGGAAGAAAGATGAGAATATGGCAGGAGAGTGGAATCACACTTCCGGCAATTGGAGTGGTGATGCTGAAGATAAAGGTAACCACATAATCCTCATTGATTGTGTTCTTTCCCCATTTTTTTCAACAGTGAATACTATGAAAGTAACACCAACATTCATGTTTGCAGGAATCCAAACAACTCAGGACTATAGGTTCTATGCCATTTCAGCCGAGTTTCCAGAGTTCAGCAACAAGGATAAGACCCTGGTTTTTCAGTTTTCAGTAAAACATGAGCAGAAACTTGATTGTGGAGGTGGATACATGAAACTTCTTAGTGGTGATGTTGACCAGAAGAAGTTTGGTGGTGATACACCCTACAGGCAATCTTCATTCATTTCCTTTGTGCTTCTATGAATGTTACTTGCTATTCGATAATCTTCCGTAATTTTGGAAATTTCAGCATCATGTTTGGACCTGACATCTGCGGCCATAATGTTAAGAAGGTTCATGCCATTCTTAACCGCTATGGAGAAAATCACCTTATCAAAAAGGATATTCCTTGCATGACTGATCAGTTAACTCATGTATACACTTTCATCATCAACCCAAATTCTACATATACCATTCTTGTTGATAATGAGAAGAGGAAATCAGGAAACATAGCTGCAGATTGGTATCTCGCTCTTCCAAAGCAAATCAGAGATCCTAATGCCAAGAAGGTAAGAGCTCTTTGCTGGTTGTTGGTTTTTTGTGTCCAGTCTTATTACTTATAATTTTGGTCACACACATGTGCAGCCTGAAGATTGGGATGATAATGAATATATTTCTGATCCTGATGCTAAGAAACCCGAGGTATTTGATTCCTTAGTGCACTATGTTCAAACTACCACTTGCTAATTCCACTCTCTTCTTTGTTCTTGTACATAAACCGTTACGTTAATCTTAGTACATAATGTTATTTTTTTTAATTCTCATTAAGGGTTATGATGACATTCCCAAGGAAATTCCGGACCCTGATGCCACAAAGGTAGTTCTTTTGCATCCATTCTCAGCCAAAAGCTGTATTCATATTGCCGTGAAATGAAGACACTAACTATTTTGATGTCTTCTGGACTTTGGGTATGATTTCACTGCAGCCAGAAGTTTGGGATGATGAAGAAGATGGCGAATGGATTCCCCCGACAATTCCAAATCCTGAATACCAGGGGCCCTGGTCATCAAAGGTTTGAGAAACCAGGTCCATTGTATCAAATAGGAGTGTTGACTCATTTATAGTATTCTTTGTGTATTTGCAGAAAATTAAGAACCCAAATTACAAAGGGGAGTGGAAGGCACCAATGATTGACAATCCAGGTCTGGGTTTTATCAACAAAAAAAGCAACTATTGGTACTCAGCACCAAATGTTAATCACATAGCTGAAATTGAAATTGAAGTGTCATTTTGATGCAGACTACAAGGAAGATCCGGATATTTATGTCTTCCCCAACCTGAAATATGTTGGCATTGAGTTGTGGCAGGTAAATCTATCTGTTCAAATACATGTTGACATCGTTCTTACTTTTTTTCCCAGTAGTTGATATTGAAATGTAAATTATTCCAGGTCAAATCAGGGACCTTATTTGATAATATATTAATCTGCGATGATCCTGTATATGCAAAGGAGCTTGCTGAAGAGACATGGGGCAAGCAGAAGGATGTATGTGTCTCAAAACATTCTTTTATCCATATGAAACACAATACTGAAACAGTAATTCATTTTTATGGTGCTTAAACTTGCAGGCCGAGAGGGCAGCATTTTATGAGGCTGAGAAGAACAAAGAGAAGGAGGTGAGGCCACTGCTACTTTGTTATCTTTTAATTGTTTTCATTTATCTTGCTTTCTTTCACCAGTCATCTGCAAAGTAAAACAACTTTCATGCCTACACAGAGAGACCCACACGGATATATATTCATATTATTATTTTCTAAATTAATTCATATGGAACTATTAATCCATATATTCTATCAGTTCGTCCTGAAATTAAGGATGATAACCATTCAAAAAACACTTTATTGGTATTTGTTAGTTGTTTCCCAAATATAATGAAGTATTGTACATGATAATAGAGTTTTACTGACTCTTCTCGATGAATGTTGTAAATTTTTCAGTAGACAGAATCATGAAAGGAGAATTTTTTTTTTCATTGCCTTAGAAATTAACAGAAACTCCAATGTATGTTAAAACTAATGGTCATAGCTAACCAGTCTCTTTCTTGTTTTGCAACCACAGGACACTAATGATGAAAATAAAGATGAAGATGATCTTGACGACGATGTTAGTTCTTAACTTATACCATATATTTCTCTAAATTTTTTTAATTGTCATCGATCTTTTAATTATATATTTTTAAAATTTTCTATAGGACGAGGATGAAGATGAAGATGAAGATGAAGATGAAGATGAGGAAAATGAAGATGGTGGTGATAACCCAGATGCGGGGGTCATCCAGTTTGATGAAGAAGAGTATAAACATGTATGCTATCTTCACCGTTGCTACTCTTTTCCCTACCTTCTCATAAGATTTTATGTGTATTCTTATATATTTTGTGTATCTTTTTAATTTCAGGATGAGCTTTAGTGGTTTTGGCAGACAGGGAGAGCAGCAGAGCCAGAGCTGCTATTTTTGTTAGTTAATTTGGTTATAGACAACTAGTTTTTCCTAATCTCGGATCTGATTTTTTGGCTTCCCATTGATCAATCATTCATAATATCATTTGGTTTCACAGCTTTAGTTCCAGGAACATGCACTTAGTTGTAGTTAAATTTGATAAAATGGACTATTTTTTATTTTGTTTTTTTAATAAAGTGATTAATTCACATGTACAAACTAGTGAATAAAAAAATCATAAAAGATGCACTCTTTTTTATTACATTTTCAGTTTTGTGGAGTTCTTGTGCAGTTTGATTCCATGCACTCCATAAATATAATTTATGTTTACATCAAATCAACATCTTTCCTTCAGTATATATTGTCGCCGCTAGCCAACAAGAGAAAAAAAAACCAACGACCCTTGGGTCATATCGGTACACTGGTTCCCGTTAAGAGCTTCATCTCGTCGTAGGCATGAGTTCGAATCACGGGTGAGGACACTTTTATGAGATTATAAACAGTGATTGTGAGTGAGAATTTATTGCCATCTATGCACGGATTCCACCAGCCCGATATGTCTCATAGCGAGGATTGTGCACACCCTTTGACTTAGTATTAGCCATTGGCCACTTGACCGGGAGCTCTTCATTTTGAAAAAAAAGAAAAAAAAAATAAAATAAAATAAATAAATAAATAAATAAATAAATATATATATATATATATATATATATATATAGTTTGGAGTGGGAAAAAAAATCCATTTTAGTATATAATTTTTTCAAGAGTCGGAAAAGTTGGTGCTCAGCCGTTAAGCAACCTATCCCACGTGGCACGATGCCATTGGCTCTGAATCACACAATCAGACAAGATACAAAGAGCCGCATCAGCATGGCATCCACCCTCCATATCATCACAAACTTCAGATCTCTAGACAACACTAACCGTCCGATGCAACCCGATTAACCTCGCGATCCGGATCGAACCCTTTCTCCCGCCACTTCGGAGTCTCCAAGGCGGCACTAAAACTCAATTGCCTCGAGATCGATCTTCTATCCTAATCTCGAGGCAAACGCACGGCTGATGATTCACTGGCAAAGCATACTGCCAACTAAGCTTAGCGGCTCCATCTCTCTCACTTCGATCTCTCCGCCCCTTCAACGGAGCTCTCGAGAGTGACTCGCGCCTCCCTCTATTTCTCCAATCTCTTCTCACAATCCCTCCAGAAAACCCTAGCAGTCCCCTCAATTCTCCCCTTTCTCAATCGTAGATCCCACCATGCAGGCTTCGATCTCGCTCTCCTGCGCCTCTCCGGCGATCGCCGCCGGATCCGATCCGGCGGGGCTGGGTTCCTTCTCAAGGCCCTCGTCTCTACGTTTCTGCGGGCTTAAACGAGAGGCTCTAGGGTTTCGATCGGTTAAGCCGCTCGGATCGGGTAGGATTCAGAGGTCCATTTCGCGGACAGTGACGGCTGCCATTTCGAGCAACGGGAGTGCTTCGAAGGGGTTTGATTATGATTTGGTGATTATTGGAGCTGGAGTCGGTGGACATGGTGCCGCTCTTCATGCTGTTGAGAGGGTACTGGATTTAATTCTCGCTTGCCTTCGGTCTTGATTTGCAAGTTTTTGCGCTCGTTTTTGTTGTTTTGTTTGATTGTTAGTTATTATGATGCCTGAGATATGAAAAAGATTGCTTTTATTTGCCCTGCTGACTGCAAAGCTTCTTTAGTTCTGTTTACATGCATGAAGCCTCGATTTATGCTGATTTTGATGGTTGCAAGTTCCCATTTTTTTTCTTATAGATATATATTTTTTAATCATATGGATATTTGGATGAATGTATTGATTTACCTTAATACCCGAAGTCTTCAAATGCTTGGCATATTGAGAAAAGATAAATATTTTTTTGTTAACAGCTCAAGGACATCACTTTATACTATTTTCAATTATCTCTCTGTTGATCCATTTCTTTTGTTTATTTTATATAGCTTTTTTTAGTTGACAGGAATGTGCTCTACAATCTGTGCTATTCTTTTGCTTTCTAGTGTGGAGTTCTTTTTCTTCTGGATGGATATAATTCAGTTTCTTGTCTCTTGCGTTTGCCTTATAGCCAGACTTCTTATTGATGATGTTGGCCAGTTTGGCTGTTATGGCTCAAATTTACAACTTTTTTTTAAGCTTTTATCATTGGTTTAGAGTGGATACAGGTTGCCTTTTCAGTTCTGATTTTTGGAATATTGATTTCTACCTCCTATTTTGATTGTCTGTAGTTGCTGCTCCTTTCTATTTCTCATTTTTATACCTCTGGTCTTCTTTTCCTGTTGCTTACCTTTAATAGCACAAATTCCTCTACCCTATTCTGCATTTCTTTCTCATGGAAAGTCAAGAATAAGTATAAGAAAGATTTTGATCTGATTATTATAATCTCTGTCTCTGGGGTTGTCTTACAGGGTCTGAAAACTGCCATCATTGAAGGGGATGTTATTGGAGGAACTTGTGTGAACAGGGGTTGTGTTCCATCTAAAGCTCTTTTAGCCGTGAGTGGTAGGATGCGTGAGCTTCAAAATGAGCATCACTTGAAGGCACTGGGTTTACAGGTAATGGGAACTTTCTTTCCTCTGAAACTAGCTCGTGTTTAAAGTAAATTACATATTACTGAAAGTTTGTTTGTTTGTTTGTTTTTCTGGCGCATTAATTGTCGCAGTCATGCAAAGAAAATTTGTGAAGTTTCCAGAATAATCCTTATTTCCAGGTTCCTATGGATTTATTAAACTGTTTTTTGATCAAATGCAACTGATCATGAGCCTTGAGTTTCCTGACCTGTTAGTTGCACAACATTTTACACTATTTTATGCGGCTCATTAAGTTTTAGCTTATGACCTTGAGACTTGGGCTATGAAATGTTGGTGGTGCTCCTAGTGAGATGATAGTCTGAATCAGAATAAAAGTCTCCAAAAATTCTTTACTTTTTGGCTTATCTTTGTTTTTTGCTGATTTTGGCTTTGTGGCATTTGAAACTACAACATTTAGAAAGAAATTTGATGCTAATAATATGCCGCACCAACTTTTGAATTCAATGTGTTTCATACTGATCTTGATTTCTTTACTTTATAGTATGCTGCCAATGTTAGACTTTTTTTTGGGGGGGCCTTGGCTTCCTTTTCTAATTATATTGTATGTGTACCAGATTTTATTTTTATTTCTCTTGAGAAGATGCCTTCTTATGATGAAACATTATCCCTTTCAGGTTTCATCTTCTGGTTATGACAGACAAGGAGTGGCTGATCATGCAAATAATCTTGCTTCAAAAATTCGTAGCAATTTGACTAACTCATTGAAAGCTTTAGGTGTTGACATACTGAATGGTGTTGGTACAGTTGTGGTACGTAAACCGTGATGGTTTTTTAATTTCCTTTATATGAATGGAAAGTAAATGAAGTTCGGCCTTAGTACACCTCTAAGGTTGTTCAGGTAGATGTGTTTGAGATGAGAAAACAGCCAATCTACAATGTCTACATGCCAAAGCAAGGTTGAGACATTTAACCTACCGCAAAACCTGTGCTAGATGGAGCCTTGTCCTCCTGGACAATTTTCGTTAATGACTTGTGCTCATGCTTTTTTATTGTGGTTTTAATAAATTTTTGCTTGATGTTTGCTTGTGTAGGGCACCCAAAAGGTGAAATATGGAAAAGTTGGGTTTCCAGAAACTGAAATCACAGCTAAAGACATTATTATTGCAACTGGGTCTGTTCCTTTTGTGCCCAATGGCATTGAAGTCGATGGTAACACAAATACCAGTGTTAAATTCATATTTCTTGTGGTGCTTCCATCTCTTTTAGTTTTAATGATTTTAAACCTTATTAAATTATGTTTCACAGGGAAAACTGTATTTACAAGTGATCATGCACTTAAACTGGAGTGGGTACCAGATTGGATAGCTATTGTTGGAAGTGGTTATATTGGCCTTGAATTTAGTGATGTCTACACGGCCCTTGGAAGTGAGGTATTCATGAAAATAAAGCTAATGTCTTGATGGAGCAGATGTTTTCCAGCCATAATATCTAGGATTTAGATTACTCTTGGCAATGCTATCTCAGAGGCAGTTACAGATAGCTCCACGGTTCTCTGATAGTCTGATTTCAGTTCCAAGTTGGCAAAAACTTTTGGATAGATTATGTTGAACTTTTTACCCCATTTATGCTAGGGTTTATGTACCTCTTCTGTGGTTTCTGTTGTTTATTTTTCGATCTTGATTTGTTTACTTTCATTGATTTTTTTTTTTCTCAACAGGTCACTTTTGTTGAGGCCTTGGATCAACTGATGCCTGGTTTTGACCCTGAGATAGGGAAATTGGCCCAGAGAATTCTTATTAATCCTAGGAATATTGATTATCATACGGGTGTATTTGCGAAGAAGGTTGCTTCTAGTTGCCAATTTGCAGTGTACTGTTTGAGAGAATATACACAATTTTGTTTATTAATATTGTGTGGTTTTTTAGATCACACCAGCGAAGGATGGGAAACCTGTGCTTATAGAGCTTATTGATGCAAAAACAAAGGAACCAAAAGATACATTAGAGGTCACTTGTAATTACTTGAGGATTTTTTATATTTTTATTACGATTCAAGCTTTATTCTTGATGATTTGAACTGTTTTTCTTGTCTCATTTTGCATTGCATATTGAATAATAGCATATTTCTGACCCTGCAGGTTGATGCAGCCCTAGTAGCAACTGGAAGGGCTCCATTCACAAAGGGTCTTGGCTTAGAAAATGTGCGTATTTCAATTTTTGAACTTTTCATATCAAATTCTGGTTTGCGTTAAAACTGGGGATTTGTAAAATATATCTGGCTTATCATCAGATAAATGTAGTCACACAGCGTGGCTTCATTCCGATTGATGAGCATATGCAAGTATTAGATGCTAGTGGAAATCTGGTGAGTCATGAACTTTATCCTTGCATTTGTAGCTTTCTTTACAAAAATCTAGCTCTGTTTTGTAAGTGTGACTTATTAAGTTAAATTTTCAAACCTCTCAAAAGATTATCTTGGTTTCTGATTTTTATATCAATGTGCTGTTTATCCATCATTGTCATTAACTTCCTAGTTTATGTATAGGTCCCTCATTTATACTGCATCGGAGATGCTAATGGAAAAATGATGTTGGCTCATGCTGCAAGTGCACAAGGGATCTCAGGTGTTTTAAGACATTATATTTCCTGTCATACCATGCGAATACCTTCTTTATGAGGAAAACAGTTTTACTGATTTATAGCTTGGTATTCTCTGAAACAGTTGTTGAGCGCGTTTGTGGGAAGGAAAATGTGCTGAATCATTTAAGCATTCCAGCTGCTTGTTTCACCCACCCTGAGATCAGTATGGTTGGACTCACAGAGGTATCAAGTATCACAAAGCTTCTTAGTTTAAAGCTGAAATAGTAAAGCTAATTTTGTTAATCCTTCTGTCTTTAACTTTGCAAAAACTGCCATTTAAGCTCTCTTATTTTGATCTATGTTTCTCTTGTTCAAGGGTGCATGGCATATTGGTGTGTTTAGAATATCAACTTGATATTATACAGAAGATTAGAATGCAGGGTGTAGAACAATTTTTCACATGTTAACTTTTCCTAAGTTCTCATTTTCTATTTTTCAAACATATGATGACACTTATTTTGATTGACAAATTGTTATGCACGGCAAATATTGCTCAGTTTCTTGATTTATTATCATTTCTTTGTTTTTTTAAAGTTACTTATCCTTGCCTTTCATTAGCCCCAAGCAAGAGAGAAAGCTGAACAGGAGGGGTTTGAAGTAAGTGTTGCTAAGACAAGTTTTAAGGCTAACACAAAAGCTCTAGCAGAAAATGAAGGCGAAGGACTTGCTAAGGTTATCCTTTATCCTGCCTATTACTGGTGTGCTTTATATTAAGAAAGAAAGTGGTATTTAAAGATGCCTTGTGTGTAAAGGTTGAAAAGTTACAACCTTAAGTAATCATTAAACAAAATGAGTGTTTGTTCGATAATTTACTTAATTATTTGTTGGCTGTGTATTCGAGAATAAAGGATTTTTGGTTTCCTGCATGATTTCATTTTTTTCTTCCAAGCTGTTGCTCTTATTGTTCATTATTGCAAAAGATTGATGTTAATTTTTAGATTTCAACTTTTTGACTTTCAGACAAGAGGATTGTGTTGAAATTCCCTCTAGATTTCCCTGTCAACATTTACAAAGTGTACCTTTCCTTTGTTGGCCTGACAAACTTTTCAGCCATCATATTGTTTTACTGTAAATAGAAATAAAATACTGTTTTGTTCTCCCCTATTTATCTTAGATTTTGCTAAAATAAATGGTTAAACAATAGTAAGCTTTTTTGTATTTTTTTTCTTGCCTTCATCTGTTAAAAAGATTCTGTATCTACTTTGATGCGTCTTATTATTATGATACTTCATTCAATTTTTTGTATTACAGTTGATTTACAGGCCTGACACTGGAGAGATTCTTGGAGTTCATATATTAGGGCTTCATGCTGCAGACCTCATCCATGAAGCATCAAATGCAATAGCCCTAGGAACACGCATTCAGGTTGTTGATGCTTTCTGTTAGATATTTGATGGTCTATGTTCTGATTGGTTATTTGATAACTAATCATACATGTAGAATTCCTACTCGTTTTGATGCATCATGAATTTATGTTTTTAGATGGTTCTCCTGCGACCTCAAGATATAATGGCAGCCATTTATTTCTGTTGAATATTAATTCTGTTATTATTTCTCCCATTTACCATCCTCTATCTTTTCCCCATCAGGACATCAAATTTGCTGTTCATGCACATCCAACCCTATCAGAAGTCCTAGATGAACTCTTCAAATCTGCCAAGGTATGCACTTTATTTGTGATTCCAGAAATTGAAGTGCAAGTATCCTTTGAGTTCTTGTCATAAGATATTAAACATTGTTACCCCAATGAATATATTTAGATTTAAGATGACTCTTATCTTTATCGGTTACTATTACAAATTAAGTAGCATTAGACATTTGTGTTCAAATTATGAGAAAAATATATTGAAATGAATGGCAAATGATTAAAGGAAAAGAAAAGAAAATTCTTATCAATAGAGTTCCTTTTGTCATCCAACCAAACATTGAAAACTAATTATCCTTAACACACCCTTAATCTCTAAATGCAACTATTTATTTATTTTTTATTTCATTGTAAGATCCTTCTGTTGTTTCGACAGGTGAATACCGATGTATCTCATTCTGTAAATGAACCAGTTGCAGCATAAACATGGACAAAATCAACTTCACCCTCCGGAGAAAGCTCTTTCAAGTATTTTCAGCTACATCAGGAGTCTGCTATCCTTACCCTCAAGAAGAGATTAAAGAGCACCATTGATCATATCGGAGCTTTAGTCAACCCGGTTTCATAATAACGCCGTAGTTTTTCCAGATGAACTTATAATAAATCATCAATTTTGCTTGTTTTTTCTTTATCTTCAGTTCTTCATTGTTAGGTGAACTGTTTCCTAATCTCAAAAATGTCCATTTTGTGTACTATAATGGTGTTATTGGACTTTAATTCCTTTACATGATCAATGTCTTAATGCAATAGTTGGTTGTAGACTTGTGTGATTATGTTGGCCAACCTGTAGATGTTCTTTCTTGGATCATTGTCTTAATGCATTAATCATGCTTATTTTTATTAATTCTTTGTTTTTTTTTCTTTTAAATAGGAAACTTTTTTTTGTATTAAGCTAGAGTTTACAACCATAATGATAAAAAGAAAACTATAATGCAATTCCTTTTTTAATCAAAATCTCATATTAGGGACATAATAATACATGTATTTATAGTATTATTGTCTCTAATAATTAATTCTGTTGTAATTTGTTTCACTATGATTGATTCAATTCCTAACTTAAAAACTTATTTTTATAGGTTTATAAGTAGGGTTGCCACATGATCAAGTTGTTCATTTCGAGCTTTTGAAGCGAGCTTGGAATTAATTTTGAGCCGAGTCGAGCATGATGGAGCTCGGCTCGAAAAATCAAATTTTAATATTAATATTAATATGTAAAAAGTTTTAATTTTGAGTTAAATGTCAAGCTCAAGCTTTTAAAATTATAATTGAGCTATTAATTTTGAGCTAAATCGAGCTGAACTTACGCTCGAGTTAGGCAATTTCAAGTCGAGTTTGAGTTGGGCCCAACCCGATCAAGCTCCACTCATTTACAACCCTATTAATAAGTTAGGATTAAATTTAATTTTTAAGATTCTTAACTAATTTTGATAGTATTTTTTTCTGGTTTTTTTTTAAAAAAAATTGCCCTAATTTATATTACACCAAAACGGGTAATAAATCTGTAGATCCGTTTAGGTCTACTGTACCGAATCCCCTTAAATGAACATCTATTAGCCGCAGGATTCTAAATCAATGGTCGAGATTGACCCAGTGACGAGGCACCGACCAAACTCTGCGCTCCTATTGGTCCTCGAGGATTCATTGGCTCATTTGCGTCTTTCCGTTTCCCTTTCGAACCTGATGAAACGCGTTTCCCGTTCTACATTGAAAACGTTTTCTTGTCATTTCCTCTCTATGTAGGGTTTCATCTCTCTGAGTTTTCGATCGATCTGGTGGGATTTTGGGGGCCGGATCGCCTCCGCGGACGATGTTTCTTGTTGATTGGTTCTATGGCGTGCTCGCCTCGCTGGGGCTTTGGCAAAAGGAAGCCAAGATCTTGTTCTTAGGGCTCGACAACGCCGGAAAGACCACTCTGCTTCATATGCTCAAAGATGAGGTTCGATCTCATAATTTTGTTCTTTTTCAAGAATTTTTCGGTTTTTTAAATTTTCTAAGTTTTTTTTTTTGTATGGATTTTTGTGGATTTTAGAGATTGGTGCAACATCAGCCAACGCAGTACCCTACGTCGGAGGAGCTGAGCATCGGGAAGATCAAGTTCAAAGCCTTTGATCTCGGGGGGCATCAGATCGCTCGCAGAGTCTGGAAAGACTACTACGCTAAGGTTTGATTCTTTGTCTCTGTAACATTTCATCACTAGGATTGTTCTTAGTTTCCTCTGCGTTGTTGATGAGATCCGAATAATATATATTTTATAATATCTAAGTTATGCACTGGTTTATACTTGATCGATGGATATAGATCATTGGATGAAAATGCAGTCTTTTTTTTTATTGCTAGATTCTTGAGAAATTGTTTGTCTTGACCTCATATTAAATTAGGGCTTGAATGATGTCTGATAATTTCTGTTGGGCATCCTGTTGAGAGTTGTGGAGGATAGTGTGGTTGGGGTTTTGGATCCTCCTTTCCATCATTTTAATGCTTGAGAAGAGAGATAAAAGTGGAGAGATTGAAGGAATTTTTTTTTTGTTGATAATCAATATTTTTTTTCTTTCTTTCTGAAAATGAATTTATTTTATTTTCTTTTCTTTTGTTTAAATTTTCTTCAATCAAGTTCAGCTTCAACTGCTAGCATCCCATCATAAACTAATTTTTGGGTGGAGGGAACATCTTCTGAAAGACAAAAAGTGGAGTGGGGTTAGAAGAGAATAGTTGAGGAATGTAAGCTTCAGAAGACCATTGTTGTTAGTATGTCAAAAAAAAATAAAAAAAAAACTGTTGTGGTTGTCTGGAAAAAAAAACCATATTAACAAAAGCCCTTGATAGATTGGAAAATAATGAGAACAACGTAGAAAGATTATGAATTGCCAGGAAGAAAAGAGTTTATTCTTTTGATTACTCATTGTGTGCTACAGTTACTTCCATTAATTATTTCTACCATCATGTACTGTTGGTTCTACATCTATCAATAAGCATGATTATCATATGACTTGATGAATAATAGTTTTTTTATCTGCTTGCTTATCTAAATTTACATATCATTCAAATATTGAATCTTGTTTTCTTAGTGTTTGTTTTGCCATATGTTCACCTCTAGGAGCTGCATGAAGCATTGGTTTTATATGATGTGTTACAAGCTTACTCATTATGTTCCTTTTTTGTTTTCTTATTGTGATCCCTATCTACAAATCCACATGATCATTGTCATCCAATCTTTTCCAAGGTATTATCCATGGTGTTAGCAATTCCGGCTTTCTGTAGTTTCTTTCCAAGTTATTTCTGGCAACTTTGCCAGTTAGATTTGCATAGTTGATCATCTGTTGGCTTTTGCGAACCCTTGTTTATACAATTTGTCCTTTTACCATGTGCTAATGATTTTGCTAATTTGTTTTTTATTTTTACAAGTGCAAGTGTCTTAACTCTAGAGAGTGATCTTGTCAGCACAATATGTTGGCTGTCCTTTTAAAATGCCTCTTTATTCTTTGAAGTGACATTGGATTCAAGTCCTTTTTTCTTATTTTGGTATGCACATTGCAACCCAAGTTCCCTCTTAAGAATTTTACTCATTGGACTTTTGGATGAATTGATCATTATTGCTCAGCCATAACCATTCTCTTTTCTTCTTAAAAGGAAACCATTTTTATTATTTTTAATTACTAAATTAGTTGATGATGTGGACTGAAATAAGCAAGATCTCCATTTTTGAGTATTTGGATTTTGTATGGTTACACAGTCGTTTTCTCTACCCACTACCAATTGATTTTTGTTTGTCATTGTTGATTTCTTGCTTTGAATTTTTTTTGGAATGATATCATTCAGTTCATTTTTTAACGGTGACTTCTGCCTTTTGTAGGTGGATGCTGTGGTTTACTTGGTAGATGCCTACGACAAAGAGAGGTTCGCGGAGGCTAAGAAAGAACTGGATGCACTTCTCTCTGACGACTCATTGGCCAACGTCCCTTTCCTTGTGCTAGGGAACAAGATCGACATCCCTTATGCTGCCTCTGAAGAGGAGCTACGTTACCACCTGGGTCTCAACAACTTCACAACCGGCAAGGGCAAAGTAAACCTTGTGGACTCGAACGTCCGCCCCCTGGAAGTCTTCATGTGCAGCATTGTTCGGAAGATGGGCTATGGTGATGGTTTCAAGTGGGTTTCCCAGTACATCAAGTAGATAATGGTGCCTTCATAGGTTTGTCTGGATGACAATGATGATACACATGGTGATCCTGTCAACTGTCTTTTGTTAAAGAACCCATTTTCCTCATCTTTTTTTTGCTTATTGGTAATCAGAAAAATATGGCATAAACTAGCATATGGATCATGGAGAACTGGCCTAAAATGTGATTTTTTTTTTTTAATTCAATCTGAACTTAATAGTCAGGTGTTTTGTCTTGTGATTGGTTCTTTGTGAAGCTTATTTCAATGGGAGAATATCTGATTTGTGTTTTTTTAATTCATGGTTCCCCTTATAAGAGATGTTGTCAATAATAATTATTTTAAAACATATTATTTTTCTGATTGAAATCGCTTTAGCAACAAGGGGATGTAGCTCAGATGGTAGAGCGCTCGCTTAGCATGCGAGAGGTACGGGGATCGATACCCCGCATCTCCATTGTTTTCAAAAAATAAATTTTGATTTCACTTTTATTTATCACTAAACCTCTTGAAACCAACTTTTTAACTTTCCCAAATTCTGAGTGTTGTTAAATAATCACAACCTTTTCATTGGAGTGATACTTAAAATTGTTAAAACTTATTATTTGATTTTTTATGGTGCCTTCTTCAGTGCCATGAAGGTATTGTTGTCATGGGAAAACCAACATCGAAGACATCTCACAGTATGTTATCGTGCTTACTGTATTACGACAATATAGCATTTACATTTTTTTATGGTGCGTTGCATTCTAAGAACCCACGGTACCATATTGTGGTTTTCGTGACCGATACTGGCAGGTCATATTAATTTTTATTTATTTATTATTTTTTAATATAAAAATATTCATATAATATTTTTAATATTAATAAAATTATTTAATTAGAATTCATACCCACAACTTTTTTTCAAGATAAGCATATTTTGAAATTGGGTGTGCTCTCCTTCCTTTATTAGGGTCCCAAATCATTAATATTGGCTCTTGGGTACAAGACTGCTCACACCCAATTTATGAAGACCGGCACCCAATTTTGCACATGTTTGCACTCACAATTTATTTTCTAGGTGCCCATATCCTGAAATTAGGTGCACGCACCTTTCTTTTGGAGGTGCGATTGTCCATATGGCGATTATTTATTTGATTTTAGAAATGTCTACAACTAAATTAATATATTATGTACCATCATACTACAACTCTTTCATAGGATTGTCAATATGAATGGCTGCTGATCATCAATTTGGTAATTGGGCAAGCATGGCCATAAAATTCACCTAATTACTATAATTTTTATCAATATTTAAAAATTTTTCTAAAATATGCCAAATCTTTACTGATATATTATACAGTTATGCAGTTCAGGCCAACATGAACCATTGCCAGCACAATCAGCAATAACCAATAAAAATCTCATTGGAAATAAGTAGCATAAGCTAATAACAAAATCTATTACGCCATTTATTCCCAAGTGTTCAAATGCCCTTGAAGCACAACACTTACACCAGGCTTTTGTTCATTAGAACAAAGGGGCTTGTAATTCTAATTAAATTATTGACCATTGTCACTATTCCTGGAATTATAATTAAACCTATTAATTGACATTGTGTTGTCCAAGATAACATAAAATGAGTACGTCTCGCAGTGATGGCGCATATTCACAGCATTTGCAGATACACAGCTGATATAATCCATTGCAGCAAAAATTATACTGTTTAAGGAGCCATTATTGAGGGCGAATTTTATTAAAATATGGCTTCCTAAACTAGATCAATCAATAAGTAGGGTTTAAAAAGGTGATGGTTCAAGCATTATAGAGATAAATACTGTGATTTTAGATCTATCTAAAATCTAAAAAACTAGTGAAAGAATTAAGAGAAAGCAGGTTCCATTTATCAGGACATTACTAAAACATAATCCATCTATGCAAGGTAGCCTTTATAAGGATATAGTGGCTGGTTGTTAATGGAATCAGTTGCTTCAGATAGAAACAGGTTTGAATACAATGCTCCAACTTAAGACAATGAGAATTTTGTGATGAATATGTAGTGACAAGTTTGAGAATTGTGTGTGCGCGCGTGTTAATTAGCTAAGGGAGAGAAGGATGAGATGATTCATACCAAAGGCAGATCTTTCTTAGCTCTCTCTCTTCGAAATATTTTGATGGTTTAAAGAAACCACCGTATGCTTCTTCCCATTTCTTGAGACAGAGTATATGTAACCAGGACCAACCATGTCTGCCCTACAGACATGATAAATCATAATACATGAGCCACATCTTTCAAACTCAAAAATAAACCTTTAAAAAAAGAGTGAATAGACATACAACAGCTACAAATCTAACAACACTTCATAAAGATTCCGAAACATAATCTAAACATCAAGGACCATGCTTGTGCAAGAGGTGTGCATGACAGTTTATTTCAAATATATGAGGTCATTACCAAATGATGTGCTCTGGTTAATGTGCAAATGATGTTCTTCAAAGTGCACTGAAGACCAACTGCAACCAGTTCTTTTCATCATCGTAAGAGAAGCACATTTCATAAATGTCAGCACTATGCTATGATATTCAACCTGGCAGTATTTTTTTTGACTCCTATGAAGTAGAAACTACGATGTCTCACTTACATAATTGTTCTAGGAATCAATCATACTTTTTAATGCTTGACCAAGAACAACATGAACACTTCCAATTTTCATAATTGTTATAGGAATCAATCATACTTTTTAATAGCCGGTACTTGGGGAAACTCATTCCAAGAACACATGCAATATCAAGATCTGATGCTCGAATAACAATCCTTTCATCCAATACCCTGCAAGCTTCATTCACTACTGGAAAGAAAATCATCTCCAGAATTTCCCGATCACTCACATTTATAGGCTACAAGTTATCATATACAAGCAATTTAGACAATTATAGAGGTAAAAGTCAAAGATAAATAAAATCCGTAAAGTCTGAAAGCAATAGCACACAAGAGTGACCTTCCATTAGGCATGATGTTAGCACGTCTTCGAGATTCATCAATGATAGTAAGAACACTAGGATCAGGTTTTGGCTTGCTACCCTTTTCATGAATGTAGTAACCCTTTCCATTGCTCCTTCCTATCATTCCAAAAGCATTTTGCTAATCCCAAGTAACAGAGGCTAAAATAATGAAAAGATAAAATTGACAAATAAAGATTTGCAACAATACCATTTCTCCCATTTTCTACCATCAAGTCAACTAGATCAGGTTCAAAGGTACGCCCTGCAAAGGCAGAAGCAAATTCCCCCATATCCAGCCAAGTCTTGCAGTCTGTCAATAAAGATCAAAAACCCAATTTAGCAGGTATGATCCTGCAGAAACAAAAAAACTGAAATGTCTGATATGATATGCAAGCATCTAACAGAGCTAGTTGCTCCGAAATTATGCCTGTTCACAATTCAAATATAGAAGGATATATATACAGTTACAGACCCCACCCATGTTAGCCAATTTATGGCAAGTTGGATACATTATACGACTTACCTGCCAATGTTTTAAAAGGAAGTTGCACAGTTGCACTATAAACCTCTTTGCTCAAGATACATATGCATATAGCACTCCAAAAAACATTAAAGTAACATCAAAAAAGGTATCAAAAAATTTAGACGACTTCGAAAATTACTAACAAATCGACATTATATCTAGTAGTAACATACATGTTTAGCATATTTACAAGAATATATATATATATATATTATATATGGATTTGATAGCCTCCCGTGCGGCCGGCCCATTCCAACACCCATACATATGGGGTGGGGTTTATGGGTGTTAGAAAAAGGGTGGGTTTATGGGTGTTAGTATGGGCCGGCCGCAAGTGAGGCCGGCCGGATACTAACACGACTACATATATATATAACATTACCCCCAGATTTACATGTATCAATAACTAAGTTTAAGAAAAACATTCACTGCAGGACACTCACAACAACAACAAAGCACAAGATAGTAGCTGTATTCATATCACATGCTTTATTCAACACCTGTTGAAACATAAACATAAACCTGTATTCTTGCACATAAACATATAACTGTTTAAACATCAATATAAGTACAAGGGCACAGTTGTATTTTTAAACATAAACCTGATCTGTATTTTTAAACATAAACCTGTCCAACAAAACAATCATGTCAAAATGCCGACAGTCAACCTGTTGAAGCATAAACATAAACATGTATTCTTAAACACCACCACATAATTGTTTAAACATCAACATAGAGAAAATGAACTCCTATAGCTTGCCTTCAGCTCATTATTTCAAATTTCGGAATGACATCATCGAACTTAGACCTGCCATTACAAAGCGAGGCATTTTTTGTAAGAACTCATATTATATATTTACAGTTAAAAAGTTAGCTGAGCTAGTAAATGCAACTGAATATAAATACCGCATCATCAAACAAGGAAGCATCTCCCACTGGGTTGGTTGTGAACTAGTCAACGGGTGCATGTCCATCTAAACGTTTAACAGTGAGGTAGACCATCATATATAGCGTATTCATCGAAGCACAAAAATTTATATAATACATACTTCACAGGAACTGACCTAGCTGGATTTGACTTCATCGCCTACCACCAAATCGCCCAATATCTCAGACTCACACCAAACGGGGGAGATCTGCATCTGGTGCTTCGTTTACCCGGTTAGCCTCGGATATCCCTGTGCCGGTCTCGGTGGTGTCCTCTCCACGAGCCATGTAACTGTGCAGCATCTGCCGCATATCAGCCAGCTCATATTAGGGTTTTAAGTGTTTATCTCTTTATATTTTGTATTTATCTCTATATTTGTTTAGTTCCTATTTTACCCCTGTAGTGGTATTATATATACCCCAACTTATTATCAATAATATTATGCTTTTTCCTATCATGGTATCAAGAGCCAAGATCCAAAAACCCTAGATTTTTTTTTCCTAGCTCTCTCTCTTCGAAATATTTTGATGGTTTAAAGAAACCACCGTATGCTTCTTCCCATTTCTTGAGACAGAGTATATGTAACCAGGACCAACCATGTCTGCCCTACAGACATGATAAATCATAATACATGAGCCACATCTTTCAAACTCAAAAATAAACCTTTAAAAAAAGAGTGAATAGACATACAACAGCTACAAATCTAACAACACTTCATAAAGATTCCGAAACATAATCTAAACATCAAGGACCATGCTTGTGCAAGAGGTGTGCATGACAGTTTACTTCAAATATATGAGGTCATTACCAAATGATGTCCTCTGGTTAATGTGCAAATGATGTTCTTCAAAGTGCACTGAAGACCAACTGCAACCAGTTCTTTTCATCATCGTAAGAGAAGCACAGTTCATAAATGTCAGCATTATGCTATGATATTCAACCTGGCAGTATTTTTTTTAACTACTAGAAAGTAGAAACTACAATGTCTCACTTACATAATTGTTCTAGGAATCAATCATACTTTTTAATGCTTGACCAAGAACCACATGAACACTTCCAATTTTCATAATTGTTCTAGGAATCAATCATACTTTTTAATAACCAGTACTTGGGGAAACTCATTCCAAGAACACATGCAATATCAAGATCTGATGCTTGAATAACAATCCTTTCATCCAATACCCTGCAAGCTTCATTCACTACTGGAAAGAAAATCATATCCAGAATTTCCCGATCACTCACATTTATAGGCTACAAGTTATCATATACAAGCAATTTAGACAATTATAGAGGTAAAAGGCAAAGATAAATAAAATCCGTTAAGTCTGTAAGAGTGACCTTCCATTAAGCATGATGTTAGCACGTCTTCGAGATTCATCAATGATAGTAAGAACACTAGGATCAGGTTTTGGCTTGCTACCTTTTTCATGAATGTAGTACCCCTTTCCATTGCTCCTTCCTATCATTCCAAAAGCATTTTGCTAATCCCAAGTAACAGAGGCTAAAATAATGAAAAGATAAAATTGTCAAATAAAGATTTGCAACAATACCATTTCTCCCATTTTCTACCATCAAGTCAACTAGATCAGTTTCAAAGGTACGCCCTGCAAAGGCAGAAGCAAATTCCCCCATATCCAGCCAAGTCTTGCAGTCTGTCAATAAAGATCAAAAACCCAATTTAGCAGGTATGATCCTGCAGAAACAAAAAAACTGAAATGTCTGATATGATATGCAAGCATCTAACAGAGCTAGTTGCTCCGAAATTATGCCTGTTCACAATTCAAATATAGAAGGATATATATACAGTTACAGACCCCACCCATGTTAGCCAATTTATGGCAAGTTGGATACATTATACGACTTACCTGCCAATGTTTTAAAAGGAAGTTGCACAGTTGCACTATAAACCTCTTTGCTCAAGATACATATGCATATAGCACTCCAAAAAACATTAAAGTAACATCAAAAAAGGTATCAAAAAATTTAGACGACTTCGAAAATTACTAACAAATCGACATTATATCTAGTAGTAACATACATGTTTAGCATATTTACAAGAATATATATATATATATATATATATATATATATATATATATATATATATATATATATATATATATATATATATATATATATATATATGGATTTGATAGCCTCCCGTGCGGCCGGCCCATTCCAACACCCATACATATGGGGTGGGGTTTATGGGTGTTAGAAAAAGGGTGGGTTTATGGGTGTTAGTATGGGCCGGCCGCAAGTGAGGCCGGCCGGATACTAACACGACTACATATATATATAACATTACCCCCAGATTTGCATGTATCAATAACTAAGTTTAAGAAAAACATTCACTGCAGGACACTCACAACAACAACAAAGCACAAGATAGTAGCTGTATTCATATCACATGCTTTATTCAACACCTGTTGAAACATAAACATAAACCTGTATTCTTGCACATAAACATATAACTGTTTAAACATCAATATAAGTACAAGGGCACAGTTGTATTTTTAAACATAAACCTGATCTGTATTTTTAAACATAAACCTGTCCAACAAAAACAATCATGTCAAAATGCCGACAGTCAACCTGTTGAAGCATAAACATAAACATGTATTCTTAAACACCACCACATAATTGTTTAAACATCAACATAGAGAAAATGAACTCCTATAGCTTGCCTTCAGCTCATTATTTCAAATTTCGGAATGACATCATCAAACTTAGACCTGCCATTACAAAGCGAGGCATTTTTTGTAAGAACTCATATTATATATTTACAGTTAAAAAGTTAGCTGAGCTAGTAAATGCAACTGAATATAAATACCGCATCATCAAACAAGGAAGCATCTCCCACTGGGTTGGTTGTGAACTAGTCAACGGGTGCATGTCCATCTAAACGTTTAACAGTGAGGTAGACCATCATATATAGCGTATTCATCGAAGCACAAAAATTTATATAATACATACTTCACAGGAACTGACCTAGCTGGATTTGACTTCATCGCCTACCACCAAATCGCCCAATATCTCAGACTCACACCAAACGGGGGAGATCTGCATCTGGTGCTTCGTTTACCCGGTTAGCCTCGGATATCCCTGTGCCGGTCTCGGTGGTGTCCTCTCCACGAGCCATGTAACTGTGCAGCATCTGCCCCATATCAGCCAGCTCACTCCGAACAGACTCCAGCTCATCTCTCATCGAGGCCTGTAGCTCACTGCGAATGGCCTCAATGTGCCCAAAAATCAGGTCCCTCATCTCATGTCGTAAGGAGGCAAGCTGGTCCGCAATATGACTTCTTAGCAAGTCAAGCTCCCTCTTGAGAGCAGTAAGCTCACTCTTGGCAGAATAATTCTCCTGCCCATTATTAAAAGATCAGTGAGCAGTAGTTAACACAGAAATATTCAAGGTCTGAATATTATGTAAGGAGTGATATAATGTAAGTGTAGAACATATACCGCTCTATGTGGAGACCCATCCAACGCACTAAACACGTCTATCGCGAGCGTGTTTACGCCTCCACGATGGTTGACGTGCTTGACAGCACGACCGATGAGGGTATCTGTCCAAAAGGCAACGCGAGGTTGCTGACGATCTCGGATAGGTTGGTGGATAATCCCCACCGCTAGGTGTTCCAGGTAGAACAACTGCACATAGAATATATCCAAAGAAAAGGGTGAAAATTATTTTCAAGGCAATAAACAACTACCATTTTGTTCAGTCAGAAAAGAAATAATTGATAGTTGTAATGCTTCCAATTGAATTAATTGGTTCTAACTAGTGTGCCAATGCACCTGCAGCAACCAGATGCACCCGCCAATGCACTTGTTTGATACCCTCCTAGCCCGACCGTTGTTGTACGTCCTTACTGCTGTGAGCAGGCCTTCATATGCATACTTTGCCCAATTCAAATGTATAATGTCATCCATAATTGCCAGCAATGACAGGTACGAAGTGGACACGTGGACGTTGCTTGTTGGTCTTATGATGGTGGCGATGATGTAAAGCAGCAGCTTTCCTTTAAATTCTTGTCCCTCAGGCAGCTGAATAAGCTCAGTGTAGAGTGCACGAGGGGTAAGTGAAGACCGTGCAATTCGGAACCTCTCGTCAGTCGTACCATCCCGACCAAGTTTACTGCTAACATCTGGGCCATCAGTGGGGAATCCAAGCAGTGACCCCGCATGCTCTGCTGTCATGTGTAGTCTACGCCCATGCACCAACAGTATGCCGGTATCGGGATCCAAACAGCCCACCAGTTTCTCTACCAGTCCCATCCTCAGGGAGTATGAAGCTGCTTCGAGAAGCCCTCCAAAACCAAGGCATCTCATCACTTCTTTCTTTTCTTCGTTGAGCATCTTTATGAGGCAGCCGAGTTTGTGGACCATACAACGACACCGCATGTGGACCTGCAAATCAGAGGTTCGATGCATATAATTAGTCCAAGTAGAAGTATGAAGGAAGCATGAAGAAAAACACAAGTCAAAAAGGGCACAAACATTAGGCGGTGGTGTGTTTTGGAGGACAGGGGAGTCCACATCCAAAGGGACCACCTCCTGAACGTGGCCAACTGACGCCATAGTGTCTGCGCAAATAATTATTATACAATAGCTTAATAGCAAAATAAGGGAGGGGAGGGGCCATTATTGAGTTCATGAATCCAAATAAGAGAAAATTGGGATACCTGAACCTATGGTGGCTCCTCGTCAGAATACTTACTCGCTTTCTTCAAGAGTGTTGGCGCCTTGCAGCCTGGAATAAGAGAAGATTGGGTACATCAGTAAAACATGGCATTCTTCTTGAAGGACTGGACTGTTGCATAATTTTATTGCAAAATAAAGGTGGTGTATTGAAAAAAAAAAATTGTCCACACTCTTATTGATTGGTGTGTGTTTGTACATGGTGCATGACCCGACGTATTTTAAGTGCCAAGTTGCCAATAGTTTTTAAAGAGGATGTCCAACTGAAAGGTCTTAGTTGATGTGGTGAAGTTGATGATATGTCATGGGTTATGATAGAAACAATCAACGTATTGCAGGATTGGGTTGGATTTGGGTAAAGCTTTCAAAGATGTATATGCTTTCACTGAACAAAACTAACTCATTGCACTTGAAGATGAATGCTTATTCTTGTTGCTGCTGCAATTTTTCAGCCTTATGAAATCCTATAATTACTTTTCTCTGTTATCTTCTTTGGCCAATATGATTATTTATGACCTCGACAAGGCACCCACATTTGTGTTTACATCTAGAACAAAATCCCACACACTATAGTGATATATCACATACAAATGCTTTGCCGTAAAGGCAATCGCTACAGCAGAAGGAGCTGAATGGAAGCGTAAATATGAATTGGAGAGGACGCATAACTTGCAACTAAAAAGTAAAGCTTTTCTTTTTTTTTTCAATCTCATTTTTTTAAAGATCCTGCTACTAATTTTTGCTTGTTAATGACTTCGGAAATATTTGCTAAACAGAGGATACTTTTGGACATGCATTTTTCCTTATTAACTTAGAATCACCTCTCTGTTCGATAGTTTTTTACATGCTACTAATGTATTTAAAATTTTAAACGTTCTCCAAGGACCAAATTGGTAATAGTGAGTTTGGGCATGACACATGTCACTTCCATTGTGGTGTTTGGCCATTCTAGACTTGTTTGTTTGAATAATGGATATTAGGCACTCACTACTGATGAGTCGATGACAGGTAGGTATTCCACATAGGCATGTACCAAAAAAGCATGAGTTGTGTTTCCAATTAGATAAATAAATTAAGAACTCTTTTTAATCCATCATCCATAATCTCGAAGTAGTTCCTAGGCTGATTCACTTGGATCAGACATAAATGCATGCCCCATTAAAAATTGTACATGTAGAGCTGTTTGACTTTTTCTTTCTTATCCTAATGTCTGATTTGTGTTAGCATCCATAATATGGAAATAGGTCCTGAGCTGATTCATTTGGATCAAACCTACATGCATGCCATGTCAAAATTGTATAGATAGAGTTGTTTCACTTTTTCTCTCTTATCCTCATGTCTGATGTTTGCTTTCGGGGTGAGGTATTAGCATCCTGTTGAGATCCAGTTGGCTTGGAATGGAGTGTTGTTTTGTTCTTATTAGTTGAATAAATTCTTGCAACTAGAATTTCTAGAAAAGGTCTCATGGACTTATTTATGATGGTATTCACGGATTTAAAGTTTTATACTATCTAACTTGATTATATCTTTTGTTATCTATTAAAACAATGGTCTTGGATTTACTGCTAATGTATTTATTTCTGATTGGGGGTCCTTGTTGAAAATGATGGTTTTATCAAATTTAGCAGAAAAAACTGAAGGTTCTCATCATAATCATATAAATGGGAAGCTACAAAAATCTCCTAATCGAGTTGTGATGAATGGCCCTCAAATTGAACAAACTGAGAAACGTTGCGGAAAGCATGGAATCTGTTCACATGAGATTCTTAGGGTTGAGGTACCCCAATCAAATTCCAAATTAGATCAAGAAATGGCAGATGCGAAGAAGGTAAATTTTACCACAGTTCTTTCTTGCTTTTTTTTTTTTTGTTCCTTTGTTTTTCTTATTTCTTTAATCTTTTTGGTTAGATGAATTATTTGTTGTTTGACACCATTAGTTTCCATTAGTGATTATTATATAAATTCTAAATTGAGTTATACCTAGGGGAAATCAAGTTCAGAATAAACTTTTTCATTGCTGCCAACAAACTTTTTCATTAATGCTTGATTGAACATGTCAATGTCTTGTCCTATTTAGTTTATTTTTAACATATTTGTGCATCTATTTACATTTGTTTCTGTGTATACATGTACACACATATGGATAGACATACAAATATGTAGAGCTATATGTTAACCACAGTTACACATATATATAGAGATACATGGATGTATATCCATACAGTATGGATAAGGATATATATATACACCTAACAGGTTGGGTTTGGGCTGACACATGGAATATCCATTTACAACAATATATAGGATCTTTCAGATAATTAATCGATATCATGTTTGATCCTGGATATTGTCGTTGTTCTTACTGATTTTGGGTATGTTGATTGCCCAAAAATACTGAACTGTACGGGGATTGCTGGACTCAAGTAAAATGCTAATTTATTATTCAATCATTTCTGTCAGTAGTATTTAGGTTTATCTCTCTGCTGTAATATTCAAAGAGAACATTGTTAAGCAGACTTTTAGTCCCGGCAATTAAGATTGACCTAGATAATTTTTGCATTGTGGAGTATGTTGACTTAGATGCATGCTATTCAAGAAATGACCACTAAATTTTGTTTGTAAGAATTTAGTCTTATTTTGAGGCTTATTAGGTGAAGAAAAGTTCTGACCATATAGTAGATGCCACTAGGGCTGTCAAACAATCAAGCTCTTCGTAAGCAGCTCGAGATCGGCTTGGTAAAAGCTCAAGCTCAGCTTGAAATTTCGAGCTCGAAATTAATTTCAAGCCGACTCGAGCTCGATCGAGCTCAGCTCGAAAGCTCAAAATTTAATATTAATATATTAATATATAATTTAAATATTATTAAATAATATAATATGAATAAAATATTTAATATTTAGTATTAATATATAATATATAATATAAAAAATTAATTTATAAATAAGTTTTTAATTTAAAACTAAATTTGAGATTTCAAAATTATAATTAAGTTCTTAACTGAGCTCAAGCTTTCGAAATTAAAATCGAGCCGAGCTTGAGCAAACTTATTCGAGCTAATTTCGAGCTCGAACTCGAGCTAGGCTATTCCGAGCCGAATTCGAGCTGGGCTCAGCCCAATCAAGCTCGGCCCGTTTACAACCCTAGATGCCATAGAGTGATTGGACACAAGGTTATCGAATGCCATTAGATTGTGTAGTTGATGCAACTTTTCTTTAATAAGAGTTAAATATATTTGAAAGATAACCTTGCCTTAATGAACTTCTCAGTAGGAATATGGCATGCTAAGTAATGGTAGTGGATGATGCATATGCCAACCCAAATTCATAGCATAAACTCCACATCTGTGTTTATATATATTTTCATCCTTTACTTACGATGTGTATTGGCTTTTTTCCATACAAACATCATTTAAGCTTTGCCAGGGTTGCAAAAAAAGTGGGCAGCATAAGCATGAAATTGTCTCTTTTGAAAGAGGAAACATAACTACTGCTGAGTGCAGTAATAAGCAGGTACAGTAATTAAAAACATATCATTCACCTATGGAGTTATGCAATGTTATCTTTCAATAATTCTGCTGCACACTTAGCAGTCCTCTTTCTAGTTTAATTTAATTGGAATGGCAAAATTGCAGATAAATACAACTAAACAATCTAGATAAGAAATTAACATGGATGATATGATATATCACAAACTTACACTAATTTTGGTTCCAAACTATTTTAATAGCTACTATTATTATTAGTTCATTGAATTTTCAAGATGTGAATTGCAGAGCATGAAAAATGATACTCAATCCTTTGTAGTTAAGAATCTACAGATAATGAGGAAGCTACAAGCTGAAGTTAGGGATAACAGCTACAGAAGAACCTCACAGCTAACTATAGTTATTACATTTGCAATATCAAAGCCACAGAATAAACATGCAGTCATTAACAGAATAAATATGTAGACATTAGAGGAAACCCTACTAAATTTTCATACAACACAAGCATAATGTGGATCAAGGAACCCTACTAAATTTTCATAGATCAAACACGAATTAGAAATAAAAACAAGCTCAGATCTAGGAAACGGCACAATAGGGGAACCCCAGGAATGCCGTGGCCTAGGTTTAGGGTTTCATCAACTGAAAAGGAGAAAGAGATGATTACCGGAAGACCGCGATTCGATGGCCGGAAACTGAGGCGATCACCGGAGAAAGGCCGAGACGGCGGACACGTAGTGAGGAAGAGACACAGGGAGATGAGTGGATTGGTGAAATCGGTGGATTTTTTTTTGAAATCGGACATGGAGTCCGGCGGTGATGAAGTCGGTGGAATTTTATTGAAGTGACGCTAATGCCCTTGGTTGGTTTCGTGGTTGCCGCTTTAATATCGGGATATTATCGTCATTTTGATGTGTTGTTTCCTTCGAGGTCTGAGAGACGTTCGGTTCGTGTCGAACAGAATCCCCTGTCCGGACGCATGAATGCTTGAAACTGAAGGAGGTATATTTGAAATAATTTAACAAAATCCATGAACTTTTTTATGTTGTTAACCAAAAAAACCCATCCGATCAAGGATTTTTATGGCTGAGAGATGTGTCACAAGTGTCTTCTCACGGAGTCCATTTAAAAGAGGGACACAGACATACTATGAGAGGGGGAGGGATTAGACGCCCAAATTCTAGTTCGATGGTTAAGTTAGTCGAGAGATCACCGGAGAATAAGAGAGGATCAGATGATGAAAAGATTCTAGATTTATTAAAAAACAGTCAAACATACGATAAACTAACAAATGAATCATTCCATTCTTCTCATCCTTTGATTATTAAGATTAATAAGAAAATGTGAAGAATATTTTACCATTTAGATTTAGACGGGAAGCATATTAATGATGGTTTAACTAGACAAACAAAATTGAGCATTTAAAAAAACAAACAAAATTATACGTTTAATAATAAAATGAGAAGAACTTCTCCATTAATCACATATAACAAATTCACAAAACATAAAGGATTGATAAATGCATGAGAAAGAGGGAGCATAATTGTTGTGGAAAAGAGTGATCTTTAGATAATTCATAAGCATTTCACTATTTTAGTGCTAAAAATTAGAAAAAATTGAACAAAGGGTCGTAGGCTAAAATCTTTGTTTGAAGCTAAAGCCATGAGCTCTGATTTCTGATTCCTCCCAGCCTTTGTGTGTTATGCTTAACTAATGCATCCTTGAACTTCCTAATCTGCAAATTGAACAAAAATCAATGAATCCCAATCAATGGATGATGCTTGTAGACATGGATATGGAGAAGAGAGCTCCACGATAGAACATGAAGAATGGGAGGACATGGACACTCAAGATATAGCCATGGACTTATTCTCCTCATAGTTCACTTGCAGAAATAAGATTTTTTTTTTTTAGAAAACAAGTACAATGCATTTGAGATGGTTGAAGAGATAGTACGCATCATTGAAGTGGATTCCGACGGGGAATCCCGTCCACCGAAACAAGTACTCATCCTTCTTAGTATATCGAATTGCTGGGAGGTTTACATCTTGTCGATGCACTTCTTAAGGAGGCTTAGAGTGTCCACATAGAGGGGCTCGATGCAGCAAAGAAGGACATCAGATTTGTTGGTGACCATCTTGAAACGACATGGGGAATTCTCAAGCTCCAGGTTCTCGGTGGAGTCTTTAATGCACTTTGGTGGCCAGTAGATGGGGAGGTTGTAGTACCTAAAGGATAGTTTCAATGGAAGTCATGGAGTCTACCTTCCCAGAAGGTAGGTATTTGATTGTGAGGGTAACTGATGGAACCTGGTCATGCATGATGAGCTTGCCAGGGAGTCTTTAACACTATCCGGGAAGGTAGAAGCAGTCACCGACAATGTCATACTAAAGGAGATGGAAAAGACGATGAGAACATCATGGATCCAGACAAATGAGAACTCTGCCATGGCCTTCATCCCATATCTGGGAAGAGAATGGGTAGAGATTGAAAAGCGAGATATGGCCTTCATCCCACATAAGAAAGAAACGTGGGTGGAAGCCACTATATAAATATTTTAATATTTAAAAATAATAAATAAAAAAATATCATGTCACCAGCACCTCAGAAAACCACGATGTGGTGCCGTGGGTTAATCTTAGAAGTAGAGGTGGGCACGGGCCGGTTAACCGGGCCCGGCGGGCCCGACCCGCCAGTTCCGGGCTGGCAAACTTCGGACCCGGAACCGGCCCGGGGTATAGTGCCAACCCGCCGGACTTCGGGTGACCCGTAACCGGCCCGGGCCGTATGGCAGAACCGGAGGGCCGGGCCCAACCTGCCGGTTAACAGGCCGACCCGCCGGTTTTTCAATTTTTTTAATTTTTTTAAAATATGTAAATATACATTAAAAAATAATAAAAAAATAACAAAAAATGTTATTTTTTTTTTTAAAAAAATTTATGATATTTTGATATAAAAATAGAATGAGAAAAAAAAAATTAAAAATTGAAAACTCTAAAATTCATTATCCTACACTCATTATTCAAATATTAAGAAAACCAAACAAAATTATAAAATTAAAAAAAATATATAAATGACAAGCTACTTAAAAAATAAGGAAATAGTCAAATAACCATAAAAAACCTTCATTATTGACAACTAGAGAAGGCAAAAAAATCTCTCTTGAAGGGAAAAAAATCAACTATAAAATTCATTATCCTACACTAATTATTCAAAAATTAAGAAAATCAAAAAAATCTAAAATCACAAAAGAGCATATAAATGACAAACTATTTAAAATTAAGGAATTAACCATAAAAAGCCTTCATTATTGACAATCAAAGAAGGCAAAAATCTCTCATGAATGAAAAAAAATCAATCTATAAAATTCACTTATATATTAATTATTTAAACATTAAAAAAACCAAAAAAAATTATAAAATTCAATCTATAAAATTCACTCATATATTAATTATTAAGTTAATACTATAAACAACGTGCCGAAATCAACTCAAAATTCTATTAAAACCCCCAAATTTCTCCAAATTTAATATATATATATATATAGAGAGAGAGAGAGAGGGGGGTGTAGAAATAAAATGGGAGAAAAAATTTGAGTGAATTTATGGAGGAATGAGATAATTAAGTTTATTAAAAAAGAAAACCTTAATTATTGCAACCTTAATTAAAGCATCGGTTTGATTGAAAAGAAAGAAACAAAAATTATAGTTTCTAATTTTATAAGTTTCCAAGAATATTAAGTAATAAATTAATAAAATAAATAAATTTTTAAAAAGTTTAGGTGAACTACAATCCAACTTTTTATAGTATTAAATTACTACTATAAACAATGAGCCGAAATCAACTCAAATTTTTATTTTATCATAAAAATCCATAAATTTCTCCAAATTTAATATATATATATATATATATATATATATATATATAGAGAGAGAGAGAGAGAGGCCCAATTGGGCTCAACCCGCCGGTTCAACCCGGGTGACCCGGCGGGTTGAACCGGCGGGCCAACCCGGCCCGACCCGGCGGGTCACGGGTTGGGAAAATCCCAACCCGTAACCGGCCCGCCACTGTAGCGGGCCGGTTACGGTTTTCCGGCCCGGCCCGCCGGGTCACCTGACCCGGCGGGTTTTGCCGGGCCGGTTCCGGGCTCAAAGAGGCCCGTGCCCCCCTCTTAGAACTCCCTTCTCGGCAAGTCTTGGAAAGATTAGGGTTTTCTCGATCCTTGGAATTCTAAAGCTTCGATCAATCTCTAGGGTTTCGGCAAGACGATGCACAACCCACCCTCGGGGAAGGGGAAAGCGGGAGGAGGCGGGCAGTCTCAGCAGCCCTCCGATTCCTCCTCTCTCAAGCGCAAGCGCGGCGTCTTCCAGAAAGACCGTATGCTACTCCTTATCCATCATCCTCTTTCTCCCTGACAATCTCTCATAATTTCGCAATGTTTTGGTCTAATCTTCTTTTATATTGATTCCGCAGTGCAGCATATGATGTATGGCTTCGGCGATGATCCCAATGTGAGAGCTCTATCTACGTTCTTTCAATTTGATTTTGGACACCTTGTTTCACATTCACAATTTCTGAGATTCTACTCCTGGATGATAACACTGTAGTTATCTTAGTATGTTTTAGATAGATTTTTTTTTCTTCTTCCTGTTTTGGTTGTATTGTGTGTTTGTGTAGAGCTTCTCCCTGATGTTTTTAATGTATTGATAAAATAGCATTCTCATTGCTAAATTCTTAAAAGAAACTAAGTTGAGGTATTTGTACTACATCTTATTAGACAAGCACTAATTGTTAACCTTTTTTGCTAATACTGAAGAGAATTTAGATTTTCTATTTTTTACAGCTGCTCCTTTGACAATTAAAGCTCATTATCTGAATATGAGGTGGTGTTTGGTTCTAATCTGGATCCTTTTTTTGTCAACTCATTGCTAAATTCTTAAAAGGAACTAAGTTGAGGTATTTGTATTACATCTTATTAGACAAGCATTAATTGTTAACCTTTTTTTGCTAATACTGAAGAGAATTTAGATTTTCTATTTTTTACAGATGCTCCTTTGACAATTAAAGCTCATTATCTGAACATGAGATGGTGTTTGGTTCTAATCTGGATCTTTTTTGTTCAACTGATAGCTCGTAGTTTATGGGTTTATTTTAGTTTGATCTAAAGAGAATAAGGACTTTTATGATGGTAGTATAATTAAACTGTGTTCTGTTTTCTTTTGAGGAAGATGGGAAAAATAGAAGAAAATCAGACAAAAGAAACTGCATGACTATCTATCTACAGCCTGTGAAAAATATCATCTTTGATTTATTGATGACTATGATTCTTGTCTCTTATTGATTCATTCATTGCCTTCTTTATGTTTTGCAGCCATTACCAGAAACAGTTTCACTTGTGGAGGACATTGTTGTTGAGTATATTACAGATTTGGTAAGCATGATCTCAACTCCATAATAAATTTATGGAATTAAATTTCTGTCCTTCTGGTTTATTGACCTGGCATCATTATCAGATATTTAAACGTGGATTGTGTATCTTTTGATTGGAAGTGATTTGGATGCTCTACTTGTCTTACCAAAATTATACGCTCATAATTCATATCAGGTGCATAAGGCCCAAGATGTTGCAACAAAAAGGGGGAAATTGTTGACTGAGGATTTTTTATATCTAATCCGCAAGGTAATATTTTGTGAAGTTGGAACATTTGATTTTTTATGTTTGTCAGGTCTATTTATGGTAGCACATCTTAGATTGCATCTGTTTTTTAACTGCTAGAGTGAATGCAAAGAAGTTTCAATTATGAATATCTCATTTTAATTAATTATACTTTATAAAGTTTATTATATTTGATCTTCACCTGATCAACAGTTTTGACAATCAATTTACTATTGCTAACATCTTGTCATTTGAAATTAGGATTTGCCTAAACTCCACCGCTGCACCGAATTACTATCCATGAATGAAGAGCTGAAACAAGCAAGAAAAGCATTTGAAGTAGATGAAGAAAAGCTAGCAAATACAGATTGAAATGGATGGATGTGATCAAATTTCCCTACACAGTAATAAAATTCAGCTCCTGAATAGCAATTGTGTCGTTTCCATTTTTCACTTGTTCATTGTAACATAGTCAACTAATTGTCTTGCTGTTTTTACATTCTAACATCTGTCTTCAAGTAATACTACTCCATGACAACTAGTTATTCTTACAATTCCTGTATTATTTACAGAATACTGAATTTAGAGATGATGTAGCTGCGCTTTTATCTCGAGTTACAGCCGGTTGCTCTCTCTTTGACCTACAATCAATTTAGGCACTATATAGCTTCCAACTGTAAAAAGGCAGCCTTGTGTTACAAAGCTCCCATTATGCGTGGGATCTGGGGAAGGTTTGGATCACTTGTGTCTATTGCATGCAGGCTTACATTACTTTTTTTTTGCAAGAACATGTTTTCACGACTTGAACATGTGAGGCGACAACTTTACCGTTGTGCCAAGACTCCCCTAGCTTCCAACTGTGACCCAAGTATAGAATTTGAACATGCTTGGCATCCATATAGCTCCAACCAAATCACTCCTGTTAAAACATGTTGAAACTTCTCATTCTCATCAAAGCTATTGATTTGATGCAGCATGAGAAACATTTAACTTCTCAGTGCTGTGAATCTTCAGGAGAGGATCAGATGTCACTTGTTAAATACTACTTCATTCCAATCAAGCTCTGTCCTGGAGCCTTCTGAACATTCTTCTCCTTCATTGCAAGCCTGACCTTCTCTGCATCCTCCCATCTCCCAGCTTCTGCATAGAGGTTGGACAACAACACATAGTTCCCAGAATTCCAAGGCTCAACTTCTATTAGCTCCTTAGCAGCAACTACTGCCATATCAACATCACCATAGTTTCTACAAGAGCTTAATAGTGCCCCCCAAGTGGCTCTACTCGGACTCATCGGCATCGTCTTGATCAACTCATGAGCCTCTCTCACAAGCCCGCATCTACCTAGAAGATCCACCATGCAACCATAATGCTCAATCTCCGGCTCTATTCCGTACTCAGCCGACATCGACCAGAACAACTCCCGGCCTCTTTCGGCCATTCCTGCATGCGTGCAACACCCAAGAACCCCGAGAAAAGTCCCGGCATTTGGTCGGAACCCGCTTCCTGTCATCCTTTCAAACAATGCAAGCCCATCTTCTCCATGCCCGTTGAAAGCCAACCCATTGATCATAGTATTCCACGAAACCACAGTTCTTCTTGGCATTTCATCAAACACCTGCGAAGCACTCGCCAAATCACCGCATTTACAGTACATGTCGATGAGCGAGTTCGCTACATTCACTGCATTCTTCAACAGCGCTTTCCGGTGAGCATACTCGTGGATCAACCTCCCGACGTGCAATGCCCCGAGCCGGGCACACACTGGTAAGACGGTCACTAGTGTAGCATCATCCAGCTCAACCCCACATGCCCACATCTCTCGGAACAGCTCCATGGCGTCTTCATCCTTCCCGGCTTTTGCGAAGCCACTGATCATCGAATTCCAAGTGACTGCATTGCGGTCGCGCATCTCGCGGAACAAGCAGTAGCCGCTGCTCAAGTCCCCTCTTTTACAGAACGCATTGATCATCATGTTCCAAACGACGGTGTCTCTGTGCGGCATTTCGTCGAACATTTTGCGGGCGTCTTGCAAGTGGTCGCAAGCCGAGTAGAGGTCGAGGGTGGCGATGGAGACGGGGGCGTGTGAGTGGAAACCGGCGAGGATGGTGGCAGCGTGGACGGCGCGGCCGGCGAGGAGGTGGCGGAGGTTGGAGCAGGATTTGAGGAGGGGGGCGAAGGTGAGGCGGTCGGGGAGGAGGGAGCGGCGGCGGAGGAGGGAGAAGAGGGGGAGGGAGAGATGGGAGGAGGAGGGGGAGAGGGAGTGGGCCTTGAGGACGGAGTTGAAGAGGAGGAGGTCGGGGTCAGGGGAATGGAGGAAGAGGCGGGCGGCGTAGGAGGTGCGGCCGAGGGAGGCGCAGACGGAGACGAAGTGGGAGAGGAGGAGGGTGGAGAGGTGGAGGTGGAGCCGGAGAATGTGGGCGTGGAGCTCGCCGACGAAGACGCGAGTTTCGCGGCCATGGAGGAGGTGAAGTACTCGGCGTTCCGCCGCACTGCGGCTCATGGGATGATGGTGAGAGTGTAAATAAGGGGAACTTAGAGGGCTTGTTTGCACTTTGTGAGTTAAAGACGTTGGTCCTTTTTTTATCTGTTTAGAAGATTTAGGAATTTTACAGAAGCTAAACAAAAAAGGGCGTTTGGTCTAGTGGTATGATTCTCGCTTCGGGTGCGAGAGGTCGCGAGTTCGATTCTCGCAACGCCCCTTGTTCAACTTTTTCCCAAATTTCAACTGCAAATATTAAACCAAAAAATAATAAACCTTATATTTTGGTTAAATGAAATCTTTGATAGTAATAACTATTTTATTTGGATATAAAATAAATGGGGGTTGTGATCAATTTTTTTTTTTTACTTTTTTTCATTTGTCTAGTGTTTAGCTTTTATTTCACATATAGAGAAATGATATATTATTAGCTTTAACTGAAATAAAACCTTACTTCAAAATAATAAATAAATAAATCATTCATAAAAGGTTGTCTATTAATATGGCTGTAAAAGGGTTAATCACCTCCTTATTTACTACTCATCCAAAGAACAAAGACAACCATCACATCATTTACTGAGCATACTCGAACAGAGAAATAACACATTGATGAATGCATTACTGAAAAATTTATCTTGAGTTTCTAGTGATCATCATTGGTAAACCACACCATTCTGTGTATCATCTCTTAAGAAATTCAATGGAACTAACTATATTTGCAAAAACTTGGAAGGTGAGCTCAGGGATACAAATACAATCGATAGGATCATACATGTGTTTCCATAGGTGTATCATGTATGCCTTCCAAATGGACTCGTCATGATACAAGGTTGGGCGACGAAGAATCAACCTATAGAGAGGAATATCGAATAGTGCTATTAAGAAAAAATTTCCTTGATTTTAGTCTTCTGGTCTTCGGTCAGTGATTTGGGGAACAAAACTTCGTAAGTGACGTATAAATCACCCTTCTTGTTACTGTAGTGCAAAGGCATTCCTTCCCCTTTGAATTTCCTCACTTCTTTAGGTTTAGTGATTCCCTGAAAGATGAAAATATGATGTTGATGTTATTTAAATGTAGATAAACAAGTGAAACAAATCCACAGAGATAATTGAATCCTTTACCGACCTTGGTGCCAATTTCGACCAAATGCTCGTCAAGGTGCGGGATTGCTTTTTCAAAACCAACAAGAGCTTGGAGCTGGAAAGATAAAGATCCATGTCAATAAAAAAGAAAAAGAATTAAGAACACATTCTGAGATACCGCCAAACAGCCCAAAACCAAACTCTATAGACAGAGAATACTAATTTGAACAAAGCAAAAGACAAAACATGAAAAATGCAGGTAAGTCCACCTGTAATTTTTAGAAGTAATGAATATGTTAGTTCATGAGATTCAAACCATGGACTCAAATCAGAATAAACTTAAAAAAGAAAGCACCATTACCAGTGAGATTGTTACAGTCATATGCAGGTCATTGCCTTCTCTTCTGAAACGGTCATGAGGTGCAGTATGAATTCTGAACTGCTCAGGAAATAATAGTACATTTTAGCAATTTACTAAATTAACTAAACATGTATAGTTAAATTGTCTAAGTTATAGATTTATTCTAATCAGTAAGGGTGGAAAACCTTCAAATCTCCTGGTTCTCCATCAATAATTGGCTCCCCATCTTCATGAAATACCACCTCCTGTATAAGATGGGATCAAAGATGAGTTAAAACAAATGCAGGAAATTAAAGACAAAGAAACAATATGATTGTTAATGGTAATTGGTTCATCTTTCTACAATATTCAGCAAAAGGGGTGAAGGTGTCTGCATCTCAGTTGTCTACCTGGTCTAGGATACTTTGCCTTGGAGATATGAACAGAAATCTGTACATCAAACTACCTGCTATGTAACTACGTTTTTTGTTTGTTTATATATCTTCCCAAGTCTGGAAAGGTACACATTGTTGCTTTCCAGGCAAAAGTTAAACAAAACATCAATTTGGTAGGCCTTTGAAATATCCCCTTGGTTTTGTGGCAGTCTCCGCATTTCAGCAAAGCAAACCCAACAACAATCTTAACTCTAAGCTTATTACCTCTGACTTAACTCCAAAACAGCCCCATTTTTATTGGGAGCATCTTGGTAATTACAGAAGTGATGGTAAAGTGAAGTCCTACCTCTCCATCTTGCATGCCCTTCTCAATATCAACAGTGATGAAATCTCCTTCTCTCTCATATTTCACATTTGGGCATTGCTCACAGACCTGAAAATAGCCAAAAATGGTATATTATAACAAACTGGCAGCAAAGTTTCTATTACACATAAAAACGACTGCAAATGTTGTCTTCAGGGCAAAGAAACAAAATGCATGTTTTTTTTTTGAATGATCAATAAAGCTTTTAGAGATGTCCTTAATGTATTTCCTTATATATATGTTAAAAAAAAAGAACTATTGAGACAACTTCAAACAACTTGAAAGTACCTGTTCTGTCATTTGTTGAAACATGCCAGGAGCAATTTGCCTATGATAGACTTCATTTCTGCAGTTACAACGTCTCTTCCCAGGGGCCGGCTTTATAACATTTTTCTCCCTCCAAACCTAGAATAAAGCACAAGAAGTGAAAATAAGCAGAAGCATTTGGATAGCCCAGTTTCCCCTCCTTTCATTGCAGCAGAAGATGAATGAACATTATATTCTTGGAACACCCATTGATTCGAGAAGTAAATTAAGAAAGTTGAAACATCAAATATTAAATCTATAATGACAAAGCAAATGCAAGCACAACAATATTTCTTATGTGAAGCATCAGACTGAGTTAATGAACCATGGTACCTTTAATGAGCCACCCATGTACAAATCTTCAAGTGATGCATGCAACTCAACAATTACATCATCACCTTTCGGAATCTTCTCCTCCTCTTCTTCCATACCACCACCACCACCAAAGAAACTATAGAGATGGAGTAACATGTAAGCAATGATGCTAAAAACAAATTACAACTCATGACATTAGATCTAGGTTACTAGTCATCTTGGTGGCTATTAATATAGATCAGGAACTAACCAAGACAATATGAAGGGCTAACAACATGAACTTGCAAAGGAGGAATTCGGTTGGGCTTCTAAATGATCAAATGCAGCAAACAAGGATTTGCAAAAAGAGCGTGTAGGTATTTGAGGGGAATTCCTATCTAGGATTTATTACAATGATTATATCAAATGAGCAAACTTCAGTTTTAATCTTATTTAGATTGATGATCCTTAAGTATCAAGAAGAAAAAAAAGAGTCCTTCTCAACAGCACATTTTTTCCACCATTTCTTCATGCATCATTGAATTTAGCCCAAACATTTTATCAACACATTTCCACCAACTCATTTCAAAACAAGATTAGGCATTCATGGGAAGGATTCAGCACCAACATCTCCATAGTTTGAGTCCTTAAAAAGATGAGAGTATCATATAAATCTAAAACAATACACACAATCGAAACCTCATAAACAAACTCAACTTCCCATCATCTGACATTAAATCACATAACTGGAGGAAAAGGAATTTGATCATTCAACCAGATGAAAGGTTCTAAGTCAAACTACCATGGGAAATTCAACAATGACGATGCTTGTTTGTAACTTCTAATTCTTCGGAGATAAATTCAATGTCACAAAATGGATTCATATGAATTGTAAATAAATAAATAGATAAATAAATAATCCTCTTACTTGTTGAAGATGTCCTGAATGTTCATCCCCCCTCCCCTACCCCCACCACTGGCTGCATGCTGCTTCAAACCCTCTTCACCATATCTATCATAAATATTCCTCTTCTCTCGATCCGTCAACACTTCATAAGCTAAAGCCCACAAATAAAAATCAGATTTTTATTACTTTTTTTTCTGAAATCGCCAACAAAGAAACACAAAGTTAAAAGCGAAAGGCCAATACCATTATTAATCTCCGCAAATCTCTTGTTTGCCTCTTCATTCCCAGGGTTCTTATCAGGATGGTACTTCAAAGCGAGCTTCCTATACGCCCTCTTGATCTGCTCCTCCGACGCGCTCTTCGACACTTGCAACACATCGTAATAACTCTTCCTGAAAAAAAATCAATCATGTTCGAAACCAATCGCCAAAAATACAAAAACAAAATAATGAAACGATAAATGGATCAATGGGAAGGGCGGATCATACGCGCAGAGAGGAACGAGGAAATAAGATAGGAGAAAGACGGAGAGTAGGAGCATTCCCGCCCTCGGGGGCGCCATTTGGAGATGAATTCGAGATCTCGAGCTAGGGTTTGATCGAGTTTCGCACGCCGGAGACGACGAAGAGATGCGATTCCCCGGGTTCTTAAGAGAGGTCACGAGTCTGGTCTTTTTTTCCAGTGTAGACGTGTTAGTCTGGAAATGGACCAATGGGAGATGGGCATCGAGGTGTATAAACGAATAGAAAAATGACACGTGCACGTCATTGGTGCGTGGTATTTGTGGACATCCGCGCTTTTTAATTCGTTACAAAATGCACCGAGGATATGAACCAGAGACGTGACGTGATTGCAAATTTGTGATAATCCCCCTGTTGTTTTTCTTTTATAAAACACCTTAAATTAACCAAAGCACTACTCTCGACCTGAAGCACTACTCTGCCTGAGTGTCCACTCGAACAAGATAAGAATGTGCATTTCCTACTTGTATGATTCTAAGACATCAACTCGCCACTACTAGAATCCTTCTACGTAAGATTGAGGCGCATTCATACAAGATTCAACTTCTCACAAGCAACACATCGGGATCTTGTTCCACGTCACGCCAATCCTTTTCAATCTCTCGTAGAAATTTTATCGGCTAATTTGAAAAAAAAAAACCTCAAATTAAACCTAAAAAATAAAAAGCCATCACAAGCTAAATAAAACTAATAAAATTATTTTATTATTTATTTTTAAATATAAGTAATGATATTATTTATTTTTAAATCCCAAATAATGCGAATCACGATTTGCAAGTAATTATAAAATATGTTCTCCATTGAAGCCCCCGGCCCAAATGCATACTTAATGAAACTTGGTGCTTGTTTATATATAATTTTTATACAAAATTTTTTCACTTTTATGTGGGGTGTTTGTGCAATTTTCACTTTTATCCACTTTTTGTCTAATTTTTATAAAACAATTACTCAAACTTTTATTTTCAAGAAATGGGCCGGATTGGACAATTGGGCCGAATACCACGTGAGTATCACGTGAGCTCTAGCTCTCTTCCTCGAAAGGCATTCGATTGTTCCTCCATCTCTCTCTCACTCACTCACCCGCCGTTTTTGAAAGCAATGTCGAAGGGCTTGAGATTCAAAGCTCCGATTCCCTCTCTCGTCTCCGGTGAGGAACCCTAACCCTAGTTTCATACCCTGTGATGTATTCGGAGCTTCTGATGTTTAATCCATGCAGGTGGGAAGAGATGGCTCTCGACCGTCGTTTCCAATTTCCCCTACGCCGACGTCTGTGAGAACCCGAAGAGAGAGTTCGTGATATTCTGATTTCTTTCATTTTTATAGATTTCTACTGCTGTTAAATGTAAATGTAAATAATGGGAGGAGATTGAGAGAAAATTTCATCAGTAGTCTCTGCTTAGTTGTTTTGTAAAGGAAAGCTTGCTTTTTCACTTGCTAAGAACTTAATTATAAGTTTATACTTTAAATAAAGAGTTGGTGGTTGAAAGTTGAATCTCTGTTGAGAGTTTTTCTTTCAAAGAACCAATTTTAGATTGCAGTGCCAGTTTTAACATCTTGAGTTGTGATGTGCCAGCTATAATTGAATTTTATTTTGCTGTATAGAAAGTCTCATCTGGAATTTTTTTATACAATGTTTAAGTTGCATGATTAAGGTTGTATAACCAGTAAAATAGGTCTTTGTATGCGCTAGATGTGCCATGATGTTTGTACATTGTTGAAGTTGGACTCTTCAGGAATCCAGAATCCAACACAAAAATTTAGATCATTGAGTCATTATTTTCAGTGTTATTTGCAATAGGATTTCTCATTAATCTTTCACTGGAATTTTTTGGCTCGAAGTTGAAGTTGGGATGTAAATCATAGATATTTTCAGTCATATATCAGTACCATGGAACACAAATTATGTAGATCCTGATATCACTGTATTATAGAGCTTCCAGTGGAAACCCTTCCCTTTTTTGTGGTACTAGGTCTTATGCTGGAGATGTCAATGGCAACAAGTCCACTGAGCAGACGTTTCATCTTAGACGATTGGAAAGAGCGAGTACTTTAGATTCATTGAAGAAATCATTGTCAGCTGCAAGACATGAGGTGGTTAAAAATATGAAGACTTCACCACCAATCTCTGTTGGAAATGATGATGACTTTGCTGAATTAGGCCAGCCATTACCATCACAAACTAATTCAAATGACATTTTGGCTCAGCAAAAACATGAGGTACTACTTATTTCTATCATGGAAAATTATTTTAAAAAATGTTTCTTATTAAATCAAATGGGTGGAGTTTGTCTCAAATGTTATACTTTAATTAATTTTCACTAGGGACAAGGCTATGCTCAACCTACATCATAGACATCTATAGGATCCACTGGACATGTTCTTAAGTCAATGGAGTAATATTATATGAGTACATTTCAATCTCAGTATTTTGGAAATTGTCATGTTCTTTTTTCATTGTCTTTTCCTGTCTCAACTTGCGTGGTACTTCCTTTCCCATTTTGACAACAAATGCTAACATACCTCTGGTTTTTAATTCTCAATCCATTGGCTTCCTTCTCTCCTTGTACAGTAAGATCGTGAATCTATACAGATGATCTCATCTTTTTCTGGCAATTATTTTTTGTATATTTTGTTTCTTGGTATGGTTTAAGTGATGCTGAATTCTCCTTTTTTTTCTTCAGGATATAGAGCCATCTGGTTTGTCCATTCAGAATGACTGCATACAATCCATGGGGAAATCTCATCAACCACATTTATCTGGGATTGCTGGCAAATTAAGATTCTCCCTAAACCAGGAAAACTGTAGTCAAGATATTCATTTCCACCAAGAGGATCATGATACTGTTACGAAAAACAATAGAAAGGCTGAAAAACTACTAAACTGTTCGTCTGAGGATTTTTCAAGTGATGCAAGCTCTATGTCAGTTTCCTTCAACCAGGTACCATCAAACATTAGCCTGCTAAACTTAAGGAAGGCTATATCAGCTTATGGGAAGATTATGAGTGCATCTATGAGGACTGGGCATGATGGTTGTACTAGTTACCATGTTACATTCGAGGTATTCTCATTCATTTATTCAATTGTTGTTTAGATATTGTACTGATATACTTTATTGAAAATTTTAGAGCATCGAAGCAAAGGAGAGAGCACTTGCAGCCAAGTGGATCATGGTCGGGAACTATAGGCTTCCAGTATGTAGCCTTAATGCACCAGAGTACATTATAATCAGAATCAGTAACATTAGCACAGAGACAACTGAGCCCTCTATATATTCAATGTGCATGTCATGTGGATCTTTAGCTGGTCTCTCACGGACGAAAGAAGGTGCTGCTGAAGTTGTGTTCAAAGTGAGGGATAAAGTTGTTACAAAGGGCATAGTGGATTGGTAAGAACTATTGAGCCTTTTCTATTCATCTGTATCTCATTTTTCCTCATGGGAGGCAAGAAATGCATTGCTACATTAGACATTTCAGGGTACTGGCTGTTTGAGAAACACATCCCATTTTCAAATAGAAGTTAAGGGTAATCTTACAGGGTCATATAATTCTGATTCATCTTATGGTTTTAGGTAAATTTTGTCATTCCAACTTAACTATGATGATTGTATCGTGTCCAAACTGCATCTATTTTAATAAAAGGTCAAAAAAGGGTTTTTGTTTAATAGCACTAATTGTCCGTATTCTGCTCATTACTTCCATTTTTTTCTTTCTTTTTTTCATGTACTTCTACTGTTTTGGATGCAGTATTCCTTGGCAACTTCACAAACTGTCCATTTGAAATAGTGACAAACACGTGATTCCCATGAAATGGAATTTAGTTTAGATGAGCTTAAACTACAGCATTGATCAGCTCCTAACAATATGTGCATTGTTTTTCTTCAGTCTGAGCAAGATATCTGCTGATGGCTGTCGATGGTCAGCGGAATTGCTACCGGATTCCGCTCAAAACTCAACTATCAATGCAGCTTCTTCCCGGCAAATTGGATCACAAATCAACTATCTTTTCGGGGGCTTTCGGAAGCAGTTCAATATGCAAAGGATCTACTTGGAAGATCTTGAAGACTTGCACCATGCCATACTTCACCTCAGGAACCGACCCGATACACCTAACTCTGCTAGTTAACTATCTAAGTTTTCACACCGAAAAACATGTTAATTTCACTTGATTTTAATTTACTTTTTCTCTCCAAAATCAAGGTCATGTCTTGATTATATTGTACCACACTCTGTGTTTCTCATTTATTTGTTGGAATATATTTTTGTTGTGATATTAAAAAATATCAGGTATAGAGATTTGTCCCAATTCTGCATTTTTATTTAATTATAAAATATCAGCGCAAATCCAACCGTTGTTTCCAGATGATCAACAAGATTTGCGGTCAGGATCTTGTTGATTCTTTACAATCCGGTTAGCTTACCTCCCACTCTAAGGTGATATTCCTGTATATAAGAAGTTGAAGCTAAGGTTTTGGGGCATTGGTTTCTTACAATCACTACGCGGTTATCGGATCCGATCAAATAGTTTACTTTGCGATCACTCGAACATCTTCCACGCCTGCCGCTTCGTCTCCATTGTGTTCGACTTCGAAGAGAGCGATGGAGAAATCTCAGATCTTGTTCGATTTCAGAACTCTAACCCTAACCCTAACCGCAATCCTAGTTCTGTTCTTCGTGCCGGCGTTGGCGGATGATGTCCTTGTTCTCACGGAGTCCAATTTCGACTCGGAGGTTGGTCAGGATCGCGGCGCTCTCGTCGAGTTCTATGCCCCATGGTAATCGAGCCATCTAAGACGAGTACTTGTCATTTGATTCATTTGCGTGTTTTCTCTTGCTCCGGATCTATGTGATTCGTTTTTTTTATTGTGCTCATGATCGGAAAAGTACTTTTTTTGTTGATTTGATTTTTGATGTTTCGAGGGGGTTTGGAATTATTCTGAGATTTGAATCGGTTCTTTTGAGGATTTTTTTTCTTCTTCTGAATTTGGAGGAAAAGAATTGCGCATTGAATGCAAGTGCTTATATGTATATGAATTTCTGTTACTACTTGCTTGTTCGTATTGGTACTTTGGTTTTCTGAGTGATCTTGTGTTTTGGGTTCAATTGCAGGTGATCTTTTTATATAAAGGTTGTTTTTTTTTCCCTGTTCAATCCTGATATTATTGGACTACAAAAGTTTCTTTTTAGGGGAAGGAAAGATGACTGTTTTATTTGGAATGATTGTGCTTTTATCCTTTTCCTATGGTTTCCTTTAGCCTTTGGCAGAGTTGTCTTTTGAATTGTAGAAGTCTGAGCTACTAGGATTTGGGAGTGTTGTTTTTGAGAATGATCATATGTTAAATTAAAAAAAAAAAAAATCTATGGCTTAGATGTGGATCTCTTGCCATATTATTTCCTTGTGCCTGTTTACTTGTTTTAAGCTCAGATTGTCTTAATTTATGATTTATCAGTCTGTGCTTATGTATGCTTTTGTTTATAGGTGTGGACACTGCAAGAAGCTTGCGCCTGAGTATGAGAAGCTTGGTTCAAGCTTTAAGAAGACCAAGTCTGTTCTGATTGGCAAGGTAAGTCTCATATGTAGTTCTAAAATCTTTTCCATCATGAAAATAGTAATTTCATTCTGTCAAAGCATGCAATAAACATGGCATTATAACTGGATATGTCTTCTTTGTGATTATAATTTTTTTGTTCTTTCTATCTGGTTGGTGGTTCACCAAAAAAATGTGATAGACTTAAGTGACCTAATAATGGATGGCACTTCTTATATTCATGTTATACAAACTATCTTTTGGCTATGAAGGGAGAATAAATGTTTGAATACCATGATTTAATTGATGAAACTAATTGACTGTGCCAAGAAGTTCTTACCCTGGAATTTTTCTTGTACCTTGAAGGTGGACTGTGATGAGCACAAGAGTTTATGCAGCAAGTACGGTGTTTCTGGATACCCCACAATCCAATGGTTTCCAAAAGGATCTTTGGAACCTAAAAAGTGAGTGTTGTATCATATACGCACCTCTTATTAGAGGGCATTGATTCTTTTCCATGGTTTCTAAGTATAATTTGTATGCAAAACTGATGCATTGTTTTTACTATGAAGGTATGAAGGTCCAAGAACTGCAGAAGCACTTGCCGAGTTTGTAAATACTGAGGGAGGTAATCCCTATCATTTCATATTTGACACCATTTCAGTTGGATTTTGGTATTCAAGACTGAGTGTTTATTTCTCAGGCTGTTTTATTTTGTATGAAGAATTTTGGAGTGATCTATATATTGTTCAAGAGTTGCCTGTGAAAACTTCCATATTTTTTCTAATTGAACTAAAAAAATCTGTTATATATTCTCCTTGAAGAATATCGTTTTGATCATGATTATTCCACCTCTGTTATGTGTCTGTGTTTGATGATGTTGTAGTAGTTATTTGGTATCATTGGGTCTTAAAAAGGTTTTCTACCTTGCATATCTATTTTTGTTTTCATGATTATTATTTCACTAATAAACTACTTTTTTTTATAAGTTATGTGAAGGATTAAATGCATACTTATTTGACTTATGATCATGCAGCATAGTGTTAATTCTTTCTTAATTATGTCCATCTATGTGAAGAATTACATTCTATAGAAGCTTTTAAAAAGGAAGAATAATATTTCATACTTCTCATTATGTGCTTAAAGTGAGACTTAATTGCTTCAGTTTAGTTTAATGGAGCAATAATCATATAGACATTATTTTTGCCTGAATGCAGGAACAAATGTGAAGTTGGCAACTATTCCTTCCAGTGTAGTGGTACTGACTGAAGAAAATTTCAATCAGATTGTCTTAGATGAGACTAAAGATGTCCTTGTGGAATTCTATGCACCATGGTGAGTTTTTTTCCTTTAAAGACCTTACATATGATCTCATGAAGCATATCTTTCTCATTATCAGCATGAACTTATATGCTTCGATTGTTTTCTTTATACAGGTGTGGTCATTGCAAAAACCTTGCTCCTGTAAGTAGATCACTAGTTGCATCATTTGAGTAGGGGCTCTACAATTTTAGTAGAGTCCAAATGAAATTTTATTTATGTACTGCATCTTATTTTTGTTTTTGTTTGATGGCTGAAGTATTTCCTTTTTTATGTGTTTTTGCAGACTTATGAAAAAGTTGCCAATGCTTACAAATTGGAAGAGGGTGTTGTAATTGCTAACCTTGATGCTGACAAATACAAGGATTTTGCTGAAAAGTGAGTGTAGAGTGCTAGTTTAATATCATCAATATATATTAAATCATGAAACTTGTACTTTCTAGTTTTATTTTAATCCTTGAAATATGTAGATTGCTAGAAGTAATGAGCAAGAGTCACCTAGAAACTATCATAATTGACTATATTGTAGAATATAAAATAACATATACATCTGTTAATATGTCTTTGGATTTAGTTGATGTCAGCATGTTAAGTGCCAATCCTTATAAAGTTATGACTGTGGACAAGTTCTTCACATGCTCCAATAATATGCACTCTCCATTGAAATCTGTATTTCCAATTTCATCCATTTTATCTATAAATATGTTTTTCATTATCCTTAACCTATGCGTAAAATATTTTTTTTGTGTTTACTTATGCTAATTGCTGTATTTTCAGGTATGGAGTTAGCGGCTATCCTACACTGAAGTTTTTCCCCAAGAACAACAAAGCTGGTGAAGACTATGATGGTGGTCGAGATGTAGATGACTTTGTCAACTTTATCAATGAGAAATGTGGAACTAGCCGTGATGGAAAAGGCCAGCTCACCTCCCAAGTTAGTGGATATTCACTTGCATTTACATTACATGTTTTTCATATTGCTTGTCATGATAATATATTATATATTTTTAACACTGTAGGCTGGTGTGGTAGAAAGTTTAGAGGCATTAGTCAAAGAATTTGTTGATGCTGCCAACGATGACCGTAAGGCAATCCTGTCTCGGATAGAAGAGGAAGTTGAGAAACTTGAGGGTTCATCTGCCAGGTACTTTCTTCCTCTTTGGTTTCAATCATATATGAGGTAGCCACTTTCTGATTCTAAGCATTAGTATTTTACTAATACTTTTGCTCAAGCATATGCAAGTCTTACATCATGTCTTGCATTAGTGTATCTACTTTAGTGGTTTCCTCAATGTTATTTCCAATCTTTGAGCTAAATCTCTGACTATGTACAATAGTTAGTTTTGTTAGAAATTGCACTGTTTACGATCTTGCATTAGTGTATCTACTTATGCTATGATCATCAATAATTATCATCTTTGCGGGTGTATTACAGCTAGCACTTATTCACATCAAAGCAATAGAGATGTCTGACCTAGTTTTTTCGTTTCCTTTTGGTAATATGGATGGCTTTATTAAGATAAGTAGATTAGGTTACATATTGTATTTTGGACCTGATCCAGGAAATTTACTTCCCATATACATGTATTTCTGCATTGTATTGCAATCTTACTCAGCCATTCATAATTGCTACAGTTAGATACTCAGTAGTGATGCATGTCCTTGTTGATAATGATAGCTTCTAGTAGCAAACTAAAAATGTTCTCACACGTTATATGATTGCAATCTTACTCGGCCATTCCTAATTGCTACAGTTGGATACCCAGTAGTGTGATGCATGACCTTGTTGATAATGATAGCTTCTAGTAGTAAACCAAAAATATTGCAGGTTGATATTTGTTCAGGTTGTGTTTGAACTGTTATTCTGATTTCCTAATTGAACCTTATATTTATTTTGCCTATAGGAGAGAGAAACCATTCAACCGGTGGTAGAGATTATGTCTGCTTAGACTGGTCAATATTTAATTCTCTTTAATCTCTTTCAGGTATGGAAAGATATATGTGAAAACTGCAAAGAGCTGCGTCGAGAAAGGTGTTGATTATGCCAAGAAAGAAATTGACCGGCTCAAGCGCATGCTAGAGAAGGTGACTTTTTCCTTTTCCCTTTTTTATTATTTTAGTCTTTATTCTGTTATCCTAACAATGTAGAAGTTGTCCAAATGTTTTTTGGTGATCAACTTAAAACCTGTATCTAAGGAAATAATACCTGTTTGTTTTTGTTTCTTGTTGCAGTCTATCAGCCCTTCAAAGGCAGATGAGTTCATCGTCAAGAAGAACATCCTTTCAATTTTTGTTGCTTAAAATTCACATAATTCACTTATTAAACCATGATCTTAGAACTTTTTGAGATTAGATTCAGTTTTTATGTACCGTGACATTTCTTTCAGGCTTACATTTTATATTCCAGTCTGGTTCCACACACAGTTTTTGGGGGTCTGAATTTTGTTCCCTGATGTTTAACTTACAACATTTTTATTGAGGATTCTGATGTTGAGCATACAAATCTTTCCCCAATTTTTTTATTCTTGTTTTGCCATCTTGAGATGATAGAATAAACAGATTTTAATAATTACTTGAAAAAGGTGAGATTACTTTTCAGGCCCCTGTTTTCAAATATAGGTAGCATCTTCCTCTATTGTAGGTTATCTTCAAATTCTGGATTCCATTTGAGGTCAGAATCTATTTTTCATATATGAGATGTTTTATTTTAATCCCTAATATTCTTTTATATGACTGCAAGTGGTAGTATGCCTAGCATACTTTTTATTTTTATAAGTAGATTTTTTAATGTATTTTTGGTATAAAATGAGAAAGTAGTTACAATGATTTCCACACCATCTCATTTATTTTCTATAAGATTGAAAAATATTACATCTGAAGCATTTTATATTTCTGATGTGGTTAAAAATATACATTCAAACAATTTATTCATTTTTTAAATCAGTTTATGTATTATAAATAATTCTTAAGATTGCAAGATATAACAACTAACATAAATCTTTGTGTTCTCTATACATTCAGTAGTTGACTCATTATTACATCTTTAAATCTCTGTTATATTTTTGACAGGATCCCTTCTTTTCTTTTACCAATTCCATGGGGGATAACCCTTTCTTTTTCCCTTTTTTTTTCTTCTTAATTTTAGATCAGAGTATATCTTTTGTCAAACCAAGCATTCAACAGTCAGTGTTCTCTTCTGATTTTGCTTTCTAATGTTATTCAAACCATGTACTTGAATTCAATTGCAATCAGACAATAAAATACCCCCTTTCTTTGGTTTCCAGCTGTGTTCTTGCCGCACACCATTTCATGATACCATCATTCATTTTTTTTTTAAGTCAACAAGTGACTCTCTTAAAAACCGAACCCTATACAAAACACCCAAAGACTCACGTGCAGCGCGCAAAACATCCACAGGCTAATTCGCACATTATGCCCTCATTTTACATAGAAGAGGATTCAAACACGAGACTCCGGTTGAACACTTCTTATATAAAAGACCTCATACCACTCAACTCCTCGTGTGGTTGGTATCATTCCTTTTCCTCTTGTCTTCTCCATTCTTAAATCTCTGCATATCCTTCCATCCCCAGCATGATATGATATTTACCTACCATTCTAATCACTAAAATCAAACCATACATAATTAAAAATTAAGGAAAAAGAAAACTCTCCTCATATATTCCACATGATAATGCCTCAATAAAAATCAATAAAAATAAATAAAAAATAAAGAATATATATCACATTATAGAAATAAATTAAACTCCTGATCAAATACAGAAATACTAAGACATGCTCCTATAGAGCATCTCATTGTACTGCAGCAAAGAGACCTGGCGCTGCAGCTTCATTTGCTGGTAAAACTTGGCAATGAACTCCTCTGCCTTCACATCAATCCCTTCCTCCTCATCATCACCATTCTCTCCAATATGAATATCATTCATAATCTCCTCCACTACCTTATAACTCTCTTCTTCTACATCCTCTCCATCATCATCATCATCCTCATTACTAAAATCATACAAAAAAGAATAGGAAGAGGTCGAACAACAACCATGCAACTTGAACCGAAACGAAGGTGTATCATCAATGGAAAACTCTCGTTCCCCGTAATGCAACCTATCAGAACAATGCCGGTTCTTTAGACGTCTTGGAGCGAAACGAAGCTCTGCGGCCAGCCTTCGCCGCAACGCCCCTCCTTTTCTCACCCATAATAAAGCTAACCTCAGCATCCTCCATGTCCTCCTAGCCATTGTCGACGTCCAACCCTTCTTCCCCATTAATCTCTACACGTGTAATAGTAGACTAGTAGTAGTAGTAATGCATGTAAGAGGAGGAGGTGAAGGATGAGGAGAATGTGGAAGTAGTAGTGATGGTGGTGGGGTGTATTTATGTCGTAATGGTGATGGTTTGGTATTTAAAAGGGGAAGAAGACGCGGTTGTTGTTGTTGTTGTTGTTGTTGTAGGTGGTGTTGTTTTACTTTTAACGTGTGATGGGTTGTGAGTGGGTTGTGATGGCTTAGAGCGCACACAAGTATGAAACAGTAAGGTTGTTTTCTATTGTCATACAAGTTGGCTAACAACTCATGTGACATTCCTATATATTAGATAGTGATATATATTTATATATGAAAATTAGTAGTGATTAGGAAAAAAAAAGGACAAAATATTATTTAAACAAAAAAGAGAGTTAGATTTTGATGATAGTGATATATTTATGAATATTAGTAGTTTTTTTTGGGAATATATATAATAAGGGCAAATGATCTTTTAATCTCTGATACTATTTGACACTATTTTCCACCCAAAACACACATACTCAAAATACTATTATATTAAATCCCTACACACCTCCCCAAAGATCTATAGGCAATTTGGACACTATTTAAAGGACTAAAAGTTAAATAATTAATATAATAATACACTGCGTAGGAAAGTATAATCAAATTTCTATATATAATAATAGTTATTGAATATATAATTTTTTTTATCTCATTTCTATGTAAAGTTATTGCCATGTGACATGTCGAAACAACCTTTGCAAATAAAATAAAATAAGATTGCATATAATAAACCTAAGTGATTCAACTTTTTCTTAAATCCTGAGCATGCGAGAGTTTTATAGCACTGGACGGTCCTTTTTTCTATTTTTGTGTGTAATGTATATTAAAAATAATAATTAAGAGAAAAATGATATAATAGTAGAATAAGAAAAAGAGAGTTCATGCATCATGCATCCGCTAAAACAGGATCTTGGTTAACAATCTAGACCAAAAAATATTATAAAATTATACTAATATGATTATAATATAAATGTTCTAAACTTAGAAATATTACTTTTTAGTGTATAAATTATAGATACACGAGGAGAAGGAGGATCCAATGAGAAAGCGTGTATACCACCCTCTCTTGTCTAATCTAATGATTGAAAAGTTGGTTTCCAAAGCCGCGTTGTAGTTTCAAATGGTGTGCAATACTAACAAATTTGATTATACCAACAAGTCATACATTAGAGATCCATCAGCATTTGTTTGATTAAATAATAAGATGAAATTATATCTAATACCATGTTAAATGAACTATTTCAATCTCAAGATTTTAAAAATAAACCTAATCTTATATATTCATATCAATATATATTTGATTAACTGATATAAAAATATAACTTTCATTAAAAAAAATTAACTAGTCCATTCATTCCCCCAGAGATAGAGAATTCGAACCAACGTATACTGTATTTCTAAATTAGTTAATATTTATTAAAAAAATAAAAATATTATCTTTTGTTTTTCACAAAAATAACAAACACTCCCCGAAAATAAATCAAGGACGTGTACAGATTAGTTCACAGAAAAATAACATTACACATGACCCTCATCTTGCAAAAGCGGGGATTCCGAACATCCACAGAAGAATCCCCAATCTTAACAAGGAACCTAGGCACCAATAGACCCATGGATCATTGGTTCAAAATATTATCTTTAATATACATCTTTGCAATATATAATATATCGGGCATGATAAGGTCAGGCTGGCCGGAACACTGTTCTGGTCAGGTAGCCTCCTATTTTGGCCCTTGGAGTATATTTTAGAAAAATCCAACCATATGGATGGAAAGAACATCGAAAAATAAGTTAGCATGTCAATTTTCATACAATTTGGGAACTTGTAGGGTCTTCATCTTAACGGGTGAAAATTTATAAAAATCTTACCGGTTTAGAATTTCACCTGTTAAGATGAAAACTCTACAAATTCCCAAATTGTATAAAAAAAATCATACGCTACTATTTTTCAACGATATTACTTTCCATCCATACCTGATTTCCTCAAAACACCGTATTAAATGGATCGAATAAAGACGACTGACCAGTGTTCAATTCCAGTAAACTTATCAGGTCTGTATAATATACAATCAATATATATATATATATATATATATATATATATATACACAAAATAAACTTATAAACATTCTGATAAAACTTCAAACACAGAAGTAGACCACTACATTATTTCTAAACATTAAAATAATTTCTTATCAATATCATTTCTAAAAATAAACACTCAAAAAATATCTAAAATATCAAACATTATATATATATTTGTCAATGCTAATCAGTAGCAAGACTTGGCAGCAAGTAGAGTAGGGAGTGCTAGCAAAGAACAGGTAAATACCATGAGATTGTGAGCTGTGTACAACCATTGAAATCCAAGGACCAATTCAACAGCCAAACTCCAGAAACAAGACAACAGCCTCTCCTTCTCCCTTCTTTCTGCCCATTCAAACAAGACAACAGCCTCTCCTCTCCTCTCCACCAATCAAGCAGAGAAACTCTGCAACTTTACCTTTTTGCCACCTTTCACATCCTCACACTTCAAAACAATATACATGGGCATTTCTGTGATTTCACTACGAGCTAACAAAACCAGACACCATGCATTCCATTCCCCTCTCCTGGCTCTCCTTGTATATGCCCCTCTTCATCACCACCTTGCCTCAAAAGCCTTAAGACTCAAAAGGTCACCTCTTCTCTCTTCTTTCTCCTCTGAGGAGAAAGAAGAAGAGAGGGGAGATTGCATGGACCTCGCCATTGTCTCCCAGAAATCACCTATCAAGAAGAATGGCTGCTTGAGCCTTCTGCAAATCGCCGCGTTCTTTATCCGGCGGAGCTCAACCGCGAAGAAGGCTCTGATCAGTGCAGAAAGCAATGAGCCTGGTACTGACTGGAAGGTTATTGTTGGAGGAGTAAGGCCCTTCCACCATGTGCACCAGCTCGAATGCCCAACTTCGCCAAAGCCCCCACCTATGAGCTTCACACGAAACGACTCATTCCATGATGTGCTATTACCTCCACCATCACCGCCGGAAGGGTCTATCGATAATATGAGCCGATATGCATCTGCAGAAGACCTGTGCTCACTGGACAACAGCAAAGAAGATGAAGAGGGAGTTGAAGATGGTGATGGGATGCCTAATGCAATTGATTTGAAGGCAGAGGAGTTCATAACAAAGTTTTATGAGCAGATAAAGCAACAACGCTTGGAGTTCACCAATTGATGCAAATGTTTGAGTAATGGAGAAGGTGTATACCTAGTAGAGTTTATTGTCTTGCCATTGATCTTTGTTCTAATTTGAACCATGCTCAACTGTTGCTGGTGCAAACAAAAGAGAGAATAATTTTCAAATTCAATTATGAGAAGATAAAGAGAATTAAAAGTAGTAGATTGTGTTTTTTTCCTATACAAGAAAAAGAATAAAAGACTAACTGCTCATCATTTCATGGTCTCTACTGTACTTGTACTTAGAAATTCAGAGTAGAAATTGCTACCACATGAGTAACAAGAGGGATGAAATGTCTTTCATTGCATATGACTAAGTTCAATTCATGTCTCCCTATCTGTTCTGTGCTAAAACACAGTTAAAGCCAAGTTTCAATAATAAGAGGTTCATGCAATAAATGTAGGAATCTTTAAGAGGAAAAATTACCCAAAGCCTTGACAAATAGAACTGGGCAACCATTGAAAGAGATCGACCAAATTATCCAGAATGCTTTAAGCAGTTATCACAGGGGCAGGGACCATTTCTGCAGCTCTCGCTATTGAAGGACTCCCCAAAATGCTTTAGAAGAGTTTGCCTCCGGCATTCAGTCTAGAATATATTTGGACAAACTGGAGTGAGAAAAGCAATCTTATATGTGTACTTTAGGTCATAAAGCAATAAACATTATGCAGCTTTGATCTTGTTGAGGAGATGAACAGGAATGTTTAAGAAACATATACAACAGAAGCAACCTAAAAAAAACAAAGATGCAAGTTTAAGCCCGTGTAAACTATAGAATGTTTTGTGTTTGGTTATTATACATCCAGATAACCGGCAAAGTACTAATATTCATCTGGCATGGACAAGCATTGCATAAAGCACAGTTAAATTAAATACCTTTAGTTCACAGTATTCTTGCATCCTTTTTGCTTGTTCCATGGCTGCCTTGAAGCTTTCACTCTTGAAACCCTGTCCACTGCGTAACATGCACACAACCCGACTGAAATCTTTCTTCTGGTACAGAGCAACGCAGGATGCAGGAAAGTTATCTCTTCCTGCTCTCCCTGATTCTTGGTAGTAGCTTTCAATCGATTTAGACATCGTATTATGTATAACAAAACGCTGCAGACAATAAAGCAATAACCTGTGTGAGAGCATATAGGTACAAACCCTTAAGGAGGACAAAATAATAATCTTTTAATGAAATGAAAACAAGTAACGATATTTCAGAAATTAAAAGGAACTCACGACATCTGCTTTGTCAATTCCCATCCCAAATGCAATTGTAGCACAGACAATCTGAACCTCGCCAGTATGCCATTGCTTTTGAACAGAAACTCTCTGGCGAGCAGCCAGGCCAGCATGGTAATATACTGTCTTGATCTTGCACTTATCATTTAAGAAAGTAGAGACATCCACGCATTCATTTTTAGAAAGACAATAGACAATGCCACACATATTATGGAAACGATCTTTTAGCAGTTGCCCAAGCTGCTTCAATGGATCCTTGCTCTTACCTACAACTTCATATTTTAAGTTTGGCCTATCAAAGCTTGTCTCCAGTACTAGAGCACGGGGGATTCTCAAGGTATTCAAGATGTCCTGTTTATGCCATTAATAAGTATTAAAACTGTCTCACAAAGGAACCTTAACAAGAACGAAAACAGTTGAATGGTTGTAACCTTGCGGACAGACTGAGTTGCAGTTGCTGTTAATGCCATTACAGAAACTTCTGGAAAATTCTGCTTGAGGCACCCTAATAGTCTATAATCTGGACGAAAATCATGTCCCCATTGGCTGAAAAAAAAAACCAAAGAATAGCAATTAAAACCACTGAAAATCATTGGGTGAGGTATTAATGAAATTTATTAGCAGTACCACTTGCATGGCAACGAACAGATTTGCAAGTTATAGCCTATACAACTGCAGTGACATTACCTAACACAATGCGCTTCATCAACCACAAACCTTGCTAACAGGCCCTGCCAAGCAGACATCATTATCCTCCTTTATTCTGCATTATTTACACCAAAAACCACAAATTCCAATAGATAAAGCCAGTGATGAGTTTGTTTGCACCTACCTTCTGATAAAGGCTTCTTAAAACATCCAGAAAGAAAGCATTTCCAGCAATTCTTTCAGGAGTTACATATAGAAGTTTGCATGATGGCCTGCCTTTTCTGTAAGATAAAAGACAGATGATTTAACTAATGAAGATTCCAACAGTCTAAGACCAAATGAAAGTATAAGATTCTTCTCAACAAATTCTATCTTGTAAGTTGTAACAAGATACAAAAGTAAAGAATCATCTTGTAGATCCAGAATTATTTTAATATTGAAGTCCACCAAAGAACTCTCCTGACACTTCTAGGATCTACCAAGCTAGCTTCAAACATTGAAACAAGGAAAAGAGCAAACCACTTCTGATGTTTGCTAACATCTATTCAATGTATTTATCTATCTAACATTTATAGCCAGCATATCTGCTTTGCCACTCATTAATTTTTATATAGAAAAATATCAAAGTGTGAAAGGAATCATGCCTACAATATTAAAATAGCTTTAACAGAATTAAAATGTTATATAAATTTTGGGAATGATGTTGATTCATAGTTTGCATAGAATTTTAGCAGTAGCACATTATATCTGTGTAGTGTCACATGTTAATGTTCTCTTACCGTAATCTTACTTTATGTTCCTTGGGTTTAAATGGGTAAGATGTGGTATAGAAAATTTCTTGAAAAGAAGAAAGAATACAGTTCTTATAAAGAAAACATGCCTAATTCTATGATCAATGGGCACACTACCAAAGAGGAAACTTACCGCAGCTCTCGGATGACTGCAGATGCTTGCGAAGCAGTTTGCTGAGAATTCAAAAATGTTGCAGGTATCCCATACTTATTAATAAGAGTAACAATCTGATCTTGAATGAGGGAAAGCAAAGGACAGATAACAACAGTAACACCTGGATGGAGTGTTGCTGGCAGCTGCATATCACCATTTGATCATAAACATGTTAACAACATTATTTAGATTCCTTGTAAATGTACAAAAAGATTGTACCGGCACACAAATATATTAAGTTGGTTCTGAGTTACAAGTGAAGATTATAACTTTCGAAACAAAAAGTATCCATACTATATTTGCATTGATCATTGTAAGCTATAGCTATATAGTGAAAAAAAAAGTTGAGATTACTTTAAAGCATATTTCAGGTGAAGCATTAAGAACACTTCTCTAGGTCCACTTTAGGAAGGAAATGGCAGGGTAAATATAAATACAACATCACCTGGTAGCATAGACTTTTACCACCACCAGTGGGCATAAGAACAAAGCAATCTCTATTTTCAACGGCAGCCTTGCAAGCCTGATGTTGTAGAGGTCGAAATGCTTTATTGCCAAATATCACAACATTTGCCAATTCAACATCATCCAATGCCTGCAACTCATTATATCCTAGAGTCTCATGTCTATGTTGCGATGAACTGGTGCATGCACCACCGTTAGAATAGGCTGAAAGTGGTTCATGTCTGCTTTTGCTTACATGTGCCTTCAGAATTGGAAAATCAGTGTTGAAATTGTGCAAAAAGAAATAACCACCAATATAAAACATAATAGAAATCCCTACTTATAATCCACATTTGACATTTGAGGAGCTTGAACCAAACAAGAACTACTTACTTTGGATATTGATGGTGGTTCATCCACTGATCGGAAATGAGCGTAAGATTTGTTGCCATTAAGGTTTACTGACTGATCATTTGATATATTATTTTGGCTCAAGATTTCCACATCTGAATCTTCATCACTATTTGAACTTAGTTTCTCTTGATATTGGTGTCCTGTGAATGAATCATCTTTTCCAATTTTGTAACTTCCCAAGGAAGTCCTGCAATCTGTTTCAAAACCCTTGGGAACTTCCTTTTCCAAAATGTTATTTAAAGCTCCACATGCTTCAGATTCAATTGCTTGCAAATCATCCCAGTCCTCATGATCTTGCATAGCATCAGCCAATGCAACAAGATAATCATCACCACAGTGCTCCACAGTAACAAATTCCTTGCCATCCTCTCCTGCAGCACAGTCCAAAAACAAAGTGTTGGCGTTGATGACAAACATGACCAAGGTTGGCAAAACAGTTTACACTAGCAAAAGAGAAAATCTCCATTTAAATGTCGATAAATAGAACATTAACAAATTTGGCATAGACGATGAATATATTCCATCAGAAAGTAATTGTAATACTAAAAATCTAACTAGCTACCACTGGAGAAGATCAAGTATGTAGTGGTGTAAACATAGTCTAACTTAACATATTTCTGGATTATATCAATAACAATGTCATTTTGCTTAACATCATTCCCTTTGTCATGTGCAAAACTGTGATGGTACATATTTTAGTTTTCTTAACAGTGATTTTATACAAAAAGTTGTGACTCAAAGTGTCTACTAAAGTCATCCAAAATCGATGCACCAATTTGCAGAAGATTGAGATCTTGCTCCATGGTAATAGTGGACCATGAACACCACTTAATTTCACTCCTTAGGGCATCTCAGAAAAAAACAGTATCTCACATGTGGTTGTGATATAGTGCAGATGACAACAATGCCATAGAAGTTTGATTTCAAGTAGGTTAAAAAAAATCTGAATCCATTCATTCATGAGCTATTAAACAAATCATATGCTCAGAACAACTTCAAAGTGCAAAATGCATGGAGCCTAAAAACAAAATGTAATATTTTGCATTACTTCAAACACATTTCCCTCACAAAACTGCCAATTCGGAAGCACTAATAAGTGCATTAGAAGTATAATGCTACTATATTCAAGATAAATTTAGAATTATGATGGCACATTTGAATGCCCACTGACAAAATTAGAACTATTCCGCAAGCAGCACCCCTATTTTACTAGAAAATCACAAGAATCACATTTCAAACTCAATCAGAAAACAGGATTTGCTTCAAATTGATCACAATACGATCCCAAAACAAAGTGTTTACAACCCCAAATCGCATCATTGACCTCTAAGAATACCACTACGCCAAACATTGATCATATAGGCCCAAATCTCATTTATCGGTTAGAAACAACGAAGATCATTAGATTTTGAATAAAAAAAAATCCCATGACTGCACTGGTGGAGCTTTACCATAGAGATCGATGAGGCGATCTAAGCACTGGGTGGCAGCCTCCTCTTCGAACCCCAACTCCAACGCCAAGCTGAGAAGCCGTGCTCTCTCGATCTCCATTGCTCGCTCTAGCGCTCGCGTTGGCGCGGTGCTAAAAAAGAAGGGGTTCTTCGTGCGCGGGAAAATCGGTAGGGTTGCGCGGGAACCCGAATCCGATAACCTTTTTAACGGATCCAAATGGACCAAATCCATGACCCGCTGCCTCTGCTCTGCAAAACCGATCCGAGAAGTTAACAGGCGTGGACCCGTTATCTTCATATAGTTAGCTTTAACTTTTTTAGTATTTTTTATAAGTTAGATTAAGCAAATCCTTAGTGAAATTTTGACATAATAAATGCTCTCATTTCAACCCAAATTGTGTGTGTATGTGCGTATAATCTCTTATAAAAATCTTCACGGCGAAGTCATATTTAATTAATCTCGATTACATATACATAATACAATGCAAGAACACATGATCTTGATCTTCTAAGCTTAAGCTACCAAGGGAGTAATCAACAAACTAACTAATGAAACTAATTGCTCTCCTCATCTGCAAGTGAAACCCTGCTCAGCCTGCTGGGAGTCCTGGCATCTCTGGCACCGTTCTTTCGACCGCCGGGTCGACGTTTGTTCATCCCAAACAATGCCCGTTGTGCCACCGCGACGGAGTGGTGGTGATGTCCGGTGGTGCTTGCTTTGCCACCGCTCTGCGTCGATCCATCATCGATGATCCATGAGCCAGAGATGAAAGCCCCCTGACTGCTCTTGTGAGCTTCTGAGGCCTCTATAGCATCAGTCATGCTTGGAGTTGAAGATGAGTCGAGATGTCTTTCATCGGTCTTATATAGAACTTGTAAAAAAGATAGAGGAATCTGATGACCGAAAGATAGCTTTATTATGATTTATCCATGGGATTTCTTGAAGAGAATTATGGAGGTAAAATACTTTGAATATCTTGGAAGATAAGAAAGGACGATGGACGGCCGCCCTATCATCGAAGGCACCAGAGATACCTGGAGAATATGAGGCAAGGCCTTCCTTATCATCAGAAGTGGTACAGGTCCCTTGCACACCATGTAAAGTGATTGGAAGAGGTAATCATAGATAGTGGGAGAAGAATATCCTGTCAATTTAGAAGACGAAACAATGTCAAATACATATATATAAACTTGGTTTGGTACAAAGAGTTTACCTTTAACTTTAACAAAAGAAATGAAAGGCACCGGCCCCAGGAGAGAATGTGAGTGGCTTTGACCTGTAGAAACAAGGAGAGTGGAGACTTAGTATAGGCTGGAAATGAAAGAATTATTCTGCCGCTAGTTTGTTTCCACATATACAAAACAACTTTATAAAAGAAAGGTTGAAGAAGCATATGATTGAATTGCGTGTAGCATAGTTTAACAAGACATTTTTAAGTCAACTGAGTAATTAGTTTGTACAATGTCAGAGTCTGGATTCTAAAAGAACACTGATGAGTCCAAAGACGAGGCTGGAATGTGGCAGTGGGAATTTATCTACAATTTGAAATATATTTCTTTTATGTGGAGGAATCCGGCGAAGAGGCACCAAAAAAGGATCTCCAACAACACAAATGCCAGCTTTCCCCATTTTTTCGAATGGAATATGGTTTGCAGCAAAGATTCTGTCATGCTGACCTGCACCACATATTTTGGTTCCATTCAAGATAGTTTTCATCAGATATTTTGGTGCATTAATAAACAACATAAACGATTGAGTTAAGTGAGAAACATGAAAGATAAGGCGAAATGTATGAGATGAGGACCTTACAATGGTTTATGATAAAAGATTAGAACTTCAAAACATATTTAGGGTAAAGCAATAGATACCAGGTTGTTTGAAGGTGAGCGCCAATAGAACCCCTGAATGGCAGCTGGAAACAACTCACAAGCAGCCAAAGCATAGACAATGAGTGCATTCATGCCCATCCATTGAAGTAATATGAATGGTGTCCTAAAATTTTTGGTATCAACCTGTACAAAACACAATGAAACGATACTTGTAAAAGAAAAAATGGTTCTCTTGAATTTGATGACAAATTAGTTGTATTTCTTCTTGAGTGTGATCATTCACTGATTCCCAGGAAAGCAACAGAGTTGCAAGGTAAATCCTATTCCTTTTTATAGCAAAGGCAAGTAAATATAAAAGGGCAATCCGGCGCTACAAAGCTCCCACTATGTGTGGGGTCCGGAGAAGGGTCGGACCACTTGGGTCTATTATACGCAGCCTCCTGCTTTTTTTTACAATAGGCTATTTCCACGACTTGAACCCATGACCTCCAAGTCACATGGTGACAACTTTACCGTTGCGCCAAGACTCCCCTTCAATCTGTGCCAGATATAGCACCTAATAATTGATTTAAATTTCACGCTAGAGTAACTGCAATGATCATCATGTCTTGTTTAAATACAAGATTATCAAACAACACAACCACTCCATACTAGGAACTACCGCGGCAGCAATTTTGTTCTTAGGATTTATCAGTAAGGGAAGATGTCTGGCCTTTTAATTTTACAATTGATTCTGTTCTTAAAAGAAAAACAATAGTATAGTGTTGCAACAGTTGGGAAGAGTTGTGACTTAGAAACAGTTAATTCTAGAATATAAGAAGATTAATTTGTTGCCTGGATATGCAGAAAATTAAAACACCTAAATATGTTATCTTCCAGATGTAGACAGAAGACAGATTTCAAACTCACAAAGTAGTATATAAGAGTTAAGAGAAACCCAGACACCCCTGTTGTAAGAAACATGTAGCTCAATGTGTACAATGGTTTGCTAAAAGGCATACCTGAAACAAATGAACATGTGCTAAGTACAAAAAGAAAACAGAACCTTAGATATCCAATAAGATAAGAATACTTTATTGTTGTACAATTGATTATACCCATCACTTGCACAGTATATCCACATAAGAGAAATACCAAGGAAGTAACTGACCACAAGAGCATTCTCTGGACATGGCTCTGCGTGAAAAAAGATAAATCTGAACCCTTACATTGAGCTTTTGAGCATCATTTATAAAGATGAATATCTACAATATATAACCATCATAGACTGGCACAAAAAAAAAAAGTATACAGTAAAGCAGGACATAGTGAAATAATATTCATATAATTAAACAAATTGTACCTTATAGTGCACAACAAAGTGGCCAAAATGTAATCCGGCAAAACATGTTATTGAAGCCATTAATGAACTGATTCACCCAAAAGGGAAATAAATAAATATTCAGCATCAAGGTTTGAGAGAGCTGAAGGCCAATGCAAAGTAAAGATAATATATCAGACGAAATGTTAAACAAAGAAATTTAAGATGCCAAAAGGCCACCACAAACATAAAGCATTCATGCAGACTGTCCTATTGTCCCATTTTGAATTTTGATGTCAACTTATGTTAGACAGAAATATATCAAGACATTCTTGAGAGAGAAAATATTAACATATCACTAGATTCAATGAAAATGATTAACCTCAAAATACCCTCAGGATCAAATGGAGCAAGACACCATACTGGTGAATTTGGTGGAAGAGGCCCATAATCAGGAGAATTAACACTGCAGTCCTGCAACATGAAGTAACATGTAAATACTTGGCAGGGTATTGTACACAATTTATTGCCAGGAAAAGTAGCTGATACGCCACTTAAATAGATTTCTATCATAATGTTAACAGCACTTATATACCTGTGTCCTTCTATATACTGGCCGCTGATAAAGATGCCTCTCACCAAGGAGAAGTCTGTCTATCAAGCCCACAGCATTGCAAGGAGGCTCAAGGCTACCTCTCACTCCACATTGAACCTATCAATTATGCAAACATAAGAGAGTTTTAAGGAAAAATGGTGAGCTGGGTTTGGATAATACAAAAAACACATGGATAAACCCCAAATCATAATTTCAATTGTTAGGGATTCATTATTGAGCAATATTAGCCATAAAACCTATGGAATATTATTGTGTTGTTTACTTTTGGCAATAAAATTGCTAGACATCTAGAGATGAAATCATGGATTAATTTTTCGAAGGAAGTGTCATTAGGAAATGTGTATACTGTCAAAATATATGTACACTGTCACTGCTATGGCAAAACCTTCAATTATGGAGATGTTCGATAATTGTTTCCTTGAATGCAAAATTAGCTACCTTCGAAGTCAATTCTGGTTTAGTAAGTGAGAACTGTAGGCATAAGGTTCGGTATTAAATAACTACCAAGGATTGACAAAACATACACAAGCCACCAAAATAACACAACATAATTTCAAAGCCAACATTCCACTCACAGTTTCAGTTCTGACTCCATAACCAGGTATTGACAAGGTGGAATTAGTGCTTGGAACTTCAAAAGCCCAGTTAGGAACATAGAGAGCATAAACCAAGCTAATGTACACGGAAGATAGTAAGATGGCAATGACCCTTCCAAAAAAAGAAAGAAATGTTATTACTTGAACAAATATAAAAAATGGCCAGCAATATATTAACTACAAGAAAAACTCTAAATTAATACATAAGTACACAACGTACCATTCAATACAGTATTTCTTCACAAATGACATTGGAGAATCCACGGAGATATTGTTCACAAGCCATATTTCTGACATTGCTGCTAAAAAATATCCAATGGATATCCTCTAAGATAAGTAAAAGCATAATCAGATGAAGAAACTTCATTGCAAATAAACATAACAAAAACCTACCATAATAGTGTCATTCTTTACAATTCCCAAACAATTATATTTATTTCTTACCTTTTAATCAAAGCATGAGAAGGCATGTTATAATAATATGCATTAACATAAAACAAATAGAATAAATGGATGAAGACAGAACTAATTGGATAGCAAGTATTTTCTATTCATTCAATTTTAATAGATAATACACAAAAGAACTAAACAATAGCAAAGCTGCAAAGCCATGAAATCAACAGCAGATTAAGTGTTCAGAAACGATATTACCTGAAGCACACCTAGCCATCGAATCCGATCTATATCAACTCCATAAGACAAATCATCCCGACCATGAAAATAACCGCCTAACAGTAGCAAGTATAATCGAGTTTCCAATCTTCAGTAAACCATGCAACATAAATCTAATATAACAATAAAGGAATCAATGAACTCATGTATATACATAAAATCAGCAAGTTTGTTAAACAAACCTTGCAACACCAAACCCAGGAGAAAGAGCTTAACTGTCCTCACCAGGACCTTCTTAGTAGAATTCACCTTGTTAGGAGTTTTCTGAGAGACATAATCCAAAACACTTTCAATCAATCAATGCAGTGATAAATTAAACAAGAATCCCGCCATAAGGATTCGACAAAAAAGAGAACCTTGAAGACAAGGGCGATGGAGACGCCGACGCCAAAGAGGAAGAAGGGCATGACGAAGTCCGCCAGCGTCACACCGAACCACGGCGAGTGGTTGATCGCCGGGAACGCCCCGCCGGCATCGTCCACAAGAATCATCAGCTGGTGCCCATAAAACCACTAAAAAAATTAGCAAAAACGAACCCAAAAAGAAGAGAACTTTGGAGCGATGGGGAGATTGTACGGCGATGGTGAGGCCACGGAAGACGTCGAGGGAGACGAGGCGCCCAATCGGATCGGAAGGGCTGGGCTTCGCCGGAGCATCGGGTCGGCAGGGGAGGATCTCTTCGACCTCGGAGTTGAGAAGTGGAGCTCGTTCTTCAGTGACGACCTCGATGGAATCCATTTGTTCAAGACTCTGTGCACCACTGAAGATATCTCTCAAGCTTATTTGTTGGGGTTTTTTTGCATATAAACCCCTATAAATTTGTATTTATATATAAACCCTCTAAAACCAAAATTTCTATATATATACACTAATAATATACATGCAAACATTAGTAACAATAAAAGTAGCAGATAAATTCATATTACACTCACAAAAGAAGCAGCCTTATTGTCAAGTAATGGTGAGTTTGAAGGTTGTAAGTTGTGTATATGATAATTATAAATTACAAAGATAAACAAAATTCCTCAAGAACCGAAGTATGAGGAATGGTTCTCGTATTGTAGATATATATGAGACCAAGCATAATTGAAACATGAAGCCTTAGCCTAATGGTGACCGGTATTTCTGTATGTATAGACAGTTGATTATGTATAATGCTGTCTTGATGATGAATGAGTCAAAGGGAAAATCCACCCTGAACCAGCTATAATCAATGAGTTATCGACAAAACCTGGAAAGGAAAATGAAATATTAGCTTTGTTGAAACAGCTTGAAAAAGGAAAGGGAAATAACATTCTTTCATGTCGAAGACAGTATGATAATTTACCAAAGCAAGAAAGCAACTATTAGCGGAATGACACATGATAGATTTGAGGCAATTATAGCATGAAATCAGATTCCTTGACATGTCAATAAATTAAAATCAAGAGTGAAGTAGCATACATTGTATACAACTGCAGATGAAACAAAGAAATTGAGTGATTAACATAACACACATTTAAACCAAGGTATTCCTTCATGAATTGTCGTATCTTGAATTTTATCCTATGCAATCAAATGTAAACAGAGAAACATGATATCTTGGTAATTAACAAACACCTATAGAGCAAGAGAAATCAAATACCTGTTAGGAATCTACAGTATCTACTTCATCTCTTTAGTCTTTCTGAGGAAATGATAATGAAATTTTCTTGTGGAAGACCTGAATTAGAGATTAAAACAACAGTCCGGAAACTATAAAAGTAAAACTGGTAGTTCAGCATATCGAAAGAAAAATTCACACACCTCTTCAAAATGTTCCAATTCTGGCTTTAGCTCTGACTTGATGACTGCTGCCACTGGCAGACCTCTGGCGACAAATAACGTGTCCTTCACTCCAATAAGTATCTGTTAACATTAATTACAAAAACTAATGAAAAACACCTCTCTCTCAACTGAAGTACCACAAATTATGAACAAATACATACCCACAGTACTCTTAAATTAGATGAATTACCTCCGAGAAAAAACTAATATAAATCAAGGATGGATTTGGCTTAATTAAATCATGCATACCATAACAATACATACCACATTAAAACCTTCAGGAGCATGTAAGACTTCCAGTTCCTCAAAATCCATGTATTGGCATTGTTGAAGAGCAAAAGCAATCCGTATCATCACACAAAGAACTCTAAACTTTTGCCTCATCTGAAACAAGAAAGCAAAATGACTTACAAAATATCGAGTTTGACTATATATTACATCTAAAACATAGTATAGCAAACAAAAAATGAACAGAAATTGAAAGAGCAAAAGAAAGCAAAAGTCAACATAGGAATACCCCTGCTGGAAGTTCTTGAATTGAACCATGTCCATTTCTTGGGAATTTTTTCCTGTGATATCTTGCAAGTAGGGCAATAAGCTGAAAAAAATGTACAGAGAAAAGTTGTCAAGACTTGGCTGTTGTTCATTCAATTATTAGCATAAAGGAAAAAGAACCATGTGAAATAATGTACCTTTATCTCTTCTGAACTATAACCGTGAAGATGTCCACTATTCTGTACAACACATGAAAATGTTTCAGATAACAAAGAGTTTGCAGAAACACATGTTTCTCACATGATATGCAGGTATCTTCTGAGTATGAGATATTTGTCATGCAGGTACCTAGTCAGGTTCAAAGACTCATATAACAATAAACTACTTGTACAACATCAACAATCTCTGAACTAACAAAATTTGGTTTAGTAACTGAAATAAATGAAATATTTCAATGAAGTTTATGAATGATAAAAACTATGCTTCAGACAATACATGTCACAGGGATCATTTTGGTAGTCTCAATCTCATGCAAGAGCTAAACTATGTCAAGAATGAAGAAATTGAAAATGTACCCTGATAATCTGATAAGAGTGTTTATGATATCCCTTCTTTCCAATTGTTTTTCCAATATTATGAAGCAATAACGCGGCCTCGAGGCATTCAAATTCCTTCTCATCAAAAGAAATTGGAGTTCCGCTAATGTCACCAAGTTCATAACATCTTTTAAGACCATAGAAAATCTCCTGCATAAGAATCAAACCATAGATACATGAGCTACAAAATAAATGGAGAATTGCAGACAATTCCAACATCCAAGCACAAAGAGATACCAAACCATAAAACTAAGCAATAACTGATACCTTTGCAATTCCAACACACTGAATAGCAGATTTCATCCAGTGCTCTCCATCAAACCTTGCTGCGAGTGTCATCACTGACCTCCACCTTGCATTCGCACCCCAGTCATAATCCACATTCTCCTTCGCAATCATCTCCGAAACAACCCCTTCCACCAATCCATACAGCGAAACCTCCATCTCATTAATACTTAAAGCATTAAATATCTCAAACAACAACACTGCACCGGCAACAATAACTTTGCTTCTCCTATTCGAAAACCCCAATGCCCTCACCTTATCCACCTCACCCATTCCCAATTTCGCCACCAAACAACCCAACTCCTCCCTGCTGAAAGCCGACTCCATTCTAAACTCCCCGTCTATCAAATCCCGAGCAATTGCCTTTTGGATCCATCGAACAGTCCCCGAAGACCCAATGGCCATCTCAAATCCTCCAAGTTCTCTGCTTTTCTCCACAAAACCCGATTTCCCAATCACTTCTGTCACAAACCTTCTCAGCCCAATAAAATCCCCATTTTTCACAAAATTCTCAGTCAGAGAAACATGGCCTAGCTCCAACGAAGTCGCGAACAAAACCCTACCCTGCTTTCCAATGAGGAGTTCGGTTGAACCCCCGCCGATATCCACAAGAAGAACCAACCTTTCATAGACGGGGAGAAACTGGAGGACGCCGAGATAGATCAATCTGGCCTCCTCCTCGCCGGGGATGACGTGGACTTGGAGCCCTAGCTCGGTGGTGATTGCAGTGAGGAGCTCGGATCTATTGGGGCACTCTCGTATGGCGGCGGTGGCGACGAGCCTTAGGGTCTGAACCGGGTGGGGATCAAGGGCTAGGGTTAGGTTTTTGAGTGCGGAGATGGCGCGGGTCTGGGTTTCACCGGAGAAGGCGGCGCCGCGGAGGAGGGGGAGAGGTTCTTTGAGGCGGAGAACGGGGAGGAAGCGGCCACAAGGGAGGGAGCGGGCGAGGAGGAGCTTGAAGGAATTGGATCCCATGTCGATGGCGGCAACGAAGGCCTCCGCCGCCGCATCCATCGCCGGCGGGGAGGAGGTCAACGCGGGCGGGGAAAAAGCGCGGGAAGTCATGGAAAGGAGACGGTTGGCGCCCGTTTGAAAGCGACGTGGATAGGGCTCAGAGGAAGCGAGGTATGTCACGTGACTCGCACGTGCGAATATACCCATGTTTTATTTAAAGAATATACCATGTTATATCTGAATTAATTTTGGATTTTTAATTTTTTTTTTTTAAAGAAAAGAGATTTCCAATTATTTTTCCCCCTCATGTGACTAAATTTTATATTAAAAAATTAGATTATTCTAATTAAAATTTGAATTTTCTTCACAATTTAATTTGGATAGTTATTCTTAGAATTTTTGGAAATTATGGAATTTTAATTCATTTTGAAAATTTTATGAATATTCGATGAATAATTAAAATAATTGTTTAATTTAAATTAAAAATGGGTCCATAGAATAAGTTGGACTATGAACAACCTTCATTTTAAAAATGGATTAACTATTGGATTGGTTAATAATAATTATTATTTGGATCAATATAATGTTTGTGGTAATCAATTTTAATCAAATTAAAACTCCACACCAAATTGGAATAATTTAAGATAAAACTTCTCTCTCCAATATGGGTTTAAATTTCATAAATCTTAATTTTAATTATTTATTTATTTCTTTGTATGGAAACATGTTTCCTCGGACTGTGACGCGCAAATAAGGAATGGACGCTTGGATCCCACTATGCGGTCCCCCATTAAAATTCAAAAAAATCACGAGAACACATGTTGCTCCCTGATGCAGACACGTTAGCAAAGATGATGAACACGAATCACGAAGCAGGGATGGGGAAAAATGATGGATCCGGATCCTCTCTTTGTTTTTTCCCTCATTGTATTTCTTTGTTTTCAATCTTGGCCATTGATTTTAAAATAGATCCGGATCCTCTCCTTATTTTTACCCTCCTTGTATTTTCTTGTTTTCAATTTTGGCCATTGATTTTAAAATCCAAAGATCAAAAGCTTGCCAACTATGCTTTGCCCTCATTGGTTATGTGCATCCAATGAGGGCAAAGCTTAGTTAGCAAGCTTTTGGCCTTTGAATTTTAAAATTAATGGCCAAGATTGAAAACAATGAAATACAAGGAAGGAAAAAACAAAGAGAGGATCTGGATCCTTTTAAAATCCAAAGGCCAAAAGCTTGTCCAACTCAACTTTCCCTCATTAAATGAGTCTTGGAGTTGGTTATGTGCATTCAATGAGGGAAAGCTGAGTTGGACAAGCTTTTGGCCTTTGGATTTTAAAATCAATGTCCAAGATTGAAAACAAAGAAATACAAGGAGGGAAAAAACAAGGAGAGGATCCGGATCCAAAAATGATACTTGACGTGGACGATGAGTCGGGAAGCTCGGTAGCCGATCCCAACTGTGCGCGCAATGCACGGACTGAGAACGAAGCCTAGTTGCGACCCGGTGCACATGTGAATATTGGAACCATCCGTCATAATCATTGTTTATATTCCCAAAAACATACCATCACTTGCGAATCGAATATGAAACCTTGATCAATGAAATTCTTGTGAAGATCGAGATACCAAAAGATCACTTGATTGTTGGTAATTATATTATATTATATCTGGTGTTGCCTAGAGTACCACATACTAGAAAAAAAAACTAACAAAATTCAAACATATCATATTTATATTGATATTTATATTGTAACAAATTGAAATAGCTCAAGATTTAAATTAAATTTTTTTTAGCCGTTTAGATAAATAAGCATAACGTTTATATAGTGAAATTAACAAAATATGTTTTTTTTTAACTAAGGTCATAAAGACCCCCACTCATGGAATAGTCAAAGACGTAGTTATGGGATCCGAGAAATAAACTCAGTCGATCGCCATTAACCCCTCACCGTGTGCATACAAGTCTCAAGGAGTAAACTCTACTCAAACTTATTTAGCACATTTATAGGGGGGAGAAAATGCCCCAACACACTGGACTAGAGTAATATACCGCTAGACTATTAGCCCTTTGCTAAAATTGATTTTAAAAGAAAAAACATACATATTTACAGAGTTAGTTTAGGAAAAATATGAAATTATTTTTTCAAGTATAAGAGTATTTAAGTAAAAAATTTATTCTAAAAATTAAGTTTTCATTTAAAAAATTATTTTAAATATCAGCTCAAATTTTTTCATATATATATGTATATATAAACAAAGTTATATATGTACATAAATCTTTATAAATCTTGAGGCAATCTGATGGACAGTGTATTCTGGTTTGAGTGTGGGCCTTGGATGGATTTGTTATTGGGCCCCACTGAGAATGAGGGGAGGCCGGCAAAGAACTCTGCCGGCCCAGTGGGGCCCATTTTTACTCCTTTTTCTTTTCAACGATCTGGAAAAAGAATCCCAACCGTTGAAACCCGAGCCTACGAGGCTCGGACCCGAACCTATGGTTTGAATTTTTTTCGAACGTTGGGGTATATTTTGGTAAATTAAGTATCACCCCCTGGATAATTATGAAATCATTTATTAGTCTGGAGTTGAAGTACTACTTCTCAAAGGGGTAAATTATTCATGAATCCTCCTGATTTTCAACTATGCATCAATTTAATTAACTCAATGAGTGGATTTCTTTGTATCAAAGTCATCAAAACCTTTTTCACTTGCACACAATCACTTTTCTTGGAATTCTAGCAATCTATGAAAAGAAAATACATCAATTTATGTGTGTGAAATTATATTGACATTTTTTTTAATGTTTGAGTTCGGATGTGATTGAGTGGATTTGAGGGATATTTCTGCCCGCAAACTCAGGTAGACGAGACTATTAAACTATCAAGCTATTCGTAAGCAACTCAGACTCGCTCTAAATTTTGTTTTTTCAAAACGAACTCGAGCATGAATTCCGAGCTTAAAATTGTTATTATTATTTATTAAAGTTGATAAATCATATTCATTAATGTTAAAAATAATAAAAGTAGAGTCCGTTAGTCCGACTGAGTTACAAAAAGCTCGCCCATTGTTGGGATCGGATGTCGGTTACACAGAGAGACAATTGGGAGATAGGGGATGTGATGTCAAAGACGCGGTCTCCTTTCTTCACATCTATTCTTGTGGCGTCTCATACTCGAAATCGATCTCATTGCCTGATGGTAGTTGTTGCTCGTTTTCCTGGGTGAGTTCTAGGCTCCTTTTAATTAGAGACTCCAACGGCAGTAAGCTAAGCTTTCTATTTGCGTTTGAAATTAATTTTTGAGATGACTTTAATCCAACTCAACTAGAAATTATATATATATATATATATATATATATATATATATATATATATATATATATATATATATATATAAAATACTAGTATGTGATATAATTAAAAAATATTTATTATATATAATCATTAACTTTAGAATTTTATTTTTAAAACGTTATAATGTAAATTTTATTTATTAAAATGGTGTATAATTTATATTTTTGATTAGATAGATGTATGGAAAAAAATGAAGTTATAATGAACTTTTAATTTTGAATTAAATAAAGTTAGACTCGAATTTGAAATTAAATCAATTCAATTTTAATTTCGAGTTAAATTGAGACGAGATCCAAGTTTTCGAAATTAAAATCAAACAACTCAAACAAACTTATTGAGTTAATTTCGAGTTTGAGCTTAAGCTATCAAATTTCAAGTTGAGCTCAAACTAGGCCTAATTTGATCAAAATTGTCTTAATTACACCCCTAATGGCGAATATTATCACTTAAGTTACAAAAAATCCGTTACTATAAGTTTCAATTCTTATAGCGAATAAAGTAAATATTTTGTAATAAGGAAAACAAATTGTTATATATATATAAAAAAATTTATTTCTCATATTATCATATATAACAAAACCTAGTAAGAGACTAAAGAGTAAAGAGGATATCGATTCGCCGTCCTTATTCATTTACATAATTTTCATTGATGTCCATATTGTAATAAAGTTATTAAACTTAGAAACCAAGCTATTTAATCAAAACACATTGAGATTCCAACATATCTAGAAAGAGCCAAGAGAGTGATGCACTATAGCTCAACTTCATACATTTGCACATATAAAACTTTGCCAAAAGAAACATTAGGAGAGATGTCAATCTATGAGTTAGAACTTGATACAAACTTGTGATGGTTCTTATTGACCTCTCAATAGGGATGTGAAATTTCTTTTTACATGAGTTGATATTAGAATATGTGACTCATATTTGTTGCGTGCACAATGACAAAAAGTCAATCAGGCAGATATCGGAGCGAGCGGAACAAGTGAAGCGGAGTCCGCTTTGCTTGTTCTACTCGCTCCGACATCTGCTTTGTGGGGGGACGCCGAATAGGGTTGGAAGTGCAGGGGCAACACCCCGACAGTACGGTACGGTGTATTTTTATGATTTTTGTACATCTAGAGTTTAGTATAAATTCATATAACGTAACTCTAATTTTGATGATAATGAAAATTTTCGTCGCTTGCTCCTGTGGATGTGCATACCGCCGAACCATGTAAATTCATTGTGTACTATTTCTTCTTGATTTCTTTGCTTGTTTGCTTCACCATAACAACAATTGAGATTTCATTACCATGATTATAACTTCTTAATTTAAATCCTGAGTCAAGCATTAAGAATTAGACCAAATATAAAACCGATGTATAAAAATTATAAGAGACAATGCGACAATGCGATATTCTATAAATACGTAATTATTTCACGTCATGAACCTACAAAACTTTTGGATTTCCGCTATAGTTATATTAAAAAATAGAAATTATAAATCTCATAAATTACTATATGTTGCAAATATCCGCTCTTCTGAGGATTGGAGCAAATCTTAATCAACGAGAGAGATTGATTAGAAAGTTGAGAATTTTATAAGAGATTTCGATGGAGAGGTCGGTCACGATCAACGATCTTTCTTCTTCTTTCTTCGCTCCATAGGATGAAGTCAGCCTTCGAAAATCTAACCTCATGAAGAAAATAATTGTAGGAGATAAGAGATCCGAGTGCTTGTGCTCGGAGAAACCTCTGACACTCAAGTTAAGACTAGGAAAAATGAATGAGAAATGCTATTCCTCCCAAATTCATTTCCCGAATCTAACCCCAGTAGCTAGGTTGTAATCCCGGTAGCTGGATTTGGTATGTTGATGATCCTGAGATGAAATCAACGGTATCGGGAAACCAATTCGAACTCTTTTGTCGGGATGTATAGCACGACTCAAAATGAATTACCTTCTTCTTAAGCGGACGACCTCCTTTTATGTACGTGTGAACTTTATCCGTCAGCTTTCAATGCCCTAAGGAATTCATCCTCCATTATCCATGACCAAACGATTGATTTAGTAACTGGGCTTCCGTCTCTGCAGTATTGATCATGCCATGTGTTTATATTTATTTTTACCCCATAATATATATATATATATATATATATATATATATATATATATATATATATATTTACAGTATCTTGTGGCCTTATCATCATATGCAAGTCACGGTAGCCTCTTTTTGGCCCACTTGTACAGTGTTTTGAGAAAATCCAACCGTATGGATGGAAAGAACATTGAAAAATAAGCTAGCATGTCAATTTTCATACAATTTGGGAACTTGTAAGGTCTTCATCTTAAAGGGTGAAATTTTGAACCGGTAAGATTTCTATAAATTTTCACCCGTTAAGATGAAGAACTTAACAAGTTCCCAAATTGTATGAAAATTAACCTGCTAGCATGATAAGGTAAGGTCGGCCGGAAACACGGTTCATTTGCGGTCGCCTTCCATTTGGCCACCTAGAGCATGTTTGAAAGATTTCCAACCGTATGGATGGAAAGAACATCGAAAAATAAGCTAGCATGTCAATTTTCATACAATTTGGAAACTTGTAGGGTCTTCATCTTAACGGGTGAAAATTTATAGAAATCTTACCGGTTCAAAATTTAGTTAGTTAAGATGAAGACCTTACAAGTTCCCAAATTGTATGAAAATTGACATACTAGCTTATTTTTCGATGTTCTTCTCATCCATATGGTTGGATTTCCTCAAAACAAAAGAAATTTGTGTAAGTGATAAGAAAAGAGTCGCACTTCAGATATATGACCATATATATATATATATATATATATATATATATATATATATATATATATATAGGCATGATACAGTAAGGCCGGTCGGATTACTGTTCCGGTATAATTATTAGATATATTAGAATATTATTTCATAAATGTGTATATATAATAATTACCATAAATATGTTCAGTGCATTGTTTCCTTTTTAACATTAACTTAATTTATGTTCTTCATTTTTAATATGATTATTTACCAATTTATATAAACAAGAGGAAATATTAATTATTGCCTAAAAAGAGTTATTTTCATAAAACAAAACGAGGGGCTTAGTTGCAAAAAAAAAAACGAAGAAAATTTAGGAACCCACACTGAATATATTTAGGGACAAAGACTCCGCCAAGACCGGGAAGACCAACCGTTTCTATTTTCACAAAAACCCCCTAAATTTCCCTTAATTTTGACATCCTTTCCTAAAGAACGCCTTTTTTTTCTACAAAAGCCCCTTAAATTTTTAAATTTTCATTTAGCCCCTTATTTCATGTTTAACACGGTCTTGAGCGGGAGGTTCGGACCAAGGCTCGGATGCGAGCCTGAGACAACGCCTCTCTCTCTCTTCTTTCTCTCTCTAAAACTCTCTCTCCGGAGGCCATTAGAGAGAGAGAGAGAGGAAGCAAAGGTGGCATTTTTTTTCATCTAAGAAGTGAGGGAAAGGTAGTTTCATTCGTTCTCTTGATGATTTCTTGGTAATTTTGTGGGTAGATATAAGAGGAGTATAATTAGGAAGGAAATCTTGGAGGTGGCGTCGTTCGGAGCTGTGGATTTGTTTAATTTCTTTCCTTTTTTTCGGGTTTTTATTTGTTTTGATGAGAAGGTAGTGCGGGAAGAGGAGAATTGAGAGTATGGCGTCGGAGGGAGTGATTTCGATGATATCGGTGGTGGAGGACGTGCTCAAGCAGCAGGGAACGCGGCTCTATGATAAGGATTTGGCGTCAAGGAAAGCAGAGGAAGCTGGTGATTTGGATTTCTCTCTCCTTTTCTTTTCTTTAATTGGAAAGAATGAAAATAAAGGATTTTCTCTTGAGTTCTAATTGATTTGTTTGGAACTTGTTTGGACACTGGAATTTGGTTTTTATCAAGAAAATCCTATGGAAAGATTTGATCTTTTTAAGGTTCCATGGAGTTCTAATTGATCATGTGAATGATTTCAAATGTTTGGCCATGAAGTATGTTGATTTGATATTAATGTATGCTTGTAGCTGCAAGGAGGAATGAGGCTGCAGGATGGCTGAGAAGGATGGTTGGAGTTGTCACAGCCAAGGATTTACCTGAGGAACCTTCAGAGGAAGGGTTCAGGCTTGGTCTCAGAAGTGGAATAATATTGTGCAATGCACTAAACAAGGTTGTCCCAGGTGCCATTCCCAAGGTAAGGAGGGAGCATTGTGATTTCCTACTTTAGTGCATTGCATGATCTGATGTCTTGTTATTTTCATTCTCTTAATGGTTTGGGTTTTGTAGGTTGTGGAAACTCCTGGGGATTCTATTGCTGTTCCAGATGGAGCAGCTTTATCTGCATATCAATACTTTGAGAATGTCAGGAATTTTCTTGTTGCACTAGAAGACTTGGGTATTCCTACATTTGAGGCCTCTGATTTGGAACAGGTTAGGACTGTAAATTGCCTTCCTAGAATTTTGTTCTTGTGTTTTAAGTTCCCTTAAACTTTCTTGTACTTGACCCCTAAGGTTGGATATATCGGTTGAATGAAATTTCAGGGAGGAAAAAGTTCTAGGGTAGTTCATTGCGTCCTGGCTCTGAAATCATATAATCAGTGGAAGCAAATGGGTGGCAATGGTTTGTGGAAGTATGGTGGGAATTTGAAACCTGCTGGGGGGAAGTACTTCATGAGGAAGAACTCAGAAGCTTTCATGAACTCACTTTCTAGAACCCAATCAGTAAATGACAAGTTCCAGGAACTGAATTCAAATGGGGATTTTCCATTAGAAGCTTCTGAAATGGTTGGTAAGCTAACTTTGTAGGATTTGTTGTACTAACAGATTATGTGGAGCTTTCTAAGAATTTCATCTTGTATGGTTCACAGACTACTTCTTACTCTCTGAGCTCACTTGTCCGTGCAGTTTTGTCAGATAAGAAGCCAGAGGAAATCCCACTAGTAAGACCTGAGATGTTATTTTTAATCATTTGATTTTGAGCAATAAATACCAAGTACATAAATAATGAACATACAATTATGTTTCTGCAGCTTGTAGAGGCAATGTTGAGTAGAGTTATGGAAGAATTTGACCGTCGTATAGCAAGTCAAAATGAGCTGGTACTTACGATTCACGTGTTTGACTCTACCTTGCTATTTTCTAAAAGAAATTCTCTTATCTGTTATGAAAGCTGGATGGTTGCTGGTACTTGGTTTTTAATTCTTTTGTCTTTATTCTTCACCCTGGTGCTAAAGACACATTCTCACTAGCACAGTTGTTTATCATGGTTTGTTTTAATATATGCAGAAAGAACTTATCATCTAATTGATTATTGGCCTTATAATTAAATCCTAGATAATTATTGAGAAATATTGGAATGATATGCTTAATATTGATTGGCACAGACATTTCCACTGACATTTCTGTATTTCGTTAATCTAAACTACATAGGTGAAAACTTCAACGAAGGATGCAGAAGATGGAGAGAGGTCCATTTCCTCACCCAAGGCTGATGTGGAACTTCCATCACCTCCTAATGTATGAAGATTTCTCGAGTTTCTTTTTTTCTAAATTTCTAGAGATTACTTTTGTTGACAATTGAGTCGATTTCTTATTAGAACTAGAGATGTATTTGATATAAGTAAATACTATTTGGTTGTTATCATAATTCATAAATAATAATAGTCTATGAGGAATCAGATTAATACTAACATTCAAGATTTGTAATATGATTGATAAGGTTGAAGTTGAAGATAACAGTGGCACAAATTTAAAAGAAGAGATTGTTAACATGAATATGATTGATGAAGAAGCACCGAAAAGCGATCTTTCAAAGCAATGTGCAATTATAGATAATCAACAACGAGATATCCAGGTATTTATGTGGTAGTATTCTGCTGGACATGTCATATATGATAGTTTGTTTTTCATCTGATAGTGACGATTGTTATTCACTGTAGGAACTAAAACATGTTCTGCAAAGCACTAGAGCTGGTGTGGAATACTTGAAAATGCAATACTCTGAGGAGTTCAGTAATTTAGGTATGGTGAAAATAGAAAATTTATTTTCTCAGATGTTTATAATTTTCTGAATATCTTGTGCCAATTATCTTCAACTTTTTGTGATCCATATAGGCAAGCATTTGAATGTCCTTTCACATGCTGCTTCGGAGTATCATAAAGTTCTTGAGGAAAATAGAAAGCTATACAATCAAGTGCAAGATCTTAAAGGTAGTGATATATTTTCACCTCTTCTACCTGACAAATTATGATTACTAAAAAACTAAGTCTCAGACCTTTTTCTTTCAAATAGGAAATATTAGGGTGTATTGCCGAGTTAGACCATTTCTACCTGGCCAATCAAGTAATATGAACTCTATTGGTCGGATTGATGATGGAAGTATTACAATTATTACCCCTTTAAAGTATGGAAAGGAAGGCCGTAAATCTTTCAACTTCAACAAAGTGTTTGGCCCAATTGCATCTCAAGGTTGTTGAAAGTTGCAGTACGATTTTATTTGAAATTTTATCAATATCAAGAATACTCTAACTTTATTTGATGATGCAGAGGAGGTATTTGCAGATACACAACCTCTCATTCGATCTGTTCTTGATGGCTACAATGTATGTATATTTGCATATGGGCAAACAGGATCCGGGAAGACTTACACCATGGTAGGACTTAGGAAATATCCTAGTTTTGTGTCTAAAATTTTGCTATTAATTGTGGAATAAATATTATACCTCATGAAACATTTTGGTTACAAAAGAATGAGATTGTTTGCTTTTCTGTTATCACACAGAGTGGACCTAAAGAACTCAATGAGCAAAGTCTTGGTGTCAATTATAGGGCACTGAATGATCTGTTTCATCTGTCAGAAGAAAGGAAGGACACATTTCAGTATGAAATTGCTGTTCAGATGATTGAGATTTATAATGAGCAAGTGAGAGATCTGCTGGCAAGCGATGGTGTTAACAAAAGATATCCTTTTCATTGTCTTTCTTATATTTCAGAGACTAAGCTGCCATCAATTTTTTTCTATCAGTCAAAGAGTTCATTAGTCATGATTTTAATTTATTAATTTAAGTTCAAATGCACAATCATTGGACTTTATTTCAACAAATACATAATTCTTGGGTTCCCTTTACATATAAATACATTAGAAATTCGTAACAGTTCTCAGAATGGAGTTAATGTACCTGATGCAAACCTAGTTCCTGTTACTTCAACATCAGAGGTCCTTGAATTGATGAATGTTGGGCAAAAAAACCGAGCAGTTAGTGCAACAGCTTTAAATGACCGAAGTAGTCGCTCTCATAGGTCTGATTTTGCCCATTTGTTTTACTTGAATCAGTTAAATTTGACTCTACTCTCAAATGTGGTATTGATGCTTATCTGCAGTTGCTTGACCATTCATGTTCAAGGAAGAGACATGACATCTGAAAATGTTCTTCGGGGATGCATGCACCTGGTCGATTTGGCAGGCAGTGAAAGAGTAGATAAATCGGAAGTCAAAGGTGATAGGCTAAAGGAGGCCCAACATATAAACAAATCACTTTCAGCTTTAGGAGATGTAATTGCGTCCCTCGCCCAAAAGAATTCTCATGTTCCTTATAGAAATAGTAAACTCACACAGCTACTTCAAGACTCTCTCGGTAAGGATTCATTTTTCAGGATTCAGGACTAATTGAAGGGGGGAGTCTCTTAATTTATCACATTCACGTCCTTCATATTATATCATATTTAGGAGGACAAGCAAAGACGTTGATGTTTGTTCACATAAGCCCTGAGGCAGATGCTATAGGAGAGACAATTAGCACACTTAAATTTGCTGAACGAGTTGCCACTGTTGAGCTGGGTGCTGCCCGGGTTAACAAAGAAGGTGGCGAAATCAAGGAACTCAAAGAGCAGGTTTTTGACACCTTCACAGATGATGTTTACTTGTCTGAATTGAGGATGCCAACTGCAGTCTTTTATTATTCTTATTTTGTTTATCTTATTTCAGATTGTTAGCCTTAAGGCAGCATTAGCAAGGAAAGATGAACCCGAATACTTTACCAGTACAATGTCCAGTCCCGATCTTTATACATTGAAGACAGGTGCAGCATTACCTTTGCTTCCAAATCACAGGCAGCCTATGGAGGAAGTAGGGAACATTGAGGTAACTATGCCTTGCCTAGTTTCTTTATGTTGCCAGCATTATATTTCATCATATTGTAATTTTAACAGGTGTGGTGGATATTTACAAACTTCTATGAATATCCAACACTGAGTTGGTGAACTTGGATGAGAATCTTTCACGCATATGTTTTGTCATGTGCTATACTAGGAATGTAAAATTTAGGTCATGTTTAGTATGGTGGAATGAGTAAGAAGGGAATGAAATTGAAGGGAATATTTAAGTTGAGATTCCTTTGCATTCTCATTCCTCTGTTTGGTTCATTTTAGAGATGAGAATGAGCATTCTCGGGAATGGCTCATTCTCATAAAAAGTGAGAATGGGCATTCCACCGCAAATTGAGAGGAATGCCCATGGTGGGAATGGGATAGTTTTTTTTTAAACTTAACTCCATTTCATGCTTTCACCCAAACATGGGAATAAAATTTGTTACCCATGTCTTCGTTCCACTCAATATCATTCCTACCCATTGACCTGTATTTCTTACTCAAAAAGAATACATTCATATGTATTTATGATTTCTTGGGATGACAACAAACTATGGTTTTCGTCCCTATGGCATGAGATTCCTGGAAATGTTAGAAACAGTAGGAGACTGATTCTATGTTGTGTTTTGCTGTATTGCATCGTTGATGTTTAATTCCTATACTCCTTTAGGTGCAGAGAAATTCCGGTGTCCTACAAAAGAGTTCAAGTTTTGATCTCCAAGAGCTATTAGTGGCAGCAGGTTCTCATCCTTGGCCAGAAAGCGATCCTAATTCAAATTTTCAGAAAGGGGGGGATAGAGAAATTGGCACCGGAGACTGGGTTGATAAGCTCATGTTGAATAAGAATGGGGCTGTTCTTGGAGACTTTGATTCCCTAAGAGATTGGGAAGGGGATAACGGTAACTTGCCCTACTTGTTCTACCAAAGGTATCATTCAGATGTGAAAGTCCATCCAGAGCAGCAATTCAACAGAAATGCAAGCGGGAGAAAAGAGAACCAGGAGTACGAGTTGCAAAGAAATCGGTTCGACTCTGCAACTACTGATGATTCTGATGATTTGGATGTTGCAACTAGTGACTCCTCAGAAGCTGATGTACTGTGGCAATTCAATCTTCCAAAGGTTACAAGCACAACAAACATAGTTGGTTCAAAGCTCAGAAGGCCTCAAGTGAAATCAATGAAGAGTCCTGATATAAGGTGATTTAACTGCAACTACTGATAACTATTTTGCTTCATAGGTTGATTTCTGCTCCTAATTAGTTCTAATTGCTGACTCTCAAACCTGTTAAAGTTTTGATTTCTTTTTCTTGCAATTCAGGACTCAAAGCCATTCACACATCCCATCACCATCAAGGAAATTGCCAAATCAACCACTAAACCGAAACACAAGGCTGCCTAGTTTTGACGGGAAACGGGTTTCAAACACTGGTAAAACAGGCAAATAAACGATAACCAACCGCATGGTTCGAGGTCTCAACAGAGTGTCAGATCTTTTCTTTTCACAGCATTGTGAGTTGCAATAATTCCAGTTGCTTGTGTTCGTATTTTTGGTGATAGTCTTTGCAGTGCTTGGTACAAGTAGTATTCTTATTGTTCATATCAATGTTTACACAATACCAAAAGGAAAAGAGATCCAGCAAAGAAAATTTTCAAAATCCAAAGTTGGAGGTTCTTGTCTGGTTATTTGGTGCTTCATTGTATTTAAGGTGAACAGCTACACTTCTTCAATTTATCATGAATATATATATATAATACACATGATTTTTTGCTCATCCGTGTGTTGTTTCACTTCTTCTAACCATGATCTTTTTTCCGCATAAAAGTTTTAAGTGTATACAGCTTATACATATCCCTACAAAACTTGATTACTGCATGTATAACCTTAGAAAAGTCCTAATATAGGGCTGGCTATACACCCTGATAAAATCCAGTAACTACCTCCTAATTTTGAATTGACATCCAAACACTAATGTAGCCTTTGACAGAGCGATTTGGCAGAGCGATATGAGGACAAAGAATCCATATAGCTGACCCCATCTAGTATGGGATTAAGGCTTAGTTGTTGTTGTTGTATCCAAACACTAATGTACATAGCAAAGCATCAGATGACACATTGATAGTTCAAATATGCACAAATGCCTTTAATAAAAAGAGGGCATGAGAATAATTTCATGACTGAGTACATTAAACCATGCAACATAAAATATCATTGTATATAACTCAGCAATGATATTTTAAATATACAGCCTTCCTAAAAAGGTTACCATGAGTGAGGACAAACAATAAGTCAGCCACCTGAGTTCATCTTCAGAATTTCACAATCACCGATGCTGCCACTGCGGTGAATTTAAAGGCACTCTCATATTGTGTCTTCAAAAATCATTGACAGAACGAGCTCCCGCACGAATTCACTCCTTTGTGCTCTCTCCTGCTGATTTTGATCAGGCATAGATGGTTCGACACTGGACACCAATTCATGAGGAAATTGTCAGATAATCATAATAACAATAACAACTAGAGCTATACTCAAGCTTACTCAAGCTTTTGGAAGATACTTCATACATACCTTTCAGCCACATTCTCATCTGAAATTTTATCAGTCACACCTGATTCATCCAAAGACTCTACCAGTATATCTTTCAATGAATCAGCTACAGGCATGCTAAGAATAAATGACGACAATAAGGGATCCGGTACTGCATTGGAGGAAACAGATGAATTGGAAGAACCACCACGAAAGGATTCTAGATAAACTTCTCGGTAACGGTTTTCTGCCTTCGACAAAAAAGGTATAGAGTGGGCCCCTGCTAAACCTTTATGGAATCTCCTTCGATGGTGCATGTAAGCTCTAGTTAGGGAATTTACTGCATATTACTTAAAATCTCAATGAAGTCCAAAGTCTACAATATGTTAACAGGATATAAATTTCTTACGAATATTAAAACTTAAGGTGCGACATTGACAGAGCATCTATATATGCAAAGAAAGTACTCAAAGGTAGATGAAAGGATATCTTAAAGTAGCTCCCGTGCTGCATGGTTATGTGCCCAACCATGTCCACAGCGACACTGACCGCACAAACAGGACATACCTACAAAATACGACAAAGTCCCAATTCCAAGCATCAGTGATTATTATGTCTAATGTAATCATAGGGTTGGCATTCCAAATAAGTTGTAAAGTCAATTCACGACAAATCAAACTTTATGTAAATTAAAGAGAAGAATTTGGTTACAGGTTTAACGATCAACATGCACCAGCCATGCAAGAGTTCTACTTAGCTAACAAAACGACAAAACAATAGTTAACAAAAAACAAAACAAACATGGTTGGGTCCATAAATTACATACCAGAACAACAATGGAACTAATTCCAATTTCCAAATCATCCAACTTGCGAAACAAACAAAGGTTGGACAGGGAGTTGGAAAGCTTTCAATTTCATTCCTTTAATGAATGAGATGTATAGAAATAAAATAGATCAAAATAATTTCATGACTTGTTGCTGAATGGTGGAACAAAATAAGTTGAGATTGGTATAAAAGTTTAGTGAAATCTGCAGAACAGCTTAACAAGCATAAAAGGTTCTCACAAAAACCATTGACAAATTTCATCATACAGGCATTAGTAGCATTAAAAGGCTGTTAGTATCTGAACTCCAAGATACAAGAAAGAAAACCACCAAAACTTCAAACCTTCAGCAAGAGATGTCAACTAAACAAATACAGTCATTTTTCGGGATCACTGAAACAAAACTATTTTCATTCAACTCTAAGCACTGAACCATCGAGAACATTTTCAGTTTAATTGATCGTCAACACAAGAAGAACACAAGGAAAAGGTCAGTAAACACCAAATTCTCTTAAGCCTCCCAAAGCTAGTGTCTAAAATTCAATTTATAGACTGGGCATAGCGAGCTAGACTAAAGGCACAAAAAAAATAGAAACTTTTTTCTCATCTACATGAATAGAACGAGATCCATACTGATTAAAATAGCTCTCAAACACTAGGTCCTACCTAAAAATCCAAACTTTTCTTCTTGAAACACCCGAAGTCCAACATGTACTACCAAATATGACATCTTTGGATCACAAGAGCATAAGAAATTACCCCGTTCCTACCCCCAGCAGGATGTTCTTCATCGATATGACAGCACAGCCCAACAATATCGAAATCCTCATGGCAGAACGGGCACGGGAACTCCATCCTCGTCTCATCATCGCTTCCATCCAATTCTTCAAAACCTAGATACAGATCAACCCACCAAAATCTCCATCAAATCCTATCCCCCCAAGAAAAAAAAAAAAAACTCCAAACCAATCCCCAAATCACCGCAAAACCACAAATCCGGCATTTGAGACTCACTGAAACGTGATTGAAGCGAGGGTTGATGGCGCTCGGATGAGAATCGGTTCCATGAATCGGTCTCCATGGTTCCTCTTAACGCGAAAAACCCTAATGAGAGAAAGGGGAGTGAGGACGAAACCCCGGTAACGAAGCAGAGAGGGTTCGGAACTTCAGGGTCGGTTGGTGCCGACGATGATTGTAGTCTTGTAATAGAGGTGCATAGTTTATAGATGTTTGGGAGGGGGGCAAGTGCAAAAAAGCAAATTTATTTCTTTGTCTTTTTAAGACTTTCTTTTGCAAAAAGGTGTTATTTATGTTATAAAAAAAATAAAAATAGTATTATATATTGCCCGGTTTGGATCAGCTTTTTGGTAGCCCATTGGTGTTTTTTTTTTATATAAAAAGTGCTCATAGAAACACACACACATAAAACAAATAAACAAATAAACAAATAAACAAACAAAAAAATTAAAAAGAAAAACATTTATATTGGCTTAACAGAGAAGCAGAAACTGTAAAAAAAAAATTAAAAAAAAAAAGTTGAAAAACGGCTTTTGGGAGAAATTGGTGGTTTGAAGTTTTTGAAAGCTGTTTTTGGATCATACAATTAACAAAACACCCTTATGAAAACACAAAAAAGACGAGGGTTTAGGGTTTTTGGATCATATAATTATCAAAACACCCTTATATTCATACAATTACCAAAACTTCTCAATTATAAAAGTACTTCATAATTGACACATCCAAATACAAAATATATACAAGGCCTTAACTTTTTTTGAAAGTCCTTTTCTAAAAGTACTTCTATCAACCAAAAGACCATTGGTCTAGCGATATCTCGATCCCGTGTGTTGGGTAATTCACTTGGTGAGCAAAGCTCCTAAGTTCGAGTCCGCACCTCCTTAACGGAGGGAGTAGTTGGGTAATTCACTTGGTGAGCAAAGCTCCTAGGTTCGAGTCCCTGTATATTATGTACGTGCACGGTGAGGGATCAAGGGTGCACGTCACCTAATGCCACGCTCCCTGACGTTCCTTTGTAGAAGAGTTTATCCCACACAAAAAAAAACACACACACACACACTTTTTTTCATAAGTCTATTCAAACGGAACCATAATATATTCTAGGGTTACAAACAATTGAGAAGTGTGAAGCGTCGAAATACTAAATGGCGCTATATTTCTTAGTTCTTTCCTTTGTACGACATCTCATCCTCAAAGGCCTCATCGCCCTTGTTGCCCTGTGGTGGGGTCCCCTTAGTAAACTCTAGACTCCTCTTGACTAAACTTTATGCCACCTCCAACCTCGATCGCTTTGATAGGTGTGCTGCATAAAATCAAGATAATATGAGAAAATCGATATCGCAAATGATTTTTAATAAAAAGTGTTGTTTTATCTCAAAAAAATCGCATGTTTTTCTCTCCCCATAGGCTCCATGTGATGGTCATCATTATCGTACGGGACATGAGGAGGTGTGTGATTGATTTGTAGGATAGCACTTGATATTTTGGGTTATTCTTTTATTTGTAAGATATCCTTAAGCTTTTAAAATGTCTCTTCTACATCAAGATTTGTATCCATCATCTGGGTCTAGTCTCCCCAAATATCATGCATTAGCAGCAAGGTATCACTTAATTTTGGTAGTAAGTGGAACTTTCTTGCCTATTGTGCATATACCCCACCCTCCACTATCTCATGATGAGGATTGTGTACGCTCTTAACTTTGATTTAATAGCTAGCCACTTGACTAGCCGCTCTTTCTGTTTAAAAAAAAAGTATCACTTAATTTGTAAGATATTACTTGATTTGTGGGGGATATTCTTTGATTTGTAGGATATTTTTGAGCTTTTAAGGTGTTCTTTCTACATCAAAATTTGTTTTCATCATCCGAATCTAGTCTACTTGTTGGATTCTGTCCTTAAGGTGTCTATTAGATCATATACATCCCCCAAGTCTAGATCCAAATCTGGTTCATTTGGTCTGAACTAAGTTTGCTGAGTAGGTATGGTTTGATCAGGTCTTCCCTTAAAATAAGTTTAGATTTTTTTTATTTATTTATAATATGAGTGACGAGCCATTAAAAAATCAAGAATATGCACAAATCTCGACAGAGCAGACATGAGAAGGGCCCGTATACATATGAGTGTTGGGACCACCACCACAATCACTACTCAAACTCCCAAAAATATGCAGTCACCTATGAATTCAAATCGTTCGAATTTTTATGAAGATTGAGATACCAATAAATCACTTGGTCGTTGGTAAAATAAGTTTAGATTTGGCTCACGGAGTCTGATTCTGGTCCAATCTGACTGCTGCTTCTATTTAAGTCCAAACATAGTTCACTGACTCTACTCCAAGTTTGTTGATTGGGTCCGGTCTAATCAGCTCCACCACTTGGGTCCAAGTTCATGACCATTCTGCCTCGGAATCATGCACATCTGCATCGGGATCTACGGATGTGCAGTTTAGTTTATATTTTTATTAAATTTTAATCTATAAATAAATATGATAATACTAACAACACAGCTTTCATAGCTCAGTTGGTTAGAGCACCCGTTTAGTAAGCGGGAGGTCTTGAGTTCAAATCTCAATGAAAGCATATGCTTTTTTCGTTCAACTTTTTGGTCTTTCAATTTTTCATGAAAATATATATAAATGAAATTATTTTACTTAACTATAGTAACCAATACTCTCACACTGTTTTTACCTCATATTCTTCATTAACAATTTGTATTAAAAGCATCGATTCTATATTTTTTAATTTAAATTTATTTTCCAAAAGATCATCCTCATCCACATGCTCATATGATATACTAATTATATAGTTTAATGAATAATACATTAACAATAAACAAATAAAAAAAAGCTTGATGAAGTTAAAAATAAATATAGTTATTTTATATTCTTATCCAAAGTTTTTTTTTTATGACAGTGATAAACCATGTTTGTTTATTTAATTAAAACTTTTAACTATTCTTACTTCCAAAAGTTTAAGATGTTGATCTATTTTCTCTCCTCTCTCAGTTTGTAACAAAGCCGAAGATATGATCAATAATTTTAAATTAATAATTAATAGAAAAATCAAAAACCTAATCAATTGACTCCAAACAATTCTTATAGAGTTGATAAATCACACTGCATTACAATTAAAATAAAAATATAGTTATATGAAAACATTACATATAAAACACTATATAAAGTTACCAACTGCCACAAAGAACTATTGGTACCAAAATTTCTTGTTAAGTGATAAATAATAGGTTTAAATACACTGTTCGTCCCTGTACTATGCTCCAATATTCATTTTCATCCATGTACTTTAAAAATGTTCAATACGGTCCTCAGATTTTACGTTTTGTTCAATACAAATTCCTGTGGCGACAGCATCTGAGTGAATACATGGATATTTTATGCTGACGTGACATCTGGTGTGACACACTGACGTGGCACAGTAAATGAAATTTTAATATGTTAAATATTTTATGCTGATGTGGCAAGTGACGTGGCATGCCATGTCAGCATGCTGACGTGACATGATGACGTGGCAATAAAAAAAAGAAAATTATAAAAAATTCAGAAAAAAAAACTAAAAAAAACAAAAAATCTAAAAAATTAGAAAAAAAACTCCAGGAGTTTGCCATGTGTCAAAAAAAATAAAAAATCTAAAAAAATGGAAAATTAAGGAGTTTGCCGCCACATCCCAAAAAAAAATCAAAAAATAAAAAAAAAAATCATGGATTTTTTCCCTTTTTTTCTGTTATTTATTTATTTGTTAGAAAAATCCTGGTTTTTTTCTTATTTTTTAGATTATTTTTTTTATTTTTTTGACACATAGCAAGCTCCTGGAGTTTTTTTTTTTCTAATTTTTTAGATTTTTTTTAAAATTTTTTGACACGTGGCAAGAACCTATATTTTTTGTTATTTTTTTAGATTTTTTTCTGAATTTTTTAGAATTTTTTATTTTTTTTTTAATGCCAAGTGGCATGCCACGTCATCATACTTCCCACATTAGCATGAAATATTTAACATATTAAAATTTCATTTACTATGCCGCGTCGCGTCGGCAAGATGCTATCATCATTGCCATGCCACGCTATACATGGATTGTATTGAACAAAAAACGCAAAGTATATGGACCGTATTGAACATTTTTAAAGTATAGAGACGAAAATGAACATTGGGGCATAATACATGGACGAACAGTGCATTAATTTAAGCCTAAATAATAAACTTATGGAAGACCCATGTTCGAACCTCTTCCCTTGTAAGGTGAGGGTCAAACGAATGGATCTCGGCCTAGCCCCTGTGCTCCCGTACGAGAAGCCATAGGTGATAGATTTGAAACTGAGAATGCAAGTCGAAGGAGATCAGTATCAGTGAGTTTGTGTTCTATAATGATCCTCTTTAGAACATAACACAGTGCGTTCACGTCATGCATGGCTCGGTGTTCAGGACCCGTCAATCTAATCCCATAATGTTCACGTAAAGCCCTCAGTGACATTGACTCAAGCTTTGTTCCTTCAACCATCATACAACCATATATAAGATATATATATGAAACAAAATTAAACAAATTAACATCATGTTCTTTATTCAAAGTTCTTGTTCAAAGTTCAAGTTTAAGGTCTCTCTCTCTCTCTATATATATATATATATATCAGATACTATCTAGCCGGTCACAAGTGCGGTCGCCTGATAATATCAAGTATAATATTATATATATATATATAATTATTAAATTATCTTCTTATCAAAATCTATATATTATTTATACATATATATCTATAATAATTATATATATATTATAAATAATATATACATAAATCTAGATATATATTTATAGGATCGGCGGCCGGGCCTGATAGTATCAGTTATATATATATATATATTCATTCAAATCATGCTAACCTTATCATGTGTGTGTTTGTGTAAAGGTGAATAAGATTTAGGGTGGTCTTGGATTGAATATTGTGTTTCTTAATTCATTCTAATATTCCTTCTAAGCTTATCTATGTTCATGTTCTCTTTCAATCCAAAGATATATATAAAGAGATGAAGTACTGTTAAAAGCTTAATTACCATCTTGTTTCACTAGCTTCTGAGCAAGAGGTAGTGTGTCTAAGAACAACCAATTTGAAGGAACCTCCATGGAATATCTCTGAAACTCCTTAACAAGGAATGGCACATCAAATTTCCTCGCATTGTGAGCTACCAACAAAACTTGTTTTCGATCCATTCGACGATCATTCACAAATTTCAGAAACTTTGGTACCATTTCCTTGAACCTTAGTTTGCAACAAAATAAACATGTAATTAAATCTTTGTTAATTCTCTTAAAACAAAGATATATATGTTTAATTTATAAATATCATCACCTTGGAATCTCAGGCTTGCAAACCATTTGTGTGGTGATGCCATGGACATGAGAATTCTTCACAGGTATTTCAGGATTGATGAGGGTCTCAAATGTAGTACTGTTTCTCCCATGACCTTGAAGATCTCTAGCAGCAATCTCGATAATTCGATCTTTGTGGCGGCTAAATCCGGTTGTTTCAGTATCGAAAACAATGACAGCAGTTGTTGGTGCTTTTGTAGCAAAAGATCTGAAGAAACTTCTTCTTGGATAAACAAGATTTGTAGTGCTGGATGTCATGAATTGTGTGGGGAACTTGATCATCAACTTGGTTAAGAACATATTGTGAAAGAGTTTCAATTCAAATGGGAGTACAGAGATGAAACAAAAATTACATGCACCGTATGATCAATCAATCAATCTCTGAAGAGGAGAAGAGAATCATATTCATTGCTTGGAAGTGAAGAGATTGTGAAGATGAGAATTTGGTGGTGGAGAAGAAAGGGATATTCAATGTTGATGATTCTTTCTTCTTGTTCTTATGGTTTAATTATATATGATTGAAGGAAGTGGAAGTTGGATCCACTCTTCTCGGATCATGCGATGAGCGCTAGAACGTGTCTGGTTAAGTTAGTTGGTGTTTTATTTTATTTTATTTTATTTTGAAGTTTAAAAGAGTTGCATTCCAATTAATTAATTGATTTCTCTTTATTCTCTTTATTCCTCTTTCTTTTTCTTTTCTTCATTTGGAGTTGTTCTTTGTTTTTTTTTTTTTTTATAAATAAGTGGATAAATTACAATTTTATTTAAATTACAGTGCTTGAATAAGACAAGAATTAAAAGATAACAACTTTTAGCCCACTCCTCACATCAAGCACTTCAGTCCGTCGTCTCCCTCCCTCAAATGTGATCTGGTTCCTCCCCAGGGGCGTTCCCATTTGGAGTTGTTGACATCCTCTCTCTGTAAGGTTTGATTCCTGAAGAACAATCTCGGAAGGAGGCATGATCTTGCCGAGTTGAAGGAAGAAAGAAAAAGAGTTGATCATCAGTCGATATCTCCCCAAATTTTTTTGGAGGATTCCAACCTTCTCCGATCTCTCCATTCAAGATTGGTATTCAAGAAGAACGAATCGTTACATCAACAATACATGTAGTTTGACTCACTTATTTTTCTAACCAAGAGTTCCATAAATCGGGATCGTAATGCATGTAGATATAAATTGTCCAACGGGAGCAAAAAAAAATTGGAAACATTTTTTTTTTTTGGACGTAAAGACCACTCGCTAGTTAAGAACCAAAGGGACGGGAGCGCCTGAGATCGAACCCGAGCAAGCGCACATATATGGATATTGGTCATCACGAGGTGACCCAATCGCGTACATTACTACGGACGCCTACTGAAACACACTCCCCCGAGACACTCGAACCCAGGACCGGGTCTGAGGCAAGGAACCCACGTACCGTTCGGCCAAGCGGCCTTAGGTAAAAATTTGGAAACATTTGGAGCATTTCATTTGTGAACAAAAAACCATTTTCAAGTAATGTTTGTTGTGTGTAGATGTGTCTGTAAGTTTTAAATATTTTTTTAACATAAATATAACCATTACATTTAAACTATGTTATAAGGGAATATTTGAGTTGACACGTGGCACGATCTCGAGAGTTGAGACTAGGAAGCAACTATGAGTAATCAATTAACCATTTGATGGTTAAGAAAGGTTTCCATAAGACACTACACGAGCTAGTGTTAAAGCTAGCAAGACTAGTTGGCGTTGAGCTGGCCGGTTTCTAGAAAACACTCCTAGCTGGCAACTAATTGAAAACTAAGTCTAGGGATAGATTCTAAATCTTCTTTGCAGATCCTAAATTTATAGGGAAGCTCCTGCCTCTGATCACGTTGATCCATTCGGAGCCCCTAACCGTAGTCGATCATTTCCCTTCAAACAAGTTGAAGTTCGGTGATCCTCATCAAATTTCATTAGTTTATTCTAATCCGCTCCAATCTCAAGAATGAGCGAATTATCAACATCAACATAATACTATATAATAAGTAATTTTCATATAATAAAAATTTAAACATTATAAATAAGCATCTTAGTGAGAGACATAATAGTTCTTTCGTAAGCTAGTTTAACATATACGTAATTAAGGGAGAGATATATAATTAAAAATATGAATTTAACAGGGGTATATCTGAATTAACGTACTTTATAATATTTATATATATATCTAGAGAGAGAGAGAGGGGTATAAGTGTAAAAACACCTTAGGGCTGCCACTTGCCCAAAGTGCTCGAAGTGCGTAAGTTGGCGGTGGGGAAGTCCCGATTTTGGCTGGTAAGTGAGCACTCTCCTGTTCATTTCAACCTGAATTGACCGAAGTCAATGGCTCCACTTCTCCAATTTCCTGTGTTCATTTTGCAGGAAGTTTAGATCAGCCTCTAATGCACTTCAAGAGGGTGTTCTTTCCACGCAAAGTAGGGAAGTCCTCGATTTTTTGCATGCATAATTATAATCATCTATTTGATTAGTATAATTTAAAAATATTTAATTAATAATGATTTTTAATTCAAATAATGATTTATTTTAAAAATAATTGTTTTAATAATTTTAAATTATTATAAATTATTTTTAATTCATGTAGTAATTGAAATTTTTTAATCTTTGTAGTTGAATCACATGATAGATTTTAATATAAGTGTTTTTTGTATGAGTTATTCCATAGTAGTTATTATGAAATTTTTATTAATATTAAGCAGCTAATAAGCAGCACAAAAACATTATAGAGATCCATGTCCTTTATTAGCAACACACCAAAGCTGAAGATTTGCATCATCTCCTCAATTCCCACATGTTGTCAGTTGGAGAACTATGCAAGAAATCAAAATAAAAATTAAACAAAATCAAGTTAATCACAAACTCTCTGCATTGAGTATTACAAGAAGAAATCAAAGATTAATTAATTTACCACTTTTTTGAATGTAAGGCATAGCATCCCATCCCTCAAGTATCGATTTATTAGCCAATTCATCTCAAGCAGTGTTGCATGAGAATTGTAGCATATTTTCATGTACTCCGGAAGCTCATCACATCCATTAGACTCCCACATATGAACAGCCTTAAGAGCTGGAGTTCATCCAGTGATCCATAAACATCATAAACATCATCCAATGTTGTTATCATAGTCATAACTTTAGTTAGTTCTTCTCTACAAAACCCATACTCTGGATCAAACACTACTCCTGCTGCACAGAAGTAACATTCAATCAAGAAATCAAGCTGTTCATACATATGCAATAGAAGTAACACTACTCCATGTAGCAACTAATAATTACAGATGAAATCAAGCTGTTCATACATATGCAATAGATTCCATAGAAGTTAAACAAGTCCATGGTATTAAATCCATCAAAATCAAAGAAAGATTGACAGTCATACAATATCAAGATTCGATTAGTTTATAGAAATACAAAAGGCAGTAAGTTTACAAGTCCATATAGAAACTCTCAAAATAAAAACACAAACATAATGACTAATACAAAGGGGAAACTCTCAACATTCCATCCTATTCAGCAACAAGTTACAGTTCAATAGTCATAAGTGCTCCCTGGCCAAGATATTGGTCCACCTAATTTCTATGGAGAGAGGGCTTTCTCATGTAGAAGTCCTCAGAAGGTCTCTATCGCCACGCAGCTAAAGCCAAGTACACCATCTCCAAATCATCATCGTCAGATTCTCCATGTCTCCAGAGCATCACTCATTTTTTCCTTCCAATCCCATCGAATTATCAATCGAGGTTAAGCCAAACGGCCAAACTTATTACTCATTGTATCCATCGCAGACCGCTACCACTCACCCCTCAAGCACGCCTCCTTTTTGAGCATTGTTGGATGTAGATGTCCCTTGCGCTTCTTCGCTGTTGTTGTTGTTGTTGTTGTTGTTGTTGTTGCTGTTGCTGTTGTTGCTGAGGTTGTTGTTGTTTCTATGGTTCACTCCATCTCAAAGACCTGACCTTCTCTACCCTCGTTTTCGCCTAAACCGGGTGGGATATTGTTCGCAAGTAAATTCACCCAGTAAGGATCATCGCCACAAATAATTCAAGCATCATTAAAAGTGGGGAATGGGCGTTCAGTAGCTCCTTAGCTTTAGGATGTGACTACAAATACATAGAACATTATAAATCACCCCAAATAAATTAAGGTATAACTATGTATATACTAATTAAAATACATGCAAGTGTATATACGCATTCTACATATGTAACGACATGTCTCATCTTCCAAGACAATCATTTTGAGCTCATCATTCCAATCGACGCTTAGATCCAATAACTTCTTCATCTCCCGATATTTCACCTTCATAGTGCGATAATGATTTTCAACATTATCTCAAGGCCCATGTTCAAGTAAAATGGATGCTCCTGTTGACAATGTTCGCAGCCGGGATCACACGCCGCTAGCACATTTTGTGTTATGCCCTTGCGGCCCCGAAATCGAGGTGCTAGATCGACTGGCACCCTTGCATCTATGTGGGTCCCGTCAATAAATCCAACACAATCCTATATAGGAATCATCTAAATGAGTCACAATTGGTTATACAAAGATCTTATGTATTAGGATCATTGAAGGGGAATACCTTTTAAGTAGGGATAAAAAGTTCATTGAATTCTCTATATCGATGTAGAAGGCCAAGTGTCCGTTGTTGACAAAGAGATCTTTTGATGCAAATGTATGCCTTCAAGAACGGCATTAAAATAATGGCTAACTGCTGATCTAATGAAATCAATTTTCATTGATCGATTTTTGCATGGTGACCTACAATATGCAAGAAAAGGGCCACTTGTTCCTCTCTACGGACACGTGGATGGTATCTCTTAAATGCCCATGTGAAATTCGCTAAAGCCCAGGAATGTTTCTTTCCTCATCCGTATATATACTCCACACAATCATGGACACCTCCATCCAAGATGCGGACCATGTGCGCACTCCTATGGATATTCCTAGTTCTTCGAGGGTTCTCGAGGTAACGTGAGGATGTCAAGTTACATCTTTAATTAGAATCAAGGCAATGGTCAACGAAGATGGGTATCTCATATGAACGAAGCTATGTAGATTCTCGTCCAACATCCTATAAGTATATCATTGAAGAATAAATGGCAAACCCGAAAGATGTAAATAAACTTCAAATAAAAAGCATTCAAATGAAATGAAATTTTCAGTTTATACAAATTAAACAATATATGTTCTTGGACAGATTATAGCATCAAGGTATTAATCGTTTTGACATAATTTTCTACTGATTTTACTAATTCATCCCTATTACTAGAGTTCTCAATTCTCACTCAACCAAAATCGATCAATAGCAGGGTACTAGTGTGCGAGGACCTGCCTTTTCTTTTGAATAAACAAATAATAATTATGTTGGTTGCTCTATCAATGAAAAAATCATCTTTCCTGCCAGAGTATATGTACAATGTGGTATTTTGTCTAGATTCATTTGATATACCACACCGCTTCTGCTCTCTCTCTCTCTCTAACTTCGTGCTCACTGTAGCTCTACAGCTATTTATTTTTATATTCCTGTTTCCAAATGTTTGTCATGGTGGTTGCTTCATATGTTATTTTGTTAATATATAATATTGACAAGCTTGTATATATACCATAGTCAGGGGAATGATTTTATTTTTATAGTGATTTATATATCTTCAGAAACCCTAGACAAGTATATAGAGTCACTTGCATGCATTCTCACAAAAAATTACGCGAATACTATGAAACTTATACTAGATTTTTTTTGAAGCTGTGTATATATTCTCTCTATTCAAGAACTTGTGTTTCAAGTGGTGATCCATGTGTTATCTAAAATAGTTAGTTGATGTTCATACAAAATATTTCATAGAAAAGGTATCATCATGCAGGTTAGAAAGAACACTTGGTTTTTAAGTTAAAATTCTACATAACAACATACCTCTTCAAAAGGGAAAATAAAAAAATAAAAAATAAAAAGGAAGCTAAATGGGGAGTGAAAATAAAATGAGTTCTTTATATGGTTGATGATGATTATTTCAAACTAAATTTTTGTAAACCATCTCCCATTTGATAACTGTTGCTTATTATTAGACTAGTTTTAGATTTCTATTCATATATATGCTAAGAGTTAATCATATTCAAGTAATTACTCTATATTATAACCACAGGTTCACAAACAATGTGCTGAAAATATCAATCAATTCAAGGATATATTCTAGTTTTTTTCTTTCTTCTGCAAAAGAAAATATTGTGAACACTCTTTAAACATTCACCCTTGGTTGGTGAATTAGGAATATCCACAAAACAAAACACGAGAAAACAAAGAAAAGCTAGGGTAGAGAAAGAACCACTAGATTCTCAAAGAATGATGACATTTTAAATATATGCTCTTTTGCTCTTTCTCTGTATAACATTCCTCCAAAAAGAATCCCCCCTTAAATCTGTGATCTTAAAACTCTCATGACATAATATTCCTAGTGAATATTTCTTAACAACGTAACTTTCCACATTGAATTCAAACCCCACAATTGGAATGCATGAAGCTTCTTTCCTCGTAAATAACTGTTGCTTTTAAATAAAAAGCAAGCCTGAGGAATGTTTCTTTCCTCGTAAAATGGCACAGATATTTGCTTTTAATGTCTATATATGTATAACCAAACCTGAGAAAGCTATGTCACTGCAGGGTCTCTGCCAAAGTACCAAAAGCTGATGCAGCAGCTCCAACCCACTCTGCAAAACCACACCTGAGAGGAATTCAAAGCTCATAGGTCAAGAGGCACTCAAGAAACCATGAATGAATCCCCAGAACTAATGAAACATTATTGATTATAATGAAACATTATTGACAACACCACATCCATTAAACTTGGTCACGTAAGCTCAAATAGAAAGCCAAGAACAGGGTTCCACTAAGGTAACTAAAACAATCTCAGTTTTTTTGGACAACAATTTTCATAGGTGTCATAAAAAATGAGATTTTGATAGAAAAAGTTTTGGTGGTGGACAAGCATTTATTTTCTACTTTTTCATCGCTCTTGCCGTGACAAATAACATGATCAAATTCGTAAATCATGAAATGCAAAAGCTAGTTTGTCAACCCGGCTGAAGATCCAACGACTGTAATGCAATCTATCAGGTAACAAGAATTCAGAGAAGAAAAAATTACATGCATGACCTTGAACTCAATGAAAAGGCAATGAGTACAATTTCCACATTGGACAATTAACTTTCCACACAGGCTTGTGATATATGAAGATATGAATATCTCCAATAAAAAAATGCTCAAATTCTGTAATATAAATTCAAAATCCAAAGAATAATGAGAATACAAGAAGATAATATCTCAAACATATTGATGAACCAATTCATCAGCATGAGAAGCACACAACTAGACAACACACTGTATTATCAAGCCTGTTTACACAAGAATAAACAATTTAAACTGATGATGAGGGGTCGCAACCACCCAAAAAAGAAAAAAAAAAGGAGCACAATCTTGCCATCAGAAATCTTAGAAACCATGCCACAGATCTACAAAAAACAACCCTTTCAACAACAATCATGCCATCAGAAATCTTAGAAACCAAAAAGAAACAAAAAAGTATCACAATCTTGAGATCAAGAAGATGTGGGGAGAGGAAGAATACTACCATTGAAACCCTAGAATGAGGTTTCAAATGGAGGAGTTGATGGGAAAGCAGGAAGAGGCTAGGGTTTAAAGACATGAGATCAAAAGAACTAACCGGTTGCGGTGCCCTAGATCTGCAAGCGGGTCGGTGATGGAAGGTCGGAGATGGAGGAGATGGAGGAGACTCATGAGGTTGCTGGTCTACCGCGAGAAGGATGGCCGTGTGTCTACCGGAGATGGAGATGAGAAATCGCAATTTCAAATCGCGATCGTGCTAGTTCGAGAACTCACGAAACCGGGCGTGGCCTTTATATTAAGGCCACTTCCGCCCACTTCATAGAATTTTTCACGGGGTCGCTAGTGCAAAATGGTTGAAGTGGACCGAATCGCTACAGCATTCTAAGTAACCGAAGTGCACACTTTCGATCAAATGAACACCAAAACTGGCGGAAGTGGGCCACTTCATCACTTCCGCCAGCCACTTTCGGGCAAGTGAACGCCCCCTTAGTGATAGTTTTTACCGAAATGTTCAATCCAAACCAAAGACTGTTATACGTTAATGGGCCAGGCCCAATTAGAGTCCAACAATGAGTATTGGGCCAGGCCCAATAGAACTCGTTGGTTCGGAGCCGGAGAGATTTCTTAGGGGCGTCGCTGTCGTGAGTCGTACGGACACAACTCCCGCTATTTTCCCGCCCTTCCCATCCTCCTCCTCCTCCGCTTCCTAAAAACCATTTTTTTTCCTCTCTTTGTTCTTCTTTCAATAATTTGGAGCTCTTTTCGTGATTCTCTCCATCCGTTTTGATGCGATTTTCTTCGATCTCAGCATGGTTTTCTCCGAAATCGATCCCATTGCGTTGTTTTTCGATCACGGCCCTGTTTTCTGTTTCTAGGGTTCTTTAAATCTAGATCCATCTTGTTCGTTTTGATGATCTAAGCCTTTGGTTTCTTTTTTTTTTTCTTCAAATTCTTGAGTTTAATCAAAGAATAACAATTTCTTTTCATCGTGATTCACAAATTTGAGATTTTGATGGGAATTAGGGGATGTATGCCAAGATTGGGTTTGTGAATCTTTGAGTTTGATTAGAGAACAAGAAGAGGTGGTTGTTGATATAGAGGAAAGATGGGAAGGGTGAAATTGAAGATCAAGAGGTTGGAGAATTCCAGCGGAAGGCAAGTCACATACTCGAAAAGGAGGGCTGGGATCTTGAAAAAGGCGAAGGAGCTATCCATATTGTGTGACATAGACATTGTGCTTCTCATGTTTTCGCCCACAGGGAAGCCCACATTGTGCCTCGGAGAGCGCAGGTATTTTGAGATCCTCCCATCTTTTTCCTAGCGCTTGTTGATTTGATTGAGATTAGGGGAAGCTCTGATGAATAAAAGTTATAGCTTGGTTGTGAAGACCGTGATTTACTCATGCATAAGTTGTATAGAGTTCTATAGGTCATTGGGCATGTACTATCTCCTAGGGTTTCCAATTTCCCGAAGTGTAATAAGAGACTTTAATTACTTTGCAAGATCAATAAGTGGTTACTAGATGTTGCATTATTCTTTGTTGATATGCTTGAGAATGGGTTGAGTGTGTCTGCACAGGCGATTTAATTGTTGTATTCAATGCAATCTCTCTTTTGATTACTAAGGATAAATCTAAAGGTTTGTATAATCTTCAATGGAAGTAGTAGCTTATCTTACTTTATATTCCAACATTCAGGCTTGAGTTTGCCCATTATATTAGAGCATTTTGTTGATTTATAGGTTCATTTAGGTATTCACCTTCTGATAAACATGGTGATCAAAACCTAATATATTAACTTGTTTGGCAGCAACATTGAGGAGGTCATTGCAAAGTTTGCGCAATTAACTCCGCAGGAGAGGGAAAAAAGGTCTTATTTTGGCTGTCCTCTTTCATTGTTTGCTGTCTAACAACTATTACTCTTCTTAACTAATGCTCTTTTTCTTTGCTTTTTTTGCTTTTTGAACAGAAAGCTTGAGAGCCTTGAAGTAAGCTTAATATTTCCATGAGCATTGGCAATTCATGTGTTTGTCTGCCGAAAGATTATAGCATCAAGCATTATTATCATACATTGATGCAAAACTTATTTATATTATTTGAGAATGTAGGCATTGAAGAAGACATTCAAGAAGCTAGATCATGAAGTCAATATACAGGACTTTCTTGGATCAAGGTATAGATAGACTAATCTTAAATTTTCATGTGATACTAAAACTCCAATGCCAAATTATTCTTTAGAAAATGTAATACTTTTCTTTTGTTTTTTTGCAGCACTCAAACAGCTGAGGTATACATTTCAAAGTCCTCTTATGGATGCAATAATTTTCAAATTTTGGTGTGATTCTGGTTTTATTTTGCATTTATGGTCTTGATTATATCTCTTGAACAGGAACTGACTAATCACTTAAGATTACTGCAAGCCCAAGTATCAGAAGTGCAACAGAGGTTAAGGTATGCTTTTGGAACTCTAACTTGCAGCTTTGTTCTGTTTCACTAGGTTTAACTTTTACTTTAAATTTATTTTGGATGAACTGTTGAGTTTGATTATTTTTATCTTCAGCTTAGCATTCTCTTTCATACAATACTTCGTACTATACTGAGTGATACATGAGAATGGTAAAAAGTATTGTTGTTAGTTGATCAAAATGTTTGTGCACTTGTAGCTCAAGTGATATAGTTCAATTCTCTAAATGCCTAGGAGCTGATTGAATGAAACAAGTTGTTTAACTGGATAATGTCTTGAAATTAATGTAAACTAAATGTTTCTGTTACTTTGGGTAGAATTACAGGCCTAATATTCTCTAGCTCTTGCTATTGTAATACCATGTTATTGCCGGAATCATTCAATCTTGAATTGTGGTTAAGTAAAAGTAAGTTGGTATTTTTTTTGTTTGTTTGGATCATGCTCACTACTTTTTTCTTCTAAAGCTATTGGACAGATCTGGAAAAGGTTGACAACATAGATCATATTAGGGCAATGGAAGAATCTCTCAACGAATCTCTCAACCATGTTCGACTGCATAAGGTATATGCTCATTGATATCATAGATATATTATATATACCTTCACATATGGGAAAAAATTGCTTTCTGTATTTTAATTAGGTTCCTGTTCTACTGTATATTGTTCACCTTGTTTATCATCAATGCATAGACGCAATATTTGATTCTGCAATCTACAGAGGGTCTATAGAGGCTGCTGAGCCTAGTAATTCAGGGTCGCTAACTTTCGTCATCCATCTAGTTACCCTCTCTGGTGTATGTTATATTTGACAATTTATCATTTATATTACCCCCTTTGTTAAACTATAAAGCAAGAATGCCAAACAGGGCTCCGCTGAAAGGCTGTAACCTTGCTAACAAAAAACTTAAAGACTGTCACCTATTACTTATCTAGCTTAATGTTATTCTAACAGGAAAATCTCGCCAAGCAGCAGTTTATATCTCTCAATTCCTCTAGTCAGGTAAAGCATTTCTATTGTACCTGCTTGAGCCAAAGAAATATCAAGTTCATCTCAATTAGTTATGTATGGCTAAAATGTTTTTATCGGTTTTGTAGCTTCAGAATGACATGTATTTGCCCTATGGAGTGTGCGGGGAACAACAAAACTCATCTAATGTGTGGCTTCATAACAATGATGGTCACCAACTTATCCTTTCAGAAGTCCCTCATCTGCTGCCTCAAAGGTGAGCTGGATCAACAGTATCTCAATTTAGTCAACTTCTGTGTATGGTTTGACTAACATCGATACCTAATTATATCTAAGTTCCATAGCATCATCTACAGAGAAAATCATATTTAAGAAGGGACTATTACTGAATGTCTTGTCATGCAGAGAAATTGTATGCTCAACAGAGACACCCTTTCAAAGTTATCCAAACTACTTCAGCAGAGAAAAACAAGCAGAAGCCAATGAACAAAGACAAGGAGATTCCTTGCATGGATTAAGCCAAAATGAATGCTTAAGCCTGCAGCTAGGAGCCCAATATCCTTATCAATCATATGGATTGAGTTTACTCGAAGACAAAAAGTTCAAACCTAATGGAGAAATTAACCTACAGGAAGGCTTTGTAGATTATCATGTCAATCAGTTCCAGACACCCGGACCTGGATTCGATGCCAAAATTCAGAATTGGGCTTCTACATCCGGGTCATGCGGTGGTGCCATATTCGACGAGCACTCATATCATCAGGTGAGTTCCTTTAACTTCTTGTCCTTCCCACTAGACATCATCTTATAGTTTTATGATCTATGAGCAACAGAACACCAATTGCAGTATCATCTTATCGTTTAACAGAACTTCATACCATTTGTAATTTCAGTTTATATGACTTAAACTATTCACTGCAGCAACCAAACCAGACAATGTAAATCACACTACTCAGAACATCAAGTTCACCACATGAGATCGCCGGTCATCGTTCTTCTAAATTTTCGCACTGCTAATGTGATGACGTGGATTGCAATCGCCATACATGTATAGTAAGGGTTTTGTAAATACATTGTAGATCCTTTTCTCCGCCTTCACGGCCAGCTTACTCAAACAAAAATCTGTCAAGGGTTTTGTATTGTAAAACAGGAATTAAGGATCCTACCATATGTATGTACTGTCAAACAATAACATCTATAAAATCAAATTCAGGTATTTACTATAGTGATACTAAATTGCATCTTCTTATTGAAATAAGAGTGAAACATATTGAATCCAATTCAGAAACCGAAATTAGGCTCATAACTTTGCTGCACACCGAACGGCAAATCAGTTCTTTGTACATAACAAAACATGCTAGAGTTTGACCACTTGATCATCATGTCAACATAAGCATCCCTAATTTTTATCAGCAGATCCTTCACCTGTGTTTTCTTCTTCCTTAGCACCTTCGGCACCGCCGTCTTCACCTTTGCAAGCTTTCCCGCTTCCGGACCGAGCTCAATTGTTGGCATCTTCTTCCTTCTTCTCAAAGCACTGCTTTTGTTATTTGGATTGTAATTAACACACCAGTCTTCTTCCATTGTTGCAACCTTCTCTCAATTACACTGCCTCTTGATTAGAGATTTTTTTTTTCAGTCTGGCTGTTTATAGCCAATCTTTTAATTTTGAAAAAGACTCAAATTCAAATCCTATCATCAATCAAAGGATGATCATTATCTATTAGAATTCAAACTTTGATCCAAACTCAAAATGAACCTTATCTTTTCAATAAGATTTACATGCATTATTTCAAAACAACTTGATTCAATGTCAGTGCTCATCTCGAGGCAAGATCATCAAGACATTCATCACAAACAGAAATTAAATGAATTTTGTGATAAGATCACATCGTCAATCAAACAAGATTAGAAATTTAGAGCGAAGAACTAAAATTATCCATAAATACAAGACCATGAAAACCAGAGGAGAGTGCCATTAGAAGAACAGCAGCCTGTTCTTCTTCTCTTAGCTTCCTATGCTTCTTAACAATATTGGACCTTTTCTTCAACAAGAACTCACTCCCAAAACTCAACATCCCAAGCTTCAAAATTCTACTTCCATTGCTCTTCTCTCTCTTCTTTCTGTACTTAATCCCACATGCATTACATAGTGACTGAAATCAAAGCATTTGACCAAAAAAAGAAATTAGCTGAAAAAAGATATATAATTCATCAAAGCTTCAAAAAAAAAAAACATACTTTGGGACCAGAAGGACCTCCTCTCCAAAGAGGTGTCTTTGTTGTTCTACAAAGTGCACAGCTCTTGGTTTGAGTGGATCCAGATCTCTGAAACAAAAAATAGACTGTTAATTTGAAGAAACAGAGTAAAATAGAAAAGGATAAAACAGAGCTCACTTGTTGATCTTCAATGTCCATGGCTTCTTTGGATCTCATGACAAACAACTCTTTCTTCTATGAATCAAGCTTGTAAGTGTACTTACAAGTGATCATTCAATGAACTCTCTCTCTCTCTCTCTCTCTCTCTCTCTTCTGATTGAAGTTTGGGTGATAAAATAGTCTAGAGAGAGAGGGAAAGATTGAGAGGAAATGGAGGGAAATGTAGAAACAATGGAGGGAAATGTAGAATGAAAAAAGAGAATAGGAAAGAGGAGGATGAGAGAGAAAATAAGGGAATTAAAAAATAAATTCAATTCAATTAAAATTTATTTATTTATTTATTTATTTATTTAGGCATTGGTTTGCTTGTCTCTAGTTCCACAAAGTTATCTTGTGGAAGAGGCGCAATGTACCGCTTTCAATGAGATTCCTGTTGCACTGACTTGGAGCCACCTGGAATCCTAACTAGGGATGCAAACGGGGCGGGTCGGGGACGGGGCGGCCGTTACCATCCCCGCCCCGTTAACAAACGGGTAATCCCCGACCCGTTACCCGTTATGCTAACAGGGAAAAAATTATCCCCGTCCCCGTCCATGATACGTGCGTCGGGTATCCCTCACTAACAAACGTAATCCTCGACTGTTACCGATCTGCATCCCCGTTAACCCGTACCCTTTTTTTTTTTAATATATAAATATTTTATGGCTATTCACTAAGGGCCTTAGATTGGATATTTGGATATCATATAAATATGGATAATTTATCTGCCAATAGAGTATATAATTAATATTAGGATAATTTAACGATAAGTTCCAAAAGTGGCTGAACCATTATCAAATAAACATGGAGTACATACAAGATAATTCATAAATATATTAATATTATATATATATATATATATATATATATATATATATATAAGTTAACGGTATCCCCGCAGATCCAACGGTAGATATGGATACCGCCTGCACTCAACGCACTCGTGGATACCCGCGGGCAACATTTACCATACCCACCGTGCACATACGGGTATAAAATTTTACGCATACGTGCAGTAAAAATAACGGGATTACCCGCCTGCTCGGCGGGCCCCGCGGGTAACGGGTTTGACCCGCCCCACTTGCATCCCTAATCCTAACCCTTAGATTGTTGTGACATTGTGTAGTTAAATGACTATAATGCCCTTCCATTGAGTAGGATTTACATTAAAAGTTAAATTCCTTGGAATTTATCTAACCGAAAAGACAAAATCCTCACAAACAATTGTTATAGCGATATCTCGGATTTCGTGTATTGGGTGATTCACTTGGTGAGCAAACTCCCAGATTTGAGTCCCCGCTTTCTTAACTAAAGGAATAGTTTGGACAATTCACTTGGTGAGCAATAAAGCTCTCAAGTTCAAGTCTTCATCTTTTTACGCACACGTTGAGAGATCAAAGATGTTCGTCACTTAAAGTCACGTCCCTTCATAAAACCTCTGAAAAGGTCTTTATGGCCTATATTAAAAAAAAAAAAAAAAAATCCACGTTTGCAAGGCTTCGGCTCTTACCCTAGAGTAAAATAACTTCATAAAAAATATTTAATCATTATTTCTTATATTAAAAAAATAATATTAGATTTTATTATTATTATTATTATTTTGAGTAAATAGTCCCAACCAAACAGTTTGAAAGTAGAAAGGAGATACAAGTCATATTTTTTTTTTCTTTTTTCTTTGAGTAAATAGTCCCAACCAAACAGTTTGAAAGTAGAAAGGAGATACAAGTCCTGTGCTTACCATGGAAAAGACAAACGCACGGCCAATTGCACTTCTTTTTCTTACCATTTATTTCAAGTTTCCCAAGTCACATGTTTTTGTCCCTTCTTTCCTCAACTTCTTCCTAGAATCATCCTAAAACCTCTCTTCCTAAAACTTTCCAACTCTTTCTCTCTAGTTCATGTATAGTGTGTTTCAAACATCACAAAGATGAAAAACTTTTCAAACATCACAAAGTACAACAATTTGATCTTCAAAAGAAAATTTCTTCTATTCAATATACATATAATGGCTAATAAATTTGTAACAATAATGTTAATCAACAAACAAATGAAGGTTAATCCCCTACATTATCATCCTATTCACAGAGAAGAACACTATGATACAATGCCGCGGTTAATCACCATCTAGACTACAGTCGATTATTATTTCAGTGATTGATAGGTTAATGTATATGCGGCAGTCTAATGTTCTAAGCCATCTGATTTGTACTTCACTGATTAATCGGTTAATGTAACAGTGTTAGAAAGTCGTTACTATCTGAGCTTATGGTCTCTATGAGCCTTGGCGAGTTTGGAGCAGCAGTACGCCAAGAAGGTGAAGAAGGCCGAGAGGGAGCACATAGACCACGATAAGATGAGTAATAACCAGTCTTTGATGTTCGGCTTGGGGGGATGACTCCGGTCGGCCACGAGTAAGGCTCTATATGTTGCCTCTGTCAAGGCGTAGGCATTGACGGGATCCATCTCGTCAATCACCATTGCGCCGTGTGTGCCTTGCTCATGCAGGCACATGATGTCGTAGATGCCAGTGGTATCTGAGATGCCTAAGTACTCGCAGATCCTCACCCGTCCATCGATCCTCTCCTCTGCCGTCAGCTCATCGCCATGAGTCAGCACCAAAATGGGGTTGTCATCTGTTGGCGACAAGCCAAAATGTCAGTGTTCGATGAAATGCCACACTTAACAGGGACAAAATATCAGTGTTCGACGAAATGCCACAAAGAAGAATGACAAGAATAAATCTTAAAACATCTAGATTGAGTTTCTGAATGAATTCTACAAGCAGAAATGCTAGCAATCTGATGAAATGCAACACTTAACAAGCAAACGTATCATTATTCGATGAAATGCCACAGAGAAGATTGATGACTAAAACTTGGCATCTAGATTGAGTTTCTCAATGCATTCTACAAGTAGTGATGCTACCATCTGTTATAGAACAAGCAAAGCATTGGTCTTTAATGAAATGCCACACAGAAGAATGATTACAAAACATAACATCTAGATCAAGTTTCTATATGAATTCTATAAGTTTAAAGCAATCACAATTGAAAGTCTAGTGAGATGCTCACTGCAAGTGTTTTTGACAGAGGGAGCATGGAAGAGCTCTCGGGCAGCCTCAAGAGGTCTATAATCTCCGGCGGTGTAAGACCGATAGATTTCCGATAAGCTGAGGACTAGCATCACACAGTTCACATGCCGCTGAACGAAACGCTTGGCCGCCTTTGCAGCAGGCCCGGTGAGTGGCACACGGACAGAGGAGCCAGCACCACGACAAGGCTGGCGATGCCGCACGCCCTCATCCATCCATTCAGAGACCTCCTCTAATCCATCTTCCATCCGGTCATAGTCTAGACCCCGGGAATCAAAGACACAGAAGCCATTGTGCATTGATCTGAGCACATTGTGCTCCTCTAGGAACTCTGTCCTCCCCTGCAACCCTGCAAGAACAACATCTCCAGAGCTCAGCAATGCCCACCATTATTTCATCAAATATGCAAACTTTCTGATACTATTTATCAGAAAACATATGTCTAAAATCACAAACATTTGGAACAATTAAGAACTTTTTGCATCCAAATAGCCTAAGAAAAGATTAAATTTTAGCTAAGTTGTTTAACTGTTTGATTCATAGAATGCACTCTGATATCTATGGTAAAAATCTCTTAAAAAAAACAAAAAATGAAAAAAAACGAATTGTTATCCTATTGTTTCTAATTAAAATCAATCTGATTTTGTCTCATCTCATCAGTCTTCCTATAACAAAATCGTTACAAAAGAAAAGCAAAAAAACAATGAAAAAACAGACAAGAAACGGTGCTCATTTCTTTGAAAAAAAAGAAAAAAAAATACAAATTTGTGTCTTCTTTCTTTCCAATGAAATCCATCTGAAAAACATCTCAAAGGGGGAAAAAAGAATTAACTTTTTCACTCCAAATCCATAGAACATGCACATACCCGCAGGGGACGAAGTCTGAGCGAAAGGAACAAATCCCGTGCGGCCAAGCACCGAATACATGAGATTCACCAGAGAACTCTTCCCCGATCCCGCGAATCCAAGCAACAAGATGGTGATAACCGGCGGAATATCCGTCTCCTGCCTGGAAATCCCCCCAGCGGGGAACCAAAGATCCCCTGCCCGATACCCCAAAAGCCTATGCCGCACTTCATCGAGCGACTCATGCGCAACAAGAGCCAACCTCTCAAGCTCCTTAACAACACGCAGGCGAGCCGCCGGCGGCGCCGTCCCGTCCCCCTCCGGATTGGACCGCCACCAGTAGAACCTGGAGAAGATGGCTTCAGGATCATCGGCCTCCGACGGCGGCGATGGTGGCGGTACGAGACTTCGCATGGCCTGGAGCTAGAGAGAGAGAGCGAGAGAAAGAGGAGGGCTTTTGCGAGTGGGGTTCGCTTGGAGCTTCGCGGGAGCTACGTGCTTCCAATTTCTGGATTTAGGGAGCTATGTTTTTTTTTTTTTAAGTAATTCGGACTTGGTTCTCCGAAGGTGGGTTAGATATGAGATCATAATGCATGGCCATTCTCTCAAATACATGTGGGGGTTTATCTTGGTTTCATTTATATATAAATATTATATAAATATAATGTTATTATTAATGTTGTTGTGATTAGGGTGATCTCTTAATTGGATGGTAATTAAAGTTGACTCTTGTCTTTATTCAGCCTTTTTTTTTCATTGATTAAAACGTGTGAACTTGAGTTTTAGGTTTTACTCTTCAATTAGGGATTCATAGAGGTTTATTTCTATTTAAAAAATTAGATTAGAGAAAAATAATATCATATATATCTAGGTAATTAAGGGGAGCTTTGTTGCCTTGTGACATGAAAGTCACGGGTTTAAGTCTAAAAACCACCTCTTACTTCTAAAATAGGGTAAGATGTACAATAGACCCGAGTTGTTTGACCCATCCCTGAAACCCACACAATGCGAAGATTGTAGCACCAAATTACCCTTTTTTATTTATCTAAGTAATAAAAATAAAATAGGAGGTGGATAGAAATAAATCAATTGCTTGTTTTTAACCTATACATACAAATAGAATAGATCATTGATCTTATTTTATTTATTTAATCCAAAACACAAAAAATGAGTTCAATCAAAATATGGCCTTATAGGTACCAATTTTCTAAAAAAAATATATTATTATTATTAAAATAAAAACAAGTTTTCTCTTTCCTCCATTATGAACAGTACCATACTTAGTATAATAATAGATACAAAACAAATGAAACCTTGGTTATATAAACACACATCACACCTGTACCACACACACCACTCGTTAATCATTATTGTCTAAAGAGGAGGATACCATACCAAAACATATGCACGTGTGTTTCATGTGAGTATAGATTCACTTGACCTTCCAAGCAATTGACGTCCCATACCAATTACATTGAATGATTGATTCAATAGACTTCTTATCACCTTCCTCTTTGATGATAATTGAACAACACTAAACAAAGAGCATATGATCGCATAGAGAAACACAAAATAGAGGACTCTTTTGATAGATGGATAGACTTTTACATGACAAGGGACTGGTGTAAAATATGATAATCATAATATACTCCTATCCATGAAGGGAATGCTGATCAAGAAATGATCCCCTAAACAAACAAACATGACAAAGAGAAAGAAAAAAGGGCACTCACTCTCTGCTAGGCTAATGCTATACAGGATGATAAGTAAAAGAAAAAAAGATAGTAGTAGAGCTTGTAAACGCTTTTATCACCTGCAACACTTGAAACTGACTTTTTTTCCAAGGGTCCAAACAAACATCATTCCAACTTCTTAGACCCTCTTCCCCCTTCCTTCCCTTAACCAAAAGGCATATGGTTATGGGAAGTCATGTGATGGAAACCCGACTGGATTTTTATTGGGCGTCACTGAGGAACATTCCCGACTGACACCGACACCGACGACGCCCTGACCGACAACATGGACTCCAACTGACCGGACCCGACCGACTCGACTTGAATCCCTGACGGACCCCGACACGTACTACAGTAGGCACAAGGTCATGGAGATCTCTGAAAGATGGTAATAGCAGTGGAAATAGCAAAGCATTAGTAAGATGCACAGAGGTGAGTGAATTGATTGGAGTGTGTCATTCCGTACCATCAGCCAAAGTTGAAGCCACCGGGAGGGGGGGCCTGCTCGGCTCCAAAGCCAAAGCCAGCTTGAGCGGTATCACCAGCGGGCATGGTCTCGTCTTCCTCCTCCAACCAATATGTTTCCAGGATCTTCACAGCCTTCTCATAGATCTCAGTGTTGTCGTGGCTCTGCAGATTCTCAATCTTCTCTAAGCCTTCAGCATCATCAATCATTTGGGCATAAAGGTTCACACTTCCTGTGGTGCCCAAGTTCTTCTCGGCTTCACCAACCTTCAGGATGTTTTCCAGCCCTTCAAGGCAAACTGTCACGATTCTTGGGTCTGGGCACACGAGCAGATCACACAAGGGCTTGATGCATCCCTGACTGACTAAAAACCTGTCAAAGTAAACCATGTTAATGAGAAGGCTTTAGATTTAAATCCAACTCATAATGAAAGTAGGATAATAGCATATAGAATGTGCATTTGACATTACTTTATCTGATCATGGGTACCACCCGAAGTGGCATTTGATATGGCCCAGGCAGCCTCTTTCTTAATGTCAAATTCAGCAGTTTGGAGAAGATGCACCAAAGGACCAATGATATCAGCAGCAATCACAGCCTGTCATGCAGTTGGAAGAGCTTGGTTTATCAAGAAAAACTAGATGGAAAGCAGACACAATGAAATCAACGGGTGTTGGGGCAAACTTAATTATTTGGTTACAACAATAAGGAAGTTTGCCCATGTAATTAAAAAAATAATAAGCAAGGCACCATTTCACGGTGGTGCCACACTTCTAAGTTTCCCAAAAAGGACTACCAGTTATACTAGAAAGCTTAACTTGAAAGTCAGGTTAAAAAAATTAGTATCATAGCCAAATTCATGCTCACAGTAAAATATATCAGTCAAAAGACTCCATACAATGTACCTGTATTTGCTCCTTATTTCCTGCTGTGATGTTTGAAATAGTCCAGCAAGCTTCCTTCTTAATGCTTTTCTTATGATTGTGTGTCAAAAGGTTCAGAAGACATGGAAGTGCATTATGATTGATGATAAACTGCAGAAAAAAATAATCATCAAATGCAAGAAACTGATCAGAGAAATAAGAGAAAATAAAGTAAAAAACTCTCATACTAATAGACTTTTCAGCCAACAACGGGAGTTCATCTAAATAAATAAGGTAACTTATCCTGAGAGTTTTTCCATGTTTGATGGTTTATGGTCATGTTAATTGAATTATAAGAGGGAAAGTCAACACAGAAAGCAAAAAATAAAGCAAACAATATAACAGTACCTATTAACCGTAAGAAAGTAGATAGGATAAATATCTATATACAATGATATTTTTTGTACCTGGAAATATGAAATTACTGTAAAAATGATATATTTTGATGTTATACTATTACTACACTAAGAAGACCCATAAAATGACTCCTCTGAAAAAGAGACAAAAGCCAAAGTATCAAAATTCTCACAATTGAGTAGGAAAACAAAAAGTCCTCTCCTATGATAGGATCCATAATGTTCATTGAAACAAAAGGCAATGAGAAAGGAGAATTACATGCTCAAACATTTGAGCTATAAATCTCCCATGACTCCTGGCATTAACTGATCAGTCTAAATTAAGAAACTATTGTATTCAAGCAAATAAGGCTCAAGGGATGAGAAAGACAAATTGAGACAGTAAAGAGAACCAACCAAAAAAAACAAAAAAAACAAAAAAAACAAAAAAAAACAAAAATGGAAAATAAGTTCCTTATGCAAAGTTATCTGTGCAGGTAATTGACTTCTTTGGAAAAGCTACCATCAAAGACATTACAAATGAAGAATTATAAAAGTTTCCATTCTAGCACTGCTCACAGAAGCGCAAAAGGAAATCTCATTGATACCCATTTTACTCAATGATAAGTCACATTTTATAAAATATCTACATAAACATGAAATGAACACAACCCCCAAACATTTTAAAAAACCATCCAGTTGGAGAAAGAAGAAAATACAGATCTATCTGCATTTTTCTCTACAATAATTAGGTCTGGTGTTGAAGGAATTAAGTTTTCATAAATATCTATAGATTAAAAAGCCAAATTGTCACTCTCAAAATGCAAAAAACTAGCATTTCATTTAGTGTTGATGAAGTGTTTAATTATAAATTACAAGATAGAACCAAAAGCACATGCATAGGACCATTGAGTTACAAAGTACTCAATCATAATATCAGAGTAAAAGTTATCATCAAAAAACACACCAATAAAGTATCAGAATGTATACCTGTGTCTGCACATCATCTCCCGTTACAATGTTCCCAACAGTGCGAAGTGCTGGAATAAGCACAGAAGGTGATGGATGCCTGAAGAAAGCAACAACAAAACATCTAAAACAAGGTAAAAAGAAAAGTAAAACATTAACTCAATATCAATACATACACAAGAAGTTCCACAAGCCGTGGGCAGACACCAGCTTCAATCACAGCTTGGATTTTGTCATTCGTACCATCAGACAAATATGACAGAGCCCAACAAGCATCAGCAAGAACTTCCTCATCATTTGAATGAATGAGGCGTTCCAATGCAGGAAGGGCAGGTTTTGTCTATTCAACAAAAAAGTAAGAGTAGATCAATAACATCAGGCTTATCACTGCTGCTTGAGAACTTAGAGAAAACATAATCACCAAAATTGAATACACAACAAACCTGCTCAAATGGTGGCTGTGGCTTCCCCCTGCAGAAATTTGATAATGTCCAGGTAGCATTCCTAAGCATAGAAAGCTTAGCATGCTCATTTAATTGTGCCAAAAGTGGAATCAGTGCCCCATTTTGAAGGACAAGATCCCGACACCTAGGAGAATCGCCAGCAACATTACCCAAAGCCCACACAGCCTACCATAAAAAGGGGAAGAAAAAAAAAAGTCATGAATCCAAACAAATTGTAGAGGAGAAAAAACAATAGAAGTGTTGCATCCCACAATCAATGATGCAAATGCAACAGTCACAATTGATCACATACCTGCTCGCGGACATCATCACTGGGAGAGCCAAGAAGTTTCACAAAAATAGGCACAGCACCATGATCGATTACAACCTTGGTGTTTTCTGAGGTCCCTGAGGCAATGTTGGTCAACGCCCAAGCCGCTTCAAACTGCAAGAAACAATTTAGAAAATCCATGAGAAATTTATCAGTAAGAATGCTAGTATTCTAATCTTAAATAACTAGACAACAACCTGAAGTTGAGGGAAGTCTTCTCTAGTAAGAAACTGCACAAATCGTGGAACAACACCAGATTGGATAACCTCCTCAATTGGCGGACTTCGCTCTAATCAAATGTGACAAATATCAGTAATCAATTTTTCCGCTGACTACTGCATATTGGAAATGAAATGGCAATAACAAAAGAACAGACTCTTCTTAGCAATCAGGAAAGTCAAGTGTAGAGAGGCTCAAAAATTTGCTTACACACAATTTCATCTCACATCGACTGATTTCGAAACAATTAATCCTAGAATAAGATTTTGATGAGGCCATAACCAGTAAACCCCTAAAAGTATGCCATGGTGAACATATTACATGACATTAAATAAGCATAGCCTAATATGTTCAAAATTATACCTTCAGAATAAAATATGAAAGAAGTGTGGAGAAAACTATGAAACAATTTAAAACTCACAAATGCAAATGGGATGCCTACTTATTTCTTTGTTGTGAAAAATAGTAATCAATGCATAAGAGACCAAGAAAACTTGGGGAATGTTTCCATTGAAGCCCGATTGATGAAAAGAAGAAAATCAAAAGAAAATTTGATTTTCTATACCTGTTTGAACAAAAAAAACAAGGTGGATAAGCAATTGATTTTCTACTTCCTTCCATCAATTTCAATCATCTTATTTTTCCCATCTTCCATTTTCTAATTAGTGGTCCTTAGATAACACGTCAATGAATAGATTAATAAAAAAAACAGAATAATCACAGAAAAATCAAATGACAAATGAATTAATTCGGATCTAAACGACCGCCCTGCAAATCAAAACATGAAGCAAACTAGATTACTTGATTCGATACCTATGGACAGTAGTTTCCGGAACTGCGTCGTGGCTTCAAGCTGCAAGTTGCTATCCTCGGACCAAACCCCTGCTACCATCGCCGGAAGGCTCTCCAACTGAAAACACAAATAGATCAAACATATCACAAAAACCCTAACCTAACGCCAGATCCAACCACTTAAAGCCCTACAAACCAAAAGGGATCATATAATCAGAGCCCAAAAGGTCGCCGATCGGATGATCCAGTGCCACTACCTTCTTCTCCATGGCAGCGGCGTGGGCGGAGGCAGCGAAGGCCTGGGACTGCATGCCCTCCCGACGCTTCTTCTGAAGGCTCTCCTCCCTTCGGCTCTTCCGGATCTCCACCATGTTGTCCTCCCTCCTCCTACGCCCCTCTTCCGCATCAACGGCCACCTTGTACTTGTTCCGGCGGACCTCCACCCTCTCGCTCGGCCTCAGCGACATCGCTAGATTGAGATCGAGATAAACCCTAGAAACCCTAACCCTCGCACCACGAGAGAGAGAAAGGGGGAGAGGGATAGAGAGAGATGTAGAGGGTGAAAGAGAGAGAAAGGGGTTGCTTTATAGCCTGAGAGGGGGGGTGTGATAGAATGACGATGAAACCCTAGACGGGTGAATGAAAAAGGACTCGAGAAATCATACCAAAAAACCGACCACAGAGAACGAATGACCAGTGGGTCCCGCTAGACGAAATTATGGGTTTCTTATAATAGGTGTTATTAGTTGGTAACGTTATATAATAAATCTTAAAGTTCAAAAGGCGCCTCACTGGATTTCGACAGAGAAAACTTTGAGATTCGCTGTACCGTACGTGAATCGTATAGCCTGACGTGGCATGATCTGTAGGCCAGTACAGTTTTTCTTTACGATTGAACGGTGATGTTTGCTTGAAACAACCTCAACTGAGAAGAATTTTAGATACTGTACAACTCATACGTGGCATCTATAGATAGGCCAGAGCCCGTTGGGCAAAGTTGAAGAATGACAAGGGAATTGCCACGTGGTTAATTCCGTTTAACTAAAGTTGTTCTTCTGTCAATATAGTGGTCTACAAAGTTGTAATACCAATCCATGTAATTTTATTTTTAAAAAATAAAATTATTTTAAGGTACAAATTTCATATTTTTTTTCAGAATTTTATATTTTTTTTATTTTGAAAAAAGTAATAACCACCTCATTAGCTATGCATTTGCACCACAGCTATCTTTTATCCTTTTTATAGCTTTGTGTTTTTCCGGAATCTCACTCCCTTTTCTTTTTATGAAAAGTCTGCGTAACATATAATTTTTACTATTTTTTGAAAATAAACAATTTAGCATGAGTTTGTCAATTATTTTATCTTTAATATGTTTTTAATTTGGGAATTATCAAAGCTAGAATGATTGTTCCGTTTCAAAAATTATGTTTTCTATTATTTTTAAAATAATTAAAATTTATTTTTTAGAAAATAGGCAACAAGTGTCCCACAAGTGTTTTCAAAGACATACACAACTGCATGAAAACACCCGAAAGCTCACACGTGTTGTGCTCTCACCCCCATGAGAAAAGGACTACTCTCGTCTAACACAAAGAGCAGTATTGATAGACCAAGAGGCCTTTGGTAATATTATTTAATTATCATCGGAAGCAACCTGTTAAAAAATAATATAATTTATTCATTTTGAGCAATGCTAACGTGATTTACTAGTATATATAATAAAAGAATAATTTCATAATAATTTATTAAAAATATTTATTTAATTATAATAAACGAATTGAACATGAACTTTTCCCTCTATGATAATTTAAGATGATTTTTATTAAAACATAATTAGGAAAAAAATGGCAGGTCAAAAATTAAAAGAAAAAAAAATATATAAAAAAGAGAAGAAAATAGAGGCTAAAAAATTACAAACGAAGCCCTATTTTGTCGTGTGGCTATCCCCTATCTGCGCGGCGGGGCCCACTACAACCATCTCTTTTTTTGTCGTTTTCCGGGCTTTAAAGCAAACACTTCGCGGGCACCAAATGTTCATTGAGGCATTTTCACAAACACTCTCGCCAATAAGATGTCCGCCATGGAATACGGCCACGTCTCCGGCCTCGGCCCGTCGGACATTGAAGCGAGGAAGAAGAGGAAGAAGCTCGCCATCATCGCCAGCTCCTCCATTCTTCTCGTTGCCATGGTGGTCGGCGTCGCCGTCGGCATCTCCAATCACAAAGCCAGCAGAAGTGGCAGCACCTCCGAGTCCTCCTCTAAAGGCGAGCTCCATAGTTCCGTGAAGGCAGTGAAGGCCTTGTGTAGCCCCACTGACTTCAAAGACACTTGCGAATCGGCGCTCACCGACGCCGGCGGCGACACGATCACCAACCCCAAGGAGCTCGTCAAACTAGCCTTCAATGTCACCACTGACCACATTCGTCGAGGACTAAAGAATTCAACGGTGCTCGCTGAGCTCGAGAAGGACCCGAGGACATCGGCCGCTCTTCGCAGCTGCCAGGAGCTCTTGGACTACGCCATCGATGATCTTCAAAACTCGCTTGCACAGTTCGGTGACATTGATGTTAGTAAGGTCGATGATGTGATCGATGACCTCCGAGTCTGGCTCAGCTCTGCTATGACTTATCATGAGACTTGCCTGGATGGATTTGAAAACACGACGGGAGATGCCGGGGAGAAGATGAAGGCGGCTTTGAAGAGCTCTATGGAGTTAACCACCAATGCATTGGCTATCATCGATGACATTTCGGCGGTGTTGGTTGCTTTCAAGCTCCCAATGTTCAGCCGGAGGCTTCTTTCGGTGGATGAGGAGACCGAATTACCGGCTTGGGTGAACACAGGAAGACGGAGGCTATTGGCGGCGACACGGGTTGATCTCCGGCCGAATGTGGTTGTGGCTAAAGATGGAAGTGGGAACTTTACAACCATCAATGAGGCTTTGCAAGTGGTGCCTAAGAAGAGCAATGGGACATTTGTGATTCACATCAAGGAGGGAGTGTACAAGGAGAATGTGATGGTGAGCAAGAGCATGCTGAATGTTATGATGGTCGGAGACGGTCCTACGAAGACTAGGATCACCGGAAACCTCAATTACATTGATGGCACGCCGACATTCAAGACGGCCACATTAGGTAGGCGGAGAAAAATAAGTAGTACTAATAGTCCCACATCGGTTAATAAATTTATATGATATTGCAGCTGTTGTCGGGAATGGATTCATCGGCAAGGACTTATGGATCGAGAACACAGCGGGGCCAGAGAAGCACCAAGCAGTGGCGCTTCGAGTACAATCCGACATGTCGGTTTTCTACAATTGCCGAATGGATGGTTACCAAGACACACTCTACTGCCACACGAACAGGCAATTCTATAGAGAATGTACAATCACCGGAACAATAGATTTTATCTTCGGGAACTCCGGTGCCGTGTTCCAGAACTGCCAGATACTCGTTCGGAAGCCATTATCGAACCAACAAAACATTGTGACGGCACAAGGGAGGAAAGGAAGGAGAGAGCCGACGGCAATCATCATCCACAACAGCACGATAACTGCGGAGCCGAAGTTTTTCCCTTACCGGAACAACACAAGGACTTATCTTGGCAGGCCATGGAAGGAGTACTCAAGGACATTCTTCTTGCAGTCATACATAGATGATTTGATTCACAGTGATGGATGGTTGCCATGGAGTGGGGACTTTGGATTAAAGACATGTTTCTATACTGAATTCGATAACCGGGGGCCGGGGGCAACGACGACGAATAGAGTGGCATGGAGGGGGGTGAAGAAGATAAACTACCAGCATGCTCAGCAGTTCACAGTGGAGAGGTTTATACAAGGGAACCAGTGGGTGAGGGCCACTGGAGTGCCATACATTCCAGGACTCTTGCCTATGAGTGAAGATGGGAGGGTCCATTAGGGTTTTACTAGCATTGGATTACAGGGGCCTAGAGAAGGAGACAGAGACATTTTGTTGTTGTTGTTGTTGTTTGCTTGAAAAGTCAACAGACAGCTGAATCCATGGATCAATAATGAGGTCCCTAACCATGGAGACAACTTTGTAATTGTTGTTGTTCTTAGGGTTAGGGATTGTGTGATCTTTGTTGTATAGAAGATATGTATTTATTTATTTGTTTTTGGGTTCATTACTTCATTCAAGTTTGTGAAAGAAGAGAAGAAGAAGATGAACATAAAGCAAAAAAGTTTTCTTTGTGTGTTCTGGTATGATTGTTATAATTAGTGGATGAAGAAGAAAAGTCAATATATATAAAGTTTACTTGGGTTATACCTTGTAAAATAAATTAACAAAATTTGGAAATCAAGTATAACAATATCTCGGGATATTTTTTATTTTTATTTTTTTGGTTTGATGCAGCATCGGTGGCCAAACGACTAGAATTCGAGGCGACCCAAAGCTCAGTGAAAAGAAGCCTGAAATTTTCAAAAGGAACCCCGCATCAACAAAAGCGATGAGGTTTTTGAAAATGACAACTTTGTCAAGGACATCAAGGAAATAGGAGACATCATATTATCTATTATTTAAAAAATAAATAAACGTGGACATGCCACTAGAAGCATGTCGTAAGTGTAGTTCTAACCCTCAAGCTCTTTTGTGAGAGGGAATGAGTTACAAATTTTTCTTATGAAGCTCGGTTTCTTTTTATCTTTTCATGTAATATGGTTGTGTATTATGCAGTAATTTCCATATCTAGTGAAATTAAATATGATTTATTTATTTTATATAAAAAAATAGCATTATTTTTATAATAAAATCACACTATATCTAGAATCTAGTTTACCTCACATTACTTTTCTATATTGTTTTAAGAGATACTTATGAATAGATAAAACCTTAGATAGGAATAAGCATGTCTTTAGAACATATCTATTTCAAATGAATGGTTACTCGGATAGATGCATCTTTTTAACTTAAAGATGTCTTCATTGATATGTTAGGTGAAGAAATTTCATTTCCATCAAATCCAAACAATGACACAGTAACAAAAAGTAGATATATAAACTTAGAATAAAACTCACTTTATATAACACATAAAGCTCTCAATTAATACAAGACCCACTTATAATTCCTTTATTAAGAAGACATGAAAGCACACACAAAGAAGATGTCAAAGGGATGAGGAATAAAGCTCAAGCATAAGCATTAGGGCTTGCAGTGAGGAAAGCATCAACAGCCATGAAGATTCCTACATTCTGCTTCATGTCTCCATTGATGTAAATTTCTGCACCTTCGACGCCGGGGATGACGGTGTACTCTCCGGTGAGGGTGAAAACACATCCTCCGTCGGATGATGGCACGAGTTTTAATCGATAGATGATCGAACTAAAAACAGTGCCCAAAGGACCGCCCTCCGGTACACTATACACACATGAGTAGTTCTCAGTGTCCAACTCTTCTACCTTTTCTTTAATAAATTTGAAGGGAAGTCCTGTATGAAAAAAGATCAAATTCTGATGAGATCAGGTGCTTTAGTATATATATAATATATACATATATAGGATAAATACTAACCATCATGGAAATTGAAGATTTTAACGGTACCGACTCCGCCGTCTCCCTCAAGAAGGGAGGCACCGGAGAAGATTTGTGGCAAAACGGTCGGAACAACGTTGTGGATATCGACACAACCGGCTTTAAAGAGTCTCTCTGGAGCATTCTTGGAAACAAGATCCTCACTGAACTTCAAGGCCATGGTTCACAAGTTGTAGTAGTAATCTAAGCTTGAATCAATTGAAGAAGTGAATGAAGAGAAGAAGATGGTGATGAAGTGATGGAAGAAGTCCTTGAGGTTGTCTATTTATATAATGATCTTTGAGACAAGGAATGGAATATAGAATTCCCAATTAATGTTTGTTCAAGCCACCCTTTTGGACCAAAGACTTGATAAAAAGACTAACTAGGTGGGTGGACCGGGCTTGGTTCGGTTCGATGACATTAAGCCCAATTGGTTCATTCAAAATTTTAGATTATATTTTTTATTATTATTTTTACATATCTCATGGATTTTGTGAGGTTTATTTGGTTGTTTTTTTGTAAAATTTATTTTGGCCTATAATGGTTGATATTTTGATTTTTTGGTTTGGTTTAGGTCGGGCCTAGGATGCAACCCGGCCCGATGAGCCCAGAACTTGGGCAGCCCTAGGTGGAGGCTTCTGACATTCATTTGCTTATTTTAATCCCTAAAATGTGAATTATTGTGGATTAGTTAATGTGTTTGTTGAACATAGAATAATTCATTCACATGAGGGAATGCATCTCAATCAATGGAAAAAATAAATTGTTATATAAATATCTAAAATTGGAGTCAACAGTCAAAATGGGTGGATTATCCAGAGTCAGGAATAGACTACTAAATTGTCTCTCTCATAAGATAAGATATCTTAGGGAACAAATAAAGTATATACATAAGATAGATATATTAGAAAACAAATAAAGTATATATTATAGAGAGAGATATGGCACATCATCTAAGGAAATGTAGGGATGTCCACAGTGCCATTGGATTTCCATCAAAGACTACGTCATTATATGTACAGTGTCAAATAGTGATGAACAATAAAAAAGATAACATTGCTGAACAGTAAAAAGTGAACATTACTAAACAAACAGCTATGATCAACATCATTAGAGAACAGTACTTTAGGGACATCCCTATGTGACTTAAACCTTTATATATATATATATATATATATATATAGAGATGATACTTGTACAGCCGGTAGGAATCGCTGTTCATTTCGGCCATTCTACTGAAGTATTTTTTTTATGGATGAGAAGATCTGCTAAAAATAAAAATTTACCTGTAAATTTTCATATAATTTGGTAACCGTTTGGTCCTCCCACTTAACGGTTGAAATTCTAGACCGTTCATATTCCTATAAGTTTTGATCTCATAAGATGAAGACCCTACAAGTTCCCAAATTGTATGAAAATTGATGCGCTAACTTATTTTTCGATGATCTTTCCATCCATACGGTTGAAAATTGTTCAAACACGTCTTTCCAGAATCAGCAGGCGGCCGGAAATTTACAATTTCCGGCCGGCCTGATGTAATCAATGCTGTATATATATATATATATATATATATATATATATATATATGCGTCCAGAGTGAAGCCTTCCTACCAATAGACAATGAAAGCCTATAAAAGCTTGTTTGGATTAGCTTTTGAAAAAATATTTTTTTTAACTTTAATATGAGGACTTCTTTAAAAAGTGCTTCTGATAATAAGTTAAGCGCTTCTGTTATTTTTGTGTTTAGATAGGTTAATCCAAAAGTAGTTTTATAATAATAATAATAATAATATATAAATAAATAAATATAATAATAATAGATGGTGTTTTGGTAATTGACACTTTTCAAAATAGCTTTGAAAACATTTAAGAGGGGTGTTTTGGTAATTAACATTTCTAAAACAGCTTCTACAAAACAGCTTTTTTCAGAAGCTACAAATCATTTTTTCTGCTTTTTTTTTACAGCTTCTGCTTTTCTGAAAAAGCCCATCCAAATATTATTTTGTCCTAGAAGTGCTTAACTTACTCTGGAAGCTCTTTTGGGAAATAAAAAAAGGAGAGACCGAGTCAGATGATGCTAAACTATCTGATTGCACCATGCGAGCTTTGACATACCACGACTTGGTGGACTGACGTAAAGGCGGAAGGTGATCGAGCCAAGTCCGGAATTGGGGAGCACTTTGGACACAGTTCGGTATTTTGGCCATAACTTTGGCTACATGCATCGGATTCGTGCACTCAACCCCAATTCGGAAAGCTCGTTTTGACGAGCACATGTTGATGGACTCCATCCTCAAATTCCATTGTTTTCCCCGTCGTTTCTTCATTTTTCGGTGTTTTTTCTATTTTTGGTAATACTTCGTATGCCAATTTAGGATATGATTTGAATCCGATTTGATCTTGATTTTTTTAGGTGTTATCTGATTTGATTTGTTTAGTTATTTTAGAATTAGATAAGTTTTTTTTTTTGAACCAAAATTTGCCAATTTTGGCCAATTTGGATAAGAGATAGGTTTCTAAGTTAGTTTTTTTGAAACTATTTAAAGCCGGCTTGTGGGTTGAGTTTTAGTCATTGATTATTGAATAGTATTTTTCTTTTGAAGTTTCAGAGACTTTTTTCTCTGTTTGTCTTCCCCTTTGTTTGTTCTTTTGTCAATCCCCTGGTTGACACCGCTTGCAGACTAATCACTACCCTGTCCGGTGTCAGTAAAACTATTCCAACAAAACAGAAAGGATAATAAAAGGAGTAACAAAAAAGCTCAAAAGAATGCTTACATGTAATGACAAAGATAGCAAAGAACACATGGATGGTGCAGAATTATATCAAAAAATTAAGGGAGTTTGTATTAGTTGGCTAAATGAGCTCTTTTGTTATTAAAAAAAATCGACATCAACTCTTTTCTATAAATTTCAATATTTAGACTTGTTAATCTCAGTTCATTTTCTCAATTCTACATTTTAATTCCATAAAATTTATAGCTTAACTACTTTAACTATTTAGAAGGAGAGTGACCATTATTTGCAGAATAAAAAGGCTAAGATGTGACTAATTTCTTCATTACAAACAGTTTACCAATTTTTGAATGCCGCAATGGATATGGGAACAATGCAGTTAACTTTGAAATTTTTTAAAAAGCTCTGAGACATCAGCAACCAAAAAAGAACGTGATTACAAGTACCAAGTACTAGCAACACCAAAGCAAAATCATCACAAAGACATCACAAGAGAAACTAAGCACTGAACATTAAGCAGCCAGCATGGATGTTCTTCAAGCTATTATACAGAGATGGATTGAACACAGATATATCATAGTAAAGCACAAAGGTGCAGACCAAAATTCGGATCTTTTCATATTACCGAACTGCCTGAAGACTGCACAATAATATGAGAAGGAAAATTTCGCCTTCACTTGAGTGGAGCCAGACCAAGAGAGGCGCGAAGCCTGTTCGCTTCAGCAATCTCTGGATCTGGGTGGTCGGTACCATCACTCTTCTTCTCCTTCTTCTCTTTCTTCTTCTTTGGTTGTTCCTCCCTAGAATTGCCATCTTCCTCTGGCCGCCGACGTGGACTTGTACTGCCACGAGTGCGCCTCTTGCGATAGTCACCGTCTTCACGGTCTCTTTCCCTGCGATCCCTGCTTCTGCTCCTTGAACGGCTCCGACGGCGTCCACGGTCTCTGTCCCTCCTCTCTCTGTCCCTACCTTCCCTTTCCCTATCTCGATCTCTCTCTCGGCCATAATCCCTTTCATCTCTGAGACGGTGGCGGTCCCTGTCCCTCTCCCGGTCTCTATCCCTGTCCCTCTCCCTATCTCTGTCACGATCTCGATCTCTTTCTCGTCCCCTCCCATAATCTCGGTCATAGTCCCGGTCAAAGTCCCTGTCCCTGTCCCTGCAAGCAATAGATAAAGCATTAGATATACATAAATGTCTTTATCTGAAGGTTCAACATTTGAAGGAAGCTAACATCTTGCTTACAAGGGGAAACAATTAAAGATTCTTGAAATCAAATGAATATGTAAAGGACACAGACCAGCTATTATAACCAATTTGATCTTAATGTGAATGAAAAATGAAAATTAGATCAGCATAGCAATAGTCAGATGAAATACTGAAGAAAAAAATACTAATTTGTAAGCATAAGATCAACCTCCCTCATGCCCTGTAGAGTATCATGTCTCATTAAAATACTGATCTTAGGTTAACTGATGACCAATGACCATATCATCAAAAAACAACATAAACATCCATGATACAGCTGAATTCATAGCTAGTTTTAATAATTCGGTGAAAAACATAAGAAAAACACAGAAGTCATAACACAATTTGCAGCAAAATTGCGATAGATTATTTGAGCTGTCTGACTCATCATACTTCTCACTGCACACTGTCAGTACAGAGAAACCTGGCAGAGTCATCACCAAATCACTTTAGGAAGCAAATCATTCTGCCAATGGCTCTTGAAATTTACATGCCATAGCAGGAACACACATGGAATACATAACATTATTCAAATAGATGCTTCCAAATCAATCAAACATACAAGCTTGAGGATAACTATTAAAGGTAATTCAAGAAGCAAAACCTAACGTCATTAATAGTAACTTAATGGGTTATGGAGTTCTTTATAGGGCCTCATAAATCTGACTCATTCCAAAGTTTACGTGTAGAATATGCATAGGTAAGGGTAATATTACAAGTTTAAGTAAAGAGAAAGAGGGACTCAATTAACAATGCAATAACAACAAAATGTTAGATTATATATACCTGTATTGTTTATGACTATCCTGCTTCCTATCTCTTTCTCTATCCCTTGTGGGACTCCTTCCATGATAATCCTGCTGACAAACAATGCAAAAAATTTAAAAGGCTTCTTTAAATAACATAAAGTTAAAAAAAAGAAGAAGAAGATTGACTTCCAACCTTTTCATATGTATCATCCTCTAAAGCAGGCGGTTCATCCTCTTCTTTTTCTTCCTCTTCTTCAAAATCCTCATCTAGAACACTTTTTCTAGGCTCCAACACACCCGTTGCTTCAAGGGTCCACCTGTCAGTATTGACATGTTGAACAATGTGAGATGAAGAATCTGGGATATGACAAAAGAAAGCATAAGGAATAACCAAATAAAATTCACTTGGAACATATTAAGATGATATGATCATGAAAATTAATTTCTTCCCAAAATTTGGCTGTGCGTGTGTGCAGGCTATATTGATGAAGTCAAAGAAAAGGCAATTTAGGCTACACATCAATAAATGAATTTTAGGTAAGAATCTGGGCTACGACAAAAGGAAGCATCATGCAGGAATAACCACATTATATTTGCTCAGACGATGTTGAGATGGTCTGCTCATGAAAGCTAGTTTCTCCCGGAAAAAAAATAAAAGGCTGTGTGTGCCTGTGTGTGCCCAGGCAGTACTGATGTAAAAAAAAAAAAAAAAAAAAGCTGAGTTAGGCAACGCATCAATAAATGAATTATAGGGTTATCATATCAAGATTGAGACAGAGAGTCCAACTCATTCATAACATCCTTTATCATTTGTTCAAACAAGAGATCATTCACATCCATTAATAGTGTGTTGATCACCAAATCGGAATAATTTATCCAAGTGAACCAATAAAATGAAATTGATTCATGCACTGTCAATCTACAACAAATGGAGTCGCATTGAAGACAGCCAAATCAAGATCATTCACATTATGCTACATGAGACCAAAATAAGAACAAGGAGAAGGAAAAGCCACCTCTTCTGGACACGTGGTAATGCAATGTCACAAGAGTAATCTGTTGTAAGGAGTTCATCAATCACCTCATCCACATGAGTCAATGAAAAACCTAAAACACAAAACACATGCCAACTGATTAAAAAAATACTCAAGCAGAATCAAGGTAAAGCTAAAATAGAGCACTATACAAAATCTTACATCCATCTGGCATTTTCTTCCTGAGTTTCCTATAATCATTGTACAGTGGCTCAAGATATTGGTACACATCAGTGACAGTCCCAGTCAATCTCATGTAGAAAGCCCCAAGAATACGCACATACCTGCAAATTATAGTGAAACTCTGAGAGACCATGAACACATTGACCAAAAGAGGAATACCAATGATATGAAAGTAAGAATTAGGGTAAATTGTTTGCAATACCAATAAACAGTAGGAAGAGGGATTCATCTATAGAATCCAGCAAAACCTAAACCACACATTTCAAAAAATGCAGCCAGAAATGGCTGATCCTCTATACAACACCAAATTCTTTCTTATGATAAAAATTGATGAGTAGAAAGCACCATTAATTATTCCATGCCCGCAAAAACACCAAACTTTCCACAGAAACACGGTTAAATGCCTTTCATGAAAAGAGAAACGTTTCAATCCATAGAACGAATCGAACCAGGAGCCAACTCTAAAAAAAATTTCAAATTTTACCAAATAAATCGAATCGAGTACATGATTTCTTCAATCAGTTCATAAAAAACAAGGTTCGAGCTAGGGTTTCAAGGACGCATACTTGTAATCCTCATTCTTGATGAACTCGACGACAATGTCCTTATCGGGCTGGATCTGGAGCATCTTCATAATAAGGCACATGAATGGCGTCGGTCGGCGGTTACCCCCAAAGGTGCCTCCCAAGTGATCGAGCTCCATGGCCTTGTCGACCAGCGTCTCCGCCGTCAACCCGAAGCACTGTTCCTTCCAATACGTGTTCTGATAGATCTTCGACCGCACGATCTTCTCCACAAGGTTCTGCGGATTCGTCCCATGTATGCTCTTCGCCATAGGATCCGTCCGGTTCGCCATCTTTCCCAACAAAAAACCCTAACCCTAATTCCCTTCCCCCTTCCGGAGAGTGTAATGGATTGGCGACGGCCGAAACACAAGATTTCTCTAGTGGATGTATTTGTTCGGGTTGTTCGGGCGGGTGCTGATGTTTTTAGATCCAGTAAGATATGCAACCCGAACCCGTTCTCTATCGGATTCGATTTCCCATTATCGGATCCGGAACGTTACCTATCGGATAAAGCTGGAAACCTTTATCGGATTCGAGATATCCTAAGATCCAGTAAGATATGCGACCCGAACCCGTTCTCCATCGAATTGACCACGTTTCCTATCGGATCCGGATCCTAAATCAGGAATCCCCGTCATCATAATACACCTCTATATTTTTTAAATCCTAAATTTCATAAACATTCCAACAAACGAATTTTTCATATAAACCCAAAAAATATTTATATTTCGATTTGGGAGGGGTGCGCCAGGCCCGAGCAGTAGTGCAACGCAAGGGCGACGCGTAAGGACCCCACTAGCAAGCTAGTGTGGTGGGCCCTTCCCCACAAGAAATTAATTTAATATCATAGTGGGCCGATGGCCCACGTATCAGATATTAAACTGATAAGAACAGATACTACACTTGATCTTAGCCAAAAGGCCGAGAAAGGTATGATTTGTTACGTTGCCCAAGGCCTAGGTTTATAGGCTCTTCTCCAGTGCACATTGTCTGTACTTCCGATGTGGGACTAAATCAGATGAGTAAAAGGCAAAAGATATTATATTTGTTTCCATTTAAACTGAATTGATTAATTTTTATTATTTTCTATTTGATTTAATATGATTTTCTATAACTATTTTTTTTTTAAATAACCAAAAATAATGATTTTATTGAATAAAAGAGCATTTATTGAATAAAATTATTTTTAAACAAACCTTAAGGTTGTTTGTTTTATGGTTTCCCATAATTTCATAATATACGGTATGATTTACTTTCTTATTTGTTTTCATTGTCCTGATCTCCACCAATCAAGGGAAATCATCCTAATCCTCACCCAACAAAACTCATAATTACAAAAAATATTCATAATAATTTCTGTGTATTAGTTTTATTATAATTTTATTAAATTTAAATTAATGAGTAATAATTTGATGTACACTTTGTAAGATTTTAATAAAAAAAAATTATACTTTAATTGAATTTAACTTTTGAATCTTAAACTATTGAATTTAATATGATTTCACATTCATTTGTATTTGAGGGTATTCTTGACATTCTAATATTTTTACAACCATACCACATAATCAAAACAAACACAAACAACTTAGTAACCATATCATATCATAACATCTTTCCACACATAATAAACAATAATTACAATACCATACCATACATTACTAAACCTTGACTATCAATCATCCAAACAGGAAGTAAGGCAACATATATTCATCACCTGACAGGGCAACAAACTACTTGCAAAACTTGGAAAGAAGTCTTGGAACATCAACTTCAATGACAATAGAATTGGCAGCCAAAACAAGGTTTGAAAGACATAATTCAAGCACCAATCATACATCCTTTGCATCAAAGAGTTCCAACAATGGCAGCTGGGCAATGGCCTACATGAGCTAGTGGAGGGGCAAAGGAGTGACAATTCAAGCAAGAAGACCAAAGAGGGGACAACACAAACCACCCACCTTTCTTATTTCATCCACATGAGCTCATGTGGACAGGAACTTATGAACAAGAAACATTTTTGATACAGAATATACAGACATTAAACATAATCTAACAAGAGAAACAAACAATGCACCATTATCAATCACATTCACATTCTTGATGTCGAACCGCTACCAAAAATTTCCCTGCAGAATGAATGAAGCAATCGGGCTGTACACAGCCGAGGGTAGCTCGTCTCTTGAGCTGGGATTATTGGAAAAAGAATGGGCAAAAGATGGAGAAAAAAGATCAGCTCTATCATTGTACAAAAGGAAAGAAATCACTCAGCCAATGCAAGACCGATTTCATCTACAAGGGAAAAGCACAGATAAGAAGAATTTAAATATGCAATTTCGATGAGATCGGAGCATGGCTGAGGAGACACAGACTCGGAAAAACCAGATACATTTGAACAAGTCCATGATGATGAAGGATCTGAGGTGATCGCCAAGGAGATGTTTGAGAGGCATATGGCAGTAAAGGGATCACCGTTAATTCCAGTAAGGACTCCAGCCCTGGTGACATTCTCTCCGACAGTGTTCTTGATGGTGATCCGGTTGATAATTGGAAGTGCATCAGGATCATATTGGTCGTCAGGATGCTTGCCACATTGGCCTGTGAAATGTATTGCTGTCTTCACATTTTCGATCACGGTATCTGAGATGACTATATTCTCCATGAATCCGCCGCGTCCTTCAGTGGTCTTGAATTTTATAGCAGTTAAGGAATCATGGACATGGAGATCTTTGACATGAATGTTAGAGATGCCGCCAGACATTTCACTCCCAAATGCTAGAGCTGAGCCATATGATGTTTGGATAGAAACCTTGCTGATTTGGATATTGGATGAAGGTTTTCCATATGTGATCCCATACTGATCCCAACCACTCTTAAGAACAATACCATCATATCCAACAGTGACGCTACAATCCTCGATGCATATGTTAGAGCAGGAATCTGAAGTAACAGCAGAAAAGTTATGGATAAGTATGTTTGCTTTAAGCGACAGTATTTCGATGTATCATTGAGCAAAAACCAAGGAAGATGGCATGTCATGGTCAATTTAGATGTCTCAACAGAATGAACTTCTTGTTCCATTAATCATGCCTAATAAGGTAATGTTTCATATCAACTATCACTTACATCCAAGATTGAGGGTTCAGTGCCATCCATTTTCAAGTGAATTCTATCAAACTATTGGTGAACCGGGAGACAGTTCGATGTATACAATGTATTAATGCAGTAATGTTTATCCAACCACATATCCAAGGCTTTTTTGGCTTGATCAAATTAGAATCAGGGTAGCTTTCTGGGTGTCTAAAGAGCAACCATCCATGCAGCATATACCATATCAAAGCAAAAGAAAAAAAACTACTTTTGTCTTCTCTTCACCACAATTGCAAACAGGAGCCAAAGATAGGCATTATCACCAACTTCACATAAAATGAAACATCTCACGTGGGTGTGGGGCCATCATGCTCCCATTAAATGAACGAGATCTTCATCTCATAAAAAATATTAGATGTGAACAAAACTGATTGACACAGTTAACCAGCAATTTTTTCTTGGAGGAGAAAGAAGATAGGTAAATGATATGGTGTCTTAGAAGTTAAATCATGTTGAGAATTGTCATAATAAGAACTAGGAGAGATATCCAACTTGCCTCTTCAGACATAAATTATCTCAAGCATTTGCTCATAGTTTTACACTTTGAATAAATTATTAAGACTTAAGAGATAGATTTTTCATATAAATGCACATGTATATCCATCCAAACAACCTAGTGACAGCTAGTTGAAAAAGATGTCATAACGAACTTAAAAAGGAATAGAAACATCAATATATATGAGCGAGGAAAAGGCATTTGGACACTAACCTGGAACTATACCATTTGTAAATGGAGAATCAGGTGAAGAATGAATTGTTATGTTCTGAATTTGAATGTTGCTGCAACAGAACATCAAATACTGTTTAGCATTTCATAATAGTGAATTCAACTGGCAGTGTTTTCAGCCTACTGATTTTCTTTTTCTTTTTTGAATAAGTGGATGAACCACATTTTATTTCCTTTAACATACAGGTCTGAACAAGAAAAATGAAAGAATCATATGATAAGTGGTATTACTGATTTCAATCATACCTACTATATACTGGATGAATGCTCCAGGCGGGGGAGTTCAAGAAAGTCAGATTGGAAATTACTATATCTGTGGAACTCATGAGCTCCACAAGGTGAGGACGGCTATAATTCAAGGAATGGGAGCGAAACCACTCCCACCAAATAGTTCCCTGACCGTTTATAATCCCATTATCACCTGTTTCAATCAGTAAATACATATTATGCATATGAATTTGCACCAATTATAAGAAGATGATAGCTCGTTGTTTGATGCTTCTAATAGAATCAAGCAAAAATTGAAAGAGGAAAAAGGCCCATGCCTGTGATCACTACATCAGTCAAGTTCTGGGCATTTATCAAGCTGCGATACCTTCCCCCCACAAGTTCTATTCCCCTGCCATAAGATGGCAAAGGATCGATGACAGGCCACTGTGAAATTTCCTGCAAAAACAATGAGAGAGAATTTTGAATTTACTGGTGAAAGCATCACGAACAGGAAGAATCAAGGTTCATAGATACAAGTCAGACACCGCTATAGGATAAATTGTTGTGTTTCCCATTTACTGAACACACAATCATCTAATTCAACAAGATTAATGAAGGAGAATACCCACACGAAGAAAAAAAGGTTCAACATTCTCACAGTTGAATCACAATACAAGTTCTTGAGCTCAAGCAGAAAAGATAACACAGGATCATTGTAGTAGTAATTCAAACAATATAGCAAGTATGTACTGTAACACATCTTTGTTTATGCAAATTCATGCAAAACACGACAAAACGACAGATTTTATTTGCACATTCAGTCAAAGAAGCCATGTACGACAACCATATATTACCGACAAGAAATACAGAAAGATATTAATTTATGCATAATGAGCAAAACCTGGCTTCCAATAATGATGGCGCCTTTGTCCAAAAATAACGTTAGATGGCTAACGAGATTAAAACTTCCGGTAAGCCACCTTCCTTTTGGAACATACAACTGTGCCCCGCCCTTGTCCGCAAATGACCTCAAATAAAAGATGGCATTCTGAAAGGCCAGTGTGTTCACCGTCACCCCATCTCCGACAGCCCCGAATTCCAAGATAGAAACACTGTGCGGCCTTGGGGACAAACCCTGAGTATGTTTGCAATATTCATAATCCCCTCCATTGGCTGTGATGGCATTGATGACAAGCAGAACTAACAGCACTACCATCTGAAGAATAAGCAATGAAACAAACCATCAACAACACAAGAAAGAAAAGGAGCAATTGAGAAGGCATTTACCAGTATACCTCAAGGGCTAGCAAATGAAAAAACAAGAACTTGATTAAGAGAATACAACACAATCTGAAACTCAAGGAACCATTGATGGAATTGGGTACAGATACAGCATAAATCAATTGGAAACAATAAAAAAAAGCCTTCTAAAGCACAAACAAGCAGATTATAGAGTACTGTGCAACATAAATCAATAGGGAAACTTCAAAATCCTTGAAACAAACCATTCCAGATCATAAAAAAGCAAATTCTACAAACAAATCTAGAGAAAAAAAATCACATTCACTGAAACAAGACCACAAACTATCTAATCAATACATAAATGAATCAACAAGTGAATCACTCACCATAAAACACATTTAAAGAAATAAAAATTGGTGACTGTCCCAAAACAATTGTACCAATCACCAAAATGAGGAAACAACATGAACAATCTAATATAACACAAACACCGAAGATCACACACACTAGAAAAATCCAATATACTAAATAAAGAACAACAACAAAAGAAAAAGCAAAAGAAACCACACAGGAAAAAAAAAAAAAGGAAAAGAGAGCCAATCCTCAAATTCTCAGAAGATCTCAGCAAAGCTCTCCTTTTTCCCAATCAAAGAATGAAAAAACGTACTTACTAGCCTCTTCATGAGTCCCTGAACCAAAGGGGCAAGCTTCGAAGCTCAGAGACCGGCAGAGACTTCCAACTCAGCGAGAGAGAGAGAGAGAGAGAGAGAGAGAGACTCGGTTGTGGTTTATAGTACAGATAGACATAAAAATGGCAACTAATATAGGGTTTTTTATGCATTCAAACCCCTGTTATAATTTTAAGGACTAGTTTATAAATCCAAGACTTTTCAAGGACCTGCATGAAAAGAAGCACACCTGAACATATAGTAGAAAACAATTAGCAGAAAACACCCCGAAAAGAACATAAAACACGAAAACGTCCCTGACAAAAATAAACACCATTAAAAAGAGCATAAAACAATGATTAATGAGAATAATGGAAAAAACCTAAATCCAGCACTCTCTGTTCCTCCGACAACACAACACCAGCTATGCTTCCTTGCCAACCCCATCACCTCCTTCTAGAACATTATTATTATTATTATTTATTTATATTATATATATATTTGTAAATTATTTTTATGGGTGTATATGCAAAATATTGGAAATTCTTGGGTTTTTTGGGAAATTATATATTAATTTATTTATTTTGAGTTTGAGTCGTTGAGAGAGAGAGAGAGAGAGGTGCCATGGGATTGCGTGTCCCACGTGGGTTGCCAGAGAGTGTGGGGCCCAGGCTCAATCATGCGGCGTGCCACCCTGGCACCGCTGCTCTTGGACAGGGCTGGGGCGTTCGGCGTGGCAAGAGTCGTGAAAGGGTGTTCTTGGATGACACGTGTACTTTGATGTCTCGGGGGTATCGGGTTTTGAGTATTCTGTGTGCGGAGTGGTGCGGCGGATCGGCGACGGATGTGTTAAAAAGACAAGTATGCCCTTGGGAAGAGTTGAATAGATAGGACCGTGCGCCGTGCGGTGTGAGTTTTGCAATGATACCCCTTGTGAAGTATGAAATCACATATCAGTCCCTCGTTTTGAAAATTTAATCTGATATTAATATTAATCTAAAAAAAATACAAATATAAATAAATAAATATATAAATATAATCAAGAAATGTTTGAAAGGAACATATGCCATAAATTAGTTCAATAATCATGTAGTTATGTAAAGGACATTGTGATGGTTCAATATCCAAAATAACTGACTTTTCTTTAAAATTTGACCTTATTGCTCACAAATGAAAGTTTTCATATTTTATAATTTTAATTTAATAAATAAAATCCAAATTTAACAATATATTCAAAGTGTACATTTTCATCCTACAAATTTTTATTTTTTAAAAAATTATATATATTGTTGATGCAGAGAGATTTGATAAATGGATGAGAGAGTGCTCCGGGGACTCTTGGCATTGTGATCATGCCACATGTCCTCATATAAACGAAAGATTTGTATCTAGATTTCTCTTAACATATTCTCCTATTCTTTTAGAATATTCTCTTATTCTCGAAAGAGTTTCTAAACACGTGTACACTAGACTCTAGAGACTTCTACAGAAACCTATAAATTATAACTTTTTTGTCATTATTGTATACTCAACAATATATACATGTACACCAGACTCTAGAGACTTCTACAGAAACCTATAAATTATAACCTTTTTGTCATTATTGTATACTCAACAATATATACATGTACACCAGACTCTAGAGACTTCTACATAAACCTATAAATTATAACCTTTTTGTCATTATTGTATATACTCAACAATATATTTCACTTTATATATATATATATATATATATATATATATATATATATATATATATATATATATATATATATTCGGTTGCTTGATCCTAACACCATTTTAATATATTAACTATATATAAATATATATATATATAATTTTTAAATTATCTTATTATCATAATACATATAGATATATACATATATTTATAAAAATTATATATATATATATATATAATATAGATAAATCTATATATATATACATTATAAAAAATATAATATATATATTTTATATTTATTTAATATATTAAATTTGTGTTAGGGATCCTATCACCATTCTCTCTCTCTTTATATATATATATTAGAAGGGATATATAAGTAATTTTCTTCCGGTCATGTATCTATCTATTTCACCTAAACATATAGTGATAACTTCTAATTGGTTGATATGGATACTTCATAAGCAATAATGGACTTAGACTCTGTGATGTGGACCAATGCACCACCTACTGAGCAATATAAGAAAAATCAAAGGATCATTAAGTTAATTAAGTGGATAACAAAATTCAATCAAGAGAAAAAAAATACAAAAAACATGGACTGACTTTGAAAGAATTCTAACTTGTAAGTAAGATTTAATGACATCATTAGGAAGGAGTTTCAAGGATCTTGATTGCTAAGTGTCAACTATGCACAACTTGACCAATATGTCATGCACCTACTACTTTGCCGATAATTTGCAAGAAATATCTCAAGTTGTTTTTACAACTTTTTATGGATAATGAAAAGACCTTAAACGATACACGACCTTCAATGATTAGCCCCCAAAATATCCGAGTAAACAAAACACTGTGGATCGATTTAGATTCAACTACGACGATTATTATATGAAAGCTTTAAATTAATAGGAACAATAGATAGTTCTCGAGACAAATGATGTTTTTTTTCCCTTTAACTAGTTCATGATATTGAATTCTTCGTACTCTCTTAAATTGATACAATCTATACATGAAAGTGACTAAAGATGGTGGCAATCAAGTTTTTGGTAAATAAGAGCTTGACTTTCACTCAAAGACCCCCAAAATATCCGAGTAAACAAAACATTGTGGATTGATTTAGACTTGACTACCACAATTATTGTATAAAACATTTTACTCAAGGGAACGAAAGATATTTAGTTCTCGAAACAAACAATATATTTTTCTTTTTAACTAATTCATGAAATTAAATTCTTCGTGTTCTTTTAAATTGATATAATTTATATGTCAAAGTGGCTAAAACTAGTGGCAGTCAAGTTTTTAGTAAATTAGAGCCTGACTTTCACTCAAAGACCCCGAGTAGTCCACGTATTATGAAGCTTTTGAAGATGATACACTCGTGTGACGAATCAAATTAAACACGTAACTGAATCACACCCACATATCATTTTATCTTCATGATGTTATAACTTGTAATTCTTTTTTTATTAATTAAATATAATTTATTAATTTTCATTAAAAAAAACCCATGTCCAACATGCTATTGTCTTCATAAAAAAAATTAAAATAATTATTCTAATGTTTTTTGTTTGTTAAAAAAAGTCTCATTTTATTTTTTTCTAAGGAAAAAATCTGGTTAAAAACTTTTGGAAATAAATATACTATAATAAAATGTTTCATGCTTTTGTTTATTTTTTATATCTTGTGACGAGCTCGAGATCGATCGATTAAGAGTATCGACATAATTTGATTGAGTTTGGATGCTCGATAAATTAACAAATTGAAAAAAAAAAGAAAAAAAAAGGTCAGGCCCATGAAAGGTTTGAGGGTAGATGGGCCTAAGCGAAACATACAATAAGGGCATTTTGGTCTTTTCAGTAGCCGACTTGTTTTGGGTTTTTTTATTCACAATATCAGGTTAAAATAAATGAAGGCTTACATATAAATTTAATAAAAGGAGTGATAGGTAATAACCATATTTACCAAGGTGTAACGTGTAAAAAAAATATCTATAAGAAACCAACGATCGAGATCTTTCCACGTGGAAGCGCTACGATTAAACCCTCGAAAAACGTTGTTTTGAAGCATAGAAGAGCGAAGGCGAAGCGTAGAGTTCTATCGCTTCACTAATGGCGGCGAAGGAGCAGCTCGGGCAATCGAAGAAGAGGAAACGCGATTCGCACCCGCCGGAGGGTGGGAAGAAGCCGCCCAAGAACCTCACGGCCAAGGGCTCCGGGAAGCCATCGAAGACCGGCGAATCGAAACCCTTCAAGCCCAACAAGTCCGATGCTGTCACGAAGAAGAAGGTCCCTGAAACCCATAGAGAACGTCGTTTGGCGGCCAAGGTGCAGTCTTTTGAGCTCTTAATTGCTATTGTTTTTGATAAATTTCTATTTTTTAGTTGGAATTTGATAGTTAGACGCTGAGGGTCATGTAGATGTTAATGGTTTTTTGGTTATCTAAGTGTAGGAGATGGCTGAAGCTAGGAAGAAGAAGCGGAAGCCTCATTACAGTCTCGAAAAAGTAAGCTTGATTCTGCTCTCCTTTGTAGTTCCAGTGTTAATATTAAAATTCATGTTTTTATGATCACATTGAACTGTCAGAATACCATGTATTGATATCCAAATGTTCAATTTTCTTTGAATTTAATATTTCCAATCATTCTATTGTCTGTTCCTGATATTGAATTAATTATCAGGAGCTTGCTTTACTGTGGGAGAAAATGAGACGAACTAATATTGGGAAAGAGGAGAAATCTAAGTATGTTGTGAATCTGTTGAGTTATTTATGCTAGTTTCCATGCTTTTCTGCTAATCATTTGTTTTTTGCTGGAAATTTTAGATTAATAACTGAAGCCCTGCGGAAGATGAATGGGAAAATCCTCGAAATAGCAAGTTCTCATGTTTCTGCCCGTGTTCTTCAAGTAAGTTATTCTCTGAAAATGGTTGGTTTCTTTATATCATCTTGAAATCTCTGATTACTCATCATGTTGTTAGATGGATCTTTTTGAAGTTTTTGTACCTCAATATGTTTAATAATTCTATTTAAGTATTGGAATGCACTTTTCTTCTTTTAGATTATCTATGTACCTTTTATGAAGGTGGTAGTTCTGGTTATTGTGCTGTCTGATTCTGGTATATTTTCCTGTCTCAGACATGTATAAAGTACTGTTCACAAGCAGAAAGAGATGTTGTGTTTGAGGAACTCAAGCCACATCTTCTTATCCTTGCGCGGAAGAAGTATGCAGTACATCTTGTCAAAAAGTTGCTAGATAATGGTATACTTTGTGTAAAGATGGTACCTTGTTTTTTACATCTTGTGTTTTGGCTCTTTCACAACCTGCTTACAGTTTCTTTATTTATGTTCTCTCAGCTACAAAAAAACAACTTGAGTGGTTCATTTCATCTCTCCATGGTCATGTTGCTTCTCTTCTCCGGCATACTGTGGGCTCTGCAGGTATGCGACAAAATTAGATTAATGCTCCCGGTCTTTTAGAGTAATGTTTGCTCTGGAACAACAGGATGTAGGTTCATAGTAGTGTTAAAATGACATCCTTAAAGTGGGGCTTGCTTATTCTTAAGTTTAAATTTGATGATCATTGTGAGATTGAATCTGGTCCTGGATTGGTGGAACTGATTATGGGCCTGATGGGGGAACTTCACTTTTTTTATTGGCTGTTATAATTATGTGCATAGATTCTGTGCAGTACTCTTAAAATTGGTTATGCTATCAATGAGTAAATAATAATTTCAAGATTTTGGTGTGTCTTGTTGCTTCTCTGTGAAATAGAGAAATTCTGTAGTTCTCTCAACATGACTATAGCTTGATTTTTAGCTCTTTACTGGATCTGGTTGCATTTAGGATTTAGGACATAGATAGAGTTTGGTTTCTGATTTGCACCACCTTGGTGGTTAGGATCCGTTGGCAACAGTGGAATGTTGTGTTTTGACGAAGATGATTCTGGAAATCATTTCTAAAAGAGCATTTATGTGCAAGCATGTATTTTAATACGAACTTAGAGTTTCTCATATAATGCCCCATACAGACTGTAATGATTGTCCCTGGGCCCTTGAACTCTGTTGTTTTTTTTTTTTGCCTTTTCAGTTTTGTTCTTTAAATATTTGAGTAATGCATTTTATTCGTGTGTTTTCTTTAGCTGATTGCAACTGTTACTCTTGGTCTAATTTATTTATAGCATAGTAAATTCAATGTAATTGTAATGATTATTTATACACACCACAACTCTTTATTCAAGTCAGTCTCTTTCCCTCTGTAGTTGTTGAGCATGCATTCCAATTGGGTAATGCATCTCAAAAGCAAGGTCTTTTGATGGAATTGTACTCAACTGAGCTTCAACTATTTAAGGACTTGACCCGAACAAATGCAAGCAGGTAAGGACTGATGATGTTATTTTAGTGCTAGTTATCTGTATTAATTTGATATATATTATGGTTATGACTTATGGCTGCTATTTATTTCATTACCTCTTATAAATGAATGATTTTTTTTTTTTAATTTTGTACAATTATACCAAGCATCGTTATAGAAGTATTAGTTTTCTCCTGGCCCATTAAATATTTTGTCTTGGTGCTGTTGTACCTGTAATTTGGTTGACTGAAAGATCATCTTTATCACGAGTTTTACCAGGTTGGTAGATGTAATTTCAAAGCTTGGACTACAGAAAACTTCAGTTTTGCAGCACATGAGTTCTGTAATTGAGCCACTTCTGGATAAGGGAATTCTAGACTATTCAATTGTACACACTGCTTTAGTGGAGTACTTCACAATTGCCGACAAGGTAATCTTGAACAAACTTAACCACTGTCTTCGATATTTTTTTGGACTTTCTATGCCACTTTCTCTATGAACTCTCATCACTAATTAATTTTGTGAACAGACTTCTGCCGCAGATGTGATCCAACAGTTATCACCACTACTTGTTCAAGAGACTGTTATGGATGAGGATCAGCAGTTTCCAGCCTCACAGTTACTAAAGAATAAGAAAAGAAAGAGGACGAAAATGTTAGTCCCACTTCTAGTTAGAATGATGCGTACAAAAGATGGACTGAAGGTTGGCGTCCTCTGCATCAAGCATGGAAGTGCGAAGGTAAGTTATAGTGACTAATTAATGATTCTACTATTCCTTTTCGTTGTCTTATTGAATTGGTTTTGAAGTAATGTTTTGGAAATAAAGGTCTAATAACGGAACGTAATAACTTGTATGGTTGTACATGTGCTTTGGCACTGTTATTGTTTGATATGCATTTCTGTTGATTTGCAGCTGAAATTATGATCTTTATCATCTTATTTCTCACTTGCATGCAATATGTATAACATTTCCTATGGTTATTTCTATTAGGGTGTTTGAGTCACCTAGTAAGTAATATATTTTCTCGATGAACCAAATTAGAGGTGTATAATAATAATCTATATTCTTCAATGTTTTAGGAAAGAAAGAAGATTGTTAAAGGCATGAAGGATCATGTAAGAAAGATGGCCCTAGATCAGTATGGGAGTCTTGTAAGTACTGTGTGCTACCTTCATTTTTTTTTTCTAAATCATGATCACTGCCCTATATTGAGTAATTTTTTTTATACTTATTTTGGAGTTTTAGTATTATGCTTTTAGGCTTGTCTAAGAAAGTTTACGAATCCGTTCAACTTTGAAAGAATTTAGCACATTTAAGTGCAAGGATTATTTCCATTCTTTATCACTAATGTAACTTTTTATGTACACCAGCTGCTTATCTGCATTCTTTCTGTAGTTGATGATACAAAACTTGTAACAAAGGTCAGTAAACTGTAAATCTTTGATTTATAAAATTTGAATTTCAGTATCCTTAACATTCTCTATTATTAGATTGTCATCCGTGAACTGCAAACAGCTATGAAGGAACTCATTCTGGATAGAGTATGTACTAATCTAATTTGCTATGTTGTTTTGATTCTTGCATTAATAAGTTCACACAAGTCTCACCGGTTATTGAAACTGATTTCTGGCACCGACTACTAGAATGGAAGACGTCCAATTTTGGAGCTACTCCATCCTCGGAGCCCACGGTATCTTAACCCGGATGACTTGGCTTGTCTCAATTTAACTGTCCCGTCTCTCTGTTCACAGGTAGATTTCATTCTTATGCTTTCCATTTTTATTTTTTTAAAATTAGTACAGGGATTACAGTCTCAAATTTTCATTTCAGAGTGATGGCGCAGATGGTAGTGTAAACCTAGACTTGAACAAGGAAATGGACTCTTCTGAGGTCATGATGACAGATAAAAATGAAAGTGAAAGTCTCAGCAACGAGCAGCATTCAATACCAGGAAGCAAGAAGGATCCTTCTGTACGGAGACGTGAATTATTGGTGGATAGTGGACTTGCTGAGGTGAGTGAGACCTCAAATTTTGACAGAACGAGAACAAAACTATTGTTTGCTTGCAAATTTGTGCTGCTATTCGTTGCAAATGTCGTTCATGGTTCTGAAATAATGAGTCCTGGTTACTATTTTGCAGACCATCATTGAAAGTTGCATCGAGAATGTCGCTGAGCTACTCCGGTCAAACTTTGGTCGAGAAGTGCTATACGAGGTGATTCATTTCTTTTTGCTCTCTAACCATTTATGTGGGAAACTGCTTGTTGAAAGTTGACTTGGATACATTTTCTCAAAAGAAGAAAGTTAACTTGGATACATGGTATAAACAAGAGTTCATAAGTCAAATGTTAAACATGTGGTAAAAGAAAGCTATTTGTATACTGTCTGGCTCTTTATGTCAGTTGCTATACTTGTCACAGGTAGCTGTTGGAGGAACCGATGGCATTCTGACTTCATTGACTGAAAGAGTAGGCGCTTTGCATGAATCTATAGCCTCCATTGCCTCCCTTCCTAGGAAGAATGAGTCCGAAGAAGAGCATGTTTTCGAGAACTTCCATTCCAGCCGGACAATTAGAAAACTAATCCTGGATTGCCCCACCTTTGCCGCCACCTTGTGGAGAACAGCCTTGGAAGGCAAATGTGAAGTGTGGGCACAAGGCCACAGGTTAATCCCTGCAGAAACTCATAAATACATTTCCTTGTAACTTATTTATGAGATTAAGGCTTAGTTGTTGTTGTTGTTGTTGTTATTATTTATGGAATTTCTGGTGGTTGCAGTTGCAAGATTGTTTCAGCGTATCTAGAATCGTCTGATCCTCAAGTTAAAGAAATGGCAAAGTCTGAGTTGCAGCCTTTGGAAGACCGCGGCATCCTCAAACATCCCGTTTCCATTCATAAACAAGCAAAGAAAGGTTGAGTGGTTGATCTTTTCATCCTGCACTTAAAATTATGTATCCGAATTTCAACAATGCCTCAATATATCGAGCAAAAATTTTGTAGAATATTTACTCTAATTCCACTGAAATGAATTGAGATGTTATTGATCAAGTGTTTCATACGAATTACAAAATCACCATATAAATCTAAAGAAAAGCTAGTTCAGCTTCTGAAACCAGGTGTGCTTGAACTATTCTTTGTTCTAATCTGACAAAGTGGAGAATCACATCTAATTTCACTTCTGGGGAAGTAGCAGCAATCCTGAGTTTTCTGAAAGACATGAGTTCTCCGGTGAGGGTAGCCGGGGAACGAGAGCCGATCGGATGGATCAAAAACCGGCGATCCCCTAGATGCTTGGTTTGCTCTCAAGCAACTCTCAATCACTCTGTTCTCTTCTCTGATTCTGTTCTGAACTTCCTTCAATGCCTTCTTCATCCTATCGTTATACCTGTAATTTTCTCGCGGGATCAACTGCAGCTTTCTCTGACATTCTCTGCAGAAACTATTATTCCTCCTCTCCGAATCAAATGCTTTTCGTCTTGATTTATCTGTTAGACACGTATACGCCTGCAGAAAAAAAAACTAAACTAAACTCAGTCTTAATCGGAATTGAATTTCTTCTTCGAATTCGTTATGCAGAAAAGAACAAACCTCAGAGACAAGCTTGAATGCAACCTCAGCCTTAGGATGGCCATTCTTATCAGGATGAAGCTGCAATGCTGCAATGAAAATTAAAAACTCATTTTCATTAAACCAAAATTAATCTAATCTTTAATTAAAATTTTGTCACCTAATTGTCGAAATCTCCTTCTGATAACATCTAATCCTGCATCTTCATCAACCTGTTCAACATTAACACTAACTAAACTCGAAAAAAGAAACACAAACAGAAAAAGGAACACATGGGCATTGTGATCATACACTTAGAATCAAATACCAGTCCACAAATGCTGACTTCCTGATTGAAGAATGAGAGTGAAGAGTGCATGAAGAGAATGAAGATGAGGAAATGTTGCATATCTCCATCACTAACTTTGATTTGGCCTCCATCTCTGTTTCTCTTTCTCTAAAGAACATGGATTATTTATATTAATGGCTATGTTTTTTTCTGTTGATTTTGATGATTGATTTGAATTTAAGTAGAGTTGTAAAAGAGATTGCTTGATGAGTGGAACGGTTTTCAAGAAGTTTGCGAGGTTTGAGGGGAGAGTGAGTTTTTGAAAGCGTGGGGAATGGGGAGAGGTTACCGTTGGGCCCCGCACGTGTCTCTCTCGTGACTCGTTCTGCTTGCGTTGCTTTGATGTTCTCACTCCCTCTTTTCTTAATTGTCTTCTTTGAGACTCAAATTCAAATTAGATAATATGTAATTTTGGGTTTTTCTTTTTCTAAGTCTATTCTTGTGTGCTCGTTTGGGTTTGATTTGATATTCTCACACCTCTTTTTTGGTTTTTTTAAATGGTTTGGTGAACCTAATTTTATTGGTGCAAGTAATTGGACTCTAGCCCCACCAACAAGACGAGCATTTCTTTTGATATGAAAATTTGTTGGTACTCGGTAGGTTTTGACCTACACTGAAGATTAAATAAATATAATAGACCCCATTTTTTAAGTGTGTGTGGTTTGTAGGGTTGTGAGTGGGCCGACCTCGGATTGGGCTTAGCTCGAGTTCAGCTTGAAATTGTCGATGGTGGCCTCCGATGTCCTATACAAAATGACTTCTGGGGTATAGCTTGTCCAACTAAGGTCAGTTATTTGCATGCTAATTTAGGATAACAAACCGCTTACACCAATTTGAGCAAAAGGGGATGGCAAGGAGACCGAACTCAATTATAATTATGTAATAATCTGTAGGAAATATCTTTTCATTATATAAACTTATTTATAAATTATTTTTATATTATATACAAGATTTATGGGGAGCAAGGAAATATTAAATATTTTATTCATAAGAAGCCGGTATAATATTTATTAGTTTTACTAATTTTATTAGAAACCAAAGATGCTTTAAAACAATTTTTTAATTATTAATATTAGACTTTCTATTGCTTTCTTGGTTTGATGTAAAAGCTCGGTGCCAATGGAGGCCATTGTCGAGCCTTAATGCTTCAATGAGGAGGAAGAACCCAGTAGGGGTGTTGATTTCGGGAGAGGATCCGAGAACCAGATAATTCTAGAAGCTACTCCAATGGGGTTCTCGAAAGGATGTAACACTTGGCCATGTATTGAATTACGCGGATATACACGGCTATTATAGCAAATATATATCTTTTATAAATAAATGAATGTGGTTTATCCACTTTTTTCAAAAAAAAAAAAAAAAGAAATTGTCTAATTCGAACTCAAAATTAGTTTGAATAAGTTTGCTCGAATTCGACTTAATTTTAATTTTGAAAGTTCAAGTTTGGTTCGATTTAACTCGAAATTAAGAGCGTGATTATAATTTTGAAAACTCGAGCTTAGTTCGATTTAGTTTGAAATTAAAAACTTATTTATAAACTATAACTTTTTTTTATATTTCTATACAATTAAAATTATGAATTATATAGTACTTTTCTATAAATAAAATTTATATTTCATAAGATTTCAATTAATTATATAAAATAAAAGATAAACCATAGGTTGACCTAACCCAATCCTCTCATACTAGGGTTGGCTATTCTCCCTCTAACACCAACGGTAGATAGGAACCGAACTGTCTCACGACGTTCTAAACCCAACTCACATACCACTTTCATCGGCGTACAACTGAACCCTTAGGACCTTTCATTCTCATCGATATAAAAATAACAATAAATATTTTAAAAAACAATATTATTTGAGATAATTAAAATATTTATTTTTAATTATCTCAAATAATATTAATTATTTTTGAGATGGGGAGGAGCCGTGCAAGTGCTCGGGTGGAGCCGTGGAGGTATCACGCATGAATGGGAGGTGCTCAATAGATCTACTGCGCGTGAATGGGCAACAACGACGGTGCCAGTTTTTTGTTTGGTCTTTACTTTTTAGGGTTTAGTTTTAATATGAGACCACAGGAGCTGTTGGATCCTTGATCCAATGGTTGGTTTTCATTAACTATTATAAATAAAAATATAATAAAAAATATTATATTGTATTATATATATAATATATATTAAAATATAATTTCGAGCTTTCAAGCTAAGTCCGATTGAGCTCAACTTGGCTCAAGCTTAGTTTGAAATTAATTTCGAGCCGAGCTCGAGCTTTTACCAAGCTGATCTCGAGTTGCTCACGAACAACTTGATTGTTGATAGCCCTAGTGGTTCATATAGGGTATCTTTTGGATGACTCCTATCTCATGAAGATGAAGGCCAAAGCTTTGATGGATCCTCCATGTCTCCAAGCCCTTCCAACCGACCAATCATCTCCATGGCCTCCTCATGGTGTTCTCCATGACTTATAGAGCAAGAGCTTCTTCTTCTCCATGAGAGCCCAAGTGTGCTCCTCCATCATCAAGGGAGCTCCTTCTTCTCCACAAGAGCTCATGGCCTTTCTTTCTCTCGGATGAAGATCTCCATGGCTTCTCCCTCATGATGAATGGCTAAATTGATAAATGTTGTACTCCCCTCAAAGAGGGGTTTGGATTGCTCCCATAGTTGAAGCTCGTGGTTTTTTCTCTGGATTTACATGGTTTTTCATGTAAATCGAGCGTTTCCTAAACTATAAATTTTAACCGTTGGTCTAAATCGGAGTTAATCTCTAGTAGATACCAATTTTAGCACTAATATCATATCTTTTAGATATTTATAAATTTATAGTCAATTGAGTTTTTTCATAAATATATATGTGAAGTGTATAATGGTTTTCTTCGTACATCTACCATTTGTTAACTTACACTTGAACACTTGATGTTAACCCAAGATATATGTGTTGATAGGGAGGAAGATTGTAACATCCCAAAATTTCCTAAGTAAAATTCAGTAAATTTTTTGAAATTTTAAATGAGGTTAATTAACTTAAAATCAGATTAATTATTATTAACCTCAAGTTAAAGAAAATCAGGAATTTGTGGTTCGAAATCCATCGTCGCAACTATAGGGCCGAGAGAAGGCCTTATTGGGCTAGACCAAAGTTACATAGAATAGTTGGTGATGGATATTCAGCCGAGTTAGATTAATTAATCCAGATTAATTAAGTTAGAATATCAGACAAAGTTAGAGTCCCGATGAAGTAGATCTGGCCGAGTCAAAAGCCGAGATACATGGATCTGGGTCGGGAGAAGAGACGACCCGTGATGCTACAGTCAGCCCGTGTCACTGGGGTCGTCTGACCCGGGATTCCCGGATCTGGTCTGAGATAGAGACAAGCCAGAGAATATCATTAGTCGCCCTCGTGACAGCACAGTAAGAAGATAGGATCGATAAAAAGTCGTTCGACTTGTAGTGGAGGATATTTAGAAGATAATCTAATTTAATCAATCATTTTTTTTAAAAATAAGATATTTTAATAAGATAATTAAGTAATATAAAATCATAAGGGAAATAGTGTATTTATATAAGTTATATATATATATATGAGAAGAGAGAGAGAGAGCAAAAGTTTCATCTTTACTCTCTCTCTCGATCTAGTTAAGAGAAAGCCTCTCTCTCCCTACCTTCGCTCGTGCCCTTACCCACGCTCTCCACCGGCGAGTTCCAATCGCGGCCGCCCTCCACCAGAAATTTCTGACGCTACGCCATACGGACAATACCATCAGCCGCTCCAAATTTTACCGTGCGCGCACCTCACGGCCGGAGCTCCGCCCGACCCGACCCAAGCCAGCAGCGCCGCCCACGCGCTCGTTCCACAGCCGAGCTCCACCTGCAGCCTCACGCCGGCCAGCAGCCAGCAGTCAACTCCGCCGGGTCAGCCCCCTCGCAGCGCCTACAAGCTTTTCACCCTCCATTGTGAGCTCCTTTGGGAATACCCTACAATTAACTAGATAATTGAAGAATTAATTGAGGAAAAGCTCTAATTGGGTTCATGACTTTAAGGTCGGAGATGGATGATGAAATGATCATGTATAAGGGCAGGGGATTGCTAGATGTTTGCTATATGTTCATGTTTGTTACTCATTGTTAACTTAGTTGTTATGTGTGTGAATGATTGTAGAAATTTCGGAGCTCTACAATTAGAGGAGGTGCTGCTGAAATTTTGCCGATATACTTAGATTTATCATGCATTAATTAGCAAGTAATTGCCTTAATAAAAGCATGATGGTAGTTCTAAGATATGTTAATGATGAAGATAAGTATAGGTAGTTAGAAGAGAAAATGTCGTATTTTTATCATATTCTATTTAGTTTTAATTAGAGTACGAATCAAGAATACGGGCTCCATATTCATAGATTTCTTATTTCAACTATCAGGAAAGGGCAAAGGCAAGTCCGCCACAAAGGACCGAAATGAGACTTAAGCTCGGACGAATCAAAGAGGGAACTAGTCATAGCTTTCACTTGTTTTATCGTATTTTTATGCAGTATAGATTTCAGTTTTGAAAAACATGAACTAGGAATTTTATGAAAATTTTCAGAGTTTTATAAAAACATTTCATGCTTAGTATTCAGTGAAAGAAAAGAGAAACAGATACAGAAACATATAGATTACACTTTATTGATATACTTGTATGGGCCAGGGGTGGCTCGTGTAGAGCTAGAGAGTACGACAATAGGTTAGGAGAGGGGTGATTTAAATTCTGATTTTAAGTCCAAACTATCTGTTTTTAAAACACTTCCATCTTATAAAAATCAAAACCCCCTTTCCATCCTTTTCGGATGCTTAGTATACGTATATATAGTCGACCTCGTGTATCAAATATACTCATTGGTCGCTGGTCATACAGTATTGAAGTAGATGTGTAGTCTGAGAATTAATCTTGTGTTTATCATATGATGCCGCATTCCTCGCCTTCTAGAGATAGAGTTCATCTCAGAGAGAGAGAAGGCACAGGTACAGATTACCCAGGGGGAATGTCGATTTCATAAATAATTCACAAGACAGAGAAACAGAAAATCAGATATGCATATAAAAGAGAATACATTGATTAGCATTTACTTGCTCAGTATTCAGTTTAGATTTCAGTATTTAAATTCAGTTATTTTCTATTCATGTTTTTATACGTCAGATTTACAGTTTTACTTATCATACGGGTACAGTTTACACCCGACAGATATGTTCCCAACTCAATGAGCTCCAGTAGCTCAGCCCCCTCTTCTTTGACATTATGATTGCAGGCTATAGACAGGAGGCCATATAGAGGGTCGTCTGATCGCGAGTTAGTGGAGATGTCCTGTAGCTGGCTTTGACTCCGCGTCTAGTATTATATTATTTAATTATGAGTGGTTGTGAGACTTTAAGTTTATGACAATATTTATTTGGTTTTGTATTAAACCAGATTGAGTTGAGATTTAATGTATTCAGTTTGTTTTTCTTAGCTTCAGCATATTATTAATTTTACAGATAATTAGCAGTTTACAGCCTTAGGTTTAGGGTACATCCCCTTAACCTGGCTGGTGTAACACCTGGGTCCTGAAAAGGATAAGGGTGTTACAAAGATGGTAAGGCACGTGGTGCCCATCTAGGTGTAAAAAGTCATCCGAAGCACCCCCCTCTTCGGTCCCAAAAAGCCAAGGCCCCTCGACGGCCTCCTTCTGACCAAGGGGCCAACTCATGGTTTCCTGGTACCCTTCCCCCCTCGGGTTGTACCTGATTCGGCCACAGAAGCACAGTGCTCTCCGGCAAGCATCCAACGGTTGGAACAAAGGAACGTGGCTCTCTGGGATCACAGTACACGGATTATGGTTAGATGGGGAAAATCAATCATTCGTAGGATATGGGGGCTGGATTTAAGGCGAGGGCTCGGATTCGGGAGGTAAAGGCGGGATGCCTCCTAGTTTAAAAAGACTCCTCGAACCAAGAAGAAGGCAGATCATCTCCACCCTCAAGCACAGGCCCCCCGACGGGCACCCATCGTGATCATCATCACCCCCATCTCCTTCCTCCTCTTCTTTACAGTCCACGATGCAAGCAAAACAAGAAACCTCTCTTCTTCTCCCCCATTGTACTAAGAATGTTTAGTGGATTTAGCCCTCACTGACAAGGCCCGTGGTTTTTCCCCGATTCGAGGGTTTTCACGTTAAACCTGCGTCTCTCTCCTTGATTGCTTGGTTTTTCTCTTTGGTCTCCTCAATATTCTAAGTCCCGACCTCAAAACAAATTCAACGGTTAGAGTGAAGTTGGGATCTAAACTGATTTTCACCCTAACATGTGTAATAAAATAAAAAACTTGGGCACGGGTGTTTTTTTTTTCAAGGGTAATATATGCAATTTTGATATTGTTCAGGGCTACATATAAAAAAAAAAAAAATCCTTTTTACTTTATTTCACTTTCATATCTTTATTTGAATATTTGCATGTAAACTATACGTTATAAATATTAAAAAAAAATTAAAAATAAAATAAATACATGTTGGAATATGTTCACAGATATGCCGTCAAAGATTCCTCCGAAGATTCTTGGCCGCTCGAACCCATTACCTTCTTACCAAAATACCCCTAGTATGTCTCCCATATCAACCGTCCATTTTTCCCATCTATTCAACATCCTCCGTCCGATGGATGTATAGAAATATCGTGAATAAACACTTCTAAGGGGTTTTATAGTAAAGTTACATCGAAGCAAACTTCAGCAATCTAAAGGTGGTGGCCATGGTGATTAATGATTACAGAGAGAGAGAGAGAGAGAGAGAGAGAGAGGTTTCGTATTGGATTTTTAGGGTTTCTCTTATCGGATCCCATCATGTGTTTGATGGCGAGAGAGAAGGATACGGCGGTGGAGGTGGAGGGGGGCGCAGCGGCCTTGGATCGGAGGAAGGAGGCGGCATCGGCGGTGGCCATGAGGAGGGGGATGCCGGATCGGCCGCCGGAGAGTAGGATGGAGGCCGTGGCGATGGCGGCGTGGACGGTGAGCTTCGCGTGGTCGGAGACGATGGGAAAGTGGCCGCTCGCGGATCTATTGATCGGGGTCCGATATCTCTCCGGCCAACAGGTTTGATGAAAACCCGATCCGATATCTTATCGGGTTATTGGATCCATGTATAAATATATATGTAAATCTTATCTTGCAAGTAGGCACCTAGAAAACTAGGGAATTACATATGTTCCTTATCTTGCACAAGAAAAATGGGGATGCTATGCATGCAATATCTTATTGTGAAGTTGATTTGTAATGTTCTCTCATTTATTGTGGAATTCCAATGGTTGAATGTAGAATTCAATGGGAAGTATATTTGATTGCACTTTGGATAGATTACAGGGAATGATGTTATGTTGATATATAATAGTGTTTTTAATGGGAGAAGATGATGCTCAAGTGATTTGTTATGAATGTTATGCATGCAATATCTTATTGTGAATGTGATATGTAATGGTCTCTCAATTGTTGTGGAATTCCAATGGTTGAATGTAGAATTCAATTGGAAGTATATTTGTTTGCACTTTGGATAGATTACAGGGAATGATGTTATGCTGATATATAATAGTGTTTTCAATGGGAGAAGATGATGCTTGAGTGATTTGTTATGAATGTTATGCATGCATTATCTTATTGTGAATGTGATATGTAATGGTTTCTCAATTGTTTTGGATTTTCAATGGTTGAGTGGAGAATTCAATGGAGTATAATTACATGCATGTTGTGAATAGGAAGTGTACTTGCTTGCACTTTGGATTGCAAGGATTGAAGCTATACTGGTATACAGTGTTTTTAATGGGAAAAGATGATGCTAAAGTGATTTGTTATAAGTATTATGCATGCAATGTCTTATTGTGAAGGTGATATGTATTGTGTGGATTTTCAATTTTTGAGTGGACACTTGAATAGTGTAGGATTACATGAATGTTGTAAGCAGGAAGTGTAGTTGTTTATTGTGTTCTTAAAGGGAGAAGGTGATGCTTGACTCAACTTTTCTGTGGTTTGTCAGGGAAATCTTCAAGTACCACCATCTTTGAATGCTGGAGTGAATTGTGTAGAGCTGAAAGGGTCTGAAGTTGTGGCGGAATTGGTTCTGTTGTTAAGGCTGTTGACACATTGCATGTTGTTTACGGAGAAGAGATTTCCTATGTTTTTGAAGTCTGCTGGCTATTCTCAACAACAAGTTCTTCAGAGATCAAAGCCGGGGGTGTGTGCGTATTGGAATAATCACCAATAGTAAAGCTTTTTTTCTTATCTTTTAAGATGAGTGACAAGACTGCATGGATTGAGTTTTCATATTTGTATGTTTTTGGATTGTAATGCAGTTTCTACGACCGTATTTCACAATTTTACGTGATCAAAGCAACAAATGCATTGTTCTCTTCATCCGTGGGGCTCGTAGTGTTAAGGATAGATTGACTGCTGCTACTGCCACTGTGGTTCCTTTTCATCATTTAGTTATTCATGAAGGCAATCTCTGTAACTTAGTCTTAGGACATGCACACTGTGGGATGGTTGTTGCTGCCCGTTGGATTGCAAAGAGTGTTACTCCTTGCCTTCTCCAAGCAGTTACTCAGGATCCAGATTATGATATCAAGGTAAAACTTTTTTAAGTTTCATTTGCCAAATCATTCGGTGTTCAATGATCCATCAGTTTGGTAATGTAGGTTAGGCATTACAAAAATGTCATCAGGAGATGTACTATATAAGGTTTCTTTCACTGCAGAGCTGACTATAAACATATATGATGCATGTTGCACTCATATTTTTTGTATTTTTTATTTATATTTTGAGTTTCAGTTCTCAATTTCATTTTTAGATAATCGGGCATTCATTGGGTGGAGGAATTGCTGCAATTTTAGCATATATTCTTCGGGAACGGGAAGAATTCTCATCAAGCTCATGTGTTGCCTTTGGTCCAGGCATGTACTTTTGTTTAATGCTTCATATTAAATGACTGAAGTTCCTTATAGGCATTTGTTATTCTTCAGCTGCCTGCATGACATGGGACTTGGCCGATTCTAGCAAATACTTCGTCACATCTATAATCAACAATTCTGATGTTGTCCCAACATTATCAACTGTCTCAGTTGACAATCTTCGCTCTGAGGTGCATTTCTTTATCCATCTTAACACAATCCTAAAACATGACCAAGTGCTCGATCCAATTCCATGTCTATTGCCTTCTATTTGATTGAACTGATATTCTGTTCTCTCTGGTACATATTCAGATTGCTAAATCGTCGTGGTTAAAGGATTTTTGGGGTCGATTTCGCATCACAAGATTGTTAAGTAAATTTTGTTGCTCAACATTTGGGTCATGTATACCATTCATATCAACAACAAAAACTGGGGATGAGGTTATTGGTGATAAAAAGGTAACATAAAATTATGCTGATCATTAACAGAAACATATCAAATTCTAACAATTGCATACTCTAATTGCTAGGCTGTGATGAAACATGAACATACGGCGACACAATCTGCTGTCAGAAGCCATTCGTCTCTATGCTGCAGTTCATGCATGAATTCCCGACAATGTGCAAAAGTCTTTGATACACATAGCACTGCATTTACAGAAAGCATCAGTTCTCCAGTGTTAACAAACAATCAAGAAACATCAGTAGATGAAACAAATCTATCAGATATTTCATCGAGGTACCAGTTGTACCCCCCGGGTAGAATCATACACATGGTTGCAAAACCAGAACAAGATACTGATAATTCTATAGATGGTGTCACAAGCGATGAATTCATCGGTATCTTCGAAACTCCGAGATGCATGTATCGGAAAGTTCGGCTTTCACCAACTATGATACATGATCACTATATGACTATGTACATCAAGACAATGGAGCAATTGATCAACAAGCATAAGAGGATGGATGGTGTTGCATGTACAGATATAATTGTGTAAGAAAGAAAGGGAATGCATTCATTTGTTTGTTGTAAATTATGCAATTTAATGTAACATCTTCTATGAACTCTATTATTCTTTATACAATGTTTGTCTTAATTAATGAAAGATTTACTTAAACAAAGAATGAAAAATTTCATGTTCTTCATTAGTTTTTTTCCTTTTTTAAAGATGTATATATTTTTTTTCTCATTAAACTGCAACAAAATATATAAGATCCGAACCCGGACATATTATCGGATTTGGATCCACACGTTCCCAAAACCCGACCCGATACTCCCCACAAAACTCATGCCTAGCGATGTACCTCTCTCTCTCTCTCTCTCTTTTTCTCTCTTTTCCAAGAACGTGAAGGAGAAGGTGGAGAGAAATGGTGAGTTTTGAATCTCTGCTTTGCTTCCATTTCAGATCTATAGGTTTAATTTTGCAGATCTTTTGAAATTTTTCTCAAATTTGTTGAGATTTTGAATCGCTTGAACTGTGATAGATTTAGGAAGAACTTGATTGTCTTTGAAAATCAAGCTTTTTCAAGTTTATCCTGCCCCTTTTTTTAGATCAATTTCGTGCTATTGATTAGCCGGCAAGGGAAAGTGAGATTGACGAAATGGTACTCTCCATACTCACAGAAGGAAAGAGCTAAGGTATATTTCGCTGAAATTTAACAACACTTCTGTTTTGAGTTTTGGAATTATACCCAATTTTATAAATTTACAATGGTATGCATTGTGCATTGATGGGGGTTTTCTTTGTTGCTTTTGTGAAGAAGAAAATTAAAATTTTCTTTTATGTACTTATTCTATGCTGCTTGTTTCTTATGCAAGCCCCAACTCACTGCATGCTTTTTTTCATTGTTATTATTGTAAGTTTTTATTATTCATTTGCTTTTTATCTAAGCTTAGGACACGTGCGTCTTAGATCCCCCAGGTGTCCCAGTTTGAAAATGTGATAGTTTAGTAATAAAAAGTAAGATGGAGGGTAGAGATAGACTTAGGATTACGTGGAAAGAGATAGTGTCTAAGGATCTACGTTTGAGTCGGATCTTGCCTTTGACAAAGGGATAAGAAGACAAAGAATCCATATAGCCAACCCCATCTGGTATAAGATTAAGGCTTGGTTGTTGTTGTTGTTGTTTGTTGTTTGATCTAGGCTTAGGCCATGTGAGAAATTGTTAATGTACACTCATATATATTATACTTCCATGCTTATAATTTGTAGACGAGCATTCCTCTCACGTTGTCCATGAGTGGCCAATGTCACAAAAGGTCTAGTCTGAGTTATTTCATGTTATTAAGATTTATGAGGTTACATTATGTGATCATTGATGTGAGGCATATTCCTTGTAGACAATTGAGCTTGAATATGTATATCTGCAGGCTTGTATGTGATTTGGCTTCAATCTTCTTGTAGCCTTGTTACAGATTCAGCTTCTCCTTGTCTGCAGCTCCAAGTTAGCAGAAATGAACAACTGCAGCATTAGAAACTAAATTCAATCAAGTAGGAACACAAACTCAAAGGATTTAACGTGGTTCGATCCAATATAGATCTACATCCACGGGAAGGCACTCAAGAACAATTCATTATCAACCAAGTACAAGTACAAACTTCAATCTACAGAAAAACACATCAAGATTACTCAATACTCTAACTTAGTATTGATCTATCTTCCGTGTTCTTCAATTGAGGATTCAGTTTCTCTTTCTCTGTTTTGAGCTTTCAGCCGTCAAGGAATTTCCCCTTTTTCTTTTCACTCTATAACAGCAGTGGCCCCTTTTATATGATCACCCACAAACCCTAAAGCAAGAGACAAAGTTGGTGCCTGGGCATCAACTCAGGGGCATAAGTGCTGATGTGGCTCAACCCATTTACTTGGCTTCTGGCTAATTTTGAGTCAGATCTCAACAATCTCCACCTTGACTCTCAATTAGACATTGTTCTTGACCTCCTTCCAATTCTTAAACTGCTCAACAATGGTGAATGCCAATCAAGTTCAAACATACCTTGAACTTGACTGGTGGAACTGATTTTGTAAAGCAATCTGCTGCATTTTCCTCAGTTGAGACCTTGACTAATACAACTGAGCCTTCTCCTACAACATCTCTCACAAAATGCATCCTCACATCAATGTGCTTCGTTCTCTCATGAAATACTTGATTCTTGGCAAGGCATATTGCACTTTGACTATCAGAGAAAACCTCAACACTTTCTTGTGCACAACCCAGTTCTGCTGCAATCCCTCTTAGCCAAATAGCTTCCTTAAAAGCTTCTGTTATTGCTATGTATTCAGCCTCGGTTGTTGAAAGAGCCACCACAGGCTGTAGGTTTGCTTTCCAACTTATAGCTATGTTACACACTGTGAATACATATCCTGTAACAGATTTTCTGGTGTCTATACTACCAACAAAATCTGAATCAACAAAACCCGAAATCAGACCATCTTGCTCAGGTTTGTGTGTGAACTTCAGACCTGTCTTCATTGTACCTTTAAGATATCTAAGTATCCATTTTACGGCCTCCCAATGAGTCTTCCCAGGTTTTGCCATAAACCAACTGACCATACTTACTGCATATGCCAAGTCTGGTCTGCTGCATACCATCGCATACATCACACTTCCCACAGCACTTGCATAAAGGACCTTCTCCATAAATAACTCTTCATCAGTTGTTTTTGGAGATTGTGACAAAGAAAGTTTGAAATGAGATGATAATGGGGTTGATACAGATTTGGCATCATTCATTCCAAACCTTTGTAACACCTTCTTAATGTAAGATCCCTGTGATAGCAACAAAGAACTTTCCTTTCTATCTCTTTCTATTTCCATGCCCAGAATTCTCTTAGCTGGTCCCAAATCCTTCATCTCAAATTCTTGTTTCAACAAAGACTTCACATGTTCAACTTCGGTTATACTCTTGCTTGCAATTAACATGTCATCAACATACAATAAGAGATAGGTTGAGAGCTCACAGCCTGTCTGTCTTTGATACACACAACTATCATACTTACTTCTATTGAAGCCAATGCTGTGCATGTAACTGTCAAAACGCTTATACCACTGCCTTGGACTTTGTTTAAGTCCATACAAGGACTTTTTCAACAAGCACACCTTATTCTGGTTCTTTTCCAAGACAAAGCCTTCTGGCTGTTGCATGTAAATTGCCTCTTCTAAGTCACCATGCAAAAAGGCAGTTTTGACATCCAATTGCTCCAACTCTAGATCATATTGTGCCATCAAAGCAAGCAATAACCTTATTGAGGTGTGTTTTACCACAGGTGAAAAGATTTCATTGTAATCAATTCCTTCTCTCTGTGTAAAACCTTTGGCTACTAATCTAGCCTTATATCTTGCATCCTCTGCTCTTGGAAACCCTTCCTTTCTCTTGAAAATCCACTTACAACCAACTAACTTTTGATTCTTGGGCTTGTCTACTAGTTCCCAGGTTTGGTTCTTCATTAAGGACTCTATCTCTTCTACCATTGCAAGCTTCCATTTGTCACCATCCTTGCTATTAAGAGCTTCTTTATAACTTCTTGGTTCCACCTCATCAATCTCTTCAGCTATAGTCAAAGCAAAGAATACATGGTCTGCTTAAGCATATCTCAGAGGAGGTCTTATTTGCCTTCGTTCCCTATCACGTGCCAAGCTGTAGGTATTTTCAGGTAAGGGATCAGTTTCAGCTTCTCCACCTTGAAGCTCATCCTCTCTACCAATGCTAACTTGCTCCACCTCCACTTGTACTCTCTCTTGGTATGAATCAGAATTTTGTTCAGGGTCTTCTCCTCTTTCTAAATTTGCCATCTTGTTCTCATTGAAGACCACACTTCTGCTAACTATGCATCTCTTAAAACCTGGTTCCAAACACCAAAGCTTGTAACCTTTGACACTTTCTAGATAACCAATGAAGATGCATTTGATTGCCCTTGGTTCCAACTTGTCTTGCTTAATATGTGCATAAGCAAGACAACCAAATACCTTCAAATTGCTGTAATCAGTTGGCTTCCCTGACCATACCTCGATTGGAGTCTTGAGTGAGATGGCTCGAGATGGACATATGTTTATCAGATAGGTTGCTGTTGCTACTGCTTCCCCCCAAAAGCTTTTTGGTAGTTTTGCATTAAGCATCATACACCTCACTCTTTCTAATATGGTTCTGTTCATCCTCTCTACAAGACCATTTTGTTGTGGTGTTCCTACAACAGTCTTATGTCTTGCTATGCCCTCTTTTAAGCAAAATTGAGTAAATTGTTCAGAGACAAATTCAAGGCCATTATCAGTTTTGAGCTTCTTGATCTTTCTACTAGTTTGATTCTCCACCAAGGTCTTCCATTCCACAAACCTCCTGAAAGCTTCATCCTTAGTTTTCAGAATGTAGGTCCTGACCCTTCTGGAATAGTTATCAATGATTGACAGGAAATATCTTCCATTTCCATGTGTAACTGTCTTTGCCGGTCCCCACAAGTCAGAGTGTATATAGTCTAGGATTCCTTGTGTAGTGTGTTGCCCTTTTTCAAATTTTACTTGCTTGGCTTTACCATAGATACATTCTTCACAAAACGCCAATGTGTCTATCTTGTCACCACATAGGAGCCCTTGCCTACTCAGTTCTTGCAGACCCATTTCACTTACATGTCCAAGCCTCTTATGCCACAATCTTCCTTTGTCTTCTTCTTGATTCTGTGCTACTGAAGCACCCCCCACAATAGTGTTTCCAATCAGAATATATAAGCCATTTTTAATGACCCCCTTCATCAAGACCATGGCACCCTTAGACACCTTTATGAAGTCTCTATTAGCTTTGAACTCACACCCATTTTGTACCAGCATTCCCAATGAGATTAGATTTCTTTTAAGCTCCGGAACATACCTGACTTCTTGCAGTAACCTGTTACAGCCATCGAACATTTTGATCCTTATAGACCCCTTTCCCATGACTTTGCAAGCCTTGTTGTCCTCTAGCAAGACCATTCCACCTTCATGTTCTTCAAATGTCTCAAACCATGCTTTATTGGGGCACATATGAAAAGAGCATCCGGAGTCTAAGACCCATTCATTCTTGACTTCTTGGTTGGCTACTGTAAGTGCTTCAGAAGATTCATATCCATCAAAGACTACTGATGCATCACCAGTTTCCTTCTGATTTTCTTCAATCTTCTTCTTTCTCGTTGGGCAATCCCGTCTAAAGTGACCTTCCTTATGGCATGAGAAACATTTCAAGACAAGTTTTCCCTTTGACTTTGAACGTGATTGTTTCCTGTTCTTGAATTCCTTCTTCTCTGGTCTTCCCCTCACATACAATCCTTCGCTTCCTTGATTCTACTTGGCCTCGAATTTCTTTTTTAATTCTTTAGAGTTCAGGGCTGATTGAACCTCTTCAAGTGTCAATCCTTTTTCCCTTCCATATAATATTGAATCAACAAAATGTTCATACACCTTGGGAAGTGAGTTCAGTAAAATCAATGCTTGGTCTTCATCCTCTATTTTGATGTCAATATTAGTGAGATCATCCACAATCTTATTGAACTCATCCATATGATCCTCAATGGATTTTCCCTCCTGCATCTTGAACGAATACAGTTTTTGCTTCAGGTAGAGTCGATTTGCAAGTGACTTAGTCATGTACAACTTTTCTAACTTCATCCAGATTGCTGCAGCAGAGGACTCTTTCGCCACTTCTCGAAGAACCTTATCCCCAAGGCACAAGATAATTGTACTTTGAGCCTTATCAAGCAAGTCTTGCTTCTCCTTGTCTGTCATTGATGCAGGTAGAGCAGATTCACCCTTCAAAGCATCTTGAAGGCCCTGCTGAACCAGTAAGGCACGCATCTTGATTTTCCAGAGGCCAAAGTCATTCTTGCCTGTAAACTTTTCCAAATCAAACTTGGTTGTCCCTGTCATCTTCCAGCTCTGATACCACTTGTAGACAATTGAGCTTGAATATGTATATCTGCAGGCTTGTATGTGATTTGGCTTCAATCTTCTTGTAGCCTTGTTACAGATTCAGCTTCTCCTTGTCTGCAGCTCCAAGTTAGCAGAAATGAACAACTGCAGCATTAGAAACTAAATTCAATCAAGTAGGAACACAAACTCAAAGGATTTAACGTGGTTCGATCCAATATAGATCTACATCCACGGGAAGGCACTCAAGAACAATTCATTATCAACCAAGTACAAGTACAAACTTCAATCTACAGAAAAACACATCAAGATTACTCAATACTCTAACTTAGTATTGATCTATCTTCCATGTTCTTCAACTGAGGATTCAGTTTCTCTTTCTCTGTTTTGAGCTTTCAGCCGCCAAGGAATTTCCCCTTTTTTCTTTTCACTCTATAACAGCAGTAGCCCCTTTTATATGATCACCCACAAACCCTAAAGCAAGAGACAAAGTTGGTGCCTGGGCATCAACTCAGGGGCATAAGTGCTGATGTGGCTCAACCCATTTACTTGGCTTCTGGCTAATTTTGAGTCAGATCTCAACATTCCTTTTTTTTCAGAATCTATGACTCATCTTGAAGAATTCCCGCATGTTCGTATTTAGGATCTAGCTTCACCTTGTGCATTGTGTTTCTAGTGGATTTGGTTTTCTTATATGTGAGCTATGTGACAGAGGTTTTGGGGTTCAGATTTTAGTTGCGAGGTTTCTGAATTACCTACTTATTTATGTTTTTTTCTTCTTCTTTTGGCTGTCTACTTTAATGGAGAGCTTGATGCGCATCCTGAGTGCAATGTTCTATTGTTTGTAGGTTATCCGAGAACTTAGTGGAGTAATTCTCTCACGAGGCCCCAAGCTCTGCAAGTTTGTTGAGTGGAGAGGGTACAAGGTTGTATATAGAAGGTGATACAACAATAACGATGGTATCCTTTTCCATTGGGGGTTTTAACATGGGTTAAATTTATCTGTTGCTTATGAATCTCGTAACATCTTATGCAGGTATGCAAGCCTTTATTTTTGCATGTGCATTGATTCGGAAGACAACGAATTGGAGACACTAGAAATAATTCATCATTTTGTTGAGATATTAGACCGATATTTTGGCAGTGTGAGTCTATTGCCTCTTATATTGAGCTTTAAATATTTCCCACGTGGTTACTTGCTTTTAATTATTCATTCTTTGTTCACCTTTTCAGGTTTGTGAGCTGGATTTGATTTTCAATTTCCACAAGGTGATTATTTATAGCACCAAGGATGTCTTGTTAGTCTTTTTGCTCTATTTATCTCATAGTCTTTGTTGATCATCTAGGCATATTACATATTGGATGAGATTCTGATTGCTGGTGAACTTCAGGAGTCCAGCAAGAAAACAGTGGCACGACTTATAGCTGCACAGGTATCTATTATTTCCCTTCTTTTGTGAATCCCCATATGATTTGTTAGAGGTTTATTTTCACCATTTCTTTTATTAAAAAAAAATCTACCATAGATGTGGTGATGAGAATATTGGTGGAATTGATGAGAAGTGCAATCCCTCTGTGAAATGAACATGAATGCAAATTCATGAGAATACCTTTGAGCATGAATTCGTCTTTCATGCCCATCCACGGGACCCAAAAAAAAAAAGGGAAAAAAAAAGAGAAAAATCTTGCATATACCGACACTGATAACCATTGGTTTGGATTGAGAGGGACTATTGTGTTTGTTTGAATGAAGAAAATGAGTTGGATAATCAAATGATAGAAAATGTTTTGCTGAAGTTTCCTTTCCTTTCCCTTCTTCCAGTGTCCTATAATTTAAACTTTGGCTATAAACATCGCTTGCAGGATTCATTGGTGGAAACTGCGAAGGAGCAGGCCGATTCAATAAGCAATGTGATTGCACAGGTTACCAAGTAGAAGAAGGTCAAGGGCTTCTATCGATTCTTGTTTATTGCTCTTGAATCATACTGATCAAACAATATTGTATTCTAGATGTAAATTTTTCTTCAATATTTTGAAGTTATCAGATGTTGTGATATGAATGTTCTTAGCTTGTGATATTTGAGTGGCAGTTATTATGAAATATGTGTTTTTTGATGAATGTATCTGTGAAATCTCACCATTTCTTGGTTAATAAATTGTTAATCTCCAAAATATTGAAATTTTATTACTGTAAAAATTTTGGGACAGTTTAAAAATTTTGGAAATGTTTAGGATCTAGATGGAAATGTTCAATATAATTTGGGGGAAATTACCAGTATACTCTAGAAAAACATGAAATTACAGTGCAGAGGGGAAAAAAACTGAAGACATACTTGACCTTTTTAGTTATTTTTTAATTAAATTTGCATTTTAGTGCTTAATAGTATTTATTATTTACTAAGTTGACCCTTTCATTGATATTATTTTTATTAATGTTTTAACCATTTGTAAAGGCATAAGGTTGAATAAAGTTTGTTAAAAAAGGTTTTTTTTTCCTTCAAAACCAATGAATTATGCTTATTTCCGAAAATAAACAAATGCATTTTGTTGATGCCGATCTCTGCTCTTCCTGGTGATCAAAACAGATTTGGATCAACAGGTGAAGGAGATTGGCTATGGTTGCAGAATTTCGATTGATTTGGAGAGAGAGATCGGTTGTGGTAGACGACTTCCCTTCGTGCTTGCAGAATCAACATCTACATAGAAGAGATCCGGGCTCTTGTGCCCCATGATAACCTCTTATACTCATGTCAGAGATTCCAAATGGTGGGGAGAGCTAAAAGGAGAGTGAGAGAGAGTGTGGAAGAGAGGATTCAAAGTGAGATTGATGCACAAACTGAATCTCAATGGAGTCATGTGTAGCATACCGGATCAGAATAAAATAGAATGAGATGGAATAGAGTGTCAACTAGTCAGCTAAGAACCTCTTTATATAGTTCGGGGATGACATTTGGAGACCATTAGTCCGCTTGGAGATAGTAGGGTGCCAGCTCGAAGTCCGTTAGTTGCCAGCTTTCAACACCTTATGGGGCTTTCTGGAAGCTATTATTCATTATCGAATGATCACACGGTTATAATGACGGTTGATCCCTCATCCAGGCGCTTGCGATCATACATGTGTTCTTTAATATTTTTTCTGTGTAATACCCAAATTAGTCCCTCTATTATCTCAAATCGGCCCTTTTGGTCCCTCTATTACAATTTGAGCCCAGAGGACCAAAAAGGCCGATTCGGTATAAGAGGGACTAATTTTGGTAATAGACCCCATAAAACGTTTGATTTAAAAATAATAGCCTTAACACCCAGAATGCTTTTGGTGATTCAACACTCAAAATACTTCATATCATAAATAAATAATAAAAAAATTTAATAACATAATAACTTTAATAAATATTTTTAAAATTTTGATAAATTTCAATGCCCATGCTCAACTTTTATGAGCTAATAAAATTTAATTAATTATTAATAGGTCAAATATCTAATTTAGTCCCTCTATTATTACGATTTGTCTCTTTGGGTCCCTCTAATACAAAATGTGCCTTTTTGGTCCCTTTAATTTTACGCCATACTTTTAAATCCCTCCCTTCAAGCTTTATAGTGACCAAAAAGCTCAAAACATAAATAAAGGGACCAAAAACTTTAAAGGATCTAAAAGCATACAAACGTAAAATTAAAAAGGGCCAAAAAAAGCTTTATATTAGACCCAGGAATGACAAATCGTAATAATAGAAGGACTAAATTGGGTATTTGACCTTATTAATATTAATTAGATATGGAATTTTATTTTCCATTTTTACCCATGTGTGATGCGTCTCTTTTCAGAAACCCTAGCCACTCTTATAAGCTCGTGGTTCTTATCAGAAACCCTAGCCGCTCTTATCCCTCTCGTCTCAGTCTGAGATACAAACCCTAGCGGAGCAATGGTATCGCTGAAGCTGCAGAAGCGGCTCTCCGCGAGTGTTCTCAAGTGCGGCAAGGGCAAGGTGTGGCTTGATCCCAATGAGACCAGCGAGATCTCCATGGCCAACTCTCGTACGCTCTACATCTCGCGTTTTTATGTGTTTTCTCTTAGGTTTTAAAATGGAGTTTTGACTCTTTTGAGTTAGAGGTATTCGACTTCTAAGGTTGAATTGCTGGATCTGGTCGTTTTATTTGAGCTATAATTTGCAGATTTTCGATTATTCACAAGTCATTTAAGAGTCTTGTATGATGAATTCGAATTAAGAAACAAGAAATTTGTAATTTTTTAGTTGAACCTTTTGGGGGATTGAGCTCTCCTGTGACCTAGTTGATGTGCTTATCGATCGTAATCTGTTATCCTCCCTTGTTTTTTTTTTTCGTTTCTTTTCTTATTTTTTCATTTGGTAGTTAAGGTATTCTTTGATTTGATTTTGTTTTCATAGTGGATTAAGGACTTGATCATATTTGTTGGTGATTTGTAGGCCAGAACATTAGGAAGCTGGTGAAAGATGGGTTCATCATTAGGAAGCCTACAAAGATTCACTCTAGGTCTCGGGCGCGTCGAGCTCTTGAAGCAAAGAGGAAGGGGCGCCATTCTGGATATGGTATATGAATATGGGAATTCTAAAAATTCAATCTTGAAGATGGTTTTATGATTTTACCAATTTGTCATGAATGGTGGTGTAGGTAAGCGCAAGGGTACAAGGGAAGCTAGGTTGCCAACTAAGATTCTGTGGATGCGGAGAATGCGTATTCTTAGACGCCTGCTTCGTAAGTACAGGGAGTCGAAGAAGATTGACAAGCACATGTATCATGACATGTATATGAAGGTGAAAGGTAATGTCTTCAAGAACAAGAGGGTGCTGATGGAGAGCATTCACAAGTCAAAGGCAGAGAAGGCAAGAGAGAAGACTTTATCTGATCAGTTTGAAGCTAAGCGTGCCAAGAGCAAGGCAAGCCGAGAAAGAAAGTTTGCCAGGAGGGAGGAACGCTTAGCTCAGGTAAGATGATGAACAATCACATTAAATGTTCAAAATCAAACATTTACTAGAGAATTGTGCTCTGTTTTCATTGTAGTTTCCACTGCTTCTAAATAATGACCTTCATCTTTCTTTCTAATATATCTTTTTATGGTTTATTAATATAATTCATTGTTCACACTGTTGTCAAACTATTTTTTTTATAAAAAAAGTTATTATCTTTAAAGTCTCTGGCTCTCTTTCTCTAGTGAACTTGAAGTAATTGTTCGTGTTTTTGTCTCTGTACCATATTTGTTATTGATGTGCTTATCTGGGCTGTTCTGAGTTTTCTAACTGTACCATGTAAATTGAATTATCACCAAATTCTATGATATGGTAGATTATTGAAAATACAATAATAGGGAAACCTTTTTCTCCACCTTTAATTTACAGATATTAACTATCTATATGTTATTCTTTCAGTTATATGTCTTTGATTTGACAAGATCTAGTTATTTCTCAATTCTCTAGGAAATGTACTTAATGTGGATTACTTGACTTCACTATGTTTATGATGATTAAAATACCTGGCAATTAGCTTTTAATCATATCCATGTAGTAACACTGTGGATGATGCCAAACAAATCCAGAGTTCTAGTTAGTGGATGCTCCATGCATTTAACTAGATGTGGCATTCAATAGTGTAGGTTGAACATAAGGAAAAGTAAAACACACTCTGCATGTATGACAATTGGTACCAGCTTGTGGGACTTGTATGCTAGTAAAGATCCTTTATTGATAGCTTGGATATCATGGATTCAAGACAAAAGATTGGGCATCTGGTAACAAAGAAGTTTTTTTTGTTTGTAGGAAGTTAGAAATAATTGCAAGTTGTGTGTTAGTCTTACTGTTTTGTAGGACCGTCTTAAGGAATCTTTTGTATGCTTCCCCATCAGCACTCCAAAGTAACTAGCAAACTTCCCGTGTACTTCAGGGTCTTCATGATTTGTTTGTTATTTTTTACCTCTAAATCTGTTATTGATAATGTGTATCCTGTGCTTCTAAATAATTAATTGTTTCATGTATTACATTTATGACCATGGCCCCTGTTATTTACAGAACAATTTCTTCTCTGTTGTAATAAGTTGGCTGTAATGGAGATCCAATGCTTTTTTCTCTCATAATATTCTACATTTTATTGCAAGCAGGGCCCCGTGGAGCGACCTGCCACAATACCTGCTGCTCAGCCCGCAGAGTAAGCATTGTTTTATTTTACTGGTCACTGATGTGGTTGTGAGTGTTATTAGTGAGACTGATTGCTTAATTTACCCCATTCCAGAGCGCCGAAGAAGTCAAAGAAGTGAGCGAGGACATGAGAAGAGGAATCGACTTTATTTAATATCTCTATGCAAATTACCTTTTTGATCAATCTTGACTATGGTGTCATTTTTTTCTTTGTCTAGTTTGTTTCTTGATGACATGAGAGTTGTTTCAGATACTACTGCCTTTTTTACTATGAACTTTGTTTCAATGTTTGTTCACAATTTCTCTAATGTCTATCGGAGTTAAATTTGTCTTTGATTCTTGTGGTTTGATCAGAGTTTGAAACTGAAATAACTTTCTCAGGGTTTCAAGCTTTGTTTCTGGCTGAAAATTTAATCATATTAGTGATCAAAATAGTAATTCCAAGCTGTGAATAAATGATCTTAATTAGCATAATCTTGCAACAATCTCTACATGATTTGGATAAAACTTGTATATTAATAAAGTATGGAGTAAACAATTACATAAGCAATGTTATTTGATATTACTTCATTAAGCTTTTAAGGGTGTTTTAATTTTGTTGAGCTGCTTGTTTAGATCGTCTTTGTTGGCCAGTTGCTCTAGTTGGGTGTGCTTAAGTTGGGACCTCATCAACTGTTAGCAGTTTCGGCCGTCATACTTATTCCATTCATACACTCCAAGTTATCGTCATTATCACTAAATTCCACTCCGATTGTCTATCTTTTTCCACTTGTTTGGAAAAAAAATGTTTTGCCTCATATGTTCTCAATTTATTCAAGTTGTCCTATGAGTGTTTCCTGATGTTGTCATATGTGTTAGTGATTTATCCTTAGCTTCACATAGATAACATTTAGTTTTTTTTTTGACAAGATGAGCCACATTGGTTATGAAATAAAATAAAAATTAACAGTAATTTGCTTAATCAAAAGTGTAAACCAACTTCCATTGCTGCTTTTTCAAGCCATCTTGGCCGGTCAACTCCCTTGTGGTATAGGGACAGAGCAGGATTTCGTCTTCCTTGTGTTGTCAATAGATCAGCCAAGATGTTATATTCCCTTGGGCAATATTTGAGTTCCACCAATGGATTGCAATTTAGATAATCCTTGAGGTTCTGAGTGTCATTTCTGTATCTCCAGTTGTTGCATGCATCATCCTCTTCTAATAACTGCAATATTGATAAGCAATCTGTGTAGATTTGATCCACCTTGATGTTGTTCTGCATTGCTCCAGCGCTAGGTTAATTGCCATTAATTCTGCATGAAGACTAGTATCTGCATTCATTGCAGTGTTTCCAGCTAATAAGATTTTCAGCAGCTCCAACTATAACAAAACCTGTTCAACAGATAGAGGAATCATTAGACCAGGATCCATCACAAAACATAGTGGTTAGATTGTTGAAACTAGAGATATTAAGGTACTCTCTTATATGCTTCTGATTCTTCGAAAGGTGGTCCTGTGTGGTCATAAGTGCTTGGGAGAATATTTGAGATGCATGAATCCCTTTGTTGTTGAAAACAAGATCGCATCTTGCCTTCCAAATGTTCCACATACAGGTAGCCACCAAGGCCCTGCCATCTTGTTCTTTACATCTGCCAATTCCTTCGTAAGACAGGAGCCATTGGCCCTCCAGCAAGTTAGTAAAACTTCTAGGATTAATCCTCAGGTATTCAACCACTAACTTCCAACACTGCTTGGATAATGTGCATTTGCAAATAATATGATCCGGAGTTTCCCTATCCCGTCCACAGAAAGGGCAAAACAACTGAGGACCAATATTTAGAGTGTATAAGATCTCATATGTTGGAATCCTGCCATGGAAGCATCTCCAGAGAAAGGTTTTGACTCTTGGAGACACTAGCAATTTCCATAGTCTTTGCCAACCCTCCCAACTGTCAGAATCACAGTGATCTTTGTTTAGTTGATGGTAAACCATATTAACAATTTTAACAGTAGAACTAGTAGGCAACCAGACCCAATGCTTGGCAACATTTGGCCCAAAGACCATTTTTTCCAATCAATTCCAGTCAATTTGGTGACCAAAACACATGGCCAGGTCCACTTGTTTTAGGGCATTGCCTGCTAATAAATCAGAGATAGACATATTTTCCACTGCAAGTTCCATATTCATGAATGTAGGTTTCAGTGCTAGAGGTGTATCATAGATCCATGGATCCTGTAAAAAATTTGTATCATTTGGATTGCAAGCATTGATCCAAAGGTTTGCTCTAATTGACTGTGCAGTTTTGCAGAGCATTTTATAGAACCAAGATGCTCCTGGTTGTAGAGGGTTGGCCCAAGGATTTAGCATTCCATATTTGAGTTGAATAATCTGGACCTATTGCTTATCTTCCATATTTAATACTGCAAGTACATTTTTGGACATGAGTGAGGTTTTAGCAATCCTTAGATTCCTAATTCCCAATCCTCCCTCAGTTTTGTCAAGTGTAGTATTTGACCAACTCATAGAGTGTAGCCTACCACTTGTACTACCACCACCCCATAGAAACTTTCTTGCCAACTTGGATAACTGGTCTAAGACAGTATCAGGGACAAGGTACCAGGACATGGAATAAACTGGTAAGGACATCAAGGTACTGTTAACCAGGATAGCTTTTTCTTCTAGGGAAACAGAAGATTTATTCCAGGAATTCAGGCTATTTTTGGTTCTTTCTATCAATGGCTGCCATTGGTGGACATTAAGTCTTTTGGGTGAAATTTGTGCCCCCAGGTATTTGAAACGGAAAACCCCAATCTGCATTCCTAATATGGCTTGAATAGAGGTTCTGATCCTCCTATTAAACAAGCTTGGAAGATGTATAGTAGATTTATCTAAGTTTGCTTTTTGACTTGTGAGCTTGTAATAGATATCTAGGCACATTCTACAATTTCTAGCAGTTGTTCTATTGGCCCTTGTGATAATAATCAAATCATCTGCAAACATGAGGTGATTGAAGTTGGGTACTAGCCTGTGATCAAAACCAGGTATTAAATCCAAATTCATGGCCTTGTTAAGAATTGCAGATAGATTTTGTGAAACTATCAAGAAGAGGAATGGGGACAGAGGATCTCCATGTCTGATACCCCTTTGATTGGAGAACCACCATGTAGGCTGACCATTTATTAGGAAGGCAAAACTAGGGCTTGTGATACATGCTCTAACCCAGTTTATCCAAATTTCTGGAAAATTCATGCTTTGGAGAGTGGCTAAGATGGCATTCCACTCTAAGGCATCATATGCCTTTTCAATATCAATCTTAATTAACATCCTTGGGAGTGATTGGGAATCATTTTCTAAAGAGTGGACAATTTCATTTACTGCAATTATATTATCAAATGTAGACCTGCCAGCAAGAAAGCCTTTTTGTTCAGAACCAATAAGTTTATGGATGATTTTCTTTAATCTATTGGTCAAGAGTTTGGATATAATCTTATATGACACATTGCAAAGAGAGATGGGCTTGAAATCACTAGCTTTATTTGGAGATTCCTTCTTTGGTACTAAAACAATATAAGTTTGACCCCAGGAGTTAGGGAGGGTGGCAGTTTGAAAGAAAAAAATTTATGGCTTGAAATAAAGGTTCAACCACAACTTCCCAATAGAATAGATAGAACTCTACATTCAATCCATCAGGCCCTGGGCTTTTGCCTTTTGGCATGGTCTTGATGGTATGGTGTATTGTAGAAGATGTCACAGGTCTAGAGAGCAGGTCTCTATCACTCTCATCTAAAGTAACCAGATCATTTGGTAAACTAGAGGATAAGTCATTGACAAAATCATTGTTAGAAGATGTCCAGAGCTCAGTATAAAAATCTTGAAACACCTTTTCAATGCCTTGTTGGTCAGAGGTAATGGAGCCTTGCTTGTCCATAATGGTAGAAATCTTATTCCTATGTCCTCTAATCTTAACTTGGTTGTGGAAAAATTTTGTATTATAGTCCCTATTCTTTAACCAAAGCAACCTAGCTCTATGTGCCCATCTAATAGTATTCTGTTTGAGTAAAGCAAAGTGCTTGTTGTACAGGCTTCTAATAGCTATATTGTTAAGGTCAGAATAATCAGGGGAGGGTTCTAAGGCTTCCAATCCAGAAATAGCTACCTTGGTATTAGTAATGGCCATATCTAAAGGGGATATTCCAGTAGCTTTCCATTTTAATAATTGATTCCTTGTGCGACTTACATAGTGGTTAAATGCATGCATGGGGGATGTTCTGGTCCTAAAATTCCAAGCTTTGCATACAGCTTGATGATACTTAGGATAGTCAAACCAATAATTTTCAAACCTGAAAATCTTTTTCTTCTGATAAGCAAATAATTTAGCAATGAGAAACATGGGAGAGTGGTCAGAGAGTGTTCTAGGAAGATGTTTATTACAGTATGAATCGAAATTGCCTAACCAGGCGTTGTTTGCCAGAAAACGGTCTAATCTAAGCCATCTTCTAGCCATGCCACTTTGATTGTTACACTATGTAAAAGGTGTGCCATAATAACCCAAATCAAAAAGTTGGTTTTGCGCAATAAAATTAGTGAAAAGTCTGGATTTAATAGAATAATGATCAAAGTTTCCTCCTTTATGCTCAGTGGAATGAGAAATTGCATTGAAATCACCCATTAATATCCAAGGCAAATTGAGGAGAGAAAGAGTAGATAAGTAATGCCATAAAGACTTTTGAATTTGAGTGTTTTGGGATTTATAAATCACAGTCAGGATAGATTCTTTTGGTTTTTCGGTTGATAAAATCAGATGCAAGGAAAAACGAAAGGAGGCTATAGGTGTTACCTTACCCACCTCTTGTCTCCAGAGAGTGATAATGCCCCCAGACATGCCATTGGCTGAGATAGCTGCCCATTCCCAGTGTTTGTTGAATTTTCTGCAAAATCTGATGATTCTATCTTTATTCGCTCTTGTTTCAACCAAGCATACAAAATCCAGATTTAGTGATCTCATGAGTGCCTTAATTCTTCCAATCGTTTTGGGATTCGACGAACCCCTGCAATTCCAACATATCAGTTTAATGGAATCCATATATAGGTGAAATTATATGATCAAGTAAGTAAATCCAAACAAAGATTGAGAAGAGATTTAAGCTCCCTCTATGGGGGCAGTTACTCGTCCCTTTTTAGGGCATGTGCTATCTTTGGCCTTGGCCCTTCTAGCCAAAGCTTCCAACTTTGCCTCCTTCTGAAACTATACTAGAGGCATGTATTCATCAGAGAGTTCCTTTCCCTTCCCCTTATCATGGGTTTCCTCCATGTCTTGATCTTCCTGTACGCATCCAGGGTCCTTTGCTCGAAGAGCTTAAGATACCCTATTTATTAGGCGATCATGGTCATCCATCTCTGCTTCTTGGCCATGGGGTGTTGCCCTATTTTCAATTTGGGGCTGATCCTCTCTGTCCTTGGATGTGATTAGACGTGGCGGAGATTGTCTCGGAAGTAGCGTGTTAATGGATTCCTTCAAGTTGTCTCTCTTGAACTCATTTTCTGGAGGAGGCAACGGTAATGTTCTGATTCCAACATCATGAGTGCCTCCAATGGGAGGGAGGAGAGCTTCAGGGGGGAAGGAGATGGGGGTTTCATCCCTTTGGTTTGATTGAGAGAAGAGCACTAAGTCTTTATGATGGTTTTCAGATGGGGTAATTTCCTCATCCATCCGTAACACCTCAAAATATGAATTTCTCTCATCTTGAGGCAAGCCACCCCGCCCTCCCATGGATCCCCCACGTCCACCACGTGTGTGGCGACCAACACCACCATACCCCCCACGTTGACCATAGCTATGACAAGAAATTTGACCGTTTTGCCCGTTTGCACACGCATCCTCCTGTGGCTTTCCCTTTTGTCTCTGAGGAGCAGCCGGAGCACCACGACCACGGCCATGGCCATGTCCTGCCATTAGCCAATAGCCCGCCACATTTGTCTGTGTTGTCTTCATCTTAAGGTCCGGCCCATCTACTTGGGTATCTTTTGCTCCTTGGCTCATCGCATCCACCACCATATGTTGGGATTCCTCTCCTCGGTTATCAGTCGACGAGGATGCTCCAGCGTCGCCGGTGGAGGGGTTGCAGGGCACCATTGTGCATGTCTTGATCACGTGACCAATTTTTCCACATCTGAAGCAGAAGGAGGGGAGCTTCTCATATAACACTGCTACAAGGGTTTCATCCCCTTCATCTCCTACCCAGATGCCTGTCTGCAGAGGTTCAGATAGATCAATTTCTACACACATACTGGCGTAACGGGATCTGCCTATGTCCATCAAGGCCATGTCCACGTTCAGTGTTCAGTCATCTATCTTCAGTACCCGTCCAAGAAGGGATCCTAGGCTTTCCAGTGTATCCGCCTCCCAGAATTCCATCGGGAGGTGATGTAATTCAACTCAAACCGCCGCTGTATCCAACCTTTCAAATGCGGGTTGGAAATTCGCCCTTCAGGGAATGAGTTGTAGGACCATCCCCTGCACCGTCCAAGGACCCTCCCATAATAGCTTATCTACCATGTCCGTTGACTGGCAACAAATATGGTAAAAGCCATTTGGAAGATCGGATAAAAAGAAACTTCCCTATTAGTTCCATAGATTTGCCAGAGCTATACGAATCTGTTCCAGAGGGATAGTTTTCCCTAAAAACTTACCGTACAACGATGTTTGCATACGTTCATGGACTCGTGCTTGGAAGTTTTCTCCAGGCCTGAAGCGTTGGTGCGGAAGGGACTTTAATCTCTCAAAGTTTTCTTTCGTGTTGATTAACTAATGTCCGTTGACAAGACAACATTTAGTTAAATGATTAGATATGAATAATAGATACAAAATTCAGATATTTCAAAGAAAATCTTATATAAAATCACAAAGTAAGAATAAATATAAACTCCCTATTCTCATTTTGAGCATAATATAATATAATTAATTAATGCTATTTAAAAAATGTATTTACTAAATTATTTTTTATAGTAATAATTAGCTGGCTCAGTAAGTCAGCAGCCTGTCAGGAATTGGCAGGGCAGAGGTATAAAAAGCATCTCATTTTCCCACTTCCTCACTTCCTCTCTGTTTTTCCTTTTCGGATATCTCCGACGATCTCAATGGAGATCCTCTGATCTACCGCCATGGCGAACTATCTCTCCCCATTCCAGACCATCAAGAGCGCCTGTGATCGCCTCGTCATCGCTGGTACAAACCCTAACCCTCCCCGATCTCGATCTCTTTCAAGAAACATCGAAAGCCATACCTAATTCTAGATCCATGATTCGTTTTCTTGTGATCTATTTTCCCTCCGTTCTTTGATCTAGTATGTGAATTTTCTTTGTTTAGTGGAAGATGTGAGTGATTTATGGCCTAGTGTTAAAGAGGGTTTCGAACAACGATTGCCATTCCAGAAGGCGTGCCTGAACAACAAGACTCGGAATCCCGTGTTTGTGGAGCAGCTGCCGGCTGAATTCATATTAACCACTGATCCAAGGTTGCGCAGCCGGTTCCCACAGGAGCAATCTGTGTTTTGGTTCCGGGAGCCATATGCTACTGTTGTTCTTGTCACCTGTGAGGTATACTTTGATTCCACGTTGTTTAGTTTGTTTTAATCCCTTTCAGTGATCACACTAGTGCTGATTTGAAAATGTATGCATTTTATTGGTTGATATGTTTATGAGTAGGATCTTGAGGAATTTAAGACAATTTTGAAGCCACGGTTGAAATTGATTGTTCAAAATGATGAGAAGGAGTGGTTCATTGTGTTTGTATCAAAGGCTCATCCTAGCAATGACCAGGCCACTAAGATGGCGAAAAAAGTATATGCAAAGCTTGAAGTTGATTTCAGCTCAAAAAAGAGGGAGAGGTATTATCAGTGTTCCTTGTTGATGCATTTTTTGTAGTCTGTGCCAGATCTTTACCTCTTCAATTGCATTCTGCATCAGAAGTAGAACCTGCATAATGTTTATGGAGTTTTCTTTCCTGAAATATGCCTCAGTATCATGTTCATGATCTTATTATGGCATATGGTATTTTACTCAGGTGCTGCAAATTAGATTTACATGGAACAGAATCAATTTTTTGGGAAGATTTGGAGTCCAAAATGGTGGAATCCATCAGGAACACATTGGATCGGCGAGTTCAATTTTATGAGGAAGAAATCCGGAAATTAAGTGAACAACGTTTCCTGCCAGTGTGGAACTTTTGTAATTTTTTTATTCTCAAGGTGGTTTACTCAGGAATTTGCATAATTGCTTTTATTTTTAAAACTTTCTCTGATGAAGTGCGTGGCTGAACATTTTATGTTTTCATCTTAGGAAAGCTTAGCTTTCATGTTTGAGATGGCTCATCTTCATGAGGACTCGCTACGTGAATATGATGAACTAGAGCTTTGCTATTTAGAAACAGGTTGTCTCCTATTTCCTGTTTATCATTTGGACAGCACTCCTTTGTATTATACTCCGTTTTAAATTTTTCCTTGCATCATTTTGAGAGGTTGGCACTACATTGAGTTGCTTATGATTATTTTCTTCGGAACTGCAACTGCAAAATTTCTTGACCATGCTGAACAACTGTATGGCCCATTATTGGAATATAGCTAATTTAGATAGTGTCATGCAGTGAATACACCTGTTAGGCAGAGGGAATTTGGAGGATTGGACCATGGAGATGATCAGGCTGCACTGCTGAATCCTGTATTCAAGCCATTGACTCAGATTATCCAGGATGATTCATTTAGAGAGTTTGAATTTAGACAATATCTCTTCGCATGCCAATCAAAGGTTGAACAGTACTTATCTTCTTTGGTTTTTTTAAAAAATTATTCAGCATTTTTGTTTTTTTTTTTTTGGTTCTTATGGTTATTAAATTAATCTCCATCTGTATTTGCTGCTCAACTTCTTGGGATTCCTTCTCTTTGAACTTGTAGCATGATGTCTAAGTTGATTACAATATGGTGCTGCGAGCGTTGCTACTTGGTTTTAGGCCCTGATTGCACATTTAGCCGTGCTGACACCTAAATTTGCACCTACAGCTACTGTGTGCAGTCTGCTTGTATTGCTTTTATTTGTGTGGCACTGTGGCTTGCTATTTGTAACATGTCTTGCAGGACTGTGTTATTTCTCTTTTTATTTTGTATGCCTGGTTGATGACCTTCACCTTCATACTTTTTTTCTTGCTTCCACTTTATAATGTGGCTCCTAACCTGACAATCGTTGCTGTGTAAAAATTAACTGTCTTACCTTTCCTAGTTTATACTCATTATTCCATCTGCTCTTCCTTAGTGAAGCTTATTGTATCAAATGCTTTCCAGAGTAATGCCATTTGTAGCTTCATAAAGTAGGAATTGAATTAAGCCTTCAATTGTTGATGCCCATTCGAACTTTAGGTTGGCCTGTATGCTACTTTGTAGGTTAACTGTAAGTGGGTGTATACTGTGTTGTCTTATACTTAAATCTTTGCTTTTTGTGAAAAAAAAGAAAAATGGAAAAAGGCAGTTGATATTAGAGATATTTTAGAATATATTTTGACAGGTTCTTTGCCTAAACTTTTCAAACATCACTAAACACTTTTAATGTCATGTAGTGTATTGTGCTGTTTGCCGTATCTATTCTTTGGTTTCATTTATGGAAATTTTGCATGTCATTTCCACCAATCACAACTATATTTACTGCATTACCTTTGGGATTGTTTCTTAATTTGCTAAAATTGTGGAGTTTATCTTTTGAAGCCTACATGTGTTACTTTACACATTGTTGGATAATTAACTAGTTTAGTCTACCTTGGTTTTAGAACAATGGTTATTCCTTTGTCTCAATTTTCAGCTATTATTCAAACTTTCTCGGCCGGTAGAGGTTGCTGCTAGAGGCTATGCATTTATCATCAGCTTCTCAAAGACACTAGCCTTGCATGAGGTATGTGATATAGCCTCCATTTTGTTGTCCGTATGTCCTTTACTCCTTATGTCATTTGTTTATATTCTTCCAATAGAAATTTCATGAGTTTCTGGTAGTAATCTTTAAAATCTTGATAGTGATTTTTACCTCTTCTCTTCCCTTTTCAGAACGCTCTACCTTTTTGTTTGCGTGAAGCATGGGTAATAACTGCTTGCCTTGCTGTAATTAATTCAACTTCTTCCCATTATGATGGCGGAGTTGTGGCCCCTGATGTTGAGAAGGAGTTCTACCGTCTGCAGGGTGATCTTTATTCACTTTGTCGGATTAAGGTAAATAATCGTCATTTTTCTAAGAATTACTGTGACCTTCGGTCCAATTATGCTTTGAGGCCAATTCAGTCTCTGGGTTCTAGTTTGGTTTTAGTTCGCGAAGCATAATCGATGTCTATTGTCATCATCGCAATGTTTTAACTTCTAAGTTATACCCTAAATATATATATATTTTTTTGAATTGCTATTAATTATTCTCCTTTTTTATGAGTTTATTTTGAGTGTAATTGTCAAGTTGTTTCATGAGAATTAACACTATTGCCTATGTGTGGATTGGTCCTTAAAGCTTTTAATTACTTCCCATCTAAGCCACATAAATTGGTCCAATTGATTTACTTGATGAGATATTCATTCCCTTGTGTTAAGTTTTTTGCAATTAATGTTATTTTTGAAGTGATGCTAATGCATATCTCAGTTTATGAGACTCGCTTACTTGATTGGATATGGAGTGGAAATGGAAAGAAGCCCAGCTAACAGGTATGATAGTCAATCCTTATTGGGAAAATACATGTGATCTGGTCTTTCCACTATAGATGGAAGGCATTTATTTTCTAGCAACTTTCTTTTGCCGTCTACTTTCCCATGATTGTTGTTACATCAATCATTATTTGGATGCTGATTGAAATATTCTCTGTTCAGTGCCTCTTTAAGCATGCTACCCTGGCCCAGGCCTGCAGTTTGGCCTGTATCTTCCCCTGACGCTTCATCTGAAGTTTTTGCAAAGGAGAAGGCAAGTCTTTCTCTTACCATAATTTGGCAGCATTCTTTTTCTTTCAGTTCCCTACCATTTACATGGTATGAACTAAACCCAGTTGCATTCAAACCTGAGTTGATACTTCTTTTAAATAACTTGTAGACAAGGAGAAGACAGTAGTTAGGGCTTGTTAGAGCAATGACCTAAATAAAGATGAACCATAAGAGATGTGGTAACTTTTTTTTTTGATAAGAAGAAATGTGGTAACTTAAACATGAGATCCAAGCAAGGACTTACCACTTATCACAAAATTCTCATTGTTTACGTGCATGGTCTGCTTGCCAAAAGACTAGATTGATGGCAATTTGGATGACACTTTAGTTGCTAATTTTGAGACAGTAAGACTAGGTCCATAGACTCCCTGTCTTGCTAGCCCAAAAGCAAGTACATGGTTCACAAGTTCCTGCCGTTGACTGAGATTTGTCTAATGTTGCCTTGGGCATACTAGAAATTATTAAGACATTGATTACAATTCAAATTGTAGTTATCATAATATATTTTACCTGTGTCGTTTGTATAGTTAGTAGGATTTTGTTTATGTTAAGAACATCATAGCTACTGTTGTAGCTTTCAAGTCACTCAAGCTTTTGCAAAGAAACTTTTTATTTCTTGATATTTTTTTCCCACCTATCATCTATTTGTTACATTCCCATCGTGCATTTCTTCTCCTTAATCAATGTCCCAAATTATTCATTATTATTTAAGCTCAGGTTTTACCTTTTCTCACAGATAATTCTTCAGGCAAATCCTGGGGCAAAGCACTTTGACATTCAGAGAAAACCTTTGCCATTGGAACCTTCTTCACTCTTACGAGAGGCTAACAGACGGAGGGCTTCTCTTTCTATTGGAAATGTTTCAGAGTTACTCGATAGTCGTCATAGTGTTACTGATGGGTAAGAGATTTGAAGATAGATTTATGTTTCCTTTCTTTCATAAGCTTCGTTAGACTTAAAGATTTGGTATGTGGGCAGTTCAGGTGCTGATGGAGTGTCCAAGTTTTCCCCTTCAAGTAAGACTAATCCAAGTTCTATGTCAAGAAATTTCTCTGGACCTGTGAACTTTGAGAGCTCTTCCCCATCGCTTGACCGACCAATGAGACTATCGGAGATCCATGTTGCGGCTGAGCATGCCCTGAAACGTACAATTTCTGACCTTGACTTGCTGAAGTCACTCTCAACCTTGCAGGACTTTGAGGTTAGTAAATTTTATTTTATGATAGATTTCATCAGACATGTATGTTTGTGAGTTCTTTTTCGTTTGAGCTATCTTATTTCAAACTGGTTACCATCTCTTAAAATTGGTTGTATTAAGGTTTTTAATCCATGGCATGTTTTGTACACCCACACAAATCTGTTATTCTTCAACTCTGCAAATATCAAAATTTGGGTTTCTTTTATTTTGTTTAGAAAAATCATCTTTTAGGGTGATTTTGGATTGAAGAAATGGGGAAAGTGAAGAAGAAAAAAGGGGAAATTTTGTTTTCTTATGTTTGGTTGATCGAAGAAAATGATATTGATTAGAAAATGATGGAAATGCTTATTTTCTTTTCTTTTCCACCATTTTCTCTAACCACAGCCTTTAGAAGGATGACTGGTGAAGCATCTTTCCATTTCACTAAAAAAAACTTTGCTCTGTAGACTTTAGATTTTGTATGGGGCTAAAGTCAGGCTGTATCCCTTCCCTGAGATCAAAATATTTTAGAAAAAATTTTATGGTAAAATTAAGCTTTTCAGAAGTAAAATGCGAAGTACAACATATGATGTTTGGAATTACCATTCCTTAACAAATAATTTTCTCTGGTTTGATTGTTAATCCTTTCAGGTTGTAGACAAGAGCTCATCATTCATGTTTTCCAAAAAACTTTGGCCAAGAAAAGAGTTAGCTAGATAACATAAATAATAACAGTGGATTTGGAGAAACATTTATTACTGAATGTCTGTGCTAACAACCTAAAAATATGAAATACATTCCCCCCATTCATGTATGATGAATAGTTTGTACTTTCAAATCCCAAGTCTTTGATAGTCTTCAAAATTTGGCATATAGATTCACAAATATTAGTGTATACGATTGACTTTCATGTATGAAGGCCTACCTTCCATCATTCCTTGAGTTCCATAGGCTTGTTAATCCTGTAGAATCTGACCCATTTTCTCATCAAGCGAAGGGTACAAAATAAATCAGATTGATTTTTTGAGTAAGTCATTATCTTTATTTGTGGCAGCAAAAGTACATGGAGCTAACAAAGGGAGCTGCAGATAAGTACCATAATTCCTGTTGGAAAAGGCATGGAGTTGCCTTGGACAGGGAAATTGCAGCCTTATGCTTTAAGCATGGAAATTTTGACCTGGCTGCAAAGTCGTATGAAAAAGTTTGTGCTCTATATGCTGGTGAAGGATGGCAAGACCTGCTGGCCGAAGTGCTTCCTAACCTAGCTGAATGTCAAAAAATTCTTAATGACCAAGCTGGCTACCTATCATCTTGTGTTAGGTTATTATCTCTGGATAATGTCCTATTCTCAACTAAAGAACGGCGGGCCTTCCAGTCAGAGGTTGTTCGTCTTGCTCATAGTGAGATGAAGCATCCTGTGCCCCTCAATGTTTCATCACTGATAACTTTCGCTGGAAATCCTGGCCCACCACTTGAATTGAGTGATGGGGACCCTGGTACACTTTCAGTAACAGTTTGGAGTGGCTTTCCTGATGATATCGCTCTGGAATCTCTAAGTATGACTTTGGTAGCCACAAATAATGTAGATGAAGGTGTTGAGGTATGTTTGAAGTTACTGGTCTTTTCACTCTTTAAGTTTTTTGTTTGGATCAACGATTGCTGTAGCTGCTCTCCATACATTGGATCATATTTTTTGTTGAATTATTTAATTGGTGAAGGGGCCGACTAAGGTTTCTTTTTCCAATGATTCAACTCCTTTATGCTATTTCATGCTGTAATGACATGTTTTTTTTGTAGGCTATAAAATGCTCAGATGCTCCTGTCTTGAAACCAGGCAGGAATACTGTTACACTTGCCTTACCTCCACAAAAGCCAGGGTCTTATGTATTGGGAGTTCTTACTGGCCAGATTGGACACTTGAGGTTTAGGTCTCATGGTTTTTCAAAAGGTGGCCCTCCTGATAGTGATGATTTCATGAGTTTTGAAAAACCAACCAAACCTGTACTAAAGGTAACTTTCTTCCCTTTTTTTTGTGTGTAAATGTCATTTCATGATATCACTCTTTTCTTCTTTTCCCATGTTTTTTTTATTTGTAAAATATCTCTATAGTTATGGATCCATTAGTTTTAGTTAGTTTTATTTGATACTGAATTGACTAGTGATTAACCAATTAAAAAATTACTTCTTTGGCTTGATGTGATTACTCTACTGTTTTTTAGGTGTTCAAGCCAAGACCTTTAGTTGATATTGTTGCCGCCATTTCATCTGCTTTGTTGATGAATGAACCTCAATGGGTTGGGTTGATTGTAAAGCCAATGAACTACTCTCTCAGAGGTGCAATCTTACACATAGATCCAGGCCCAGAGTTGATGATCGAGGAATCTCAAATGATTGAGATAGAGGACTACATGAGTGTGATGGAGCGGATGCCGCAAATAACTGAGAGCATTGCACTGGAGAATGTTTCATCTATTAGCACTGAAAAGTCTGAGCAGTTACTGCTTGGAAATGGTAAAATAGCTTTGCCAGATTGGGCAAGTGATATAACTACTGTCTTGTGGTTTCCTGTCCGTGCTATAGATGACAGGATGGCAAGAGGAACATCAGCAGGTTCAGTAATTATTTTTAATCTGCAGTATTGATAATTTAATGACTCTTATGGTTGGCGTCTGGTTATATTTGATTTCTGTTTCATGCTTAGTGTATCCACAGAGACAAAGTGTGGTGGATGGGATGAGGACAATTGCTCTAAAACTGGTATTTGGAGCGTTCCACAACCAGATATTTGAGAGGTTTATCTTCTTTGACTCAAATTATGGGCCCTGTTGTTGTTAACATTCTATTGTCCGTTGAAAATGATTTCTGACAACCTTATATCTGCTCCACAGGACCATTGCAGTCCATTTCACTAATCCTTTGCATGTTAGCACACGTGTTGTAGATAAATGTAATGATGGCAATTTGCTTTTACAGGTATGCTTTTTTCAGATTAATATTCCTAGAATTTTTTGGACATGTGTATATGGGCCATTTTTGCCCTTGAACCTTCCATTGGCATGAATCTTTTTTGATATGCACAAGTGTCCCTTTTTGTATCATTAAGAAACTAGCATGAAACACACACATGTACACCTTCCATATTAGTCATCTATTTGCTATCTTAAAAATTTGTAAGTGATATTTGACTGTTGTCAATGTCATATAACTTGGGAGTATGCTCTGATTTCTTTTTTGCTACTTACTGCATTGATGTGAATTCACTTCACCTTATCATTCTTAGGTGATAATGCACTCACAAGTGAAGGCTTCTATACACATATATGATGCATGGATAGATCTTCAAGATGGATTTGTACATATTGGAAAAGGTGATGGTAGGCCAATCTCAAGTTTCTTTCCAGTTGTCATCTCTCCTTCGTCTAGGGCAGCAATCTTGTTCAGCATCCGATTGGGGAGTATGACCAATGAAGGTAAGCAATTATATTTCATTTAATGTTCATGGAGTACATACACTGATTTTTTCTTCAGCTAATATGGACTTCTAACTTTTTTGTGTCTTAGCAGATGAGGTACCAACTGAAAGTATATTAAATATGAGATATGGAGTATCTGGTGACAGAAATGTTGGAGCACATACACCTGTATCAGCAAATCCTGGAGTTGAGAGAGAATTACTCTTCAAGAGCACGCTTATCTTACAACGGCCTGTACTCGATCCATGCCTTGCAGTTGGTTTTCTCCCATTTTCTTCAGATTGCTTAAAAGTTGGACAACTGGTGAGTATGCAGTGGAGAGTTGAAAGATTGAAGGATCTCGTAGAAAGCCCGCGGTCCACGCTCAATGTAAGTTTATCAAATTGCCTTTCTGTAAAATTGAAATATCTTAAAATGCTTGCAAATTCATATATGATTGTCTCAAATATTGGATGTCTTAGGCTTTTCACTTATTATTTTTAGAATGTTTAAGAAGACTTGAATTCAGCTTAATTGAAGTGGAGAAAGTTTTGATCATTGATTGTTTCAGGTGTTGCAGGATGAACTACTGTATGAAATAAATGTGAACCCAGATAACTGGATGATTGCAGGGAGGAAGCGTGGCCATGTATTTTTGTCCACAATGCAAGGTTAGTCGTCAGTTAAACATCTGTATATATATATATATACATACATGAGTGTGTGTGTGAGAGAGTTTTAATAAATTTTGCAGGGTCACGGGTAGTGATTACAGTCACATGTGTGCCATTGATATCTGGATATGTCCGACCTCCTCAACTTGGGCTGCCTGATGTAGATGACGCAAATATAAGTTATAATCCAGCAGGGCCACACCTGGTTTGTGTGCTCCCTCCCACTCTTAGCTCTTCATTTTGTGTGCCAGCAGCAGCATGATTTTACTAATATTTGCTGCATTGCCCACACATTATTTGTTGCTCCTCTTGCTTCACTTCCTTTTTTCTTTGTTATAACAGCAGAAAGAATGAATTGTGATTGTGTTTATCACCTTTTGCATTCCTTTTTATTATTAGATATCATGATAATGCTTAGATAAGTCTCCAGGTTAGTTACAGATTATATATAAAAAAAAAGTAAGTCTGGCAAAACAAGTAAAAAGAGAGATGGGCAATGAGGAAGAAGTGTAGAACAGTAGAAGGATGTCAAATCACTGATTTTGGCAAATGCGTATATTAATTTTTTAATTTGAGAGGGTCTGGATAAAAGCTAAATTATGAGAGCTTTGTTTGAAGAGGTGGTGGTACAAGACTAATTCAATGGGGGCATAATGCCCGCTGGAATCTTGGTTCACGAGAAAGTGTCTCTCGTCTATGAGTAATCAATCAAAAGGCCAGGCATGATATCCACTCATCAAAAAAGATCAAAATGAAGAAAACGAAAACATCCTCTTCTTCCCCCTTTTTTTAGAACTAATTTCCCTCCTACTCATGAACCACCACCCCATGAAAACAAAGTGATAGATACCGAGATGCCGGAAGTGGAAAGGCAGGCTTAGTAAATAGGATTTCTCCTGGGGCGGGTATCCAAGGGACCAGAACAAGACCTAACGGGCTGGGGTTTGCTGGGCGGGCCTGAGCTCTCAGTATAGATGGAGAGCGGCCCAGACACAGCGAAGCGAAGGTAAGACGGAGGAGAAGAACAAGTAGCTCTCTTGTTGTTATTGTTACCAGAGGATGTAGCCTTCTTCCATAAGAGGGGGAAAACCCGACGCCACCAAGCATTCTTCTTCTTCTTCTTCTTCTTCTTCTTGTTGGGGGTGTGCTGTTGTTCCTCCCCACTGATCATTGGCTTTTGGAGCTTAAACTCAAAGGAGTCCGGAGAGCGGAGCCCCATCTTGTTCCGCTCTTCCATGGCTTCTTCTAGTACCTTCTCATTGTCATATCATGACATATGATAAAAAAAACAAACTAATCCTGACTATAGTATAGTATAGTATATAGATGGAGTGGGGGCAGGACCAGACCTGAAAAAAGCCGAGCTGGGGATCGAAGCCATAGTCACTGTAGTGCTGCCTCTCCGGCTTGAGAAATACTGACCTCTTGTTGGACATCTCTCTCTCTCTCTCTCTCTCTCTCTCTCTCTCTCTCTCTCTCTCTCGCTCTCTTACCCTCTCCTAAGAGTTTGTTTGTGAGCAAGAGATGATGGAGGGGGAATGTAGATATGCCTGTGAGTCTACCCTTGCACGCCCATTATGTTCCAGTCATGCAGACTGCCAGAGAAAGCCAGACCTCTTGGTTGGGGGGCAAAGGCTGCCCGCTTTTTCACTACCAACACACACACACACACACACATATATAGAGAGAGACCCTTCTGTTCATGCTTATTTCCGAAATGCCCCACTCTCTTTCTCTCTATCGCTCTGCGCATCCCTGCAACCAAGTTGACTTTGCCATTAGTATGTATATATACTCATAATAGGGCAAAAACATAATATGGAATAACACATACTCACTTCTAAGCAACAGTGTTTCATTTGAAATTTAAAACAAGAGGTAATAGCAACCACACTCCCTCCCATAAACAAAAAAGAGCTCAAACCTGAAGCATGACAAAGTCCACATTTATAAGAAAAAAAATAAAATAAAATAAAATAAAAGATAACATTATTTTAACACCAGAGTAAGGCCCAAGTGCTTCCAAGACAAGAACACGGTTAAGACTGGACTCCGTTCTGATAAGATGTAATAGATACTGAGAGTACGTCATACTTTGATACTTCAAACAAAATAAACAAATAACGAGTCAAAACATGGCCTCAGTCAGAATGGGGGCCAATGAACACAACACAAGCATGTTTAGTGCAAAACCGTAAATCCCACGGCGGACCCCAATGTCTGAAACCAAGCAAACCATCGTCCACACGTTGGCCACCTGGACCAAAGACCTAGTCTTTCTTTCTTTAAATCCACGAATTGCCCTCCATTCTCTCGCATAGCGGATTCGGGTGATCAAATCGGTCTCAAATCCAAATCCAATAACCTCGCAGACTGTGCGCATAAGTACAATTACTCCCTAAACCCATCATAAATTTTTTCATATTATATATATATATATATATATATATATATATATATACATATACACTAAATATTTTATGTATATGCAAGAAACTTTTTTTTCATAATTACAGTTAGTTAGCTTCTTAAAATCTTTCTTTTATGCCCAAGCATGTTAAAAAAAAAATTAAAAAAATCAAGGATAAATATATTATTATTTTATTATCCTTATGTATAATAGAGACTAAAATTATCATGGAGATATCATAATAAATTACGAGGGAGGTATATGAAAATCATAAAAATCCACATAACTCACAAGCCCTTCAAAGCTTTTCCACAATTAAACTCAGCATTTCCTTCCCTCCTAGCTTCTTTTCACTCTCTAGAACCCTATTTTCTATCCAGCATTCTAAACCCTAAAACTTCTTTTAACTTTTTAGGAAAATAAATATTTCACAATCTTAACTAGAATGAAACCTTGTTAATGTTAGATACCCTCACATCCAGCCGTTGGCTCTGTTTCTGATGAAACTCATTTCCAGCCGTTGGACTCCAACGGATACAATTTTGACCGTTGAAACCATCCCAAGCCTTTATAAATATTCATCATCACAACCCTAGCCGCATAACAGTGTGAAAAAACTTCTGATTCTCACGATCTGCTTTCTCTTCACTATGCTCCTTCTCTGGCTACTGACTCTCACTTTCTTCTCATCTTCAACTTCTCTCAAATATCAATCATCATCATAATCTTAATCCGTTCTGGGGATACTTGAGCTACGCCTACTACAAGCGATGCCAGGAGGTGTTGATCATCGCCAGGTTAGGATACCCTACTAGTCTGGAGAGATCACGGATTCCCCGCACGCGAGGGAGGCAATAATAACGGCTTTTAGGGCAAGTATATCGCATCGCTCTACCGTGCTTGATCTTTCTAATCTTCTTTCAACTTTGGGCTAGTCTTGTGTTCACTGTGTTTGATTATTTGGAGTATATTTATTACTGCTGATTTACTGGATTAAGAGGAGGTTTTGAACTAATTAATTGGAGTTTTTCCAACAATCTAAAAGCCGATTATTCTCAAAATAACCCTCACTGTCCAGAAAATCATTGAAGCCTAACTATTTGATTTTAGCCCTTGATTAATCTTTTAAATTAACACTGATTAAATTGTCAGTTCTGAAATTTAAAATTCTGATTTCTCAAATTATATTTTGACTAGCTTACCTCATCATCCACTAGTGTTCAATTTGTTTCATCTGAAGCTCTATATTAGAATAGCAGAGATAGAATCTGAAATATTTCAAGTTGCAAAATTTATTTAATTTGAAATCATCTCATTGCTGAAATTTAAAGCTTGCCTTACTTTATTATTTGTTGAAATTTGAGTGCTGCTTTGTTTAATTACTGTAGCTTTGCAGAAATTTGAATTGGTGTGTTGCAATCTTTTGCTTAAGTAGCACTGTAGCACTGAAATTAGATTGACACTTTACTAGGAAAAATGTCTTTTAATAACAATGACTTGGCATACAAACCCGAGAAATTTGATGGAAAAACTATATTTAGGAGATGGCAAGCACAAGCTGAGTATTGGCTTTCCACTCAAGGCTTAGCCTCAGCTCTTAGGAATCCAAACTCTGATTCAATTGATTTTGGTTCTGATAGCTTGAGACTTTAGACTCCTACTCACCAATCTCAATCCTCGAACATGAATGATATATCTGCAGAAGAAATTAATTATCACTGCAAATACCGTTTACTTAGTTGTCTTTCTGAGAGATTATGCAACAAATATTATGAATGTAAGACTGCCAAGGAAATTTGGGACTCTTTAGAAACTGAATATGGTCCGAACAATGCTACTAGAGTTAGTCACCTGACAGTAGACTTTGACAACTTTAAGATGGTCGATAACACACCTATGGAAGAACAAATCCTCACTTTTCAGGAGTATATTGCTACATTTAACAAACATGGGACAAACTTCTCAGAAGTTCACACAGTGTCTATTTTACTTAGCAAACTCCCACCATCTTGGTCCTCGATTTCACATCTCACTGCATACAAGATCAACACATCAACTTACTAGAAGTCTATAACATGCTTAAGATCAAGAGGCAAACCGCTCCACTCTAGAGCCACTAACACCTCTAAGGAAAGGTTTACATGACCGAGTCCAAGAATGTCCAAAGGCCCCAAACAAATACCTAAGAACAAACATCACTCTCCTAGGGCAAGAATTTTAAACATAGGGGCAAAACCACACGCACTCCCACTTCTCGGACTAGATCACCTATTCCCAAAAATTCGAGAAGAACACTAAACATTGCTTTGTTTGTGGTAGGACCAACCATGTGGCGGATCAAGTTTCTTCAAGAAGACCGCATCTGATGAAGCAGAACTCGTCCACCCAAACCACAAGCTAATGTACTTGAAATGGGTGCACCTTCCATCGAGACTCGCTTAGGTCAAGTAGTTTATCCCTACTTGAATTTGACTTATCAAAACTTAGAGTGGTTTCTAGACTCGTGCTAACGTCCATGTCTGCAGACTGGCACGTTTACGGTTCTCCACTTATCGTGTCTCAAGTGGAGGATGTGTGACTCTAGGAAACGATCGCTGGCACTTACTGCTAGGGAAAGGACGCAGTAGACCTCAAGATGACATCGTGCAAAGTCCTTACTCTACTTTGGATGTTCAACACGTGCGGATATTAGGAGAAACTCGACTGGATCACTTTTGATCGAAAGTCCGTTATAAAATTCAGATTAGATTCAAATAGAATTGTAATCACTAAGGGAAATCATTTTGTGGGAAAAGGTTTTGTATCTCAAGGTTTATTTAGATTAAATGTTTGTAACCCTCTACTTTATCTTTTAATGAATTTGCTTCTATTTCTTCTTCTTCATCATGATCATGAATGTCGAGATCTCGCTTTTGAGACTTGGCATGGACGATTAGGACATGTGAATCTTGGAACAATAAGAAGATTAATGAACCTAAACTTGATTCCTAAATCAAAAATTGACCCTAATTCAAAATGCCAGATTTGTGTCCAAGCCAAACTTCCTAAAAAGCCTTTCCAACACATTAAAAGGAACTCTGATTTACTTGAATTGATTCATAGTGATATATGTGATTCAAATAGAACTCCCACTAGAGCTGGTAATAGGTACTTTATAACCTTCATAGATGACCACTCTAGATATTGTTATGTCTATTTGATTAAAACTAAAGATCAAGCTCTCAGCAAATTTATGATTTATAAAGCTGAAGCTGAAAACCAATTAGGGAAATCTATTAAGACTCTTAGGTCTGATCGAGGTGGGGAATACACCTCTTATGCTATGACTCAATTTTGTGAAGAGAATGGGATCATCCATGAGTTCACTGCTCCTTATACACCAGAGTCCAATGGGGTAGCAGAAAGGAAAAACAGGACATTAATGGATATGGTAAATGCCATGTTATTAAGTTCTGGAGTACCCGAGAACTTGTGGGGGGAGGCCCTTCTCTCAGCATGCTTCATACTAAATAGGGTACCATTTAAGGACCGTGACACGACACCCTATGAGCTTTGGAAGAAAAGAGGGCCACAACTAAATTACTTCAAAGTGTGGGGGTGTCTAGCTAAGGTCAAAATACCTGAACCAAAGGTTAGGAAAATTGGACCCAAAACAATTGATGCTGTATTTCTAGGATATGCCCTAGATAGTAATGTCGGCAGATTCTTGGTAATTAATTCTGAGGTGAATGAAATAGCCAACAACACAATAATCGAGGCTAGAGATGTCACCTACTTTGAGAACATATTTCCCTTAAGGACTTCATACCTCAAGATTCTACCAGCCTACGCAACCCATGATTCTTCTAGTAGACCTGCTTTCTAAACCTATAGAAGAACCTAGAAGGAGCAAGAGAGGTAGGATAGAAAGGAACTTAGGAGATGATTTTGTTACATTCTTGATTGAGGATACCCTACTACATATCAAGAGGCTATGAGATCTGCTGATTCACCTTCCTTTCCGAAAGAAGCAATTGATGATGAAATAAATTCAATCTTGAGTAATAATACTTGGGTCCTTACTACTTTGCCTCTGGGGAAATAAGCCACTAGCTAAGTGGGTATTTAGAAAGAAACTAAGGTCCGATGGATCCATAGAAAAATATAAGGCCGCATTAGTGGCTAAGGGGTTTAAACAAAGGAAGGTTTAGATTATTTTGACACCTATTCACCTGCGTCTGAATTGTGCAACTATTAGAATTTCTAATTACTAGCTCATCGTATAAATTAGAAATTCACCAAATGGATGTCAAAGCGGCAAATTTTCTAAATGGAGATTTAGAGGAAGAGATTTATATGGAGCAGCCTGAAGGCTTTATTGTCCCAGGACAAGAGCATAAGGTTTGTAGGCTCATAAAATCTCTTTATGGATTAAAGCAAGCTCCTAAACAGTGGCATGCTAAATTCGATTCCACAATTATTTCCTATGGATTTAAAGTTAATAATTATGATAGATGTGTATATTACAAGCAAGTGAATGATCAATGTGTCATAATATGCCTCTATGTTGATGATCTGCTCATATTTGCCTCAAACATGAATTTGATCAATGACACTAAGAAATTCTTATCTACCAAATTTGACATGAAGGATCTAGGAGAGGCAAATGTGATTTTGGGAATCAAACTAATCAGAAATGAATCTGAAATAACCTTGTCACAATCACATTACACTGAGAAAGTGTTAGAAAAATTTGGTTATCTTGATTGCATCTTACCGCCACACCTTATGATCCTAGTGTGCACCTTAAGAAAAATAAGGGTGAACCAGCGTAAGGCAAGATCGATACATACAAATCATAGGATCTATAATGTATTTGTTCCAATGTGACTAGACCGACATTTCTTATGCCGTGACTAAACTTAGTAGGTTCACAAGCAACCCAACTCCGAAAGTAATCGGATTGCTCTTGAAAGAGTTCTTAAATACCTCAAGGGAACAGTGTCCCGAGGATTGAAATACACGGGATTCCCCGGTGTTGTAGAGGGATATACAGATGCCAATTGGATATCTCTCTCGACTTAAAGTCTACCTCCGTCAAGTGTTCTTACTTGGTGGAGGAGCCATCCAATGGAAATCAGCAGCGTAAGCTCAATGCTAGGAGCACCATGGAAGCGTTTAACTCATTGTGCACTAGATTCCACTTTGCGAAGCCGAGCGGATTAGGAATTTACTTTCTGAAATTCCCTGCTATGTCTTCAAATATGAATACTATTGCTATACATTGTGATTCTAAATCAACTATTGAACCGCGGTAAACGTGAATGTACAAACGACAAGATGAGCATGTGCACTTGCGATCCTACAAGTCACAAGTCGGTGTGGAGGCACCAAGCACAACGCTAGTAGTATCAATATGTAAAGTCGAGCTAAATCTAGCGGATTGCCTCACTAAAGGGCTATCGAGATCATTGATAGTCGATGCGCCGAGGGGAATGGGGATAAACCCATAAAGGTCACAACTTGAATAACCCTACTTCTTTGAATGGAGATCCTGGGATAGAAGTTCAAAGGAAGTTATCCGATTGGTTGACCGGGAGAGCACCCTACATGTATTTGAGATACATTTATCATCATTACCCCATTCCTACGACACGTGCTCTCATGTAGTGGTTAAGGTTGAGCTAAGCTCTTAATGAGATCAAATGTATTTAAGCCGAGATATCACACTCTGAGATAATCTCCGAGATCTCACCTATGTGGAGACCCACGTCAGCAGATTGTGAGAGTGTGGGTTAACTCTCTAAAATCTCCATGAAATGAATGCCAGCATACAAGATGGCCAATAATCGCCAAATCCATTTTGCTCAAGTATCGCACAAGATCCCCGGGTTGGGTTGAATGTCTTTGATTCAAGGAATGTGGTTCAAGACCCTAGTTCACCACACTTCCATCAGCTTGGAGACTCTACCAAGAAGGCTAAGGTTCAAGTCCCTAAGGACACCTACCTATGGTCTTGTGTAAGCCCAGAAACTCTACTCAACAAACACTTTCTCTATCTTCTTCGATGGAAAACAACATCCTGATTTAGATTTACTTTGAGACATAAATCTTCAATCATCTTCATTTTGAGAGTGTTACACACCATACCTCATTTTGATTTATGTTACGACTGATTGTGAGTGTAGTGGGGACTGTTAGATACCCTCACATCCAGTCGTTGGCTCTGTTTCTGATGAAACTCATTTCCAGCCGTTGGACTCCAACGGATACAATTTTGACCGTTGAAACCATCCCAAGCCTTTATAAATATTCATCATCACAACCCTAGCCGCAGCAAATTTAAAAACTTCTAATTCTCACGACCGCTTTTCTCCAATCGTTCTCTCAGTCACGACTCTCACTTTCTTCTCATCTTCAACTTCTCTCAAATATCAATCATCATCATAATCTTAATCCGTTCTGGGGATACTTGAGCTACGCCTACTCGGTGACGTGCCACGAGGAGGTGTTGATCGACGCGTGGGTTAGGATACCCTACTAGCTGGAGAGATCGCCGGATTCCTCGAGGAGGGTATGAGCACTGGCTTTAGGGCAAATACACGCATCTACCCAGGCTTGATCTTTCTAATCTTCTTTCAACTTTGGGCTAGTCTTGTGTTCACTGTGTTTGATTATTTGGAGTATATTTATTACTGCTGATTTACTGGATTAAGAGGAGGTTTTGAACTAATTAATTGAAGTTTTTCCAACAGTTAAACCATAGGTTGAGATCTCTATCTCATCGAGAGAGTTTTAGCAAAAGAAAATGAGCTAAATGTAATTATGAAAAAAATAACAAGTTTTTTTTAAAAAAAAACACACACACATATAGATATGAATGGAAGTCTTCATATAAATGTAAAATTGTCATCATGTGATTTGGAGGTCATGGATTCGAATCGTGAAAACAGTCTTTTGTATATATATATATATATATATATATATATATATATATAATGAATATAATTTATCTATTTTTTCAAAAAAATAAAAATAAAGAAGTGGATAATAGCCCACGTCATCCGACACTTCTTCAAACCTCATACATAACAAAAGCTTTGTAGCACCGAACTGCCTTTTTATGATTTCAAAGAGTTAATTGTAATCATGAAAAATGGCAAGTTTAATATATATATATAAAATATTTATTAACAAGTATTGGATTTATGATATCAAAAAGCTAATTGTGGTTATGAGAAAAATGGAGAGTTGTCTACAAATACACATGAATTCAGTAAACTATATGAAAAAAAATATTTATTAACGGGTATTGGATTCAAGATTCTTATGGTCCAGAAACTCCTATTAACAAAACAACAAAGCAAATGAGGGCAAATTCGTCAGTTTGAGACCCGGTAAACAGACTTCAATTCTCACCCGCTTAGCTACGTTACGAGATTAACAATAGAATGACACGCAAGAACAGCGACAACGAAAAAGAAAGCCATGTATAAGAGGAAGAGTAAAGACTCCATGTTCACTCACCTCGCAAAGCATCGATCGAAGCCGAAGAACGACATGGATCCCAGCCATGGCCCCGGTTTCCAGATCCAGCAACAGCAGCAGCAGCAGAGAAACACTTTGGGCGGAAGGATCATGCTCAGCGCCATCGCCGCCTTCTTCGCCGCCATCATCATCGTCCTCTTCTTCCACATCTACATCCGCTACCACCTCCTCCGCCGCGCTCGTCGCCGCCGCATCGCCCGCCTCCTCGCCTCATCAGATCTCTCCCTGAACCCTAACCCCTCCGCCACCCGCGGCCTCGACCCTGATCTCCTCCGATCCCTCCCCATCGCCGTACGATCCCCATCCGACGCCCCGACCGACTGCTCCGTCTGTCTCATGGAGATCCAGGAAGGGGAAAAGGTGAGAGTCTTACCCAAATGCCACCATGAGTTCCACACCGAGTGCATCGACATGTGGTTCTTCAGCCACGCGACGTGCCCTCTCTGCCGCGCCGCCGTGGAGGCCGAGACTCCTACGCGTTGCAACACGTGTGCGGGGTCATCTTCCGGTGAGGCGATGATTGGGATCGAGGAGCCGCCGGTTAGGATCGACGAGCTAGGGTTAGGGCCCCGATCGACAAGGTGGAGCGCGATGGCGGTGAAGAGGTTTTTGATTTCAGATAGGGGTTTATATAGCGGGACTGTAGCGGATGCGGATCTTGAGAGAGGGGAAGGCGCGGAGCAAGATCCGCATCCGGTTCCATCACAATCTACGGTTCAGATTGAGTGAGGTCGGGCGTGGCTGCACGGATGCCGTTGGATTATAATTTTCAATTTTTCATTCGGCGGGAAACAAAAGGTATCTGTGAATTTGTAAAAACAAACATGCTCTTTCATTGCATTGTATTGTATTTTTTTCATTTTAAAATAAAAGTATACTAAATATAATTTTTTGTATTTATAATATAATGAATATATTAAATGATTTATATATTGTTAACGCAAAATCAAGTTGAATTTATTTGAGAATTGAGAAAGAACTCAAGGGAGATCAAAGAAGAAGATTCAAATCATAGGGGAGAAAATATAATTTAATGTGGAAATCCCTTAAATCTGGGGAGAAAACCACAAATCTCCGCATTTGGAGGGAATTCCACTATGAAATCATTGAAGATATAATGAGAATCTCCCGTTTGAGACCAAAGAGGAGGAGGAGAAGAGCAAAGAAGAGGAGCTGACCTTTTGGAGAGGTAAGGCTTCGCCGGAGTGATTGAGCTTACATCAAATGGGGGTGTGCCCTGCTATTTATAAGCGCCAGGATCGAGGAAGCTTGGGCTGCAATTCATCGAATTTGATCACGTGTACGTTAGCTGGATGCCAACTCGGTTGCCAGCTCATGTTGCCAGCTCACACTTCTTCTAGATGTTTCTAGATGCCAAGTCATCAGTTAGTTGAATCGTAACCGCCAACTCCTTGGTAATCCCTTCGAAATCTAACGTTGTTGAGTGCTTTGGTGTGGCAACGGGAGGTTGGATCCTAGACGAGGAGTCTTCTCTTCGGAACTGAGGGGGGATGGTCTCAAGAATCTGAGGGGGATGTTACATATGGTTGTAACCGTGGAGATGATGCTATCTTGTGACCCGATGAGGTTTATAACTGAGAGGAGAGTGTATACTGTCCTTATTAGTAAGTTGATTCATAGTTGATGGAATCCAGGGCTCAGATCTTTCCTGAGTTGACTCCAAATATTTCTCCACTTTCATCCCTATCATATATATATATATATATATATATATATATATATATATATATAGAGAGAGAGAGAGAGAGAGACAGAAAAGTGATAAGAGGCGGTCGGTCGGATTACTGTGCAGATCCGACCGCCTCCCATTTCTTTGAAAGATTTTCAATCGTACGGATGTGAAGATTATCGAAAAATAAGTTAGTATGTTCATTTTCATACAATTTGGTGACCGTTTGGTCCTCCCACTTAATGATTGAAATTCTGAACCGTTAAAATTTTATAAAATAAGAACCATTAAGTGGGAGTACCAAACGGTCAACAAATTGTATGAAAATGGACATGCTAGCTTATTTTTCGATGATCTTCCCATCCGTACGGTTGGAAATCATTCAAACATGCTTCAAGGGCTGAAATGGGAGGCAGCCGAATCTGCACAGTGATCCGGCCAACCGCCATATATATATAGCTTCAAGTAATACATTGGTAATTACAAAAAAGATAAATATAATATCTATCTACAGCAACTCCTACTATCGGCTTGTTTGGATTGATTTTTGAAAGAAAAAAAAAATACTTTTTTTAAGTTTGATAGAAGGATTTGAAAAAAGTGTTTTTCTTATTTTTTGTTTGAATAGGTTAATCCAGAAATAGTTTTATAATAATAATAATATATAAAAATACATAATTATAATAATAATAAAGAGTGTTTTTGATAATTTACACTTTTCAAAATAGCTTTGAAAAAACTGAGAGTGGTGTTTGACACTTTCTAAAACAACGTTTACGAACAAGTTTTTTTTTCCAGAAACTATAAATCACTAACTTATGAGAAAAACAGTTTGTGAGAGCTTTTGTTTTTCTGACAAAGCCCATCCAAATATATCTTTATTTATCCTTTTTTTTGCTAAAAAATGAAATACAAAATATTGTTTCCTTTCCCTTGCAAAGAAATAAGTAAAAAAAATGTATTAAAAAAAAGAAAAAGAAAAACACGGTTACACTCATGATCAACAACAAATAAATAGTACAAGTATTAATTCCAAAAGAGTACTCTCTCTATCTACAAGCCAGCCTTATAGGGAACCCCAGTTGAAGGCAACCAGTTATCTCCCAGAATAAAATTAGACACAGTGAAATTAGCAGCATCAGTGCTATTAATAACATGAAACCCCTTCCATGTAACTCTCCCACTTGTATCAGCCCCTGGTCCTCTATTATCAAACTCAGCATAATAAGAAGTATTGAGAGCAAAATCCCCATCCCAAGGCAACCATCCCTGAGGATCAATCAAAGAATCAATGAAGGACTCCATGATCACAGTCCTTGAATACTCCTTCCAAGGCCTCCCAAGAAAAGACCTAATTGAAGTGCTCCCATTATTGAAAGCAATTAGATCAGGAGTTGCTAAGAAACTTGAGTTCTGAATTGAAGTCCCTGTGTTCTGATTGGGATCAGTCCTCCCTTGCGCTGTCACTGTGTTCTTCTGGTTCTGCATGGGAAGTCTGCTGTAGATGTTGCAGTCCTGGATCACAACTGCTGCATTGCCAAAGATGTAATCTACTGTGCCATAGATGTCACATTGCTTGTAGAATTGTCTGAGGGAGTGTGTGTATAAAGTGTCTTGGTAACCTTCAAAGCTGCAATGGTAGAAAGCCGAGAGGTCGGCGCCGCTCCGGAGCGCCACCGCTTGGTGTTTTATTGCTCCTGCTGTGTTTCGGATCGTCATGTTTACTCCGACGAATCCTTCTCCGACCACAGCTGTGTATTTATTTAGATATATACTTGTTTGTGTCAGAGACGGTTATTTTTCGAGTGAATTATCAAGATTATTTAACATGGTATCAAAGTATATCTAATCGCATGAATGACAAGCTAATTAACTCTTGTTGACCAGATTCACACAAACCTTCCTTTGGTATTCATAGAAAAATCTGACTTTTCATAATTGCATATAACTCTGGCTTATTGAAGAAGGGGTTGTGAGAAAAAAAAAAAAAGAGTTGAATCTTGAGAGAGAAAAAAAAAACTCATTGAAACAATGTGCATGAGTAGGTAGGCAAAACAATCAAATTGTTGCGGTAAGTTGATTCGATATTAAATTTCGAGTTCGGTTCGATCGTTTTGATAACAAACTGAACTTGAACTCAAATTTGAGCTCGAATAATAAATGAGTCGAACTCAAGCTAGAGTCAGCTCGTTTGAGTTCGGTTCGAAGTTCGAATATATATTATATATATATATATATATATATATATATATATATATATGATATAAATTATATACATAAATAAATATATATAATATTATATATTACTGTATAATGGGGCTGTGTAGCCTGTGTGTGTGACAGTGTGAGTCTGTGAGGGGCGGAAGTGTGTGTGTGTGTGTGACGTGTGGGTGTGACGTGTGTGTGTGAGAGATCCATTCCTCACTTTAGTGTGTGTGTGTGTGTGTGAGAGAGAGATCCATTCCTCACTTTAGTCCCACATCGGAGACCAAAGCAAGAGAGCTTTATAATGTTGTGTGTGTGTGAGAGATCCATTCCTCACTTTAGTCCCACATCGGAGACCAAAGCAAGATAGCTTTCAAATTCCATTATAAAACAATGGAGCCTCAAGGATAAGCTAAGCAGTGAGCAAGCTGTTCTTTCCTTCTATAAAGAAAGAACAGTGAGCGCCACCTGGATTTTAAAGGGAAATTTAAAAAATTTAATAAATTTAAAATTTTTCTGAATAGTAGTCGAATCGAACTCGAACTTCTACTTATGGTTTCGAGCCGAACCTGAACTTAAAATTTTAAGATTAATCGAACTCGAGCCGAACTCGAGCTGAATAACGGAATTTCGAACCGAACTCGAGTTGGGCTCAGTTCGTTCGAGTTCGGCTCATTGCCAGCCTTATGCATGAGAGGCATAAATCTTTTATAAAGAGAGTGTTTAATTGATAAGAAGATATATTTTTTTTTTTATAAATATGAACAAGTTACTAAAAACACGGAGTTGATTTGAACCCTCAATCTCTTCTTATGATCAGAGAAAATGAGTTAGCTAACTTTTCTTGTGAAAGTTGGTTACACACAAAAAAAGACTTAAAAAGGAACAAATAAAGAGACATAAAAGCGAGAATGAAGGAAAGATAAATTGGAAAAAAAGGAAGAAAAATCTTAAAAGGTAATTAAATTAGATCTTCAGGATTTTTTTGAGAAAAAAAAATGATATTAGTATACATATGTTGGTGTGTGCTACGATATCGTGGGATTTTTCCCACGGTTTAAGACCGCTGGGTTCAAGCTTCTTTGTTTGGGTTTTGAGTTTCTATTTTTATGTCCAAGTTACTGTAGTAAAATAACGGCGCTACTGTAGCAGGAACACCACCCTAGAACCCAAAAACACACTATCCTAGAACCCATTGTGGTGTGAAAAGTGCACACGGTGTGTTAGAATTCACAATTTTTGAAATATTCTTTATCATGTAGAATTTTTAATTTTTAATTTTTCCAAAGAGATATATGCAAATAAATAAATAAATAAATTTATTAAACTAACCCATAAAAGTAGTGTTAGTTAATTTAATAATTTGAGAAAGCAAATAAGCATTAATTCCTTTCTCTTCTACTTTGTTTAGGGAGTACTCAAACACAAGGAAAGCAAGGAATATAACTTGTTTAATAAAGCTAAAAATTAAACTTATTTGCTTGTGTATGATATAAAAATGAAGAAAAGAAGAAGAAGAAGAAGAATTACCAAATGTTGCAGAGTTGAAGGTAGTCCAGCCATCAACAACACTATGATTCCCAGTGATGATAGTCTTGTTGATCCCTTGTCCAACCATCATAACATACTTCTTGTTCTTGGCAATGGAGACATACTCTTCATACAAACCCTCACCAACTTGAATAAGAAAATACCCATCACTAGCCTTACTGTTATTTGGAGCTGAAGCTATAGCATCACTGATAGTCACAAAGTCTCCACTCCCATCCTTGTTCACCACCACCTTCTCTTTAATCACCACACTGTTTAAATCTTGAAGAAGCCTTCTCCCTTTAATACTATTAATTACCTTCTTCTTTGGAGACCAAGTGTGAGAGAAGAGAGCCAGGGAGAGACTGTAAAGCTTGGTACTGCCATTAGAGAGGGGCTGTGAGATGAGAGGTAAGACAGTGGAGGTCTCTTGGAGGCCATCAAGACAAGTTTGAAGGTTGGCAAGGAGGGCAGAGAGGAGGGTTTGGACTTGATCAGTTTGAGGATCAAGGAGGTTGGTGGTGGAGTTGCATGTAGAGCTAGAAGAGAGTAAGTAGTCTATGTTGAGCTCTGAGAGGAGTTTGCAGTCTTGGAGAGCTCTAATGGAGGGTTGAGATAAGGTTGTTGATGGGTTGGAGAGATAGGAGTTGAGAGTGTTTAGGAAGGTGTAGGCATTTGAGAGGGATTTGGCAATGGAGAAGCGAGTGTAGTCAAAGAGGTTTGAGGAGGTGTTGGGAGGGAGGAGGGATTTGCAGAACTTAGGGTCTAGGGTTGTGTTGCATGCTGTGGTGGGAGAGATGGGGGTTGATGGTTGGAGGGTGATCAGGGAGGTGGAGGAGGAGGTGAAGAGGAGGAGGAGGAGGAGAGTGATCATAGAGTTTGAGGCCATGGTTGTTATGAGAGAAGGGTGGGAGGGAGTTGGGTGTTTGTGTGTGTACATATATAAAAGGAACAAATGTTGACAAGAGAGACTTAGGATTAGGGTTAGGGTTAGGGACTTAGGGTTTTACTTTAACATCATCTCATCATTGGTTTAAAGATAACTATGATATCTAATTAAAGTGGGAGGTGATTCTTCCTTTTGACCTAAGAACTCAAAAAATAGTCAAATTTGCACAAATTTGATGCTTTTATCAAGTTTTTAGGTTTTTGACAACAATCCCATATTGTTTGGTTCATGTGTCATTTGGAAGTCATTGCGCTTCATAATGTTTGGTTGAACATTGATGTTTTTGAATAAGGGTAGAACTTTAAGGATGTGTACAAGTTCGGCAGCTTACATGTGAAACAATTCCGTACGCCCGTAGGTTTAAACCGGTTCCGCAGCTCATGTGTGGAACAGATCTGGGTCCCCGCACCCTCACTTTGCAAGAGCCGGGATTCGATCCCAGGTCATCCTCGAGAGAATCACATCTCTTAATAAGGGACTTGGTACCAATAGGCCTCTGTGACCGTTGGTAAAAGTTTGCATTTTTATATACCACCAATGTTAGTTTTGCTGATGAAGCTATTGTAGTGGTGTTCCTGGAAGTTAACTCTACATTCACTTATAAACTCTTACTTCAGTTTTTCTTTTTGGAAGTCAAAACGCCGAAGTTGGGGTTCATGGAAGTCTAATTTCCACTTCTACCCTTCATTTTTGCGAACCAAACACGTCAGAAGTGGATCAAAGTGAACTACTATATATCACTTTGGCCTCTACTTCTTGAAAACAAACACACCCTAATAAAAATTCGGATGAAATTACTCTGATAATTATCAGCTCTAACACATATTTTTCAACTAGCTAATTAGTAGCTAGGTAATTACTTTTAACCATTACAATCTATTGATTATAATATCATGTTATCCCAAATAACAAGACTTTTTTTTGTGTTGATTTGCATGGAGACAGGGTGGTCAACGTGGAGGGATTGATTTAGTTGGTTAAGCGCGTGGAAATTAAACTAAAGAAAAAGAAGACTAAAGTGATACTCTTTGACACGATTGGTATCATGAGATCACCATCTCTTTCATTCATTTTTTTCAAAGTATACTCATTTTTTTCTCCAATTTGGAACATAGCATAGAATTATATAAAGAGTTTACACCATTTTTAGGTGTTCTAGATTTATTTTTTCTTCAACTAATAAGACACAAAAATACCGATGAAAATAATCTCCTAGAATGTCGGCTAAATAATAACCCGAGACTTTCTTTTCATCAAACTTATTGGTTTCCTTATTTATATCATTGTGTTCATATGTATAAATAACATTTGGTTAAGAGAAAAACAAAAAATACATTAATAAGATATAACGGTATAAATATTATACCGATAATTAGGTGCATTGAGACGTGGTAGTCACAATTGGTAAATTAATACTATTGTGTTAATTTATTATCCTAAAATATATTCTAAAGATCACCGACAACTGACAAGCTAATGGAGATCTAAAATAAAAAATTTATTATACTAAAAACATGCTATGATGATCACCGACAAGTTAATGAAGATCTAAATTGAAGTTAGAGAATGGTTGACAAATCTAAAGATTGACTAAAGTTATTATTTGGTTGGTGGATAGAATATAAATATATTTAGTTATTGTTCAGAGAAGACTGCAAGGAAATCAAGACGCGGTTTTGTTTGTCGGCTTGTTACGGAAATCAAATACATTTTGTTCTCATAAGTTTGATTTATTTTCTTAAGTTCATTTATTCTGGATTAACCAGGGCCTATTGATACTGAGTTATTTTGTTAAAAGGTTTCAATACTCTCCCAAAGAACTAGGGATTGAGCCTCATTTCTCATAAAAGTGGGAACCCAAGTACATCCAGTGTGCTCTATGACCCCATCTTTGACTTTCCTCGTGGGGGCGTCTTTGCCAAATATATATATATATATATATATATATATATATATATATATGGATTAAATTGTTAAATAATAATATTAAAAATGGACACCCTATCAAGCCCCTAGAAGAGACTTTAGCGACGAAGAGGTGCCATGGGAGCATGAGGGATTTGGGACTAACCCTATCATACCTAGGAAAGTTACACATGATAAATAGCAGCTTAGCAATTATATTGAGTCATGTGATCTCTCACTTGAGTTTGTACTTTGTATGCCTTATTGAAAACGTGCAAGTGGTGTGGAATAGGAGTAAGGTATCAACCTCATCGAGGCCGACTAACCCTAGATACATTGGGGAGGATGCAATAGTTAGGGATACAAGTGAGCTCTTTAAACATCATGACAATTCTCTTACATCCCAATATATATATATATATATATATATATATATATATATATATATATAGTTATAGTTATATAGTTATATATATATGGGAGATGTGGTCGTTTGGATGCAATGTGCATTCCGGTCACCTCCCATTTGACCCCCTAGAGCATGTTTGAAGGATTTCCAACCGTACGGATGAGAAGATCATCGAAAAATAAGCTAGCATGTAAATTTTCATATAATTTGATTACCGTTTGGTCCTCCCACTTAATGGTTGAAATTCTGGATCGTTCAGATTTCTATAAAATAAGAACCGTTAAGTGGGAGGACTAAACGGTTACCAAATTGTATGAAAATGAACATGCTAGCTTATTTTTCGATGATCTTCTCATCCGTACGGTTGGAAATCCTTCAAACATGCTCCAGGGGGCCAAATGGGAGGCAAGTGAGAATGCACAGTGTTACAGTTGGCTTGACTGTAACACGTCCCATATATATATATTGTTAGAGCTAAAATCGGATTGAGAACCCAATTTCAACTTAACAATTGAATTTATATTGATTGGGTGGCTATCTTAGTGAGAAATCGAATAATAATCCAAACAGAAGAGAGAGAAACCAAATTTACGTGGAAAAACCCCTAATCAACGGGGAAAAAACCACGGGAAAGAGAGATCTCACTATCAATCATCGAAAGTACAAGAGATCTTACAAGAATTCCACAAATGGAAAGCAGGAAGAGGAGAGAAAGAGTGGATCCTGATTCCAAATGGGCAGAGCTTCGCTACTTGGATTCAACTTGTCTGAATGAGTTACGAATCTTGCCTTTTATAGGCGTGGGTTGCGTGCTGAGCACGTTCCTCAATTTAGTCATGTGTTTTCCAGATGTCCGTCCAGCTAAGCGCCCTGAAGTGCCTAAGCGGAAAGCTATCTCCAATTTGTAACTCTTACAGAAGGCGGGTTATGCTGCGGTACGTACTTCTTCTAGAAGGTTAGGGTCGATATGAATAGCTTCAGTTCAGGAATACCTTTTCTGATTGACACGTGTTAGTTTGGTGGAGTTCTTTCCGATCCCGATGAGTTTCACAATAATTCAGATATATCAGTTTTACACATCGGATCGGTAAGACATATCATACCGTGTCAATTTGATCTGGGTGAGAGGGTTATATCGAAACGATCTAATGCGTTAGTACTAGAGGATTCTGCCTCGTTACCTTGACATGTGGCTTGCTTGGATGAATGCCACGTGTCCCACTACTTTCATCCCTATCATTTATATATATATATATTGATGATATTATAATATAATAACTATCTATATATATATAAATTATAAAAAATTTATAGATAAATACTGATGGATATATATATAGTTAAAATAAAATTATATATATATATATTATAATAATAATAATAAATAAATAAATAAATAAATAAATAAATAAATAAATATGTAACCCAAAAAAAGGAGCAAAGAAATAGTCAAAAAGGTGGTAGCAATAGCTTGCCCTAATGATTGTGTCTCCAACTAGATGCAATAGTTAGGGTACAAGTGAGCTTTTTAAACATCGAAATGACTCTCTCACACCGAAAAGAAAAAAAAAACAACAAAAACAAAACAAAACAAATATACAAACAAAAAAAGGGGGCGAAGAGATGTTTAAAAAGGTGGGAGCAATAGTTTGCCCTTATGGCTATCTCTGACTTGTTGAAACGGCTGAAAGACAAGTCTTTGTTCTTTCATACTTCTAACCCCATTCTACGTTGCATGCACCTATCTATATGGTATACAATATTCTGGTGGAAGTTCTACTACATACAATATACCATTGTGAAGATATATGCTACCTCTGATGAGTACTTGCAGGTAGGGGGTGTTTCCATCACCCTTTCGAGCTCATCCTTGGATGATCATGTCCCAGTATATGTTTTCTGTTCCTAGTCTCACTATGAACCAGGAACTCTTGTAACCAAAGCTCAACTAGGAACCCTTTTATTTAATTTATTTTTTATAATTTTGTAAATATTGACATGGTAATTTGCCATATCGGTGTTATAATGTGACAGGATTTTCGGTTCATGTTATCAACCAAAAATTATTGTTGATGTAGAGGTCTGCTCCTAGGCATCAAAGCAAATCTTGATCAATGGGTAACAGACGTCGATGAAAGTTGATGTGATTCAGTTGATTTTGAGGAAGGGATTAATTGACATCTGTGATCAACAATTTCTCTGGTTAGTTTCTTTAGCTTCGAAGGTTCAATCTTAGTGAAATCAGAACACAACGTTAAATTTTTTGGAAGTTGAGAATCTCCTTTTATAATCTAGAGACTGTTTGCTGCCAACTTCTAGAATTCATCATCTGCCATTGGATGATCACGCGGTTATTTTAACTGTTGGACTCTTATTTTGACGCTCATGATTAAGCCACTGTGTCTTCAACTATTTTCCTCCATAGCAACAATGATGGAGAGAAATTAATTGTAAGATTTTTTTATTTTTTTAATCAAGAAATCAATTTGTCTAAATTCCATTAGCCTCTAAACGAGATTTATATGGCCGAATTTTAGAATTTTGGTAGGATAGAATGGAGATAACTTTATTTCGGTTCAAAATTTATTTTTTAATCTGCATTCTAATTTTATTCATGATATCCCGAAGAGAAATTTAATCAAATATTCAATTGAATCCCGCTCAATTGAGGATACCAATATAGCCATTTGCACCTCTCTCTCTCTCTCTCTTAGTATTAGAGAGAAAGAGAATGTTTATCCACTTTTATCAAAAAAAAAAAAAAAAGAAGAATGAGGCATTGGGAGGAGCAATCACGAATTGACACGTGGACAATTAGTGAACCATTGCACTTTATCGATGTCTAGTTGGTTAATTACTTTGATAATGATTAATGATTTTGTTAACAATATGGAGTTAGAATGAGGAATGCATGCACTATTATGAAACTTATAGCTCGTGTGAATCATGTATCACTTTCATGCACAGGCACATGGGTTAGATGTTTAGTTGGTTAATGATGATCGATTAACATGGATATAGATATGATCAAATTAAGATATTCAATTTTTTACATTCTTTTATTAGTCAAAGAAGTATAAAAAACTCGATAAAATCCTTAGAAGAATTAGAGAAGGATCTTCCTCATTGTTTTTTTCCTTTGATTTTTGTTTATTTTGCATCCAAGTTTTAGAATTATAAATTTTCAACAATTGGAAAACATCTGCAAACAAATCCTGTGATAACTCTTCTCATCATATTCCAGTACGGCTGCCTATTTGGCCATATGGCCTCCCCGATCATGATACGAGATCTATGAGGGAAGACGCATTTCTCCATATTGGTGGAGGAGGAGGTCCGTAAAAGCTGAAATCTCACCTTTATGCATGGCTATCATCTGGAGCATTTGACCGGAGAAAAATCGAAGATGTTTTCAGGATAAACAATGTATTTACATGAAACTAATCTGACACGCGGACTTTCTCCTACAATCTTGGTTGAAGGCAGTACACAAACCAAGAAGCCGAATCAACAACAGATGCAAATCATCGTGAAGAATAGCCTATCACTCACCAGAGAAGGGAAGGACCAGCAATTAGCAGGCATAAACTTTGAGAAGGATGAGGGCCAAGCATAACAAGACAACAAGCAACAGGGACAACATAACCCAAGGAGAAATGTAACCATGGCTCAACTAAGGACCAAACCCTTTTATCAAAACGGTTGTACCAGGTTCATCTAAGAGCCTGCTTTTGAATTTAAAGAATGTGATTTATCCACTATTTTCAAAAGGGTTAAAGCCATTTTTGGTCCCTAAAAACGGGACCAATGTTCATTTCCATCTCAAAATTCAAAATTTGTTCAATATGGTCCCTATGTATTGCATATTTTGACATTTTGGGTCCCTATATATTCCGTATTTTGACATTTTTGGTTCATATTGCTGACGTGGCGGTCATGTGGAATACCAATGAAATGCATATAATCTTTTTATTATTATGTTTAGGTCTTTATTTTGCTGATGTGGAGTGATAAATGGCAATATATGCTGATGTGGACTGTATTGAACAAATTTTAAATTTTTTGGATGAAAATGAACATTGGCCGTATTTTCAGGGACCAAAAATGACTTTAACCCTTTTCAAAAAATAAAAAAATAAAACCCTCTGCAACACAGTATACTTCATGAGATTTACAACAAACAGATGAAGACTTTCAATTCACAAGAACATTATACAAAATTTCGGGTCTTACAGTTTCATAACAAAGAGCCAAGGTTTATGAAACGATGAAAGCATGATCCGCGAGCTTGCAACTTTGCATCATAATCTAGTTCGATTACAAAATACATATGAAGATGATTACTTTGACCTCAATAACACATTGCATATGATTTTGAATCTTATAGCTTCAGAAAAATGGCTGTGGTTTTTGACCCATCAGAATTTCCTGCAGCGGGACTTCATACCTGCGTCACAATGAGGTTCATTCGGCAAGAGGACATCATAAGATTTGCAACACAATTTCGAGGCTTATAGTTATTATCACCTGCTCAAAGGTTTACTGATCCATCGAATCCTACATCCGCGAATTTGGAGCATGTGAATCGTAACCGGCGAAAGAATATACCTAAGTTCACTAGGCAACTTCACCTTCTTCAGTTTGTCAAAGCAGGCTCTCAGTGCAAGATCCCATCCTTGTTTTGATACATTGGGGAGATGCACTAGTTTGGCATCTTGCAGGTATCGCAGATTCCTGAGCAGCAGTCTCAGGGCTACATCAGAGATCTGGCAGTTTGTAATATTCATCTGCAAATCAATCCAAATCATGATCACATCATTCTCTAAGCAAACATCGACAAGATGATCAATAGGAATCTCAAGTGTTCAAATCAAATCCACGATGCAATTCACCAGTTCGCATGCTTCAACCCTAAATGCTGACTCTAATGACAGGTTCAATTAGATTCAGTTCATTTTCTTAATGTTTAGACTGAATAATTATACTTTAATATATAAAAGGATCACAGCATGAACATTGAGGTCACAAGATTTGATTTTTCTGTTTATGTGGATGCATGGCAGGAATGAATTAACAATTTGTTTTCCTAATGTGTTTAGATATCTCAAGTGTCCACATCATATCACTGATGAACTTCGGCAGTATTTTATCAGTTTCCAAACATTCAGACTAGAAGTGCCAAGCTTAATGAAAATTTTTAATAAGATTTGTTTTGTTTTCTTCATGTTTAAGCTGATTGATTTATACTGAATAATTAGCAATAAATATACCCGAATATAAACAAATTAAGGACCACGGCATGAACATTGAGGTTGTGGATTTGATTATTCTATTCATGTGATTTCATGGCATGGATGATGCTCTGTAATTACTAAATGATTTTCTTAAATGTTTAGGCATCTCGAGTGCTTGCATCATATCATCAAAAAACTTTTCAAGTAGCTATCAGTTCTACACCTTCAGAAAAGATGTGCCAACACTAATGACAAATTCAATACAATTTGATTGGTATTCTTAATGATCATGCCAATCAGTTATATTAAATCATTAGTAATAAATATGCCTGAATATAGATCATAGCATGAACATTGCGGTTGTGCGATTGGATTATTTTATTCATGTGAATTCATGGCATGATTGATGCATTGTAGATCACAGCATGAATATTGAGCTTGTGAGATTGGATTATTCTATTCATGTGAATTCATGGCATGATTGATGCATTATAGATCACAGCATGAACATTGAGGTTGTGCGATTGGATTATTCTATTCATGTGAATTTCATGGCATGATTGATGCATTATAGATCACAGCATGAACATTGAGGTTGTTTGATTGGACTATTCTATTCATGTAAATTCATGGCATGATTGATGCATTATAATTAACAAACGATTTTCCTAATGTTTAATCATCTCAAAGTATTTATCATTTCTACACCTTCAGAATAGATATGCCAACACTAACGACAAATTCAATAAGATTCGATTCATTTCATTAGTGATCAGACCAATTGGTTACATTAAAGAACTAGAAATAAATATGCCCGAATATACAAACAAGAAGGAATAAGAATCACAAGATGAACCTTGAGGTTTTGCAGTTTGATTATTCTGTTCCATGAGGATGCATGGCATGAATGATAGTGTAATTAACAACTCATATTGGATTTACATGTTAAATTCATTCAATAAATATAGATAATTTTCTCTATTTAGTAATAACTCAAGTTTGTAGGATTCTGGACATGTACCTGTCTGAGGTATTCAGAGTACTGAGCAAGGGCCAGAAAGCCCGCATCATCGACCGAGTAGCAATGCTTCATGTCCAGTTCTACCAAACTCCGACAACCGATAGCAATAGCAGTGATCCCTAAACTTGTTACTCGAAACAGTCCTCTCAGTTCAATATCTGTTAGCTCTTCCAAATGGCTTAAATGGCTCATCCCCTGGTCTGTTATCCGTACACAATAGCACAGATTTAACTTCTTTATCTCCTTGCAGCCAGCCACTAGAGCAGCCAAACCTTTATCTCCAACTGCAATACACCTGTAGGAGAAACAAAGATACATTATAATATATCCTTGAAAGGCAGTGAGACATTGAAATCAAATGAATTCTGCAACCAAAAGAACTTCACCGATAAAGATCAAGTTCTCTAAGCTTTCTGCAACTGGATGCAATATAAACAATCCCTTTATCAGAGACATTTGGGCAAAGTCCTACTTTCAAGAACATCAGACCAGAGCATTTGGACAAACCTTTCAATGCTGACAATAGAGGATCAAACATGAACAAGGAGGAAAAAACAAATAACAAATTGGCAGCAATCATAGAAAGTAACTACTTTACCTGTGTCAGTAATATTACAATCTGTGAGATCAATCTTTTGTAGATTGGAGCAACTAGTCCCAATGAGATTGAGACCTTTTTCCGTGATCAGAGAACAGGATTCTAACAGGAGGGTTTCAAGTTTACTACAAGAATTTGCTATTGAGATGAGGGAGTCATCTGTGAGCTCATGACAACAAGTCAGATCAACAGTATCTAGATCACCACAGCTAGAAACAAGCTCAGAGACACCTTCATCAGTTACACCCCCACACTTGCTTAGACCTATCTTTGTCAAGTGCTTGCAGTTTGCACCAATGATCTGCAGGCTTGAAGCTGAAATTTGAGACCCGTCGAGTTTTAAAGTTCGGAAGCCATATGTCAGACCACTCAATTTAGACAAGAATAGTGGTTCGAGATCCTTCATTGTCAAATCCCACCATTTCAGAAACAGAGAAAAAAACATATAAAACACAGAGAAAACAAACAGACTCCTAACTTACATAAAAACAATATCCGGCTTCAAGTTTTTCAAGAGATTTGTGTCCTTCAATTACTGGGACTAAGCCTGATGAAGTCAAATTGTGAGAACGCGAAACATTGATTTCCTGAAGTTCATTAAGGAAAAAAATATCAAGAATTAGCTCTCCTTTTCACGACAGCCTGAAAACTATTGACATTTCTCAATATACTTCATGAAAGACATTATTATTCCTACAGTGTCAAAAGGAAAAAAACCCACACAATTGCATGTCATTTGGAAAAAATCTCCAAACATAAAGTTACAGAACTTATGATCAATAAGCTGAAGAATATAATATAGCAAGCTATTGATACCGTAATGCTGAAAAGGAACAAAGAATCCAAGAAGTCACCCATGAAAAATTGTATGTTTAAGAACAGAAAGAACAATAAAATTCATATAAACACTCAAGATACTGACCCTCAGTGAGTTGTTTCCATTGTTTAGATATCTCAGGCCTTCATCAGTAACAAAATTGCATCCCACCATTGAAAAAACTTTCAGTTTCCAAAGAGTGGCAATGGCCTGAAGGGATTTATCAGTAACCTGACAACATTCCAATGAGAGCAAATCAACATCAAAACCTTTAGTGAATCACTTCATCCAAAAAAAACACAAAATGAGCAAAATCAGATCTTTCCCATCTAAGCTTAATAGGATGCCAATTTAAAACTTATTTTAGCAAACAATTTAGAATCATATATTATCCAAAAAAATTAAAAAGTAAAAAATTACTACAAATGGAAACTAAAGAAACAAAATCCAACTTATATCATCTACAGCCTGAGAAAAAAGAATCAGGGGAACAAAATCCAGAAAGCTTGCCATCTTTTCTCAAATCTCAGGAACAAAAACGGGAGTAGAAATCAAAGTCTAAACGTCATAATCTAATGAAAAATCACACTGAAAACAATCACAAACCTTCAAATACGAAACATCCAAATCCTTCAACTCCCGGCACTTCTTAACCAGCAACTCAATCCCCACATCCGAGATCTCAAGACACCACTTGATCCCAAGCGTCTCAAGACCGGGGCACCCGACGGCCACCTTCGCAAGCCCAACATCAGTAACCTTCAAGCACTTATCGAGCTTCAACTCCTTCAGCCCCGGCACGCCAGCCAGAGCCGCCGCCTCACGATCCCCAACGCCAACGCAATGCGAGAGGTCCACAGCCTCCAGCTTCGGACAACCAGAGGCAATCGCAGCCAACCCGCGCCACCCGACGGCACCGGCGCGACTCAACCGCACCTTCCTCACCGTCGCCGCCGCGCCGCCGGCCACGGCCAGCGAGAGGCTGGAGTCATCGATCCCCGCGCACAATGAAAGATCGAGCCTTTCAATGGCGCCATAGCGCCTTAGAAGAGAGACCAAGGCCTCGCGCCGGAGCACGTTAAGGGTTCTCCTCTGCAGGGACTCCGCACGGAGAAACGCGTGGGAAACGAGTCGGACGGCCTTGCGATCCGACGGATCTAAGAGGTGGTCTATGATTTGGATCAGAAGGTCGAGGGAAAGGACGGTCAGGATCGAGGTTGGGGGTTGATTGGGGTTCATGATCGAGAGAATGGACGGCTGAGATTTAGGTCGGGGCGAAGAGGAAGGAGGGGGCTGGGAGGAAGAGGTGGTGGAGAGGGAGGGAGGAGGAGGAGCTGGTGGGCCTGCGGAGCAGCGAACGCTTCATTCGTAACTGCATGACTTTCCGGTGCTGGAACACTTTAAGGGCGTGTGGTTGAGCTACTGAGATCGGACCTGCGGGACACCAGAACAGGGGAGGTCGGAGATGGGAGAGACGAAGTGTGGGTGATGAACTCGACGAGGGCGTTCATGAAGGTGAGAGATCTGGTCTGGACACCACCTTATATGTTGAAAATACTAAAATACCCTTAGAAAGTACTTGAAATTATGTAAAAAGCCTGATATATAAACTGTAAAAAATTTGAGTTATTGGGGGTATTTTAGGAAATTCAAGTAAATGGTGGGCCAGGTGTAGAGGAGGTGCTATTCGGGGATGACGTTACCGTCCCGAAGTACAGAGCCGTTCAGGTTCGTGATGGAGTGGATCGGCTGTGAGATTTCAAACTGTGAACATGACGTGGCGCTTTGGGTGTTGAGCTTGGGCCAATGAGAAGAATACACGTCATGGAGTGACCGGGTTTGGTGTTCGGGTTGGAAGAGATAGTTTTCGTTTGGATTGAAATCTCACAACAGGGTTATAGATGTAAATATATGGGGGAAATTCCGTACTGGGCCGGCAACGGCAAATGAAGTGGGGCCCAATGAGGAACGGGAGAAGCCCGTACATATCTAAGGACGGGCGTACCTGGCCTACGTGGTAGTGGGGCCCACTTTTTAGGTAAACTCCGACCAGGTTCTAGAGCACTCTTTTATTATATATATTCTTATTCTTATTTTTTTATTTTTTTATTTTTTTATTTTTTAAGTTGTTTAGTTGGAAGTTATTTGAGAAAAGGCCTAAGATGGATAATGAATATTTAAAAATTTATTTATATTATGTTTTTAGACAATTATCTATATATTATATTGAGAAATTTGGCATTTATTAGTGTTACAAGGGAAAATATTTGAGGATATATATGTGGCATGATCTCAAACATCAAGAAGAGAGACTAACTGTCATCATCTCCGCCTAATCATCCGATGGTAAAATATGGATTCTAAAAAGTGTTGCAAGTTGGCAGCTATCTTTTGGTTCGTAACTAATGGTCTCCAAGTTATAAAAAGAAGTCATCGGCTCAAGATGAAAAAAATTTGAATCATATATTCTGATTCCACTAAGATTAAATGCTTGTAGTAACCTCTCTCTCCCTCTCTTGAAATCCTCTCTCACTCTCTCTTCTCCTTTTAGAGCCCTTAACTTTAGTATTGGAGGCTCTCGATCCCGAGCACAAGCACTCATATCTTCTTTCTCCACAATTTCCTTCTCCATGTGAGATTCGCTCCCTAGAAGTTGATCTCTAGAAGAAACATTAATCCTGCAAAAGTGAAAGAATGAACCAGAAAAGTCATCAATCACAATTGATCTTTTCCTTGAAATCAACTGAAGCATTTCAACCTTTGCCAACCTCTTAGACCAATTAATCAAAATCTACTCTGATCCCGAGGAGGAGTAGATCTTTGCATCAATAGTTAGAAATTTGAAGATTTTTAAAATTAGTATAAATAAACTCGTTTTAGATAGTGGGATGAGGGAGTATTTAGTTTTTTTTTTAATAAAAAATTGAGAACTTTGTTCATTTTTTTTTAATGTAACTTAATAACTTATATATAGAGAGAGGTTAAATACATGGATGAGTGGGATTAATAAGTTGAGAAAGAGACTAGTATTGGTTTTTAATTAATAAATGATATGATATAATTTGGTTGCTACTTTGATCTTTTAATTTATTTATTGGAAGAAAAAGTGTCTTTTAGAACAATGGATCACACCTCCCCCATGGGCCATGCACAACTTTGGATGGCAGAACTCTCGTGAAGGACTTGAACAACTTGGTATTTTATAAGTTTGTAGTCGAACATATAATTAGAGTTCTTTTTATAAACTATTCATGTTTAATTATTCTCCAATTCCACCAACTATCTATTTACTGTTTACGAATATATATATATATATATATATATATATATATATGATAGGGTTGAGATTGTCAAGGAGCCGCCCAAACAATCAACTACATAGGGACATCGCAACAGACCTCCCAAAGCCCCTCTCCACCCAAGGTGCCGAGCTCCTCCCTACTAAGGTGCCGAGCTCCTCTATACTAAAGTGCCAAGCTCCTCCCTACTAAGGTGCCGAGCTCCTCCCACCTCAGAAAATACCCCAAATGCCGAGGTCCTCCCCGAGCACCTCATCACCCTACGCCAGAGCAAGCTGCCCCCAGTGCAACCCCTCCTCCTGCAGCCTCTTCCAGAATCTTCTAGAAGCTCAAATCAGTTAGACGGTTACGAGACGGTTAGACAGTTACGCTGCCAGCCTGGAGTCTAGAAACATCTAGAAGGATGCTGAGCTGGATTTGCTGAGCTGGCACCCACGTGCTCAAATTGAGTGGCTTGCTCTCCAAGCCTCACCCTAGCCTCCAGACCCTATAAATACCCCCTTCCCCCAGTTCAACAGTAACGAATTGAAGTGCTGGCGAAGCCCTGCTCCGCTGGAGAGCTGAGCTCCCATCATCTTCTCCTCCTTCTTCTCCTCTTCCATTTTCTTTCCCTAGAGCTCATCAATGGAGCTCTACTTTGTAGATCTGAAGGAGAGCTAGTGGATTTCGCCTCCATGAGAGGGGCTCGTGGTTTTTCCCCATTTTTGGGGTTTTCCACGTTAACTCTTGGGTGTTTTGTGTTTTTTGGAGCTCTTCTCCTTGATTTTCTGATTCTTCTTCTTCCCTCTCAAATACAAATTCAAGTGTTGGTCGAAATTGGGGTTTGATCCGAATTTCGAACTAACAATATATATATATATATATATATAAACTGGTTTTTCCTTGAGATCAAGCCTCGGCTTCGGCTAACAGTTATGATTTATATTTGTTTGGATGGACGTTAATGGCTACCAAAGGAAATCGCGTGTGGTTTCTGGTCATCAAGGTACCTACAAATGCACTGTACTGAGAGAAGAGACCGGTCGGAGCAGGCCTTATGCTATGCTTTAGCTCTGACGATCAAGTCAGTGAGCGCAAATTTGGAGGTGGAAGAGAGGTTCAAATTAGTCGGATTGCTTACTTTCCCATACTCCCAATCTCTCTTCCCCCTCTTATCCTGCTTTGTCGGGTCCCTCCCCTACTGAGTTTGGCGCTTGTCCCCTCTCTTGTCAGAGGTATATCTTGAAATAATCTCCTCTGCGCCTTATCTTCATGGCATTCCTCTTCCCCATGCCTTGATTTCATGGCTACCTTTCCGCCTAAAGGGGATGTCAGAGGTGGGGATCTAGGTTGTTCAGATGGTTGGGCGGGATGTCGCCATGTGTCTGATCCATCTAGTTGGCTGGGCACCCGAAATCTTGCCAGGTGTACATTGGACCCACCCGGGATTTCGCCAAGTGTACATCGGAACAGATATATTCATATATATATATATATATATATATATATATATATATATATATATATATGATTTAATGAAAAAATATATTTATTTTTCTTTCTTTATTAATTCTCCCTCTAATATATGTATTTGCGTCAAATTTTATTATTTTATTATTTTTATTATTTATTTTAAAAATAACTAGAAATTAAATAATTCATTGTCATATTATATTAATAACATAATATGTTTATTAAAAATGTCATACAATACAAGTCATGAAAACTTGTTAATGAAACCGATCAAGCTAATCAAACCCTAAAAACCTTAGAATATTTAAATTCTCCTATAGAGTTTAAAATATAATTTATTCAAAATTAAACTTGTGAAGCAATCTTTATACCATTATTTAATTATTAATGTAGAAATGCTTACAAACCATAGAGTTAGGTGAATAAGTGGTGATGGTATTTTCTTTTTTTCTTTGCTAGTGATGTGTCTTTTCTTTTCATTCATTTGCTTGTCATTTAATCAGAGAATGGATTCTTGATTGATTTGTACTCTTATTCAAGTTAAGTTAAGAAATAGACTAGTATTGGTTTTTAATTAATACATGATATAATTTGATTGCAACTTTGATCTTTTTATTTATTTATTGGAAGAAAAAGTGCCTTTTAAACAATGGATCACAACTCCCTCATGATATTTTATTCTCAACTTTGGGGGGTAGAACTCTCGGGAAGGACTTGAATAACATGGTCTTTTGTAAGTTGGTAGTTGAACACTAAATTAATATGGTCAGAGTTATCTATATATATATATATATATATATATATATATAAATAAATTAAGAGTGGCAATGTAAAATACATACGTATCAACTTAAAATGAGTCTAACAAGAACCGTGTCAAACAATTGCACCCTTGCACGCACACATATAAGAGAAGTGAAAGTTTTCTCTGTAACTAATATGGGGACTAAATCCTTTACTTCAAAGGGTATTTTGAATATTTTAAAACTAATTTTGGAACAAGCTCACATAAACCCCAAACCTGAGATGGGCAATTCCAACGTGCCTTTCCTTGAATGTCCTGTATATGCAATCCTCCAATCCTTCCCTAATGATCTGCAGGCTTGAAGCTGAAATTTGAGACCTGGTCTTGTTTGGTTGAGGGATAAGGGATAACCCCAATACAGTTTCCAATGAAAAATTTTTTTCAGCCAAATCCTTAATTAAGATTTAAAAATATAACCCACCAATATATAGTCAACACATCACTATCTTATCATTAATATCTTCACTTTAAAATTTTCTTCCAAAGATTTCAAAACTTTTTAAAACTTATTCCTAATCTTAAGTGGGGATAACTCCCAACCAAACACAACTGTCGTCGAGTTTTAAAGTTCGGAAGCCATATGTCAGAAAACTCAATTTAGACAAAAAAAAAATGGCGCGAGATCCTTCATTGTCAAATCCCACCATTTCAGACACAGAGAAAACGCACAGAAAAAACAGACTCCTAACTTACATGAAAACAATATCTGGCTTCAAGTTTTTCAAGAGATTTGTGCCCTTCAATTATTGAGACTATGGTCGAGCGGCAAAGGTCCTCTGCGCATGGGCGAAGAACCCCGGTTCGACGCCCCGCTGCGACAGAGTTGCAGGGAGGTAGAGTGTGTAGCACACCCAGCTAGGGGTGGCCTACACACGCGTGGGTACCCCCCACGTGGTGCTGTGTTGGCACGGTTTATCCGTAGGCTTGCAGCCCGCTGCCTCCTGTCCTACCTTTGACTTATCCTTTGGAGTGCGCTTGTCGCATTGGTCAAAAAAAAAAAAATTACTGAGACTAAGCCTGATGAAGTCACATCATGAGAGCGTGAAACATTGATTTCCTGAAGTTCATTGAGGAAAAAGAATATCAACAATTAGCTCTCCCGTTCACAAAAGCCTGAAACTATTGACATTCTTCAATATACTTTATGAAAGACATTATTATTCCTACAGTGTCAAAAGGAAAAAAACCCACACAATTGCATGTCATTCAAAAATTTCTCCAATAAAGAGATGGATTTGGGACAAGGTAACAACATAAAGCTACAGAACTTATGATCAATAATATAGAAAGCTATTAATACCGTAACGCTGAAAAGGAAAAACAGAATCCAAGAATTCAACCATGAAAATTTGTATATTTAAGTACAGAAAGAACAATAAAATTCAGATAAACACTCAAGATACTGACCCTCAATGAGTTGTTTCCATTGTTTAGTTATTGTTGGGGGAAGAACCTATAATTCAACCCTCTGCGGAAGTCCAATCACGCACACAACCAAGCTCGAACACCCTGTCAAGAATATCTTCAAACACAAATGCACAACTAGGGCAAAGAGAGAGAAACAATCACACACAATACACAAGATATACATGGAGTTTGGCACCTTGCCTACGTCTCCACGGGGGCGGGGAACAGAGAATCCACTAGATATGAGTACCTCCGAGGCTTGAACAAGACTCAAGCTCGTATCGATAAGAAAACAACACTCATACAAAGATGCACCACCAAAGGAAATACAAGAACAACTCACTATGACCTCCTCGGGAAATTTCAAGTTGATCTCCACCTTCTCCCTTCTTGATTGATGCTTCTTCAAGTGTCTCCTCTTCTCTACAAGCTCTCCAAGCCCTCAGCTCTAGCCCCAAATTTGAGATGATTTCAGATTAGGTCTTCAGCCGCAACATGAACGCTTTTATACTTACGCTATACGGGCCCGTATACGGCCCATATGCGGTCTCGTATACTCCTCAGGTCCCTCCATACGGTCTGATATACGGGCCGTATACAGGCCCGTATGCCCTGCTGGTCACCTCATACGGGCCCATATACGGCCCGTATATGAGCCCATATTGTCTGTACGGCCCGTATATGGGCCCGTACACTTCCCTGGCTGCTTTATACGGCCTGTGGTAGCCCCATACTGCCCGTATAGAGCCCCGTATGGGCTCATCTTCTCACAGATATCTCAGACCTTCATCAGTAACAAAATTGCATCCCACCATTGAAAAAACTTTCAGTTTCCCAAGAGTTGCAATGGCCTGAAGGGATTTATCAGTAACCTGACAACATTCCAATGAGAGCAAATCAACATCAAAACCTTTAGTGAACCACTTCATCAAAAAAACACAAAATGAGCAAAATCAGATCTTTCCCATCTAAGCTTAATAGGATGCCAAATTAAAACTTATTTCAGCAAACAATTTAGAATCATATATTATCCAAAAGAATAAGAAAGTAAAAAATTACTACAAATGGCAACTAAAGAAACAAAATCCAACTAATATCATCTCCAGCCTGAGAAAACAGAATCAGGGGAACAAAATCCAGAAAGCTTGCCATCTTTTCTCAAATCTCAGGAACAAAAAAGGGGAGTAGAAATCAAAGTCTAAACGTCATAATCTAATGAAAAATCACACCTTTCTCTCATCAAAAGCAATGAAAACAATCACAAACCTTCAAATACGATCCAGGACTGCTCAGGCTTGAGTCGTTCAAGCCGAGGCTGTTCACTCTGAGATCGCTCGGGCTGAGGACGTCCAAGCCAGGGTTGATCAAACTGAAGCTGCACACACGGAGTTGGGCCAACTGAGGCCCCTGCTCCAAGAAACATAAAAAGAATAAGTTTTTTTTTTACGATAAGAGCGAGTGGTCAAGCGGCCACCGCTAAGATCAATCAAATGGGCGAGCATACTTGGGATCGAATCCCGGCCACAACGTGGTATGGGAAAATGCCCTCAGGCCCCACCACGTGGGCACAGGAGCGCCACAAGAAATGCTCTCACCGAGAATCGAACCCACGACGGGGTTGAAACGCAAGACCAGGGGTACCATTCGGGCTATAAAGCCTTAAAAAGAATAAGTTCGAGGGTCGGGCAAAGAAGGAAGTCAAGGAATTGAGCCGTTCGAGGAAAAGGGCACACCATAGTTCTCCTTCGTCCCCGAGGGCTGACTCAATTCCGACCTTGTCGGTTCCTGAGGCTCGTGCTGGCTACTAGAGCGAGTTGCACCCATTGTCAAGTGCACCTGAGGTTCCCATTCGGCTGGAGGAGCGAGCGGACCGGCATTCTCGGAGTACCAAATAGGTACTTCTTATTGAGGCAAGAGACGCCGCCAAGAGGGGCCCAAGAAGGAACAAGAGAAGCCCGTACATATCTAAGGACGGGCATACGTGGCCTCCGTGCAAGTATATAATATTCCTATTTTTGTTTATTTATTTATTATTTTTTAGTGGTTTGATCGGAAATTATTGAGAAAAGTCAAAGATGGATAATAAATATTTAAAAAACTTATTTATATTATGTTTTTAGACAATTATCTATATGTCATATTGAGAAATTTGGCATTTATTAGTGTGTTTCTATCCAAGATCCAAGCATCACAATTCCATTAACATATCTGAGAACACTGGCATGATTCTACATGGCACGATAAGAGGCCAACTATCATCATAATCGTCTAGTCATTCGATAGTGAAGGATATATGGATTCCAGAAGGCGCTGAAGATGGTAGTTATCTCTAGGTTGGCAAGTCGGCTGTCTTCAAGCTTGCAACTAATGGTCTTCAAACAATAAAAAGAGATCATCGGCTCATGAAGAAAAAAAACTCGAATCATGTATTCTCATTCCACTTAAATTGAGTGAGAGCATCACTCACTCTATATCAGAATCCTCTCTTCTCTCTTTCACTTTCACTCTCTCTCTCTCTCTTCTCCTTTTCGAGTCCTTGACTTGAGCGTTAGAGGCTCGAGTATGTGTACTCTTATATTTTTTCTCCACAATTTCCTTCTCGGAGCAAGGTTCGATCTCTAGAGGCTGATCTCTAGACATTGATCATGTGAAGGTGAAGGAGCGAACCAGAGGATTAGAACCAATCTCTCCCTCAAAATCAACTAAAGCATTTTAACCTTTACCGACCTCTCTCACCCATTGATTAAGATTTATTTTGATCTTCGAGAGGAGTAGATCTCTACGTAAGTTAGAAATTTGGAGATTAGTAAAATTAGTAAAAATAAATTAGTTTTAGCTAGTGGGATGAGAGAGTATTTGATTATTTTTTTAATAAAAAATTGAGAACTTTGATCATTTTTTGTTTTGTTTTTTTGAATAAGTGGATACACCTCATTTATTTATTGGATTAGATTAGAAGGAGTTCATTACATAGCTCATACAGACAAAGAAAAGTGATACATTGTTTAAACTATCACATTTTTTATATGAGGTGTTAACTCCCCATTTCTCTTCGATCTGCCTCATGCCTCCTCATGCTCTCTCTGGGTTGGTGGAGACTCGTCCTCGAACACATCCCCATCTTCATCAGCCCGCCTTGGTGTGCCCAAAGTGAATTCTAGGATGCGCTTCACCAAGCATCCCGTTGTATCCAGCTTGAGTCGCTTGGTCAATGGAGTTGCATCCAACCAAGAGATTTATGGAAAGAGAAATTATTAATTTTATTTATTTTTTTAATGTAACTTAATAACTTATATATAGAGAATGGTTGACTGCATGGATGAGTGGAGTGGGATTCATAAGTTGAGAAAGAGACTAGTATTGGTTTTTAATTAATACATGATATGATATAATTTGGTTGCTATGTACTTTGATCTTTTTATTTATTTATTGGAAGAAAAAGTATCTTTTAGAACAATGGATCACACCTTCCACATGATATTTTTTGTTTTCACAACTTTTAAGGGTAGAACACTCGGGAAGGACTTGAAAAACTAATTGGTCTTTTATAAGTTTGTAGTTGAACATTAAATTAATATAATTAGAGTTCTTTTTTATAACTATTCATGTTTAATTATTCTCTAATTCCACCAACTTTTTTTTTTACTGTTCATTAATATATATATATATATATATCAAATTTGAATTTTTTTTCATTGTAGCAGCTTACAAATAACTAGAAATTAAATAATTCATTGTCATGTTATGTTACAGTTCAAGTCATTGCTACTTGTTAATTAATGAAGACGATCAAATTAATCACAACAACAACAACAACTAAGCCTTGATCCCATACTATATGGGCTATATGGATTGAGATTCTCTTTCTCCATGTTGCTCTCAAATATGAAAAATAATAATAATAATAATAATAAAATAAAAATAGCAATAAATAAATAATTATATAAATAAATAATAATAATAAGAAATACTTCTATTATAAATTGGAATGTTAAAAACAGAAAAGTATTCCCCACAGATAAAACAAATAAAAGAGAGATTCTTAATCAACTTATCTGTAATCCCATACTAGATGGGGTCAGCTGTATGGATTCTTTGTCTTTATGTCGCTCTGTCAAAAGCAAGATCCGGCTCAATATATCTAACATACATAGATCTTTAGCCACTACCTTTCTCTACGTAATCCTAAGCCTACCTCTATTATCTTCTATAGCTAAATTATCAAATTTTCGAACATGAGCATCTGAGGTCTGGCGTATGTGTCCAAACCATAGAATATTTATTCAAAATTAAATGAACTTGTAAAGTAATCTTTATACCATTATTTAATTATTAATGAAGAAATGCTTACAAACCATATAATAGAGTCAAGTGGTGACGGTATATCTCTTTTTTCTTTGCTAGTGACGTGTCGTTACCTTTTCGTTCATTTGCTTGTCATTTAATCACAGCGAATGGATTCTTGAGCCAAATATACATTTTTTGTTTTTACCAAGGCCGCAAACACCATTACAAGGATCAGTCAAATGGGTAACGGTTTTGATGCTCACCAAATTTTACACAATTCAGTTTTTTTTACTGTCCGAAAATTTCACATAATATAAAAGCCATCCGAATTATTACGATCCAACACGGAGAAGATTCATGTGCCGCGTAAGCTACCCCACTTAGTGACCCACACCTTGTGCCTTTACCTCCCGTAGTGGAGATTTGATCCCGAGTTTTTCGGATGACGAATCTCTTACGAAAGGAACCATACCGCTCGACCAAGAGGCTTTGGCAACCAAATATACATTTAGACAGCCATGCATGAACACATTTCTCTTTTATTGATTGCAACTTTGATCTTTTTATTTATTTATTGAAAGATAAAGTGTCTTTTAAACAATGGATCACACCTCCCTCGTGATATTCTTTTCACAACTTTGGAGGGTAGAACTCTCGGGAAGGACCAGAATAATATGGTCTTTTGTAAGTTATGGTGGTTGAACATTAAATTAATATGGTCAGAGTTCTCTTTATAAACTATATATTCATGTTTAATTATTCTATACGTCATACAACATTGTTTTAGAAAATATTAAAATACATGTAACATGATATCAAGCACTTGGATGAGGACTCAACTATCAGCTTAACTACCGGGTCATCCGATGATGGACATCAACTCACCAAAGACCCTAGAAGGTTTTAAAAGTTGGCACCTAACTGCCTCCAACCTGACGTCCAATTGTATCCTTTTCAGAGCTAGCAACCAACTAGCTTCTAGCTGGCTAACGACCTCAACACAATAAGGAAGACCTCAGCTCACCAATGGCATCTTATCTTGCATGGTACGTTGCTTTGATTCCACTGAGACTGATCGCTTACCTGTGCAACAGTCTCACTAGGAATTCTCTGTACTCTCTACCATTCTCCCTCACTCTCCTCTTTGTTCTCCCCTCAATTTGGAGTCTCTCTAACTTGAACATTGGAGGCTACCCAGGGCATGAGTGCCTAACCCTACTCTCTCTACAGATCCCTCTTTCGGAGAGGCGTGATCCTTGGAGGTCTGATCTCCGGAGAAGAAGTCGATCCTGTGAGCAAGAAGGAGTTCATCTGTTCATCCACATAGTCGATCTTTTCCTCCAAGAAGTTTCACAATCGTCACCAACCTCTTTTATTCATTGATCTAGAACTGATTTGATCCTTAGGCATAGCAGATCTCAGCATCAACAATGTATTTTTTTTTAAATTAATGACATGCATTAAAAAGAATTATTTGTAAGAAATTCAAAGTAAAACAAAATAATTAGATCATAATATACCCTTTTAGTTGCTAAATTTCACTTTGAAAATATGAGAAAGAATCAAATGAATGGATATCATATATAGAAAGATCAAAATTGTCATTTAACATATAATTATAACAAGAGGTTTTTACATCTGACCTAGGTTAAAACATAAAAATTTAGTTTAGATCAGGTAACAAGTAAAATATAAATAAAAAAGAAGATTATAGAATATTATTGAAAAATAAAAGGTTGATAAGTAATTTCGATATTTTTCAAGGGTGGCAAGTAAAAAAACTCTAAATATAATATTAACTTAGTTATATAGATCTTGATATACTGACCTTTCCACTAAATAAATCATATCTTACGGAACATTTCACTAAATAAATTTAACTCGTATAAAATATGATCAATATGGATCAAAATATAGGAAGAAACAATCCACACACTCCAGTATTCTAAGTAATTGCACAAAAATCGAGTTGCCTATAGATATTTTTCTCATCGGGTTGGTTTTCGAACCCTCGATCTCTCCTTGTGAGATGCAATGGAGTAGAAGTTATCCACTTTTTACAAGCATATAAATCCCTTACTAACGGGTATATGTTGTTATAGACTCTCACTCCTTATGGGCTCAATTTTTATTGGCCCATTCATAGACTTATTTGAAAATTGAAATATTTAGATATTATGATGGTATATATTTATAAAAATTCTTTAAAAAATTTATTTGTTATTAATATGGTAGAAAAAAAACTAACATTTTACTTTTTAAATCAATGATCAAATGTAATTGTTAACTAATATAAATTATAATTATACCATATAACTATTGTTTTTATGAAAATCGTTAGCAACACGAGTGATAATTTTTAGAAATTCTTGAGCAATGTGTGAGCCATTTGCTAGTATATACTATACGACATCATCTCTCAATCATAAACACTAATATGTGTGAGCCATTTGCTAGTATATACTATACAACATCATTTCCCTCTGAAATAGTTAAAACTATACATCCATGTGGGTGGTTATGTTCTTATATCAGACATACATATCCGATGGCGTCTTGACCACGACCTAATCGCTATAGGCTCAAGGATCACCTCCATCGCAGAAGCAGCAGCAGCCGCCTAAAAGCGAATCAGCCTGTCTGTGAGAATCATGGAACTAACTTTGAGTGAAATTCATACATATATTTATCTCAAGTTCAAATTGCATTCTCGATTCAAACAAACCAAAAAAAAGAAGAGAGGATATATATAATCAAATAATCAATCAAGGAGGGTAATGTAATCAACAGATAACAACAAAGATGGATGGATGGATGGATGGATGGATACGAACAGATGGAATTTCTAGCGCACAACAGTAAGCATCAATCCTTGTGGATTGCATACCTGGAAAGAGATAGGATAGGAGGCCTCTGGCTGTGGGAAGCTCGCTAGAGCGTGGAGGCACTGTGGATGGCCGACGGCAGTGCCTCGTGGTCGTCGTGGTCCAGGTGAGTGGGGTTGGGTTGGGGGATTATTCAACTGATGACTGATGAGTCATGAGTTGGGAGATTGAGATATAAATTAGGTTTTCATGGGAACCGTTGGATCTCTTGGTTTTATTTATTTAATATATAAATTTTATATATATATATATATATATATATATTGGCGGTGGGGTGGGATTGAACCTAAACCCCTGAGCATTATTTGTTAACTAGTGGCGAAGCGGATGGTTACCGGATCGGACCGGGTATGTGAGAAGTGAGAAGTGAGAAGTGAGACATGAGACATTGCTTGCTGCCAATTGAATTGGCATTCGCTAGACCAAAAAAAAGGAAAAGATCTAATGGCCATCCATCATCCACTGTCCTCCACGTGTCTTATCAAAGACTTGACACCTCAACTCAAGGCTTCGTAACTCCCGACTCTTTCTTCCTTTTTCTTTCTTCAGATCACTCGCTCGCTCTTGTTGCTCAACCTCTTCTGTAAAAAAAAAAGCTGTGTCTTTTCCTCTCATCTTTGTCTTTGGGTGTGTTTTACTGAATCATCACACACTCTGCTTTCAATTTTACCAATCTTCATCGAAATTTAGCCGTGGATTATATTCTGCCAGGATTAGGGCTTGGTATTGTTGATCCTTTTTTTTTCTTTTCTTTTTTCGTTTGTCTCTGTAACTGCGTATTCTTGGGGCCCTGAAATTTGGGGGGAATGAAGATGAAGTTCTCTTCTTCTTTTTCATATTCGAATTAACCTTTTTTTTGTGAGTTTCACCATAAAAATAAAAAATAAAAAAAAAGTTCAAGCTATAGAAAATGATAACATAAAATGATGCACGATTAATGCCAAAGGCCTCCTTGACGAGAGGTCATCCGCATGAGGGGCAAGAACGTGGTTCGAATCCTGCTGTGACGGAGTGAAGTCTGCACGGGATTTGGTAGTCAGCGGGTGAGTTAATGGCAAGGTGATAGTCCAAAATTACGTCCACCTGAATCAGGCTGGGGTTTATCCCCTTTAGCTCAAAAAAAAATGATGCAGTATCTCTCTACTTTTAAAAATCTTCTGACATCCTGCCACCTAATTTGTCTAGCGAGAGGGGGAGTGAGGATGCAATTTAGTATTTATCCAAACAGGCCTTTGATGGAAAAGTGGAGTGTTTTTGAGTTTCATTAAAACTAACTATTCCACACAAAGTTCAAGATTACATGCTAAAGAAGAAAAACATCTTCTGACATCCTGTGGCATATACAAGTCTCTTTTCTTCACCCTAAATACATTAAACTAGCTCACTGATTTAGTTGGTGACATTTAAATAATGCTGACATACATGACTTTAATCTATTCATAAGAAATTTAATCAGATAACATAACCAAAATGTTTTCATTTCTCTCCTAAAGAATTCAAAAGTTATTCTTACATCACATTTTATTTTTTCCTCTCCTTATTTCATTACCTACCACCACGTGACTTATTGACATTTATCAAAAGATTAAAAAAAAAATGATAAATTATGGAGTCATGGAAACCATTGTTTTCTTTAGGTTGTCCATGCAAGCCTTCATAAAACAACTTCCATGTTGTCAATCAACCTAACATTTCCAAACCATGCTGCAACGCAGATCACGACAGGGCTTTTGATCTTTTCCATGGGCTTTAAACTTTCCTGATCTACAATCTGCAAGTTGGGGTAAACATGAGGTATCTTTTAGATGATGTTTTCCATGGGCTTTAAACTTTCCTGATCAACCTAACATCAACTTCATTTGGATGAAAAGAGTATTAGTATTGCACTGTTACCTCAGCATAATCAATCCTCCCACCAGCTTCTGTAATCATTTGGACAACTGAACTTTTCAGTTCTTCACAATTGATTTGCCCACTTTGCGCTGCATCTTTAGCTCTCAAGAGAGATCTATTGATGGAGAGGGCCTTTATGAATGAGAAAAAATCACATTATACACGGAAACAAATAATAAATGCAAACCAATTGACTATAAGAGTGCTCCATGGTAGAGAAATCTATGATCTTGAGAGATGAAGTTCACAGCAAGGATGCACATTTTGCTGAGAACAAAAATAAGACACATAAGGTGATGCATGAATTGTGAGAATGTGTTGTGATTTGTGCTTTGATTTATGGATAAGACCTTCAACAAATAAAAATATGAAGCAAGGGTGAGGGAAAAAAAAAATCACAAGTCTAAACCACCATGCTATTGTTGGAAATTAAGTAAACTTAAATATTTCATTAATTAAGTGGGTTAAGGAAACAATGGGTTGTTTTGAAATATGAAAAGTTTGTATTAGAATATGTAAGGTTGTTTAGGAATATGAAAAGTTAGGAGGTCATGAATTAATGAGGGAATATGAAGAGGTTTTTGTAAAGCCTATATATTGGGCTAGGTTGTAAGTGTTTTGCAAGAGAAAGATTAAAGAGTGAAAAAGGAGAGGAAAAGTATGAAGAAGAAAAAGAGGAAAAAAAGTATTATCAAAGTTAAGTGAGGAAAAATTGATAAAAGTATTGTGTTTTTAGATATCCCTCTTCCTCTTCCTCCTATATTCTAGTCTTATATTCCCAACAGCTTTATCTTCTTCATGATTATAATCTATATTACTTTCAATAAAACAAAATTAAAACATTTTCAATTATGAACTATGGAAACCAAATAGCATACACTAATAGCTTATTCAGCATCAACACCATCAACTACTAATCATCTAGAGTGGATATTTAATTTTCTACTTTCCAAAATATACACTAGATCAAATCATTTCTTGCCTAAATGATGTGAGCATCAATCTATTAATACATTGCCCTAAACCACCACATGTCTGATAGTTTTCAAAACCTTCACCTTGTATTCGTGTTCACCAGATTATTATATAATAATGATGAACATATATGACATTGCAGAGAGTAATAGTGTCACAGGCATTATTATCTTATCTATCATAACAGAGATGATCATCACAAGAACAAAAGTGAATTGAGGTAAAGGACATACCTTTTCCCTCTCTTCAGGTGAGAGGCGCACATTTCGTGAGCTGAGGGCTAAACCATCAGGCTCACGTATGATTTCAGAACCAATAATTTTTACTGCAAAGTCAAGATCACGAACCTGAATGAAATATGTGCTACTTGTCAGACAGAGGCTAAGACAAGAGAGAAGAAGAAGAAAAAGAAGCATAACACATACCATTCTACAGATGATGCGCCATTGCTGGTAGTCTTTTTTACCAAAGATGGCAACATCAGGCTCCACAATGTGAAAGAGCTTGGCGACGACAGTAGCGACTCCTCTAAAGAAGACAGGCCTGCTCTTCCCGCAGAGTCCCTGCTCCAGCTTTTCAACTCTGATCCATGTCTCGTGCCCAGACCCATCATCATCATCTTCCACTGAAGAGGCTTCCTCAATGCAGGAGATCATGGCGGCTCTCCCATCATTAGCCTTTGTTGTTGTTCCTGATGATGGCTCTGCAGCATGGTTGTTGCGCTGCTGGTAGTCATATAGATTGGGGGGGCAGAAGACGGCATCTACGATGGCGGTGTGGGAGAGCTTGAGGAGGTCACCGGGGACATCGGAAGGATAGGTAGAGAGGTCCTCGGAGGGTGAGAACTGGCCCGGGTTGACATAGATGGAGACGACAGTGATGTCGGCACAGGACCGGGCCTGGCTGATGAGCGAGAGATGACCCTCGTGGAGGAAACCCATCGTTGGGACGAGGGCGATGCTCCTGCCAGCCATCCGATGGCGTCTTGACCACGACCTCATCGCTGCAGGCTCACGAATCACCTCCATCGCAGAAGCAGCAGCAGTCTAAAAGCGAATCAGCCTGTCTGTGAGAATCATGGAACTAACTTTGAGTGAAATTCATACATATAATTATCTCAAGTTCAAATTGCATTCTCGATTCAAACAAACAAAAAAAAGAGAAGATATATATAATCAAATAATCAATCAAAGAGGGTAATGTAATCAACAGATGACAACAAAGATGGATGGATACGAACAAATGGAATTTCGGGCGCGCAACACTAAGCATCAATCCTTGTGGATTGCATACCTGGCAAGAGATAGGATAGGAGGCCTCTGGCTGTGGGAAGCTCGCTAGAGCATGGAGGTACTGTGGATGGCCGACGGCAGTGCCTCGTGGTCGTCGTGGTCCAGGTGAGTGGGGTTGGGTTGGGGGATTATTCAGCTGATGACTGATGAGTCATGCGTTGAGAGATTGAGATATAAATTAGGTTTTCATGGGAACCGTTGGATCTCTTGGTTTTATTTATTTAATATATAAATAATATATATTTTTATATTGGCGGGTGGGGTGGGATCAAACTTGAACCCCTGAGCATTGTTTGTTAACTAGTGGAGAAGCGGATGGTTACCGGATCGGGCCGGGCATGTGAGAAGTGAGACATTGCTTGCTGCCAATTGAATTGGCATTCGCCATGCCAAAAAAAAGGAAAAGATCTAATGGTCATCCATCATCCGCTGTCCCCCACATGTCTTATCAAAGACTTGACACCTCAACTCAAGGCTTCGTAACTCCCGACTCTTTCTTCCTTTATTTCTTCATATCACTCGCTCGCTCTTGTTGCTCAACCTCTTCTGTAAAAAAAAGGGTGCATCTTTTCCTCTCATCTTTGTCTTTGGGTGTGTTTTATTGAATCATCACACACTCTGCTTTCAATTTTACCAATTTTCATCGAAATTTAGCCGTGGATTATATTATGCTAGGATTAGGGCTTAGTGTTGTTGATCCTTTTTTTTTCTTTTCTTTTTTTGTCTGTCTCTCTAACTGCGTATTCTTGGGGCCCTAAAATTTGGGGGGAATGAAGATGAAGTTCTCTTCTTCTTTTTCATATTCGTATTAACCTTTTTTTTTGTGAGTTTCACCATAAAAATAAAAAATAAAAAAAAAGGTTCAAGCTTTTAGGGTTAGTCCTTCCAAATAGAAAATGATAACATAAAATGATGCAGTATCTCTCTACTTTTAAAAATCTTAGTCATTATTATTTTTTTTTTTGTATGAAGAAAGTTCAAGTTAGATTGTACATCTGATCCAGGAAGGATTGAAAATCATGGAATGATAACATAAAAAAAATGCTCTATCTATAATTTCTTTGTGTATGTTTGATGATTAAGGAAAAGTTTGAACTCTTGACAAAAGTGGATTCCGCTATAGCCTTGTTATCGTTCAGCAGAAACTTGTACAAACTCTTCCATGAGGGATCAGAAATCATAGGGTAATGTAGAAGATCATTGAAAGAGCTAAGATAGGCCTCTCCAGCATATTGCATTCCAAAACAAGCTAGAAGTGTAAAATTAATGTTCAACCACAAGCAGGAGTCCGGTTGACTAAAGCCAACTACCACGATTTACATTAATGCAAGAGAAGAGGGACAACAGTTCTTGCTCCAAAGGACTGTCCTTTTTAAATCATTTGTAGCTCATCCTTTACGTTCATGATAGTAGAATTTATCAAGGAAACAAAAAAAAAGTCTCATGGTGGAGAAACCATATAATGAAACTAACTTCGAAGCATATATGCTGCAAGGTAAGACTCAAAAGACAGACAATGATAGTTGAAAAATCTTCAACAAGCACCACCCATATCATCTGATCACTTTGGAATGTGAAATAGACATGGAATTTAAATTTCTTCAAAGGTTACTTGGCCTAGAACAAATTGCTAACACAGTGTAAATCTAGTTAAAACAAAAAGAAATCTATATAATTCTCAAATTGGAAGCTTGGAAGGAAGAAAGGAAACAGATCAAGGATACTGATGCAAACAGACAAGTTGAGAACTAAATACTTGATCAAACTAAGACTGAATGCATAACAATAGAGGACGATTAACTAATTTACACAAGACACAATTACTGAAGTGGACCAACTTTCACAAAGAAAGTTGACAAGGAGAGGTTGAGGGTTCGAACCACGCCCGAGGAGTGTTTCTAGTGGCTTGTCCACATTTAAAATAATAATAATAAATAAATACTACAATAGATATTAGACTCTCAGCCTGTGCCAACATCATGGCAGGTATTCTTACTACGTATTTAGAGAAACTCACATCAAACCCTAAGACTAAAGTGAATCAGTTCCATGATTTAATATAACGTAGTTCAGGATTCAAACCACCTGTTCTGGTCAATTCATGACGAACTAAGTATCAGGAAAAAGAACCGATATCTCCGATTAACACCCAGAAGCACAAATTGAGTCTTGTGCGCATCATGCTATGATGCAGGCAGGGGTTGGAATGAAATTATGGAGCCGCACAGGGGAGCAGTAAACACAGGAGATAAAGTAGGTTCAAAAGGTACCAACCATTATGCTGCCACTCCTAACAACATCAAAATGAACTCATATAGGAAGGTGAAACTCACATCAAGGATTTCTTCATATCTCATCAAAACCCTAAACCCTAAACCCTAAACAGCCAAAGAGGCAGCATAAAAAAAAAAAAAAAAAAATCCTAGCCACTAGAAATCCTAAAGCAACATATGTACATGTATTCACAGATGATTATATTACCTGCAAGGTAACATCAGCGCAGCTAAAAATCGAAAGAAAAGAAACAAAAATCTAAGCAGACTGAAAAAGAGGGATGAAATGAGACATGGCCATCAAAACGCAACACAAGAAGAAGACATATACTGCAAGGGAGATAAAACGGAAGGGAATCCGGAACGGTGATCCTCCAAGTACCTGAGACGTTGCCGGAGCCGAGATGGAGCGCGGTGGACATTGGCCCTGCGATGCAAACAGGAAGAGATGATGAGTTCCAGTGGCGCTCCGCTCGAGGGTTTCGCTCGTACCTCTGATTCTGAAACGAAACGATGAGATGTGTTGTGATTTATCTTGTCCGAACCTGCAAGCCTAACCGGATTCGGATTCGGATTCGGATTCGGATTCGGGTCCAGTCCATTTGGTTTGGCTTTCTGGTTCACAGGGACCAGGATCTTCTTGCCAAGTCACAAACTTACTACTACTTTGTTGTTGGTAATTGATCATATTTGTTTTGGGCTTATCTTCTTGTAATTTACTTTTTGTTTATTTTGGTTTTGTCAAAAATCTCCCTTAAAATATTTAATGGCTCGATATCAAACATTTTAATCACTAATTATTATTATTTTTTTCCTGTATATAGTTATGTATGTACATAACTATATATTACACTTAATTTCATTAGAAAGTTAGAAATCACTAATTATCTTATTTGACAAACCCAGAGATTAGCTAGCTTCATAGTTCATACTGACGAGTACCTGAAAGAATCAAGTATGAACATTCAATTATATATTACATTCCAATATAATTTCTCAGTTTGGTGAGAGAAAAAACAGGGTCCAACATGACATCAAAAATTTCTAATTGCTGGCCCGTTAAGCAAAAGAATGTAAAAAAAATCATCTAATGTTCAAAGAGTGGCTGGGTCCTTGTATCTGTTGAAGATATCTTCAATGCCAGTTGCGACTTCAGGCGGCAATGGCCTCATGGTTCCGATGAATGCATCAATGTCCTCCTTCAGCTGATCCATCGAGGTTGCTCCAATGATGGAACTAGTTACAAATGAGCGGTCTCGTGTGAATCCAAGAGCAAGTTGGACAGGGGTCAGTCCATGCTTCTTCGCAAGCTCGAGATATAGCTGGGTAGCTTCCTAAAATATGAGATAAAATGAGTGCCATAAAATAGTTACCAAAGTAACAGCTGATTGCTTAGCTCATGCTACAATAAAATAAAGTCCTTTGGAAACAATAAAACCAGCAGACATATTGCCCCCCCAAAAAAAGAAGCCCAAATAATTGCAAAAGAAGCTTGAAAAAGAAAACAAAAACGAATTAATCACATGTATAAATTTGTTCCAGATCAGACCTTTGCTATGGACCTATTGTATCTTTCCATGTAACCTGGGAAGAGGTTTATCCTCCCTTTTTTTGCAGCTTCAGAGTTGGGATCCATGTACTTTCCACTGAGACTTCCACCACCCAATGGGGAATATGCAAGCAACCCAATGTTGCAGTTATCGGGGTGGCATACTTCAATAAGATCAACTGCATGAAGAAAATAAGGTTGACTTTAATATAAATGCTTATCTTTTTTCCTGAAATATAATTTAGAGCAAATGGTTCAAGAGGATGCATAAAAATTAAAGATCAACAATAAGCCATGCTTGTTAAACTAACTTATAGAGTTTAACAAGATGCCTTAAAGCATTTCCTTGCATCTGAACAAACATAAATTGAACTTACAATGAGTAAATATGATGAAATAAACACTTGCAAAAAACAAACAAAAAAAAGTAAAAAAAATAAACATAAAAATAAAATATGCCATGTAAACCAGAGTGATATTCATTGTCTACTGAAAATAACAAAAAGTATAATAAAACAAAAATTACAAGAATTGACAGATGAGAAGCTTCAAATGCAGAAAAGCAAATCTGATGACAAAGAGTAAGTGACTATAAAATGGCTTACTTTCAAATTTACATCTAACAAGCAAACTGTAGCTATTCTGGATACTGACGATCTTTGGAAGACTTTCAACCTTCGCAGTGTGCACAAATTCCATGACTCCATAAGAAGTTTCATTTGAAACTCCAATATAGCTAACCTGGAATCAAGGGCAGAAGTGAGACACATATCAAAAGTCCTTCTCAAGCATTTAAAATCTTTTGTTTAATATTTTTATAAATGTAGACAAGGGCACTTTTTATTTCTGGTAGAATCATGCTTCAGACGTGCTTTGATCCCTCGACCACTCTTTGTGAGGAGTGTGATAACAACTTTCCTTGTGAAAGTTGCTCTCAAACATTTAAAATCTAAATCACCATTCAGATACACAGGAAGATGTAAGGGATGGTGGCTGAATAAAACTTGAAAACTGAGCATTAAATGAAATAAACTAGGTGCTTGTTATCACTGTTAAAACCTCAACAAGGATTACCTTTCCCTCATCAATGAGGTCCTGAAAAGCCCTAAGTTGTTCAGAAAATGGTACACTGGGCCTCCACCGTGATGGATCATAAGTGAATTCACCAAAGTGTGGTACATAACGATCTGGCCTGAAAAGAAAATCAAATTCTTAGATGCAAATATATCGTGTAAAAGATTACAATTGTAATCAAACTAATATGCAAGCCACCAGCTTAGCCAAGGTGATCAACAAACTGAAAACCAAATTGGAGAGCATTGATAGTGATGCGATTCTCAGCGTGCGGAGGTGATCACGGCGGCGCGGCTGTGAACGTTTCTGAACGGAAGAAATGGCAAAGGTGTGGCGCAGGGTGGTCGAACCTCGACAGGCAGCGCATGATCCCGGACGTGCAACAGTGGAAGCCCAGAGATCAACAGCGGCGCGACCACGAGAGGAGGCAGACAGCAGGAGACCGGCGACACCCCCGCCAAAAACACAGAACGGAGCAAGGATGGAGAACGGCGCCAGAGAGAACTGGTGATAGAGAGACAGGACGTTCAACAGGAGCGCCCACATAGATCTCCAGTCCCAAACAACAAACTCACGTACGTTGAGGTGGTCTCCGGGACGAGATCTTCCAGTCTGAGCGACAACCGGAGGGACCGGGAGGTGGATGGCCCCAAGGAAGCCCCATGGAAAGAAGTGAGAAGCAAAAGAAAGAGGCACTCACCCACGGCGGGAGAAAGCTCGCTGAGAACATCGAGCTGGAGTGAACTCCAGCACCTCCGACGATCGCCGCCAAGGAAGAGAACACCCAGTGGAGTGGTTGAGGTCTGCGGCAAATGTCGTCAACCTGGGCATATGATGGTGGATTGCCGCCGGCTGGAGGTAAGTCGGAGATGTAAAGCCTGTGACACTAGTGTTTTTCAGATGTCCAAATTCCCTGGGTGGGCCGGGTACTCATCCAAATTCCCACGGGCGGAGAGGATACCTGACGAAAGGAAAGCACGAGGTGCTGGCTCCTGCACCAAAGATGGAGATGAGACTCCACCACGAGGGTGAGCCATCTCGTAAGAAGGGCAAGAAGAAGGACTCAGGCACTATTGAGTCCGGAGCTCGGATAGGGAATAAGAAGGAGGACACGGGGGCTTCCAACCAGAAGAAAATAACTGAAACGGAGGACTCTCACAATGTCTTTGCGGCGGTCGATGACATCCCGGTGGAAGAAGTCCGGAGACTTCGGAGATACCCCGTAGTACAAATACAAGGCGATTTCCGGCCGCGACCCGCCGACAGAAGGTGAAAGAGGAAATGGCTGCACTGATGGCCCCTGATCTCAAATGGGAAGTAAATCCTTTAATGATGAGAAACAAGACAAGATCCTCCTTCGTTGCCCCACTAAAGAGCTGGCCAGGGAGATAGAAAGTATGAAGGAGCTATCGTTCTCAGGATTCACAGTCAAATGTGATCCATGCACGGCGGCAACCAACCCCACCGAAAAAGCCGACGGAGAGCTTAGATGGATCACCGCCAAAGGTCTTCCCATCTACTGCCAACGGAGAGACATCGCATTGCTGAATGCCGGGGTTATGGGGACTTAGTATACTGGAAAGTATGGCGAGCTTACGGCCACCGCTTGGGCCGTATGAATTGGCCGAGGAAGAAAGTCACAACAACCCCCTGACTACAGCCGCCAAGAAGAAATTCACTATTAAAATTCAACTTGATAGAGGTGAACCACCTCTCTCATGGGACCCAACGCCGGAGACGAAGGTGGTGGCGCCGGAAAGCTTGGAGAAGAAAGATGGAGAAGCACCAAAGATCGGGCGGACAAAAGACCACGGGCCACCATGGAAGAACCGTTCCGCCGTCCGGTAGAAGGCTATAACCTGACACGGCGAGCCAAAGGTAGAACGACTCCCCGCATAAAGCCACCGCCTCGCGGATGCAACGGCGAAAGGACAGGCCTCATCCGGCCTTGTGGAGAAAGTGAAGAACCCTAACATGGGTTTGATTAATGGGCACAAACGCAGCCACGTGGACGGCATGGAGGCGATGCCAAATTTTGAAAATCTGAGTTCAAACAGGCCACTGAAAGAACACATGGCTCGAGGCAAGAGGGAGTCAACCTTGGCTGCGCGGAAAAAGGAGGCAACGCGGTTTCGGAGGAATCAAGGAACACTCCAACTAGAGGGACACGTGGCGCAATCACAGCCACTGATTTCCAAATCAAAAGAGACATATGTTAGGACTGTTGAGACAGGGGAAAACATAACCGGCCTAGTGAGAAACGTGGCCCATTCAGATCCCAAACCAATTAACACCTCTAATAATCAAGATGTTGTCCTAAAAAATGCAAATGATGTATTAAGCAATAATTATCAGGAAAAATATAAAGGAAAAGCACCAATGGTTTCCACTTACTCTGAAACTGAGGAAAAAATCATCGAGGAATCGGATGATGAATTTGAAGACCAACTGGTTAGAGAAATTGAGATTGAAATGAAAAATATGTGGAATACACAACTCGACTCGGATGAAGACAAACAAGAGGAGGTGGAGGCAAATATTGAACCAATTTTCACCACCTAGAATGAAATCACACCACTTCTCCCGGAGATGAAAGGAATTGGCCCAAAAGAACCAAAAGCCCCGGAGACTACCCATAAAGGAAGCAACGACCCTCAACAAGGAGATCCAAATAATGTGGAGAGTCCGAAATCAATCGGGCCTATTGAAAGGCAAAGGCCAGCTGATAACAACCCAACGGAGAAACTACCCCCCCAACATGGGTCCAGAACCAGAATTCGATTCCTCAAAATACAAATGGAGATATATACAAGGAGTATGGAATTACATGGCTGATTCTACCTGAGAGGACATGATGGCAAAATTTGAAGACAGAAAGGAAGTAACCAACGATCCTGAAATGAAGCTTCAACAAACGCCAACGATAGTGTCTGGGTCTCTACAGAAGCAAACTGGAATAAAGCTGACCAAAGAAGCCACTCGGCGTAGTGCAGGGACCAAAAAGCTGATGTCCGAGCTTCACAAAAAGGAAGGCTTTATTGATGCAACAACAACCTCCACGAAGAAGAAAACTACACAGGAGCACACCATATCGAAAGATAAAGATCACAACTCAATCACTAACCCCCTAACCTTTTGTGATTGGCCAAACAGGGACATATTATCAGCCGCCAAGAAACTTGGAGTGGATCCCGACATTCGGGAAATTAAGAGGGTCAATTCATACTCCACATTCAGCCAAAGAGAAGCTGAAAGGTAGAGAGGCGGAGGAAACCACCAAGGCTTTCACTACCCAACCATGATCACATCCGGCCGCAATAGCCTTCCCAATGAAAGTAATTTCTTGGAATGTTAGGGGTTTGGGTCAAAAGAGGAAGAGATATCTCATTCGAGACTCCTTATACCACCATAAGCCAGACATCTTCTGTATGCAAGAAACAAAACTGAGTAGCATCAGCAATGCAATCTGGAGATCAATAGGAGGATCCTACTACGACAGATGGGAAGCCCTCCCGGCAACAGAGACCCGAGGAGGATGTTGTATCGGATGGAGCAGTAACAAATACAACCTCCAACATACATCTAGAGGGTGATATACAATATCGGTCATTTTAGAAGACAAATCAAAAACCAATGCGCCAAATATGATAACAACAGTGTATGCCCCTTGTAACCCAACACAAAAAATGGAATGTTGGAACGAAATCAGAGAGATCAGGGGAAGTTGGGAAGGCGCTTGGATACTTGGCGGCGATTTTAACACAATTGGAGGATGCCAACAACACCTCCCATGGGACACAGAGGGAGAACCTCACCCGATGATACAAGATCTTCAAACTCTGACCCCCTTCCTCCTTGGGCTTAAAATATACATGGACCAATAGAAGGGAATCAGCTTCACGCTCGCCAAAGTTAGACAGACTCGGTATCCACCAAACGGATTCTAGACTACCCTCGGATATGGCGATCGCACTCGAGGCGGGATCGACCATGTGCCATTATACCTAGATCGTAAGGGCGACTCTCCACAAAATTCCCCTTCCGTGATTCAACAGAACGGGTAAAGCCAAGAGGGCTTCTCGGGACATGATTCGGTGAAGTACGGGAAGGACAACAATTGGAAAGTAAGAGTAGCATTTATATTGGGGAAAAAACTAAAAATGGTGAAACTAAAACGAGGCAAATGGAAGAAGGAAATCCTCAATCAAAACCGGATAGGAAAAAGACAATCCACACATCGTAAGACTGCATAATCATAAGGAATCAAGGAGTCTCACAAGAACAGAGGAGGAACAGGAAATAGCAAACAAAAGCGAATATAACCGCATCATCTCTGAAGAAGAGGCATACTGGAGACAAAGATCCAGAATCAACTGGCTCCAACAGGGTGATCAGAACACCAAGTTCTTTCATGCGATTGCCAACCAACGAAGGAACATTAACTGGATTACACAGATCCAACATGAAGGAACCTTACTCATGGAGCCTACGCAAATATCCAATGCCATCTCCAACCACTTTACAAATCTTTTTGGTAAAGAACGACAATCGAGATAGATAACATCCTGAGATCTCCTGTTTCTACGCAAAAGAAGAATGGAGTTAGCTCACCTAGAAGTACCTTTTGAAGAAGGTGAAATCCGAAGGGCTATAAACGAACTAGGAGCAGATAAGGCACCGGGACCGGATGACTTCCCAATGACCTTCTATCAACAGGGATGGAACATAATAAAGGAAGACATATTGAAACTTTTTGGTGACTTCTTCCAGGGAACGGCCAACATGGAACGCCTCAATTGGGCACACATCCTACTCATCCCTAAAAATGAGTCTCCCGAGAACATTAGTGACTACAGACCGATCAGTTTGATCAACTGTTCAATCAAAATCATCTCCAAAGTGTTGGCAAATAAGCTAAAAGGGGTATTGGGAGAACTAGTGGAGGAATCCTAAACTTAAATTCATACAGGCATCGATCCACTACAATATCATCATCATTGAAGAACTAATACATAAGATGAAGATCGGGCTCCACAAACGGATTCTAATCAAGATCTAATTTCAAAAGCTTCGATTCAAGATCGGGACTATCTCCGATGTTCTTCGAAGCCGTGAGGTTCGACCTAAATGGCTAGGATGGATCAAATATCTGCTCACATCATCAAAAGCGAGATTCCTCATAAATGGTACCCCATCGGGATATGTCCGAAGTAAACGAGGTCTACGGCAAGGAGACCCCTATCTCCTCTGCTGTTTGTCCTAGCTATGGATGTCCTACCCATGATGCTATCAAACGCCATCCATTCAAATATTTACCGTAGCATCCCTATAGGACAAAATGAAGAAAATACCATCTCTACGCTTCAAAGATAGACAATGGACATTCTCGGGTTTTCTCAGATCTGTAATAAATGAAGCTCAGATTCCTGCCCAAGCTAATTTTCTACCTATTCAAGTGGTCCTATCAGACTAAGGGTTAACTATATACTAAAGTGCCGCGCGATCCCAATCAAAAACGGGGAACAAACATCGAGGAATCTCGCACAAGTAATCGAATCAGACGGCCTAATCTACCCATAAAATATCCGGAGTCCCACTCTCAAGAGGCCCCACCAAAAAGGACGACCGAACGCACTCAATTGCAAAACTAAGAGGGCAGGCGCTAGTGGGATCGAAAATACGCCATTGGACATCGCAAGACATCAAATCCATATATATCGAAGCACAAATATCATTTTTTATTTGTTTGTGGGTTCTTTTATTCCTAATAGAGGCAAGCCCCTATTATTAATTACCCCAGACAGTGTCTTGGGAACCTCCGATTAAGGGCAAAAGAACAAGTAGGGAGAATGAGGAGAATAATTTATTTTATTGCAATATGATTTGTTACATATCAACATTTATTTATTTATTTATTTATTTATTTGTTTATTTATGACGTACTCGGCTTCTAATCAGCGCCTCGGCCATTTGAATCTACAAACAATGGTCAGCTTTGTGTTATTAAGGCTATCATTGCCTTTGAAATTTTGTAAATTGGTCTTGTAAGAATTTGTAGATGCCTTCATATCGATTGTGCACTTCAATTAGCTTCCTTTCCATTAAAAATTGCACCTAATCGAAGCCAAGCTAGGAGTTGCATCATATATGGTCGGAGAGGTCGTGAAGCTCTAAATTCCAATGCCGCCAATTTTGTCTTGATCGAGTTTTCCAGAAAGTTGTTCGCGTTGGAACGGTGAAGTGGCTGAGCTGGCTGCATAATAGTAGTGATTAGCCTTTTTTCTCCACTCAAAATATGCACTACCCGAAATGCCAAGGGCCTCGTGCTATATATGATCAAGAAGATTTTGGTATCTAGTTTTCCATCAGATTTCACTCCCACCTGCGGAGTTTCCAGCTGCGGAATTATGAATTTTGAAAATAGATCTTCAGCATTGCCAATGTGAAATGTTGGAATCGACCTTTTATCTATCAAAATCTATTACCGCACACCGGGTCAGGGAAGAGGCAAAGATCAAGTTTATGATCGTTGGAGATCCGTATATCTAATTTCCAATGCCACAGATCTCATCTCGATCGAATTTTCTAGCCGGAGTTATGAATTTTGAAAATGGGCCATCAGCATGGCTGGTAGCAGAATTGCTGAAATTTTACCCTTTATTTATCAAAATCCACACCAATCGGGCCAACGAGTCCGATACGTCAGGTTAAGTATGAATGCTGAAGATCCGGATATCTAGTTTCCAGCCATAGACTTACTTCAATCAGAGTTCCCAGGCTAGAGTTATAAATTTTTGAAAATGTAGCAAATCGCATTGTAATTTCAGGAATCAATCTTGCCGGACTACAAAGATCACCCTTTTTCCATCAAAGTACGCGACCGACCGGGTTCCCGCCAAAAGTATCTATGCTGTATATGATTGTTGAAGATCTGGATGTCTAGTTTCCAGCGCCGCAGATCTCGCCTCAATCGGAGTTTTCTGGAAGGAGTTATCAATTTTTGAAAATGGGTAATTAGTATTGCTGGTGGCAGAATTGCTAGAATTGACCCTTTTATCTATCAAAATCCGCGCCGATTGTGCCACCAAAAGGAGCCGCGCCATATATATTCGGAAAGATCTTGATATCTAGTTTCTAATGCCGCAAACTTCTCCTCAATTGGAGTTCTCAGGCAGAAGTTATCAATTTTTTAAAATGGGTGATTGAGTTGGTCTGTCTCTTTGCTTATTAAACTTTGGTGACCTTTTATTTTCTTATTCTTTACATGTTGAATCTCTTCTAATCCACCTGCACATTGAGGAAGATCCCTAGCTTCGCAGCTTGGTTTGCAAAATTTATGCAGTAGCTTTCAAGAGCGCCATAAAACAAAACAAACACCATATATCTTTGATCCACTCAATGGTAAGTATTAAAATTTGAGAGTTCCTCTACATGTTCCACTTTCTCAAATCAATGACATTCATGCTAAGGGCCCAGCCACATGCATCACCAAGACAATATAGATCTTTTGGGAACTCTTCAGCAGCAATTTACCCATACTTTGTACCCCTTTTTTTTTTAGTTTCAGATTTCTGCAGGAATTTCCTTTTCATAGATCGGCAAGACAGCAAGATATAAGATATATTGGCCATATCCTTGATCGGTTGATGGAGGCATGAATACATAAGAAGATGCTCATAAGACACTATTGATTTGCAATGTTTGGGACATCCATAGCTCCCTCCTGTAATTCATGATCAATTTGAGATGCTTTAGATTTCATAAGCAGTGGACCCACTACATTGACAACCATGATCACAGGGCCATCTTTATTTATTCTCCATGGCAAATTCAGTAGCAGCTTCATTTATGTAAAAGAACAATTGTTTTGTTTTTATGGTCTTTGGAATATCAATTGGCATGCGATCAAATTGAGGATTAAGTAATTTTCTTTGAGACCGTACTCTTCTAGATATCCATGCTCGTATAAATATTTATGTATTCATTCTCCAACAGCAGTTAGCATTTCCTTTCTAATCTGCAGATCTTCACATACTACGTTTGCATAGCCAGTTGCCATCTCTGCAGCTTGTGCATGTCACTATGTTGGACAACAACAAGTGGAATTTGGCAGCTACCAAACTTGTCTTCATCTACGAATTATTGATAAGAATATAGGAAGGATGGTTTATAACATGCTATACAAACTCCAAAAGCTCAGTCATGAACATAATCTCTGAAAACATTAGAAAGAGATGCTGCATCTCTTGGAGAATCCCTTTTAACCTTGTTTAGCTAAGGAAAGCTCGGGAATTGCTTCAGAAATTCTGAAGTGATTTGCTTAGCGTCACATATCCTCTTGATCTCCTGCAGCAGAACTGGCTTGTTGAGCTTGGGAATTCATCAAGGGTGCAGAATTTTCTCTTGCACCAGTCCTTCACAACCACTTCACCCAAAAGGAAAGCAAGAACTGGATCACTGGATGTAACATAGTAGCAAATCAAGGAGACTAAGGCGCGACATCAAACAGAGAAGACAACCACATCAGTTTTGGTTATATCAGCCTCGTAAGCATCTCTGCGGCAACTGAGTGCATCTTCAGCAGTTTTTTTTTTTTAACTCTTAATTATCATCACATGAAATCTTTCTTGGACCATCTAATATTGGACAAAGATCCTTTTAAATAGCATGCATCATCAACTCATTCTTGAGCATAAACTAAGCTTCTCCGTCAAATTCCTTAGCGCAGAGACCAACATTACTTTCTTCTTTCTCTTTTATTTTTGCAGCAACAGCAGCATCTTCATCATCAGTAGCGGCAAAACTTCACAGCAATCCTCCAAATTTGCAGCGGCTTCATCTTCTTTTTTTATTTAAAATGGCAGCAACATCTTTACTAGCTTCAAACATGAATTAGATGTCATCAAAGGGGGCAACAACTTCATCAATTAGCAGCAAATCCTGGCTTCACAACAGCAACAACCCTTCTACTTTCTTTCTTTTCGTAACATCGTCTTCTTCTTTTGATTTTTGCAACAACGCGGCAGCAGTAACTCCTTTATAACAACGGTAGCCCCAACTATATGACAATGCTTCTTCAAGACATTTCATTGAACACCAAGAGGACGTTGTGAGTGTTAACTTTCTTTATAGAAACATTCTCTTCATACTTGCAAAGAAGATCTTTCTTGGGCATTTCATCGAGCAGATCATGAGTAGTCTTCATGCTTTTCTACTCCGGTGTATCACATCAACAAGGACTGGTTCCATTTAATTCGTCGCCCAGGGAAGTGTATGTCCAAATATCCATACAGCAGCTCGTCTTGCAGCAGCGGCGACAGCAGCACGATAATGTCGGCAGCATGGCAGCAACATTGGCAGCAGCAATCAGCGGTGAGGCGCAGCAATTCTGGGCAGCAATAACAACTCTTTACAGCAGTGGCTATTTGGTTACTTTCTCAGCATCTCTCTTGCATGGACAGCAGCAGGAGATCAGCAACAAGATCAGCAACAGTTTCGGCGGCAATAACGGCAGCAGCATCAGCAGCTTTTCTCCTTCAAATTGCAGCAACATCAGCAGCTCAGACTAGCATCGCAGCAACCAGCAGCGGCAATTTGACAGCTTCTTCAGGAGTTCAGCAGCCCACAGCAACAATTAGCAACAATGTCGGCGTGCAGCGCAACAGGTCAGCAGAGGGAGTGGACAGCAGCTGGGCGGAGGAAGTGCTGGTGGCGGTCAGCGGGGAGCGTGCGGTGATGCTGAGCTGGGCGGAGCTGCAGCGTCAGCTGGCGGAGCTTGGCTGGGGCGCGCTGGAGCTGGCGACAGGGCGTGGCCAAGCGCTGGCTGGCATGGATAGAGGCTGCTGGAGGATCTGGAGTGCAGGGGCTCTTAGCGCGGCTGCCAAGGCTGGTTTTGGCTGCGGCTGCTATGGTTGCGCAGGCTCCAGCAGGAGGTTGAGGAGCTTCAAAGGGGGCGGAGCAGCAGTGCTTGACCGGGATCGCCTCTTCTTTCTTCTCATTCCCTTCCTCTTTGGGGCTCCCTCCTTCTTTTCTTTCTTTTTCTTTAGCTTTCTCACCGAGAACTCCCCTCTAATAGCAACCACGGACCCAAGTCTGTCTCCTTCGGCAACGCCATTAGAGACAGACTTGGAGGGGAAACTTCATATCCTTCTCATTTTCTTCCAGGCCGTCATCCCTCTTATTTCCTTCTCCCCCTTTTTCTTTCCATCGGGTCCCTTTTTTATAGACTGAGGGATCACAACCACACCATTTGGCGATTGTGGGAGGATCACGCGGTAAAGACCGGGTCGTGCGAGGACCGGATAATTTCAACATTTCTTTTTTTATTATTATTTTATTTTAATTTTTTGGATGCCAGGATAGGGTTAGAGATAAGATCAAGTTTTTTTTAAAAAAATAATAATAATAATATTATTATTATTATTATTATTATTATTATTATTATTATTATATATATATATATATGGATTTGCATCGGGATATGGTTTTGGGCATCTCGAGATTTGTATTTTATTTTATTTATTATTATTATTATTATTTTTTGATATAAACAGCTAGCATCCTGGAAAAGGAAATTGTTGTCTTTGGGGGAAAGACATACAATGCTTAACTCAGTAATATCAACAATCCCAATCCACTGGATGTCAGCCTTCAGACTTTCAGAATGGGTTATAAAGAAGATCGAGGCAATCAAAAAGGAGTTCCTCTGGAAAGGAGTGGACAAGGATGGGCATAGCTACCATCTAGTCAGCTGGGACAGGATATGCGGTCTAAAGCAGGAGGGATGGGGGATCCTAAACCTCAGAAGTTTCAACGGAGCCCTGCTAGGAAAGTGGTGGTGGCGGATTCTCACCGGGCAAGTGGGTATCTGCCAGAAGATTTTCCAGGACGCGTATTCACGGAGAGGCTACATTGACCCCCATAAACCACCCCCGAGATGCGCTTCTCACTTCTGGAAAGGTCTCTGTCGAGAACGACCACCAACCCTAATTAATATCCGGCACGTCCAGTTCCTGTGATTCCACAAACTTCCTCATGCGGATAAATTGGTGGAAAGAAAACTCTCTAATGAATGCCTACCCAGGGATGCACGAATTATCAATAGTTAAGAACTTGACTATCCAAAGAGCTAGAACCAGAATTCAAAGGGGTCTTCCGCTCCTCAAACCGGGACCGCTCACGGCTCTGGAAATGGAAGATCTAAACCTGATCAAGCAGGCCTTGACAGACCAGACTACAAGGCAGGACACCATGGACATCAGGGAGTGAAAACTAACACCAAACAACATATTTACAGTCAAGTCACTATATCGGTTCAGCATCGATAGAGGATTGAGAAGTAACCTCAAACCAAGCTTCTGGAAGCAGCCATGCCCTCTTAAAATAAAACTTTTCGCATGGATGGCAAGGGAAGATAGAATTCTCACGCTTGATAATCTATACAAAAGAAAATGGAGAGGGGACCGTACTACCTGCTATTTATGTGAAATTGCGGAGGAATCAGTCCACCACCTACTTTTAACTTGCCCTTATGTGGGGCAAGTCTGGGACCATTTTGAAAACCTTTTTGGTACCAGACATGGAGGGGACAACCTCAGGGCGCTATGGGGAACAAAAAACACCCCCCCAAGGGTGGACAATACCCTACAGGAGGGGTGGAACATCGCCGTCATGGCAATTACTTGAGCAAGAGAACAGACGGTGTTTGGTTTATTTAAGATTCATTCGTGATATCTCTTTCCTCATTATTTCTTGGTTGGATGCAGCTCCACCGATGAAGCGAACAAAGCTGGAGGAAGCGGCAAACCTGGTCAAACGCAACCTGCAGTTCACATCAACCACACCAAGGAGGCATGGCGACGATGGAAACGCCCCTAGGGAAGAACCAAACCACACCTAAGGAGGAAAGGCAACGAAACGAAGAGCTTGATATTAGAAGGAATGGCCTAAAAGTTGTATCTTTTATTTTCTGTCTTAATCAAGCAATGTAATGGAACCTCCTATTTTAAATTAAATAAAACCATGGTTTATCCACTTAATCAAAAAAAAAAAAAATAGATTGACAGTGATACGTATAAATAGTAGCATAAGACTGACCAGTGTATTTGCAGTAAGTCTATGTAATCAGTGTTGAGCCGCTTAAGGCTCTTCTCGACACTCTCCTTTATGTTAGCATCATCAACCCGCAAAACCTTTGCATTGTCACGGATGTAACTTGAACGCTCTGAGTAACCAGAAACTTTTGTGGCCAAAATCACCTAAACAAAAGCACAATAATGACTAAACTATAAAAGAAAAATATTATTGTTCTTCTCTCACAAAGGCTTCTTGAGGCAATACATTGCAAAAATACTGTACCATTGATATTGATGGGCCATGGCAATGGTGATCACCTGACATACAAAAATAAAAAATAACAAAAAATATTTGAAAGTGCGCACCTTTTCACGGGGTCTAGACTTCATCCAGCTGCCTATGTAAAGATCAGTCCTTCCTTGTGTCTCCTTTCTCATGGGAATTGGGTACTAAAGAAAATGGGAAACAATATAGAAATGGATGATCTTAGTCATAGTAAAAGCATGCATTCCTACAAACAAGTTATGTGCGTGAAGAACCAGAAGTTAACACACGCGAGAGCAACTGAGCAAGCTGCTCCTAACTAGACAAAAAAAAACAAATCAACGCAATTGAGGAATGTAGAGAACTCACGGCCTCAGCCGTATCAATAGCATTGATTCCTTGGTCAAACGAGTAGCTGAGCATATCATGCGCCTCCTTCTCCGTGTTCTGCTCCCCAAACGTCATCTGAGATTCATGCGCAACGCAAACCTAATCAACTGTACCACATACGTTAAGGATAGAAAGAAAAAGGACAGACAAAAAGGAGAGATTTTTCTACTGTTCCGAAGGTGATTTCGCTGATTTGGAGGTCAGAATCACCGAGCTTTCGATACTGAAGCGGGTTCTGGTGGACACCTTGCTTGGCTTTGATGGGTTTTGCCATGGGCCTCCTTCTCCCGCCATTGATGGTTGAAGTGGGCTTCGTTATCGTTAAGAGGCGGGAAAGATGGGAATCGAACCGGGGAAGAAGGGAGTGCAACTGCAAGGGAGATGTCGCGGCCGTGGCCATTTTTCCGCCTTTTGTCCTCCTCTATCCGCGAGGCCAAGTGAGAATCTCGACTTTGTCTGTGATTATTTTTATTTATTTATTCAATTTCTTTGAACCAGTTTTTTCTATTTTTTTTTAATATTTCTATTATCCTCTGAAATAGTTAAAACTATACATCCATGTGGGTGGTTATGTTCTTATAGTTACTTATACCCCTTGCACTTGCTCACTCTCCCAACAAAATACCATCACGGGTGAATCGAACCCGAGATCTTTTGATCGGTGAAATTTTTTACGGAAACCAAGATATTCATTGGTCCCTTGAACATGATATTGATGATGATGTCTATTTGTTGTTCTGGTCACAAGAAACATTTAAATTATCAAATAAACTAATATACTATACATAAACAGATGATTTATTCAGACTCATAAAGTGAATATTGAACAAACATATATATACAGACAACATTAACTTTAAGTTTGATTAGATTGATTAAGGTAGCAGCAATTATAAATAAATAAAAAAGCCAGTAAATTGTTCCATAATCTAATTCTAATTCTAATTCTAATTCTAAACTGAGTAGTACAGCAAGCATGTAGACAAAGATATATATCTTATACACAAAGCTAGCTGATAACTTTGTGGGCGAGCATAGGAGCGAGCCTCTCAATCTTTCTTTTCCATGTCACTTCCTGCGCTGCTGACTGCTTCACCATCTCCAGCTATCTTCCCATCCGATTGAGGATCAGACTGTTTCTCTTCTGATGTACAGCCTATTGTGGGGGTACTATGAGTCCCGGAATCATTTGGAATGAGCTCATCTGCCTGTGGGGAAACAAAACCAAGATCCTCATACTTTGCAAGGACTTGTTGGAGCTCGTCATGCAGATGAAGAGCTTCAATCATCAATGGTTCATCATCAACTGTGGTTTCTATGATTCTCTGTAACACCGGCTGTGCATCTTTGCATTTCTCAAGCATTGTTAGTGTCAGCTCATCCTGCACAACGTAAGTAGTAAAAGGGGGTGTAGAGTATGTGCTAGAGTCAACAGGCAAATATAATGTTCAACGGGTTGAATGCTACTGAGTCTCTTCAATCAATATAATGTGGAAAGCAAACAAAACAAAACATTCACTACCAAACTTCCTAATGCATGAGAAGCCCAATATTACTTCCTTGATATTATAAACTTTGGCCAATGAAAGCAGAAGTCAAACTATACCTCAATGGGCTTCTTCTGTTGAGGCCCTGAGTTTAGAATGGAGGTAAGAATATCAATGCTGTTGCGAGTAACAACAAGAATTTCCTTCTTCTCCTCCACAGGAAGTCCCTCGGGTTGATAGGCAAACTCAGTAAAATCAGAAGCATGCTCATCTATGTTCGGAAAAGGGTACCTTTGAGGAACAGCCGCTCTACCCTCATCAGTAGTGCCTTGGGTGAAAGAAAAGTTCCCATCATCATGTAAGGTATCTGGAACTTGTCTTGCCTTCAAACTCTGCAATTCAGATAACTCACCCTGCTCAGGGACAAACAATTACAAGACAATATACATCTATCTATGGTATGGTATTTCATTAAAGAGATTGAGCTTTTAGAACTGACTGACCAAATAAGTCTGACTAAAAATAGGCAGGTAGGCAAGATCCTCGGACTTGCCCCATGCCTCAATGAGTTGGAAAGCTATCCTACGGTTTGTGTGATGGGTCTGTGGATTATCAATCATCCTCACCATTTCATCCAAAAGCTTCTCAGATGCCACCACAGAGAAGACCTTGTCGCAATTCATAGCACATGCCTCCAAGAGATCAAGACTCAGCTTTTGGCTCTTGACATTCTGGCCAGCAATTTTTTTCTTTATTGCCCTGACAACTTGAGAACCATTGAACTCCTCGCTGTTGAGCAAATTGCATATCTTCAAATTGAGGGCCCAGTTTGGCTCTTCCAAGCTATCTGATGTAGCTTCATCCACCATCTTGGCCTCTTGTGACTGTCCCTGAAGGATCTCCTTCATTTTTCCACTGACTTTTCTACCCATTTCAGCACCCCCAATCTTCAAACGTTCGCCCAGAGCAGCTAGCTTCAGCTTGTCCATATTGGAAATGTCGACAAATTTTCTTTCTTTCTTTCCCCCAAAACACAAGTTTTACTTACTTGCTCACCAAATGCAGCCTTGCCCTCCTACATACCACCTACTTGGACACCTTTTGCTTTGTCAATAATCTCTACACTGCATAACTAAACTGAAAAGAAAAATGTAAAGACCATCAGAATTCACAAACTTGGAAACATAAATCATTCCATGATTTTCAATCCTTCCTGGATCAGATGTACAATCTAACTTGAACTTTCTTCATATAAAAAAATAATAATAATGACTAAGATTTTTAAAAGTAGAGAGATACTGCATCATTTTATGTTATCATTTTCTATTTGGAAGGACTAACCCTAAAAGCTTGAACCTTTTTTTTTTATTTTTTATTTTTATGGTGAAACTCACAAAAAAAAGAGGTTAATACGAATATGAAAAAGAAGAAGAGAACTTCATCTTCATTCCCCCCAAATTTCAGGGCCCCAAGGGCCCCAAGAATACGTAGTTACAGAGACAAACAAAAAAAAGAAAAGAAAAAAAAAAGATCAACAACACCAAGCCCTAATCCGGGCAGAATCGACGGCTAAATTTCGATGAAAATTGGTAAAAATGAAAGCAGAGTGTGTGATGATTCAGTAAAACACACCCAAAGACAAAGATGAGAGAAAAAGACACACCTTTTTTTTACAGAAGAGGTTGAGCAATAAGAGCGAGCGAGCGAGTGATCTGAAGAAAGAAAAGAAGAAAGAGTCGGGAGTTACTAAGCCTTGAGTTGAGGTGTCAAGTCTTTGATAAGACACGTGGAGGACAGTGGATGATGGAATGGCCATTACATCATTTCCTTTTTTTTGGTCTGGCGAATGCCAATTCAATTGGCAGCAAGCAATGTCTCACTTCTTACATACCCGGCCCGATCCGGTAACCATCTGCTTCTCCACTAGTTAACAAACAATGCTCAGGGGTTCAGGTTCGATCCCTCCCCACCCGCCAAAATATATATTATTTATATATTAAATAAATAAAACCAAGAGATCCAACGGTTCCCATGAAAACCTAATTTATATCTCAATCTCCTAACTCATCAGTTGAATAATCCCCCAACCCAACCCCACTCACCTGGACCACGATAACCACGAGGCATGGCCGTCGGCCATCCACAGCGCCTTCACGCTCCAGCGAGCTTCCCACGGCCAGAGGCCTCCTATCCTATCTCTTGCCAGGTATGCAATCCACAAGGTATGCAATCCTAAAGTTAGATTGTACATCTGATCCAGGAAGGATTGAAAATCATGGAATGATAACATAAAAAAGAATGCTCTATCTATAATTTCTTTGTGTATGTTTGATGATTAAGGAAAAGTTCGAACTCTTGACAAAAGTGGATTCCGCTATAGCCTTGTTATCGTTCAGCAGAAACTTATACAAACTCTTCCATGAGGGATCAAAAATCATAGGGTAATGTAGAAGATCATTGAAAGAGCTAAGATAGGCCTCTCCCGCATATTGCATTCCAAAACAAGCTAGAAGTGTAAAATTAATGTTCAACCACTAGCAGGAGTCCGGTTGACACCATGATTTACATTAATGCAAGAGAAGAGGGACAACAGTTCTTGCTCCAAAGGACTGTCCTTTTTAAATCATTTGTAGCTCATCCTTTACGTTCATACTTCATGATAGTAGAATTTATCAAGAAAACAAAAAAAAAAAAAAAAAGTCTCATGGTGGAGAAACCATATAATGAAACTAACTTCGAAGCATATATGCTGCAAGGTAAGACTCAAAAGACAGACAATGATAGTTGAAAAATCTTCAACAAGCACCACCCATATCATCTGATCACTTTGGAATGTGAAATAGACATGGAATTTAAATTTCTTCAAAGGTTACTTGGCCTAGAACAAATTGCTAACACAGTGTAAATCTAGTTAAAACAAAAAGAAATCTATATAATTCTCAAATTGGAAGCTTGGAAGGATGACAGGAAACAGATCAAGGATACTGATGCAAACAGACAAGTTGAGAACTAAATACTTGATCAAACTAAGACTGAATGCATAACAATAGAGGACGATTAACTAATTTACACAAGACACAATTACTGAAGTGGACCAACTTTCACAAAGAAAGTTGACAAGGAGAGGTTGAGGGTTCGAACCACGCCCGAGGAGTGTTTCTAGTGGCTTGTCCACATTTAAAATAATAATAATAATAAATAAATAAATAAATACTACAATAGATATTAGACTCTCAGCCTGTGCCAACATCATGGCAGGTATTCTTACTATGTATTTAGAGAAACTCACATCAAACCCTAAGACTAAAGTGAATCAGTTCCATGATTTAATATAACGTATTCAGGATTCAAACCACCTGTTCTGGTCAATTCATGACGAACTAATTATCAGGAAAAAGAACCGATATCTCCGATTAACACCCAGAAGCACAAATTGAGTCTTGTGCGCATCATGCTATGATGCAGGCAGGGGTTGGAATGAAATTATGGAGCCGCACAGGGGAGCAGTAAACACAGGAGATAAAGTAGGTTCAAAAGGTACCAACCATTATGCTGCCACTCCTAACAACATCAAAATGAACTCATATAGGAAGGTGAAACTCACATCAAGGATTTCTTCATATCTCATCAAAACCCTAAACCCTAAACCCTTAGCCAAAGAGGCAGCATAAAAAATTAAAAAAATAAAAAAATAAAAAAAAAAAAAATCCTAGCCACTAGAAATCCTAAAGCAACATATGTACATGTATTCACAGATGATTATATTACCTGCAAGATAACATCAGCGCAGCTAAAAATTGAAAGAAAAGAAACAAAAATCTAAGCAGACTGAAAAAGAGGGATGAAATGAGACATGGCCATCAAAACGCAACACAAGAAGAAGACATATACTGCAAGGGAGATAAAACAGAAGGGAATCCGGAACGGTGATCCTCCAAGTACCTGAGACGTTGCCGGAGCCGAGATGGAGCGCGGTGGACATTGGCCCTGCGATGCAAACAGGAAGAGATGATGAGTTCCAGTAGGGTTTCGCTCGTACCTCTGATTCTGAAACGAAACGATGAGATGTGTTGTGATTTATCTTGTCCGAACCTGCAAGCCTAACCGGATTCGGATTCGGATTCGGATTCGGGTCCAGTCCATTTGGTTTGGCTTTCTGGTTCACAGGGACCAGGATCTTCTTGCCAAGTCACAAACTTACTACTACTTTGTTGTTGGTGATTGATCATATTTGTTTTGGGCTTATCTTCTTGTAATTTACTTTTTGTTTATTTTGGTTTTGTGAAAAATCTCCCTTAAAATATTTAAACAACAAATTTTCTTTTTTTTTATTTTTTAAATATTCTTTCCAGTGGTTTTAGTAAGAGATGTAATCTAAAATTATTCATTTTAAATTTTAATTAATAACATGATTTTTTTAATTTTTGGGAAGGAAAGGGAATTCGTAAGGAGAAAAGTATTGGAAAATAAGTTTTTTATCTTTTCTTTTTTTTCCTTCTTTATTATATAGATTTTTTTTCCAGAATATTTGTTGTTTAAAAGTTTTTTCCTTTTCAATTATTCTTTATGGTGGATTTATTAAGTGATGTAATATAAAATTATTCATTTTAAGCTTTAATTAATAACGTGATTTTTTTTAATTTTCAGGAAGGAAAGAGAATTGGTAAGGAGAAAGTTGCTGGGAACTGTTAAGTTTTGTTCTTGCTTATTTTTGAAAGGTTGTTGCTTGTTTTTAGGAGTATACTAGGTCCTTTTTACTCAGTCTTTGTGTTTGTTAATAAATCCCTAGTTTTTAGGCTGCTAGTTGGGACTGCACGTTAGCGGATGTAATGCTAAACGTGAGCTTTCTTTTTAGTTTACAAAGCCAAGTTTGCTCAATAAGAAAGTAGATCATTCATCCATAATATTGTTGAGCTTTGTTCTCCTTTGTAATCAAAGTTTCCCAACATTCTGGTATCAGAACCGCAGTTTTGATTGATCTCAAACAAGTGTGAGAGATATGACCAGCGAAGGAAATTTCTTGCAGCCATTCATTCCTCATTTCGATGGTCACTATGACCATTGGAGCATGCTTATGGAAAACTTCCTGCATTCGAAGGAATTTTGGGAGCTGGTGGAGACTGGCTATGTTGAGCCAGCAAGTGGATCTATACAGACAGATGCACAGAGGAAGAAAATTGATGAGTTGAAGTTGAAGAATCTCAAAGTGAAGAACTACCTCTTCCAAGCCATCGACCGCACAATTCTTGACACCATTCTCAAGAAGAACACTGCCAAAGATATTTGGGATGCCATGAAGAAAAAGTTCGAAGGGAATGCACAGGTCAAAATATCTCATCTTCAAGCTCTCCGACGAGAATTTGAAACTCTAGAGATGAAATCCGGCGAAGGAGTGACAGCATATTTTCCTAGAGTCATGACCGTGGCAAACAAGATGCGAGTCTATGGAGAAGAGATGGAGGATGTGAAGATCGTGGAGAAAATTCTGCGTACTCTCACATAGCAATTTAACTACATTGTTTGCTCTATAGAAGAGTCAAAGGATATTGATAGTCTCTCTGTGGATGAACTTCAAAGCTCTTTAATTGTGCATGAGCAGAAGTTTCGGAAAACTAGTGGTGAAGAACAAGATTTGAAGGTTGCATTTGAAGAAGGGAGCGGCAGAGGACGAGGTCGTGGTGCTTCTAGAGGCAGAAGAAGAGGACGAGGAAGAGGCAGCGGCAGTACCAGTTTCAATAAAGCTACAATTGAATGCTATCGGTGTCACAAGTTGGGCCATTTTCAGTATGAGTGTCCCTCTTGGAACAAAGAGGCCAACTATGCTGAGCTTGATGAGAAGGATGAGATGCTGTTGATGTCCTACAAAGAGTTGAATGGAGCAACAAGAAAAGATACATGGTTCCTTGATTCAGGGTGTTCCCCCTAAATCTCATAGTTGTCTCACCGCACCTCGCTCTCCGCTATACTGCCGTTCCGCCTCACCACGCTCGCTATCCCATTGCTCCGGCGTAAGATCGGCGAGCCTCCTTTGTTATCTATTTGTGCTTGCTTGCTTGAATGCTTGAGTGAGTTCTCTTGGCCAAAGGAGGGTTTGATCTATGATTTTCAGGATGTTTGTTGTGGCAGAGTTGTTATTAGGTTAGGGTTTTTTCTGATTTCTCATGATTCCTTGTTATTATCTCTTTATGATTTTTGTGAAGTTTGTAGGGTTTTTTTTTTTTTTTTGTTTTTTTTGTTGTTGTTGTTGTTGTGGTGGTGGTGGTTTCTGTGGATTGATGTCAATTTGAGTTCTAAGTGCAATGTCAACTTGATGTGTGTCTGGACTCTCTTGGTTTTGCCCTTTTCGTTGATCAAATATGGTTTGTCTGAAGCTTCAAGTAACAAAACCACACATGCAACACGATTTTAAAACCTAAACCAACGGTGGAGAGTAAGGGTGGAGGAGGGGGGTAAGAGGAAGGGGGAGGAAGGGGGAGGAAGAAGGGAAGAGGCGGTGGGAGGAGAGGAAAAGGTGGTGGAGATGGGAAGAGACGCTGGTGAGGGATTCGATGGCGAGGAAGAGGGAGACGGAGGAAGAGGGAAAAATAAAATAATAATAATAATAATTTTTTTTAAAAAAAAAATAATAATCATAAAATAATCCATAAGTTGAGATGAGTCAACATCTTCACCGCCACATCAGCTTCTCTTTAACCGGAAATCAGTCCGAGGGACTATTAAGTTACAGTTTCAAAATTGGGGGGGTTTTGTGTTACAAATTGAAGATGAGGGACTCAAGTGGGAGAGAGAGTATAGTTGAGGGACTAACTGTGTAATTTACCCGAATATTCAGTAGTTCAGGGAGTTTTCAGCAAATGTACACCCTGTAAAAATTAAAAAAATTATACGTATATTATATTTTGGTCAAAATCAAACATTTTTTAAAGGTCAGTTTATATAGAGGGGTAAATTCGTCATCTTCATAAAAAAAATTCTGAGTTAATTTTGACACGTGTATTATATATAGGCAATCCAAGGTTTTTTGGTATAGAGGGTTGTTAAATGATCAAGCTGTCTGTGAACGCTCGAGATCAGTCCAATAAAAGGTTGGACGGTTCGGAATTTCGAGCTTTTGAACCAAGCTCGAGCTTCATTTTTGAGCTCGAAATTAATTTCGAGCCGAGTTTGAACCAAATCGAGCTCGAACGAACTCGGCTTGAAAGCTCGAAATTTAATATTAATATATTAATATATAATATAAATATTAATATATGAATAAATTTTTTAATTTCGAACAAGCGAACTTGAGCTTTCAAAATTATAATCAAACTCTTAATTTCTAGCTAAATTGAGCAAACTTATTTGAGTCAATTTCGAACTCGAGCTCGAAGTAAGCAATTTTAAGCCGAGCTCAAGCTAAACCCAACCCGATCAAGCTCAACATGTTTACAACCCTCTGCATATAAACAATTTCATTGTTATGAGTATACATGCAAATATTCACTTTTGTGAGAGCATACAAGAAACATTCTGGGGGTATCTACTCAATTTCATTATTTACAGGGATGTATATGCAAAAACTCATTTTTGTGAGGGTATTCAAGCAATTTTCCCGAATATAATCGGTACATTGTCTTTGGTTTAATGTGCCTTAAACAAGAGGCCGAGTCAATAGTTAATTGAGCTTAACCTTGACTCGATTTTTATCAACTAGATAAACAACATTTCGAATTATAGCCCAATCGGTTGTAGGTAACTGAACATACCCTGAATGCTTACCTACAATGTAGAAACAGAAATGGATTATAGTTTAGCATAGGGTTTCAAACCTGAATTTCAATGTTTAATTGGTATTTTGCGTTTCTGGACGTCGAAGTGGACATCTATGAGGCCTGTAATCCCAGCAGTGATCTTTTGTCCTGCTTTTACAGGGCCAACACCTTGAGGGGTACCTAGACAAAAGAGCACAACATGGCTAAAAAGTTAATTAATTGGAATACGTAAGATTAAAAGAGAGCCAAGATATTCAAAGAACAAAGAGAAAAGTAACTTGGAGTATCTTTATGTTCATCACTTAATTGTGAGATTACCTAGAAAAGTGTGAAGTTCTAAGCAAAGAAAGCGGGTAACAATAAATGGGTTTATTGGCCAAGGAACTAATTACCAATGCTTCCAACCATTAGAAATAAGTTATGGTTCAAGGTACCAAATACTTGTGAATCTTGGTTCGATTACAAGTAGTGTGATCAATGCCCACTAAGAACAATCATATATGTTGTTTGTTCATGAACTACCTACAATGTAATTACAGAAAAACACAATGATGGATGAAACGGGATTTGGGAACATATTCTTCTAAAATTGAATTGAGGAAATTTTGTTATGGCTGAGTTGTTTTTCATTCTATCAATGAATAGTCTAGGTATATAACTATATGGCATGTTCTTCATAACAATGACAAAAGCCCCTTGCACTTGCTAGTTACCTCAATTATCTTGTCAATAAACTAGAATTAGCAAAATGGAAGAATGTTATCACCTGTTAAAATGACATCCCCTTCCATTAGTGTCATAATGGAACTTATATGGCTGATGAGAAAAGGAAGCTTAAAGATCATATCCATGGTTGAGCCTTTCTGCTTAATTTCATCATCAACCTGAATAATGAACAAGACTATGTTAACATTTATACGCCACAAAAATATAGTCAGCCATAGGAAAGGCAAGGCAAAAGTACCTTTAACCATAACTCTAGGTTGTGAGGATCCTTCACCATTGGTTTGGGTAGCTGCAAGAGAAAGTATGAAGTCAATCATCCAAATAAAAAAGTTAAAACTCCATCAGAAACTTCAGCTCATATAAAAACATCAAAGCTATTAACTCCATCTTGAGTTGTATTTGAATTTGAATTTGGCACACAACCATGCTATGTACATGCAAGATTAACTTTCGAGAAGGAAAACATTCCCTTGATATAAGAAGGCACTGGAAGAAAGATAGTGAAAGGGTATCGTACTACTTCACTTATTGGAGTGAAGGTGTCCTGCCCTTTGGCCACTGTCCATGGTAGACCAGCTGACTGCAAATTATACCATGATTATGGTTATTGAGAAATCTCATTATCACATTAAAAAAGTTTGCAGAAATACTAGCAATATAGGAATACAAGAGGAAGGAAAACAACAAAATAAGGATCAGCATGAAGCCAAGGCTAAAGCAAACATAGAAACTTTATGCAGAGTTAAGAGGCAGACCATAACATAGACACTGAAATCATTGGCTATAGAGACTGCTCACCTTGGCAGAAGCTTGGATTTCTCTTGCAGTCATATCTAATGCCAATGCGTATCCTGCAAGTGTCATAAAGACCAATCCCATGGATAATATATCAATCACTTCAATCCAACACACCAAAATGATATTGAAATCAAAATGGAGGCTTAGAACACTAAATAAAAGAAATGTTTAATTACATCAACAACAATTAAACCTTAATCCCACACTAGACGGGGTCGGTTATATGGGTTCTTTGTCTCCATATCCCCATGTTAAAGGCAAGATCCAGCTTAATATCTAATATATGTAAGTCCTTAGACACTATCTCTCTCCGCATAATCCTAGACCCAACTCTACCCTTCTTCTTATCTTCTATTACTAAACTATCACATCTTTGAACCGGGGCATCTGGGATCTACGATGCACATGCCCAAACCATCTTATACGTCTTTCTCTTATTTTATCTACAATTGGTGTAACGTGCACTTACTATAGGATGTTTAATTGCATGAAAATAATAATAAACCACTCAAAATTTATCTACCCAACTTGTATCCTCTTGATTCCACAACAACATTGTTCCATGTTAGAGACTCAGTAATTAAAATTATTTATGAATCTATAAGTTTGTGATTCACAAGATGATGCATCTAAGACTAAATTTTATGTACAATTATCTGCAAGTTGTTGATCCTTGGATCATAATCAGAATTAAAAATAAATAAAAAAATCCAATCAAGACAAAGGCGAGTACCTCCAACGTAGTCCATGGCGGAGGATTCGGAGACATCACGGGCCTTCTTCCCGATGATGACGGCAAGTTCCACCTCGTGATCGAGCGATTCAAGGGGATAAGGGATCTCGATGGTCCCGCCGTTCCATAGGTATGAAGAAGTGGGCTTCATGAACAGCACCGGCTCCTAAAATCACCACACCCTCGAATTGGAACTCGATCTTAGATAGAAGAGTGGAAATGGAGCAGAGTACCTTCGGAACGGCGTTGCCGAGCTCCTTGGCGTGGGCAGCATAGTTCCTTCCCACGGCTATGATCTTCGTGCCCATGCTGAAGAGCTTCTGGCAAGCGGCCGCCATTGACGATGAGAAAGAGAGAGAGAGAGGCAAAGAGATGCTCACTGACGAAGGATCCAAAGACTACTAATGAGATGGGAGCTGGTTAACCCTAACCAAGATTGCAGAGCTCGTTAATTGGTTAATTTTTAAATTTTTAATTTTTAATTTTTAAATTTCTCATAATAGGAAAAAAAAGATATTTGGTTATCAAACAGTAGGGATGTCAACGGGGCAAAAATTCACTGGGGGATGCATTCCCCAGCCCCGGCCTTGATTTTTCAATGCCATCCCCAACCCTGGCCCCGAACTTGGGTATGGGGAAAATTACCCGGGTTTGAAGATTCCCCGTCTCCGAATTTTTTTTAACATGATGCCATTAGATAATTTATAAATATCTTTCCTTATTACATCCATTCTACATAGAGCATGTGCATGTATTATAAAATCCTAAATAAGTTTTACAAAAGAGCAATGCATCAACGTTTTTGAATTAATTTGTGAGGGAGGAAATTAAGTTTTTACACAAATTTTTTTAAAAAAAAAATGATAACTAAAATGAAATAATTTACTCTAAATTTATGCTCACAAACATATTTATTAGTATGTCATTTACTAAATATATCAAGGTATATATTTAAATTAATATATATAATATAGTATTTAAATTAAATATTTCAAAGACAAGGCCAGGGTGAGGAGGATATTCCCCGACCCCAACCCTGACGAGGAATGCAATCCCAGTCCCAGCCCCAAAAAATCATCCCCGGACCCGTCCCCATGGAGCGGGGAATCAGGTTCTCCGTTAGGGCCGGGGCCGATAATCCATTAACATCCCTACGAAACACACATTAATAGGAAAATAGGAAAAAACTGAATAATTACGTCAATTAATTTCATTTTAAAATCTAAAATAACAGTTTAACAAATAATAATGGAAATGTACTCTTAATTTGTATCAATAGTTTTTCTTAATATTTCTTACTCTAATTTTTAAATAGTAGTGTTATGATGAAGTTTTTACTTTTTAATTGCAATTTAGTTGGGAGATTTTTCTTTTCTTTTTTGCTTTTTTGGGTATTTTGATACCCATCTATTCGGCCTAGAGGGAAACACAGTGAATTAAAAATTAGTTTTATTTATTTATTTATTTATTGTATTTAATTGTATGAACAAAATATAGAAGGGAACACAAATTAAAGAGCATTTATTAATAAAGACAAAAAGTCATTTTTTATCCTCAACTTTTTAATCTTTTTGACAGATTTTAATCAAGTAAAAACATGCCAAATTTATGTGGGAGTTCATAAATAATCAAAACTCATTACAGATAATAGATAATAAGGTACCCTGCTGAGAAAACAAGAGCAATATAAAGTATTTAAAGGTATTTAGGAAGCTGGAAATACATGCTCCTTTTTTCACCTCCAAGATAAAACAATTACAATACAGTACCAAGCTTGTCATTTTTACTTACTGTTTAGTCAATAGATAAACTCTGTAGTCTTCTTTTGCTACTACTAGCAAGAGTAGGTGCTGACATGCCAACACTGAAGACTACATAACCTGAGGAACAACCAGTTGAACAAGAAGTTTCTTAGCAACATACCATGGTGGAAATCAAACAAATTTAGATATGGGAGGTTGATTCACAAAAAAACTTTCCGCATTTATACTGAAAATTCCTTTATCATGCCATAAAGGAAAAAAAAAAAAAATCAGAGAACAAATCACCTATAGGAGTCTTCTGTCAGCATCAATTTGTTTGTGGCATTCAACTCATTCAAGTCGTTCCATCTGAAGAAATATTGAAGTTTTAGGTCATCAATGCATAACACAAGGCTTCTCATTGAACAACATAGCAAGACGTCACTTTTACATACTACTATGACCCAGAGACGAAACAATGACTACGATATGATAGTCATAAGTGTTGCTACTCTAGAAAAGGAAATCAAAACACCTTTAACTTGAATCACAGTTCTAGGTTTCAAATAAAATCCCACACACATACTGAGGTTGCTGGCATCTCAAGTTTGCTATTTATCATGTGTATATTATTTGTTCCGTAAGACACCTAGTTGTGAAAGTAAATAATAGCATATATTTTCCAAATACTTCTAGATATAAATGATACACCAGAAGATGCACTGCACTTTATTTTTTTCCCTAGGAAAAAGTAGATGATACCCTTGTTTTCTCGTAGATCTAATTTGTAAGTTAAATACTCTGGGAAATTTGCAGACAATAATCTGAATTATTAGCTACATATAACCTTCAAGGAAAATGAAGATGCTCACCTTCCAAAGGCCATCATTAAGATAGTGCATGTTATCAACACCAATCCCCTTGTTGACAGCCCTTCTGTAACCGCAAAGATAAAGTACTTAAAATTCAATTCAAAAAATAAAAACACACAAAAGTCACATTTCAGCTTGTAATATTCTTGTGATGATGCAAAGCAAAAACATAAAAAAGGAAAAGGTACTAGATAAAGATGGATGAGAATTTGTGTACAGCATTGACTGCCATATGTTGAAATTAAGGCATAGCATAACTAGTTATTGTCAATGATGAATATATCATCATCAACAGCAGAAGAAAAATCTGGTAAGTGCAAGCGACAAAACGCCAAGCACTGATAACCAACATAGCTATCTTTGCTTTGTCAAACAAAAATGTCACATGATAAACATAAATTTAGGCTCAAGTCACAAGTCGCATACACCCAATAAGATACTTATTATTAACTATCGATTTTGTGTATTGAAGAAGTTATGAAATTTTGCAAGTTAAGAATAAAGAAACTTTGTTTGGTGAGAAGAGATCATGTTATTACCACATAGTGTTCTCGTAGTTAACATTACAGCTGGATAAATAAAGATTAAATAAGGATTCAAGCAGCCTAACAATATTGCCTAACAGTATTTAGCAAGGGATTAGGGTGACTAGCCACATTTTAGCTTTATATCCAATGTCTGGGCATCTAAGATATTTACAGCTTGTGCCTTTACAGAAGAGGAAAAGTTGCTGAAGAGAACATATGTAATCTGATAGAACTGTTTGTTGTTCACAGGCATGGACATGTTAATAAGATTTTCAATGCAAACGGATGGCTAGATAAGAATATGCTTTGTACTTAGATGCTAATGATATGATAGGAGAGAAATATGTGCTAAATTTGGCATTCTGGGAAAAAAAGGATTATAATAGTTGGATGATGTTGTTCAACCAAAATGAATTTATCAATATTATCTAACAGGCAACATGAACAATAAGGGAAAAAAATTGAAAAATGAATAATAGATAAGCAACTCAAGTTAGATTGCCACTTACATGTCTTTAGCTGACAGTTTTGTGAACCCAATTGCCAGAGCATGTTGTTTTCCTTCAGCCATTATAGCCTAGAAACGAAAGGGCACAGAAATAGTGACTTCTCAAGCTTAGTATGTCCATTGACCTTTTGATCCATAGCTTACTCTCATAGAAAGTTTGTTTTGCTGAAGAAAACATTCAAAAGAGCCTAGAGAACATATTGAATACATCTAAATAAATATTTCTCATTGCATGAGCTTAAATTGATTGGTCAAAATGCCTACATGGCCAAGAAATGGTATTGCAATGATGGCTCAGATTCAAAACACTAAAAAAAAAAAAAAAAATTGCTCATATCTAATCATCACAAATTTATTCATCTTGCCTACACAACAAAAGAAGCATGCAAAGTTTTTCTGTAGTAAATGGAAATTTTATCAAATAGTTGCATATACACAGCGCACAGGCTATAAGATGAGGACGGGAAATTGTACCACAGGGGTTTCTTCTAATACTTCATCATCCATAGCACCACCAGGAGATGTAAGGCCAGGGCACATGATGTTTGCACCAGCAAGGACAAACTTGATTGCACCTCTATCTACTTGGAACTTCTTCATTACCTCTGGATCTGAAAAGGTAGCATATTGTGGGAGATGGAAAAATTGATTAAACCAGCACAAAGTTTAATTTGGCATGTATTACAAAGAGGAAAAAAAGTACAATCATTTTCTTCTCAAGTAAGATATAACAGTCTTAGGGAGAAAAGTAATGGCCTTATTAACGATGCAAGCATCCCAGCACCACTGCAAGTATAGCATACAAAAAGGAATGCAATAATAAGTTGATAATATACTTACACTGATGAAGAAGCCTGAGAGTGGGCATGTAAGGACCGTCACGAATATTGAAGAATAGTGGAACATTGTTCACCACCACAAGATTTAGATGATTTTGGCTAGAAAAAAGAATGGGAATCAATGAAATCACTTTCCTGATTTAAGTAGAAAAACTCTGATATAGAGAAAAAATATACAAATAAAAAATGTGTAGCAAAAAATAAATGCTGAGTTTGTCTTAGAAATATGTGGAAAGTGAAAAAAGGGATGTCAAGTATAAAGTTCTTATCGAAGAATCTACCATGCAACACGTAAGGCAATTCTTGTACTTAGGCAATTTATGGTTATTTTTTAGCCTGTGAATTAAAAATGTTATGGAAGTGTTGAGCCTTGTGCCATCATGGTGATCGGGTTGGGACTTTGAGGCAAGATGCTTGGAACTAGTATGCATTTATCCCCATCTAAGCTAATGCAGTGTAATTTTGACAGCTCTCATGTTATCAGGAAGGTTACCGTTTAAAGTTGCTTTTTTATCTAAAAAAACTCATAAATATGACGACATCATGGAAAAAAAATTCCTTCACTTAATAAATACAGTTGCATGAGAGTGCTGAATGACTATATCAGGAGAATATATCATGCTAGCAAAGAAAAACATCCAGGGAAAGAAATGGCTAACCATTTTGCAACAATTAGGGGAGACTTCTTTGGAAGTAAATCTTCCAACAAAGGTTCAAGTCCCGGGTACTGCAACACACAATATATGCACAATGCTATAAGAAGCATAACCACAAATAGCATCATCATACTTCTGAATCCATAAAAATAGCATAAATGAGAACAGACAGAAAATTGCAACTCCAACCTCCTCAGCTATGCTCTGACGAATCTTCCTCTGCACTGATGTTTTAACTTGATTTTGCGCAGAGATGTCTTCAAATGAAAACCTTCAAGTGACACAAAAACTCATACTATCAAAACCATGTTCCACAAGCTTCAATGCAATGAGAGAACATCAACAAACAAATCAAATTGGCAGCTTCCAAAATCAACTTCACTTCGTTGACAGCCATAAAACTTAAGATGCGGATCTATAAATCACTACCGCATCTGAACTCGATTTAGGCATGGAATTCATATTGCATCGAATCAGCACTCAAATAAAGATGAAATTTCACAGGAAACCAAGTTCCACGGTTCATTGATCAAACCGGAACATTCTATCTCGATTTAGAAATAAATCTTAGATTGCATTGAATCAGCAGTCTTTTTAACACAAAATTCCACGGAAAAACAGGCTCCACTAAACCCTAAATCAGAAAAGAGAAGAACAAATACTTTGAATCAAAAAATCAAAGAGAGATCGAGAGGGAGAGAGCGCTCACTTCTTGAACATCTCGGCGGAGAGTGGATGAGATCGAGAGAAGAACAATGGAAAGGCACGAGGAATCGTCTCGGCGCCTGTGAGAGAAGCTGGAGGTTTCGCCGATCTTTTGGTGCGAATCACGAGGCAGAAAACCAACGCTTTGATCGATTTAGCGGCCAATTTGAGTTCGATCGCGTTAAGATCCAATTGGTCTCGTTTAATTGAACTAATGGACTCGCTGTGAAATTGCACTTAATTTTTTGCGTTAAAAATTATAAAATAAAAATATTCTTTTCTTCAAAGAAATGTTTTTAAAAATAGAAAATAAAAATGTATAGGGTTGAACATGGGCTATACACTCAGATTATGAAATTTCCATGTGTTATGGGACAAAATCACCATGCGACATGTGGCCGATCTCAGGCATTCAAAAAGTCGGGGGCGTTATGAAATCATGGGCGCCGTAGACGTCATGGTAACAACCAAATTCACAGCCCGCCATCTTGAGGGACGTTGCGGTATGATCACTCGTCTTGGAAAAAGTCGTTAGATGGGCAAATAACCGCTCCCCGGGTTATAGTCGAAGGGACAAAGAGGCAACGATGTAAGGATATAAATACTTCATCTGGTACTCAATCCACTAACTTTCTCTTTGAATCTCCACTTCGCTCTTCTTTTTCTTTGATTTGAGTGTTGGAGCCTACTAAAGGAACAAGTGCCCAGTCTCTTTCGTTCTCTGCAGATTCTGTTTCTAGTGAGGAGCGATACTCAAAGGTTTGATCCGTGGAGAAGAAGACTTCTCAACAATGTTAGATCCCTTCCCAAACACTCGTTCAATAGTAGCATTTCTCATCCGTTGATTATGATCTGTTCAGATCCCACGAGGGACAAATCCCAACATCAACACCATGGTATACACAAAATTTCATGTTTTTTTTTCGATAATATATATTTAATTTTACATAAGATTAAAATATAAACCCAAAAATATAATTATATTTTGAAAACATCTCAAAACCAATAAATTAAGGCTATCAGCCTGACACAATTAAGGCATGAGTAAATATTGTAAAATATATGAATTTTAATTCAAAATATAATTTAAACTGTGAACATAAAAGTTAAAACAAAGGTTTAAAATTGAAATGATCTCACTATTGTCATATTAAACTCATCCATTTTAGTTGAGCTCCGTAAACCTGAAAATATATATTATATTATAGTTAAAACACATGGGGCGGTCGAGAAATCTAATGACCCATTCGAGCTCACGAGCTCTATTTCAATCGGCTTAGAACTCATACATGATTTTTGTTGCTGCAAAAATTTGCTCCTATGGGATAAGAGCTGATCTTGATCAATATGTGAGAACTGTCAGTGAAGATTGGAGTGTTTTATGTGATTTTAAGTGAAAGATTGGTTATGATAGACGCCTCTTTAGTTCATTCCTCCAACTCCACAAGATCAATGTCTCATTCAGAGATCAATCTCGTGATGGGGGAGCCTCCGACGCTCAAATCAGGGACTCAAAAGGAAGAGAAGAGAACAAGAAATGGAGAGTGAACTCTTAACTAGAGGATTGAGAGAGAGAGAGTTGCTCTCACTATCACTCAATATCAAAGGAATCCAAATTATCGGCTACCTTCTTTATGAGCCGAGGACCTTTCTTTATAGTTTGGAGACCATTATTTGTTACAGGCCAACGGGGGAAATCGAGGACTGAAGGGGAGAGGAGAAGAGGATTGAAGAAGGGAAAGAGGAATTATAGGAGATTGAAGGTTGAGAAAGGTTCAGAGGAAAAGAGGAGAAGAGACTTGGAGGTGAGATTGAGACAGAGAGAAAGGAATTCAAAGGAAGAAGAGAAGCTTTTAAATAATATTCTCTATGTCCATTGTATTTCATACCCTCTGCCTTATATAAGCAGATTGTAACCAAATACATGTGACCCTTTACAGGCAAAACGACAAACACTTGTAACAACCCTTTGTGCAGCATACTAACAAACACCTAAGGTGCACACCCCTAACCACTACCATCACATGCTCTCCTATGAGAAGCCGATGTTCCTAATTACCTACCAACAACTCACTTAAAACTAAACATTAACCATGATACACTCCATCTTCAGTAATGAAGGAGGACGCCTGCAACATTATCAATCAACTTTTAACGCCTTTTGAAATTCATCTTCCACCATTGGATGATCAGGTGATTATTTTGACAGTTGAGCTTTCATTTTGGCGCTTATGATCATGCCATATGTCTTCATATATTTTCCCCGTGACAATTTCAATTCCAATTTAAACAAGTTATTGTTCGGGCTTTTAAAACTCAAGATAGACCATTTCCATCAATCAAATGTAATCAGGGGCGGAGCTACATGGAGAAGAAGGGGGGCAATTGCCCCCCTTCTCATTCGAGATTTTCATATATTATATTATAAAATATTTATTTTTCTATTATATAATATTTTTTAATAGTTGAATTGCCCCCCTTATCAAGGGTTAAAATTACTGTAGGTCACTAAACTATTGATTTTTATCACTTCGGTCACCAAACTTTAATTTGTATCAAAATGGTCACTGAACTTTGATTTCATTTCACCGGCAAGTCACCCATGCGAATTCCGATCCCCAAATTTAAAAAACTGTTGATGTGGCGCCGGAGAAGCCGACTCATCTTTTATTTTATTATTAAAAAAAAAGCCATGTCATTTCCACTTCTCTTTGAAAGGGTTTTTTTTTGTCATTTTGGTCTCTCTCCCTCTTGGATGGGCCATAAGACCCTCTCATCCGCTGGCGAGCTATTACAAGGTCCTTTCTCTCTCTCCACGACAGGCCAATGAGGCCACAAGGTCGCGAGCTCCTCTCACCCCTCACCATCTTCTCCGACCCACTCTCTCTCTTTAATCGGCTCCAGTCAACGGGCTCCGACCACGGTGAAGCCACTCTCTCTCATGGACTCCGGTGAGGCCGCGCGCCTTTCTCCTTCCCTCTTCGATCCGTCTAGACCGGCGAGCTTCCCCTTTCCTCTTCTCCAGCAAGCCCTAGCCTCCTTCATTGAAAAGCTCCGCTCCGGCCAGCAAGCTTTTTTTCTCCTCCGATGCACGACCAGGCCGACGAGCCTCTCATCTATTCCGACGTGCCATCGTGAGGTTCTAAGGTGCCATCGTGGATTATGATGATTCAGGATGGATACTTTATGATAAAGTATCAAAACGCCTACGTGATGAGAGGGTCCAGGATGAGAGGCTCACAATGGCATCTCTCATCTACTCCGACGTGCCAGTGATGGATGCTTTTATCATAATCCAAGAAACTACTCAATTAAACCAAAACAAGTATATGCCTAGCCTAAATGGCATCAAATTGTATAACTTTTTCTCTGTGGCATTACATCAAGCAATTAATGTGCGCCATTAAATCTAATGGAATTCTATAACAGGACACTATACATTTTCTGAAAATTTATAAATCATGCATTCAAATACATCACTAATGGGTTTGTTTTAGCATTCCAGCAAGATTCATGCATTTATGGAGATCTGATTTCTATTACTCCACCTTTAACTAGGTTTATAACATTCATACAAATTTAATGCAAGCAGAGGTTGGTTCCAACCTCTCACAACAATCCAACCCAACTGCTCTTGTTGTCCAACGGCATTTCAGCAGCACACGGTGTCCCCGACAAGGATCTGAGGCGGTCGAAGGCAAGCTGTGGATTGCCGCGTCTTGCCAGAGGAGCTCCTAGCCAATTCTACTCGTCGCGACCTCCTGAGGTGCCGAAAGGGTGAATGGTGCTCCTCCTCCTTGACCGTAGACGCCTGACCGGAGCTTCGCTGGTCGCTCGTCGCCGGAATCTCGCCAAGTCATACAAACTATTTCCTATTCTCTTGAATGTATGCACGCCGACAGCTCTCCTACTCCTTCCCCTCGACACGCCGGTAGCTCATTAGAGAGAGAGAGAAAGAGAGAGAAAGTGACCGTTCAGAGAGAAAAGAAAAGGGAAAGGAGGAAGTGGAAATGACATGGCTTTTTTTATAATAAAATAAAAGATGAGTCAGCTTCTCGGCGCCACATTAGCCGTTTTTTAAATTTGGGGATCGGAATTCGCATGGGTGACTTGCCGGTGAAATGAAATCGAAGTTCAGTGACCGTTTTGATACAAATTAAAGTTTGGTGACCAAAGTGATAAAAGTCAATAGTTTAGTGACCTACAATAATTTTAACCCCCCTTATCAACTTATCCCTTTTAACTTGATGCCATGTGGCTTATCTTATTTCTATTAAATTATAAATAAATTAATAAAATAATAGATAGAAAACAAAACTTAAAATAAACTAATATTTTAATTAACTTTTCTATCCTTGTTAACTCATATCATATTAAATTTTGTTAAAAACTTCTCTCGACTTGGAATCTTGTCTATTCCGCTAATACGTTTGTGAACCTGCTTCCTTCTTTCTGTTCGACGCCCCGCTAGCAACCCCCTACAACCCACGGTCCCACTCTTGACCCACGGTCCCACTCTTGCTTAGCGTTCCACTTGTGTGTGATTTATGGGGGATTTTTTCATTGCTCTCACAAGTCACAAACTTCTTATTTTTTTTCACCTACGAAGCTATTCCACGAAATCCAAGGTCTGATTTCTTTTTTTATCTTTTATTTTTCAATTGTTTTGTTTTGTTTAATACCTCAACTATTTTTTCTCTGGTTTGTTGCTTGATTTGATTTTTTTTCTTTTAAATTCAAAAGGGGTTTTTATTTGTATAAATTTAGTTTGGATATTCAATTTGAATCGAAAGAATTGATATAGAAAAAGATTTAGATTATAACTCCTAATAATCTTGTATGGATTTAGTTTGGATATTTAATTGGTAGGTCATCTCTCTCATCTTTGCCTCCAATTAGGGTTAAAATTAAGGTTTTTTTATTATCTAGATTTTAGGGTTCTCATGATTTAATTTTTTTTTTGCACCTCTCTAATTTTTCTTTTGATCTTGTGTTGCATTTGAGTTAATTTTTGCCCCTCTTATTAATAATTTCTGACTCTGCCACTGAATGTAATCATGTTTTTTCACAAAGTGACATATACATGCACAAAAACAAGGGAAAAGAACTTGTGATTTTATGGAAACAAGCATTTGATTAATTGATTTGATGTATAAGTCAATCTATATGAATTTGTGAGGACAATGCATTACACACAAGAAATCAAAAGAAATGGGCATCCCAATCCAATGGATCAAAGCTCAATTGAACTATGAATTAGACTACATGTTTCATACCTCTATGTGGAAGGATTCACACATAATGACTTATTTGTTTTTTTTTTTTAATTTCTTTAAAACATATTTGTGTCACTTCTTTTAATTACGTGCTAAAAAGAAATTCAGAATATTGCTTTTGAAAACCATATTACAAATTATTCACAAATGACGCAATAAATATTTTTACTTTCCTATATATATTCGAGCATTATTGGGAACGTATCCCACACGCCTCGGGAATCGGGAACCTGGGAAACTTAAAACCCAGAGATATAGACCCATCCATCTTCTAGAAGTCCGACGTGTCCCGGATAAGGTTATACAACCGTAACAAAAATCTCGTTTCCCGAATCAATACAAAATCCGGAAACGCGTTTCCCATGCTCTTCGATGCCGCCGTCTCTCTCCTATTTCCCCATCCCGCCACGCAACCCAACCCTCCTAAAAATCTCCATTAAAATCCCCAATCCCTACTGTTCCTAATTCTCAGAGAGAGTGTGAGAGAGAGAGAGAGAGATGGCGAAGGGGAGGACGGAGATGGAAGTGGGAGCCGATGGTGTGGCAATCATCACCATCATCAATCCTCCCGTGAATTCACTTTCCCTAGATGGTAAAAACTCTCTCCGATGATTGTTTTTCATAGAGATCTCTTGATTGATATTATTATTTGTTGACTTCCGCTTGAGATGATGTTGGGATCTAGCTTGGTCTTACCCTTCTTCATTGAATGAGGGAACTCAAGTTTTTTTTGCTGATTTATATTGGTTGTTTTGAGAAATTTGTGTTTTTGTTTGTTGTTTTAGTGCTGCGTAGCTTGAAGAATAGTTATGATGAGGCTCTGAGAAGAGATGATGTGAAAGCAATTGTTGTTACGGGTAATGAACTTATTGAGATTTGTTGGTTTTTTTGGTGGTGTTTTGGAGTTGTGTTTTTTTGGAGGTTTAGATTTAGTTTTGAGTTTTATTGTTGGGCAGGTGCTGGGGGGAAGTTCTCGGGAGGGTTTGATATCAGTTCGTTTGGTGCTGTTCAAGAGGGAAAGGGTACTGTTTTCTCTTCTTGCATATTAATTTCTCTATGATTTTATTTTATTTATTTTTTTGTTGTTTTTGCATCCTAATTCTTTGTTTCTTTGATTAGCAGAGCAAACAAATGTTGGCTATATCTCAATAGACATTGTCACAAACACTTTGGAAGGTATTTGTCTTTTGTGGTCACTGGATTTGATGGAATTAGGGTGGGATTTTATAGATTGAAGCCTGTCTTGCTTGTATGCCTTATCAGGTGCAAGCAAGCCATCAGTTGCTGCTATAGATGGCATGGCTCTTGGTGGTGGGCTTGAAGTCTCTATGGTATGCAGTACCTAATTTTAACGATTTCAATTGTCTTTATTGTTTGATAGTTTTGTTTTATGTGCTCTTGATTTTCTTTGAAAAAGGCATGCCATGCTCGCATTTCTACATCAACCGCTCAGCTTGGATTGCCTGAACTTCAACTTGGAATTATACCAGGGTTTGGAGGTTTGTTCATAAGCAAATGTTGTACAAGTTGAATTTTAGAATGAATAATTTTATTTAAAACTTCTGTGGCCTTTTTACTCCAATGGAAGACTTTCTGCTTAAGGGGCAATCCAGTTTACACTTTTGTTTCTAGACAGATCAATACGGCTGACAATCTGTTTGATAACATACTATTTTTTCTCATTTCAGGAACACAACGACTTCCACGCCTTGTGGGCCTTACTAAAGCCCTTGAAATGATCCTGGTGTGCAGTATTTTCTATTTGTGAATATATTGATATGTTTATATATATATATATATATATATATATATATATATATATATATATATAGTTTAGTTATCTGAATCACACCTCTGCTTCTGAGCAGATGTCTAAGTCTATAAAAGGGAAGGAAGCCCATGAGTTGGGCCTTGTTGATGCCATAGTTACACCCGGGGAATTGGTTAACACTGCCCGTGCCTGGGCTTTAGAAATTGCTGAATTTAGAAAACCATGGATCAAGAGTCTTCATAAAACTGACAAGTTAGAGCCCCTTGGGGAGGCTAGGGAGATACTAAAATTTGCGAGAGCCCAGGCTCAGAAGCAAGCTGCTAATCTCCAACACCCATTGGTTTGCATTGATGTTATCGAGGAGGGTGTTGTATCAGGACCTCATGCTGGACTTTTGAAGGTACATAGATGTTAAGTCTAAACGACTATTTGCCCTTTGATTATATTCCAACTGCTTCCTGTTATATATCTCATACTAAACCTGATTTTGGCAGGAGGCACAATCTTTCGAGACACTTGTTCACTCTGATACATGCAAAAGTCTTGTCCATGTGTTCTTTTCACAGCGGGCTACCTCAAAGGTTCAACTTATTCACATTTGTCACCCATGCATTATGTCATGATAATGATAATGGCACTGCCTACTTATATTCATGGCTGTCTCTTCTACATATTTGTGGGTTGCCATTCTTGTTCATTCTCAGTTGGAAAGGACTGACATCAAATGACTATTGCTGCAGTACATCACAATACACAGGATAATTTGCATATACCTTTGACTAGTAGAATGAGCTTTCTTGTTGACATGCCAAAAATGCTTTCACATTAATCTTTTTTTTTTTATTATTATTTTTGATAAAGTGGAGGATAAACCACTGTTAATTTCATTAGATATGGTGCTTTTCACATTAATCAAGCACCCATAAGAGACAAAAGTCACGAAGGTCTCTCACACCTTCATTCAAAGAAAAACATTATTATGTAAACAAACAAGGTCTGTCTCATAGGCTGATTTGTTGTATTTAACTCCCAATTGTGCAAATGAGAGAGAGAGAGAGAGAGCAATTCTCTATATCTCAAGTTTCTTCCATTGAAATCCTATTCTATCTGTAGAATGGAGGAAAAGAACCCTTACCTTGTTTAGACCTTATTCAATGCAGAATAGCCACCTTTTCATGCACTGTGTATTCTTTACACAACCCTACCTTTTTAAGTTCTTTCTTCTATAATCATTTACTTTTTTTTTTTAACATGTGATAGGTTCCTGGGATTACTGACTTAGGTTTGGTGCCTAGAAAAATAATAAAAGTTGCTATTATTGGAGGAGGTCTGATGGGTTCTGGAATTGCAACTTCACTAATACTGAGTAATTACCCTGTGATAGTAAAGGAGGTCAATGAGAAATTTCTAAAAGCAGGAATGGACAGAGTCAAAGGTATATGTTTCTTTTGTTTTACATTATAGTACTTTGATTCCACCAACTTCGTTTACAAATGTAATTTGCTTATTTTTGCTTCTTATATTTTCAGCCAATCTGCAAAGTCACGTCAAAAAAGGGAAAATGACTCAAGAGAAGTTTGAGAAGACCCTTTCTCTCCTCACAGGTGCTGTAGATTATGAAAGCTTCAAAGACGTTGATCTAGTCATCGAGGCAAGTTCATTGTTCATGTTCTTTTCAAGCTTAATACCCCATCCCATATGATCTATTTTTGTAATCTTCTTTCGTCCCCTTTTTGTTAACATGAAACTTTTGCTTGACAGGCAGTTATTGAGAATGTGTCCTTAAAGCAACAAATATTTGCTGATCTAGAAAAATTCTGCCCTTCCCACTGTGTACTTGCCACTAACACTTCAACTATAGACTTGAATTTAATTGGAGCAAAGATCAAGTCTCAGGATCGCATTGTGGGTGCACATTTCTTTAGGTAATACATTTAGAATTATACTGAAGCCTTTTACTCTGCTTTTTCCCTACTGCTAATAATTTTTTCTTCGTAGTCCTGCTCATATCATGCCTCTGCTGGAAATTGTTCGTACTCATAAAACATCACCACAAGTTATAGTGGATTTACTAGATGTTGGCAAGAAAATCCGGAAGACCCCAGTAGTTGTTGGGAATTGTACAGGGTTTGCTGTCAATAGGATGTTCTTTCCGTACACACAATCAGCACATTTACTCGTGGATCGTGGTTTGGATGTTTATAAGATAGATCATGCGATTACCAAGTTTGGAATGCCAATGGGCCCTTTCAGGTATCTAGTTTACAAAGCTCCAAATTCTACTTTGCTTTTTGATAAATCTAGCCCAGTTGGTTTTGAGATTTCTTTTGTTAGGATGTTTGGAGAAGTGGAAATAATCAATTCTTTTTCCTCTGGGATGAATGATCTTCTCTGCTTGCAGACTTGCTGACTTGGTTGGATTTGGAGTTGCCATAGCCACTGGAAGCCAATACCTTCAAAGCTTTCCTGAAAGATGCTACAAATCAATGTTGATACCAATCATGGTTGATGATAAGAGGACAGGTACAGCATTCATAATCTGGCTTGCGCTGTGATACATGTTTATTTTGAGTTTTAGTTGGTTTCTGTCAATTCTTTTGTCAATCTCTGCATGGTCTGCTCCATACTAATATTTTTTTACTGCTTCTCACCTTTTTATGTCACTTGCTCAGGTGAAGCTACAAAGAAAGGTTTTTATGTTTACGATAACAAGCGGAAGGCTAGTCCTGATCCTGAAATAAAGAAGTACATTGAGAAATCAAGGAGCATGGCTGGCACTGCTCCTGATCCTGAGGTACTCTTATTCCTGTACATGATTAACTGCATTTATAGGGTTAAGTTGACTAAAGTTTAATGAAAACTTAGTCTGGTTAAGCCAAATTGCTTTCGACTTAAGTGGAATGTTGAATGGTGCTTTCAACCCCCAAACTTGCAAGTCATTCACAGATGAATGGGGTTCCATAGATTAAAGTTCTCTGCCCTCTTCATCTTCTGGAAAGTTTTTGACTTCTGAATTTCAATTGGGAGCCTCCAAGAACTTTTTGGGTTTTGGGCAAGCCCCTTTATTCTTATGCCAAGAATCTGGCACAATTAAAGAAGAGTTCACACCGAGGACTAACCTTTCTTTATTTAATTCTTATTAGTAAAAAAAAATATTTTTCTACTATTCTGGTGCAATCTTGATTTGCAACTTATGCTCCAAAGATGACCATAAATTATAGAAACAAAATTTGGGATAGTCAGTGATGAATAATAATCACTTTGTAGTGGAAAATTTATCTCGGTGAACCTGGTTCAATTATATTTGAACTTGTCTCTGATATTCTGATGCTTCTATGGGAGGAAAGTTTATCTCGGTAAACCTGTTTCAAATATCTTGGAACTCGTCTCTATTATTCTGATGCCTTCATGTAGAGTGATTTATCATGGAAAGGGTTTTAATAAGATATATAAGCTGTCAACTCAGATGAAGAGTGCTGTGAACATCTAAAACTATCCTCTCATCATATCATATCTTCTATGATAGATCAAAATCAGGGTCCTTTCCTTGATAATGTATGAAGCTAGCCAACTTCTTGACTTTTGAAAGTGACTTGCCTAGTTTGGAGGAACTGGTATTCGGTATTTCCTGTTGATGTAGATCAGGTGGACCTGTGGTAATGATCCTTCTGGTAACCACTAAGTTCAGGTCGTATGATAACCACTAAGTTCAGGTCGTATGATATTACGCTGTACTGAATGGATGCCTTAAAGTCCAGATGGTTATGAGGTGAAAACAATAGTTTAATCTTCACAAGCGATACTGGGCACTTTTGTTTTCATTTCCAAAGTGATAGAGTGAAGTCACACCACTTAATAGAGTTTGCATCTATCCAATCAAATAGCAACCATCATATGTATATTTTTTGATTTGGAATGCAGATAATGAAGCTATCAGATAAGGATATAGTGGAAATGATATTCTTCCCTGTTGTTAATGAGGCCAGCCGTGTACTTGACAAAGGAATTGCTGTTAAGTCATCTGATCTTGATATTGCCTCCATCATGGGCATGGGCTTCCCTGCTTATAGGTTCGTTTTTTAATTTACCACCTATTTTCTCTTCTGCTTCTTTTCTAAATCAGTCGACTCTAAATGACAACAGAGGTGGTGTCGTATTTTGGGCCGATTCTCTTGGAGCAAACTACATTCATTCCAGATTGGAGACCTGGACAAAGAAGTATGGCAATTTTTTCAAACCTTCCACCTTTTTGGCTGAAAGAGCTGCTAAAGGCTTACCATTGGTGAGAATCACAACTGATCCTTTTCTTAAATCTCTGTTCTTCAGTTTATCATAATCATAGCTTGATTAAATCTGGTGAATTTCAATGCAGAGTGCTCCTGCAAGTCAGTCAAAATCAAAATCCCGTCTGTAGATTGATCAATTTTGGAGAATGGAATATGGCTGCAAGATCGTCATGAAAAATGAATAAATTGAAGGGATGGTATTTCCATGCTGTGGCCTGTTTTTTTCCTTGAGAAAGCAAATGCTTAATGTTAAGATAAAACCTTTCTATGGACTAATCTTTGGTGCTTGGTTTATCCTTTTGTAACAATATGCAAAATAAAAACTATTTTCTGTGTCTTGGTCCTAGCAGCAAGGTCTCAACCTCAAATACTTTGCACTTGTTGAATTATATTGAATGTGTTTTTATAGATCAAAACTGTGAAGTTGATTGTATAATGTTTGGTTTTTTATATAAATGTGGACAAGTTGGAACCCCTATATATATATATATATATATATATATATATATATATAGTCATGTTAGAGTGAGGTTGGCCGTAAATGCAGCCTGGTTTTTTATATAAATGTGGACAAGTTGGAACCCCTATATATATCTACATATACACAGTCATGTTAGAGTGAGGTTGGCCGTAAATGCAGCCGGCCCACTCTAACACTCAAAACCAAAACCAAAAAATAAAAAAATGAAAGCCTAAAACAACAACCCAGCATCGGCTGAGTGTTAGAGTGGGCCGGCCGCAAATGCGGCCGGCTTCACTCTATCATTCTTATATATATATATATATATATATATATATATATATAGTCGTGATACTATGCGATCAACCTTTACACTGTGCAAATGCGGTTGTTCCATTTTAGCCAATTTGCACAGTATTTTAAGGAAATCCAACCGTATGGATGAAAGGAACATCGAAAAATAACCTAATATGTCAATTTTCATATAATTTGAGAAGATGTAGAATCTTCATCTTAAAGGGTGAAATTCTGAATCTGTAAGATTTCTATAAATTTTCACTCGTTAATATGAAGACTCTACATCTTCCCAAATTGTATGAAAATTGACATGCTACCTTGTTTTTTAATGTTCGGTTGGAAATTTTTAAAATACTGTGCAAGTGATCAAATGGGAGGCGACCTCAAATGAACATTGTTTTGACCGACCTTATCTTATCATAATTATATATATATATCCTGAGTGATTTGGTAAATCTCTTCAATTTGTTCATATTTTATTTTCTTTGCTTTGCTAATAATATACCATCTGCATCAACTTATACTAAAAAATTATCTAATTAGTTAATATAAAATTTTTAGTATTTAAATAATCTTAAAAAAATCACTATATTTAAGTATTTAGGATTATTTAGTATATATATTGTTACGACTTACGAGGAACATGCATGACATGATTTGCTAAAATAAAAGTCTAACTGTGATCAAAACCTAAAATTATATAGTGATTTTTTTTGATTGGTGGTTACCCCAACACAGTTTCCAATGAAAAATTTTTTCCCACCAAAATTCTTAATTAAGATTTAAAAATATAACCCCAACACATCACTATCTTATCATTAATACCTTTACTTTAAAATTTTTCTCCAAAAATTTTAAAACTTTTCAAAACTTATTCCTAATCCCAAGTGGGGATAACTCCCAACCAAACACAACCAAAAGGGTACAAAGATTTAACGGATCAAGCCAACAAAGAAGTCGTCGGCCCAAAATAGAAGTCCAATTGGGCACAAAGATTTAGCGGATCAACCCAACAAAGAAATCGCCGGCCCACATGTATCTGCGATCTTGATTTGGGATCTCTTTTCTGAAATTCTCTTTTTTTAAAAATTCTGACTTCATCATTGGAGGCTTCCCGAGCCCTTTAGACTCTTTTTTTTTTTGAAAAATTAAAAGTGGATCATTATATTAACATATATAATAATATATATCAATCAAAATATACAGCACGGATCTCAATGAACTTGTCATGATCTGATAACAAACAAGTCGCAATAGATCAACACCCATCTGCGAGAAAAAGAATCCTATCTCGCATGGTATGGCTTCACTGCTCCTCCTCCTCCTCCTTTCCACCCTTTTGATCCAATCCTCGGCTGGTAAGAATCCTTCAAACCTCTCTCTAGGGTTTCTCAATCCACTATACTGTCTCTGCGATTCATCAAGGTGTGATCTTTTAGTGTTTGATGCTCGATACTTGGAATTGATTGTGTTTTTGCTGCTTATTGTCTTAAATCGATCATTGAATACTTGAAAATTTCAGGTAAATCGAGTGGAGTTTGTGTTTCTCCTGGTGGCCGCTTCCCTCCATTCTCATCTGAAGGGAAGCCTCCTGGATTGGTCCCCAGAGGATCCAGAGACTTGGCGTTTTGCAGGGTTTTCAAGAAGAACACTTGCTGTGATGTTGTTCAGACGTATCCTGCTTTGTTGGCTGTTAGAAGGTTGGCTTCTTCTGGAGAAGCCAGCCAAGAGTGCTTGAGTTTGTGGGAATTGTTGGAGTGCTCCATTTGCCATCCTCTTGTTGGTGTTCAGCCTGGACCTCCTCTAATCTGTGAATCTCTTTGTGATGGAATTCTGCAGGCTTGTTCAAATGCTTACTTCTCTATTGATCCAAAGACACAGGTGATTAATCTTACTTTCCAATGATTGGATTGAGTGCAGTAAGATTTTGTTTCAAAATTAACATTGCTTGCTAGGGTTTTCCTCACTAGTTGAACTGTTAAGGTAATTTGCTTCATATTGATTACTGGTTAGAATTCATTGATTGTGTTTACCAATTGGTAGTTTTAGATAATTTCAGAGATTATTAGGATGGAGTATTGCTTGAGATGTTTTACTGCTTTACTTGTTCAAATGTTTACTTCTCTACTGATGCAAAGACACAGGTGATTAGTGTTACTTTCGAATGATTGGATTGAGTGCAGTAAGATTTTGTTTCAAAATTAACATTGCTTGTTAGGGTTTTCCTCACTAGTTGAACTGTTAAGGTAATTTTCTTCATATTGATTACTGGTTAGAATTCATTGATTGTGTTTATCAATTGGTTGTTGATAAAATTGGTAGTTTTAGATAATTTCAGAGATTATTAGGATGGAGTATTGTTTGAGTGCTTTACTGCTTTATTACTTCATTTATATGGATTTGATATTCTAGTAGATCATGTTGGTTGCTCACTTAATTTTTCAACAATCTGGCATTGTCTTTAAAATGTTAACTACCATAACTCTATATGAATCAACTAATTACATGTAGATAGTTTAAAAGATTAATAATATTAAAGCTTTTGTTCGAGATGCCATGCTTGGCTTGCTTGTGATCGTGAAGAAGTATGTTGGCTCATGTTAACAGACCATTATTTTTAGACATGCTAAAACTGGATCTGGTTTCTCCTTATCAGGTTTTGTCTCCATGTGGACCTAGTGATGTTGTTTGTGGCAGAGCAAGTGAATGGGCCTCAAATGGTACAGAGCTCTGTCGCCTAGCCGGTTTTGCTGTACAACCGGCTAGTTTTGTTCCCCAGACTGATAATGTGCTGTTTTGCTACGGAGAGAAATCGGGCGTAGAATCAGTTGCTGGTTCATGGAACACTCCACGATCGAGGCCCCCTTTTGAGGTTGGGAACTCTAGGGTGCTGGAAGATTTTCAGCAATGGGTGGGAAACATGCTGATTACCGAAAAGGTTTCATGGGCGGTTGGAGGGATGGTTCTCACTGCAGGACTTCTCTTTTTAAGGTTAGTCCTCTCACATATGCATCGCTTAGAATAACGAGGCATGTTACTTTTGGATTGTGGTAGATAATGTATGATATTGTGATTCACAAAAATTCTTCAAACTCAAAAAGGTGATACTGTGTTTTGTGCCCAATAGTTTGATTTATAATATTGAAATACATAGGGTGTACCGACTTTCACAAGGAAAGTTGGCTACTTCATTCCTCTCACAAGGAGAGCCTCGAGGGTTCGAAACACACTTGAAGCATGCTTCTAGTGGCTTGTCCACATCTTTTTTTGTTTTTTTGTTTTTTTTTTTAAAAGAAGAATATTACAGGATGCCAAATAGAAACCACTCCAAAGCCAAGTCACTGGTATATCCTACTTGAAGTATGGTGTTAGCTAAGCTGGTTAGTAATATATGTCTGTAAATGTTTATCTGACCCATGGTTTAAAAAGGCTTTCGAGGCGTCCGCCTCGAGGCTCGCCTCACCATGAGGCTCTCATTCAGCGATCTGAGGCTTACGTTTTAAGAGTCTAACATTCGAATACGTTTTTTTTGTTTGAGGCTTACGCCTCGAGGCTTTTCGCCTCGAGGCGTTTGAGGCGTTCGCCTCAAATTAAAATCCCTCTTAGGTTTCTTTTTAATATTTATTTTTTAGTGTGGGGCTTGTGAGATTTTTTTAGTGTGGCCCAACCTAAAACAAAGTGATAAAGAACCCTAATAAGTAATGACATCATATATCTCCCAGACTCTTACTTGTTGATGGTTTTCTTTAAGAATTAGAGTATTACTATTAGTTTAAGATTTAAGATTGAGATTTGCTTTCTTTTTTTTTTTTTAGTGTGGAGTATTTGTGTTTTAATTGAGGACTTAGCTAAGCTTGAATCAAGTTTTTTTTAAGAATTAGAGTATTACTATTAGTTTAAGATTTAATGAGTCGGAGCTTATCAACCATAGGAATGCCCGATCGACTTGACTTTGCGGGGAGGAATCGGGGAGGCCGGATGCCGCGATTTACTTTTTTTTTTATTATGCATTTTTTGTAGTTATGATAATGACCTAACTGCGATTTACTTTTTTTTTTATTTTTTTTCTCTCTATGTGTTTTTGTGCTTTATGATGAAGAAGTTAAATTGCTGATGGTTCGTAGTATTTTTATCAATTATCTTTGATTTATAAGTTATTCTATTTTTAGATTGAGGCTTACGCCTCGATCCGCCTTGAGGCTTACGCCTCGCCTCAATTAGGCAAAGCGCCTCGGTTCCCGATTTCGCCTTTTTAAACCTTGATCTGACCCCAATATATTGAACACCAACCAGTAGCACACATATAGTTGAAGTACTTTCTTTTTATCTGTGAAGATAGATCAATATATCATTTTTTATTTGCTAACTGCTGTAATAGCTGCAAGTATTCACTAGTAATTATACGGAAATCAGCCTCTAATGATCAGTTAGACACCTTGCCTTTGTATTTTCATTTTATAGAAGTTCTAATATAACTTTGCTATTGAGATTCTTCGGACTATATTTCCAAGTATCATCCCTATGTTTAGTTTCAATATTTCCTATACGAACACTAAGATGGAATAGATCCGCTAATATGCCCAATGTACTCGCTGCAATATGATGAGAGGCTATTCCCCCGGAACAAAAGGATTAAAACCTTCCACACCCCATGCACAAACTGAATGTCAAAGACTAACGGACTTTTCAAAGTTGCAACTTTGCCTTTTCCTTAGATTTTCGTTGTCTTAGTGACTTGCAAACTCATTTCTTGTTTAACTTTTGATCAAATACAACCTCACGTTCCAGCTTTCCTGTGCATCAAAAGTTCTTTTTAGAGATTGAGCTGAAGGAAGTCATCCTATTGTCTGTTTTGAATGGTATGATAATTCAGCTATCAAATTAGGATGCTTGCTGCAATATAACATATGGCCTTGGCTCTAGAATGCCTGCTAGCTTTCCAATTTCATGCCATATTGATAACTACATATTGCTCATTGATATATTTAACTTTGATTGGATCCCCCGCTGAGGAAGGCCCCATTTTCCCAAATATTTTCTTTTCTTGTGTGTTTGTGTTTCCAGCTTAGGGATCAGAAGATTGGAATTAATGTTTTAATTGTTGGTAATTATGCAGCAAAAGAAAGAGCCATAGCCAACGGCAGAAGCAAGCAGCTATTTTTCGCACAGCTAGAAGACTAGAAGGAAGGATCAACCAACAACCTACAAGGATCAATAGAAACTGAACATATTTTTGTTTAATATTTTTTTCTCATATATTCTTCGTGTATTTTCTCAAGAATCTATGACCTGTATGGTAAAATATACATTTTTGTTAGCTTTTGTGTAACCAAATTGTTGCAAACTCTTTTATCAGTCAAATTGCAACCTTTATTCACAGCTCCTCTAATGTGCACATACTGCAGTTAATATAGACACAATGAAAAAGATTTTTTAATGTGTTCTTGGTTCATCATCTCTCAGTTTTAACAGGAACTGAACTCTGGTGTCTCATAGTTATATTTTATAATTTTTTTAAAACTAAAATTTTAGAGTTAATGTGTTGACAGTTATATATATAATAAATATTTCTAATTAATATAATATATTTTTTTTACTATGATATGTTATTATATAATATTCTAATATTTTAATATATATTAACATATATAGTACCATTTTCTTCATGGTTTTTCTGAACCTCACCATTTTTATTTTATGAAATAAATATATCTAGATATTTATCAGCATATATTATATTATTTATTTTGCCAACTAGAGCTGCACTATGATGGAAAAAAGAACAGGAATGATATGTATCCTGAAAAGACTTCACAATCAGGTGTCACGAATGAATCGTGACCTTTCGGCCTTCCTCGGGATGGGTATGTTGATGATCCTAAGGAAGGTTGAACAGTCACGATTCATTCGTTTCATTCGTGACATCTGTTCGGTTTATGTAGCACTGCTCAGAAAAGAAAGATAATGACAGTGCCCTGCTCCCTCTGCAATTCCAAAATAAGGCCCCCACCCTTACTTCTTAGGGATACCACTTGAAAGTAAAACACAAAAAGGCTAGACTGAATCTGTGGTTTTGGAGAAGCAATACTTTTCTTCATCTCCAACTTGTTAGAAAAAAACTCCATGTTGACACAAAGGAATCAGGCTCATTTCATAGGGGGAGGACCAGAGACATTACATTCCATTTTGATAATCCTGTAGGTCACTAACACTAGCACAACAATAAACAGAATATTGGCAAAACACATTCCACTTGTAGTAAAATACTAAGCTGCATGTTTCCTTAAAAATGGTAGTAAACTGTACCTAGTTTTAGTCAAGAGAATGATAAGTACTTGTGATTAATAGCACCTTAAATTGTGCATACAAAGCAAAGAGAAGCTCTGCCAAACATATTCAGTTAGGGTTCTCCACAACCTACTTTGTAGCAAGAGCACGCGTGAAAGGTGCCAATCTGGCGTGATTCATGAATTCAATTTCTCCAAAACCCTGGTTTTGTATAAAAATGGTTAAGTGTAGGATTGAGGAATAGCACATCAATAGGATATTGAAAGGTATGGTGACTTCTCTATAAATATTGGAAACATTTCAAGAACAAGCAATCAAGAATTGCTTTGCAGCTTATTGGACTTACCACATTTTGCAGACATTCTCTACTACAAGCCATGTCCTTCAAGACAGTTCTCTTTGCTGCAGTTCTGGTGGCTGGAGTGGTCATGCCTGTGGCTCAATGCCAACTCCTCGGGCTGATTCGCATCAATGGCACCGTCCCCTGCGGCACTGGCATACCCACAAGCACAGCGATCATACCTGTCTTTCCAAGTATATGCAATTTTTCTTAAGCCAATGCCAAACTCATATATGGTATCATGGTTCGATGGAAATCATCTCTTAAGTCACATATTATTCTGTTGTCATAAAATCATGCTTGAAGTTCAATAGTAAGATATTGATATTCAATTTTGTGAAATACTACCCTACATGTGTTTCAGCAGTCCGTTGATCTTATTTCCTATCACAAGACATGCAATTTCGGTCTATTATAACTAACATGAAGTACTATGCTATATATGGAAGTATATTTCACAATACTATCAATAGAAAACTCAAGTTGTTGAACCAATCAAAATTGTCAGGATATCAATTGAATTGAATAAGGATAAATGTCTCTACCAGAGGTTTACAATTCCATAGAAACAAATTCACTAATATTTAGGGTTATGGTCAGCTAGAATTTCTTTGAGCAGTTTTGCTATCAGTAATTGTTGATAAATTTATAAGAAACTACTAACACTATCTACAAGCTCTAAGCACATGTATGACATACCATGCAGATGCAGTGGTGCAATTACAGTGTGGAGGGACTGTGATCTCCAGCACCACCACCAACAGTGATGGTGTGTTCACTATGTTCTTAAATCCCATAACCACCCTCCTCTCCTCGCTCCTAAGCAACTGCAAGCTGGTGGTCAACACCCCTCTGTCCACCTGCAACTCCTCCTTGCCAATTGCCGGTGTTCTTCAGTCGACTCTGCAGCTGCTCACAGGCACCATCTCTGGACTTCTTGGCGGCATCACTGATATCATCCCATCTGGTTTCTCTCTTGTTCAGTGAGAAAGGAGAGGCTGCTGTTGGCGTGCCATCTATGAATAAAGCTGGGTAAATCTCAGTGTTAAATGTTATCTGTTTGTATCTTCCAATGCCCATGTAATGTAACAGGGGCAGTAATAATGTTGTGATATTCTATCATAAGAATAAAGATCCTATGAACTTGAAGTTGGAATAAATTACTTGTAACATCACATTTTGGTATTCCCTTTTGCTAACATGTATCAGTATGCTAGACCTAACAATCTAGAAGAATGATAAACAAAATCCATCCAACTTACTATTTTCCTATTTTAAGAACCATCAGATCTGATAGAAGCCTGCAGAACCTCAACATGTGGTCCTGATAATAAGCTAGATAATTTACACCATCCAAAAAGATAATCCAAGATCAAACAAGAATAAATTGTCAATTGTGACTGAAGAGATACAAAGAAAACCCTCTGAAAAGCATCTATTTGTCACAACAAGGAAAAGTTGAAAAATAGAAACCTTTAACTACTGTACAGCGGAAGAGATTTTTGCCATTCATTTACAGATATATTCTAGCAACTAAAGAGTTTCAAATTCATGAAGGATGATCAATCACAAAAATAATTATAATGACCTCTGATGGTCCAAAGCCCATTTACAGATATCTACTGAAATTGAGACAAATTCCGTGTTCAGGTCATTGAAGTAGCTTCAGACTTTTCCACCTTTTGAAGACTGATAGACCAAAAAAGAAGAAAAAGAAAAATCAGTACATAATATAATAATATAAAAGAGAACTTGAAAGAGATGACAAGAAACCACAAAGAAAGGAGCAAAGAACATACCTTCTTAGGTAGTGGTCTTAATGTGCTAGAGCTGCCGGATGTGGCTTTATTTTGTAGAGGTTTCAATATCTCAAAAGAACAAAGCAGGGAGTTATCTATGCTCAATAAGGCACCGGCATTATCAAATTCTCCACAATAGTTAGGAGCTGAAAATATTGTGACTAATCTTCTTTGCGCAAAAAACTCATACCCATCCTCCACCACCTGGAAAGTAAAACCCATTAAAACTAATCTCCTGGATATTTACCACAATAAGAAAAATAATTCAAACTAGAAAACTATCACCAACCTGATGACCTCGTACTATAAGATCAAGTTCATGTTTTTCTAGAAACTCTACAAGCTTATCAGCTCCAAAAGTACATGAGACCCCTCTATCACTGTTTCCCCAACCTTCAGTAGTTGAATCAGGATCAGACCAAAGCAAATCACAAAGAAGACCACTCTCCGGAATTTCAGTTGGCCTCTCAATATCTCTTATTTGTTCCAAATTGTTCAACTCTGGCGAAAGGCCACCATGCATACAAAGTATCTTATCATCAATGAGTGCAGCCACGGGCAGACAATTAAAGCAATCAGTGAAAATTTTCCAGAGTCGTACGTTAAACCTTCTTTTACATTCATCGTAAAAACCATAAACTCGATTTATCTTTGGGTCTTCGTGATTTCCCCTCAAAAGATAGAGCTTGTCAGGGTATTTTATCTTATAAGCAAGAAGCAGACATATCGTCTCTAGACTTTGTTTCCCACGATCAACATAGTCCCCAAGAAATAAATACGACGCAGAAGGAGGAAAGCCACCACATTCAAACAGCCTCAAGAGATCAGCATACTGCCCATGCAAATCACCTGTAAATATACTGCAATGTGTAAGGAAGGTTTTCCAACAAATCTTAGACCTACATGTGAATAATATCTCTATAGATGCCAACTTTTATTAAAACAAAAGCCAATTTCACAACCATCAATATCAGTTGATTAAAAAAAAAAATTTCCTCAAATGGATATCCAAAAGGAAGAGATGTTTAAAAATCATATTGCATTCTTGTTGCATGCATGAAACCACATGATATCTTGGATTTAACGTAGAAATTCCTCCCCAAACCTGTTTGTGATCCCTAAAAGAGACAACTTTCTTAAAATTTGCGGCAAAACCAGAGCAACTCAAATTTCATATCAAGAATTGCAGACGAAAAGAAATTCTTTTTCTAAACCAATTGAGAAGCAAGTAGATACAACCGAATGCATAAGAAACAACCAAAAATCCATCTTTATTGCAGCGAAGTCCGAAGACGAATGAAAGAACGAGAAGGGAGAGGAAACCAAACCGCAGATCTTGAGAGGCGCATTGAGGCGGAGGAGATTAGGCTGGGCCAACAAAATCCGGCGGCTTTCAACGCAGAGCTGGCGGATCTCGGCCTCCGAGAGCTGGACCTGCTTCCCGGACCGAGCTCCCGCGAGCAGCCGCCGTATGATATCGTCCAGCACCGCCACATCCATCGCATCCATGGAGCTCATCGTCATCATCATCTTGCTGATCGCTTCCCTTCTCCTCCTCTTCTTCTCTAGGGTTTCGATCGCGGAGAACGATGAGAATGAATCGTTCTCTTTCTTTTTTTGTTTTATTATCGTTTTAGGAAAGTTTCAAAACCGCGTGAATATTAGGTTATCCTAAACGGCACCAGAGAAAGAGACTCCTGAAAGTGACCCAACTGACGTGGAAAAAGACGAATTCTGAAAAATAATAAAAAATAAAAATAATTCAAATATTTTTTTTTCATGTATAATTAATTAATTCAAATAAAGAATGGGAAAATTATTTTTAGGTCCCTGGAAGTTTGAAAACTTTCCGCATACCTCCTCGACATAACTTACTGCATAAATTCCTCCTTTTGGTTTAGTGACTTTTCAGTCCTTAAGACTGACTCCATCATCTACTTTTTCCCATAATACCAACTATGACCTTATGTTTGTTTGGTGTTCTCCCACGCAGTCATATCACGATTTTGAAACTCAGACTCAACCCATTACTTCCTTACTTTTTGGCAACTTTTTCACTTACTTTTGTACTTTTTGCCAAATTTTATCGTTTCTTCTTCTTCCTCAAGCCCTTTTATTCCTTTTTATTTTCATCCTACAAGAAGTTTTTCTTCTATTGTCCATTTGCTCTCCACAACCGGTGACGAAGCTCTCACACCATATCTTTCTAGGTGAGTTACCGCCCAAGGCTAGTAGAAGAAACATCCACATTTGCTCGCAGTGAGTTCATTTTTCGTTTTTCCTGAAAAAGTTTTCTATGAGCTCTACAAGATTTCGGATGAGAACCTCGCCCGAAAGCGAGATCGCTTCCAGTTGTCTCCGAAGTTCAAGGAATCAGAATTCCAAAACTTGGTCTACAAGGAGGTCGAAAAGGTATCAAGGAAGGTTACAAAATCTTCCAAGATATCTCTCGTCATCATCCCGAGCTAGACTTGACTTCTTTGGAGTTCAAGAATGCCCTTATGTATCTCCCACCTAGTTCATCTAGTGAAGATACTGATTGAACAGATGTTGTTGTTGTTGCTGGTTTTGGACCCCCTTCTCTTTTTTACTTTATTTGTTTACATCATCCTTTCTCTCTTCTTTTTTCTTTCTTCTTTTAAATTTTTGCAGTGTGTTGTTTAGGCGTACCGTTTAGTTTATGAATGGAATATTTTTCTTCTTCTCTTATCAGTGTGTTGTTTAGAAGGTCCCGGGTGGTGAATGACCACTAGTTCTTCCACACGATGGTCCTGGGTGTTAAACATGCATATTAAACGAAAACCAAAAGTTTAAGTGGAAAAGTCATATATTAAGTGGTAACTCCAAATATTAAATGGAAACGTGTAATATTAACTGGAAAATCATAATATTATAAGGAAACTAAATATTTAAACAGAAAACTTATGCGGCTTGTCTTCGGGGAGAGTGTCCCACGCAAACTGAGATAGGGTCACCAGCATGTGAGACTAAGGGGGCCTGTAGGCGATTCTCTTTAACCGCTTCCTCGTGGGAGGGGATGATATCAGCGGTGCCGCCGACTCCTTTTTCTCATGCGGCGGAGCCGGTGGTTCAACGACCTGCCTTTGTCCCTCAATTTCATTAAGTCGAGACATGATGCGGCCCATGCGGGTAACATCTCTTGACAGCATCTCAAATGCCTTCTCAAGGCGGGTTGCAATGTCCTTATCCATTGGCCTCCTTGTCGGAATGGTCGTGGAAGAACGACGTCAGGAGGTACGCAGGGGGGAGGGGGGGCTGGACTAGGAGCGTTCCCGATTTTGTACACTGTTCGTCTTCCTCCCGTGTGACGGAGACAAGCTCGGAAAACTGTGGACAATCAAATGTTGTATGGTAAACGGGAACTCTCGACATTGAATAAATCGAAGAATATTAAACGATAACACTTGATATTAAGCGAATAATCCTTAAATTAAACGGTAAGTTAAAAATTTAAACGAACACACACTATATTAAATGAGAACATGGAAACTTAAAGGAAACGATGATATTGAGTGGTTTAGACGTGCATTTTTCTCCTTCAGTGCCTGTATTGATGGTTTCAAGAAAGGTTGCAGGCCATTACTTTTCGTTGATGGAACTCATTTGTTTGGAAAATATGGCAAGTTGACACCATGATGGCAACGAGGGAGCGACAGGTAAAGATGGCAACGAGGGCTTCTTCCATGTTTCGTTCGCTGTCGTTGATAATGAAACCGACGCCAACTGGACGTGATTCCTGTCAAAACTCGGCGATGCGATTTACGGGGATGACGACTTTGATAAGATTATTACATTCGTAGCGGCGTACAAACGATCGGTTCTCTTTCGCCTGGATATTCATCGCGCAGTGGAGAACTACCACCTTTCGATCGAGAATACGGCGCTGAGCGAGATCGCCGCCCGTGCAATCTCCGAGTTCAAAGAATCCGACGAATTCCAACGTCTCGTTGCGAAAAGGGGCGAAAATGTGTCGAGGAAGGTTTCAAAATCTTCCAAGATATCTCTCGTCGTCATCCCTATCTAGACTTGATGGAAATCTATTTCACCAAAGCCCTTCAGTATCTCCCTCCCAGTACACCGGTAGAAGATACTGATTGAAGAGAAATGTTGTTGCTGCTGCTTGTCTTGGACCCCCTTCCTTCTGTGTTTTTTTTTTAATTTTTCATTGTGTTGTTGAAATTTTCATCCTTTTTTTTGTGTCGGTGTTCTGCACTTTTATTTATTTTCATTTGTGTTTGAGGATGTTTGAACTTTTATCAATGTCAATGTTTTCTTCTTCTACTTTATTTGTGGATTGTGCTTAAACGACTATGAGTGGCAGGGTTATCGGAAGGGGAGGACTCCAGCGGAGGTGGTGTCACGGTGCTTGGGCTATCGGAAAAAAATCACAGAGATGTGTTGAAAATGACTTCATTGGGAGATGAGGGTATTTCCGTCAATTCATCTATTGAATTTTTATTAGTTTTATATTAGATGCATTGAGGGGCTTGTACTTCTACCGGTCAAATCATTATTAATGATGTGAGGGTATTTTGGTCATAACACTTAAAATCTGACGGAGTGAGAAAAGAAGGGATCTTTTGGGCATGTGCAAACTTCTGAGGATCTTTTGTTCATTTCTTAAAGTTTTGAGGACTTTTTGTTCATTACCAGATAAAAAATTCTTTCTCACATTAATAATATTTAATTAAAAAAATTCATTAAACATAGTTTTTTCTTTTTCATCATCAGAAACAAGAATGCAAAAATATCCTGCTATTCATATGAAATCACAATTCTCAATCAGTCAGATTTACAGTAAACCACAACAGTATCAGAAAACTGCAGAAACTTTACATTCATATGAAATTCGGGTTTTCTGACAAAGAAACACATACATTAAACTAGACAAGACTACTACATCGATCACATAAACCAAAATTGTTATTCTGATCATCGCTGAATCTGCTGAAAAACAGTGAACGGTGCCATGGGTCGAGAAATCTATCATTTACGGAAGTTGAAATTTACTTGAACTACGTAGCGCATACGGATCTGGTCCACATTATACACAATGTATTCGTTGTACAACAAGCTACCCTGCAAGTATAGAAGGATAATCAGCTCTTGTCGATACTCTCTTTACTTTGAGTACGAAAAACAAGAAGTGCAATACCTTGGGGTCAGGTTGCTTTTTTGGTTTCCCAAGGGGAACTATCACATCTTTGAGTAAATGAGATTCAGACATGTCTGGTGCTGTTGCACCAACACCTTTTGTGCTGGAAATTAAAGAAAAAAGGGTATGATGAGGGAAGGAAATCATTGGTTTCAGAATTTGTAAGACCTGAAAAGATTAAATGAAGATCGAAGACCAAACAAATGAGATCGGACGTTCATGCAATAGAAAACAATCTGCAACTGCCATGTAGATTGTTGAAGCATGATTTTGGATCATGAAGAATAGCTTAAAGTATAAACTGATATATGTGAAACAAAACCTTAGCTTTCCTGTTGGCAGGCGATCAGCGTTATGGTCTGCGGAGAGTAGCTCGGACATTTCCCCTAATGCAACCTGCAACATCAATGTTCTAATCATTTTCATCAAATGCCAATCGGAAAAATGGAGTATCGTGACAGAGGTTTGGTTAAATAAACATGCTGATGTTTCTAGTTAGGAGCAACCTCACATAAAAGCAGCACACCGGTTGAAGATCTCTTTGATGCACAGCAATAGTTTGCACTCTTTGAGAACATATCAGCAAAATAAACTCCCTTTCCAAACATATAGCCATTAACAGGTGCTTCTGGTGGAGCAATCCTCAATCCTGTTAGGGTTGATAAGGTATTATCACATCAATTTGAAGAAACAGGAACATGGAGAATTGTCCAACCTATTCTCAAGAAAATTTCAGAAGAGACAAGGGAAGTTAACATTAGAAGCAACAAAGAAAAAGGGTAACCTTGTGAAAGAATCCCAGTCCAATTTGTGAGTCGGGAACCATGCCATAGAAGCATCCGATTTTTTGTACTTGAAAACTGCAGTCACAAAGCATCATGCCATATGAAGACAATGATAACATTCTTGACAAATTATTGAAGGAAATAAGTGCTACAGATAAAACTGATTGGAGAATAATGTAATGAAGTTTCAGGTTTTTAATTTCACCTTTTCGAAGCGCTCAACTTCACCATGTCTTAAAACTTTAAATACTTGCTGGATATCAACAGTATAATTTGAGTGTGTTTCGGCATGAGTATTCAGCATATAGTTCTTTATCTGATGAGAGAAATGAAGCCAGTACGTTGGAAGTCTTGACAAGTACATGATTCATGAATCATGCATTTTAAACTCAAGGATAGATCTATTTTCTTACTAAAATAAATTATAAAGCAAAATTACCATTAAAAATTCCTCAGAATCAGCTTCAACTGGATCTAGATCACAGTGGAGTTGTTGATAGCGATGATACATAGGATCATCCTACAATATTACAAAAACGAGGATTAGTAATAAAGAAGGGTGAACCACAGACATGCAGAAAAACTACAATTGTTTCGGTCATATAAAAAAGGAAAAAAAAAAAAAAAAAAAACTTTCTTCTTTGGTTTCTTGGCTACCAAGCCACAAGCATAAACCTCTTTCTTCACACTAGTCTCATTTAAATAGTTATCAAAGGTTTGCTGATAACATGGAAATAAATCTGCAGAAGTTGGAAATCAAAAAATAAATTCAAATAGCAGACTTACTTGCATCTCAGTGTCATCCTGCAAAATTTTGGTTGCAATTTCAATCTCACCAAGTGCTGCAACCTTCAAAGACATAATAGAAGTGAAGGGTATCTTAGTGCATGCAAAACATAGTAATCCTAAGAGACCAAATATGCACAGATGACTAACTTGTCAGTGAAAAACTGAAAGTTTAAAAAAAAACGAAATATAGGAAACTGTGATTTAAAATTGCAAGAAGTTGAAACATCTTAGAGTGAGAAATACACACACTGCCATGCATAGGAAATAAACAGCAGTTGTCAGGAATCAGTTTGCAAGTAATTGGATGAATAACAAGAATTATTACTAATTATCATCTGCGCACAGAGATATGCACATAACAGAAGTTTTCGTGATCAAAAGAAATTACCATTTCAAGCTTGCCTTTTAACTTGAAAGGAGTGTCAATAACAAATTCTCCTGCAGTATTAGATTTCATATAATAAGTTACACAAGACAGCACCACAATGCAAAGGGCAAAAAATACTAGCAACTAATATAATAAAGTTTAAGCTCTGGCAGGAACATACGCATCTTTTTAAAGCCAAAGTCATGAGGGATGATGGTGTAGAACTCCCTGTGACACCAGGAAAAAACGTAGTGTGAAGGCTCAAACCAAAATCCTATTAGGACACTTCTCTTGAAAGAACAAGGCTGTGTTTTAAATCATATTGATGGCAGAATAGAACTTATCCCAAAAACAAAGTTACATTAATAAGGGAAAATAATGTCACTTTTTCTCTGCCAGCATATGCTTTAAAACGGGCAGCCAGCATATGCTTTGTTGATTATAATTTAGAGCACAAACATACCACATCAGCAGCTGAATGGCATGGACCTTAATCAGAAGACCTTAAAACATCCATGATGATATCAATATGCTACAAAGGAACCCGGTATGATTTATATAACAGGACCAATGTCATGCCAGTATAATGCAGTATATTTTTAAAACCTAACCTATAATGTCAAATGAGTAAACAGGGCTACAAAAAGAAAGCCATCTCAACAAAAATGATTGAAGAGGCAGTGGTTCTTAAAGAAACAAGGCATACCCACTAAGTTCTTCAAGTTCTTTCCGGTTAGATTGTCCAATCACATCAGAGATTCTCCTTAATACGTCATAACCCTGGGAGTTAAATCTTAGTGAGCAACACAGCATCAGACAAAGAAACAAAAGGCATACTATGTTCTATAGAGATCAGAGGTAGAATCAAGTTAGTACCTGGGCATAACAAATGACGGCAATCCAACATTACTTCATTATTTTCATTTTTTGTTTATCTATACCACATGTTTTGTGCATGATGCATATATGGGAGAATCTGCATCCTTATAACATTTTAAATGGATACATTTAATTCATAATTGTTATTGTGTCAGTAAGTTGAACAATGCTATGCAGAAACAGAATAGAAGGCGTTTCTTTTCTTAAGTAGCTAAACCATTATTGTATCTTGCAATTGAATCAACTAAGACTATGCATTCTAAAATTTATAATCCAGGAATTATAATATTTTTTGAGGAATATTTTGCCAAGTGAACTTTCTGTATGGAACTAGATTTTATTGATTAATCATCCACTAGAGCATATAAGACTCACCTTTAAAATTGTTGATTGGCTTAGCTTACCAAGTGGCAATTTTTCAGCATTGTACCCTAGAAGCAAGAAAAGAAAATTAAGGAAACGCAAACTAAAAAGAATGGGGAGGAAAGCAATCTCAAAGAACAGGTTTATAAACAAATTAAAATGTGTGCCTACCATTTTATAAAAATTTCCATCCCTAAAAAGTTCATGCCCAATATCAATTATAGACCAAATTCAATGGCAAATAGATAAGATTTATTATTGTGTATTGGTTGATAATTAATGTAACACCAACCTAGATCTCAATTCAGATTCTTGGCTACTAGAGAGCACACAAGGAATACTGACCTATCTCCAACATTTGCTGTTTCATCATGCTAATATTGCAAATAAGGGATATGAACTTTGCAATACGTTGGTCAAGCTTTGACTCTCGAAGTTGACTACCAACAGATGCATCAACACTGTTAGATACCTGATTATGAAAAACAATGTGCAATAACTATACAACCAAGACATACATAATATGGTTAATTGAGTAGAACAACAATCAATAAAAAACACATACCGTTGTGTTTTCAGTTTCACTGTAGTCCATTTCTAACCAAGTGTAGCACTTTGGTTGACGAATGAAGGCCTTCCGATCATTCCACCGATTTTTTGTCTTTTCAAAGAACTTCATCTCAAATTCATTAATCGCCTTATCACGTGATGCACAAAAGTCATGTAACTTATCTTGCCCTTTAACTCCAACCCTGCCCCATCTAGTGTAAACCATGAATTTGCCACCATCATCGGATTCTGCAGTTAATATTGTGCAAGGATTCAACAATGCTAGCGCATAATCTAGAAATTTGATACATTAGATGGAAACCAGCCAGTGTTGCGAAGCATAAAGAAGAGCACAATTTGATTTATATGGTTGAACAGAAAAAAGAGATGACCACCAACCTGTCACATAGAGTTAAGCATAACGCGGAAAATAAAATTAGTAGAGATCTAAAATGGAGAAAGGCCTGACAATAAAACACATAATTGCAGATAAATTGCCTTTTAGAAGTTTGTAGTACAGGATACTGTGAAACTGTAAATCCTAAGAGATGGAGAAGGGATAAAAATGTCATGTAGGTCTGAAAGAGAAACTTGATATGTAGGTGGTTCAATGAATTACCATCCGAGAAGGACACTATTCCTGAAGATTAGGATCATAGAAAATAGGAGAAGGGAAATAAAAGTTCTCAATCACCAGGCATGAATTAAATTGGGAGTTGGGAAAAAAAAAACCCAAACAAACAGAACAAATTACGAGTCCGACACATCTTCCACAAAATGGATAATCTGAGGAAACTATCTCAAATAAGCAACAAGAAAGAAGAACAAACCAAGAGCCTGAATCACATAAAACTTGTTATTATTATCTCCAACATTCGTTTGATTAAGAATGGCATCATAGATTTCCTCCCCCTGCAAAAAATAGAGAGTGCTATACTTAAATTAAGCAGGTATACAATAGTACTGCCCGAAAAAAAACTAAAAAAGAAAGGTCTAGTGGATTACCACATGGTTATTGATTATTTACCTATGAGAATTTTTTTAGCATAAAAAAAAAATTATAACTCCTATTCTCGCTGATGATCAGGATAACCTAATTTAAATGGATAAACAAGTAACAAGAATGGGATTAAATAAACATGACAATTAGTTGACCAGGTCGTATCACTTCAAGGTAAGCTATAGATTATTCTTACTGAAATGGATCATTTTGAGAGTATATAAACTCAATTTGAACCAATTGATTGTCATAATCTTAGTTGGTGAGAAGTATTTATGTCACAAATGAAGAAAATCATGTATCATGGCACTGGTAGTTTGTGCTAAAATCATTTGATATACATACTTGCTGCAACACATGGAAGCTCGACTTGACACTATCTGAGAGCCACTGATCCAGCACTGCCCCACCCTTCTTGGTTGCAGTGACCAATTTCTCCTTACTATCCTCTACATCGTTACCTGACAATTATAGGAGTAAGAACCAAAACCAACCTTTCAAAAACCAATTCAGAATCAACGAACAATAAACACCAATAAATTGTCTCATATACCTTCAACTGCTTCTTCAGAATCCTTGTGCATATCAGCCGATAACCTCTCAATGAGTTCCTTCTTCAATCCATTTTTCTGGAGACCCCGCCTGGTGGCTAATTCTTGGAGTTCTTGCACACCCATTTCTTGAAGCCTTTCAATGGCATCACCAGGCTCAGGATCCTCTTTAGACAAGTCTCTCAGTCTTTTCCTACTCCCACCAGCAGCATTGTTCTTGTTATCATCTTTTGATGCTTCCTTCTCATCTTCTTCCTTCCGTATGGCTTTCCGCATGGAGTAAGAACCAAAACCAACCTTTCAAAAACTGATTCAAAATCAAAGAACAATAAACACCAATAAATTGTCTCATATACCTTCAACTGCTTCTTCAGAATCCTTGTGCATATCAGCCGATAACCTCTCAATGAGTTCCTTCTTCAATCCATTTTTCTGGAGACCCCGACTGGCGGCTAATTCACGGAGTTCTCGCACACCCATTTCTTGAAGCCTTTCAATGGCATCACCAGGCTCAGGATCCTCTTTAGACAAGTCTCTCGGTCTTTTCCTACTCCCACTAGCAGCATTGTTCTTGTCATCATCTTTTGATGCTTCCTTCTCATCTTCTTCCTTCCGTATGGCTTCCTCAAGCCTCTTGACCTGTAGTCAAAGAAACATGGGCATGTTATGGTTACCATAGAAGCTCATGAAATTCAAGAGAGGACATTGGTGGATAAGCTTTGAAGATAGAGGAGCAAAGAAAAGAAGGAAAACCTCTTTCAATACGTCTAGAAAATATTCTGGAGATAATTGAGGCCTCCTTTCTTCCTTTAACTAATAATTGAAGAAATGTTTTATAGGCTTTCTTAGATACAGAGTGAGAATTCGAGAGAAAGAAGGCTCATTTAGCCACCAAACAGTGAAGAACTCAATGGAGTGAGATAACAGGTAAAGCAGCCTCTTCCAGCCATTAAACAAAAAAATAAGCAATAGGGTGAGACATCGAAAGAGCTAAAGGCCCCTCCTTTAGGCTCTGGAGCCTGAAATAAACAATGGAATGGAGAGAAGTAGAAAAATAGGCCTCCTTTAGCCATTGAAGCAAATAAATGCAAAACAGCCCGAGATAATGGAAGAGAAAGAGAAAGGATAGCAATGAAATGAGATTGTAAAAAAGAAAGGGAAAAGGTGCCTCCTTTGAGCAATGAAGATTGAAGAAGAGAAAGCCGTCTCCTTTAAAAATTGAACACATAAAAGAAGCAATGGGAATAAGATAGAGAGAAAGAAATAAAGAGAAAGGGCCCTCCTTTTGTTATTGAACAAATAAAAGAAGCAAGGGAATGAAAGAGAGAGAAAGAGTTCAGCTCCTATGTTAGCCACACAGAGAGAGAGAGAACAGGACCAGGTAATGGGAGAAAGAGGAGAAGGCCCCTTCTTAAGCCTCACAAAAGCGCGAGATTTAGGAGATATAGATGAAATTTTATCTTCGAGAGAGAAAGAGAGAACAAGGTGAAATTTGATTAGAGAGAAAGAGCAATGTATGCTTCATCAAGAGAGAAAGAGAGAGAACAGGACCAGGTATGGGGAGGAAGAGGACAAGGCCCCACCTTAAGCCTCACAAAAGCGCGCGAGCTAAGGAGATATGGCTGAAATTTGATCTTACAGAGAGAAGGCACTGAAATTTCATTAGAAAGAGAACACGATGATCTTTGATGAGAGAGAAGAGAGAGTGTTAAAGGTCAATGCTTCATTCATCAAGAGTGCGAAAGGTCAATGCTTCATTCATCAACAGTGAAAGAGATGAAATTTGATCTTAGATTGATAGATAGATAGATAGATAGATAGATAGATAGATAGATATCAAGAGAGTGAGGGAGCTGAAATTTGATTAGAGAGAGCAAGAGCAACGTTTATTTCAGTGACAGAGAGAGAGAGAGCTTACGAGAGTGGGCTTGGTACCGGCAGTGTCTAGGCCGCGGAGGGAGAGCTGTGCTCGGAGCTCTTCTACTCGGAGCTTCGAAGCCATGGATGGAGAGAGAGAGAGGGAGAGAGAGGTTTGCATCTTGTAAAGAGGGGTGCTTGAAGAAGAGTGCCTTTATAGTGGAGCTGATGCTTCCAAGACAAGGAGGCAGTGCTTTAATTAAGCGCTATAAATAAATATTTCAACACATCTAGTTTTACTTCTACTCCCCTGTGCTTAAAAAAAAAAGTGCTTTTTTAAAGTTTGCTAAAAGGACTTTTGAAAAAAGTACTTCTTATAGTAAGTTAAGCGCTTCTATTATTTTTGTGTTTGGATAGGTTAATCTAGAAGCAGTTTTATAATAATAACAATAAATAAAAATAAATAATTATAATAATAATAAATGGTATTTTGGTAATTGATACCCTTCAAAATAGCCTTACAAAGATTTGAGAGATGTTTTGTAATCGACACTTTTAAAATAAATTTTCTACGTACCTTTCAAAGCCTACAAATCACTAAATTTCAAAAAAGCTTTTTAGCTTTTTACGCCGCTTTTCCTCAAAAGCACATCCAAACATGTTATTTTGTCCCAGAAGCGCTTAACTTACTCTGGAAGCGCTTCTGGGGCAAAAAAAAGCCAATCCAAACAAGGCCTATTATATGTATAATAATATAGGCCTAAATATATTATTCATCCAAAAATATTCAATACGATTTCTGTATTTTACCTATTTTATTTAATACCATACCTGACGCTGATGTGGCTACACCGATGAAATATAACATAATTTTCTGATTTTTCTTATTTATATGGATAATATTTTACTGACTTGACATACATATTCTTTCACATCATCAAAATAATAATTTTTTTAAAATTATTTTAAAATAAATTATTTTTTAAAAAATATTTTTTTGCTGGCGTGGTAGAATACATATGTCACATCAGCAAAATATTATCACGTGTAAATAAAAAAATCAAAAAATTAGGTTATATTTCATATGTGTTGCCACGTCTGCGTCAGGGATGATATTGAACAAAATATGTAAAATATAAAAATCATATTGAACATTTTTAAAATATTGGGATAAAAATGAACATTAGAGTATAATACATGAACGAATAAAATATTTAAGCCAATAATATATGCAACCATGATGAATTGAAGCAAACCAGCAAGAAAACACTTAGTCAAAAGTTTACAAAATCATTAACAGATCTTTGACAAAATCAATATCATCAAATCCAGTAGCAACACAAGGTTTTGATTCCTTCTCAAGGCACACACTACAAAGAAAAGCTACACATGTTACTAGTTACCACGTATGGAAAAAAAAAAAGAAAAAAAACAAAGATATCACATGAGGTTCTCCTCAGCAAGCAAGTTCTCTGGCACATCAGTATTGATGATAAATAATATACTTGTTATTGCTGGACAATAGGGAGTGTTGGGCGTGTTCTGACGACGTTCAGCACCCCTCTTGCAGTTGCCTGTTATTGGATAGAGGTGAAGTTATAATTACAACTTGAGATATAGATCCAAACTATATCTGCATGAGCTAACCTCGAAGAAAGAATTAAAATTCAAGCGCATGAGGAATTGTCTCAGAAAAGGCGCTCGCTGACTTCCTGCAAGCCGGCTGCTTCGGAGTATCGTGTACAGAGAATTTGATTTCTTGCCAAATTCCTGTGTTGCCAGAAGAAAATGATGAATCAAGAATATAGATGGTAGGAAATAGAAGTCAATCAGATACTAATTTCTGCTTAACCTGAAGAAAAGGAGAGTTTACAACATGTGTGAGCAATCTCACTAGCATGACTAAGTTGGTGAAAAAAGTTTTTAAATGATACCTCAGTTATGTGTTCCAGTTCAGACATGTCGGGGTTAGTTTCATAACGTTCGATGTTCCAGCAAAACTGTAGGCAAAGTTTCATTATGCTGTCCAATATTCTTGAGACAGATCCAATATCCAGGAATGATTGTGAAATCAATGCTGACAAATAACTGCAAATACAGACATGTCAGGATTGAAAGTATTCATGCCATCTAGAAATGTTTGCAAATTATTGACACCAAGAATGTAGAAACAATTGACCAGAAGATGGTGCATAACAACATTGTAAGTGGAACATCTTGGATAACATGCATGGGTAAAAATACAGAAAATGCAGTTATATCTGGGACTTGTAACACGACTTAAAATTTCATTAAGTGTGAAACTAAAGCTGAAAAGAGTGGAGATGTGAGAAATGGTTGCAGTGAAATTATTGACAATTTTAATTATAATTAGCACCGTCACATCTTGGATACTGTCAAATTATTTTTGTTGCATACCATCTACAGATTCTTTTCTATGACATTGTTTTGTGAAAATAGTGTTTATATAAGATGCACTCTTAACATAAATCTCTAGTAGAATATGAAAAAGCAATGCTGCCAAATTTCATGTTTCTTTCGTAATTTCAAATTTAAACAAAAGGATTTTACACAAGATATATTGAGCAAGAGCAAATTAATTACATACTCTTGGTGAAATCCAACAAGTTCAGTGAAATCAAGTGAATCTTGAACTCGAGATTGCAAGGAATTCCATTGAGACTCAATGACATCAACCTATAATAATTCAGCATAAGTAGTCAACTTTGTAAGTAGAAAACAAGATATTTGTAGCAAACCAATGCACAAAGTTCAGCTAAGACTACATAGAAATTGCTACTTAATATTGTGAAGAAATAGCTGACATGGGAGTGTAAAAGAATAGTTTATCATTTTCAGGTGAATAGTTAAATCATGTGAGATTCTTGGTCAAGATGAAGTTCACTAAGAAAAAACTTCTTTTACTAAAGCACTATTTTCTTGATTTTGACAAAGAATTAGGAAAACTAAAATTCACTTCTAATGAGGCAAGGGAAACATTTGTAGAGAATTGCAACTCAATACCAGGAAATGTGAGACAGAGTTTCATATATATTTTAGTCACATAAAGAGCCAAAGGAAATACGGGTAACAGTTTAAATTTAAATATCGTGAAAAAATAGTACTCTTTAAGGGAATGACCTGGATATAAAATTGCAGATTTCTGATCAAGAAAGTCATATGTTCTCTAACTCGCCACATCGGGTTAGGCCGCCTCCGCTGATGAGATAGGGAGCCACTTTTCCGATCTTTGCAATACTTAGCAAAGTCAGCATGATCTTGATGCATAACAGAGGCCCATGACTTCTCTAATTCCATCTGTGTACGCTTAAGCCTTACTAAATACTGAAAAACCTTGCGATACCTGAGGCAGATCCACTGCTTTCTTATATTAGATGAACAAGGACAACAATTAAATTTCTTAAAAGAAGTCCATGAACCTCAGATTTGATGACTGACTGCCTATACACTATTTAGAGATTCAGAAATCAACCATAAACTTCACCAAACTCACTTAGATAGGACCTCTTGGGTGAAAAACAGCTGCAAGGGCCAATCAACAAAATATTCAAGAGCAATTCCATCCCAACCATCAACTGAAAGTTCTGATGACACAATTCCTTGTGATAGAGTACCCGAACTACCATCAGTGTTAACTTTCATCTTTGATAAACCCACTTGCGCCGTGCTCACGCTGATGCCAAATGAGGGCATTCTGGACAAAAAAGAGAAAAATAAATACTATGATGCGTGCATCTCAGGAGCTGAATAGAGCTTATTAACAAGTTCCTTCTTTCAAATAGAAACTCTGGAACCCACACAAGACAAGATTCAAATTCAGACCATCTCCATGGGAGAAAGATCTGCTGCAGCTGGGTTTAGCACTGTTTGTGATTACTAAAATTTTTTGAAGGACATTAGAACATATAATTTGAATCAATAATATGGTGGCAAATAGGATAAAAGGCACCAACCTAAGTGAGACTCTTGGAAAGTATTTGTCTTCATCACCTATAGTCTTTAATGCAGCCTGCATCAAGTAATAGAAATAGTTCATACTATGTTTTGGAAATAAACCTTTCCCAGATTCTTGGCAAGGGCATCTACCCAAGCCTATTAGACTAACCACACTGATTTATTGATGCAATGATTTTGACAAAAAGATATCTGAATCTTACAAGCTGAAATGGGACCATGAGATCTGCTTCAGCAGAGGACTGGCGAGGGGGTAGACGCATCAATTGCCGGCTCTCCTCAAGAAAACACTAAAAGTTTCACAACCAAGGAATGTAAGATACTCAAGTCATATGGCAGGAGCTTATACAAAATATTCTAGAAAAATTATCCAGAAGCTGATGAACTTGGATAGAAAAATGTCTAACATGCCAGGAATAATTACTAATAGCAAGAAGGAAAATAAGAGCTAGCAATACTAATCAATATACCAATGGCAAAATCACAGTTCTCAAGATATTTCACAAAATATGCAAGTAAACTACTTCAGCATGACATGGCAATGATAATATGGTAATGATTCTGAAAAGACTAAATGGAAAAGTCCAGGCAAAATTAAAAGGCACCCCACCTGAAAGAAATCCCCTTTCGCTAAAAGAAAATAGTCTTTAAGGGCCTTTAAATGGCCATTCAAGTCCGCACGTATGACAACAAGCTGTAACAAAGAGGATGGCACATTGAGGATATAACACAGAGTAACTAGAATATAAAGTTTTTGGAAGGATGAAGTCATCACAACCTGCCAGAGATGATTTGCTGCAATAGTGCGGATGGAGCTAACAGCAGATTCGAATAACCTCTTGTGGAACTCCGGTGATTCCTTCAAGAAAAGAAATATAGCTGAAATATCAAAATATCTGTAGGCAGGAAATTGGTATAAATTACAAGCAAAGTAAGAATAGCTATCTATATCAGCAATAGAATTGAGCTTATTAAAAAGCAAACAGCAAGAATACAAATCCAATAAACCTTTAGTTGTCGAAGCATTGCATAAATCTTATCAGACTCGGATTGGGGAAGCAGTTCTTCAATCAGATCAATACCCTTAAAGAAATCCTTTTGGGGTGCACTTCCTCCTAGAGAACCTTGCAGCTTAGAGTATCCTCTCAAAACTGGCTGGTGAACAAATGTCTGCCGTAGTCTGAGACTAGAACTTGGATTTCGGAGAACTCTTACTGCCTTGCCAGCAAAAAGAATCGACTCAGCAACAGGCATGCGTATATACCCTGGTAACATATCCTGCATATCAGAATAAAGATGATGGCTTGGTGAATTAAAGTCTCGAATAATGTTGAAAGAAATAAAACAACAAAGACCACTGCATAAATATTAGTAATGAAATCCAACCATCTAATTTTAACAATTCAATTTTATCTATTAGCAAGATAATCTGTAATACAAACATATGGAATATAAAGATTATAATTTTCCCCCAAACAAACTGTACCGAATACCATCAAAGTTTCTGCCAAACGATAATATGCCATACCAGACAAATATGGAATCCTGAATGCCAGTCAGTTAAAGTCGCATCTTCAGATGATTTCTGCTTCAGCTTGTCAACCGGATCAGGTTGAGATGATTCACTTTCTACATATCTATCTTGCCTGCGGGATTATAGAAGGTGAGCTAGGCACATAGGTCATGCCACAATTTTGACAGAACAAAGTTGGAGAATTGGATTATTACTAAAAAAGAGAATTTCAACAAATCTATTCATTTTCTAACCAAGCTACCCATTCCTCGAAGACTAAAACACAAAAGGCCAGGAAGATTAAAATAAAGAGAAGTTTTCTTGAATTTAGTTCCTGGCATCTCCAGACACACATGCTGATAAGTGAAGTTTAAAAAAAGAACCTAATACCTTCTAATGAAAAACTCTCCATGCTGATCTTGAAGAATTCCATAAACCATCCAAGAAGCAAGTTGGTTGTACATGACTTGGTGTCCATGCCACAGAAGCCTACTCATTTGCAAATGACAATCAACAAAAACAATAATTAGCATTGAAAGTTCATGCTAATGTACCAGAATTGAATTTTAAAGACCAACTTAAAGATTATCATAGAACACACTCTGCCATAAATTACCTTTGGATACATGCTTGCAACTCTGGAACACCACAATGACATCTTTTATGCAAAAGATTAAGAAGCTGTCCACCTCTAATGTTTTCACGCTCTATTTCCACAATGAGCTCATACAGAGGAGGCAAAAGCACTTCAAACTAAGAACATTAACATCTCAATAAGCACAATCAAACACACTACCCAAAAAAAAAAAAACTCATTTTTTCCTAACAAGATGAAAACTTTATGCAATTAAGCAGCGGAAAAAGACGACCTTGTTGAGCCCTTTGGTGACAGAAGCCAAAATGGGCATCGGATCAGCCAGCAAGTTCTGCTCAACCTGCAAAACTGCAGACCTATAAACCGATAAAATCTCAACGATTCCATTTGCAATGGCCCTCCGATAAACACTCCCGGCACCGGCTTTCTCCTTCAGCGAAGGATCGTCGTCCTTGGAGGAGTAAACGGAGCTGAGATCACGGCATTTCGAGGCAAAGCGATCGAGCTCGCGGTAGTAGAAGCCCAAAGAGATAAGACCCTCGATTAGGGTCTGATCGGAGGGATGGATGAAGGAGAGATCTCGGGCGAGCTTGAAGGTGGGGGCGGAGGGAGGATGAAGAGGGTCTCGATCTTCCACGACGAAGTCGCCGGTGTAGCCCAAGAGAGCGAGGAGGAGCTCGTGGAGCATCTCGCCGGGGCTTCTCAGTGCCCAGTGCGAGCCGGCGGGATTATTATAACAAAATTTTCAACTTTTAGAGGGTTTAATTGCATAAATTCCGGGCTAAGTTTAGAAGGCACCCCATTTGGCTCCTCATGATTGATTCGACTCAACCATGTTACTATTTTAACCACACATGAACTAAAAATAAAAAAATAAAAAATGTTTTCTTTTTTACTAGATATTTGGAATGATTTAAAAAAAATAAAAATCTCACTATAAATTTAGAAGTAATCACAAAAAAGAGTATTTTGGATATAAACACAATCATCTAAATTCCTGAAAAAGAATTATACCAAATACAGCAGCAGAAGACCGATAGACCAGTAGAAAATATTCGATGATATCTGCTTGATTTGCTTCAATAATGAAGCTAAATAATCGACATTGAATGTCGAAACGAGAACATCCGCGACTTATCCATTTGTGTGTGTGTAGATGGTGATACATCGGCGCGTATTGAAACTCAGATGAAACCAGAGACCTTCAGTGAGGACAGAATGACGAAGATGACCCAAAGAAGCATGAAGTACACTGCTGTTAACCAGGCCCACAGCCTCGGTCCACCTAGCTCGGCACCGAAAATAAGACGACGGAGTACCAGTACTGCAATGCAGCCAACAGATGTCGCAAAGAATACTAGCAGAGAGAAACTGAGACCACTAGCATTGTCAATGTATAACGGTTCCCTGTACTTGAAGAAGTTGTATACTGTGTTTATCAGCCATGGGATGCCAATTCCGATATAAATGTTCACCGAATTGCTGCAAAAGAAAAAGAAAAGAAAAGCAATGTGTAAATTGAACATTGAATGTGAGGATCGGCCAAAGATGATAAGGACTCGATGAAAGAAAGAACCTGCATGTGATATTAGCAATGGCAGAGTCGGCAGTTATTTGACGCTCCGCGGCAATCTTGCTTGCAACAAGATCAGGCCATGATGTTCCGCTGGCTAATGCTGTGAATGCTATAACATAAGGATTTATTCCTACAAGGAGATGGGAGAGGATAGTGTAAGCAAGCCAACACATTAGCAGCACAGACGGTGATACTAATGGAAATTTAATTTTGAGTGAGTCGAACATAGAACCTGTGACACAGCTTATTAGATCGGTTAACTTGGTCACCACATAAGCTATCCAGCTAATGAAAATAAGTGAGCAAATAAAAGCAATCCATCCATGAGCAATTTGATAAGGTGGAACAAAAGCAAACAGCAATCTCCAAGGTGCAAGGATTGAGTGCCAGAGAACTCTTGCCATCCTCAAGTAGAAACTATCTGTTTTCTTCGATTCAGTGGTTTTCAACTGTCAAAAGAAAGCAAATTGATGAGAATTCTTTTCTTTCTTTAATTTAAGAAAGAATGAAATAAACTTATGAAAAGATCATTACAGTTCTTGAGAATGTCAACACAAGAGTAATACCTACCAGTGCAGCATCAAGAAATTGGCGTTCCCACACGGAGAACAAATTAAATTTTTTTTCAATATCCTTCTTGCAACATGTTGATGCAGATTCTTCTGCAATGTCTGCATCTGGCAAATTTTGATAGAGTTGACCTGTAACAAAAAAAAGAAAAGAAAAGAAAAGAAAAGAAACAGCAGCAGCAGTTAAACCAGCATTCTGCCTTTCAATTGACAATTATTAGCATAAGCTTGTCAATGGAGGGAGAAGATAACTAAAACACATCACAAGGCTTTAAACTAATAAGCACCTGTGTCTTTATCAGAATGAATTGAAAATATACCAACTACGTTACGGTCATTTCCTTCGCTAAATTGAAGTATCTCCTGGCACTCGCCATGTTCATTATTACCATCTTTGCATGAATCATCATTTTCTGGAGCCCAATCCTCTGGCCTCTCACTTCTTGCACTGATGTAGGATAAAACAAAGAAGTTGTGAATAGATAAATTTAGCAAGCGAATGGTTACTCATTAGTAGTAAAATTTATATGTTTGAAGTTTCAAATTGGGTCAAATAAGCAGAACGGGTTCCCAGAAAGATAACTTAAAATACAGAACTTACAATGGAATTGACAGATATGGCAAGCGCTTGTCTTGAGCATATGCATGAAATAGTAGCAATCCATACTGCAGAACTGTAAGCAAGGCCTCCCAAAGAGTAATTACATTTGGTGTCCATACCTCCAGAGTCACAAAACTTCCACTTTCAAAATTCAAGCTAATACAGTTATAACCAAGTAAAATGTTGGCTGCACTATATACCAAGAACAGCAAGAAATTAATCATGCCATTAGCATAAGATATATGAAAGGAGTGGTGTAATGTAACTATATAATAAGAGTAAACACTGAACAGCTAAGGACAATCACATTAGAGTCAGCAAGTATTGCCCTGAAAATGGCTTGCAATATCTTATCAAGACAAGGTTCACCACATGAGCAAGGCTTGAAAGCATCATAACATTGGCAAGAAAACATGAAAATAGCTTGCAACTACTTAGTTTCACATCCTGCTCAGAGAGCATCAGTCCATGATAACTGCTTTTTACTCCAGGTCACTTGCATGTGGCATTGTTTGGAAAGAAAATCATCATAACAGGGTAGAATAAACTGACCTCCAATATTATGTAGAGCCAAACATACGCCCAAAATGACCAAAAAAGGCCTACTAGCCACACGCCTATGTCTGATATCTTCTTCAATGTACCAGCTCTTGGGACTACCACACATACAGCATGGATAGGAAATAGGTCAAATGCAGCAGAACCTACGAGCGTTCCAGGCCCCAAACCTACAGAACAAGTGTCATTGTAAAAATCAAAATTGTCAACTATTTTTCTTTGCAATGCAAACAAGACAAAAGCAATAGGAGAGTCGCACAAATTTATCATTGCATATTAAATCTTGCAGAGTAGCCAAAGCGTTCACATCTCAACATAAATGTGAACACAAATGAAGGCAAACTTATAGCCTGCAAACTTGGTTTCCAATCATAAATGTGAACACAAATGAAGGCACTTTTTCAAACTTTGACTCAAGTTCCAGTGCATTAAAATGAGATATAGAATGTAATTTCTAATGACTTTAAATTTAACAATTACTGGTACCAAAATTGGCATCCACTCATACAAACTAATGCCTCCCAAGGAAGATTGAGAACTAATTTTATCACGTTATGCGTGGAGGAGTAGGAAGATTACAAGTTACCCTTCTGATTTAGCCATTACACATTCCTCAAGAGTCAAGATCCATTACCTAAAAATTCTACATAAACATAAAGCAAATTTGTTGAATAGAACAAATAAATGCTTACCTCCGGCATTCAGCTGACCGATGTTCCTAATAGCATCAATTGTAGCTAAGGAAATTTGTGGAAAGCTTGTTCCAAATGCCAGCAAAGCAATATCTGCTATCGCATAGTTCCAAATCTTAACACGTTTAGTCACCTCTTTATTTGTGAAGGGATCAATTTGTACAACCTCCCGTGTTTGTTTAACAACATTCTCCATGGATAGGAAAAAACGAGCAGTTATAGAAGACAACCCAATGAAACAATAGGCCAGAGCAGCAAGATACAAGAAAGCTCTCAGTCCATTGGAAAGAAAAATCTCTCCACTAAATAGAAAGTAGTCCTCACATCTTCCATACAAAGAACCATCATTTATATCGCCTTCTGCCATGTATTTAATAAAATACTATACAAAGTTGTTTATAATTTAAGACTGAAGGTTGTGACACTTGAAGCACAATAGATTGGGACCTGAATCCAAAAATATCATCATGTCATTCATACAGGTTAAATGAAGTCAATTATTAGTTAATAACAGCATAATATTTGAAAGCAAGTATATACAGCTATATATCACACACACACACGCACACACACACAAAATTCTGTCTGGTTCCTCCATGGACAAAGGTTCCAAGTATCCTATGATTGATGATAAGAATTAAACACTCAAAATTGAAAAGATAATGCTTGAATCTTAAAAAGGTTAGATCTACTCAACACGTCATGGTGTACGATCTAATTCCTCTAAAAACAAAACTTCTCAACGTTGGGACTCATGAAATACATTAGCAAAGAAAAAGCTTTGAACTTTCTTTATTTTTTTTTTTTCCTTTTGTTGATACAAGAATAGCATAGGCACTCAATTCTCATTTAACCATACTAATGTCAAGCAGCAATGGCTTACAATGGTTAACTCTTTACAAGCATAAACAACGACAAATCCCTTTCTTTCTCCGATTCCCACCAACAAGGCAAAATCAAGATGATCACACGAAAACAGCACACAAAAAACAAATCACAAGAACATTGCAACATAGAGCACAAGAACATATTTTAGGTCTAAATTCCAATAAAGAAGGGGGGGAAACTATAAAAAAAAAAAAATCATTGTATTTAAGAAAAATTCCTCGAATAGGACGTCCTGACAGAGAAAGTGGAACCTACGCTTAATCTGGAGGCAATGGAGGCGGCCCGGCAGCCGGCGGCAATCCGCCTCACCGGATTCCGACGAGGTTCCTCGAAGATTCCGGAGGAGCGAGATCATGCGATTCTCGGAGACATCCGAAGAACGAAACCAAAGCTCGCATTCACGCTCGATAACTAGTTTTGCTCATCCTTCTCTTCATGGCTTGACCTCGAGGGATATCGTCACCACCGTGAGTATATATATCCAAGCTTACGCTCACCGAGTCACCAAGCCTACAATAATTGCCAATTTTAGTAATTTTTAGATGATCTTTATGAGCTCAAAAGTCAAAAGTTCAGGATCAACAAGTGGACTAGAATTGAGATTAATTTTTTTGAAAATAATTTTTTATTATATGACAATTAATATAGATATGTAAATTAAAAAATAATTTCCGCATAGAAGACAATAAACGAAGAAGACAGGTTGACACTTTATATATATTATATATATTATATATAATTAGCCTCTCTCTCTCTCTCCATATATATATATTATATATGTAAATCAAATCGCCTGGCCATAAAAAAAAAGGAAAAAACGGGCCCACGCCTGGGGTTAATTTATTGTGTTCATATGTAAACAAAAACATTTCTCTCATGTGGAACTTGCTTGAGTAGTCTTCCCCATGCATGGGACCAATATTTCAAATCCCAATCAAGCCAATTAGGACAGTTAAATTTTGACAATTAACCTCTAGATAAATGTTATCAGTGAACATGAATATTAAACATCATGATTCATGACACATGAAATTCCAGCAAAAACACAAGAAGCTTGGCTGTCATGATGTGGAAATTAATTCTGAAAACATGGTCATGTTCATACTGATTGAAAGTGAGGGAGGAAAGACAAATGGCAAATGGTTTACTGATAACTGGAGGTACACAAAATTGTGGACTAATATAATCACTCTTCGTCAGCCTCATTCTCAGCGATGTTGAAGTATCTCAGCTCGTACACATTGCGGTCTTTGTTGGATGAAATCACACGTAACCAATCCCGGACATTGTGTTTCTTCAAGTATTTCTTTGTAAGATACTTCAAGTACCTGCGGAGAATATATCAGGATTTCACATAAGTACCATGGGGGATGAAAAACCAGATTGAGAAAACCAGAGATGTCAAACAGACATGCAGGGGCAGCACCCACCAATTTTTGTGGGTAGGCCCAGCATGTATGGACTCGTGTCAAGCCGTGTGTTGGCACATTTAAATTTAAAAAAATTAGAAAAATTTAAAAAAAAATCCAAAAAAAATATCATAGAAATTATAAAAAAAATCATGAAATCCATGTCAAATCCCGGCCTAGATCGTCGAGGTTTACGCCCTTCTACAGGGTCTGGCCAAATCTGGCATGGATCATCGAGGTTTCCGCCCTTTGTCGTCGCCCACATCATTCCTCTATGCTAGTGAGAAAATGAGAGAGAAAGCTTAAAAGATAGAGAGAAATTCAAAGATTGAGCGGGAGAGATTGAGAGAAAAAGAGATTTAGAGCTTAAGAGAGAAATAGATAGAAAGAGAGCGCTTTTCTGAGAAAGATTGAGAGAAGAAAGATCAAAGATTGAGAAAGAAAGAGAGATTGAGCTTGAGAGAAAAAGAAGCAGCGGAGAAGACGAAAAGACACACCGCCGTGTCAGCACGGCCCGTGTGCCTGCGCCAGCACGGCATACGACGGACCACGTGTCGTGCCGGCACTAGGGCCGCCAAACCCAACCCCAACACAAGTTCGGGTTATGCTAGCACAATCCGTTTGACACCTCTTGAGAAAACTAGACTCTCCATATTATGGTATATTCAAGGAGAAAGTATTTATTCTCACTAGATACTAGTCTAAGCAAGTTTTCCATTGACTTGACAAAGTTTGGCGTGACTACAACAAGAGCTATGCATAAAAAATGTACCTATCAAACAAGGGTTTCTATGTGGGTAAATACATCAAGTTATGAATCAAAATTGAACCCATCAAAAAAGGATTCCCACAAATTTCACAACAAAAGTTGGCAACAAACTTCCTACCTAAATGAGAGGTCGACGGTTTAGACATGCCCATGAAAAATAAAGAGTGATTTGTCCACATTTCTTATATATATATATATATTATATATATTAATGCTAAAAACATTAAATGAACAAATAAACCTGCAATGAACTTGAGTACTATAATTGCATGAAAGCTAAAAGCAAATTACAAATGAATCCTCTAGGGAACATTTGTCTGTATATTACAAAAGTTGAGAATTTACTCAGGTCCTACCAATTGACATTGATAGTCAGGTCCAATCCTACACATATACCGAAATTACTAACTTTGGAGGGGCACCACAAAAGCCTACTTGTTTATAGAGGTGTATACAAAAAATTGCCACACCCTTCTTATGTTTACATAGCTTTCTTGAATAAAAAGCACAAAGTTTGTAGTCAAACTGGGAAATAATCACTATCAAGGTCAAATTTTATCATTCTTATCTAGTGAAAAATAATATCCTTAGAGAAAGACCGTTAAATAAGGAAGTTTACTAAAATATGAATCTATAAGCTGCTACAAGAATAATAATCAACAAGATAATAAAGAAGTTCAAAGCAAATCTAAAAACTGCAAAGCCAATTTAGACAAGAGGGACCAAAATTCTGGCCAAAAATGGACATCCTCCACACAAGACATGAGAACAGGACAGCTTTGCTCCCTTAAAACTTGACAACAAAACAAGCTAGTGTGACATTTGTTGGAGTAAAAATAATGGTCCATCTCAAAAGTTAGTGTTGTTTGTTGGTTCTAGTTTGGAACTTCCACAAAATACTAAGTTGGCAAGAAAGAATCAACATCCAATTGACTTTCGTTCCCACAAAAAGAAAGTTGAAACACCATCAAATCACTCCAGTGAAACCCTTGGGCATAATAAATCGTTCATCTAACCACTGTGTCCGCATTGTCCTCAACCTAGGAATTCAAGCAATCATGAAAACTATGGAACTCTAATTCAATAAACAAAGTGAAGCGCATACTTTTAGCCTCAGCATTAGTTTGTCTGTGTTTGTACTCTGAGTCACAATCTACTCATGAAGTGCTAAACATTAATATATATCTTCAAAGGTTCGCTGAATTTCACAAAATATCTACAATCAATGGCAATATCCAGGCATTAAAACCAATATATACAGATTGAAATTTCCAAAACACAATCATTCACCTGTAAGTATAAATTTTTCATCTAAACCATTATTTTGCAAAAGCAAACCAAAAACATTTTCGCCCATTAGAAACAAAATCAAGAAATTCGTAAATGAACAAAGATATCATCGCATCGTATAAATTAACAGATAAACAACCACAGTAACAACAAAATGAAGAATCTTCGCTACCTCTTGGAGAAAGGCCCATCGGAGGTGACGGTGATCTTGGTCTTGTCGCGAGAAATTGTGACAGCGTCTCCAAAGGCGCCCGGCTTGCCACCAGCGACCTTGATGCGTTCCTGGAGGAACTTCTCGAGAGAGGCGATGTCCATGATCTTGTCCTCCACTGGCTTGGCACAGTCGATCAAGAAAGTTGATCCCTTCTTCTTTCCGGATTTTGCCGCCATAGCTCCGCTTCCTCCACGGCTCATTTCGCGATCTCTCGCCGCCGCCGGCGTTAGAGGGAACAAGAGAGACCATTGGTTGGGCCCCCAAAGAGTAATATTTATCGTCCGAGACCAGCGCATAGTTTCAGTTCGGCCCACAAAGCCCAATACTTTTGGTGATGTGGTATGTATATAGTATGTATATATTAAAATGTTATTCTTCCCAAATTCGTTTCCCAAATTCGGTTTCCGAATCTAACCCCGCTAGCAGGGTTATTAACCTCTGTAGCTAGATTTGATGTGTTGATGATCCCAAGATAAAATCAACAGTTTCAGGAAATCAATTCAGGCTCTTTTGCCAGGATGTATAGCACAACTCATGTATATATATATATATATATATATATATATATATATATATATATTGTTAGGGAGAAAATCACACCTACATGTGGCATGATCCAAGACAAGGCTTAAGGTAGTGGGTTTCACGTAACCAACCAGATATTTCCCACCGAACCATGTGGAGATTCCATCATGCAGAAGGCATGAACCCTCGTGTGTTCGCATCTGCGCTGATGGCAGAGACGATCTCCACGACCAACAGCCTGGTAGGGAGGTTTTGGCACGCCTGAGCTACTTCGGCGTCAGTCATGACCCCCCACAATCAACAACCTAATGAGGGCCCATAAGGTATAGGGGGAGGGAGGAAAAGAGAAAGGGGAATCGTCTAGACTAATATTCCACCTCTAGAGCTCTTTCCTCCTATTCCCTCACACCTCTTCAAGAGTGCGGATACCAAAGACCCTCCCATTTAGAGCATCAAAATATATATATACATATATATATCTCCATCATTCTACTAAACACTAGTAATATTTTTAGTTTCGCTAAAATAAACGTCGCTTTAAGTGAATGCAAATGAAACCAAGTGCAAATCAGGCATGAACTGAAATACTACTGAAGTATTGGAAATCAAATAATAGATCAATTGGGTATAATAGAATAACTATTTATTGAGGAACTGAAAGCATTTTTAATTTCCTTGATAAAGGGGATGGTCATCCCTGAATTACACTGATCAGAGTTATAACAAAACCATCCTCAAAACTGAGGATTTGTTCTTCAGTAAAAGATGAAGAACATTCTTTGTATAAGTGTATAGGAGAAAATGAGAAGGAAACAGTTAATCTTTAATCCTTCTGTGAATGGGTCAGGAGTTGATTCGCATACTTGTCAACCTTTGGTCCTGTTCCTGATCCAGATCCCGACTTGTGGTCATAGTATTCAACCACAGCAGCTCCGGCCAGAGCAGCCAGGGTGAGTGCCTGGGCGTGTAACCTGCAACAATAGATTATTTGATAATGTCGATAGCAGAGTGCATTGTCAAAATTTAGCAAAGAAGTGCATCAGGATGTAGTGCCTTGAAACGACTTAACAATGTGAATAACTAAAATAAAGCTGTAGATAAATTTGATTCATAAAGTAAATGGTTATTTCAATGATGAAATGCATTGGAAAGTATGCAAAGGTAATATAAGTAAATGGTTAGAGATAAGGAAGACTGCTAACAGATGTTATATTGGTTTGACAATGTCAGTAGCCGAGTTCATTGTCAAAATTTAGCAGAGAAGTGCATCAGGATGTAGTTGCCTTGATACGACTAAACAATGTGAATAACTAAAACAAAGATGTAGATAAGTTTGATTCATAAAGTAAATGGTTATTTCAATGATGAAATGCATTGGAAAGTATGCAAAGGTAATATAAGTGAATGGTTAGAGATAAGGAAGACTGCTAACAGATGGAGGTATAGTTTCACCAAAACAGGATGCACCTTCAGTCTAAATTGAAATACGATGAGTTAAACGGTTGTAACAAAAAGTTTGAAAATTTCTGGAACCATATGCTGCAATAATCCATGTCCAAAGATTGGTTTAATAGAAGTATCTTGAGATGTAACAAGAAGAGCACCTAGGGATCACCCAATTGTATCTTAGTTGGTACCAACCATTTTCATATTCCATTGTAGTTGTCTCTTCCATCTTAATGAGATGTTCTACTCAAATAGAATCAAAGAAGATCCTTGCCAATGGAACAGAAAAACCTACATTCAAAATCTGCAAAATCCTAGCTACCATACAGACCATTTTTTAGATAAAGACATCTATACATGTAAAACAAGCTGCTCCTGGCGCCACACAAGAACTTGACTAAAAATAAGCCATGTTAATTGTTCTAGGTAGCTCTTTGCAAGTCAAATTTTCATTCCAATACTTCTAGAGGACTCAGATAATGCAAGTCTTATGTAATACCATTCCTGAATGGTTCTTATATAATAGTAACCTATATAAAATTATAAACAATATAATGTTATTAATTAATCAGTTAGTTCAAATTTAACCTACTGCTAGTTTTAGAAGTGAAGGCCGAGATGAATGAGATTGAAAGAGAGGCTAAAAGGAAAGGCAAATTGGTCTCCTGTAAGCCTGTAGCAGAACTGGTGGCTTGCTTAATAAACTGAGAATATAAATAACAACAAATAATGGAGAGAACTGTTATTCCCTCCTAAATCAAAGCATATGCATATTGGATCACAAACAACCAACAAATACTTCTAGCAATTGTATTAACCTCTACCTCAGCTTATTATTGTTCAAATTGATCAAAATGGTGTTTAAGAGAACTTATCATATTTATGGACGCATGGGGATGTTGGTAGATCTGCCTCGCATGAAGTTTAATAGTTGGATTTAAATAATCACTAACTTCTTCAATCAGCAAGTATGGATCAAGATAAGCATAAGATGTAACAGCAAACCGTTTCTTTCCATTTGGGATTAAAAAATGGAAGCTTACAAGAGGTCAAATTACAAAATATATAAACAGATAACTATAGATCCCCCAGTTTCCTTGAAGTCATTTGACCTGTTCTGCATTCTATTTGCCATTTAAGGTCAAAACATAAAACGACATGCCTCATTCCTGCAACCACACCTCTCTCCACCTCTTTGGAACATATGAAATAAAATTTATTTCCTCATACAAATCCCTCTAAATTTTGAGTGGTGATCCCATTGTCTTGGTTCCATAGGAGTAACCACGGAACCGAGATGTGGGTAAAGGATAACCACATCCTTATCTCGAGATACATTCTCCAACTCTAGTTTCAAAGCAACTTTGGTGTTGACTCATAAACACATCTCGAGATACGTTTTTCTTGCACCATTATGTGGCTACCCTTTACCCACCGTAACCCACATCTCAGTTCCATGGTTACTCACATGGAACCGAGACCATGGGATCACCACTCTTAAATTTTTCTGTCCCCTCTGGTAACCTGAATGGCCTAGAGTAGAATGTCACATTCAAGTTTTCAATTTTCCAAACAAACATTTAGCAATGCCCAAGTGAGAACCTAATGTAACTTCTCAATTTAAGCATCTACTCGCAATATATACAATAATACAACCATAAAAAGACCAGAAGAACAAATTTCTCTATTTGATCAATTTAGATGAGCATCTATCCATGTTATTTAAGCCCCCAAAATTCCAACTTTTCACTTACATTCTTCAATTTCCATGATAAAACAAGCCAATATATATACATAAAAAAAAACAAGGCGACAATCAAAGTTATCAAAAGTGAAATCAAACCTTGCATGAATGATCTTGACGCTGGGTTTCATATTAGGCCGTGACCAATTATACGCCATCGAACCCGCAATCCCGCTAATCCAAAGACACCCTTGAATCCCCAAAACAAAAACCAATCAACAACCCGACCTACACCGCATCAAGATCAAATCTCATAACAAAAAAACAGAAAAAAAAAAATGGGAAAAAAGGAAATTTCGAAGGATTACCAACAGCTCGGAGCTTGTGCTCCACGACCCACTTCCTAAAAGACTCCATCGTGCTCAATCCTTCCGCCATTTCTACTTCGATTCAAGATTTCCCCTTCTCTTCTAAATTTGTTCGGAAAACACAAGCGAACAAATAGAATTTAGAAGAGCAGCGTGGTATTTATATATAGAAAGAGGCGGTCGAGGTTTCACGCGATGTTCACTCATCGGATCCTCTGTGTTGCATCAAACATCAATGGAGTTTGGACTAACACGTGTCCCATCTTCATTCGCTATCTCTTTAACCGCAAAGAACCAATAAAACATCAACATGTGTTTTTTTTTGGGTTTTACTTGTATATCCTTAAAAATGTCAATATTGTGTATATATCCCTTGAAAAAATCATAATTACAGATATATCCTGATTTTTTCTTGGTTGTCTATATAACCCCAAGTTAACATTTAAGCATCTACTATCAGATTGTAAACATTATCTTTTGCATAAATATTCTTAAAAAAATCTTTTGCCTATGAATTTATAAATATGTTCTAAAAAACATGAAATTTAAAATAATTGAAATGTCTCTCATGCATATAAGAGATATTTTTCTTGATCTATGGTTTACATTTAACTATAGTTAAGAACATTGGGTTGATAACTGTTCATGGATTTAAACAACAAAGGTATATACCCAATCAAATGGATAAAAAAAATATATTAAATTTCTAGGGTTATAAATGCAATTAAATAGTTTTGAGGGGTACACATGCAATTTTTTCTTTATTTCGAATGTAATATTTTTACAATGTATAATTAATCATTAAATATCTATCACATTTAATTATCAAGGATATATAGTAGAAAAATGCATTAAATTTCATACTATAAAACATCCATTAAATTTTTTCATTTGATTATACAATTTGAATTCTTGTAAGAATAATAGAGAAAACCATAAAAAGAAAATGATTAAATAAACTCAAGTTAGAGGTGCATTATTTAATTTAAATCATAAATAAGAGAAAACTAACAACCCTCTTCACTGAATCATCTACAAAACTTGGAAAACATTTGTTTGGCAAACCTAATGCTACTAACTCTTGAGAAATTAATTTGAGTTCATTGAAGCTTAGAGCAGTTAGAAGATTCCCAACACTACCACATTAATAATTAAACAAACCAACATGCTAAAACATCCATATGTTCATACAAGGAACAAGGTGGTCTAATTAAAGATGTTCTCATGTCTGCCATCTTTAAAGTCCTCTCATGGCTTCTTCTCCTTTGCTTCATAATCAACATGATCGAAAGGATATACGGTGCTGTTGTTTCTCCGGGGACGCATTCGGAGTTTCTCCGGGCGGCGGTGCATGGCCGGAGAGGGAGGTACTTGTGGTGTTTTGGTGATCCAAGTGTGTGTTTGGATAGGGATAAGAATCCTTGGGGAGGAAACACTTGTTGTTTTCAAAGGGTTTGCAAGGATACTATGAATGATGTGAAACATTGTGGGGAGTGTGGGCATAAGTGTGGATATGGACTTGCATGTTGTGGTGGTGTGTGCACTAATATTGAGAGTGATCCTCAACACTGTGGTTCTTGTTACCATGAGTGTCCTTCCAAGCTTGAATGTAGCTTTGGGATGTGTGGTTATGGTGACGGTGATCTTTGATGTTTCATTAATGCATGTATGTATGTAATTAGTTATCTGCGATGCTCGAAGAGTTTGTTGATTGTTGTGAAGTTAATCATTGTCGTGATTTCTTATTTTGCTTTGATTTGTTTGAAATATGATATGTGTACTTGTGTTTTAATCAAGTGTAAGTTGAAATGTGGCAATTAGAATCACAATTTATTCTTCTATGAGTGTGACGATAAGCTTGAATGTAGGCTTTGGGATGTTCGGTTATGGTGGTGATGATCTTTGATGTTTCATTGGTTTTTTGTTTGATGTTTAGTTGGATGTATTTAAATCTCGTATTAGTTTGGATTGTGTATCCAATTGAAGTTGATGCATGCTTCTATAGGGTATAAATTGAGATACAACAACTGGGATTTGATACATGTATGTTTGTATGTTTGTTGTTTGCAATGCCCGAAGAATTTGTTGGTTGTTGTGATGTTATTGTAGTTGTTATAGGGTGAAAATGTCAAAGTATGTACACATGACAGGATCATAAGAGTCCGGATGAAAACTTAACTGCCATCTAACTGTTTTGTCATTAGAAGGTGGAAATCAACCCCATAGATCACATCAAAAGATTTGAAAGTTGGTACATAACTGTCTCCAACCTGCCACCAGTCATATCTGAGTTGGCAACTTGTCGTTTTCGAGCTCATAACCAACTAGCTCCTAACTAGCTAACAACCTCAACACTATATAAGGAGGACCTCAATTCACAACGAGAAGATCCAACATTTAGGGGGTGTTTGTTTGGCGGGATTTGAGTGAATTTGGATTTCCAAATTCAATAACTTTTCAAATCATGTGTTTGTTTCAGTGCATTTCAAAGTTTATTGTATTTCAAAATATCATTGATAGGGGATTTGGTTTTACTGTCAACTCGGCCGTAAAACCAAATCCACCGCTTTCCAATCCCTCACGTGCCCATGTGAGGGATTCACGGTCAGCGGAATTCGTGGGGGTGTGGAGAAGCAATTTTAACGTAATAATATTATTTTTTATATATCACTGTGTAAATATAGTTGTCTCCTATTTGACTACTTAGAGGGTGTTTTAAGGATTTCCAACCGTACGGATGGAAAAATCATTAAAAAATAAGTTTGTATGTCGATTTTTATATAATTTGGTGAGGTAATGATCCTCCCACTTAATATTGATATTCTGGACCGTTCAGATTTCTATAAAATAAGAACCGTTAAGTGGGAGGACCAAACGGTTACCAAATTGTATGAAAATGGATATATTAGCTTATTTTTCGATGATCTTTTCATCCGTACGGTTGGAAATCCTTTAAACATGCTCCAAGGGGCCAAACGGGAGGTGCTTGGGAATGTACGGTACCGACCGCTTATGATTATATATATATATAAAGAAAATAATCTTTAAATTTATTTATAATAATATAAATTATTCATATAAGTATAATCAAAAATCAATATTATGTTAAATGCATCCATAATAATCAAATATTATAACTAGTGTGTAAATATTATTATAATTATTTTTTTAAAAAAATAAATTATATATATAATAATATAATTTTTTTTAAGAAAATAATCTTTAAAAAAATTATATATATATTTATTTATGTATGTATTAAACAGTGAAAATTTTATGAGGGATTTATTTATTAATAAAATCTGTTGATAGCCTTGGGGGTAACCTCACCATGAGTAACTATATACAAAGATTCAATAATCCAACACTCTGAATACATCAAACTAAACACATATTTTCCAAATTTAGATTTACATATCCCTCTAACCAAACATTGGATTTGACTCTCTTGTATTTTCAAATACAAAGATTTACAACTACAATGTAACTCAAAATCCACAGGATTTGAAACTACATCTAACCAAACGCCACCTTAGTATTCAGTACCTAGTACACTACTCTAATTACACTGAGACTGATCGCTTACTTGCGCTTTACTCTCACTTTGAATCATCTCTACTCTCTCCCACTCCCTCTCACTCTCTTGCTCTCCCTTTCCATTTGGAGCCTCTTTGACTTGAGCGTCGAAGGTTTACCTTAGGGCACAAACAACCAACCCTCATCTCTTTGCATATCCCTCTTTCGGTGAGGCGTGGTTTTTGAAGGTCCGATCTATGAAGAAAAAGATGATCTAGTGAGCAAGGAGTCCACTCGAAGTGTCGTCCATTGCAGTTGATCTTTCTCTCCAAATCATTAAATTTTCTCAACCTCCATTGATCTCTTTTATTCGTTGATTTGGATATGTTATAATACCTAGGAGGAGCAGATATTTGCATCAACAGTAGTGATATATTATTTTTCACTTTGATTTGTTCGAAATATGATATATATACTCATGTTTGAATCAAGCCTAAGTTGAAATGTGAATTAGAACGACAGTTGATATTTTACGAGTGTCACAACAATCTTGAATGTAACTTTGGGATGTGTGGGTATGGTGGTGGTGATCTTTGATGTTTCATCGGTTTATGTTTGATGTTTGGTTGGAGGTATTCATATCTCATATTGGTCTGGATTATGTATCCGATTGGAGTTGATACATGCTTCCATAAAGTATAAATCAAGATACAACAACTGGGATTTAATTAATACATGTATGTATATCTATTGTTTACGATGCTCGAAGAGTTTGTTGATTGTTGTGAAGTTATTGTAGTGGTTTCTTATTTCTCTACGCTTAGTTTGAAATATGATATATGGAGTTGTGTTTGAATTAAGTATGAGAATACATCAACTAGAACTACAACTTATACCAACAATCCAAGGGTCTATTGGTATTAATTTGAGCCCCTTGCTAAGATGGTGGATTCTCTCGTAATTTGACCCATCAATCCCTACTACCAGAAAAGTGAGGTCGTGTGCAGATCGCTCCAGACTAATCTAGTTAGGATCGTTTACCACATCCGCAAATAAGCATTTATATTGTTTTCATATGAACTAACCTGGGATCGAGCATTCATACCTGAACACGTCCTTGACTTACCTTCAGGGGGCACTTGCTGCCTTTGTCAAAAAAAAAAAAAAAATAGAACTACAACTTATTTTTATTTAAATGAATTTATAATTTTGTTTATTATTGTGAACATGATTGATTGCTTCCATAGATTTGAGCTTTATCCATTAAGAAGTAGGATTTCAACCATTGGAAACTTCATGTGTGTCTTATAATTTTTTTTCATACATCAAACAAACGGATATTAGATATTTTGGACCAATCTCAATAATTGTTTGTTATATGCGGGAGATATTTAAATTTCGGTTAAATTTAAACCATAAACATGGAATAGTTTCAACTATTTGATTTTAGAATTTTTGTTTATAAATTTGAGTTATTTTGCAACATCTTACTTGTGCAAAATATTGATTTTAATCCAACACGTATAAAGATTATGTAAAATATCAAATAAATATTTTTTATTTACTGGTTAAAAATATCTTTGTGATATTACTAAGAAGAAGTTCTTAATAACATTTATTAATATAATTATAAATGGACTCTTATTAAGATTTATAAATAACATTTTATTCAAAAATATATTTTTGGACACATATATGTACAAATATATATAATTTTAAATATAAATATTTTAATAAATATTCGGAGTCTAGTATGGACTTGGGCTGATAATTGGGCTCAGAGTTGGGCCGACGACGTAGGCCCAATTAAAGATGTACACGTGTCTCTCAACCTTCGATATAATCCTTTCATCGATCTCGGCTACACCGTACTTCGCACCCTCAAACCCTCGAGCCATTTCGCTCTCGCTTCTCGCCTCCCGGCTCTCGGAATCAATCGTTGAGGTGAGCGGCGATCGAAATTTCATATATATTTACAAGAATCAAGCATTGGAGTCTCGATTCGTGGTGTTAATGTCGTTCTTCTGGTAGTCTGATTCTGAGAGCAGTAGGGTTTTCGGGGTTCTTTATGGAATCTAGGGTTTTGGTCGTGATTCTCGTGATTCTTTTGTTTTGTTTTGTTTTGTTTTTTAATTTTTTTTGTATGTATTTTGGATGATGTATTGTCGCAAGATTTTGGTAGCTAATGAATCAAGCCACAGGGTATTGACGAGTCCTTGTGTTAGTGTCGCTCTTCTTGGGGCCTGATTCTGAGAGCATGAGGGATTCGGGGTTCTTTCTGGTTTTCTAGGTTTTTGTCATCATTTTCGGTTTTTTATTTTATTTTATTTTTGTATTTATTGTGGATGATGTATTGTGGTAGCTAGTGACTTAATCCATGGGGTATGGACTCTTGGTTGGAGTGTGATTTTGGGAGTGTTGGGAAATCTGGTTCTATCTGGATTTTCTTGTGTTTTAGATGTGATTCTATGTATTTTCTTTTTTGTGTGTGTTTTCAATGATGTATAGTTGCAAGAATTTGGTAGTTTATGAATCAAGCTGGTCTCGATTCTTATTGTTAATATGTCACTTTATGGAGTCTGATTTTGGGAGCACTGAGGATCCAGATTCCTGTCTGGTTTTAGGTGTGATTCTTGTTTTTATTTTTTTTAAGTTTTTTTCCTTGTTTTGGATGAAGTTTTGTTGCAAAATCTTGGTGGTCTATGCTTCATTTGCATAGTCACTTAGAGAGAGTGTGTAGCGTGGAAACTTGTTTCTCTTTAATCTTGATTATGGGTTGTTTAGTTCTTGTTTCGCATGATTAACTCTCTTTTTGTGTAAATTTGGGGTAAAAGCTAAATTGATGGCTGACTGATGGTGTTTTTCTTTTTTTAATTCCTCGACTGTTTTAAAGAGGTTTTAGTATGGAAGCTCTTTAAATTTGTATATGAAACCTAGGATGCTGGTCTTTGGTTTTGATGAAAAGTTTGACTTCTTTTTATTGTTTTCATTGCAATGTTACATTTCTTGGCTTAGCTTTTTTATGTTACATGGTTGCAGGAAGCATGGGTAGCCGTGGAAGCAACCGAACCATTTACGTCGGGAACCTTCCTGGTGATATCCGTGAGAGGGAAGTTGAGGATTTGTTTCACAAGGTCTAATGTCTTCATTCATTCTCGTGCTTAATACTGCTTTTCTTTTTTTACTTTCTTTCCTTTTGAGTCATCAGTTGAAGTTCCATGGGAATTGCTTTTAGAATACTGTTCATTTGTGGTTATATCTGTTTATTTTGATATTTTTAGGCATATTTTATGTGTATATTCTAATATGACCTCAAGAGAGTTTGATTCGTTTGATTTTCTTGGGTGGTGAGGATTTACCTGTTTCTAGTTATGGAAAAATTTCACATTAGCATTTCATTTTGCAGAAATTTTAGCAATGAAATAACTGGATGTTCCTTATGAACTGTGGTCCATTTGCATGCTCACCCATTTCACTTATTTTTTTGCAATGAATTTATTAGTGAGTTGTTCAGTGTTTCACTTTAAGGCATGGCCTCAACTGGTCCACTAGAGAGTCAAAAAGTTGTAATAGTGTAGTTTATGATGGTCACTATTTGTACATTTGGAGGAATGCACAGGCCCAAGTATCTTGTTATTTGCTTGCTTTCTTACTTGAGAGATCTTTTGCACTGCCCCATTGTGCACTAGTTCTGTGTCTCTAGCATTTCAACCAAGAGTTATGGCAAACATGCTTCAGAACTTCTATTGCCTAGTAAAATTGTGGTTTGTATGGCTCCACTTTTGAACCTTTGTGACTTTCTTAATTTTACTTATTAATTCCACTTCTACGTGAGTTATAGCTTTTTGACAATGACATAGTAACTTAAAGAATTTTAATCTGTTCAAGCGTCAAGGGCTACTATTTAAAAAAAAAAAAAATCAGATCATGTTAGCATTTCTCTAACTGTGAACAGGTTCTTAAGAGGTGAGGTCTCTTGATTTATGCAGTACAGAGCATACAATACTGGTTCTGAAATAATATCATAGTTAGTAAACTTTCCCATAGCCATGCTATGGTATTTAGGGAGTTGATTATACTTTGTTCTTTTGATTAAATTTCTTGTGTAATTTGCTGATCTGGTCATCTCTTAGTGTACAGTATGGGCCCATTGTTGATATTGATCTCAAGGTTCCACCAAGGCCTCCAGGTTACGCATTCATTGAGGTATTTTGTTTTCTGATCTAATATTAAATGATAATCTGTCTTCTCATGGCAAATTTTTTCTCCACTTTTCACACTGTGCTAGGCAATGGATGAAACTATAGTTTATGATTCAGGCAGTAAATCTAGCTTTACTTTACTGTATTTCAGCTGTTAAGTGCTTATTTAGATTGCTTGCTTTTAATAGAAATTCATAATAGGAGCATGTGGCGGTGATTTTATTCTTTCAAGGAATTAATACAATATGCCTTTTGAAATACAAGTATTGATCTCTTGTTTGTATTTTGTGATAGTTTGAAGAGGCACGTGATGCTCAAGATGCCATCCGAGGTCGTGATGGCTATAACTTTGATGGTCATAGATTGCGAGTAAGCTTATTTGCAATGAGTCATTGATTAATATTTTTTTATACCTAAGCTATCGTCTGATTAGCCTTTTCTTCCCTTATATCTCAAGTTTCGTTAATTGTGCAGGTGGAAGTTGCCCATGGTGGAAGAGGGCACTCTTCTTCAATTGATCGGCACAGCTATAGAGGCAATGGAGGTGGCCGAGGTGGTGTTTCTAGGCGCTCAGAATATCGTGGTATGTTTATGTAGTTATATATATGTGGAAGGATAATTGTGCTTTACTCTGGCCTTCTGTATACTGACATGGTATACTATGCAGTGAGGGTTACGGGGTTGCCTTCCTCAGCTTCATGGCAAGATCTAAAGGTAGCATTCATATTTGCGTGTGGTAGATCTTCTTAGATATTATCATGCTGTTTATGAACCATTTACTACATTCCGGTGTTCTGTTAGTTTTATCTGGGTGGTTTGCAGTGATGCAACTCATTTTCGATACTAATCTTGCTTGTAAAACATTATGCCTTTGCTCAAATAACTGGTTAACCCAAAATGTTCTTCAATAATACATATCTAGGTCCATGCAATTTCAGTTACATGACTTCTTCATCCACTTGGAACCAAACACTTCCCTCTATATATGAATACATTTGCTGCAGTTGTCAATTTATATTTAATGTAACTTTTTATTGTTCAATTCAATTATACTTATTTCTAGTTCAATCACATTATTAGGATCACATGCGTCTAGCTGGTGATGTTTGCTTCTCACAAGTTTTCACCGAGTCTGGAGGTAAGCTGTATTAGATCAATGCTTCATTTCCTCGCCTTTCTTTACTTCTAAGGCTTATGTAGATTTGGTTTTTTTTTTTCTTCCATTTTTTTAATAACTTTATAACTTCACTAGAAAAAGAATTTGGTTTCACAAAATGTCTTTTGTGGGAATGAACTTTTACACTTCTTTTGGTTTGACCAATTTTAATTTCAGTTCACATCTTTCTCATTTATTAAACTGATCTGCGGATGATTTCTCTTTGTATACTTTGATATTAACTGAGCTAAATGCAATCCAATTTTTCTCGGTATATTTGCAGGTACTGTAGGAGTAGTTGATTACACAAACTATGATGATATGAAATATGCGGTATGTTGCTAATGTTATGTAGGGTTTTGTTTGGATTGGTTGCTTAGTGAATTTCAGTGGAGCTTATTTAGGTCTTTGATATATATTTTCTTTCTGCTTGCTGCAGATCAGGAAGCTTGATGACTCTGAGTTCCGGAATGCATTTTCTCGGGCATATATCAGAGTACTATAACTTACACATTATTTTTCATCTTTCTGTTTTTATAGTTTGCCTTTGATATTTATGATGGAAGCATGTCAACATGTGGTTCATTTTGCCACAGGTTAAGGAGTACAAACGAAGTTTATCCAGAAGCCGCAGCCGTTCCCATTCAAGAAGTCGCAGTCGTAGCTACAGCAAAAGCCGCAGCCGCAGCCGGAGGTCTGGTTTATGTCCAACTTTCATTATCTGGTCAAATTGAAATTAATGAATATACATTACATTGTGCAATTTTTTTTCTACAGCAAATCTCCAAAAGTGAAGGCACGCCGGTCAAGATCTCGTTCTAAATCTGTTTCTTCACGTTCCCGTTCAGGGTCAAGGGGACGGTCATTGTCAGGGTATGTCTTTTTATCTCTTTCATTTTGTTCTTGATTCCTGCATCTCGAGGCTCCTGTAGTTAAACAAAAAATAAACAAGTGGAATATGATACACATGGGCCTTTTCAATTAGATGCAGTAAATCCAAGCTTGAATTTAAATTCCTTAAAACATATAAATTGTTCAATTCTCAATGGGTATTTAGAAGAATTCCAATCATCAATTTCCTTTTCAAGTGTTTTTGAAACTCCTGGATCTAAAGGACTTTATTTAGTTCATCAATGATAAAGGACTTCCAAACTACCCTTTGAGAAAGTGTTTTACTTCTAGCATTATTTGAGTTGGTTATTATTACTTCTATTCTAAGTTTTTTTAAGTGAGGAGCTTTCTTGATCCTCTGAACATGTGCTTGATCCATGAGAACCAAATAAGTAACTTCCAGAAGTCAAAGGGGATTTCTTTCAGTGAATCTCAATTATCACTCACATCACAGGTTAAGAATCTCATATTGTAGTTATCCATTATGTGAACACTATTTTTTTTGTTTTAAGAATATTTTGATGACTTTTGAGATGTATTGCCATGCAACGCATTTTGATGGGTTGCTTGAGCATTGCTGTATGTTCTGTATGGAAGGGCATGATGCATTGATAAATCCATTTTCCTTTGTTATATCTATGTATATGCATTCATGCATGTTTGGTTCCGCTTGAGATGGTCATTTAAGAGTTGTCTCAATCACACAGATTTTCCGTACTGCCCAGTTATGTTAATTTTTTAATGCTTCCTTCTTTCTATCTTTAGATAAGGGCTTATGCGGCGATCTGGGGATTGCATATTAGGAACTTTATCTGGATACAATGGAAATGGATAGAGCTCCTTGTGTGTGAGGTATGCTGTTTCACAAATGAGCAGCTTTGGAAACCAAAACTTACCAAGATTGCCATACCTTTTGTGTGTGTTATACCCAATCCCGATAGGAGCTGAATGGGAATAAAGGGCATGGATTGCCTTTTAAGCGCCGGATAACAATGAACTAAGTGGAATTGGGATGCGCAAGCCAGCAATAGGGGAATTTCGTTCTTTTTCAAGTTCACCTTGCTAATAGGCATTGCGCCAAGGGGTCTGGATGTGGATTTAAATGGTACAGTTAGAGAAAACTTTAATATGGATAATTTTTACACCTTCAGTTTATTTGCATTAGCCACAACTTCGTTTTACATGATTTATTTCTCACCATTTCTTCATTGAATGTTTGTACCTGGTTGCTGTTCACATTTTAGAATCGACCAATTTATTTTGTTTTAAAACAATGGTGTTGCTGAACTTTTATGGTTTCACATTTGTTCTTTCCTGTGCGGTTATATCCGACGCGGAAGAGGCCTCGGTGCTTTTGGATCAAGGCGTTAAAGCCAAAGTTGTGGATATTGAATTCTCTTGTTTCTGGAACTTTTTTGCAGATCTCGATCAAGATCCAAATCACCCATAACCTCTGTAAGTTTTATTGTCAATCTTCCTTTTTCTTCTACTTTATTGTTCACCTAACCAGTGGTTATGCAGCCACCTCGCAACAAACGAACCAGCAAAAGCCCTAGTCGTAGCAAGAGCAGATCACTCTCTAGATCCCCAGCTCCAGCTGTATGGCTGAATATCTTCTTTATTTCTGTGTTTGTGTGCGGACGGGTGATTAATTTTGAGATGTTTGGTTCTTTTTTGACAGGCAAAACCAGAGGGCAGCCCAGAAGCTGAAACTGCTGGCAACTGAGATAACAAGATGAGCTTTGTTAAGGATCTCACTGAGACAATTACTATGTAATATTTTCTATATTCTGCCAAACAATTATGTGTTCTTTGGGAAGCTACTTAGAGGGGTGTACTGAATATTGTACTGGTTTATGTTTAGAACTATGATCCTGGTGACTGAATAATTTCTTCATTCTCTTATGTTATGCTGACATGAGACTAAGACCTCTTTGTTTTACCTGAATGACATATGACATACAACTTGATTTGATTCAATGTCTGATGACTGTGGACCATATCATGTGCAAACATATGGTTTGTTTCAATATTGATCATGTTTATTTGTATAGGTCTGCTTGTTACTTACTAGTCTGTGTACTATTTCCTTTTAAATATATACATATATATATATACAGGCGAGCATGTTTTGTGAAAGATCACCACCCACCTGAGTTCTCATTTGATCTGTACAAATGGTGAGAAATGAGCCCTTTTTGGGGTTGGGGTGGGTATGAAAAACAATGGAGAAATGTTTGTGTACTTTAATAAAAATGAATATTTGTGTTTATACCCCGCGAACATTAAATGATCAAGCTTTTCTCTTCTGCTCAAAATAGCTTGATTTACTTTATTATATATTATATATTGGCGAATCCACCTTGCAAAATTCTAAATTCTGTTATATTTAAACAGGCCAAGCTGGAGCCAAATTCTTATGGCTTGACTTGAGCTTGAGCTTACGAGAGAATCAGAGTTAGAAAAGAAGAGATTAAAGAGAGAGGCAAATGGGGAATAAGATAGAAATTAGGAAGGATAAAAGGAGATGGGTAAAATAGTCTTTAAAAAAATTAATGTTGATTTTTTTTTTTTGTTGGCATTAGGCCATAAAGACCTCCTTAAAGGGCGTGTAAAAACTAAAAGGTGTGGCCTTAGGTGACGAGCATCCTTAACCTCTCATCATGCACGTACAAACCTGGGAGGGGCGGGGAAGCAACAGAATTATATATAATGCGGGCGGGTGGCAAGTGTGGAGGAATGTTTTCTTACATACGACCCCCTACTTTACGCCAAGGTTGATAGTAATATCCCACTTGGGACAGGAATAATTTTGAAAAGCTGAATTTTTTATGAAATTTTAAAGAAAGCCGATTAATGATAAGATAAATGTCTTCCACGCACGCAGTAGGTGCTATTATTATATTTTTAAACTTAAATTAAAATTTTTGACGGGAAAAATTATCATTGGGGAATGTGTTGGGGATATCCCATATCCTCCTATCAAACATGAGCTATGATGCAACCTTTTTTCTAATATTCATGAAAAATTCACAACTTCATAGAGTTCATATCAACAATTAGAGAAGAAGAAGAAGAAGAAGAAGAATGGAAAATTCCTTTTCTTGTACTTGACTGAGTGGATGATTACAAGTATTCATTTGTTCATCTTGTAGGACATATTCGTGGACATGTCACTGGGGACATAGCTGCTGATGGATATCACAAATATAAGGTACTTGTTTGTGGTTTATTCATTGCAAACTAATGATCCAAAGTGATATGTATTTTTTACTGTCATTAATTAATTCTGTCTCACTGATTTTATATTTATAGGAAGATGTCAAACTGATGGTAGAGACTGGACTAGAAGCATACAGGTTCTCCATCTCTTGGCCAAGGCTGATTCCTAGTAAGAGAGAGACCCGCATTTTTTCGCTATTGAGGTTGCAATTGTTGTTCTGGTTCATTTTCTGTGTTTTTGGCAGATGGGAGAGGGGATGTTAATCCAAAAGCAGTGGAATACTACAACAATCTCATCGATGAACTTATCGGCCATGGTATTTGGTTTCATATAATTTTGCCTGAATATCATGAAGTATACAACAATCTCATCTATCTTTGTAGGAATTCAACCCCATGTCACTCTCTTCCATTATGATCTTCCCCAAGTTCTTGAAGATGAATATCAAGGATGGTTGAGCCCAAAAATTGTGTAATTTAATCTCCTCTACTCTTTCTTGGTCTCTGACTCTTGCTAGGGAAGCCAGTTGCTACAAAGCTCCCGTTATCCGTGTCGGACCACTTGGGTCTATTATACACAGCTTTATGTTATAAACCAGAGAACAGAGGAGAGGAAGGGAAGTAGAGGGAGGGGAAGACAGAATAAGGAAAGGAGAGGAGGGAATTGGATAACATTCGCTGCCATTTCGCATGGCTTTCGTTGTATTAATAGAAACCCTTGTAACAATCTTTGACAATTCACAGACTCTCAGGGACAATACTACAAGCAGCTGATGCGCATGCCTGATTCTCTCTGCTGTGACATGCTGTTTGTCTACCTAGAGTTGTTAATTACATTCATAACTACTACTATTAATTCTTGCTAATCACCCTGCATCATAAAGCAAATCACATAACAAAATCTCTAAATTTGTCGGTTGATATCACGCCCTTGGTGCTGCGTTTGCTGCGACGCGCGTCTCCTGCTATGTTGTCAGCCTCATCCGTAACACTTTATCTTGTCTTGTTTACAAGAGACTGTTTTCACGACTCGAACCCGTGACCTCCAAGTAATCTTAATTTCAGACAATTTAAGTCTGTCTCACGCATTGTCCTTGTTATCAGGGATGATTTCACATCATTTGCAGATGTCTGCTTTAGAGAATTTGGAGACAGAGTCTCCCACTGGACTCCCATTAATGAACCAAATGTGTTTGTATTGGGAGGTTATGATCTTGGCTGGTTTGTACCACAGCATTGTTCTCGCCCTTTCGGCAATTGCTCTCTCGGCAACTCTGTCATAGAGCCATATATTGTTGCCCATCACTGTTTGCTTGCTCACAGTTCTGCAGTCTCTCTTTACAGGAAAAAATACCAGGTTCTCTGATTCCTCCTCTAGTTGATAAACAATAAATTCTCTTCATCGTCATTTAATCTTTCATGTTTCTATGCAGTTCAAACAACATGGTTTCATCGGCTTCAACCTTTTTGTTTATCATTTTGTGCCTGTCACTAATTCAACTGAGGATATAGCTGCAACCAAGAGAGCTCAGGACTTCTACACTGGCTGGTACCTTGAAGTTACATTGCATGTTTGTGAAGCTTGAATTAGAGAAACTCTTTATCGGTATTCCCCAGTTGTGTCTTTTTGCAGGTTACTCGAGCCTCTCTTGTATGGAGAGTACCCAGAGAGCATGAGAAACAGTGCTGGAACTAAACTACCTGAATTTTCAGTGAATCAATCTAAGGAGGTCAAAGGTTCATTTGATTTTATAGGCCTGAACTACTATGCAGTTCTCTATGTGAGGAATGATCCTAATAATCAAGATCTCAACCAGAGAGACTTCAAGGGTGATATGGGTGCTGAATTGAGAGGTTACTTACATTATGAATTTTGTTTAAATCTTCATCGATGTTGAGAATGATGACCTTAATGCTTACTCTTGATAAACTGTATATCTATTGCAGGGGCAGTTGATGAATCAGCAGATAGTATGGTAAAATTTACAGTAATTTTTTATAAAAATTATTTCTGTTTTGTTTTTTTCTTTCTTGCCTTCCTGCAGAAAGATGTAACTGTAGTGTTACAATGTAAACCAGATAACGATAGATGCAAATGGTCTACAAGGTGTACTGAACTACTTCAAGCTTGTCTATGGAAACCCTCCCATCTACATTCATGAAAATGGTGAGCACCCATCAATCCAATTTTATTAAATGTTCTACTGAGATGCTACTGTGGTGATATATAATACAGGTTATGTGCTGCCGAGAAATGGCTCACATGATGACATTCTTAGAATCAAGTACTTGAGTGAACACTTGCACAACCTGTTCAAGGCCATCAGGTGTGTGATTTCTCATCGTAATTTCTGATTATCGTCGTTCATTGTTGCTCAGTTGAATGAAGATAAGAAGATGTTGCTGTGAAATTTAACATTCTCTGAAATTAAAAGGCCTGAATACAGTAATGTCAGTAAAATTTTTTTTTTCTGGATTTTGTGTTTTCAGGAATGGATCAAATGTTTTAGGGTACTTCACCTGGTCCTTCATGGATTTGCTCGAGATGTATGGTGGTTTTGATAACACCTATGGTTTATTCTTTGTGGATTTCGAAAGCAAGGACTTGAGGAGGCATCCTAGACAATCTGCTATTTGGTACTCCAACTTCATCAGGAACAAAAGAAATGCTACTCAGCTTCAACAATTCAGATCCATCTTATAAATTAAATTTCCATTGTTCATCTCAACAGAAGTATTACTGACTAATAAGTACTAAGTGGCAGTAAAGTTGTGTTCAATTTGAGTTATAGTGAGATACTGCTGTGGATATATGTGACGAACAAAGCAGAAAAGAAAGTAGACAATTCTGTTATCACAAAAATACCTTGATAAAACTCTGTTGGTAATGTCTTCCAATCTGAGAAAACAAGGAATTCGAAGGTCTGCAATGCAGCATCTCATTACAGCAAACATGAAAGAACTTATTTCTTAGCTTCCAGAGTCACAAAAATACAGGAAGCCAGATGCATTAAGCCAGATATCCTGTCCGAGGATGAACATGAGTAGCAGCCATCAAAGAGAACCTGGCAAATTACACATACAGTTGCATTTACAAATAAATTACAGAGTTTGCATGTCAATTCAATTTGATATTTCAGATAAAATGATGCCGGTTACTATGACTCTGCCAATGGGATGCGCCATCTGTTCGGCCTCTGGAGTTTGGTCTCTCAGTAACATGCTGATGCCATGACCCTGGTCTTCTATTGGAGTCTGGTGCACCGGTATGGGGAGGATTGAACCAACCTGATTCCCTGTTTAAGGGCAGTAATGGGAAGGGAGCGAAGCGGTCTCCTTCCCATGCATAGAGATGGTTTCCTCCGGTGTTTTCCACTTCTTGAATGCTCCGGCCTGATGATCCAGTGGAAGGGACCAGGTATAGGCCATTGGGATTGGGTGGAGGAGGGAGTTGCAGCGGCCCAACAGGAGCCAAGCTTCTTGCACCTCGCTGTGCACCTGAGATAGGTCCGTGGGCAGCCCCCGAGTTGTGATGTAGATAATGCTCTTGGACATGGCCCTGGCCTCGAGGGTTACTAACATACCGTGGATATGGGGAAACAAATGGACCTCCGGTTCTAGGCACAGAGCTGCACGGAGTACAAGAGCTGTTAACATAAACCAAAACTTTTTCAAGCAAAGGGCAATGCTTAAGTTAAACATTTCCTTGTTCCAATTTCATGCCAGAGGCCGTGGCCAAGGGAAGAATTCTATTATCACTTACCCATGAGCAAGGACATAAGGGTGGATGAGAGATCCCGCCCTTGGCGGACCATCAGTGTTAACCCTAGCTGTTGCAGAGGTAAGTGATGCCTGATCAACAGTGTTTGTGTGGTTTGTAGGTATAGAATGTGGAGCATGGTGTTCCCAACCACGATAATGGAGTTCATTGGCAAGAGCATGCTGATTCTGGACATTTGCAGGACCCGTTGGTCGAGCCCAGGGTTGATATGCAGGACCATCAATAGAAGCTTCAGATGAAATGTGGGGATTTGAAGAAGAGGATGGTTGAAGAGGATGGAGGTAAGCCACATATGGACATACATGAGCTGTAGAGGAAGTAGCTGGATGCTCCATAAGTATAGCATTGTGCCGGAAGAGATCCTGAACTGCAAAGCAAGCAACAATCACTAACAGTCAAAATACTTCAACCAGCACCACAACTTAATATATAAGTGGGCAAAGCTAATACATACAAGTAATTGATGGAGAGGATTCCCCTTCACTGCAAAAAGAATATAAAATGTCACTTAATCATGAACAAAGCAACATAAATCTGATGGCAGAAATCAACAATAACATATGGTGAGTCCAAGACAATGTGCACCATATATTCACTAATGGATGTTGTCCATGATTTGTGTTTGATCCTGATAAGAATTTCAGTGTAACAAATCTGCTTCACTTTTCAACAAAATAAAAAACAGAAGAGAAAGAATCTGTTTTACAGCATGGTTTTAGTAATCAGAAATGATCAGGTTTTGTACAAAGCATTTCATTACTAGTTACCCTTAATTTTAGATCCAGAATTCATTTGTGAAGACCAACTTCTCTCAAGGAAATCCATGGAAACTATGCTCAAATAATCTCAATAATATCTATCACATGGTGAACTGGCATATTAGCATCCAGAGATGATCAAAAAACAGATTGAGTAAATCATCATATCACTGTAATATTAACTATTCCTCAAAAGTTTGAAAAAGTGCAGCTGACTAAACCATTTCTTTAGCAATTGAACAGCCTAAAAACAAATTGAACTGATGATACTTACTCAAATGGTGAGGGCAGTGGAGCTACTTGGCCAAAAGGACACCAATGAATTCCAAATGCCTGCAGAAATAAACAAATGTAAAGGTGAGGGAATACAATGATGTAAGACATAATTATAGCTCACAAGAAAATATGAAGTGATGTAATACATAATTAAATCTTGTGTATACACAAGAAAATATATCTTGCAATAGACAAAAAAGACCAAGTGATCAGAAAGTACAAACAAATTCACTTTGAGAGCCACAAAACAATGAGCTAGGAGGTAGAAGTATATCATGAAAACAAGTAAATGCAGAACGAAGAATGCTACTTATGACTGCATCAGAAAACAAAAAATGAGTGTTGCTGATTACCACCTCCTTCATGGATTGATTATAACTTTGAAGTGTCAATCAATCAATTCCCATAAATAATTGTCACCAGTTTCCAATTTATGTGTCAGAGTTCCCAACCATAGGAAGTTGTATAGCAAAGCATGAGACGCACCAAGAGCTTCAGTAGTCATAGGTTAATAAATGCTAGTCAATAAACAAACCCAGTTTAATCCAATGATTTTGAACCGCAATGGTTGATGGAGAGATCTACTATAGCAATAAAAAGGCACAACAAGTCAACTATCTCAAATCTATTTTACACTAACCTGTAAACGATGCCACAAACTAATCCCTATCAATGAATACTAGAAAATCTCCATCATTTAGTAAGAGAAAAAAGCAAACTATGATCTGAATCAAACATGAGCTTCACTTTTTATGTGGTCCCTTATGGTACTCATTGAGGTGGCATTTGGCTGTGGATGGAATAAGTTGGTATAAGTTGGAAGAGTATTTTTTTCCATTTTGAATTTGTATTGAAGGGGATACTTTTATCCTAATTTTCAAGTTATCATGAGGTTCTACTTGATTAATAGTAATCAAAACAAGTAATTTTCAATTCAAGTAGTATTAATCTAATTAATGATTAATTAATTGGTTAATACTCAATAGTGATTAGATTGGTCTATTTAATCATGTTGCAAATGAAAAGTTATTTTAGTATTAGGCATTTGACACCAAATATCTGAAATATTTATGCTTCCACAGCAGTTCTATCACACGATAGAAATCCAATTTCATCCAAGACAAAAAGGTGGATAGATCTGGTAAAACCCAACCAACAAAAACATGAAAGGTGGGTGTTTAAAATGGAAGCAGATCATAATAATGCAAATAATAACAGTACATGAAATAATTAAAGGACAATGGTGGTGGTTGTGTTACTAATATACAATATTATGGTGGATTGATGACCTAATAAGACCTTTATGAGAAAGTCTCTTAAAACAAGGACAAAAGATAACTTCAAGCACTATGGTAACATCAAATATATCAAGAAACCAAAGGGCATTCATAAAATGATATCGATAACTTTTTTTCTGGGGAAATATATCAATGAAAGATAATAGAATAGAAAAGGTTGAGAAATTTTTTTGAACTTCTTCCGCAACCAATACAAAAGCATAAGAGTCCATAGCCAACAAAAATGCATAGAATTCAGCTACATGTTATGAAGGCAAGTAAATTCAGTTAATTCTCTCACCATTTCAGAGTAACCAAGATCATAGAGGTCTTCATCCTGTGGCCAATCATCCAGGCTAAGCTCCGGCCAAGAGCTCATGCTAAAATCTGGTAATGTCCGATTACCATTGGCAAAGAGCCAATTACCTTTCTCAACTTTTCGACAATTTGGGCACTGCATCACTCCTTTAACATTGAATGCTGAACCAATGCAATCTGAAGATGTAGCAAACAAAAACATAAATAATTGATACATTGCCGAGTATACTACAACACACTCTAACACGAGAACATGATACAGATTGTATCTACAACATACTTATATATGGGAATGTTTGACATGCATGAAACTCTATAAATGCTTTTAAGACATACAAGGGTTTTAATTCTTTGCCTAACTAGCTCTCACACCTACCGAAAAAAAAACTCAGACCACTCAAGTGCTCCAATTTCAACACAATGAGAACTTACAAGCATCAAGATGTTCACCTTACAGTTTATGATAATGTGAACTTCTTACCAGGTTGGAAACACCATCCATTCACATAAAATTACTCAGGAGTCATGATATTTGAGCTCAACAATGGTGAGATATATGGAAAAATAAAAAAAGGGCAACGGAGTGCTACAAAGCTATCGTTATCCGCAGGGTTCGGGAAAGGGTGGACCACTGGGGTCTATTGTAAGCAACCTTACCTGCTTTTTTGGTAAGAGGTTTCTACGACTCAAACCCGTAAGTCACATAATGACAACTTTACAGTTGCGCCAATGCTCCCCTTCTATACATGGAAAAATAAAATAAAATAAAATGAAACAAAGTCATCCTTTAAATATCAATGCAGCAAGCCTTTAGTAGAGCAAGCTATGTTTCCAATCTTAAAAACCAGCTCCCACTTGTAGTCTTTTCACAAAGTGTTGCGCTGGCATATGATGCATACCACAAATTGTAGATAGATGAAAAGCATTGAGCTTTAGGATTGCTAGATATCAAAACTAAGTTTTTTTTTTTTAATCATAAAAAGAAGAATATAGGGCTTCACATTATTTCCTCCCGTCCACTACATGGAAGTCATTGCCCAGGTATCCCTAACGAGAAAAGGTCCAGCTTTTTTTCTTTTTCCTTTTGGAGAAATCCCGAACTAATGAACCAAGAAATCTCAAAGGTTAGATTAAGATCTAAATTTTATTCGCCTGAGATAATTTGGCTCCCTTTGAAACAACAGAAACTAAACCAACAAACCTCTCTGCATTCTTGAACCATCTATATCTCACCACCATCCAAGTTATGCAAAGACTATCCAAATCTCCTCAAACAAACCCATCGCAAATCCAAATCACAAAATCATCCAAATATCAGCCAAAAAATTAATCAAAGTCAAAACTTTAGCCCAAAAAGACACAAACTGATTCGAAAATCCAACAAAAAAACAAAAAAGCGCAAAGATTGATTCCAGCCGGGGTCCGGCACTGACCGAGATGGAATTCATGGCCACAACGTAGCTTGGCGGTTGACCGCGCCCCATCGGCGGCGGAGACAACATCGAGGCAGATCGAGCAAGCCGGTGCCACGGCGCCAGCGGCATCCTCGCCCACGGGATCGGTGGCTCCAAGGCCCATATCTCTCAAGCGAATCCGACAACCTAGAGATTGGATTGAAACCAAAATCCAGAAACCCTCGATTCGCTCCTCCTTCAGGGATTCGCCCCCTAACTTCGGAGGAAAACCGGGGGCGAGGGTTTTATTGGGCCGGGCCAGAGAGAGAGAGAGATAGAGGCCGAAATTGGAAGGTGAGGAGAACCCGGCTTTTCTCTCTCCAACTCTCTCTCTCTATACTTAGAGCACTTCCACCCCTCACCCTCAATTGCCCGGGCAAGAATTGCCTTGGCAATCCACTCAACCAAAAAAATTCATACACCCCAAACCTCTCCAATTCAAGAATCACTATTCATATATATATATTTTATATATTTTAGTTGATTAAATGATAGTTTTATTTATAATTAATGTCTTATTTGTATTGTAATTAAGGACATTAATTAAAACAAAACAACTAGTATATTAATTAAAATGAAAATATATTAATTATATAATTGTAATGAAGTATATTAATTAAACTTGATAATCTAAAAATAGGAAGATATCTAAAATACGCTACGTAAATATTTAATTATCTACTAATTATCCATATGTAAAAAATTATCTGCTAATTATCCATATCTAAATAAATTCATAAATTTAAGATGAAAAAATTAAAAAATTAAAAAATTAAAAAATAGAAGAATTTTTTAAAAAACTAATGCATAACAATTTTATAAATATAAACAGATTTTATAATATATATATATATATATATATATACCATAAAAAACTTTATCCATTGTTTAATTTTTTAAAAATAATAATTCATGTTGTATATTCTAATTTAACTAATCCTTATTTTTTAAAAAAAATTCACTCATGGTTTAAAAAATCACTAATCTAATACTCCATATATAAAAATCTCATAATCTAACTAATTAGTATTTAAAAAACAATTTTATAAATAATAAAAATAAAAAAAGTGGGCCCCACCATCAATTTGCCCGGTCAAGCGCCCGGGCAAACTTCGCCCGGGCGCTTGCCCGGTCGCGTGGGACCCACGGATTGCCCCGGCAATCCGTGGCGCGGTGCCCACATTTTTAAGATGCAAAGTGCCAGGATGCCTGCACTTCCACCCGCGCGGTGGAAGTGCTCTTAGCCCATGGGCTTTGACTCTTTTGCCTTTTATATATATATATATATATATATATATATATAGAGAGAGAGAGAGAGAGAGAGAGAGAGAGAGAGAGAGAGCTTTTTAAGTATATATAGAGAAAAAAATCATATATGCTTTCATAACAAACATCATGTTTTCATAAAAATTATTTAAAATATTAATTTTATAATATTTTTCTGGTTTGAAACAACACACGCGTCCAATATGCTGAAAGTTGGTGGAGATGGAATCATGCCGTGAGATAACTTCGAGGATGTGGCCTCCCCCCGATAACAATGTCCAAAAAGGGTCCATCTAGAGTCCCGAGACCACCCAGGGTTTGGGATACTATTCTAATGTACTAAATAACTTGTAATATCGTTATCATGTACATAAAAATGGTTTATCAAAAAATAATGTGAAGGTAGCAACTAAAATAAAAATAAAACTTTCTAATAAATATATTTTTTATATAAAAAAAGAATTTGATGACAATTTTTTTGAGTAATGATAAATAACCTGAAAAGGCTTATCGAATGTTTAATATCGATTCAAATTATCTTAAGATGGTGGTGTTGATGATCCGAGAAAATTTTAATAGTTTCAATCATTCGATAAGCTTATTCATTTTATATATCATTATTTATTTATTTTTTACATATTTAATGATTGGATTCTATTTTTTACTATTGAGTGTACAACTATACAAAGAGAAAGAATGTGTACATATATATATAGTAAATTAATTTTTTTAAAATATAAAAAATATTAATATGAAGATATTTGGATTATTCTTTTATTTTTAATTATAAGATAAGAATGATTAGTATGAATGCATGTATGAACGTAGAGCAAGGAATGAATAGTTTAAATATAAAATTGTGGTCAAAGCCCATTGCACCATGGATATTAATAAGGAAAGGTACGGGTAGGAGGTTTTATGAGTTTTTATTGACTATTAGACTGACTTAAAGTAAGACTTGTTCAACATGTTTCTCTTTTCTTTTCTTTTCTTTTCTTTTAATGAATAAATGAACATACATGGTTTATGTTTGAACGTGCAAGGAAGTGGTGTTTATATATATAAGTTTCATAGCTAATATATGGGCTTTTTTTAATTAATAGATAAATCATATTTATTTATAATAATATGAGTTTGGTACATTCGTTCATGTGTTACAATAAGTCAAACACTGGTATCAGTAACACTAGGTGATGGGGCAGTTGCTTCAGTGTGCTCCTCCTAATGGCAAGGGGCTTCGTCGCCTCAGATATCCTATGGTAAGGGTAAGGGGTCTCTGGTGAACTCAAGGTCTTTTTTTTTTACTAGCTGTGTAATTGTGTTGTTTCCAATCTCGATTTCTTTGATGGATATGTATATTAATCTAAGATAATAAAAAAAAATTAGTATCCCGAATGATATTTAAGAAAACATGTCGTTTATTTTGAAAGCATCGCATATTTTTCTCCGTTTATATGTTCCACATCATGGTCTTCATCATTAGTTCTCCAAATATATTTGACTCACTCTAAGACATTTGGAGAGCTAAACCATCTAAGATATGGTTGACATCAAACTTTATGTCAAGTAAAGTAAGTCAAATTATAAATTTAATTCATTTCCAATTGCATAAAAACTTGTTTTTAAACCAAGATGGTCCCTCAAAATTAATAATAATTAAAAATACTAATTGTTTGTATAGATTGGACTGAATTATTATCATTTTAATTATATAATTTAAAAGAAAAAACACAATTTACCATAATTAATAAATTAAAAATTAAATTTAGTGGTAAAACGGGAAAATATATTCATAGGAATGGGTAAAATTTTTTTGGAGAAATTAATTGTTAATTATCAATGCAAAAAACTTTGGGAAAACATAAAGCACACTTTAGTATAAATTTTGCAACTCTTCTGCTACTATACATGGATGTGATTTACATGATTATATATAACATTCCCAGTGTCTTCTGTGGGAGCACTAATGAACATGAATTATCAAAAACATATAGAAATACAAAGAAAAAGAGATATATGAGAAAGCTTTCATGTAACAACAGAGACATTTTGTTTCTCCGACGATCCATCCGAACGATGATAGAGGTCTACAACGTCGGACTATGAACACGGGATTAACAAGTTGGAATTTCTTGGGACATCTTAGAAGAGCTCTTCGGAGTTGAATTTGTTCCAAGCTTCCTGTTACAAAAAAGAAAAGGAATACACATCAGAATTCGCAGAAACTCTTCGAAAAGAGTTTTTCTAATAAAAACTATAATTTGGAGTTTTTATCTAGAAATCCTATTCTGATTGAAACTGCAATCATATTTTGTAATCAAAGAGCTCAAAATTAATGAACAGGCAGAAAAAGCACATTGAGTCCATTCATAAACTTATAAAAGTTGCTAGGGTTGCAATTTTTCAATTCAAAAGTAGTTTGACTGTGCAACTGTCAACTTTGAAGTTGATGCTCTCTTATTTGAAGAATAATTTTTATCAATGAGAGTCCAGAACCAACAAAGAGCATCTAGAAAAGATGGAAGATCCATTTGTTACCAAGACATCATCATGTCATGAGCTTCTAAACTCTGGTCCAAAATTGCTATTACACTGGATGTGAACCTAGTGAGGTGTTCTTACAAAACTTAGAGACATTCTGCGCGCGTATTGGATGGCTAACTTTGTTTGGGGTGTATATTCAAATATCAGTTTCTAATGTAGAAGTTTCTTGAACCCTAGCAATCACGTGTTCTATTCACCAGAAATCTCTGTGCAAAATGTCTCCACTATAGTACCTGATAACATTGCATCTTATCGTCTATTATTCATGAAGGATATACATGCATGCACAGAAGGTACTGACACCAACCTCTTGAATTACTGATGACTATAACACCAAATGAAAGCAGAGAAGTTACGCTGAAAATTTTCAATAGGTGAAGGAATACTGACATACCTTAAGGAGATCAAACACCTTCTCTGCAGTGTACTTTTGTTGAAGATTTGCACCCTTCTGTTGCACCTTATCAGGGTGGATGCACAGGGTTGCTTTCCTATATACTTTTTTTACAGAGGCAGAAGTAATCAAATCCGTCAAAGAAACAGGCTGCCAACCGCACTCAGGCCAAAGCACCTGTTTATGTTAAATAATATAACTCAGTATATGACAATACAAACTGATCTCTGTCTTCACGGATAAACATAGTAAAAAAACCGACTGTTGAAAATATATAAAGAAAGAAAAGAAGACATGAGGCTTCAGCTTCACAAAATATCTGATGCTTTAACCAACTAATGTGGAATTTGGCAAAAAAATTGCATTCTGTGCAAGTGTCACATAATCAAGCAATGGACTATACATGCTGCAAACACATTACAGAACAAATCAAATTTAATAATGCTGTTCTTTAAGCCGTTTACCTATATGAGATCTTTATACTAAATAAAGAAACACAATGAGAAAAACTATTGCTCAATACACATCAAAAACCAACAAAAGTGGGGGCTTTCAGTGTTTTGCAGGTAAGATTGACTGAAACATGTTGCAGACAAAAGCGATATTATAGACACAACACCAGCAGTAAGTTGATTGTGTTCCTTAAGCTAAAATTTTCTTTTAATGCATTACCATAATGTCTAAGAGCTAGTGAATGTCTGTCAAAAGTTCTATTGTTTCTTCCAGGTGTCTAGTGGAAATTTGTGCCTGTATTCCATGCACCCTGTTTCTAATATAATCATGCTTCTCTTCTCTTTACTATGGATATTCACTTTCTTCTCCTATTTCAAACCTTTTAATACAGTAAAAAAAACCTGAAGATAAAATGAGATACAATCCCTATGAAGGTATTTTATTTAATGAAACCCAGGCAACTTTTGATCACTGAAGTGGGCCAAGTCAAGGAGAATGATGAGTACATATTCATGCTAAATACTTCATCAAGAAATTTCAACTGGCAGGCTTATCAGCTCAGTTGCTCCAACTTACACACTTTGTGCAATAGGCAGAGAAGGTTACACATAATGTCCAGGAAAAGAGCTACAGTTTAGTAAATTAAACTAAAAGATAATAGAACATGAGACAACACCATACTACAGAAAGTGCACACACACATAAAAAAAAAGAACCTGCTGATATGTATGATTACATAGTTTGATGTCATTCTACTATCACTAAAAAATAGGTTCAACAAGAATAAACAATATTTGTATAATAAAACTAATAATGCGAAATAGCACCCAATAAAGCTGCCAGGTTGTTAACAATGTGTGAGGTAGTAAGAAGATAGATGAAAAGTCAAAAAGCTAAAACATTAATCCAAGACTATTGACCAGAAAGGGAGGATGCAAAATTTACACAAAGGCAAAAGCAATAACGCACATATTGCAATGTTGAGAGTAAGGCGCGCAAGTTGCCTTCTTTCCCAGCAGCCCATCGCTTTATCTCGCTATCCAGAGTTTCAGAAATTCTCTGAAATTAGCAAAGAGCAAACTAAGATACAAATATAAGTTGCAGAAAAAGGTTTTCAGTAGACCCTATATCCAATGTTTGGAGAGTTGTGCCTTATAATAAATACAATCCTTCCAGTTCTCTATATATATACGGCATAGGGTGTATATCTAAGTGTCCTGCATATTGGAGAATACCATCCTGCAGAAATAGCTCCATGCATAATGGGATGAAACAATTTTGAAGAGATGCTGCACAGGCTTCTCTCACAATGCATAGTATAAAATTTCCCCAGGCTGTATCATAAGATGTGCCCAAACCTGATCTTTGACCATAGTGAGTTTCATGTGTAATAGTTAACCTCATCTAAATTTAACTTAATGAATTAAAATAGCAAAGGTGTAAAACAAGGTAGGTATGTAATTGCCGCAGAAAATTGTCCAATAGGGCTTTGCAAGCAGTGCACAGAATTGGGCAAATCTAATGTAATACTCATGGGTGCAGATGTCTTACAAGTCTTTCTTCCTGCTCCCACTTAGTTTGCACATCACGCTCATTCATTTCAGCAACGGCTTTTGTCTGACCAAATAGAATCAAAATAAAGTCATGATAAGGATTTAGTGAATGGAATTAAGGCAACAAAAACTCACAGAACAAAAAATCATAAAAAAAAAAAACTAATACCGCACGATCACGTGTCCTTAGATGACGTTCCATTTTGGCCCTTCTTCTTTCTTCACTCTCTCCCTCAACTTCTTGAAATTCTCCAGAAGATGGAGGAGCTTTTGTGTGTGTGTGGATCAAAGCCAATATTATTAGTTAAAAGATCAACATTACCCAAGGAAATTTTACTTATAGTTGAATAACAAGCCATTGTGCAGGAAGATAGTTGCTACCTCCAAAAACAGAAGTCAGGTCATCTACAATATTTGTCGTGGATGATGCCTTTCCAATGGTTGATGAAGAAGTAGAAGATGATCTCCGAGTCGCATTAGAAGCCGGCTTGCTTTGTACTTGAGCATCAAAGAAATTTTCCTGAAAAAATAAAAGTCACATAATGCTGCCTTGCAAAGATCATAACTAATAATGTTTTCAATATCTCAAATTGATACTTACCACGGTTGTAGCTCTTTGTTTCATACCGAAGATTGACTCAAGATCATTCTCATTGTTCTGGTGCTTTTCTTGGGCTTGGGAGGCACCCCTTTCTCGAACTTGGGCGGCATGTCTTTCTTGCACTTGAGTGGCATTCCTCTCTCGGACTTGAGCAGAAGTTTTCTCAACTGCAGCTCTTTCAGCCCTCTCACGTGCTTCAGCTGCTGCCCTCTGAAATGCAGCTCTCTCAAATTTCGAAAGAGCTTCAGAAGCTGCTCTTTCTCGTGCCTCTCTATTCACTCTCCCCACAACTTGTCTCTCCCTCTCCCTCTCCCTCTCCCTAGCCCTTTCAAGTTCTAGTTCCCTCTCCCTTTCAAATCTCTTTTCTTCCCTCTCTTTCTCTTCTCTGTCTCTCTGTTCTTTTTCACGATATAACCTTTCTTGTTGCGAGGCCTCTCTATTTGTAGCCAATTTTGCATCACGCTCTCTTTCCCTCGCTTCTTTTGCATGTTTAAATTTCGCTTCAGCTTTATCCATAGCCTCCTTCATAACAGCTGCAGACGCTGCTGCAGCTGAACTTCTCTCAAAATTGTCTTCATTGTGAAGAAATTCTGAATTCTCATTAGCAAATGCTTGAGGCCTTCCCATAGCAAAATCTTCGAGTTCATCTATAGGTGATGCACCTGAATTTTGAGTAGAATTTTCATAGCTTTGACTGGATTGGTTGAATGAACTACTACCTTTCCCTTTAAAATTTATACCAACTGACGCACGACTTATTCTTCCTGAGGAAGAAAGTTTAATAACCAGCGGAGGAGGTGGCCTTGAAGGTGAAGGGGAACTTGTAGGTTGGGTGAAGAGAGGGATTTCAGAAACAGCGAGCCACACATCATCTGCTGCTTCCAAATGTTCATTCAACTTTGGGGATAGGTCAGCAGTTGCATTTCTTTCATGAGGCTTCAATTTGGCTTCTGAACTTGAAAAAGCACTTTGGCTAATGTCTTCAAAAGACTCAGCAGCTTTACTAGGCTTCTGGAAAAATGTGTGATTTGTCCCTCGGTAACCATTAGTAGGACGCTTAGGTACATTCTTAGATGTCTTGGTTGAAGATTTAGTATGTGGTTCTAAATCAGCAAAAGGATCTTGATGGCCTGCATTCTGAACAGCACTTGGAGGATTCTCATCCTGCCCATTTTCTTTCTTTTCTGATGAATATGGAGTTGATTTCTTGAGGCCACCAAAACCATTAATATCATCAAATAACCTTCCACTAATAGGCGATGCATTGATGTTTGTGCTTCCAGAGCTCATAGGCCTGCTAATCTGCTCTAATGGGTCAGTGAACAACCCAGAGGATGAATTTGCTGATGTAGGTGTTTCTAACACTACGAAAGGATCATTGGTCACATTTGAAGTTAATTTTGAGTGTGGAACTGATGTTGACTGATAGTTGGTCTCTGGGGACTTGCTGGAAAAAAATAATAACAATAACTTACATTTGACAAGAATAGCTATAAAGGAACAACCACTAGGATTTTATATACATTATGAATATTTTAAAAAATGGTCAAATAACAGTAAGGGTTAAGCGAAAAAGATTAGTCATCAAACGTTTGCCATATCAAAGGCAGTAGACTCCTAGACATGTCCAAAATTATCTTGGATGAAATGACAACTTTAACTAAAAAATCTACCACTTATTGGCTAATGCCAAACGACATGTACATCATATAGACATGAGAAATCAGGCTGTTTAAATCATTCAATACTTTGGTATATTGAAAGTCAAGGATGTTTGGTTCCTTGACAAAGTCCAATATTGGCGTAAAACGAAATAACAATCCTTCCTAAGCAATTGCCACCATCAAGATGGTTGTGTAGGTGTTCTCAATGCTAAAATCACATGCCATACAAGAGATTTATATATCCAAGAAATTTTGCTTCAACCTCATAAAGAAGAGGAGAAATGAAATCAAATTCCTCTGTAAGAAAAAGTAAACAAGTTCCGGTAGATGTTTTGGGCAATTATCAAGGCCATAACCTGATAGAAATTTCAATAAATAGAGAAAAACAAATCATTTATTTAGCAAATGATTATGTAAACTTAACATTACATTGAATGATACAAATATATTAAGGCTTTGGGCATGTGAGATTTGAAACTATGATGCTTAAGATTGTCAAAATGCATCAGCATCATCTTTAATCACTAGTATTCCATAAAACATCTTTCAGAAAGATTCAAAGCAAACATTCTGCCAAATAAGATTTCATTTATTTCTTTTAACTCTAATGTGACTAGTCCAATGTCCAATACATCATGTGTGATGATTAAAAGGCATACTCTTGTCAGGTAACCGAGTTACTTTCTTGGGGCTCACACACTTATGATACTGCAACTGTTCAGGTAGTGTTAGGTAAGGCAGATATAGAGGGATAGAGAGGTGGATAAAAAGGGTTGTTTGGTATGGTGTAATGTAGAGGGTCTTGAAAAATGCAGGGGTATCTTATCTCTCTCTTCTCTCACTCAAGCTCTCATCCCTCCAACCAAACACCAATAGCACAAATCCTGATTTTTATATCCCTCAAGCCAAGCACACCCATGAATTTTCACCCCTCTACATCCATATCCCAAGGATCACAGTATCCACACGTTCAAAAAGAAAAGAATGGCATAGAAATAAGCATAGTGAATTCATGAATTTTGCAATGATGGAATAACAATCCCGAAATTTGACTATATTTTCAATAGATTAGGAAGCATGACACCCACAAGAGAATGGAGGAACTCATATTTGGGGTTCAAATACAATACTTTCTAAGCGAACAAAGCATCAAATGCAAATTGAACCACTACTAAATAAAAGTAAAAATGCAACTTTTACAATTCAAAAGACAAACCATCAATTTCTAAACCCAAGGGATCGAACACTTACCTCCGTTGTGTTGGACTACTCCCTACGAATCCCGGAACCAGCCCCTCAAATCCAGCCAAACCCTCCTTCGACGCGCCAAACCTCCCTCTCCCCGACCCCTTCGCCTCCGATGGCGACCTGCCCAAACTCTCCAAAAAATCCCCCATCGGCGGAGCCGACGCGCCACTCGACCCCACCGAAGCAAACACATCATCGTGCCTCCCCGAGGTCGAGCTCTTCATCCCAGGGATCCCATCAAAGACATCATCATCGTAAACAGGCTTATCATAGACAGGCAAAGACGAGGCCTTCGAGGTTGCGGAGAACGAGCCGACGGGTGGGGAAGATCGGGGCGGGGAGAAGCGAGGGGGGCCTCCGGATCCAGCCGGCGGAGCCATCGGGGCGGACTTACCCTGCGGGCGGATTCCGAAGTCACGAGCAAGGAGGCCGGGCAAGTCGTCCATGGAGGTCGATCTAGGGTATGAGGATCTCTTCGGCAGGGATGATCGGAGGTGAGCTCCGTTGAGCTCCGGCGAGTGGAGATCGGGATCGGAGAAGAGAGAGGGGACGAGGATTAGTGGAGAAGGAGAGAGATTTAGAGCGCGCACGGCGGTTGGCGCGGGGCCCACATTGGGCTCGGGCGTGTATTTGAGTTATTGGACTATATCCTGGAGATCCTAGCCGTTGGATCTAAATCTGACGATAAAATGATATCTAAATTCACAGCCGTCGATGAAACATCGAACGTCTAACAAACGAAATTTAAGAAATACTATTACAATATAAGCAATAGCCCGTGAGCGGCACCGCCATCGGTGTTTGAGTATCGGCGATGCGCGAACGTGTTCTTCGGTTTCTCTTTAGGGTTAGGGTTTGTTCCTCGGAGCGATGATGCTGGTTTACCAGGATATACTCACCGGTATCTCAAAGTGGCATTGTTATTTTATTTGTGATTCATAATGATTGATTTGTGGATCCTTCCTTTTTTTTCTTAGATTTTGGGGTATATCTATAAAGCTGATTGAAAGATTTGATTTTTTTGGGATTTTATGAACAATGTTGTGTGCTTTATTAGTTTTTTCTTTTAATGACTCATTGATGACTCATGTTTGCTTTTGATGCTATACTATGATATGGTGGTCTTTTGTGCAATAGCATGGTTTTATTAGTATTTTATTTTATTTTATTTTAGTAGATAGGAGAACAACACCACACTTGATCAGTAGGAATTCGAACTCACGTTCGTCCACAAGAGAATCCCCATCTTAGCAAAGGACCCAGATACCAATTGACCCGTGCTGTTGATATCTAGTTAGTTGTTTGATCTAGTTAATGTTGGTCGTTTTATTTTGGATCATAGTTAATAATTGGATTTATTTTTCTGTGCAACTGTGTATTTGTTTTCTGTGAATTTTTGGTTTAAATATAGTTTTCCACTTCTGAACATAGTGTTTTGTTTGCAATCCTCTTGATTGTTCAAAGTCATTATCTTGAAAGTGTTCTTATATTTGAGCTTTGGCTTAATGTTATTGTTCTAGCAACACCCTTCTGTAGGAGATGATCACACTAGTGGCTCTGAATTTTGTTAAGCTTTGCAGTTGAAATAATTTAACTTCTTCTGGTGCATTTACAAACCTTGTTAATAGCTAAGATTTTCCGGCCATCCAGATTTTGTTGTATGAGCGATGACATGAATTCTGGATGATTTTTTTTTCTTTTTATAGTTTCTTTAAAGAATTGTTTGGCCCTCAATATATTTTTATTCTATTATTAGAATGCAAAAACTCTCTCGTGTAAGTTCCGAGTTTTTTTATCTTTAGACATTGACGGGAGATCTTCATTCTGCATATCGTCACCAGCATAACATTTTTTTCCTTTTGTTTTCAGCAGTAATTTTGAATATTTTCATGGATACATGGTTTAAATTCAATCTGAGTTTTTGGTATTTAGATTCTTTTGATGAGTGAGTTATTTACATCTTATCATATTTCTGCTATGAATTCAGGAGATGAGCTTCTGTCAGACTCTTTCCCATACAAAGGAATTGAAAATGGAATGCTTTGGGAAGTCTAGGGCAAGGTTAGTGCTTTAAGCTATCTTATTGACACTAGTAAGGTATCAATACAAAAATCAATACTGTTCTCACAAACATACAGTTTCTTCAGCAATTTGGTCTAGTTTTATGCCATGGATGAATCCTCTTATGCAATTTTGAATTCCATTAAACCAAGCACCCCAACCATCAGAAATCTCCTCTCCTAAAAGAACCTGAAAATTATTGACAATCATGATGATTAATTTGTCTCCTAGTACTATATATTCTGCGTTATAGAGCCGAAAGCAAAAATTTGTTGATTTGTCTGCCACACAACTTGACTAAACAATTGATTTACAGTGGATAGTTCAAGGGGCAATTGATGTTAATTGTAAAATCCGTAAAATTTATGAAGTTATCTCTAAATGTCTTCTAATTATGTGTTTAGTCAAGGGAATCCCCAACCTTGAGTTTATTTGGATTTTAATGAAAATGAGGGGGTTAATTGGTCAATTGCATAATTAGGGTTAATTGATGCTGAGAAGGACCTTTTAGTAATTTCAGGAAAAGTTTGGACTTAAGTGAAAAACTACCCTCTCATAGGACAAGGACTTGCATGTAATTTGAAAAGAGTTGGGGGTGTAAGCGCAAATGACCACATCAGCCATGCATGCACATAACTACAACGGTCGTAATTTCTGGATGCAAGTTCGTGCCTCGAACTTAAATCAATCCCTAGATGGACGATGGATGGTTGCTCCACGTGTCTCTGTCTCCTCGCCTCATGATCAACACTCAACTGATTCTTTAATCCTGACCGTTGTAGTTTTATGCACACATGGCTAATATGGTCATTTGCACATACACCCTCAACTCTTTTTCAAATTGCATGCAAGTCCTTACCCTGTGAGAGGGCAGTTTTTCACTTAAGTCCAAACTCTTCCTGAAATTACCAAAAAGTCATTTTCAGCATCAATTAACCCTAATTATGCAATTAACCAATTAACCCCCTCATTTTCATTAAAATCCAAAGAAACTCAAGGTTGGGGCATTCCCTTGACTAAACACATAATTAGGGGTCATTTAGGGATAACTTCATAAATTTTGCGGATTTTTCAATATTGGTGCAAATCCTTCTGCTGAAGGTGTTGATGAAGATGAGGGAGTCGATGATGAGGCAGTCAAGGTTGTTGATAAGTCATTGTTTGAATTTAATTCTAATTCAGACAAAGTGATCAATAAATTTGATTGTTTTTGTTGTTGTCAGGAACATCCTTCTATTTGTGAACATCGATGAATCACATATCTTCAAGATTTCCACCCCTTTCATTCCATTGTATATTTATACATTAACAACCTTGCTCTAAATTCAACAAGGACCTGAAACAACACTTGTCCAACAACCATGGATCCTCATCACAATATCATTGCTGTCTCTGCACATTGATATTAATTCAATAAATCACCTGCGTCAAGATTGTCATACAGTATTCAAGTTTCCACCCTCTATGGAGGGCTCTTTAATGCGTACACACACCCCAGATCCATCACCCCAGATTTTCATAGCATTCAAATTCCATAATCCATTAAGGATCCCACCCCGCGGTACTGCTCCCGCCACCCCATGGAATCCACCCTTGTGCCACACCCACTCTGCATTCCACCTCCGTACCCAAGATCCATTCTCGCCACGACATTCCACCCCGTGGATGCCTCAAGATCTACCGCTACGTGACATCCACACCCATGCCATGCTCATCAAGTCCATCACACTCTGCCCAAGAATCCACCATCAGGTTCTCGTGAGTCGCTGCTACTACAAACGGTGGGGATGGGTACTCGAGTCTGTGATGCTTGATGAGCAAGTGTATTGCTCCAATCATCCAAAAATGGAAGCCGGGCATGGAGCCGGTGGCGGTGGCGCCGCTGGTAGGCTCGCCGGGTTTCGGCTCATCAAGGGTCAGCGACTCGTAAGGGCGGCTCTTGATGTGTGTGTCGCTCGTACCATCCCCATCAATCATAAAGTCGTGTGATATATGGACCGGCGAATATAACCTTGATCCTATGATTTATTGCCTGATGTAATAGGGAGTGTGCGACTGCGTGACCCAGGTGGAGAGAGAACTTATCGGCCATGCTCAACAGTAACAGGAAGTCCCTAGAGCTGACAACTCCGATGCTTTGGCCCCGCCCTGTAATGGATGACTAAGTAGTGTGTAGATGTACCTGAGGGCGGGCGAGCGGAGTGATGAAGCCTTCGACCGGCTCAGGTCGTAGTATGGATCGGTGCTAAGCCGTTGCCAGCATGTCACCTGGTCCTCACCCGATGGTCTATCGATGACGAGGTTGTTGTACTCGAGGGTCGCGGTGAACTCCTCATCGTAGAGACCGAGGTAGATGCTGAACTTGGTGTAGCTCATCTTATAGAGTTCACCGTTGACCTTAAACTGAATTTGATCCTCTTGGTGCCAGGAGATGAGTCTTTTGATGATGTGGAGGGTCAAAAGTACCTCCAATGTTAGTAGGCGTTCCCATGCTCCTACTGCCAAGTATTGTTGGACCTCCTCGGCAAGACTTACCTCCTCAGTAAGTACCCCCGCAAAGAGTATGATGAAATTATGTAATGAATATCAGGATAAGCAAATAGAGCAAATCAATAAATCACATGAATCAACCAAAACGGGGACCACACCCCATATCATCCAACAACCGAGAGTCTCAAACCTACCCCAAAGAATTTATCAATAGCAGGGACTCCTATCCTAACTACAATATCAAGCTCAGAACGAGCTATCCAAAACAGGCTCGAAGATCATCTCTCGGACAACAATCAGCCTCAACCGATGTCGACCCTCAGTTAGAAGTCGGTAACGCCACCTCCCATATGTGTCGACATGGTCACCGTATCATCCCGTCAGATCACCCAATCGACGGATGGACAAACTGCAGTATCCTCCCCAGCATGGACTACCAGACGCCAAAGGCCCTTGACCTCAATGTCCTACGAGCCTCGCCTCATCGCACCGCAGCGAAGATTCCACAAAAACAAATAGTCGACGACAGCCTACACTGGACGGGAGTGCCTAATGTGCTCACGCGGTTTCCACGCCAATGCGGTTTATCAACAGGTATGTATATTTAGCAAACATGAACACACATCAACGGATGCCAACATCTGACAAACCAACGCACACACGCAATCATGAAAACAATAATCCAATTAGTCAAGAAACAAGTATGTGCATACAATCAATGAAGAAATAATCAAGAGCATTAAGGAAATATGCAATGGGATAGTATCTGCAAATCAAAAAACACTCAACCAATGAGTGGGGAATACTAGACAAAAGTTCTTATCTGTATCAAGATCTATCCGGTCAGTCCGTATCCCTCCCTAACGCGGCTCCACGCTTTACGTCCTATATGTGATAGTCAACCATCACAAAACAATTCATAACAATAGAATTGTATTACACGTATTAAAGACCCTAATAATGGATCTACCGAAATGTCGACTTTCTAATTTTATAACCGATGAATTCGGGCCCATAGATACCTGCCCGCACTATTTTCCCTAGCTTAAATATATCCCCGAACTATCGGGATGATCGGAATCGAGTTTCGAGCCGTTTGGAAAAATGCCGAAATTACTATTTATATAACTACAGAATTCTTACAGTTTTGCGCAGTCAAAGAGAAATATCCAAATTTTTCAATCCAGAAGCCTAATTTGGCTGATCTAGGATTCATTAGAAAGATCTTTTCCTACACTTTCTGACGGTATATTATACACCCCAATCGGATGCATATAATGGACCCAAATGTCTTTCGAAATCTGGCAGCTAGTAATAAAATTCCAGGTATCTAATGGATCAATTTCATTTTTAAAAGTAAACTTAAACCTCTGTGACTTGCAAAGTTGTAACAAAAATCACAGGAGGGCCAGAAGCTCACCTGAAAACAGCTGGTCGTGGCGCTCAAGTGGTGAGGTTCTGGCTATATGATCCCTCAACATTGTCCTTATGCTTCAGTTTCGGTCGTCGGAGATGCGTGGAAGACGGTGGCGCGCTTTCAAAACTCCGTGACCTTCAATTGTGAGTATTGGATTTCCTATTGCAGATATCATTGTTCTCTTGTTTCTTAATTTTTTTTCTTTTTCTAAATCTGTATCATCATCATATATAATACGACTAAAATCAATCAGCACTATTTTAACTTTTCTCAGCCAATTCCATTTTAATTTTCCGGTGTGTGTATTATTGTGCTTGTTCATTGCTCACAAACTCCGGGTCTCTTATGTTCCAACCTGCAAGAGTGAGTGTTTAATCATGTTCTTAATCTTATTTTTATTGTATTAAAATTCATTCTACTATTTCGCAACATCTTCAATCAAATACAAGATCAGTATAGTGACTCAACTTTTTTCTTCTAGTATTAAAGTGAATTTTTGCTTCTGGTTGGCTTTTTTGTCAGGCTGATGTTATCATCTAAATGCATTGTGTTTAGATTAGTTCTACTTTCATTTTCCATGAATATTGAAAATTGGCTTAAATGAAAGATAACAAAGCACATCTTCCTCTATGCCCTTATTATATCTCTTGGAAGAGCTTTCCACCTGTTTATATTATTAATGTTTTTTACAATTTTTTTTTAATTTATTGTCTTAATTTATCAAATAATCATTTTTATTGGCAGTTTCGATGGTGAGAGCATGCATGATGATGGCTGCATTGTCTTCGCTTGCTACAAAGACGGTGCCACAGACCCGACATTTTTGTACTTATCTTATGGATTGAAGGTGGTCAAGTGCTAAGAGAGATGTTAGTACCTTCTCTCTGTGTCGATTTTGTTGTTTAGGTTTTCCTTTCATTATTTCTAGTCTATCAAAGCCTATTTACAGTTCTTGTTTACCACTGAGGATGTGTTTTTGGGATCGAAAACTATAATTACAATAGCTGGTAGAGCTTTCATTTTCTCCATTGATTGAAAAATTGTAAAGCCTGAATGTTGATCAGATTAATTAGTTTGCTTACAAGATAAGAATTGTATCAATGTTCACATGCCTTTACAAATACACACCTGCAAAAATCTTGTAAAATTAGGTTAGTTTACATTCTCTATTTTTATCAATGATATCAAAACTAGGTTATTTTTGGTAGTAAATTTCTTTTTCTTATTTTCTTCTAGAGTCAATTTTTTTGGTGTATCGGTAACTCCATGATTAACTTATTCTATTATCGGGACTTGATTCTATCAGCTTAAGCTGATAAAGTATTCTGGAAGCACAAAATTATTCTAATTCAAGCGATTGATTTCCAAACCTTGATAAAGTCACTTCAAAATATATGCATCACAAATGAGTTTTCACACTAAACAAACACGTCGATGGTGATACAAATTACTCATAGCAAAGGCAATACTATGAATTTTACATCAATTTATTGCTAGAATTAAAACACATACTGGGAGAATATATTTTGCTTGGCTATGAACAAGATCACCTAATGTTTTGGCTTTGGCTTCTTCACTATCATCACACTGCAGTGTGCATGGTGAGCACAATGATCACTAACACTTCCCAAAACCGCCCTGCAAGAGATTTTGAAAATAATATGATCAAATTCTAGAGTTCTTGATATTTCTTTTTTCTGTATCTTGATTGAATAATAGATGATGGAGATCAGAACGCGAACAACAAACGGAGTAGGTACGCATGTTGTGTAAATTATGATGGCATAAATTATCAAGTGAACCAACAAATGCAAGTCATCAAGGAATTATCCTAGCGAACGTCTTCCTGGATAACAGCTCAAGATTACTAAATATGTTGCTTAAAAGAAAACACCGGGAATTCTAAATCTCTGATTCATAAGCAATGCAAACAACCTCAGCCTCAGTGATATTAATATGTTGACATTTTGTTACTAACATAAGAAATAACAATTTTCTGCAACTCTAAAAATATTTCAAACAAATGAAGAACATGCACAAGCATACGCGTGCCCACATGTGGCACAAGGTGAACCTATATATCAAAACTCAATTTGCAACATTTGCATTTCTCATGATACCAAAAGCTATATCAATTCTTTTATTATAGGGTACAAGGGCTATACGAAATTTCTCTATTGATCACAGAAAAAATAGAATGTAATATAAGTTTTATAGCATCCAATTCAAGATAAACGACATCTTCAAACATTGTATAAGTTGATGTATGATAGGATTATAACCAAAAACATCTTAAAGGTACATCTATAAGAACACTATTATAACTGACGGAGTCTTTTCAGACATTTTCCAATACTGAAAATCTCAAGAATCTTCAGAAACATTTTCAGGTATTTGTTGATGTATAATTTTTATAAAAATATCTTCAAATCAGTAAATATAATACAACACTGTAAATTTAAAAGAAGTATACCTTTTAATTGCTCCATAGCCATGGCTGCCAACAACAAGCATGTCAGCATGGTATTTTTCCACTGCTTCAGGAAGAATATTTCTGGGATCCCCTTCAACCACCTCATACACAACATCATTCATCTGCACATAATAAATATGTCTAATCAAACAAGTGCAGCCAAATATATTCACCTTTGAGAACTCATATCTCACCAAACAATACATAAATTTCCCCTTTTCTTTTCCCTTCTTTAACTTCATGAAGAAATTACCAATACAAACTCTCAAATTTCCACTCCTTAGGGCAAATCAATCAAACAATCAATCACACAAACAAAGATAACTAATTTCCTCAAATATCACTGAATAATACATGAATTTCTCATTTCTCATCTCCCTTTCCCTCCCTAAACTTCATGAAGAGAATTACCATGCAACACTCTCAAATATCAAATTCACTGGACAAATCAATCAAACAAACAATAAAAGAAAGAGAGAAAAAGAGAAAGAAAGAAGGATTAATTACACTTTTCGTCCATGAAAATGGTGTCATTGTTCACTTTTATCCTTGTATTTTAAAAATGTTCAATACGCCTTAGTATTAGATTTCATTCTTTTCGTCCCTCGAAATGTCATTATTCACTTTAATCCTTCAGATTTTTAAAAAACGTTTCAATATAGTCCTGTATTATGTATTTTGTTCTATTTCATTCCAACATCAGATACGATTACACAAAGGATCAGACAACATTTTAAAATACAAGGATAAAAGTGAACAATGACACCATTTTCAGGGACGAAAAATGTAATTAATCCAAGAAAGAAAGATTCAATTTATCAAAACATCTACCAACCATGGATTTCTCATTCCTTGTATCCCTCCTCAAACATCATTAAAAAAATAATAATAATATCATCACTACTATGCAACACTCTCGAATTCCCACTCCACTGGACAAACAAATCAAAAGATAAACCAGTAAAAAAAATAAAGATTCAAAATAAAACCCTACCTTACTGGCAGAACAGAGTTCCTTAGCCTTGCTGATAACCCTAGTGGAAATTTTTTTCAAATCCGCCTCCACATAGGGAAGCGCGTCCGCAGCCCCTGCGCCAAAAAATCCAACTTTCCTCTTCGAAGTTAGGTTTTTTCACCCCAAAACTAAGAATCCCCATCGAAGAACAACAATGGACGCAAAGAGAGGGAGTACCTGGGCCCGAGAGACCCACGGAGTAGGAAGGGCTGGGCTGGGCGTGGACTACGACGAGCTTGAAGGTTCCGGGGACGGAGAAGAAGTGGCCGAGGACCCATTGAAGGGCGTAGTAGCTGTGCTCGCTGTCGTCGATCCCCATCACCACCACCATTGCACTCTTCTCCGCGGCCATGGCTGTTGATCTAGAGAACTCCAACGTGAAAGAAGCCATAGATAAAGAGTAGAGGGGAAACGAGGAAACGAGGAAACGAGGAAACGAGGAAACGAGGGAAACCGAATGATTGAGCTGTGGAAACTAGAACAGCAAACACAAATATATCTTCAATAATTGGATGGTGTCATTGTTTCATTGGTTGAAAGAGCTGGATTGCTGTTCAGGACTGGATAGCTGATTTGAGAAAGGCCTGGTCAGTAGAGCTCCCGCGAAAGTTCGGTAAACCCGGTGGCTGTAAAACAGGATCAAGGGAAGTTGGGAAGTGGACTTCATCGTCGAGTTCCATGAACCATCCACTCAGGTCTTCTCTTTATGTTTCTTATTTTAGTTTTTTAATAATAATAATAAAATATTAAAGAAAAAGAAAATTTTTAGAGGTGAAAAAATAGGCACAAATTAAATGTTTAAAGGAATAATATTAATTAAAATCAAATAAATAAGAATTAAAAGCTCTAACCCAGAACTTTTTATCATGTTCCCCAGTAGAGGTAGAGATGGATATGGGAAATGATGGAGTGCATTATCATGTTCCCCAGAATTTTAGACGAATGAATTATCAGTTAATGTGACACTTGGAGAGATTAAACATCCTTAATTCTCATTTAAATTTTAAAATAATCTCAACAATTATTTAAACTCAAATTAACACTATAAAAATACATGTGTTTTGACTCAATGCAATGCACAAGAGCAATAAAGATACGATAACAAATAACTCTCTTCTCCGTTTTCAGTCTCTAACTTATAAATTTTTGAGAGAAAAAATTAAAATTAAAACTTGTAATTTTACGATATGATGCAATACAGTTTGAGACACTAATGATTTAATGAGCATCAACAATCAATTAAAAACAATATTATACATTGATTAAGGGTGTTTAGATGAAGAGATTTGTAATTTTTAAGTCAAAAAAAGTAATATCTGAAAACCCATTGGAACTTCAAATCCCTCCAACCAAACACACTGAAATTAAATGAATTTTCCTGATAACAACTCTACATTCCTCCCGAGATCAAAAGTTTAACACTGATTTTGAAATTGTGAAACAAAGCACAGTAATTAGAGTAATTTCAACATGTATAGAATAGAAAAAACTATAATAACATACAAAATAAAGGTGAGTTCTGCTGTGTGACTGACTAATTTCCAGAATAGCACGTAAGGTGAAAAGGCAAAGTCCAAATAAAATTCTGATTACCAGATCACAAAGCACTTGCACTATAGATGAATCTTTCCCATCAACTGCTGCACCTGGAAATGAACATTTAATCTGTCAAATTACTACTGTACCAAAAATACATCCATCTTAAGTGGATTAAATATCAAAAGGCAAATCCTACAAAACACAGTTTTCAACTCTTCTTGGAGGCGGAGACGAAAACTGCGGACGGCTGCGGCACTGACTAACCCTAGCAAAAAATACTCTTCAATCAAAACATACCTAGCCAAATCCCTCACAGTTCACATTTCACTTTAATTACCATACAGGCATCACAAAACCTTCACATCATCGCCCAGCTGATTATTGATAAACCTTGTTATGGTTCTTATGGATATGTTCTACTCCCAGCTTTATGTACTTGTCCATGCAGCCTTTCACAACTCAAGGATAAGTCCTTTAGTGTCCCATGACGTCCAATGTGGGTGTCAGGTTGCTTATAACCCGGTTGCATTGATTTACCCATAACGAGTCCATTTTAATGATTCAGTCTGCTCGTAACCTCAGAATTTCCTTTGCAGTCCTCTTCCTGAAATAGCCCATATGTTCCTGCCAAGAAGAAAATCCAGCTTTAAGTCCTCATAAATGAGTGTTACAAAGTTCTTGTGGTTCTGAACATCAGAACGCACAGAAAAAAGATTATATTCCCTCCTTTTTTTTTGAAAAAAAAGGGGGAAGTTATAACCAATGGTCACACCTGGGCCCCTGGCATGTGGCCCCCACAACACGGGAGTGGATGTCAATGGGGAAGTTGTAATTACCATGTGACTTTAAGTTTAAAAGGAATACAAGTATTTGCAAAATGGCAGGCAAAGTAGCATTTGCATCATTGCAGGGGACCAGATCACACAACCTATATGGTCTGCCATTGCCTTTTAAGTTACTATCTATCAAGAATGCTTCCTAGATCATTGAGGTCACGATATATGACTGAGAGCTACTTCACCATGTAAAAAGGTAAAACAAAGAGATTGAAAGACTAAATCATCAGAAACAAAGGTGGAGCTTTATTGGATGTGCCAAATAAAATTTAGAAACCAACAACCAACCTGCTTGAAACAGAGATCTAGACCTCTGCTATAGAAGTCGGTGTATTTTAGCATAAACATTCCACAGTCCCACCTATCAAAATAGGAAAAAGTTAGGAGTTGGTTCATAACTGATAAAGTACAATAGAGATGGCCAGCATCAAGTAGATGAATATCAGAGAAGCACTAAGCATCACAATTTCAAACTCAGTGAATAGCAGTTGTTTGTGGAGGTAAGAGAATATCTGAATTTATCTTTTAAAAGACAATCTGAGAGTAAAAAAAATGAAAAAAAAAATAAAAAGAAAATTGATATCCTCTTAAATTCATGTTCCCTTGTGTATTTGCAACATGGTGGATATATCATGATTATCATCAATAAAAATAAAGGAATGGACTTGTGGTTTGGAGTCAGGACTATGAGAACAAAAAACAAAAATCTACAAAACTTCATGATAAGTATTGGAATATGTCATCAAAAAGTAAGACAGGAATAAATAACCAAGTAGGCATACCCATTCTCCTGAAGAGGAAGACCATCAACCATTTCTCGTGTCCAGGACGCCGTGTCCACTTCCTTATTATTCTTGTCCTTCACTTCATCCATAAAATATCTAGCCTGACATTCATAAACAAAAAAAAAATAAATCATATGTTTGCAAACAAGCCTAAGTGAGACATTAAATAAATAATATCAGTATGCAGCCCAACATTATCAATTGGTAGAAATTTTCAATGTTGAGGTATGTAGTGCGTAAACTGTCTAGAAATCTTTTATTCAATATTTACCAAATAAGGAATCAAGAAAACTTCTGCTACATTTTCTACATTCTACTAAGATTATTATACTAAAATATCAGATACCACTCACAGGGCCTAAAATCCGTCTTTATATTTAGTATTAACCTAAAAGATGACCCAACTTAAATTTCAATTTCATTATATTATGATGCTGTAATAGATCAAGAGAAAAGGTCCAACACACTTTAACTAGAAATCTCATATCTTTATCTTTTGATAAATGATATAGGATACTCATACCAGTACTCGGAGAACGGTAGTATCCCCCCTGCCACCAAGAGAATCAAGATATTGAAGCTTTTCATCTTTAACATCGATAACCGCTAGGCACCAATGAACTTCCTTGTGTATTGGAACAAATATCTAGATTGCAAATTTAATAATAAATAAAAAATGAAAAACAGGGAACAAATATCAAATTTTAAATAAGCAATCAGAAATCTAAAAGGGTAATTACAAATTTACTTTGTCACAATCAATAAGGCTGTATCCTATCTTCTTTTGACTGGTCCACCTTCTTACAGCTTTATAGTCATAGCCATTCCTCCCACTGATCAGCTAATGAACCAATAATAAAATCATAAGCTGAGGCTGAGCATTACCATTTGTATCAAAACTAAAAATTCAATTGCTGATGGAGAAACACACACATACAAGGTAATGGAGGGGTGATATAGCATATCCAATGAACCAGATTACAATGCAAACAAACTAAGTGAATGAGCATATCAAAATGCAAGCTAAAACTGAAAAGATAATGCATTGAACAATGTTTAGGATACTTTTGGAATCTAAAAATTCAGATCAATGGAGAAAATTCCCAATTCAAAATTTGAGTAAAATTAAAGGCTACACTTAAAACAGCAATCAACAAGCCAAGATTAGGTCTTAAAATTACTAATTGCTTATCTGGCAAATTGCGAAAGCCTGCACTGACTACCACACTAGGTTCTAGGACCCAGAAAGATAAAATACACAGGAAAATATGCCCTGAATAAGTAGCTAAAGGCATTGATAGCAATGAAAAGTAAATTGAAAGAAGAATAATTAAATTATCAGTCATGGAGCCAACCTTCTTGTAAAAAAACGTATTGAAAAAATGGCATCTCAAGAACTTGTCTGGTTCTCTTCTTTCTCTCTCCTTCAGCAATTCAAGGTACACATTTATGACCTGCAAAAGAAGAAAAGCACGTCAGTCATGAAAGAACATAGTTCATCTATGACAATTAAAGTGGTAAGCAGATGGGAAATTCAATAAAAAGTACCTCATCATTAAGCCAAGCACCACAACTTAAGCACTGCAAGACCTCTCTTGTTATCTCAATGTTAGCACCTTCATGTGTGACTAGAATTTCACCACTGCATAATAGCCCATATCAAATAACTAGTCATCAGATAAACTAACAATATGCACAAAATTCTAGCAAAATGACAATGCAAAAGAAAATTAAAGTACCTGTAGCCACCATGCAAAGCATAATAGATTTCACTATCTTCTTCTTCAGTAAGAGGAGCAAAAGCTTCTTGTAGATCCTGAAATCATCATAAGTTATGGCATGGCATAACCAAGTATTAAGAAAAACACACATCATATAGAAAACTTGAAGTTGACATCCACCAAATGTTACGGAGGCAAAAAACACAATCCACCAACAATAATCACACTGTGGTCTGTTTCCAAGATATTCTTGGAGTTCAGGTAACTGAAAGTATATATTATATACACCGCCATAGAAATGAGAAGGAGAAAGCTATGCAGAGGTTCTTCCCTATCGAATAGCAACCAAAAGGCATGACTAATACCAGGACAAGAAAAAGAGAATTTATAGTTCTTAGTTTTCATGCAAGCTCACTCAATTAAGTAACAAGAAAACAAAGATGATTTACCTATAACTTAAACAGATTAAAAAATGAATGAAGCCAACTATAGAAATGTTTATTGATAAGAAAAATGAGAAGTGTTAAGAACAAATATATCAAAGAGATCTTTGAGAAGTACCATCAGAATACATGTTTAAACACAGCTGTTGTGAGTACAGCATACAAAATTAATTGAGAGTATAGATTTATTCAAAATCAGGTAGTGCATAAATGTCCTTCAGAACCCACTATTGATACTCTAACTTTCAGGTGAGTCTCAGGCCAATTCTTATAATATCTCTCATTGTATCATCTTTTGCAACCCTCTAAACTTACTGATTTTACTTCATGCTCATACACACCTCTTTGATGCTATCATTCTCCTTTTGTTTTTTATGTTCCCTTTACAAATTTTTCCCACAGGCACATTTCCCCACTCGAAAAAAAAAAAATTGCATGATCCCTACATCCATTACCAAAGACCTTAACAGCTTCAACTTTCCTATCCATTCAAGAAATTCTCAATGTAAATTTCATGATTCAATCATCCTCCAATTCAATACTAACTTTCACTTTTCTCAATTTCCGTCTTAATCACCTTCTGCTCAACATATATGCATAGAAAATTTACAGATAATGGCAATTTTAAGAGCACAAATAGACATAAATAGTAACTAACAAAAGAGAGAAGCAATACCTTCTTAGGCTTCTCTTCCGGGCGCGCCAAGCGAAACCCTGACAACTTGCTCTCCGCTAATTTCACCTCAAACTCCAAACTACTCAACTTCGAATCATGCTTCCTTGAGGAATCTTCATACAACTCCTTGTACAAAGGCCCCTTCCTGACCACCCAATCTCTGTCCTCCCTCACCACCTTCGGACTAATCTCCAGCCCAACCTTTCGCACATCCTCTACCTTCCGATTCAAAACAATCGAGTTCCGTTTCTTCTCATCCTCTTCTCGAGTCAACACTGTCAAGTCCGACAACGGCGGAGAGAACGGTCTCAGAGACCTCGCTACCTTCTCCGACGTCTCATGATCCGAAACGATCTGCTTATAGTCATCCAATCCCAGATTTTCATGGCTCCGGTTATCTTTCCTCCCGAATGGTCTGGCGAAGCTGGAGCAGAACCCGCCCATGTTGGAATCAAGGGGTTTAGGGCGGGACTTAGAGGAGCCAAGGCCGAACGCACGGATGATGCGCTGGGGCGCGTGGACTGGGCGGGGGAGCGGTGCCGCAGGGGGCAAGCGGCGCACGGCGGGAGAGGAGGCCACCTCCGGTGGCTCCGGCGTCTGGAGCTTCGTCTTCTTGAGAGGTGGAAGTGGGGTGGAGACGGCGGCGGGGAGACAAAGGTCGACGAAGCAGCGCTTTCGGTTGTCGGTCAGTGCGCCCATGGCGGACGTCGAGGGCTAGTGATTGAGATTGAAACAGAGGGGTTTGGATCCATCGACGAGCTAGGGATCCATGGAGGTAGTCCGAGATAGGAGAACTAGGGTTGGGGGTTGGAGATCGGACGAGGAGCCGGGAAACCCTAGAAATTCTCTTCTGGAGGGGAGAAGAGGGAGAGGAGGAGAAGCTAGTCGTGCAATTTTGCCAGCGGGCCCTTATAAATTTAGAAAAAAGAGATTTGCATATAACCCCCCAAACAAAATTACATAATTATATATTATATATACACAATAAAAATCATATCTACATAAATTCCTAAAAAAAGTACATATTTATATAAAATATTTTTTTAAACCCCAAATTTAGGTAACATTTGGATGGATGCAATCTCAAATACATGGATGTTATATCCCAAATATAATGTATTTGTAAATACGTAGTTTTCAAAATACACCACATGTAAATTTAGTGTTTGGTTAGATATAACTGGGAATTTAGATTATAAAATTTTATGTTTTATTGGAAGAATTTAAAAATTTGAATTTGAAAAATTAGAGAGTAAATCTAAATTTTGAATTTCAGATTATGCCCATGAGAGTAAATCCAAAGTCTGGATTTTGGATTACGTCTGATGTGAGCGTTATTCAAAATCCTCTGTTTAAGGTATTTTCAAATACATTGAATTTTTTAATCTCTCCAACAAAACATTAACTTTTAAAAGTCATGTATTTTGAATTACATGCAACTCAAAATCCTCCCAACTAAACACTACTTTAATTACAAATTTGTCCTTATTTTAGGATTACATATATATATATATATAACATAAATGAAGATTAATTTTTCATATTAAAAATTGAAATCAAAATTTTAAAACCTTGAAATATATAATTATTCTGCTGGTTATGAAGCTTTTGTTTTATTTATATAATTAATTCTCAGTTAATTTTTTTTAAAAAAACTTAGGTCCTCATTAAAAAATCAATACCGATCTATATTCAAAATCCTAAAAATTAATTTCAGAATCTTAGAATCTCAGTTAAAAAAGTTATCTCAAAATATTTTAATAAATTTCAAAAATTAATGATTGCCACAAAGGTTTTTCATAAGTTGGTCAATAGGGTTGCAAACGGGGCCAGACTTGATTGGGTTGGGCCCAACTCGAGCTCAGCTCGAAATTACCAAACTTAAACTCGAGCTCGAAATGAACTCGAATAAATTTGCTCGAACTCAGCTCTATTTTACTTTCGAACACTTGAACTCAGCTCGATTTAGCTCAAAATTAAGAGCTCAATTATAATTTTAAAAACTCGAGCTCAGTTCGATTTAGCTTGAAATTTAAAATTTATTTATAAATTAATATTTATTAATATTATATATTATATATTAATATATTAATATTAAATTTCAAGCTTTCGAATCCAACTCGACGAACTTCGCTCAAAATTGAAGCTTGAACTCAGCTTGAAAGTTTGAAATTCCGAACTGAGTTCAAGATTTTATCAAGTCAATCTCGAGTTGTTCACGAACAACTTGATTATTTGACAATCATATGTTCTCCCTCTTATTTGTTTTCTTTTTAAATATTTAATAATCATGAGAATTTATCTCTATATTCCAATTAGGGAGAAAAGGAGAGCAATTGGTTTAAAAATTGGAAATTACCAAAAGGGCATCTTTGTTTTTCATATAAACCCTTATCATCTAATACTTTTGCAAATGACCCCCTTGTTTATTTGAGAATCCTACAAATACCAATGTATTTTCTCAAATAAAAAATAAAAAATAAAATTTAATGAGACATTGGCTGGCACCCTAACATAAAAAGGATTTTCATATTCATCTTATAACTTCAACTCAATTAAATGAGCAATTGCAACAATCATAAAATTTAGATAAATGAGCTGAAAAGTTTATTTTAATTTAACTCCATGATGAAATTTATGAAAATTGCTGTCCATCAGAGAAAAATGAAAAAGTCAAGCAATTTCAACTCCACCAAAATTGCAAGAACACTAGAAATGATCTCAGATCAACAACCACATATTAAGAAAAAAGAAGAATCATCGTGAAAGTTATTTCTTTCGACCATATTGTGTAAAACATTAATGTAACTCGTCTTCAAAAACTCCACTAGAGATCGGAGGAGCGATTCACATACTCTTGAACCAATGCACCGAAGAGCGAAGATCGATCGAGCAATTCCGATGGTTTATCGAACTCTTTAGCAAGTCCTGTTCAGAGAAGCAAGAAAAAAAAACATCATAAAGTTCATGCAGAAATGAAGAATATAATTCCCAAGTGATCTCAATGAAGTTAAAAAGATTCAATTCAAGTTCCATTCAAGTTCCCAATGTTACCATGAATTACTGCTGAAACAACTTGATTTTGAAATTGAAGAGATGAAGTTCATGCAGAAATGAGTGACCTGATGGACAAGTGATCGAAAAGATTTTAAATACGAGGAAGAGCATACCAGCGTCAATGACTAGGACTCTATTGCAGTCCATGACTGTAGGTATCCTGTGAGCAATGCTGATAATTGTACACAATGCGAAGTCCTCTCGAATAATCTTCTGTATCACCGCATCGGTCTGTGAATCAACCGAAGCTGTTGCCTCATCCATGAACAATATACGGCTTTGTTTCAACATTACTCGGCCTAAACAAAGAAGCTGCCTTTGTCCTACACTCCAGTTCTCTCCATTGTCAACCACTGCAAAAGCAAACAAACAACGTCAAGATCTAATTTACCACAAAAACCATCAATGAATATTAAGAGAGAGAGAATAGTACCCAGAGCATCGAGCTTCTCCGGTTTTGAAGCTACTGCATCTTTAAGCTGACATCGCTCTAGACTCTGCAAGAGTTGCAGATAAACCAACCGAATATTTTAGCATCAATGGCGGTGATACTGAATATCAATTGAAGATCATGATGCCTTTTACCTGCCATATCTCCTCATCAGAGTACTTTCTGATAGGATCGATGTTACTTCTTACTGTCCCTTGAAAGAGAACAGGTTCTTGAGGTATAATGCCAAAACGCGACCGGAGATCATGAAGGCCCAAAGTGCAAATATCGACTCCATCAATTATGATCTTCCCTCCGCAAGGCTCTACTAATCTAAACATAGCTTGTATCAATGTCGACTTGCCGCCCCCAGTACGACCAACAACTCCAATTTTTTCTCCTCCTCGAATGCTAACAGTGATACCTTTGAGAACCAGAGGAGTGTTCGGCCGATATCGAACCTGTAAAAAACAGCATTGCATGGAAATGCATTACTTTTTTATCAGTTATCTTCTAATGAAAAAAAGTGGCAACGACTCACTCACCTTCAAGTCTTGGATAGTAATATCTCCTTGAGTCGGCCAATTTGGAGATGGAAGACAATCTTTGATCTCCCATGCAGCTTCAGATGGAATTTTGGTGAACTGTTTTATCCTTTCAACTGAAACCATTCTATTCTCTATAAAGCAACTAATCCAAACGGCAAAAAACAATGCCGAATTGAGATTTAGACCATAGGAAAGAGATAGGCCCACAAACTCTGCATCATAAGTGATATTGTTAATAAATAATAATAGAACAAGAGTTAGGATTGACACAAGAATGCATTTGAAGAATACCCGGTTTAATGAAATTGCTTGGAAGCATGACAATGAGCAAAGCAACGATGCAAAGGACAAAACTCCCGATTAATTCTAACCGGAATCCAAGCCACTCATTGGACCCATTATTGTGGAAATCCATCCGTAAACTTGAATTTACTCTGTTGATATTCTCTTGAGCGAAACTTTCCTCTTTTCTGAAGCATCGTATGGTTGTCACACCAAGAACAGACTCGGAGAAATGATGGATGACAGGTGCTTTCGTGATTGAATCAAGGCGAGTTAGCTCCCGGGATGTTGCAAGATAATACCCCTGAGACCAAGAATTTCAAATCGATTCCATTAATATGTAAACAATGACAAAAGAAGTAAACTCAAGCTTTACAGTGAGCTTACCCTGTACCATATATTCAGCCATGCTAATGGAATTACAACTACAAGTGTCGGCCAAGCAACCTGACACGTAACGATAACAATGGAGATCACTGTGATATACATTGTTACTGTTAGTCCGATGAAGAACGGGAGGAAAAGATCAATATTTGTTTGATCAGATGATGCCTGAAAAAGCCAGAACAGCCAAAACATTAATCAGACCATTGGAAAAAGGCATCGAAAAATAAGACCACAGGTGGGAAATTTTACCCGAGTTAGAATTCTTCCCGAAGGTGTAGTATCAAAAAACGACATCGGAGCATGTGATATACAGTTAAGGATCTGTTCAAAAAATATCTGTGCCGTCTTGAGACCTAAGTACGAGACGAGAAAAGCTCTAACAACCACAAAGATGACTGAAATGACGACTATGATGCAATAGACTTCGATAAATAAAGAGGGACTAAATGAAGAAACATTGTCTTCCGATGTTACATACGCCAGCCAATAGTCACTTGACATTAAAGCTATCTGCCAAACAATCGAAATGCCCAACACCATGACAACGCCCCACCAACCCCAAGCCTCTGTCACATACACTTTGTAGACATTCCAGCTGACATGGCCAGTTTCTCGTGCCTCCTCCTCTATGAGTTTGGAAGTTCCCTTTTCTGTCTTCGGTGAAACTGCCAATCTGTCCTGCTCACTAGACTGCCTCTGATACGTTATCGGTTGCTCTGGCTTAGAATGCTCATTGTTAACATCATGATTGGTACTCTGCTCTACAAGTTCCATAGAATCCTCATGCGCAGCAACAAGTATGCCAAAATCTGTGTCTGAACCAAGTAAGTCATCGTACTTTCCTGATTGTACAATCATCCCATCTCGCATAACCTGTTATTATTAATGTCTACCTTATAAAACTCTAAACTTCCAGCAACTCAAAGTTTTCAGAAAGAAAAGTAGACAACTTACCAATATACAATCAGCATTGTGCAAGAAGTCCACCTGATGAGTTACAAGGACGACCGTCTTACTTTTGAGCGCACCCCTCACACATTCCTGCAAGAAATTATTTCAATTTGATAGATAAAACATTGAAATATCATATATAATAACAAAAGAAAACCTTGAATATCTCTGAACCAGTATGAGCATCGACAGCACTGAAGACATCGTCAAGGAGGTAAATATCACAATCTTGGTAGACTGCCCGTGCGAGCTGAATACGTTGTTTCTGACCACCACTCAGGTTGATCCCCCGCTCTCCGATCTCCGTCTGGTCACCGAACTCCATCATTTCCAAATCCTTCTCCAAGCAACAAACGCGAATGACCTCCTTGTATTTCTCAGAATTCATCGGCATTCCAAACAAGATATTTTCTTGAATTGTCCCATTCTGAATCCATGCTGTCTGTGCTACATAAGCAGTGGTTCCACAAACTCTCACCTACATGAAAACTTATCCATTTGATCAACCAGTAACAATGGCATCCTTGAAAACACAACATATATATCACATAATTAAAAACCAAGCTTTCATGAATCAATGTTCTTCTAAGTTGTAATGCATTGCAGGACATGTTCTACGATCATTTTAGAACAGCATTTCCAAGTGCTAACCTCCTAAAAGTTCTTGCAAGGGTGTAAATGAAAAACACCAAATAGAAATTTTATAGTTGTGCTTCGGAAAAAAAAAAAAAAAAAAAACCTGCGTTGACTTGGATAATAATTACGAGATTTGGGAAGGGCTTAAATGTAAAAATAAGTAAATAAATAATACCGTGCCGGAGATCTTGTGCATCTCACCGAGGATGCAAGACAGCAATGACGACTTCCCCGATCCAACGGTCCCCACGACGGCAGCGAGGGCCCCACGCTCGATCTGAACGTCCAATCCCTTCAACGCACCATGCATCGCCTCATCATCCCAGGAAAAGTCCCCTTCCCGAATCTCGATCGCCACGTGTCCTTCATCCACTCTCTCCACCGCGGAGTCCTCGAGCTCCCTGCTCGTCATGAATGCGTCGAGCCTCTCGAGCGACACCGTCGCCTGCGACGCCGAGATCAGCGCTTGCGGGAAGTTCCGCATCGGCTCTTGGAGAAGCCTGAACACCGACATCGCCGCGAACACGAGCCCGGCGTCGAGCCTCACGCCGGCGGCCACGCAAGTCCCGAACACCACGGCGGCCACCACCGACGGTGAGCTCCAGAGCACCACCATGTTGGTGGACATGGAGTACATGAACTTGGCCAGCCAGCCGAACTCCCCCTCTCTGAAGCCCTTCACCCGTTCGACGAAATGCCGCTCCCAAGCCTGGAGCTTGATCACGCGCATGTTGCTCAGCATCTCATTGGTAGCCTTCATGCGCTTGTCGCGCATGGTCATGAGCATGAACTGGAACATGTTGTTCCGGCGATTGTTGAAGACGATGAAGACGGTGGCGGCGAGGATGCCGACGATGCCGGTGGTCGCGGAGGGGCCGAGGTAAACGTAGAGGAGTGCCAGCGCGAAGACGAGTTGGAGAGGCATGAGCCAGAGGTAGTGGAGCTGGAGCATCATGTCGGAGAGTTGCTGCGCGTCCACGGCCATGTAGTTCACGATCATGCCGACGCCGTGGGATTGCCGGGCGGAGCAGGAGAGCCGGAGGCCTTTCCGGTAGAGCGAGGTGATGAGCGTGGAGCGGATCATCATGCCGAGCTTTTGGGATTGGAAGTTGAATTGGTGGGAGGTGAGGACCTCGACGAACTTGGAGGCGAGGAGGATGGAACAGAGGTAGAAGCCTTCCGCCATTGATGAGAAGGAGAGGTGGTCGCTGGAGGCGAAGGAGACGAAGGATTGGATGAGAGTGGGACCGACGTACATGACAATGACGCGAAGAAGGGAGAGGGTGGCGGTGAGGAGGAGGTTGGGCCAGTAGCAATGGAGAAGGGCGGTGGCCACCGGGTGGTTCGACCTCGCCGCCAGTGATGGCCAGTGGGACTGGAAGGACTGGAGGAGCTTCTCGGCGTGGTGCTCTGGAGCGAGACAGGGGACGTCGTCGAGCTGGAGAGTGGACTTGTAGCCTTTGGCGATGAGAGGGTTCATCCACCTCCACGTCGCCCGGGAGAAGAGGGACGCCGTCGCGTAGGGAGTCACCATCGGAGACGACGCCGGTGATGGAGATGGAGATGGAGATGGATCGACGCCGGTGGCAGAGAGGAACAAGAGGAAGAGAGAAAAAGGGAGGAGAGAGAGGACGATGATGTCGTCGGGAATCAGGGGGGCGCCGGCGGTGAGACGGATGATGGAGGAGACGGAGAAGAGGGAGTTGAAGAAGAAGGTGGAGAGAGAAAAGAGACGGAGAGAGAGAGGGAAGAGCTTCGAATGGGCGATAATGGCGGCAGAGGAGAGGTGGCAGAGGAATCGGAGAAGAAGGAGGAGGGACTCGAGGAGAATCCATTGCGGATCAGAAAGAAGCACAACGGCGAGGACGGAGAGGGCGGCGTAGCCGAAGGCTAGGAGAGAGATGACGGCGAGAGCGAGCTTGAACCGGAGGGTGGTTCTCGCCGGAGCTAGCGTTTTCGGAATCAATGGCTTCTCGATCTCCGTTGAGCTCGGATCTTCTCGCCGCCGGCGAAAGACGAGGTTTCGGACGGCGAGGAGGATGAAGAAGAGCAAGAAGATGGCGTCGGCCGTGGAAAGTAGGAGTCTTTGTGGACAGGGAGAGAGGAAGAGGAAGCGAAGCCATGGAAGCAGCTCGAGCTCGCCATGGCCGTGGAGCTGTGAAGCGGAGCACGAGAGAGTGGTAATCCACCGCGGAGGTGCGGATCCCAATCCCATGTCGGACTTTCCGTCGAAGAGATGTGAATGAAAGTCGGCAAGCTTTACAACATCTCCTTATCATTGTTTATATATATATATAAAGCCTTTCCTATAAAACACGGAACTGGTTTTCCAGACTTCCGGATCTCTTACGTCGTATGTATAAAAGTAGAAGTGGAAATCTGGTATGAATTCCGAAACTCCGGAATTCCGTTGGTTTTCCTGACTTCCGGATTGCAGTAGTTAACATAAATAATGTTTCGGGAAGTGGATTATGGAAGTGTAGTGCTGATATAAAAAAAGCATCAAGCTCTGAATCCTATTGAAGATGATGACTTTTGTCTACTAGTATTAAATTAAGGATTTAATTGTTTTATCTAAAAATTTTCTTTGTTCCTTGTTAAAGACATCATTTTATTTGTGGATTCCACCTCATAGTTCCATTTTTTTAGTTTGATGTCATGATTTCTATGGTTTGTATTTTTATTAATGTCTCATTTGGAGATTCAACATCATCCCGTAATAATTGAATGGCCACTCTGGTTTAGAAATTAACTTAAAAATATGTAATAAAACATTAGAGAAGAACATGTGTTGAGGCTTCCAGGAGTGAATTTTGAAGAGAAGGACCTCGGAGGATTCAACCTACCCGGAATCCCACGAAATACAGAGATTTGATGTAATACGTGTCCATCTTGTGACCGGCCCACTCTAATACCCAACAAAACAAAAAAAAATTAAACCAAACAAACCCACCCCCTTACATGAGTGTTAGAGTGAGCCGGCCGCACTTGCACCCGACTGGACTCTAACATTTTCATATATATATATATATATATATTATAAAAAATTAAAATATAATAACATAAGGATGAGAAGTATTTATTGAATTGATAATTTTCATATATTTTAAAAATTATTTTTTTTCTAAGTTTGGTCCACATAATAGGGAGAATGAACACAAAAAGAATCTCACTGGACCAAGGGTTGGGGATAGCTGATGTGACGTGTGTGGTCGGTTTTCAGGTTCTTATTCTTGGTGATTCGACAGTGACGGAAAATGCGAGCAAGTAAACATGATTTCTTCTAGAAAGATGCGACCATATAATTACAAAAATATGAAATTATTTATGTTTTCATATAGTAATGGGTTTATTTTGCAAAAAAGTCCATAGACTACTACTATTTTATTTTTTTATTGACAAATAAACCACCACATGATTAGTTTAAATGGCTTTAAAAGCCATGTACTCCCTCTGTAGATTTCTTCATTTATTACACTCCTTATCCCTCTACTCATTTGTACAAATTAACAACATCCAACTTATTTAAAGTGCATCTTCAATGAATGTTTCTATCTGAAAAAGAAAAATGAAAAATATATTATTTATATTTTGAAAGAAGAGAAAATTACCGTACAGTATCCGACATATTTTCAATTTCTTAAATAATTTCTTTTATTTTTCAATTTTCTTGTCATTCCATGTTTTTTGACATTCTTCCTCGCAGGTCCCTTCTGTTGGTGGATTGTTAGGTTTTATTAAAAAATGCCAATTTTACCCATGTCTCTGCTAGTTGTTTTGATGGGAGATCTCCTGTCTTGTCACATCATCTCTCCATCTCTTTTCCTTGGTCAGCGGGTTTTATGCATTTTCAGAAAATTTGGAGGAAGTTTTGCGTTTCCAGCAAGGTTTCCATCTAGCATACAAGGTTTCGTTTTGTTTGCAAGTTGCCAATGAGGCAAGTCATCTTGTAGCGTTTGTTTTTTTGGGATTTTTGTTTATATATATATATATATGATTGATTATTAAAACAATTGTATAGATTGTTTGAAAAATCTTATCATATCTGGAGTAAAGTTAATTTGCGGGGCAAAAGTTATAATTTGATTTCATTAGAACAATAATAAGGGTTTGCAAGTTTTCTCCTATTTATTTTATCTTTTATTTTGCAACACAAACATATGAAAAAGGTTCTGCTCATGTAGTTGGGAAGTAACGCTTACAAAAAAATAAACATAAACCCCCAAAAAAATAAACCCGAACTCTGAAAAATATACGCAAACTGAGAAATATAATTGCACACTTTTACAATCAGTAACTCTGAGAAAACAAAGAATCAAGAGACAAAACACTCATCATTCCAACACACCCATACATCTAAACTCAGCAGAATGAGAAACGGGGCATTCATAACCGAAGTTAGAAAAAAAATTTATATTCAAATTGTCTTAGAATCTAAAAATAAACATCGACTGCAAAATCTTGAACCCTAAACCCACTCTTTTGGTCGAGAAAAGTTCACATCGGTCCATGCACCGAAAAATGGTGCTGCAAAAACTCATGACGCTAAGGAGAAAAACATAGAGAATATGAGAATGAGAGAATTTTGAGGGTTCAAGATAATAAAAGACTGGCATGAAACGGTTTGAGAATCCACCAGCTTCTTTTTGAAACACCCCCATTAAGGAAGAATGGGCGTTTATGTAATTTCACCTCCCAAAAAATCTTTTAAAGACCTAAAAAATATTAAAGAGTTTTTATTGAGGAGATGCAAAGTTTTCATAATTTCACGGTACTTACCTCTTGAAACAAAGTGGTTGAAAGTTTTTCTTTTTATCACTTTTGCCCAAAAAGATATTATTTAAGAATAAATAAATAACTAAATAAGTCTACATTGTGGAAACAGTTGACCTAACCAAGCAGATGTCACGTGCGCATTGAAAAGCGGACCCTTTAACCTGGATCCAATAACGTTCTTTATCGGATTTTATTTTCTCTTAGCGGATTCTCTCTCTTTACTATTTACTAAATATTCTCTCTCTGCCCAATAATATTCAAAACTTAATAAATTTATAAAAATAGAATTATATATCATTAATTTTTTATTTCAGGCAGAATAAAAATCCAAAAAAAAGATAAAATATTAAACATAGTGCATGCACGTGATTAAAATTATTAAAGTCTCTGATCAAAATGCTAATAATGAGAAACAAAAGCATGAGACCAACCAAATGCATAAGTGGCTTAGCTGGTTTAGTCAGCTAAGCATGTGTTTGGTTTGGACTTTGTAAGACTCTTGTTCATATGTAGTGATGATGTTGTGTTATAACTTATATAAAAACACTAATTATAGGTTAGTGCAAAAATTAGCTTCTCCACATGATCGAACATGATCCTTGATCAATGGTTTAGATTTATTTGTGGTAAAGAACTATCACGATCGCTGGGGAAGTAGCGGCTTGCCCCTCCTTACTTGTCGGAAGGCCTGCAAAAAGAATAGTGAACGCAGGCGGGTCGGGTGTAGCTTTGACGCTCAGGTTAGCCGGAGAGGAATATTTGACAATGGAGGAAGGATCCTCAGTCGAGAAATTGTCTACTTGGTTCCTTCGTTCTTTTTCCTCTTATAGCCATCATTGAGGAGAAGCATGTCTCTCATGTGTCCCGAATTTCATGATTGGTGTCTATTTTTTTTCCCCATATCTCTCTCATAAATTGATTTTATCAACCTTCTCGTTTGCCTAGAAGGAATGGGCGCTCGGGATTAGTCCACGTGTATGTCGAAGATAAAGTCATATCCATATCATTATATAATATAATTATTATGTTTTTGTATATATGTAAGAGAATATAATAATGAAAGGGAAAACAAAAAAAAAAGACATAAAAAACAAAAAGCTAGTTTTCATGCTGTTTGTTTGCCTTAGAAAGAGAAGGATGCCAGCCTGCCATGCCATGCACTCTTTTGTGCAAAAGATGGCCACCGGGTACAATCAGTCAGGTCTGCAGGAAATTAAGAATTGACTGAAAACAGCCGGTGTGTCAATTTTTTTAATATATATTTTTAAAAAATTTTAAAATTTTTTAAAAATAACCAAAGGCCTTCGGATCGAGCGGCAGAGGTCCTCCGCACTCAGGGATAAAAATATGATTTGAATCCCTGTGATACGGAGACTGGGTTTACCCTTTTAGCTCAAAATTTTTTTTTCTAAAAATAGAATTTTTTTAATTAAAAATATATAAAAATTTTAATATAAAAATGGTAAGGGTTGACGTTGAAGAGGATTGTTTTGAACGTGACCTTGAGTCAAATCAACCTTCAGATCATTTGATGTGATAAGTCCAGTCCCGTCCTAACATAATTGACCTAAACGTGTCAAACTCAAATATCTCCACTGGATTAAACCCCGTTTGGATTAACTTATAAAATAAATATATAATTAATTCACTATTGATCTTTAAAATAGTACCTTAATTGAATTTTTAAAAATATTTATTTATTATTTAATGTTATGTGTATTTGACTTTAAAGCTGCTGAAACACTACGAGAGACCTATAGATAATTTTTTCTAATATATATATATATATAATAATTTAAAAAAAAATTCAAAAGAAATTAAGAATTTTTATATATTTTATAATTGATTTTTTTTAATATTGTATGATTATAAGTGTGTTTTAATAATTGTATAATTCCAAAATCCTAAACCCGTATTTTTTTTATTTTCATAGGAATATTTTGATAATTATATAATCCTAAAACAAATTCTGAAAATTGATTTCTTTCGGAAGCTTCAAACCAACAAAAAAAAGTTATTTTTCGGTTTTTTTTACATCTTTTATTATTTGGAAAAGTTAATATAAATGATTTTTTTTCCAAAAAAACACATAAAAATACTATTTAACTTATAAAAAAATGCGATCCAAATGATTAAAAAAATACTTATATTTAAAATATAGTGTAATAAATAATTCGTAACTTGCTAAACTCACAAATAATAAATAAATAATTAATAAAATAGTAGCAAGTCTAAAACCACAATGGTGTTTTGGTAATTAGACTTAATAACCATAATTGCCCCCAATAAATTTAATTAAATAAAAAAGAAAAATCAGAAGAAAGTTTGATATGTTACGCTAGTTTTGCGTACCATCTTTAAATTCATGTATAATATCTATTTAATAATAAAAACTAAAAATAAAAAGAAAAAAATCTGAAGAAAGTTTGATACGATACGCTAGTTTCGCGTACAATCTTTAAATTAGATTATTAATTATAAATCTTTATACTGTTTTATTATTCTTTTAGAGTTTTTGAGGTGTTTTATTTATTATTATTGTTTATGTGTGTGTTTGATTTTAAGGTCCTTAAAAACAGTACTAGAGACCTTAAAATAATTTCACCTCCTTAAATTTATGTTTAATATCTATTTAATAATAGAAACTAAAAATAAAAATAAAAATAATGGAGATGATGATGATCTATTTAAAGTGATTCCGTCCTATAGACATCAATTCATACAGACATTTCAACAAACATCATTTATGAGGCCATGTAATTTAATATGGGATTTACCCTATAATGAATGATGATACAATGACTCACATCATTTAGGACCACCGTATGGGAAGTGGTAACACGGCAAAAAAAACACGCAAGAGGACAAACCCTCATAAAAATTGGACCCCTACCAAGGAAGAGTGTGGTCGGGCATGACCTATTAAACAAGATATTACAAGAAAGGCACTGGGGAAGAAAGAGACAAGACCATAGAATAATATACGTGACAAAATATTTAAACTTCTGAAATATTAATCATTTAATAATGACATGACTCGCCACATCAACATGCCACTTGTTAAAAAAAATAATAATAAATAAAAACTAAAAATTCTAAAAAATAAACATGATTTTTTAAAAAAATTCTTAAAAATCCGGTTAGAATTCTGAAAAATTCTATTTTTAAAAAAAATATATAAAAAACTATAAAAAATTCTAAATCTAAAAAATTCTAAAAAATAATCAGGATTTTTAAAAAAATTCTAAAAAAATATAGTGAGAATTCTAAAAATGGTAAAGAATTCGAAAAATTGTAAAAATTCTATAAAAAAAACTAAAACGATCTTTAAAAATTCCTAAAAATTTCTAAAAAATTATAACAAAAATTCAAAAAAATAAACATGATTTTTTAATGTAATCACAACAATCAACCTTGAAAAACAGTAAAAAAATATGATTTATGATTTATAAAATGAAAATGGGCTTTGTAATCACAACAATCAAATTGGAAAAATAGTAAAAAATGTTCGAAAAATATAAAAGGAACATCTTCAAAGCCCATTTTCAAGGCGCACCTGAGAACTCGCACCAGGCCACAAGTGTTATTTTCGATGAACGATAAGCCCACATACCGGGAAAAGCGGCAAGCGCACATCGGAAAAGTCAAGAGAAAGTGCGGAAGTCGAGCAAGACGACAATGTAGAAGACACGGATAATTCGGACCAGATGAAAGGAAAAAGCAACACAAATATACACTTATGCAAACTATAACAACCAAAAGATACAGATAATGTCCGTGATTTAAACACAACAAAGACAAGTGGCAAGGTCCTACTCCTCCTTTACTAAACTCCCTCCTGAGGCAGTAGGGTCCACCCGCGAGGAGGTTGCGCGACCTTTCCGCCATAATCTCTGAATCAGAAGGGCAGCCTGGCCTCTCCGCCAAATTTTTGAATCATCGTGGCATACGGAACGCAGTGTAGGGTAAGAATTGGCATGGACCCTCGTGATAAACCTTGCTCTATACACAGCTTATCGAGATGTTCCAGCATGGTGATTTCGAGGCCCCAGAATCTTTGTTCCTCCTCTTCGTGGGCCTCGCGGTCTACAACGATAAGGAGGAGGTATGATGTCAGCTCGTCACTGAAAACAATCCCCGAAGGAATACGAATTAAACATGAACCAAGCCCCTACCTCTCGCCTGTTGACAGCGCAGCGACTGGATGGCAGCCTCGTAGGTTATTTCTCTGAAAGCACCAGAAATCAATTCAGCAGTAGTGCAGTATCCACATCAAAAAGCAACAATACCTTTCGAAGCCGGGGGAGTGGAAGCCCCCACCAGAATGATAAAGGCGAGGCTGTCCCTCACCTGGTTCAAGTTCAAAGCCAGGGACCTCGACGCAAGTTCCAGACCCCGCCCCTTCACCTTACAAAATAAAGTCAAGGTGATGACCCCCAACACAAGAAACCCAAAAGAATAGCAGAAATAAGAAACACGAGAAGGAGGAGGAAGTACCTGCGGAATCTTCTTCATCAATCTCAATAACAACAGGGTTGGAACTTAGAGGGCACGCTGGAGCAGACTCTGCTGTAGCTTTGGTGCGCCCTCCCGTCAAGGCAGAGGCCTCCACCCCTTTGCCAGCCCCTTCAGCCGGGAAAGGGTCCTCAGCGACGATCGACCCAAGTGGAGGATCGATCGGCCCGATCACGATGTGTCCGGATCCGGCCTTGCAAGGGTTGATAGCAATAGTGTCGATAGCGTCGTGCTCCGGTGGCGGATCATTGCTCTCCGACGGCAATCCGGGCACTTCAAGGGGGCAAATGGAGGTCCGTTCGACGGCAATGTCGCGCTCTTCCCCACCGGCACCCTGCTTCAGAACCGGACCCCCATGGTCCGACTTGGCAACCGACCCAACCACCGCTACATCGGTAACAGGGGTCGAAGTCCCCTCCACTCCGACAGCTGCGATAACGAGTTCCGAGATGCCCAAAACGGCTCAGCACGATGCATCCCCAAGTAAAATATCAAGCAACGGCAAGGGAAAAAGAAAAGTTACCTCTGAGGGCTGCTTCCGCTTCCACCTCGGAGCCGGAAGAAGGTGAGGGTGAATCTTTCCTCCCGAAGTACAGCTTCATTGCCTGAGCGTACGTCAGGTCGCCAAAGTTGATTGAAGGATCCCTTACCTGCAAAGTCTGGAAGACCTCAAACACACCCGGACCAACCTCTTGAGTGTACTCGTCGAATTCCTTCTCCTTCCTCTTCAGGGACTCCTCCAACACAGTAACTCGGGTTCATAACCCCTCAACCTCTCCAGCGCGAAGGCTGGCCTCCTCCCGGGACAAAGCCAACGAGGATTGAGCACTATCCCTCTCCCGCTCAACTCGATCTATCTCTATCTTGGTACAGCGGAGGAGTTCGTCGCTCGTCTCCTTCTCGGAAGAGAGGAAATTGCACTTATTCTCGAAGCGGGTGGCTTTTGAGTCGGCCTCCTCCAGCTTGTTCTTCATATCCTCAAAGGCCCGATATGAAGCGGCGTTAGCCTTCCTAAGTGAGGCGCACTCCTTCAAGCTTGCGTCCCGCTCAGCAAGAACCAGCTTCTTCTCTTCTTTCACCTTCTCAAGATGGGCGTTTGAATCAGCGAGGCTCCGCTCAAGAAGGTGGAGAGTGCTCTTCAAGCTCCCACACTCCTCCGAAGTCTCCTTCACCCGCGTGGAGGCTTCCTTGTGGAGCCTAAGGGCGCGATCCCTTTCGTCTTTCAGGCCCTTCAGCTCTGAGGACTTGCTACGAAGCTTGTTAGAAATCCCGCGGATGGTGTCCTCCAGTTGATTTATCATCGCGCTTCGAGGATCCCCCCTTTCAGCCAGATAGGCTGCTCGATCCCCCCATAAGAATGCCTACGGAAGGTGGGCTCAATACAACGACGCCAGCGAATCAAAAAAGAAGGGAGTGGAATCGACTAACTGCTCAGAAGCATACCGTAGCCATAGACAAACAGAAGTGAGAAGCTACTTCCTCCTTATCAAACTGCTGAATGTGGGCGCGAATATCATCCGAGCGAATGGTCCTCAGGGATACATCAACCGCCCCTTAGTCAACACTCAGAGTGGTGTCGATCCGACGGATGGAGCGACGCCTCCCTGTTCCCGGGGTCTCGCCCCCACCAGGCTGAGCAGCCGGTCCTACCCTCGGGACACCTGTGATGAATGAATAAGAATCAAGAACCTTCACCTTCGACATATTCTAATCCTACCAGAGAGGAACATACCTTGAACGTTAGCCACTCCGGTGCCCTTTTCCCCCCTTTCGGGCCTCTCCTCCAACGGAGGTCCTGCATCAGATCGACCGGGGGCCTTGGGGCCCGAGGGCACATCGGAAACCGAGCGGACAATCCAGTCAACCAGCGCTCCTACAGGAACCACCGGGTCCGATGAAGGAGGCGGGAAAGCTCCTGTCTCCTGGCAAGCAACAACTTCCAAGGCGAGGGGAAGATCCGATGTACTGATCGCAGGACCAGATATATCGAGCGACCTGACCACCTTCTTCTTTTTGTCACCGATGAGCCGTCCCCAGAATGATGTGAACCGCGATCAGTCTCTGGCTCTGGGTTCGCCCTCTTACGAGAAGCCCGCGTGCAACCCTGGACTTGGGATTCCTCAACAGCTTCAGCCTCACCGCCCACAACCGATCCCCTACGCGCCTGAAAGGCCACATTGAGCGGAACATCATCGGAATCCTCCTGTGATCCTTCCACGGACCCCTTGCTCACTTTCTCAAGAGGATCCCCAGAATCCTTTTTTTTTCCTTCGCCCCTCCCGAGCAGGCCTTTTTCGCTGCCTCCGCAGCCAACACGCCTGCCAACATAGCTCTGGCTATCTTCTCCGCGGACATCGCGTCACCTGTAGACAAAAATGCAAAAGAAACCACAAAAGGTCAGCGGGTAACCAGCCTGAATATGATCATACGAACGGGCTCCGAAGGTCCCTACCAAGGGCCACATAGAGACCGCAGTTCTGAAGTCGTTGGTCGGTTAAATATTCGTTAATCGGAACATTATAGAATTCCTTAAACGACTCCAACCATTTCTTCTCCTCTAAACTTGGCTTCTCCTTGTTCGCGACGTGAGTCCGAGGAACGCCCCACTCGACCGGGAACCCCACCCATCGTTATTGGAGACAAAAAAGAACCTACTCTTCCATCTCTTTATCGAATCCGGCACAGGACCAAGGAATTGCCTACCCTGCCTAGCGCAGAAATAATATCAATCGGTGTTCCTATCCCGATTTAGACTAAAGAAGAGGTTGAAAAGGGGGACAGAAGGATTAACTTTGCAGTGGCGCAGAACAATCACAAACCCGCAGAGAATTCTCCAAGAATTTGGAGATAACTGAGAAGGGCTCACATTGAAATGGCGGAAGATATCAATGAAAACGGGCGGAAAAGGCAACCTAAGGCCAACCAACAAGGCGTCGTAATAAACAACCAGATCTCCTTTCCGAGAAGGTGAACAAGCATATTCATTGGAAGCAGGGATTCTGTAGGAAAGCGGAGGTCGGGAAAGTTTATATTTCTCCGCGAGCCTCGTGATCTCCGACCCGGACAGAGTGTTACTAAAGGAGCCGGAGTTAGGCCTAGGCTCTGGGGTCCCCTTGGTCTTAGCCCCAGACGAGAAGGCCGAAGTAACTTTGGGAGGAGACATCTCAGATTGAGAAGCTGTGATAGAATCCGTACCTGGGTAGGTGAACAGAACCAAGAACGCTGGAACGCTGAGGAATAGAAGAAGAAGAACAGTCGCAAGGATGAAGAATAAAGCAGGAGGAAGCGCTACAGTCCCCTTTCAAAAACAAGTAGAGAGAAAAATTTTGGATGTAGGTTTTAACAGCTGTAAGGTGTATCCGACGGCAGGAATCGCACGAATGAGGGGTACGCGAATGGAAGAGGAGACACGTGTAACTCCACCCGACGGTGTAGATCGACTGAAAGGAATCGAACAGGCAGATCACGGACGCGTGGCCCTAAAAAAGTTAATCCCATCATTACCTACCTTCGCCCACGCCCTTTGCCGCCCTCCGTCATCTCTCGATAATCGTGTATGGGCGCGCAAGCGTGGTCTGCATTAAATGGAGGAGGGAAAATACGGTTTTGCCCTCATGAATCTTGCAGCCTAAGCTTTGTGTCCTAGGACGGATGAGGAGCCCCGTGAGGCACAGCGGACACGGCAGCTGGAAGACCTCCCAATGACAAAACGGTGCGAGCACAATATCTGACCAGCTATATGCTTAGCTATACAAGTCTGAACAATGACCGGGGAATCCGCTCATTCTTTGGACTAATCGCAAGCATACTTGGGTGGGGGAGGGGGGGTTGGGGGGTGGGGGGGTCTTGTAATGGGGGGTAAAAGTAGGAAGACACGTGGCGTTTATCTACAGCAGCCAAGTGTCCAGATCCTAAAGCAACACACTCCCATAAGACGGTCTGGCGCTTGATCAGAACAACTCATCGATACTATCCCCATTGAGTCATTCAGCAGGTGACCCAAACATGACTCACCGATCCTATGTACCCGGTCGATCCGCTGAAACTCATCGGTTTCGCATGGCTCATCGGGGGCTGATTTCTCCTTTCCCTTTCACGGGAGCGATCGCGAAAGACTTGGGAGACAGCTAACTAAGCACGCAATTAACGGGCACATGCCTTGAATGATGGCTTGCACCCCAAGAAATCCTGGCCTATATAAGGGAGCTGCTACAGTGAGACCAAGGGATAAGCACACCAAATCCTAAAAGATATTCGTGGAAAGGAGCGCCGCCACCCACAAGAGGAAGCGAGACATGGATCATCACCCTCAATCTCAACTCCACCTGAAGGTTAATGTACTCATCCCCTCTTAAATGCCTCAAAGGGCATCTGTAAACATTGAATGATAGTGCATCTCCTTTCCCCGTGGTTTTTTCCCCAATGTTAGGGGTTTTTCCATGTTAAATTTATCTCTCTTTGTGATTGCTTGCTTGGACTTCGTCTTCTTCATACTATTCAAGGGTCCCAACCTTAAATAAATTCAACCGTTGGCGCGAGACCGGTTCTCGATCTCGAGGCAGACCGATTTCAACATCAACATATTATATATTAATATATAAATAAAAATATTTATTAATATTTATATTATATATTAATAAATTATTATTAAATTTTGAGTTTTCGAGCTGAGCTCAATCGAGCTCGAAAGCTCGAAATTATGAGCCAGCTCGAGCTTTTACCGAGTTGTTCATTAACAACTTGATCGTTTGACAACCCTAGGGGGAGTAAGAGGGAGTGAGGATAGAGGGTTTGAAAAAATGTTATATTTGGTTCAATGGAGAAGTCGTGAGAAGGAATAATCTATCTTTTTTTTTATATAGATTAGGAGTGAGGAGTGTAATATCTATTTGACAAATTTAACTTTTTCGTATGAAATAAATAATGATAATATTTTCACACATTTTTATTTTTATATTATTTTATACAAATTTTATTTTTACTTTTATATTATTAAACCACTACATGAGTTATGTTATTAGGATTAATTTAATTCTAATTAATATTAATTATATTAAAGCAATTAGTAAAGATAAATGAAAAAAAATTATAAAATGAAGTTGTTTTCTCAATTCTCAAAAAATTCAATAATGAATTTGCATTAGTTAGGCCTGTATCTCATCCAACCTGCATTTCTGTACCTCCATTCTTCCAAATTTAACATAAGGCTTCTAATATTAAGCCAAAATTAATATGAGGATTTTTCGATGAATATTCCTTCAAATGATATCGTACATCATCTCTATAAGGTGTAATCAATCATTTTGATAGCATGAACCCAACATCTACATTAATATACCACTTTTCTCTCATAAAAACAATCCAAAGATTTGAAGCCCATGAGACCCAAATGATTCAAAAGTAAAAGAACCAAAATTTCCCAATAGTTTTCACGCTTGCAAATGCACATCACACATTGTAATTACATACGAAGAAAATTGGCTAGCTAATTCTCTCTCATAAGAAGAGATTGTGGATTTGAATCACGTTTATGACGTACTTTTAGTGACTTGTCCATATTTATAAAAAAAAAACACATTATAATTAATTATGGAAGTTCATAATACTTTAAGGTAAACATTCAAATGAAACAGACAAAACCCCTGATATTTGACTGAGTTTATCATGTACTGTTTATACACAAAAAGATGGTAAAAATCAAGATCTTACCATGGAGCTATCTTGCTTCTGATGAGTGTCAACCATTGCCTCAGCCTCGAGATTGTTTCTTCATCTGTAAAATTGTGACGTGACGGTTGTCGACAAAACAACTCAGGGATGATCTCTGTTTGTCATGGCTCTTCTCTATGAAGGACATAAAAATAGAGTTAATATCTCATGGAATTCTAAGGAAGGTTGAATGTTTGCAAGGCCTCTAACCTTGGATTGTAAATTGATGTCAGGTCTACCAAGTGCCGCATGGTTGGCCTACCATGTGGGCAGTTCCAAGGCGACTTAAGCTCTGACAAATTGCGAAGTATCTGAAGATATCAAAAATCAGATGCTTGACATAAATATCAACGTTTTCGAACATCCATAATAGAGAACAAAATCTTAGTGGCATGGACATTTCAAAACTAGGACCACAAATTTGAAGTTGTGTGAGTTACAATTGGTTACCTTCTGCATTTCGCTCTTTGTAAGAGGATCACCGATCATAACAGATGTTCGACAAGCACGTGAAGCCAACATAGACCGAACTCTTGATGGACAGATAGAATCACAAGTGTCCATTTTGTAACTGCTGATTATCGAGCATTCTTCTTGACTATCGGTGAGGTTAGAAATAAGATCCTTAACATCTGTGTCAAAACCAAGAGGGTTTCACCCAGAGTCGACAATTCAGATCTTCTTGTGAAGTTCAACTTAGATAATAATGTGAAAAAGTTTCATCGGACGTAGATAATTACCTTCAGCTCCAAAGGTTATATTTCCACTGAAAGGTACGGTTTTCAGTAGGAATCGATGGCCAGGTTGAGCATGCATCTCCTCAATTAACCCGAAACCATTTTTCCTTAAAACAAGAATAAAAGAAAACCTAAAGTGAGCTAGAAATCAAGGGGTGCTCAACCATGGAAGTTATTTACATCCTCATTAAGAGAAAGACCTTGCGAAGTTCAAAGTAAGATTGTAATTAATAATGGAAGGTAGACGCTTTGCGGAACTAGATGTTTATTTTAATTAGAATATGACTGCTGGAAGACATGAAAAATTGCACATAAATATTCCTCAAGAAGTGAACAACTTGCTGTGTCTTTTAACATGCTGTACATATTCAATTCTTGGTACAAGATCTTACAGAAATCACATATAGAATTATCAGAGGTAAATAACTCATTAGAGCTTAGATAAACGTGGGACAGGTTAAGTATATCAATTGTATCTTAACTTTAGTATTCTAGTAGCTTCAATTGTCAAGAAAAAGTTAAAAGCGGATGTAGACATGACCTTTGTCATTGAACAGAGCCACACTACCAAAAGGTACCTGATTGTTTCCATATGCATGGAAGCAATTATTTCCTCTTCCGGTGAAAATTCCAAGCGTATTGGCCTGAAGTTATTCAAGAAGTTAAGAAAGAAAGACTCAGGATGCAAACTAAATCAATAAAACTTGAAATCTCAAGTAAAATGAAAATATTCACAGACCAGAGTCATCATCCAAGACCACATCGAATTAGAAAAGAAAAAAAGCGCATGCCAAAATTCAGCTAAAGGAAGCTATTCAACCAGCATCTCCCTAACCAAAAATTGTAAAGTTCTACAATTGAACCTACAGACTGGGTCCCAAGAAAAGTAAATATTGAGCAGTCTATGAAAGCTCTAAAATGCAGGTGGAGCCCAATGTCTGAAGATTCATGATAGAGCTTGTGGGAAAGACTTTCCCTGAAAATTTTATAATATAAAACATGTCAAAGCATATGAAAATATGATCCCTTCCATACTTCCAACGTTATTTAGAACATAGTGCGCTGGGGAAAGTACTTTAACCCTATATTGAAGCTGCGTGCACATTTGGCTAGAAAAGCATCTCGATACAGAATGAGGTGGGATATGCAACAGTTGCAGAAGGATTTGCAATTAACACCTATAGGGTAAAGAATGATTTGATCTGAATCATTTATCTTGAAACAGAATGAGATGGGATTTAGATGCAACAGCTGCGGATGGATATGCAATTAATACCAAAAGGGAAAAGAATGAATTGATCTGAAGCATTATCTTGATACAGAATGAGGAGGGATTTAGATGCAATAAATGCAGGTCAATATGTAATTAATACCAAAAGAGCAAAGAATGATTCAATCTGACAAAAACGAAGAATAAGAACTTATGTGCAACTAGCTTTACAGATGCAATGGTCCTTCCATACCACTGCTTTTGATGCAGGACAGCTCCAATGAGGTGTAATGCTTTTCTGTAGGTCTTTTTGCTAAAGACAGGAATACTAATATTGTACAAAAGAAAATGCCAGCCATGCATCAGTCAAGTGCAGGCCGTTCTTACTGAATTAGGGGTTGTTGCTTCAAGATTGTTGTCCGAGAAAGCAGCTCAAAATTGTGCTTTTCATCCGCAGCATGCTGTGAAAAAATAGAGGGACAAAGGGAGAAAAAAACATTGTCAGATAATTCAGTAAGGCACAAAAAATACATATCGCAGATCAGAAACAGTGAGGGAGCTTCCCCAGAAATCATCAAACAAATTCAGTTTAAACAATATAAAGAGTAGAATGTTCAGAATACCACTGGAACATGATATACCCAAGGGGGGAAGAAAGTTTACCTGATCAACAATAAATAATTCTTGATCTAACTTTCCAATGATAAAACCAAGATTGAATTGCCCAACAACCTGGACATGATTGAACATAGAGGGTTTATAATCCAAAGCAAACATTCGATGCCATAATGACAAAATTTTCATCTTAAAAAACATTATTGGATTTCCAATCAAGAAAAAAATTGCACAAAAAATTGGCTCTTTCAAAGAAAATCTGATAACACTGAACTTTGAAGATACGCTCACAGAAGAGCACTTCTATATTCAAGTAACAAAAAATGATTTCTCACACGATACAAGCAAACAGAAAACTGACAGAAGTAACTAGCACAGAAGGCAGAGAAGAAGTGTTCAAGTACTAGTGACAAATAATAAGACAAGAAAGAAACATAAACCTACTTATTAGTAATTCCACAACCTCATTCATCACATCAGCAACATATTTGAAGAATAATCATAACAAAGAATACGCAAGAACCTGCATTCTTCCAAAATCTTCTTTTCTGAATAACTTCTCCAACTCGACAGTAGCTGCGGTCAATGAATGTGCTTTTCCCTCATCACTTTCTGGTTGAGAATTCCCTAGTGTGGCAGCAGCATAACACCTAAATTATCATAGATAAAACACAAAATGTAAAAGAGGTAGAACAGTACATAGAGATTCACATATTCAGAAGCTTTTCAAATTATATTGAAAGTTGCTAGTCCAAGTTACCTCCCAGGTTTTCTCTGTTCACCCATAAATGTTCTTAAATTTGAATGTCTTTGATGTCTCCTTGATCTAAGATCATTCATACTGAATTGAAAGAGAGAGCATGTTCTGGGAGGAGAACGACATTTAGGACTGTCAAAAGTCTCATCGGTGGTGGATACATCCTTGGAAATGAAGGCTTCTGGTGTTGCATCAGTGACAGGTAATTGTGGTTCTTGCATTGATTTTTTCTAAAAACATTAATAGAGCATTTTATTAAAAGCTGCATAATTAGTTATAACAATAAGAAGAGAAAATAATGATGATATGATAAAATATCCTGCAAATTACAGCAATAACGTATTCATTGATAGAAACCTACTAATCATATCAACTACTCAATGGTTTAAGAAAAATGTGTAAAATATTCTTAACAGCTGTTAAAAAGAAAGTTATTGTAGTCTGATATGAATAGAAAATTGACATCCATGTGGAACAACAGCTTAACTAGATAATTGAGTCAATAGCGGCAAAACAATGGCATTCATACGTTAGTCGAAAGTTCTTGTTGAAGCATTCCCATTAATGTAAATAGAAAATACTTGCAGGTGTTGTATGCTCACATAGCACATGAGATTCTTATACAAGGCAGAAGTAAATAAAACCAAATCTTGGGATTTTAGAGATGCTACATAGAAAATTTACTAAAGAAAGCAATAATAGTAGTGAAAAGAAAGAGGTAACAAAAATTAAAATTTTCACTCATCGGATTAACAAAATAATTAAGAGAAATTAAGCATGCCTCAGTAGTCATTCCATCATGAATATCAGATTGAATGGAGAGACTTGCTTCCACTGTGTGTGAATCATTTGGTGGCCCAGTATCATCTGAAAATTTCTCTACTCTGGCTTCTGGTGAATCAATCCTCATAACAGTTTCAACCTTGGATGTCGAGACTGTGTTGCACACATCTAAATAGCTTTTTCTAACTGGATTTGAAGCTGCAACATTTCTCAGCAAAGGCATCTCAGAGAGAACACTGGAACTACTTTCATTCCTCCTGTTGTCTACAACTGCAAACTTTGTGAGGGAAGATTGTACCAGCTTTGAATGTGAGGGAACAACTTTCTTCGATGATCTCATGTTTGTTGGAGTTCTTTCATCAGTTTTAACAAGTGGCTCAAGGAAGTTTCTCGGCCGCTTATTCTTGTAAGCATAAAGACTTTCAGATTTATTAACTTCACATGCATTAAGAGAGAAATCTTTTGGGAGACTACCATCAGCAGTAACACTTCTCTCATTCACAGATTTGACCTGATGTTGCACTCGCACCACATCATGGGACTTATCATTTGCATCCATATCCTCACTTGATAATACTTCCATTTGTTCATCACTTTCAGGAGAACAAGGTTTTGATACTGCACAGAGGTCCCCAGCCTCTACAGAAGCATTTGACTGGCAATTGTCTGCTGCTCTTTCAGGTTCCTTAATTTTGTTGATGGAATAATTGCACTGGTGTGGAGAGTAGATCTTCTCTATAGCCTCCCTCAAGGGAAGCATTAGGCAGCCCTCATCGGAAAAAAGTATCTTCCGTTTGTCAGGAGTTACATTAACATCATATGATGCAGTTGGAATTATGAAGTTGATAATGGCAATAGGATACTGTTTGGAATTTGAGCATTTATATAATTCATTTATAAGCTTGCTGACCTTTGGCATATCCACAGGTCTTCCATTCACATAAAAGAATTGCCTATCTCCCAATGTGCGGCCACTACCATGTCCAGGCCTGGAAAGAAATCCTTCAACTTTGAAGCCTTCGGATAAGCATAAAGTCAGAGGCTCTAAGCACTGGAAAGTATTCAAACCAAAGACATTTATGATATTATCTTTCAATGAACCACTTCCTTGAGTTTGCAACACTACTGATTTTAAATTTTTCCCAGTTGTGTTGGTGCAAAGTAGCCGGACACCTTTAGCAATGAGAGCATATGCCTGATACGAGCAGGAAAAGAGACCAAAACACAACAACAGAATATTTACTTTACTTATGAATGAAAATATTTTTAAAGATTCGAGAGAGGTTGTCTCACATTTAATAAAGAAATAAGCTTTCCATATTCCCGTCTAATGTTGCGCCTAAATTCTTTGCTCCTCACAGGCAATGTGGAGAATAATTTTTCAACAGTGACAGTGGTGCCAACTTGGCGTGCCGTTTTCCTTTCTGCTGTCACCAAACCTGAATGGTCAAAGGTCAAATGCGTGCCAACTGCTTCATTTCTGGTTCTTGTTTCAATAGTCAAATTACACAATGCACAAAGGGAGCTCAATGCCTCTCCTCTGAAGCCAAAAGTGGTAATGGAGTGAAGATCAGAAAAATCAGCTATCTTAGATGTATGGTACTTAAGAGCAAGGACCTGCAGCAGCAAGTTCATGCAAATAATTAATTCCAAGAACACTGAAAAAAATATGCCAAAAACTTGGGGTGGCTTTCGTCAATGAAGAGAGTACTTGGCTTGTTAAGTGAAACATAATTTCATGAAATAAGGAAACAAAAGTAATTATACAATACAAAACCTATGGTGAAAGAAGAACCATAGTTTATTTTATCAGGAGAAAAGACCAATTTAGCACATAGAACAGAAAAAGTATTTCAAGGACCAAGGACTCTACAAGAACTAACATCAAAAAAAAGTAACCATGAGAGAACTTAGGGACTTAAAGGTAAGTATCAAGTAGAGGGCAAGGACATCAAGATTAAAATCTGCAAGAACTCATCAATTTAAAACTCTGTTATTCTACTAGGTACATGATACTTCATGGTACTACTCTATCATCCTAACAGGAATATGATGGTTCTCAATATTGCTCTCATTGTTGGGAATCAGTATCTACAGATAAACATATCTATTTTATCAGAATAGAAATCATCTTATGCAAAAAAAAAAAACCTCAAACTCACACTTCTATGAATTATGAATAGTATAAAATTGAAGTTGGTAATACCTGAAAGTTATTTGGGGAGATGCCGCTACCATTATCTATAACCTTGACATATTCTTCACCATGTTCTTTCAAACTTATCTCGATACTAGTTGCCGCAGCATCCAGGCTATTTTCCACCAGCTCCTTGACAGCAGATGGAAGGTCCAAGATTACTTGTCCGGAGCAAATTCTATGAATCACAGCCTTATCGATCGATTTAATAACTGAAGAATCAATGCCTCCTCCCATCTCACTTCAGTGAAACTAATCAAATAGTCTCCTACACATTAAAAATTTAAAATCACTAAGAGCACATGCATTATGATGATAACAAAAGAGCATCAAGGGCACTCTTTGTAAAGATCACTTGCCAGGAAAACATATTAACAGAGAATAAAACCAAGGAAAACAGTCACATTAGAACAATAAAATTGGAGATTTCACTAAGTGTTCAGGCACCAACTCCCCATCTCATAAGACCCTAACATTCTCTAAAAATCAAAGTATGCATTAGTTATGAAGAAACTAAAAGTGATTTGGAAATAAAAAATAAAAAAAATCATAGCTTTACTGTTACTAGATCAATTCCCCATCACACAGACCACTTAGACACCACAAAACCGTAATTTTAAGCATTTCCCACAAAAATTTAACAAAAAAAAAAGAAAAGACTTGATCTTTAGAATCCCAACATCACAACCAACCACACAAACCCAGAGACAAGAAAAAAAATCAAAAGACTAAGCATTCAGAACAAATAAAACAAGGGGGAATGCATGCATCTCACGATGCTTAGTAATCAAGAAATACTGAAGGAAATCGAAATCAAATCAAGGTTTCAAGAGATGCAACAGAGAGATTACCATCAAGAAATGGCGGGAATTAGAAAACCCTAGCTCGGTATTGTTTCCGCTCTGCGGTTATTATGGCGCCAAGTAATAGAAAAACATTTATATTTACATAATTGGGACATTTGGTCCAAGCACTCGATGGTGAGCCTAGCTTCCAATATCTTTGTAAACTAATTAGGGAAATTTCTTTTGAACATACACTTTTACAAACACTTGTTAAAATAATGGTCTAATTTAATTTTCTATTATTTGTTCATTTTGGTTTTTCTTAAATTTAAAAAAAAATAAAAATAAAAAATAAAAACTTATTGAAAAGTAATTATAAAATGTAGATGTGTTTTAGCCAAAGCTAGTGTTTTGAAGGAAAGCTTTTCTATGTGATTATAATGTGAAAGCTTTGTTTATATTTGTTGTTCAATCGCAAGTATTTTATAATAATAAGAATAATAATAATATAAGATTATAATTTAAAGTAAAAAAATATAGAATTGATAAAAAAAACAAAATTATAAATGTAGCTGCTTTTACAAAAATAAGATGAAATTATATATATATATATATATATATATATATATATATATACACACTCATGATAAGATCAGGCCTGCCCGATACTGTTCATTTTCGGCCGGCTCCCATTCTAAACCCTAGAGCATGTTTGACAGATTTCCAACTGTACGAATGGGAAGATCATCGAAAAATAAGCTAGCTTATCCATTTTCATACAATTTGGTGACCGTTTAGTCCTCCCATTTAACGGTTCTTATTTTATAGAAATTTGAACAGTTCAGAATTTCAACCATTAAGTGGGAGGATCAAATGGTCACCAAATTGTATGAAAATGAACATGCTAGCTTATTTTTCGATGATCTTCCTATCCATACGATTGGAAATCTTTCAAACATGCTCCAGGGGCCAAAATGGTAGGAGACCTAATTGGAACAGTGTTCCGGCCGGCCGCATTGTATCAGTGCCGAGCCAACCCAGAATCGAAAGCCTACCGCCTAGTACAATAGGAGAGACTAACTCGACCCAAGGAACTAGGCGGGTGGGGTATCCTTAACCTTAAGGCTTTCAACGAGGCACTCCTAGGCAAATGGAGGTGGCGTCTACTGAGAGGGGAAACTAGAGTGAGCGGACGAATTATTATGTATGCCTACTTCCGGAGCCCTCAGCTGAATCCATTCAGGGAGGCCCCCACACGAGATTCCTTCTTCTGGAGAGGACTCATGGAGCAATGTGACATAACCATGACCAACATGGTTATAAAGCCAGGGATAGGAGAATCAACCAGGCTATGGCTCGACAACTGGCTCAATGAACACAGATTTTCCCTGAGATTCCCAGAACTCCAAACCTTTTGGATGAAGGAAGATCACACTGTTTAGGAAGCAAGACAATGTCAACAATAAGGAGACTCACTCCTCATATCGGGACCCCTATCACGAGATGCGAAAGAGCTGCTCTACAACATGCAGGAACACATGAGCTGGGGAGATACTAGCGACCCAGATAGAAGGCTATGGAGACTAACTTCAAATCAATTCTTCACGGTCAAATCAATGGTGGAATGAGAAGCTCTATGCCTGCAACTTTTTGGAAGCAAGCTTCACCTTGAAGGTCAAGCTTTTTGCTTGGTTAGCGCGGGAAGACAAGCTCCCCATGCTGCAAAACCTCGCCAAAAGGAATTGGAGGGGGGAAAGAACTCGGTGCTACCTATGTGACAGGGAAGACGAAACCACTGAGCACCTGCTCCTCCAATGTCAATACTCTTCTGAGGTCTAGACACACTATGGACACATCCTTGGGAGCTGACACATCCCCACTAGGATACAAGATCTATGGGGACGGCCCCAGTTCTCTAAGCAACTGGAAAAGGATCTCCGGACGGGATGGAATCTTCTCATGTTTGCAGTAACCTGGAGTCTCTGGCTAGAGAGAAACATAAGAGTTTTCAATGACAAACACCGTGTTTGCCAGAAACTAATTCGCCACTCCGATTTCCTCTTCCTCTACTGGTTCGAGAGTGCTCATGTCACCAAGAGAGAACAACTACGAGCAATGCAATATCTCGTCAGATATAGCCTCACACTCACAAGAGAGGATACGGCCCCGAGACCCTCGGGAGTGGATTGCGAGGATGAGGAGACTAATGAGAACTTTCCACCCATGAGGCCGCCCTCCCAGGCTACTATAGTCGACCCTCTTGTAGTCACTTGAGCCACCAAACGACCACAATTAACAATAGAACAATGTAACAATGTAACAAGCTTATTCACATTAATGAATGTGGTTTATCCATTTTTCCAATATATATATATATATATATATAATGGTGATAAGGTGAGGCCAGCTGCAAGTGCAGCCGGCCCACCCTATCACCATTCTATGCCCTATTGAAGTATGGGCCCATACTGTGATAAGTATGGGCCTATACTTTGTTTATATATATATAGGGTCCTAATAGGGTGAGGCCAGCTGCATTTGCAGCCGGCCCACCCATCATGACCCTTAATGGATAATATATATATACACACACACACACACACACATACACAAATGATGGTATGGGCCCATACCATCAATATACATATAGGATGAGTGATAGGATGGGCCTGCTGCAAGTGCAGCCAACCTCATCCTATCATCAGGGGCGGATGGAGGGGGGGTCAAGGGTGTGCTCAAGCACCCCCTTGACTCCAGGAGGACCCCTACCTTGAAGATGTAGCTACATAAAATTGCTTTTATGAATATGTAATATAAAATATTATTATCATATTTTAGAACACAACAATGCTATAGTTTAGTGGTTAGGATTTCAAGTTTTGGTTTTAGAGACCTATGTTCAAATCTCATCAGTCACGATTTTCTTTTTTTAAATTAGTACCACGCAGCCACAATTTTTATTTTTATTTTTAAATTAGTACAACATCTCTTATATTATTTTTCCTCTTTTATATTTATATATTATTTTAAAGTTAAAATCAGCACCCCCTTAATTTTGCTTCTGGTTCCGCCACTGCCTATCATCATCCTATATATATATATATATATATATATATATATATATATATATATATATATATATAAGTGCAGCCGGCCCATAGTAACACTACTCCCTGTATATATATATAGGGTCATGTTAATATAGGGTCGGCCTTAACACTATTCATTTAAGGTAGCCTCATTTTGAGGCACTTGGAGAGTATTTTTTGTAACACCCCAATCCCAATAGGGACACATGTCATACAAGCCAGCTCAGGAGGGTGTCCTGAGCCCAAGGCTGTCAAATCTGAAAACCCAACCTGCGGAATAAACTGGAAACTGGAGACAAAAATATTAAAACATAATAAGTCCAGAGCTCATCCATGAGGAGAGCTTCTCCTACAAATGCCTTCCTGTACAATTCTCTCATCTCCAATAAAATACAATGCAAACTACAACTCCATTACAGCAGCAAGAACAACACCGAAATACAAGGACAACAGGCACATAACAGTACAATAATAGCATCACCGCTGAACTATGGTATTATAGTTTGCATACCTCATTATGATCATTAATAGCTTCAACCAGTCAAGAGATAACAGTATAGATTCCTTTAATAAAAGTTTGCACTAAGCTCAGTTACTCGTACATTAAGCATAGTTAAAACTAATCAATGCCTTCTCTAAAACATATCAATTTGCAAAGCATTCTCAAAGCTTTGTCAAAGCTTTGTGTTGAATTAGTTCTTAGTTCTGTTATGACTGCAATGCTATAAGGTTCTATTGTTATTGCTGAACTGTGTTTATGAATAACCTGGAGTTCATGAACTCAAGGAGTATTTTGGGTGAATTTCATTGATGCCTTTCTAGTGTTGGTGAAAATGTTTAATAGAGGTTTGGGTGAGAAGTTTTGAGATGAGATTCTTATGAAATATATACTGAGTGTCTATGGTTATTTGCCATATTTCTTGTTGGGCCTTGAGTTGGTTGAACTTGGGCCATAGATAGATATTGTTGTTGTTGCTGTTGTTATTGTTCTAGTTGTTGAAGCTGTTGTTGATGTAGTAGTGGTTTCATACTTTGTAAACTTTGAGTTCATGGTTTCAAAGAGAGGAGTTGGTATGGGATTTGTAAACTATGATAGTGCCTTGAAGGTGTTTGTGAATTGTGCTAGAGAGACATTGGCCATGAGAGAGCTAAGTACAGAATTGGTGTTTTGTTAGAATGGCAGGGAGATGTTAGGATGAAGAAGGTTATTTAAGTTTCCATGTTAGAATGGCAGGGAGATGTTAGGATGAAGAAGGTTATTTAAGTTTCCATGTTACTTGATTTGAGCCTAATAAACTGTAGTATTATGATGGTAAAACTCCAATTTTAGGATTGCTTGGCTTTAGGTTTCATGTTTGGTAATGGAATGACTTGCTTGAGTGTTGGGCCTTAATCTTTATGGACTTGGGCCCATGATTGAGTAGAAGGTAATGATACATAAGGATCGATGTATTGTGAACTAGTACTTATCTAAATATGTTTGTAAATACTAGGAAAGGAAAAGGGCAAGACGGGATCTTCAGGAGGTCCGAGTCAGACTTGACTTGCTTAGGACTGCAGGTGAGTGGACCTACTGTATATTCTCGTGTTTGATCGAGATTTATCGTGTTTTCAGTTTAAATTCATCGGCTATGATTTATTCTCGGGTTTGAGAATGATTTTGATTCTTTACAACTATTGTAGAATTGGGGTTTTCTGCATATTATTAGTTGTAGATCATTGAGATAGATACATGACGTGAGCATCGATTTTTGCATTCTGTTTAGATGATCCTTGCTATGCAGATGCGGCTCCGTTGAGCTGAGACCAGCGTGATACCGAGTAGGGGAAAGGTTTTCTTCTTGCTTTCAAAATGAATTACTAGCATCAAAACCTTGTTTTCAAAATGTATTTATCTTAAAACCCTTTCCCAACTCTTTGGGGTGCTCGGTACCACGAGTGAAGACCCAGATCGGGGGAAACCTCGCGGCTTCACATACAGCCCAGATTGGGGGATACCTCACGGCTATTTTTCTGAGACCTTAGCAAGTGATCCTACAGAGTTGCATTCTTGTCGACAGACGCTCACATATCTAGACATCTCATGAGGCATAGACAGGCATGTTTTTGACTGATGACTTTTCAGGTTTTCTCGGACATTGCATTAGATGATCTTCCTGATTGGGAAGATAATGCATAGACTTACCTGCTTTATTGTCTTCGTACTTGTATATGTGTACAGTCTATTTTTCATATACATGCTCGTATGTTTTCAGGTGCACAGGTCTTATTTGACCCGACAGTAGGGGTCACATTTCACTGAGCTCTGTAGCTCAGTCCCTTTTTCTCACCCACCTTGTGCAGGTAGTAGAGAGGAGTCCGGGTAGCGACTAGACCCTGTGAGATGTGAGGACTCGTAGATGGCTCTGGCGTCCTAGATTAGCTTCCTTATTCCGCACTCTGTATATTGTTGTATTTTACTTTTGGAGGCTAGACACAAGCGTATAGTCTGTGGAGTGTTGTATCAGATACGACTCTCCTCATGGATGAGCTCCGGACTTATTATGTTTTAATATTTTTGTCTCCAGTTTCCAGTTTATTCTGCAGGTTGGGTTTTCAGATTTGATAGCCTTGGGCTCAGGACACCCTCCTGAGCTGGCTGGTGTGACACGTGTCCCTATTAGGATTGGGGTGTTACATTTAGTGGTATCAGAGCATTATTGCTCTTAGATCTAGAGTTTAGAGTTTAGGGGGGGTCAGAGCCTTAGGGTGGGAGTGTGCGTCCTTAGAACTGTTTGCTATGGTTAATAGATTTGCTTTGAAGCACTATAACTGTTTTCTACACGTGCCAGAAAAACGAATATATCAGACGTGGAGAGCACGGAGTGGATAGAAGTAGACATGGAGGGAATAGAAGACGTGGAGGAAGAAGTGGAAGACTCTAAGGAAGAACAAGACTCAGAAGAGAAGGGGGAAAAGACGACCCCGGAAGACTCTGAGGAAGACCAAGACTCAGAAGAGAAGGAAGAAGAGGCGACCCAGGAAGACTCTGAGTTAGAACAAGACGCTAGGCCAAGACCGGACATAATCACATATGACCTGACGGGAAGTGTAACAACCCGATTTTTTATAGCACATATATTTGATTTTTTTTATTAATCATTTATACATACCACAGGATCTTTTAGTTTAGATGTTTGGAGGTTAGGTACACTTCCATACTTAAAATTGAAAATACAATAGTTTTCTCATCCATTTTACAGTCCATATTTACTCAGAGCCAGCTACACACTCTACAGTCGCGTCAATCTCCAGATCCGTACCACTTCAAATTTCAAGTCAATTTGCTACCCCCGATCTCCTCAGACACCAAATAGTGGGAGTTGTGAGCTAAAACTAGCCCAGTGAGTGACTAACATCGCACCAGGGTTAAATATAAAAATAGCAGCTTTAGCATAAGAAAATTCGTGCTAAACATACATGCATAATCTTAACACATCATGCCATAAACTCTTGTAAAACACATAGATATCAACCGTATCTAGTCCGTGTGCACCAAATCTCAACAGCACTACCCGTGCTCACATCTTAAGATCACATACTTATTCACATAACATTATCAGCCTTCCTGGCTGCATACATTCTGAACAAAATGGTCACCCAGACCTAAGCCCAAAATAGGCATGTCTCAACCGGTGCACACATGACGTAAACACATATTGACATACTAAAACATGCAAAGTTGCTCTATTATGAGTAAATATACTTTCATATATATAAAAAAAAATATATATTTTTCAAACCATTGATAAAAACATCAACTCACCCACTTTTCATAATCCATAAAAACATCGAGAAAAATATCGGTAAAACATCGACAATCAACTGGAGTTCATTTGTCGTCAACTCACCTGATACTCCCTTTTATTTTGGGTTGGCTTTTCCCGACTACAATAGATGTTGCAGTTAAACGGGCAGAATTTCCTCTAAAATATTCAACCCATCAATTCCTTAACAAAAGTGGAAAACAAAACATAAAATAAAAATAATCAAAAGTCTCTCTCCTTCACTTTCTTCTTCTCTTTTTCTCTCTTTCTCTCTTTCTTCTTCTCTTTTTCTCTTTCTCTTTCTTCTTCTCTGCCGTTTCTCTCTTTCTCTCCACTTTTTCCATTTCTCTTTCACTGCCAACTTCTCTCCTCTTTCACACTCTCTCTCCTCTTTCACTCTCTTCTTTCTCCCTCTCTGCCTCTCCTTACTCTCCCTCTATTTCTCTCCATCTCTCTTCCTCCTCTCCCTCCCACTTTCTCCGTTGCCAGCCATTTTATAGAAAAAATAATAATTTTTTTTTTCAAGACAATCGGATAAACTTGGAGAAACAGTAGGTAAGATTTTTTTTGTAACTTTTTCAATATAACCCCAAACTTTTCTCATTTTGTTTCTTATCATTACATAATATATATTTATTTTTTTTTTACCTCTAATCCAGCATTAATTATTATTTTTATTTCTTACATTACAAAAATTCTGGGTATTACAGGAAGACTTGTGCCCTTCCTATCTGACCGGATGATAGGACTGACCCGGAGTGCGGCATGGTATAAGCAGAGAATAACACATAATGGCGCATTGTGGAGGAGGATCGTAAAGGATGGACGTGCGACGGAGAAGATATTACAACCAAGTTTTCCAGTCTGGGAATTTCCTAAATACTCTGGACGCCTCTACTTCTCACCTGCAAGAGGACCACTACCTAGGGGAAGAGTCTGGGTCTTGTGCAATCGTTGTGCGGGAACCGTCTTGATCCGGACATACCTAGTGATGCAGCGGAACGCTGCCGTCTCTGTTATGGTTTTGGATACCGGGTTATGGATCGGGAATGATAGGAGATGAATAGCCCAGGGAGCTAGCCGTAGTTTTGATAATGTATAATATAGCTGTTATGACATCTAGTCATTCGGTGGATGTAACGAACTATGTGTGTGTGTTTGCTAATGTATGTCCATATTAAGTATGTGTTGTTGTGCTTGAGACTATTATCTTGTTATGCCTCACAGATAATACAATGTTTGAGAAGAGGACATTCTGAAGACAGCCTTCCGGACTAGATATGGGCATTTTGAGATTCCGGTAATGTCCTTTGGTTTGACGAACGCACCAGCTTCAGTCATGGAGATGAGGAACACAATGTTTGCCCCTTATTTGGACTAAATTGTGGTCGTCTTCATTGATGACATTTTGATATATTCCCGGGGTGTTGAGGAGCATGTAAACCATCCCCGAAGAGTGCTGCCGATTCTGAGAGAGCAGGAGTTATATGCTAACCTCCTCAAGTGTGCATTCTGGAGTGATGAGGTCAAATTCTTGAGGCATGTGGTCTCGGCATCCGGGATTTATGTTGACCCTCAGAAGATCAAAGCAGTAGTAAACTGGCAGGCCCCGACTACAGTTTCTGAGGTCAGGAGTTTCTTAGGGCTTGCAGGTTACTACAGGAGGTTTGTAGAGGGATTCTCTTCGATCGCCCGACCTATGACACAATTGTTGAGGAAGAATGTTAGATTTGTCTGGACGGATGAATGTTAGCAGAGTTTCCAGGAGTTGAAGAATCGGCTAGTATCTGGTCCTGGTCGTACTCTTCCAACACCTGGAGTTGGTTTTGAGATCTATAGTGATGCTTGGCCACACCATTCAAAGGACATTACCGGAATCTCAAAATGCCCATATCTAGTCCAGAAGGCTGTCTTCAGAATGTCCTCTTCTCAAACATTGTATTATCTGTGAGGCATAACAAGATAATAGTCTCAAGCACAACAACACATACTTAATATGGACATACATTAGCAAACACACACACATAGTTCGTTACATCCACCGAATGACTAGATGTCATAACAGCTATATTATACATTATCAAAACTACGGCTAGCTCCCTGGGCTATTCATCTCCTATCGTTCCCGATCCATAAACCGGTATCCAAAACCATAACAGAGACGGCAGCGTTCCGCTGCATCACTAGGTATGTACGGATCAAGAAGAGTTCCCGCACAAAGATTGCACAAGACCCAGACTCTTCCTCTAGGCAGTGGTCCTCTTGCAAGTGAGAAGTAGAGGCGTCCAGAGTATTTAGGAAATTCCCAGACTGGAAAACTTGGTTGTAATATCTTCTCCGTCGCACGTCCATCCTTTACGATCCGCCTCCACAATGCGCCATTATGTGTTATTCTCTGCTTATACCATGCCGCACTCCGGGTCAGTCCTATCATCCGGTCAGATAGGAAGGGCACAAGTCTTCCCGTCAGGGCACTATCATAGTTTACAAATCCCATACTAACTCCTCTCTTTGAAACCATGAACTCAAAGTTTACAAAGTATGAAACCACTACTACATCAACAACAGCTTCAACAACTAGAACAATAACAACAGCAACAATAGCAATATCTATCTATGGCCCAAGTTCAACCAACTCAAGGCCCAACAAGAAATATGGCAAATAACCATAGACACTCAGTATATATTTAATAAGAATCTCATCTCAAAACTTCTCACCCAAACCTCTATTAAACATTTTCACCAACACTAGAAAGGCATCAATGAAATTCACCCAAAATACTCCTTGAGTTCATGAACTCCAGGTTATTCATAAACACAGTTCAGCAATAACAATAGAACCTTATAGCATTGCAGTCATAACAGAACTAAGAACTAATTCAACACAAAGCTTCTCCTACAAATGCCTTCCTGGACAATTCTCTCATCTCCAATAAAATACAATGCAAACTACAACTCCATTACAGCAGCAAGAACAGCACCGAAAACAAGGACAACAGGCACATAACAATACAATAATAGCATCACCGCTCAACTATGGTATTATAGTTTGCATACCTCATTATGTTCATTAATAGCTTCAACCAGTCAAGAGATAACAGTATAGATTCCTTTAATAAAAGTTTGCACTAAGCTCAGTTACTCGTACATTAAGCATAGTATAAAACTAATCAATGCCTTCTCTAAAACATATCAATTTGCAAAGCATTCTCAAACAACTCTTTTCATAGACATTTCAACATACAATTGCTGGGCATACTAAACTTCCACAACGGAGCACCTCTCCCTGATTTCGTATTTCTAATTAACTACAAAACTTCATAACAACAACAAGAACAAAGTAAGCACCACAACAGCCAGAACTCCTTCAACACAATCAACAAGAAACACAATACAATAACAGCATCAACAGCACTCATCAATTCAGAGCTCCAATACAAAACAGTCATCATCCTAACACTACACAGAGCCTCATCTCCAACTAGTGTATACCTTGCAGAAACGTGTTGCTCCTCTTGAACCGGGCTAGTAGGTACTTTCAGCGGTGGCGGAGACTGCAGGAGTTCGCACGCAGTTGGGGTGAAGCAGGTAACAGAGGCAACGGTTGCGGGCTGGCACCGACCCCTCAAGGCAAAGACTGGAGAGACCCGTGGCAGCCCCTCGTTCTCCATTGCATGCACGACGCCAGCTCCAGCTCCAATCTTCATCCCAATGACCACCCTCTCCTTGTCTCACCGGAGAAGGACCAACAGCTCCCCCTCTGTTTCTCTTTTTCCTCTATTAAGTTCTTTAGATTTAATATATTGAGTAACACCATCCATTCATCTATATGTCACAGGAACCTATTAAAACGTTAGTCCATTTATTTTATATTGAGACCAAAATATTAATTTATTGTTAATCAATTTGTCACACCAATTACTAATCCAATTGTTCAATATCAAATTTGGCCCGGCCCAGCTGCTCCCTTTTAATCTTTCAAGCCCATTAGATCCATTTAAATGTCACACATCTAAGTTAATAGTTCCCATCCTTAATTATTCATTTTGTTTTAGAATAAAATCCAAGGTAATAATCCGGAACTATTTAATTTAGCTAAACTAATTCATCAAATAATCCAACTCCAGATCCCATCACTATATTCTTTAACCCCGATATTTATTTATTATTTACGATATTCACAGGAAAAACCGGGGCGTTACATTTTTTCTGAATCCAACCGTATGGATGGAAAGAACATCGAAAAATAAACTACCATGTCAATTGTCATACAATTTGGGAACTTGTAGGGTCTTTATCTTAAAATGTGAAATTCTGAACCGGTAGGATTTCTATAAATTTTCACTCGTTAAGATGAAGATCCTACAAGTTCCCAAATTGTATGAAAATTAACATGCTACCTTATTTTTCGATGTTCTTTCCATCCATACGGTTGGAAATCCTTATAATACTGTGCAAGTGGCCAAATGGGAGATGACTTTAAATAAATAGTGTTAAGGCCGGCCCTATACTAACATGACTATATATATATATATATATATATATATATAATATGAGTAGTGTTAGGATGAGGCCGGTCACAAGTGCGGTTGCCTTATCCTAACACTATTTTTATATATCAAATATAATATATATATATATATATATATATATATATATATATATATATATATATATATATATATATATATATATATATATAAAATATATTTTTTATATATTTCATATTAAAAAACAGTGATAGGATGAGGCGGCCGCACTTGCGGCAGGCCTCATCCTATCACTATTATATATATATATATATATATATATATATATATTAAAAACATAAGATTATAATTTAGAGCAAATTATCTATTAGTCCCTACACTATTTGTGCACTGTTCACCTTTTTCCCCTACCCACCCAACCTCCTATTTACACTAAGTCCCCAACCAAGGACCCTAGGGGATGGGATGAACAATGTCAGGGACCTATAGGGAAGTTGGGCACTGTTGAAGGGAGCAATAGTTAATTACCTATATAATTTAAAGTCAAAAAAGTTAGAATTAATAAGAAGAAAATTATAAATTGATAAGGGCTAAATCTAAACACACACGTGGCTTTGCCCAAAACGCACACATGACTTCATCCGAAAAATCTATGTAAGCAGCGCTAATCCCCGAGTCGACATCCCTCTTGCACATGAAGGGTTGTTGAAGTCAAGGGAGAGGGTAGTGGCATGGTAGGGAGAGGTATGATAGAGGATATCCTTAACACAAATGTGACAGATACCGACTTCGGGGATCAGGGAGGAAAGGAGGATGGACGAGCAAGGGGACATGTATATGAACAATTGAGATCTCTCACTAACTCAAGCGTTGGTGCTACCCCGGGGCACAAAACTCGCCCCGCCTGATCTTTCTGTCTTTGCAAAGTTCACCATCCTGAGAGCTTTAGCCATGCAATGGAGCACATGGACGTTGACTCTTACCATCACCGATGTTTCCCTCTCTGCCTAATAAATCACAATCAGGAGGAACCGATTACTGCATCAACATAAATATAGTGGATACAAAAGAAATAAACAACTAAGAATTCAAGATGCAAAATATAGAAAACAAAAAATACATATAGCCAAGATTTACATAATTCATCACTACTTAAGAAGAAAAATAAAATTTTGGTTCCAACATAATAAACAATTTTTATTTTTTACATCAAAAATAAGATGAAGAATCCTCACTCTAGATCTATGTATATAAATGTGTGTGTGTATATATATAATATTAGGTGTGTATGTATCACCTGCTAAGTAGGTTGGAGTGTATGCTTAGAGTATTATTATAACCACTAAGTTTTTTATGCATACTTGCATTGAACTATATATTCTATGTGATATACTTAAGAAACTATGCAATGAGCTTCACGTGCAATTAAATGCTAATATACTGAAATAAAAAATAGACATTATTTTCCATACCTTTTTTTTCTTTTAAAAATGTGTGCATACACACACATGTATATATGAGTTATGTAGAATTATAGTCTATACTTTTCTTTCTCTCTTTCTTTTATTAAGTACAAGCTTTGAGGGGGAGAAGGAGAGAATGACATCAAAGATTATAATAGAAAGGAGAAAAACCATTTGTTTTATCTATTTGTTCTAATTAATAATTCATACAGTTATGAGATGTATGGTTTGTTTTACTTAAATTATTCACACTAAATTAATATCTTTGGGTTGTTAAATTTATGGGTCTTCTTTGGTTGCTCAAATGTGATACATGGCTCCAAATGAGAAAAAGATTCCAAGTTGAAATTTACTCATAACACGTTATGTTGATATTTATATATTACAAAAAAATAATACAATTATTGAAACGGGTCAAAAACTTGAATATGCCCATAACACAATGATAATGTATATATGTATGTATGTACTTGTGCAAATACTAAAATCTCGTTATATACTTACAAGTATATTCGCCAACCGAATTGACATACTACACTGCAACTTCCTATGATGAGGACCAAATATGGAGGCAGAAGGATACATAGAATATATAAATATATAAACCAAAAGGATACAAATCACAGTGCTTCCTCTGTGAGCATTGCCAAAAAACACTCACAAATCTCCTCACACAATGCCCCTACTCAGAATGCATCTGGGCACACTAGCCAATTATTTGAAATAGGGAGTAAGTCCCGCTAGATACAAAATTTATGAGGTGACAACACAATAAAAAAACGGGTGGACAAGGAGAAAAGACTCAAATGGAGTCTAACGATCATGGCAATCATTTGAAGCATATGAAAAGAAGATGAACCAAAGATGTTTTCATGATAAACATCATGTTTTTACAAAAACCATTTGGGACATTAATTTCCTAATGCTTTCATGGTTTGATGCAATGCAGTGCCTAAGAGGCCGAAACTGGTGGCATTGAAGTCAATAACAAAAAGAAGTTTGGTATTCACCATGGACACATCGCGAGGAGACGACTTCAAGGACACAACCTCGGAACAAGAAAACATTGGCGAGGGAGGGATATTAGACTGAGGAAAAGCCCTCGAAGCCAACTAGGGTCCCCGAGAAACCATTTATGTATTCTATAAACTTTTATTATTTTATTAATAAACCACCCTTAAAAATATATATACGTACATGTACGCATTAGATTTGAGGTAATTACATATCATCAGCTGTACGTTATTTTAAATTTATTTATATCAAAACTAATATTGTGAAATAATAAAATATAAATGCTTTATTTAAATTTAAATAAGCTGTGAACTAGCTAACCTAATCATTGCAAAATATATATGTTTTTAAATGGAAAATCTTGTCTATATAAAAAAGTGTTTGGATAGAGGGAAAATAAATATAATGGGTGAAGAAAAAGGATTGAGAAGAAATAAAAAGAAAATGTGTCTCAGCTTATAATAATAGGAGAAAAACACAATATTATTGATAATAAGTTGGGGTATATATAATACCATTACAGGGGTAAAACAGTAACTAAACATATAAATAGATAAATACAAAAAATATAAAGAGATAAATATATAAAACCCTAATATGCCCCCTCAAGATGGTGTACGAGAAGCAACACCAATCTTGTCACAAATGTCAAGTAGTCGAGGACGAGGCAAAGGTTTCGTTAGTGCATCAGCAAGTTGATCAGCAGCAGAGATATGAATAACTCGGAGAAGGGAAGACTGAACAAGATCGCGGACAAAGTGATAGTCAATGGCAAGATGTTTCATCCGAGAATGAAACATAGGATTAGCACATAGATACGTGGCACCAAGATTGTCCGAGTAAATAGTGGGTGCTGAAGGAACAGGGACATGCAATTCATGAAGAAGTGTTTTGATCCATTGAATTTCACCGCAGTGAAGCAATAGCACGATACTCCGCCTCAGTAGATGACCGAGCAACAGTGCGTTGCTTGGTAGACCGCCAGGAAATGGGATTGGCACCCAAGAACATGACATATGCACCCGTGGAGGTACGATCATCCGGATTACCCCCCCAATCGGCATCGGAAAAACCGTGAAGCTGAAGAGGAGAGTTCGCCCGAAGCCGATGCCAAGAGATCTTGTGCCATTCAAATACCGGAGCAAGCGCTTAACAGCTCCCCAATGATTCGTAGTAGGCTGATGCATGAACTGAGAAAGTCTGTTGACAGCAAAGGAAATGTCAGGGCGAGTCATGCGTAAATGTTGAAGACCACCAACAACCTGTCTATACTTGGTAGTATCAACAGGAGAGGACCCATCATGAAGAAGTAGAGAGGCACCAACAGCAAGAGGAGTAGAAACCGGTTTTGAGTCAAGCATGTTATGTTTTTGAAGAAGATCAATAATATACTTGTGCTGAGAAAGAAGCACACCATCAGACGTCGGTGTAACTTCAACACCACAAAAGTAGGAGAGTACACCAAGATCCTTGGTGGAAAACTTAGTGGTAAGTTGCTGAATAATATGAGCAACTAGTTGAGGATCACTGCCAGTAATCAGAAGGTCATCAACATAAACCAGAAAATAAACAATAGTGGAGCCAGCTGACAGAATGAAGAGGGATGTATCTGCACGCGAAGTAACAAAACCAAGAGACTGAAGAAATAGTTTCAACTCCTGGTACCATGCCCGCGGAGCTTGCTTCAAACCATAGAGAGCCTTCTGCAAACGGCAAACATAATTGGGAAAGTGAGGATCACGCATACCAGAGGGTTGAGCCATGTAAACTTCCTCAGTGAGATGACCATTGAGAAATGCATTGTTGACATCAAGTTGACGAACAGACCACCCGTGATGCAGGGCTATACTCAAGATGCGTAATAAAGGATCGGATTAACAACCGGGATCGAAAGTCTCATGAAAGTCAACACCGGGACGCTGATGAAACCCTTTGGCAACAAGACGGGCTTTATACCGTTCAATGGTACCATCCGGGCGGCGTTTGATACGGAACACCCACTTGTTCCCAACAAGATTCTGATGTGGAGCAGGAGGAACAAGGACCCAAGTGTTGTTGCGCTGCAGAGCATCATATTCATCTTGCATTGCTTGAAACCATTGGGGATGACGAAGAGCCTGAGTCACTGTAGCAGGTTCAGTATCAGGAGCAACTGTAGCAGAGAGAGTGTACCTCGGATTGGGCTTAAAAATAGAATTTTTAAACCGAGTGGTCATGGGGTGAACATTGGTGGCATCCCTGGGAGCAGCAGAGGAAGACCCTGGACCTAAGGAAGGTGCGTGATGCTCGGTGCAGGCGCCGGGACAAGCCTCGTCCTGAACAGAGGAAGTGACCGGAGCCGCAGGCAGGGTAGTCTGCTCAGAAGGAGGCAGCACAGGAGGGGCCTCTACAGGTGCCGAGATGTCACTCGGGGACAACGATGGTCGCGGAAGCCAGGAGGACGCCAGGAATGTCGGGACAGAAGTATCGGCAGATGTGGAAGAGGACCGAGAGAAAGGAAAGTCATCCTCAACAAAGCGAACATGACGGGAGATGACAAGTTGGTGGGTGGAGAGATTGTAGCAAATATATGCACTTTGAGACAGAGAATAACCCAAAAAGACACAAGCACTGGACCGAGGGTCAAGTTTGTGAGTGGTGTATGGACGAAGCCAAGGAAAGCAAAGACAACCAAAAACATGAAAAGATGTATGAGTGGGGTGCTTGTTGAATAGAAGTTCAAAGGAAGAGCGGGACTACAAGTTTTCTTTGGGCATGCGATTGATAAGATAAACCGCAGTAGCAAAGGCAAAGGACCAGAACGTAGTCGGAAGAGAAGCATGGTGAAGCAATGACAAGCCTGTCTCAACAATGTGGCGATGCCGGCGCTCAGAGTGCCCATTGTGTTCTGGAGTGTGGGGTGGAGTGGTGAGATGAGTAATGCCATTGCTAGTTAGAAACTGGCGAAGAGCAATATACTCTCCACCATTGTCAGAGTACAACGTGCGGATAGGGTGTTGGAAATGTTTTTCAGCCAGGCTTTTGAAGGCAACAAAGGTCGCATGAACATCAGATTTTCGTACAAGAGGATAAAACCATACATATTTGGTAAAGTGATCCACAAAAATAACATAATATTTGTAGCCATCAAGAGAAAGGACAGGGGATGTCCAAACATCAGAATAGATTATTTCAAGTGGTGCAGACGAAGATACTGAAGATTGAGAGAAAGGAAGCTTGTGGCTTTTATTAATATGACACGAAGTACAAGAAAAGTTAAGTAATTGGGAATTGGAAAAGGGAATACCAAAAGATAACAACTGATTTCTAAACACTTTAACAGAAGGATGACCAAAGAGACTGTGCCACAAGGAAAGAGAAGACGAAGACGAACCAAGCAAACTGAGGGCGGGGAAGCTAGTTTGTTTAGTTGATAGATGTGATGGAGTAGTCGGCCAAAGATAGACACCATCCTTACAACATCCCGTGACCAGAATTGCCTCCGTGTGACGATCCCGCACCTGAAAAGAGTTATCAAAAAATAAAACCGTCACCGCATTAGATGCACAAAGAGCCGAAACAGAGATTAAATTCAAGTGCATGGTTGGAACATGTAACACATTGGTGAGAGAAAGAGAGCCATGTAATGTCGAAAGACACAGAGATCCCGTATGCATAATGGGAAGACAGGTACCATCACCAATGACGACAGTCTCAGACTTATCGTAAGGTTGATGAAGTGGAGTTGGACAGTCTCACGGTGACATGATGAGAAGCACCTGAATCAACAACCCAATCAGTAGGAGCACCTGGAGCAGGGTAGTGGGTAGCGGTGTTCACACGAGGAGGACCACGAGGCGGTGCCGGAATGTGATCCCACATATGTGGTGGAACAAGACGACACTGACGAGCAGAGTGACCAATAGTGCCACAGATCTGGCACTTTCCCTGATAGCCGCGACTAGGAGGGAGCACGGGAGATGGTGGACGTGGAGTCAACGATGGAACAGAAGGAGAGTAAGAAAACGAAGGCGGGGAGGGTCGGGTGTAGTTGGAGGACCGGCGGTTGTGGTGAGGACGGCCACCAGAAGTACCTTGCTTGGAAGGAAGAGAACCCCCACGAGTCTGTGCAGCAAAAGCAGTAGCCGGGTGCGCCGGTGGCGATGCAGTGAGGAATTGTTGTTGAGCTTCCTCATGAAGCAGCTTCTCAAACAATTCTTCAAAAGTGATAGGTGTCTCCCGCGCTTGAATGGCACTAGATAAATGCTTATATGAGTCATCCAGTCCATTCAGAATCCGAATGGACAACTCATCAAAATCAACAGGCTTGTCCATGAAAGCAAGAGAATCAATACAAGATTGTATGTCTTGCATATACTCTGTGATGGTGCGAGACCCTTTGACAGGAGTAGCAAGTTTGCGACGTAATTCCATGATCCGGCCACGAGACGGGGAAGCATAGGTCTTCTCAAGAGTCTTCCAAGCATCCATAGATGTCTTTTTGGAAGCAATAAAAGGAACAAGACTGGCAGTGAGAGATCCAAGAAGAGCATTAAGCAGTAACTTATCTTGGCGAACCCAAAGAGAATAGGCCGGATTGGGAAGCTCAACATTAGAACCAGGTGCAGTGAGAGTACGGGACGGGCAAGGAAGAGAGCCATCAACATAACCGTAGAGATCATACCCAATCAACAAAGAATCAAACTGTGCGCGCCACGCACAGTAATTTGTAGCGGTCAACTTGAGAGGAACTTGCGCCGCAACATTAATAGCAATTAGACCTGGAGAGAGATCGGAGGTGGTGAAGAGAAGAGGGCGAGAGGCGAGGCCGGATGAGGAGGAGGAAGCAGATGAGGGTTGAGCAGCCATGTCGTTGATGGTGGGATCTGGCTAAAACAGGAGGGACCAGTTGGAGAGGATAGGCCGTGGTGATGATGTGGCGTAGTAATGGTAGTTGACCAAAAAGTGGACCGGCTAAAAAAGTGGATTGCTGCCTTGCTGGTGAAGTAGAAGAGGTTGACCGGATGAGATGTGAGAAAGTGAATTGGCTGAAATCAGAAGTGCTTGACCGGATGAGCAGGTGAAGAGGACCGGCTGTGTTGCTGAACTGGGACCAAGAACCGGCTGGGCAAGGAGACGCCGCCGCTACGGATAGGGACCACAAATGAGGGTACTGTGGACGCTGGAGCCTTGAGGGCGCGGAGTCTCATGGCAGTGGCTACTGGGTACGCAGAAGGGCTGTGGGCGCGTGGGTGTGGAGAGGGCGCAGTGAAGCCAGGGACCGGTCGTGCCGGAGGCGATGGCAGATGAGGGCCGGCGTGCGGCTGGTGTAGGGTGGAGGAAAAAAAATCTAGGGTTTTTGGATCTTGGCTCTTGATACCATAATAGGAGAAAAACACAATATTATTGATAATAAGTTGGGGTATATATAATACCACTACAGGGGTAAAACAGTAACTAAACATATAAATAGATAAATACAAAAAATATAAAGAGATAAATATATAAAACCCTAATATATAAGTCTACTTTTTCTTTTCTTCAATTCCCCCCATAATCCAAAGAGGCATATATGTGAGGATATGATAAAGTTATTAATTAATATTATAATTGAGCTTTAATCCATTAACTAAGGATGAGTAAGGACTAGGACTTGAACTCAAATTAAGCAAGTCACTAATTAAAGGATTTGAAGTTTAAACTAATTAGTTCTTATAACTAAAGCCATCTTTTTGTTGGATTCAAACTAAAAGTATGAGTTTCTCTTTAAGAACTTTTCAATATATTAATCTTTCAAGAGGACCCATAAGATGAAGAGAAAGATCAAGACTTGATGCTATATATATATATATATATATATATATATATATATTAATATATCATTTTGAGTTAATTAATACTTAATCAATCTTGTTTGTCTGGTTGACTCCTACAAAGATAAAGATAACAAAAGGCCATTGATAAAGACATTCCATAGAATACTACTTGTTAAGAACTTATTTTACCTTTATTTATTTATTTTTTTTGACATGGGCAACAAACGCCCCTTACCGCCAGGTCTACTATGAGCTAGCATAAGAAGACTAGCGTGCTTGTGTGAGCTACCCCACTAGGTGACCCATGTCCTGTGCTCTCACCTTGCTCTAACGGAGATTCGACCCCGGAACTTCTGTGGGCCGAATCCCTTATGTAAGAGACCTATGCTGCTAGATCAAGAGGTCTTTGGTTTCACCTCTAAATTGAGATTTGTGAAAATTAAAGACTTTCAATTATTCAGCTGATCGATGTTATCTTGCACATATTAAGAATACAAGAATACCATCAACTGCCCTAGGAAGGAGTTACCCATAAACTACCTGAATACAAGAAGCACTGGTGAATACCATCAACTGCCCTAGGAAGGAGTTACCCATAAACTACTTGGGTATCCCTATCTCAGGACGGAAACCACGAAGACCAGACTGGGAACAACTAATTGATAAAATCCATAGGAGAATTGAAACATGGAAGGGTCGGTTACTCTCTATGGCAGGCAGGATCACACTCATCAACTCGGTCATCTATGCTATCCCGAATTACTGGCTTGCTATATACAAGGTACTAGAATGGGTCATCAAGCGGATTAACAGCATCAGAAGAGACTTTCTATGGTATGGGTCGGAGATGAGGGGAAAGGCATATAGACTAATCAAATGGCAGCGATTGTGTCGACCCAAGGAATTTGGGGGATGGGGAGTAACGGACCTCTGTTGCTTCAATAGGACCATGATAGGTAAATGGTGGTGGAGAATACTTCATGGGCCAGCCCGCATTTACAGAAGCATCATACAAAACAAATACTTTCGGAGCTCTTATATCAACCCACATAAGAAAGCTCCCACCAGGGCCTCTCACTTCTAGAAGGGGCCGGATGACAGAGCAATAGAGATTAATAGAAATGGGAATGACCACTACAGCTGGGAAAGGGGATACGGTGAATATGTGGTATGACAGATGGATCCAGGGTAAGGCGCCAAGCAAACTATTCCCCTCGATCATGAGCTCAGCAAAGGATCATCATCTAAACTTGAAGAAGGCAAGGGATAACATAAGCCAGGGCCACCCTATTCTTAACCAAGGCCCGCTTACTATGGAGGGATCCAGTGAGTTAGGAGAACTACTGGAGGCACTCGAAAGGACTGACGAGGAAAGGGAGGACACAAGGAGGTGGACCATGGAAGCCCAAATCAGTGCAACACCTGCTCACTGATTGCACAATCACAAGGCAAATCTGGTCTCACTTCTGCCCTTTGTTCAATATAAGTACGCTCCCTCAATCGACAGGAGATCTATGGGGACACAACAGCTTAAGGAAGGCCTATCCTAAAGAGAAGCGTATGGGATGGAATCTAGCGGTCATGGAGATAGCTTGGAGCATCTGGCTGGAAAGAAACTATCGTTGCTTCCATAACAAACAACGCGTTTGGTCTGGGATCATCAGAGGGGTCGCTTTCCTACTGCTAGCCTGGTTTGAAGCTATTCCGGGCACCAAGCAACAACAGCTGCTGCACATGGAATCCATCGCTCGCCGATCAATGGCCTTTGATCCAGATGGACCCCAGCACGAGGAGCGGAATCGAGACGACTTTAAGGATGAGCCGATGGGACACAATGCCCAAGGGTAATCCGTAAAAAGTTGTTGTGGGGGCCATAGAGCCAGGGTTTGTATCACTTTGTTTCTTATTGTTTCTTGCAATCAATAAATGAATGTGGTTTATCCACTTTAATCAAAAAAAAAAAAAAAGAATACAAGAATACAAGAAAACTATTTGGTCTACCTAAATTTTTTAGTTTGTTTGGATGCTTAAATCTCTAATCAAAACCTAATTATAAAACATTTTACGAACTTAATTATATGCGGAGATCAATTGATCTCTCACAAAAGTAATTATTATAGACATTTTTAGACATATCCCATCATCCTTAAAACATTTAGGGTGCGTTTGGATGGGGGGATTCAATCCTTTATAAAGGGGAATGAATCCCCCCAAAAATTGATACCCATGTTTGGGTATTTAGTGAGGGGAATGAATCCCTTTTATAAGGGATTGAGAATCCCCTCATGAGGGGATTGGCCATTCCCCCCAAATTGGGGGGATTGGCCATTCCCCCAATGAGGGGAATGAACAAATTACCTATTTGCCCCTTTAATTAATTCTAATAATTAATTATTATAATTAACAACTAATTATAATAATTAATTATTATTATTATTAACAATTTAAATATAATAATTGATTATTAAAATTAATTTTTAATTTAATAATTAAATTAAAAAATTGTTCTTAATTAAATAATTAGGTGAATTATAATCATTTTTGCATAACAAATTGTCATTAATTATATTAATTAAATAAAAATGATTAAATATCAATATTTATATTTAATTATAATGATTTATTTAATTAAAATAATTTAATTATAATAATTAAATCGGAGGAGGGAAATGGACAAATGACCCATTTGCCCCCTCAATTTACTATAATAATTAATTATTATAATTAACAACTAATTATAATAATTAATTATTATAAGTAAATAAAAATAATAAAATAATAAATTATTATAATTAACAATTTAAATATAATAATTGATTATTATAAGTAAATATTCATTATTATAATTAATATTTATAATTAACAACTTAAATATAATAATTGATTATTAAAATAAATTGTTAATTTAATAATTAAATTAAAAAATGTTCTTAATTAAACAATTATGTGAATTATAATGTTTTTGGATAACAAATTGTGCTTAATTATATTAATTAAATAAAAAAAATTATTAAATTGGGATATTTAAATTTAATTAAAAAATTAATTATAAGGATTAAATCGAAGTATGCTAATCAAAGTATTTTATAAAGAAATAAATCCATTTTTATATCAAGGGTATAAAAGTAATTATATCACAATATTTTTTTTACTTTTCTCATTCCCAATACATTACCTTCCTATTACCTCCCATCCAAACAAGGTAATCATTACCCTTCTTATTTCTTTCCTTTCCATTCCCTTCTCCTTTCCATTCCCTTGTCCACTCCTTTCCTTTCCATTCCCCTCACCCAAACGTAACCTTAGTACATTAGATCAATGCTCTCTAGACATTGTTATATTCAATCTCGTTTAACATTAATATAGTTCATATCTCTTTTGGCATAGCAACATAGAGACAAAGGATTCATATATATATATATATATTATATAGCCAACCCCATCTAATATCGGATTAAGGTTTAGTCGTTATATATATATATATATATATATATATATATATATATATATAAAAGAATGATAGAGTGAGGTCGGCCGCATTTGCAGCCGGCCCACTACTCTATCACTTAGCCATGGGGTGGGTTTGGTTTTGGGCTTTTATTTATTTTATTTATTTATTTTTTTTGTTTTGATTTTGGGTATGCGGCCGGCCTCACTTTAACATGACTATATATATAAAGCTTTGTTCAAAGCTTCAATGAAGAAGATGATGGTCAAATGACTGAGGGAGAAAGGGACCAACCTACAAGTACTAACCACAGGGGCGAAGACAACTCAGGGTGAAAGTAACAACATACTACAAACAATGGGTTGGAGTTATCAATAATATCACCAAGACACCAACCCCCATGTATGCCATGTCAGTCATGTGCCCCTTTTGATATATAATAAATAAATGTGGTCCAATCATTTTTTTTCAAAAAAAAAAAAAAAAAACAATATGCGGTATAGGAATGTCAATAGTTACAATAATTAAGCTCTATGAAGTAGCACTCCTAGAGAGTTTTCTTCTAAGTTTCAACACTAATGATTATATCTTGGTGATCTCTAGACTTAAAAGAGACAATACTCAATGATTGTAATTAGGTGATCATAGATAGTTCATGCAATGTTTTTCATGCGAGAGAGAGAGAAAGAGAGAGTGAAGAGATAAGTTCTAACACCAAATAAAAGTATAGATCCATGTGTGTTCCAAGGTCTATTTGAAGCCCCACATCCCTCCACTCTATTAACATTTGTTTATATATACATATTCCTTCTCTAAAGAAGGATGATTCCAAGTTGAAGATCAATAAATAAATACATCCCTCCATTCAACCCCATGACTCCAACGTGGGAAAACTTAAAAAATCCATCATCACCATCGTCATCATCATCCCTCTCAATATCACTCTCACAAACTCAACACACGCCACTCCTCTCCATATATATATATATATATACATATATATATAAAGCTATCAAGCCATTCACAAAATCAAGCAATGCAAGTAGTTCATCTCTCTCCAATGGCCAAAATCCACCCATCATCATCTTCATCTTTATGTTCTCCTTTGATAAGCTCTAAAAGAGAAGTGTTCACCATTTGGATGAAGTCTCTTGTCTTGAATGGCTATGGTTGCACTGTCTATGACTCCCAAGGCCTTGTAGTTTACCGCATGGATAACTATGATTGTAAATCCAGTCATGAAGTCTTCTTCATGGATACAGCTGGCAATACTCTCTTCAAGATACTTAAAAAGGTCTGTCTTCTCTCTCTCTCATGAAAAACATTGCATGAACTATATCACCAAATAAGATTCCGTGTGTTGGGTAATTCTCTCGGGTGATCTCAAAATCAAGTCCCCGCTTCTCTATAAAAGGAGCAGCCTGTGTAGAGTGTGCTCCAACAGCTATACCGCACGATGAGAGATCCGGAGTGCTTGTCATTTAGGATCACGTCCCTGACAATCCCGCAAAGGGGACGCTTAATTGTTGCTTATGTCAAAAAAAATATCACCAAATTACAATAATATATTGAGTGTTATGTCTTTTAAGTCTAGAGATCACCAACATAATGCTTAGTCTTCTCCTTCTCTCTAATATATATATATTGTATACTTTACAGAAGCTTGGTGTGTTTGGGCAATGGAGAGGGTATAGAAGTGGAGATGGTTTGAAGGAGGAGGAGGAGGAGAAGAAGCCATGGTTCACAGCAAGGAAGGCTTTTAGGGTTTTGAAGAGAAGTGGAGGTTCATGGGGGATCACAGCCATGGTTGGGAGTGGGAGGGATGATCATGCTTGCTTTAAGATTGATGCATCAAATGATAACAAAGGCTACAAGATTAGGAACTTCGCTGGAGAGCTGCTTGCAGAGGTGAGCCTTCATTTTTTTTTTTTCATTTCTAATTCTTAATCTTTCTTGGATTTTTTTGTAAATTTACTACAAAAATAAAAAAAATAAAAAGTTTATACACATTAATTCTCAAAGAAATTTATATTCAAATTTATAATGTTGGATTTAATTATTACAGGTAAAAAGAAAAGAAACAGCCTCTGGAGTAGTGCTTGGAGAGGATGTGCTGAATTTGATAATTGAGCCAAATTCAGACCAATTGTTGATTATGGGACTTGTTGTAGTTTGTGGTCTCACAAGTCACAGCATGTGAAAATTTCTTCTTCAGGGCAAATACCTTTTTTTTTTGGAGATAATATATTTTCAAGGTTGAAAAACAAAAAAAAGAAAAAAGAAAAAGAAAGAAATATGGGTGGAAGGTGGTGTTGTTGAAGTGAACTGTTTTTTTTTTTTTTGCTCCATGTTTGGAGGTAGTTCACAAAGATGTACTTTTTTTTCCCCTTTTTGATTCTTTAATTCTTTTTTTTAATACAATAAAACTCAGTGAAGTTTATTCAAACAGTTTTCTTTTTAATTCCGAAAATGTTTGCAAATCTAAGATTCTCCCACACGTGTGTGTTACATAGGTTCAAAAAATAAATATATTTTTTCAAAATATAAAATAAAATCCTTAAAAAGATAACTTTCTGTTTTTCTACAACTTCTTAACAATACTGATATTTATTAAATAAAAAAAAACTGAACATGTACTGTTAGTTGAATTCTTCAGTATTATTTTGAATTTTATGTGTGTGTATATATATATATTTAAAATATTTCTAATTTTCTTATATCTTGACAACTCCAATCCATAATAATTGATTGTATAACAACCATTCCCAGAATAATGTGCACAAGCCCCAGCAAAGTTAAAGACTTTGTTTTGCAAACTAGGAGCTCCATGTAATTATCTCTTTCTAATACCTTGACATCCAAGGTATCTTAGAATTCACCCAACTCCAATCCATAATAATTGATTGTATAACAACCATTCCCAGAATAATGTGCACAAGTGGAAAACCGACCAAGAAACACGTGAAAAATGATGTAAATATGAAGAATCTTTTAACATACCTACCTACAAAGAAAATAATAAAGTGAAATAAAACATGGGGTGACATACCCACACTTGACTTGGTACTCACAAAAACATATAAATAAAAGGTATAATCCTCAAAATAGCCCCTCTATTTTAACCAGGTGGCCCTTTTAATCCCTCTAATATAATTTGAGCCTTTTATTTTCCTCTATTTTTCGATTTCGGTCCATTTAGTCCCTCTGTCAAATGAAAGTTAAATTTTTTGTTAACTTATGCTGACGTGGCTTTTTATAATATTTAAAATTACTTTTTAAAAATAATAAATAATAAAATGAGTACCGGGTTCGGATCCGGATGATGATAACTAATTTGGATCCGTTATCATCATCCGGATCTGAACCCGGTACTCATAATTTTATTATATTATTATTTTATAAATAATTTTTTAATATTATAAAAAACCACGTCAGCATAAGTTAATGGGAAATTTAACTCATGTTTGACAGAAAGATTAAATAAACCAAAATCAAAAAATAAAGGAAGATAAAAAGCTCAAACTATATTAGAGGGGCTAAAAAAGACACCTGGTTATAACCTAAAATAGGAGGACTATTTTGAGGATTATACCTAAATAAAATGGAAAACAATCACAAGGATATGAGAAAAGAAGGGTACAACAACTAGGAAGTGGGATGAATGAATGAATGAAATCAACATGACAGATGATAGCTGAAGCTGAGCAACAAAAACAGAACTAAGACAACCACAATTCCTTGATGGTAAAAGATCACAAATCATCAAAATAAAATAGGGTGATATCAACAAATCATCAAAATCCAATGTTCAAATCAAAAGGGGAACAGAATTAGACCATATAGAGTGATATACACACACTTATAAAAATAAAATAAAATAGAAAACAATTATAAAAGATTTCTTGATGGTAAAAGATCACAATCTAGGCAGAGAATCAAAACACAAGTGTCCATGAATGTTAAAAATTCAGTACTCAATGAAAATCAAAAAGGGGAACAAATAGTTCTCAGATAATTAAAGAGTGAACTAATGTTGCAACAAATGAATATAAAGGACTATTACTACATTATATATACCTTTCAGCAGATGGTATTGTATGTACAGACTGAAAGGTCTCTCTGGCCATGATGCTAAGGTCTAGCACCCAAATTACAAGCAGAAAACAAAAAACAAAAGGCTTTGGTTAACCAAAAGCTTGATGCGATTTTACTAAACTTTGAGGTTAATTTATAGCATAAATATAAGGCAAAATAAATGGCTCAGCATGCATATTGTACAATGAGAACCTATGGCAGCATAGCATTGATGTTGATCGCCCGCCAACCCACCGACCTTCATGAGCTCTTGCAGCAGGGTGTTTGATGAAGAGAACTGTACAGCAAACTTTGATTGACGTCTTACATGAAGTAGCTCAGTGCTTTCTTCTTCCTTGATCCACCTTCACCGTACAAGTCATTCCACTGGAGAAGTTCATTCATATTGACAGACTCTGATGATACGCTAGCACATACCTGAACACCAGGATGATGATATTAGCCAGAGTGCAATTCAGGGGAAAAAAATACTCTTGAAATGGGATAAGAAGACCAAGCAGCCAAAATGTATGATTCAGGAAGAGACTACCAAATATATGGTACAAATAACTCGAGGCATGCACAAAATGCTCTTGAATTGGTGAGGGAGAAAAGGTTACCTGATCATGTGCATACTTAAAATCATCCGAATTTAGAGAGCGAATGTCTTCACTCCCATGCAATTCAGGTAATGATCTGCCTTCTGCAAGTGCTAGGTTTCTTTCCTGCAGTTGATTCCAAATAATTTGATCATGTGAATTCAGACTTTGATTAAAAGTACAAAAAATCAGAGCACATATGACAAGAACGATAGTCACAACCAATATTCTCCACATATGTTGGAAGGTACACCAAATAGTTTTGTATCAACATGTGCTATGTGCTATGCTTTGTGTGTGTGTGAGAGAGAGAGAGAGAGAGACACACAGACAGAAACCACAATGGATGGTTAGTTATCATTATGAAAGAATTAGATGACCAAAATTATAGAATGATGGGAATCCTTGTAGATTCAGCTTGCTGCATGAATGAGGCAATCACAGGAAAGGAAAACATTAAACAAAAAAATAATACATCAGAGGAGAAATATACTCCACTACATAACACAGATTAATTATCTAAACATAAGTAGACACCATTGACTGCCTATATTTTAGTTTAAAATACATTCTTAGAATATAAATGTGAAAAAAGGAAATAGAGAATTACAGAACCAACTAAAGGATTGTGCATGACCAGCAGTTTCAGTATTCTGACAAGTTTATGAAATGATGTCAATGTAGCATTTTTGGAAAGAAGAGCATCATAAAGCATTGTTCCACAATTCTACATACAGAAGGTTAAACAAGAATGGCAGCAACTGATCATAATGAAGCAACAAAGGAATGGCCATGATACATTTGCATAAATCGCATGTCACTACTGTTGGGAAAAGGACACATTCGCTATAAATAGGTCATAAGTTCAAATGCAGGAATGGTATTTACACCAAAGCGTACTGCCACTCTTGCTTTGTCCATCACAGTAAGCAATATATTTTACGACATATGATATAGAAAATGAAGAGAGTAAGACTTGCAAAGGCATAATCTTCTGAGCAATATTGAATAAAATTCTCAAAAAAGCTTTTTTTTGGTATGTAAATTGATTTACTAACCTTCTTTTCCTTCTCTAGGACTTCTCTAATAGGGCAATGGGCAGCAGTGACACAAAGATTCTGAAATCAAAAGACATACACATTAATGATATATGGCACTAAAAGCAATTTGTTACAGAAACTTGACTCAACATACCTTTAGATCACTTCCTGAATATCCATCAGTCATACTTGCAAGTGCTTCCAAATCAACATCTGGAGCCAGGTCTTCTTTGGCCAATATTACTCTGAGAATCTTTTCCCTGTTTGATGCATCAGGCAAGTTTACCATCAACCTGCAAAATATGTTAAACTTAAAATCATCAAAAATGAATCAAACCATTATCATTGAACCACTGGAAATGAATGTTCACCTCCGGGGAAGCCTTCTTATGACAGCCTCATCCAGGTCAAAAGGCCTATTGGTGGCAGCAAGAACTAAAACGCGTTCTTTATCTTTAGTGCGCAGCCCATCCCAATTGACCATGAATTCATTTTTCATCTTGCGCATGGCTTCATGTTCTCCTGGATTTTCTCGTCTTCCCAACATACTATCAACCTATAAGAGGAAAAGCAAATAATCATCAGCAAGAGGAGTTGATATAAAAAATAAAAACAAAAACCACCACCACAACCACCACAAGAACAACAAGATAACCACTTTGACTATTGATGGTTTTGAAAAACAAAATTAGCCAAAAAATAGTTTATGAAATCAGCACTTTATGAGATAAACAAGATGGTCTGGATAATTACTAACCTCATCAACAAAGATAACACTTGGAGCAATTTTACTTGCTAATGAGAAAACTGCTTTCACATATTTTTCCCCTTCCCCAAACCACTGTTTTACAGGAAATATGGCATAAATTAATAGAAAGGGATATCAACATGTGGGGCAGCATAATGCACAAAATAACATGGGAGGCAGTACCTTTGATGTTATGCTTGACATGGATATGTTAATGAAGTTTGCACCAGCCTCTGTGGCAACAGCCTTTGCGAGCATGGTTTTCCCCGTACCAGGAGGACCAAAGAGCAGTATTCCCTTGCATGGCTGCCAATAGAAAAACTAAAAATTAACTATTGCATTGGAAAGATATTATGATTCCATTATGATGGAGAAATTCTACTTATCCAAATCACAATAAGGCCTCTTGAAGTGAGGTGTAGATAACACGATTGTTCATAAATGACTATCAATTTTCCTGTTTCATCGATGGTAGTTCAAGTTGTGACTATTAATTCTAATTGATACCCAATGATGAAAAACTTTGATATCTTCCATACCCTAAAAACTTTCACTTTCACTTTCACTTTCACTCTCACTCATTAATTTAGAAAACCACTGCCTAGTCGCATAAGCATAGAGGTCCATAACAGGCCTTCCCAACCAGTAATCACAAAAGCGCTAACTGAAATTTCAGTTTCAACTTTTACAATTCTTGCTCATAGCTGGCACTTACTCTGCATTAGCAACCAATTCTTGAAGAATTTAACATCATCTTGACTATTAGCCAGAGAACACATTTTCCCAGACATGTATTGCTCTCATAAACAGTATTCATGGTGGTTTTAATCTTATTTTCAGCAAAAAAATGACGCATAGTTCAATGACCTTATAGTGCTCTCCTTCCATGTTTGCAGCCAAAAATTCAGTTCAAGAGAAATCGATGGCTTCAGTACTATAGGTAAATCTAGGAATTTAGTGATCAGTGGGGATTGCATGTCACAAATAGATCTACGATTCTTTAATTGTAAATTCATTCTTTTTATGAAGTATGAGCTAATGTAGCCACAGTATTTTCTATGCAAACAGAATACAAATATAAAAGTCAAACTCAAACAGCAATAATACCTAAAACAACACCAATAAATAAAGGTACCTTTACTTGACCACACTACAAGATTTTACCTTTGTCAATTGTCCTCTGCAAAATAATTCTGGCCGTTGCAAAGGAAGCATCACCAGCTCCTTCAATGTGTCCTTTACATTCTCCAAGGCTCCAATGTCATCAAAAGTAACTCCTATATCATTAGGCGGAATAACATCAGCAAGGAGCCGCTTCTCAAATTCATTCTCTGTGACCACATCCTGAAACATGAAGGCGCAATTCAATTAGTTGCTAAACAATTCAATTAGTTGCTAAATATCAAAAACCTAATGGCAGATATTGGTGAAGTATGAACAAACTCAGGGAAATATCAATAAACCAAATTTCTTATGGGAACGTCTCACCTTGAGCGACTTCTTTGAACTCTTAGCATCAACTTGGACATTTTGTAGCATAGTTAGTCCATGCTTAATGCTGTTGAAACCAAGCAAAAACAATATAATTGTGTCAAAAAGGAATAAACACATCAATCATGTAATTGCTAAAAAAATTACAATCTCGAAGAATTGCATAACCTATCACTGGAAAGTGTTAGCTTAGTATCTTTAACAGACACTTCAGTTTTGTGCTGCTTAAGGTGATGACTTAGAGCAAAACCAACTATTCTATCAACGCCTGCCGGAAAAAAAGCAACACATTATAGATAATTTAAAAAAAAAAAATCTCTTCATCAGTTTCACAAACTTCAATGACACTCACTTTCATTTGTAAGTGTTTGATCTTTAATGCATACTGTATCGAGGTCACAGCAATCTAATCCATTTCGGTTTAGAAACTGAAGATGAGCAGGGGCAGTGTTAGTATGCAATAACATTTTTCATCTGACCATGAGAAAAATAAATAAACATGTCGAATCAGCATATTCAAGAAAAGGGACATAGTGTTTCAAGCATCATATTTATGCCAATATTAAAGGGAGTGGGGAACATCACATTCAAATTACATGCTTAAAGCAATATTATTTGGTTTCTTTTTTAATTGAACATTGAAGGCACAAGTGTATTATAAATTCTTAAGCTAAATAACAGTGTCATTGAAATCCTAACCAGTTTTTAATATTTGCATGGATAGGTTCATTTGGATATGTTTCTGTTCCAATAAGGAGAATATGACAAAAGACTGATTACAAATAGAAACCCACTACAGCAACCATACAGCAGATAACCAAAACAGGCTAACAACCTAACCACAATATTTTCCACAAAGTGCTACAATAAAGTATCGCCTCTGGTGGTGGTTAGTTGTGGGATAAACATCATTACCCGGGTTATCCCAAGTTATCTTACCCTCTCCAACCAAATACACACCATAAATAAATTAGGCTAGGAATAATACTTTTTTACAAGATTTAATTAACTAAATAAATATATTTATTGTTTAATAATTTAAAAGTTATCAGACTAATAATAATAAACTATCAAGCATAGATTGTAATCAAATAATTTAATTAAAACTATTTATTCTAATTAGTATTAATCAACTCAAATTGGATCAAGTTATCTCCCAACTAATTAAAAAAAATCATCCTCACCACTCCCAAATCCAACTTAACCCAATTTATCATACCTACGACCAAACACAACCTCGAGTACAAGCAAAGATATTCATGTGAACCAAAAATCTGGGTGTTTTCTTCTAATTTGGCACAGTCTATATTCTAATTTTAAAACAAAATAAATGGATTTTCATGGCAAGACAATTCTATAAATTTGATTCTCATACTAAACAACTATTAACTAATCACCCAAATGTTACTTGTGTCTATACCAAACATACTTCACCAACAAAGCCTGCTACAACCACCACTTTCTTTCCTAGACAATGACATTGCCACAGTGAAAACTCTTATGTGATTGGGCAAAAACCATAGATTATTATGATGTCATCTCCCATAAATTTTGACACTTCCAACAAAAAACAAGTTGGTGAGTATATAATATATATGTTCTGTAATTTAGTTTGATTTACTTGAATGATATAACAAACATTAGGGACTAAAAGTCTCAAAAATAGATTTAATTTGTTAACTAAAAATCTCAAAAACAGATCTAAATTGTTTAGATATTGAAATCAATTTATCCAGACTACCATATTAGTTTCAAATTGAAATAGAAAAACCGGGGGTTTCTCAACAACTAGTTCCAGGACTGATCTAGGGAACCAGTAAAAGACAAACATTAGGGGAATTGGCACATTTAAACCATAGAGCTGCATGCCTTGGTTCTAAATTGGTAAGTAATTGCAACTTACAGAACGGATGCTAAGAATGTTAGCCTTGGCTTTAAGAGTCTCAACATCTCGATCCAACTGTTGCTTCCAATCTAAGAGCAAGGCCTCATCCTGCATAGTTTTTCATAGTATAAGACAGATTGTCAGCTATGACTCATAAAATGGCTTTCAGATGGTAAACAAGAGGTTTAGAGTTCACCTGTGGTATCTGGATGGCAATTTTATTGGGGAATAGCCTTGTTAGTTGCTTCATTGCCTTGGGGACTTCTTTGTTTCTATCATGAAGTCTACCTAAGTTATCCTGCATATTATAAAAGATCTGCATCTTAATATCAAAGATGGGTGAATTTATGAGATATATACCAAAAGGAAAAGAATAGCCCACACAGTCTGGATCTGTTGACATGCATGCTGTTTTGTGAAAATAGAGAACTCTTGACAGATTAGAAAAATAATGAGGTTACCGGAAAAGCGAAGTCAAGGAGTGCTGTCTGGTTACTCCCGAATTTTGTGAAAAGAAAACCGCCTGGATGTGACTGCAACATAAGTATGACACATGGAATATTAGGCACAATATATTCAGTTCAAAATTAGAACTGACATTAAAAAGTTACAGAAAAAAGATAAAAAAATAGTTGTAACCTTTTCTTTCCGGCTGTCCATCTGGGTATGTGATCCTATAACAAGAACACCGGCAGGTACCAATTCGAGTTTTGCTTTCAATGTTAAATACGAATCTGTACTTCCAGCTACAGATTTCTCAATTTCTTTCAAAAATACTATTAGAGGGCCACTTTTACTTTCTTCACATACAACCTGCATAACGCAATGAAGTGAGCACAAGAAAATGCCATGGTATATGATAACATTATTCCATGATAAACAAAAATAAACTAAATCAGACCTCTAGAAACTCATTTATCGCAAGCTTTTCAATATCCTCACCACCAGAATAATCCAGCCGGAGTAAGTCAGCTGAAAAGAACAAAAGAGATAAAATAAAATAAAAAAATTAGCTGGATAGAAGGAACCATTAAGTCTACATTACATATTCCTTTACTGGCAGGAGAATGGCTTCCCGAGATACTCACTGTGGCAAAAGAACCCACGATCCTCTTCACAAAGGCCTCCAAGATCATTACCATCAGGAATTTGCCTATCAAATCGTACACCAACTTTGGAAGATCCATTTTCAAACACAAGAACAACTTTGCCTCGACAACCATAATTTGGACCCCTGAGCATAATTTTAATAGAAAGCATAAGCAAAGAATGCACACAAACAAAACAAAAATGACAATTTTGAGAATAAATAAAACAAATCCAGAAGTTGCCAATGATTTTGAAAGCATGGGCATTCTTAGTGTTGAGATTACATCATACAGGCAATAAGGACCGGTTGCGGATGAGAGTTATTTTTTTCTAATTTAATCAATCAACATCTCAAATGAATAACGAAGCCTTAAATACCCAAAGAAAAAATCTTTGAAATAAAACCAAATTCTGGCTGTCATTGCACTACATTAATAGTTAGAAAATTAATTATATCCTCTGTCATTGCACTACATAAATAATTAGAAAATTAATTATATCCTCAAACAAAATTTGGAGGTTGGAGAACTCTTTATATGTTAAAACTGCAGTACTAATTAAAACTTCTTGACCATGGATTGTACATCTAATATTGTGCAAGTGCGAAGTAACTTGGCAGCCGCCAAGGTAAAATCACAGTGATCCACCAGCATGAAACTGTACATCTTTCTCCTATGGGAAATTCATCAAATATTTGCCGAAGTTCTAATATGAAATTTGGAGTTGAAAATGTCAAAAGGATTAACAATATAGCTGGTTTCAATGAAAAGTGGCAGTTATAAATACTTCAAAGAAACTAAGCATGATCTCACAATTTGATAGGTGAGATGAAGTATAGATGCGATGAATCAAAATTTACTAACTGAGCTTGGATTAAAAGGCAACACTTAATGAGTAACATAAGGGTAAGAGAAAATGGTGCAGTAATAGAAGATTAGAGGTAGAATTTGTTATTAGAAAGGCAACATATAGATCCAAGCTCCTTCTTAGTGGGGTTATACTGGAGCAAATGAAATATCAATAGTGCATTTAAGATGAAGTGGATTGAGAGTAGCAAACAGAATTATACCTCTGGGGAGCTTGCAAAGAAAATCCCGGTGAATGCAATGGACCAACATATCTCACCCTATCACCTAAGAATAGAAATATAAACACTAAATTAATATTAAATCAATAGAGTCAATAGAACTAGTTTACCTAACAAAAAGTATACAATGAGAACAATATAGAACGACAGCATGCCTTCTTTAAACGTATAGTTCTTTGATGATGCAGTTGAAGTCTCCTGCTTTAACAAGGATTGGGAATTAAATGCAGATGCCCCCACGATATCCGCCTCAACACTAGAAGCTGGTCTTTTAAGCTGTACTGTTTCAGCTTGAGCAGCTCGTTGCTTAGAAGGATTGCTTGGTTTTTCACTCTTTCCAGTTTCTTTTATAGGTTCTGAATCCTTTGATGACAATCCCTATCAGCATTTTACATAGTAAATATAATAGAACTCTCACAGTCTAAAATTTAATAATCTTGATGAAAAGCACTACTGTTAATGTGCAAAATATATATATATATATATATATATATATATATATATATATATATATATATACAGTAGCATGATTTTTGGAAGGTTGGTTACACATAACCAGGGTTCCAAAATATGGAAGTATGGAAGCTTACACCAGGTAGCAGAAGAGAATCTACAATGAGAAGTCTAGCACTGAAGTTTCTGGCAAGTGCCTTTATCAAAGCTTCCTGGTAAATTTCAGATCCTAAGAGGTTTTGCAGAAATAGTTTCTTGTTAGAACAGGCATGAAAATGCAAAAACACATTTTATCTATTAAAAAGAACTAGATAAAGCAGAAAACCTGTAGGGCCCGATAGTAGAATTCGTTGGCATGCAGAGGAAATATCGGCTGTGAATTTAATAAATTCTTTACATTCCAAGTGGATATATCCAGTTGATAAAAGCATGTTCTTTGTATTTTCACTGCATAACAAAAGAAAAACTTAAATAAGTTTGAATCACAAATAATATGCAGAAATTAGCAGAATATTCAGTATTCAATTAATGACAGCTAGAAATTCCGCAAATGACATGTTACCTGTAGAATAACACAAAACACAGGAAAACTATGGATGAAGTTCACAAAATCCAAGAAGGACAAGAAAATTGAAGTGGCAGCCAGCAATTCAGATCCTAAACTTTCAAGAATATTGTAACTAAAAGTATAAAGTTCATAAAAACAATGAGGTTATGTGGCCACCAGTTTGCTTCCTAACATATTAATTACTCTCTTTCCATCACCCAAATATAGGCATAGATAGCAAAAAAAAACTGAAAGTTTAGGCTCACAGATACAGAGATGGAACTAGATGTTACACAATCAAAATCACCATAGACAGGTGTGCCTTTAGAACAACCTAGCGTGTTTTATTTAATAATAGCAGTAACATTCGCTATGAAAAAGGTAGTGAAAAAGATGAAAATGTAAAAAACCATGTGATAGAGTTGACATGTAATTAGCCCATTGGAGCAATAGAAGTCTGTAACAAATTGAACAGTAATGATCCTATGATGTAACCTTAATCAATATGTTAATAGGATTGTATAACAGATCTAATGGCAAGCCGACATCACCACCATTCCACCAAAAAACAGAGCAGCCCGGTGCTACAAAACTCCCGTATTGTGCAGGGTCCGGGGAAGTATCGGACCACTTGGGTCTATTGTACGCAGCCTTACCACCATTCCACCAAACATGGACAATATTATAACTAGTTAACCAATCAATATGGCAAAATAATGGCAGCTTTAACTTGGTCAATTTAAAAATTAGTTGCTGTTTAACCTGGTATTGGCCCATATAAACCAAAATCTGGACCATGCTGCTTAAAGTAGAAAGCTCATGAAGCAATGTTAGGGTGTTATGCGTGAACAGTATAATGAGTTAAGAATATAGTGACAGACCAAAGTTTGCACAGAGAATGCTCTTGTTAACATGAAAATTTTAGCCTCTACAAATGCATAGAGATTACCAGTGCAACAAATCAAAAAATTGAAAAAAAAAATATATATGCATCAAAAAGGAAGTATGAACAATAAATAAGTGCAGATAACAGGCAAAGGGAGAAAGAATCAATATACTATTATGAAAGTCACACCTTAAATAATAGGGAAAATTGTCAAAGGAAACTTGCAAATCACAAGCATTAAGAATCCCTTGTCTCAAGCCGTCCTTGAAAACTTGGAACCTATTGGAAGGCAAAACATCTGAAGAATCAAGATCCTTCGGCAACTCACGTTGATCATCAAACACTTTGAAGATGTTCCCACCCAAATCCAAGTCAGCAGCCGATGATCCTGCAATCGTCAAGACATGGGTCTTAATAAAAATTTAGTACCAGAAATCTTTTCAGCTTCTGAGTCAAGATGAGCATCCAAACCAATAGTATTAAGCTGAAAGGCTTCATTAACAGCAAAATCAGAAGCAGGAGCCCCATCGACAGCATTCTGCTCAGTTGCAGCCCTCTCTAAGTTGCCATTTATATCAAGATCGGGAAGACCAATGACTGAAGCATCACAAACAGAGGGCAAGGATGGCATTTCTGACCCTTGATGAATGTTTTCATTGTTAGAACCCGAGGGAGGAAGCACTGGTATGTCCTTTCTATGATTAGAAAGAGAAGCCAGTATTGAAGCACCAGCAACAGCAGAAGGATCACCTGATCTGGATTCAAGCTGAATTCCTTTGACAGGGGAAACGTGTGCTTCTGTCATGCTGAGTGAAGAGGGTGTTGCTGGTGTAGTTAATTTCTCACTCCCAAGTTGCTCAAATATCTAAACAAATGTGTTAAAGAAACCCTTTTTTTTTTTTTTTGCAAAATGAATTGTGATGAAGACCTCAAAGTGACAGAAAAATGAAAAGAAATATCTCATTCGCGAAGTACCCACTAAAATGCAAAGAAAATCTGAAAAGGATACATAAGAATGTTTTCCACTTGAACTGAAAACAACCTCATCCCCAGCAGAAAGGATAACATTAGAATTTTGTTCAATGATCTTCCCATTAATTTGCACAAAGCCTTTGCTCCCTAAAATTTCTAGCACAACAACAGATGCCCCTCCATGCTGGAATACAGAGAAGAAAAACTCAATGGCTACAAGACAGATCACATCTCTCAACACCTTGTGGTGTGCTTCATCTCAAAATACAAAGACATATTAGTTCCACGAATTTAATACAATAACAAGAAACAGTTACCTCAGTGTGCTTCAATTTGCATAGGATTGAACTTATAGATGGATCCTTTAACACTAAATTGCAGTTCCGGTTTTGACCAACAGTGAAATGAGACCCCCGCATGACAAGGTGAGGGTTCTAGGCAAGACAGAAAACATGGTAAGACACAGCAACCAAATAGAAAAGAAACATCAAGAAGCAAATTTATTCTGGCATTTGGAAAAAATACAGAACATGGACTTAAAGATCTTGAAAATCAAACACCGTAGCATGCCCCTAAAACATAATAAATTATTATATGTATATTTTCTGAAGACACATATCTTACATGAGCACTGGTCTACGATCACCAGACGACTTTCAGGATTAAAACACTACCATATTATGTGGATATGTCTAGTTGTTTAAAACAGAAATGACTCTGACAGTACAAATATGGGTCAAGTCCTGCTCCACTGAGCAGATTAACAGAAATTAAATATGACTCAAGTGAATTTACCATCTTCAAAATTTCTATAGAAAAATTCAGATGAAATAACTTAACTAAAAATCCCTTCCAAGCCAGCATAAGGGGTTGGAGACATCAGAGTTTATTTTCTAGAATGTTATGAATAAGGGAATTATTTACTTCCAAGTAACATTAGGTTCTACAAACAAAATAAATTCTATATGCAAATAGCACTAGTCAGTCACCAAGAATCACTTAATTATTCAACACAATGATACACAGAATTCAGGTTCTTAAACAACTATCCCATATAAAACCTGAGTACACAAAAACCCTTCCCTGCTGCATCAGACTATTCATTTCTGCAAACAGGCCCAAGCTCAACCACTATTGATGTCATAATCACTATAATCAGAAATGCCCCCTTCTGTGGATACCATTATCTCATTGCAATTTAAATAAGGCAACCTTATTTCAATAGTAACCAAACTTCATGATCTCCTATTATAATACAAAGTCTATTTCTCCAGCTAATAGTAAAGAGAGATATGCACAAATTTATGATGAAAATACCACTGCCAAGGAATACAATCCTTGACCTTCTACTTCTCTGAATGAAAATCACTTGCATGGCCCAAATAACCCAGAATCTTGAGGTCTAAATCAATAAGGTATGGACAACAGAACCCCAAAATGATCTTTTCCCCCAAAACAGAAACTTTTCAGCTAAAACAACTCCATTTGACAGTGCCCTATTAAGCCAGATAAGATCAAACCTGTTTACACTGAGAGATTAGTCTGCCCCAAGGAAGCTTGGGTCGCGTCTTCACCACTTTCTTCGCCGGTAGATCCAACGGCGCCAGCAGCTTCATTAAGGGCTCTGCCTCCACATGACCACACCCTATAAAACCCCCAAAAACGAAAAAAAAAAAGACCACCACCGAACTTCAATCTTCTCAAACAATCAAACCATGCAAAATAACCAAACCACAAAAGGACATGGAACCCACCTCGAGCCGCCGCTTCCCCGGCCCGCTCCTCCTGCGCCGGCGCCTTTTCCAGAGGCTCCCTGGCCGGATCGGAGGCGTATGGATCCGACGCCCGCGGACATGAATCCACCGCTGATTTCTTCAAATTCGCCCGATCTACCTTCAAAGATCCCGCCTCCTCGACCTGAAAACCACCAAACAAGCACCTCGCCAAGCCCTAATCAGATCAAAAACAGATGGGAAATCGAACAAAATATAGGAAAAGAAGGAAACCTTGAAGCGCTTAGCAGTGGATTGGCAGGAGTCGGAAGGAGAGGAGATGGGGCGCTTCGAAGAAGCGGAGCTCCGGCGAGTCTCGACCATCGCCGCCGATCAGATGCTAATTCCTCGCCGGTGGAAGAGAATGTCACTACAATGATTTTCATATATTTATAGAGAGCTCTGGGTGTATCTCTTTCACAACTTTATATTTCACCCCCTCAAAAATACCTAAATTCTATCTAACCCTCTCAGGGGGCAATCAGTAAAAACACACAAAAAAAAAACAATTTAAATTAAACGCATAAATTTGAACTTTTTAAGGTGTCTACATGGCAAGAAAAAGGTCCTTCTTGATTTTGAATGTGGGTGTGTGAACGTAAGGACACTAGGTAGGATTAGGTTTTGGGATTATTTGGTTAGGAGAAATAGTTATAAATATACAATAAGTAATATATAAATAAAATGAAATTTAATAAAATATAAATAAATAAAGTAATATTTGTCTCCAAAACGGGTCGGATTCAACGCCGCAGCCGAAGAAGCGAGTTTGCTCGAGTTTCGTCGACTGGACTCGGCCGAGTTGACTCGCTTGGTCAACTAGAAGATATGCTGACCGTTGCGTGAGCGAGTCGAGCGACCAGTTTCGAGGATTATGGAGAGATTTTATTGGATTTCTTACTTATTACCCCCTTTGAAAACATTAAATTGTTCATTTTCCTCCAACTTTTCAAATCTCCCCCCGGAAACTTATGAATGTAATTTAAAATCCGAATTACAATGTATTTGTAAATACTTGGTTTTCAAAATATACCCACATTCTAATCTGTGTTTGGTTGGATATAATTGAAAATCTATATTTCAAAATTTTGTGTTCGATTCAAAGTATTTGAGAATCTGGATTTGAGATATGATCACCCTTACCCTTTTTACAATTATATGTTTAAGTATTATTTTAAATAGATTTATTTTTTATTTTTTAAAAAATCATCCTATAAATAATTTCTACACCAAATAAAAAAATTTAGGGTTTTTTTTGTAAAATATTACAAATTTTTGTGCTTTTTGTAAAATATTTTTTTGTAAATTTTTGGTTTTATGTAAAATTTTGGGATTATTTTTGTAAATTTTGGGTTATTTTTATAAAATTTTGGGTTTTTTTGTAAATGTTTGGGTATTTTTTTTAAAAAAAATTTATTTGGGCATAATTCGAACTCCCTTATTTCCCTTATTTGATATATTTTCAAATACACTGGAATTCAAAATCTACCCTAAACTCATACAACCAAACACTTGCTTTTGAAATCCTTGTTACGGCAAAACAAACACTACCATAAGTTACCCCTGAAAAGTAGAGAGTCAGGAAATAAAATCCTAACAAACGAGTTAAAAAGGAAAAATAAAAGACTGAAAATGAGAAACAAAACTAACAAATGAAACAATAATAATAATAATAATAATCAAACAGAAAAAATAAAATCAAAAACAAAAAACATGGCACACCAAGGAGTGAAAATATCTTATTTCAGATTAAAACAATTAAACCAGAATATATATATATATATAGTATGTCAATAATAAGATCCAAATTATAAAGCAAGTAGTTATTTCAATTAATTGGTGGACATGACTATTCAACATTATACCATCAATATCTCAGACCAACAATAATAGAACTTGAAATTTAGACTATTATGAAAAAAGCTATTTTATCGATCATTTGGTGAAAATCTGACAAATTTTTTTCCTTCTAATATGTTGGAGTTTAGTCGAAAAGATTGGGAGGAGACTTTAAAGCAAGAAGACATCATAATTGAAAAGGGACCAACAAAAAGAGAAGAGAAAAAAAAAAAAGAAGGATCAAATGTACTTGGTTGGCAATGAGTAGGAGACTGGTCCTTAATAAATGTGAAGAATCCCATACAATCAATTTCGTATTAGACATCTACCCCAAAATTTCCTTTACTCCTAAATATGTTATGCTTCAAACTCACTTTAAAACCACTGAAGGCCGCTTGGCCGGATGGTACTTGGGTTCCGTGCCTCCCACCCAGTCTCTGGTTCGAGTGACTCGGGGGGTTGTTTCCTGTGGCGTTTCTGTGCAAACATGATGGGGCCACCTTGTGATGGCCATTATTCCACATGCTTCTGCCGAGATTCGATCCCAGGCAGCCCCACCCCTTTGGTTCTTTACTAGTAGGTGGCTAGCCACCCGCTCTTAATGTCCAAAAAAAAAAAACTTACTTTAAAACCAAACCTAGGTGAACATCTTTGGATAAAAAACATTAGAACCATATATAGTGAGACTTGCATTACATAAAACCTCTGACTAGAAAGAAAGAAATAATTTATTTTCTTAAAACCTATTTGTGACATTAAATTCCATGTATTATATTTTCTGAGTAAGTCGATAAATCACATTTATTTATTAAGATAACTAGGAGTGCATTACAATGTTTGAATAGAGGAAAGAAAAAAGTACAACATCATTGATAGCATAATCCCATGTCAAAGACGTGGTAACCTCCTCCCATCCCATACCGCCTCATGCCCTCCTCATGTGTTGCCCTAGGCTGGTGGTGAGTCATCCTCAAACGCATCACCACCCCCGGACTCCAAAGTGAATTCAAGACTGCGCTTCACCAGACATCCCGCCACCTCCAGCTTGAGCCGCTTAGCCGTTGAAGCTGCATCCAACCACGAGATAATAATGAAGGAAATATCTCGGATGATTTTTAGGAAAACGCGTTGTTTGTCCTTAAAACACCGTCTATTTCGCTCTCCTCCAAATGCTCCAAGTGATTACCATAACAGTGAGATCCCAACCCCCTCTCAAGGTAGGGTCTATCCCTTGGGTCATGACCCTATAACTCCAAAGGTCATGCCCAGTCGTCCCTCTAGATCGAAGTCCGAACACATTCCCGAAGTGATTACAGATTTGCGCCGTATAGAGCAAGTGGTTTACAGTTTCTTCCTCCACGTCACATAGGTAGCATATTATATGTTCCCCTCTCAAGTTCCTTTTATGCAGATTATCAAGGGTGAGAATCCGATCTTCCTTAGCCAACCAGGCGAATAATTCCATCTTTAGGGGGGTAAGGCTGTTTCCGAAAACTGTTCCTTAGGTCACTCTGGCTCTCACCATCAATTCTAAAACGGTATAGGTAATTGATAGTGAACACCTTGTTGGTCATAAGCTTCCACTCTCTTGTATCCATGACGGTTGGGTTTGTTCTATAATTCATAATTGCTTGTTTAATTAGCTCCCATCCACCTAGCTCCTAAGCGGTCCTATTTTTTTTTTTAAATAAAATTTTCGTATATTATCTTATTTTGATGTTGCACATACCTCCAATTATCAAAAGTTATGGACGGCGAGGTCACCGGTGAAGAGAAACCTAACTTTCACCCTGGTTAGCACATAGGCACTACAGAATTCAAGTGTTTCCATACATGCATCTATTTAAATATCTATGTGACCAGAAATTGTACTAACTTGGTTTATCCCATTTTTTCCAAATAAATAAATAAAATAGAAACAAGAATAGCAAGTAAATAACATTTCAAACCAAACGTGCTTGTGTTTCAATCTGTACATGTTCAGAATGTGTTTGTTTAGGATAAGGTCTCAGGCCAACCCAGCAAATAGACAACCCTGATAACATTAAATTCTAACTTATCTATGAAAGAAAAACAATAAAACAATGGTGGGTCATATTAGATATGGGAAAGATGACCTTTTAGGTCACAACAAGATAAGATTCAACAGTGCTATTACACTCAAAATTAAGAGAGTAGGGAGACAAGCAGATAAATTATCTGTGACTTGTTAATATTAAAAACAGAGCTCAGCACTAATAAACAATTCTCTTGCTAATGAGGAGGCCTAATAAGCCACCACTCAAAACTCTCAAACTCTAGCAGAAACTAACTCAAAACATTAAAAGAAAAAAAAAAGGGGGGGAGGGGGGGTTGCAAATTAAGTCCTATTAAAAATTTGAAAGACTAAACAAGGAATTCAACAGGGCATACAGTTTTCACTGATCATAGTTAGCTGAATTTATTAATTGTTGAGAGACTTCCAACTAGCTACTTTTTTTGTATTTTCATTCTGAAATTACTTTCTAACAGGTTTATAAGCATATTTTGAGTTCAGCAGATCTCTTTTCATAAGATGATAAGCCAAGGGTTACATTCATTTATAAAAGGAAAAGAAAAACCCACTACAGTTTAAACAAGGGTAAATTTCTTGGATGGGTACCGCACTTTACTCTTGTTTTAAATTAAGCATCAATTCACTACTTGTATGAAATGGATCTTAAGTTTTGATTTCTATCTCTACCTCTCTTTTTATCTTTTATTCTTGGTGATGTGGGCATTTTGAGCGTGCACATGTGGACGCCTCCCTAAACTGCTTGAAGCTACTAAACTTCATTCCAATTTGGAAATGAGGGCCTTTCAAATCAAATTTCTCACTAAATTCTACATACCTAGGTCTACATGGACCTACTATCTCCTCGTCTGTTGAAGAGCATGAATGCCCCAAGTATTGTTGGCATCCACGTGTGTATTCATCCTCATTACTGAATGTCCCAAAGTCTAGCCAGGGTTACATTCATTTATAAAAACAAAAAATAATAATAATAATAAAAACCACTACGGTTTAAAAAGAAAACCTAAAATTTGTACTTACATGTGGAAAAACTCCATAAATACTGTCAAAAGGATGTTAAACATGGAAAACCTCACGGCACTGTATACAAAAAGTCAGCTATATTTTATATTAGATAAAAGTAATATACATTATTCAACCTTAGACCACATGCTTATCATTATAACACAGGACCTGTTGGTTATTGCTAATCCTTTCCAGCCCTGACACCACTGACCTAATCCACATCAAATTATTATATCATCATAGAAAGAGATCAAAGCATTAAAAGAAATGGAAAGAAGAATGACCACATGCAACCATTTGGTAAGAATCATCCACCCTGTTTAGTAAGTCCCCAGCACTAACTCCATCCTCAAATGAGTACTAAAAAGCTTAATAGTCTCTAAGAAGGTCCCACCAGTCAACTATAGTTGATAAATGTCACAGCTCATAAGATTGAAAAGAGTCAAATGGACCAATTAAAGAACCCCAAATGGGAGTGCATGAAGCATGCTATGAAAAATGTTGGAAGTCAAGGATTCGTCCTGAAAACAAGTCAAATCAACAAGTTACCCCATCCAGACACAAGTCCATATGTGGATCTACCTGGTTGCACGGGCGTTTCTGCAATATCTTTCCAAAATCTACTAATGAAATCATTGTGATAACAAAATAGATCATCAAAAAAAAAAAAAAAATGATCACAACTATATCTATCTATCTATCTATTTTTATATATATGAGTAGATGTAGACCTAGTATTTGTACTTTAAAAATCAATATACTCACATATATAACTCATGAGTTAGCAAGGAAGCCCAAGCAAGTATTAGAGGTTTGTAAAGAAATGAAGAAAGAAGTAAAAATGGGAAAGAGATATTTATATAAAACAATTAAATAAGATTATAGTATTGAAACTGAAAACCAATGAAGTCCACCATGTTGTCATGCACCAGTATGCATTGCAGCATGATTTAGCAAAGTCAAGTTTCATACCTGCTATGATTATACGGCCAAACAAACGATGCAAACCAACTGTTGAGCACAATCACTAATGGAAAAATAGAGGAACTTTTAGTTCAGCTGGGAGGCAACCTGCAGCAGCAACCGGGGCCAACAATTGGAGGATGACCATTGAATTTTTTCTTACAGATGGTTGGGAAGATGCATCCCACATTGGTGAAGCAAACACATGAGGCCTTAGTGTGGTTTCTATCACTGACTCAGGATTCAAGGATGAAAAAGGCAAGCATCCATGTTTTTTAATCAAGAGATAGACATTTTAAAGAAAGCACAAGATGGATGTGCAGAAATAAAAAATTAAAAACATGTGAGAATCATAGAATTGTAATTGATCCGATCAGCCACTCGTGGTATTCTTTTAACATGACAAAAACATTTATTGCATTCAAACCGAACTTATATCTTAATAATAGAAAATTTAAACTAAAATCCTAAGGATAATCTTCGGGTCTAATGTTCACCTCATTGTGTACATTCTAGTTTAAGAAAAAACACAGTGCAATCTCAACTTCAGCTGGGACTTGCCTCATTGAAAATAACTATATTTTAGTTTCACAATGACAATCTAAGTTGTACAGTGAGATCTCAAGCACTAAGCATCACTAAGCTCCTCATATTTCCATACAATAGAACAAAATGAGATATAAAAAAGCAATCAGACCAATACTGCACACAGAGTACACACAAAAGCAGTCTCAGATTGTTCTCAGAAATTAATTTTAACAATGCAATGAGCATTAGCTCAAACGAATAGATCATATCATAGGGTAACTGTATAAACTACCAATTAGCAGTTGTTTCTATCGCCATACAATTACCCAAGGTACAAAATCGAAGAGAATGAACATGGACCGGTTCATGGACCGGTTCAAGTAAATGACTTAAGAGGGGATTGGCATGTTGGTTCAAAAATAAGAGAGAGACATTGCAAAAAGACTCTAGGGCTGCTGTTTGGAAGATCTTTGGAGGTGATATAAAGGGTTTTCATGGGGAGAGATTGAATCACTGTTTTGGTCTCTCTCTTGCTGGAGAGGTGAGTTGATTTTGGAGATATTGTATCTCATGGTTGAGGTGTATTTTACATCTGTTTGTACCTCCCTATTTTTCCCTTTTTTTCATTGTTTAGTGAAGATTCCCCTCCCTCCCGTGGATGTAGACCAATCTTGGTCGAACCACGTAAATCTTGATGTTATTTGTGGTTTGCTTGATTGATTGATCTTGCTTCTTGCAAGATCAATTAATTCTGTTGATGTGGTTTTCATCGTGCACCTCAAGTGTTTGTGTTTATGCTTGTTCATTGCTTAAGCTTGTCTTGAGAGGGATTCATCAAGAGCCCCACCATCAGTGCTTCCGCAAGTGCAAAGTAGGTGCCTGGTATCTCATTGTGTAGGATGCTCGCACAACAGAAAGAACATCAAAAAATAAGATAACATGTCGATTTTCATAATATTTGGGGAGGTGACGATCATTCATCTTAAAGGGTGAAATTTTGAACCAATAAAATTTCTATAAAATTTCACCCTTTAAGATGAATATGTTAAGTTATTCAAGCGTGCCTTTGTTAATTGTTGACTTGTTTTGTTAGGCAAATTCCACTAAGCCATCTTTGTTGAATATTGTTTTGTTAGGCAAGCCATCTTTGTTGAATACCAATTGTTTGTAACACTAGCCCTTGGGCTCCTTATAAATATACACATGCTCACCAATTGGTGTGTGTGGAAAAACTCTTACACAAAACTCTTACAAACTCTTACATGGTATCAGAAGCCACCTCTTCCGTATACATTTAGCGTGTCTCTGTCAGATCCAATCCCCAAACCCTAACACGCCTTCCCATGGCCTCCACCTCCACCACCGCCGCCGCTCTTGGCCCTCCGCCATCCGAGAAGCTCACCCGCGACAATTATCTTCTGTGGAAGGCCCAGGTGCTCCCGGCGCTGCGTGGTGCTTGAGATGGCCAAACCTCCTCGGCCGGGGACAGAACCCGCGCCGGCGGCGACTATCCCCATCACCAAGGAGGATAAGACGCTAGGAACGGCGCCGAACCCTGCATCTGCAGCCTGGCTCGTGAGGGATCAGCAGGTTCTGAGCTACCTGCTAAATTCCCTCTCCAAGGAGGTGCTCACTCAGGTTGTGAGCATGGAACACGCCGGCGATCTCTGGACTGCTATCGGAGCCATGTTCTCCTCGCAGTCGCGCTCACGGGCGACGAATCTTCGCATCGCCCTCGCCAACACAAAGAAGAACAACATGTCTGCGGCTAACTACGTCTCCAAGATGAAGGGGCTCGGTGATGAGCTCGCCGCCGCTGGCCGCCCTCTCGATGAAGAGGAGATGGTCGAATACATGCTTGCGGGTCTTGACCTTGAGTACAACCCGCTTGTCGCCTCCATCAACGCCCAACCCAATATCCCTGTAAGTGAATTTTATGCGCAGCTTCTTTGCTATGACTTCTGGCGGGGAGATGTTGATGGTGGCGATAGCAGAAGCGATTTCAATCAAGCTGCCAATCTTTGCCGCCGCGGGGTCGAGGTGCTTACACTCCTCGCGGCAGAGGTCACAGAGGCCGAGGCAACCGTCCCGGTAATGGTGGTGGCAAAGGGGGGCGCAACTCCCCATACAATGGCGGTCGCGGCCGTGGCCGCGGTCGTGGGCAATCAACTCCACGGCGTGATGTAACATGCCAAATCTGTAGCATTCAGGGCCACCCAGCAAATGAGTGCTGGTGGCGCTATGATGATGAGGATTCCTATGAAGACAAAGGGGCCAACTCTGCTGCCGTCAACTCCTATGGTGTTGACACGAACTGGTATACCGATCACAGAGTGCCACCCGACCATATCACCGGCGAACTTGAGAAGATGACAGTTCGCGAAAGGTATAAGGGCCATGATCAGGTTCACACTGCCAATGGGCAAGGTATGGAAATTAAGCATATTGGTCATTCAATTGTGCATACCCCTAGCGGCAACCTTCATCTTAAGAATATTCTTCATGTTCCAAGTGCATCCAAAAATCTTGTTTCCGTTCATAAACTTGCTTGTGACAATAATGCTTATCTTGAGTTTCATCCAAATTTCTTTTTGATCAAGGATCAGGCCACGAAGAAAACTATTCTTAGAGGCAAGTGTCAAGGTGGGCTCTACCCGCTTGTGTCATCAACTTTCAAATCCACCAAGCAAGTTTGTGTTGCCACCAAGCCATCTCATGCGAAGTGGCACAGTCGTTTAGGACATCCGTCCTCCTTTATTGTCAACCAAGTTCTTAGAAAACATAGTCTTCCTTTTGCAAAAGAGTCTAGCAATGAGTCTGTTTGTGATCCTTGTCAAAGAGCCAAGAGTCATCAATTACCCTATCCTATATCTACTAGTATGTCCACAGTTCCTTTACAACTTGTGTTTTCAGATGTTTGGGGACCGGCACCCACCTCTGTAGGGCACCATGCATACTATGTAAGCTTTATTGATGACTTCAGTAAATTTACTTGGATCTATCTGCTTCAAAAAAAATCTGATGTCTTTCAAGCTTTTCATAATTTCCAGCAATATGTTGAGCGAAAATTTAATCGCAAAATAATTACTATGCAGACTGATTGGGGAGGAGAGTATCAAAAACTCAATTCCTTCTTTCAAACAATTGGCATATCACACCATGTGTCTTGCCCTCATGCGCATCAGCAGAATGGGTCTGCCGAACGCAAACATCGTCATATTGTAGAGGTTGGACTTGCACTGCTCGCCAATGCCTCTATGCCTCTCAAATTTTGGGATGAGGCTTTTCTCACCGCCACATATCTCATTAACCTTTTGCCAAGCAAAGTAATTAATCTTGACACCCCTATCGAGCGTCTCCTAGGTGACAAACCAGATTATCACACCCTTCGTATTTTTGGCTGCGCTTGCTGGCCTAATCTTAGGCCTTACAATACTCAGAAACTCGCTTTTCGATCCAAACAGTGTGTATTTCTAGGGTATAGTCCTCGCCACAAAGGGGTCAAATGTCTTGATGTTTCTACCGGACGAGTATATATCTCTCGTGATGTCGTCTTTGACGAATCCATTTTTCCATTTGCCTCCTTGCATCCTAATGCAGGTGCCCTTCTTAGCAAAGAAATCTTGCTTCTACCGGACCATCTTCTCAATAAGACGACATTTGTTTACGGGGGTGTGCATAATACTAACCAATTGTCTAATGGAAATACTAGTATCTCTGTTGATAATTGTCAGCAGGACCATGGTCCAAGTGCTGGCGAAAACCCGGTTCAAATTGATGAAGATCCGGGCCAAAATGATGCTGCAACAGCGACTGTGATCGGCTTGCATGGGGCTTCACATGATTCCTGCGCGTCGCAGTCTGCTCCTGCTACCTCAGATGTGCCAGGCGGATCGGCATCGGGCGCTGCTCCGCACAATCTTGGCTCCGGCTTCGAGCGTCACGACCACGGGCGTCAAGCTGTCCGGTCGGTGGCGCATCACGCTTTCGGCGGCGTCCACAAGGTGTCACGGTCTCCCTTGGGCGGCCTGCTTTGTCGCTTTGGTTCCGGATCTTACGCGCCGATCTTCGGTGGATCCTCTGCTGCCTGCACACCTACACCGCCTCCTTCTGTGTCACGTTCACGTCCAACCACCAGGCTTCAGCACGGTATTCGACAGCCGAAAAAATGGACTGATGGTACTATACCATATGGTTATGGTTTTCTGTGTGCTACAGGTGAACCGAATAATTTGCAGGAGGCACTTGATGACACAAAATGGAAAATGGCGATGAATGATGAATATGGGGCACTTATGAGAAACAAAACATGGCACTTGGTTCCTAGTCAACAAGGCAAGAATGTGATCGATTGTAAGTGGGTGTCTGAATTAAAAGAAAGGCGGATGATACTTGTTGATCGATACAAAGCACGGTTGGTTGCAAAAGGGTTTAAGCAAAGGTATGGAATAGATTATGAAGACACCTTTAGCCACATTTGTGAAAATTGCTACCATTCGACTTGTGCTATCTATAGCTATTTCGAGAGGATGGTGCTTGAGACAGTTAGATGTACAGAACGCGTTTTTGCATGGTGTTCTGGAAGAGGAGGTTTATATGAAACAACCACCTGGTTATGAAGATCCAAATGCACCATTCCATGTTTGTAAACTTGACAAAGCCTTGTATGGTTTGAAGCAGGCTCCTAGGGCATGGTACGCCCGGTTAAGTGCAAAACTACAAAGTCTTGGATTTGCTACATCCAAGTCAGATACATCCCTGTTCATTTACAATAAGGCAAGTATAACCATATTTGTCCTTATTTATGTGGATGATATTATAGTTACAAGTTCATCAGATAAAGTTGTTGCCACACTACTTCAAGATTTAAGTTCTGACTTTGCTCTCAAGGATTTGGGAGATCTTCATTTCTTCCTAGGCATTTCAGTTAAGAAGATCAAAGAAGGTATTATCTTATCTCAAGAAAAATATGCTTCTGATCTCTTGACCCGTGTCAACATACAACATTGCAAGGCAGCTCCTACACCTCTTTCACCAACAGAGAAACTTTCAGCTCATGAAGGAGAACCTTTGGGACCTGAGGACAGCACAAAGTACAGGAGTATTGTAGGTGCTGCGGTACCTAACTCTTACTCGTCCCGATTTGGCATTTTGATAAACAAAATTTGCCAATTTTGCATCGCCAACCACAACACATTGACCGCCATGCGAGTGTTGCGATATGTAAAAGGCTCAATGGGTGTTGGCCTGACCCTTAAGAGATCTTCCTCCTTTTTGGTTAGTGCATTCACTGACGCTGATTGGGCAGGCTGCTTAGATGATAGAAGGTCTACCGGTGGCTTTGCAATATTTCTTGGTCCTAATCTTATCTCATGGAGTGCAAGAAAACAAGCAACGGTGTCACGATCTAGTACAGAGGCTGAATACAAGGCCTTAGCTAATGCTACCGCAGAAGTGATCTGGGTTGAGTCTCTTTTGGCTGAGCTTGGAGTTAAGAGAAATGACGTGTCCTGTCTTTGGTGTGACAATTTGGGTGCCACATATTTATCTGCAAATCCAGTGTTTCATGCAAGAGCAAAACACATTGAAATTGACTTTCACTTTGTGAGAGAAAGGGTTGCAAAGAAGCAACTAAACATAAGGTTTGTGTCATCCAAAGATCAAATAGCAGATGGATTCACAAAAGCATTGCCTGTCCAAAGACTGGAGGAATTCAAGCGCAATCTCAACCTTGCACAGTTGTGATTGAGGGAGGCTGTTAAGTTATTCAAGCGTGCCTTTGTTAATTGTTGACTTGTTTTGTTAGGCAAATTCCACTAAGCCATCTTTGTTGAATATTGTTTTGTTAGGCAAGCCATCTTTGTTGAATACCAATTGTTTGTAACACTAGCCCTTGGGCTCCTTATAAATATACACATGCTCACCAATTGGTGTGTGTGGAAAAACTCTTACACAAAACTCTTACAAACTCTTACAGAATACTCATCACCTCACCAAATTGTATGAAAATCGACATGTTATCTTACTTTTTGATGTTCTTTCCATCCATATGGTTGAATTTGGAAAAAAAATACTCTCCAAATGCCTTAAAATAAGGCGACCTTACTTGCACAGTGATGCAACCAGCCTGACTGTATCATATATATATATATATATATATATATATATATATATAATAAAAATAATAAGTGTATAAGTATAAGATAAATCCTAGTAATCCAAAGGGGATATAACCCTTTAAGACCATTATAAATAGAACAATTACATTGATAGATTACCTGAAATGTCATTTTATATGAACTTCACATAACAAAATATTCTTGAACAGGTAAATAATAAAATTAGAAGAAAGTCAAGGATAAGTTCAATTTGATGTTGAAATAGGACTGTTAAAGCTTGATTTAAGAAATGAATAATTTTAAATAGGTTCACAGTAGCTATAGTATAAGTGTGTTGTTTTTGTCTTTATTAGACATAAGAGGTCAACAAGTGCGGCTGTGAGATTTCAACATTGTAATAGTGTATGAATGAATTGAATTCATACATTGCGGCTCGAGAAGGCATGCAACACATGGGCTGCAGCCGAAACCTTTGAAATCTTCCTTTCAGTGGGCCCACTTCATCCTCTATATAAGGAGCTCCTCTCCTTCTGAAGAAAAGCACACCCAAAGCTTGAGAGCTTTAGTTAGAGAGTGAGAGATTTGTGAGGATTATCTCTTTGTGAGAATTCTCTCTTTGAGTGGGAGAGACATAGGGTGTTTGATTAGTCTCTCTATTTTGTAATCTCCATCTTTTGTCATAGTGAAACTCCTCCTCTGCCACCGGTGGACGTAGGCTATTATAAGGCCGAACCACCTTAAATCTCTGGTGTCATTTACTGTTCATTTACTGTTTATTTTTTGTTACTATTCATATTACGTGGTTAAATCAGTTAAATAGCACTCGATTTTCAACAATAAGAAAGAGGTATTTATCAATTATCTATATATGATTGTGATGACATACCAGACTCCAGGAAGTTCAATCCACCATTTGGCCTCACAACAAGAATGGTTATCTCTGTTGGCAATTGACTTCACCTCAATTTCTTGTGAACTGCACAGGGACCTGCCAGAGTTTCTTAGAAGTGCAGGAAACTACAATAGTGTGTTATGTATAACATGCAGAGACTCAAAGGGACCAGAGAAGGGATTTCTCTCCCCAGAAATATGTTTTTGAGGGGTGTATAACCTATCTAACTGCAGCCCTCATAAGAAATGTCTGTATACATATTCATGGAGATTCTGCACCAGACCACACAGCATCATCAAGAAAAAAATGGAAACAGAAAAATTACCCATTGGCAGAAAACAAACCAATTTGCTAACAACAGACTAAAAGCATGATCAAGTAAAACATATTTGTTGTGATAGAAAACCAAGTCTCAAAAGTCAAGGAACAAACAAGTAATGGGAATCTAGACTAGAGAATAAGATTGAACAGGAAAACAAAATGCATTACCTCATGTTCCTCTTCAACTCTTTCAACTAGTCAGAAACATCCTGAATCTTCTTCACATCAGACCTCACAATCTCAGAAGGGAAGCTATGTGAACAAGGAGAATTGAGTTCTCATAGAAGCTGCTAGAGAATGCATACAGAACTTAATGAAAAGAAAACAAGTTTGCATCTATCCATATATTCGATTCAAGTAAGATCCATTTACACCAGAAAACAACCAGATCTTTTGTAGAAATAGGCCCTCCATCCACAATAAAACCCACCAAAAGAGCGCAATGTATCAAGTAAATCAATACATGTCTTGGCTCATAGAAGCATAAATCTTCCAGACAAATTAAAAGGACAAAGTCTTCCATTTAGCACAGTCCAAGACCATGGCTGATCCATTATGAGACTGACCTAAAAGAGCTAATGGGACTTCAACCCAAATCCACCATTTAAAAAAACCTTAGCAATCCTATCAGCAGGAATACAAAGTAAATAGGCAGATGTAGCTCAAACATTCACAGCTACATAGCAATCCACCCGGTTGCACCTGTCAAACCAGAAGGCCGCACTTGGGACAAGAATTCAGGCCACCTGAGGAAAAAGCAGTAGAGAATTCATCAACATCTAAGCAGAAAAGGGTATTGCTCAGAATTTAACAGTGCTTGGCATGCAACTGTGTTCAATCTCACCATCAAAAACCAGATGAGACTTAATGGGCCACCATATTTCACCACTGGAGGTACATCCATCCCCTGCTCATAGTAGTGACTCAAGCATCAGTCGTGTGCAAAGCCAAAAAGATTTTAAAAACATACCTATGCCCAAATGGTAGCACCATGGACAAAATAGACTCATAAAATCTCAATGAATTTCACATGATTGAGTGATAGTTAATAATACAATCTGATAAAAACAAATTCATCAGCGAATTGGGGGAAACAAACAACTTACATTTAACCATTCCTTTTTCCTCTTGTGAAGCTCAGAATACTAGGAAAGAAATTTCTCATGGGAAAGTCACTTAACTAAATAAAACTAAACAGAATTCACAGTAATCGGAGGGGATTAATACAACTAGAAAACAGACCATAGCATAGACTCTGAACATTATATTTATATTAAAAATTTGAAGCAAGAAAAAAAAACAGCATAAACAGAATTCACAGTGATCGGATAGGATTAACACAAGAAAAAACCCTAGCTCAAACCCTAAAATTTCAGAGGTTCAAATTTCAACCAATAAATATATTATCCTAAAAGCCCTCTAATCAGGACAACCATTTAATAAAACATTTCTCCACGTTTAGACGAGCATATTTAACTTTCACGAGGATCAATAGAACACAGATAACTCCAAAGTAATAGACCAAGAATTCTTTCAAGATTTAATGCAAGAAAACAACACATCTGAAATAAAAATTATTAAATTCATACAGGGAGACTTAGCTTCTACAACAATAAAAAAGAATGGAGATAAAATATCAACGAATATCCTGAAAATTCCAATAATTCAAGCATAATTGGATAAATAATTTCCAACAATTTGATCATCTTGCAACTCGGATTTGGCCCTCATGGTCCTCAATAGGTCTATGATTTCGAATCTTCGATCGATTGAGAAACCCTACAGAGAAACATTCCGAAGCCCTAGAGGGTAAAAAAAGGGGAAAGAAAAAAAAAAACGGGGTTTTGAAACAAATGGCGCGAATTTGATATATAGTTCTGGGTGAACACACGGCCGTTGGATCAACTTCGATCGAACGGCTGACAGTTATTGGCTGGATTCTCCACGCGTCATTAAATTATTGGGCCATGAATTAAACTTGTTTTAGTATTTATTTATACAATTAATTTTATTTTGTTTCGATTTATATTCGATGATGATAATAAAATTCTCCTTTTTTTCAATTTCTCTGGTTTAAAGTTTCTATAATAAATAAAAATATATAAATTCATTAGATTTTTAGAAAAAAAAAATATATTTCATGAAGAAAACGCTCATATTCAAAAGAGAGCCATCAACTCATATGAAAAGAGAGTTTGAGAAGGAGAAGAAGCAAGAATTCATATCAACAAAATTAAATTAAACTTGTAAAAATATAAAAGAAATAAAAGAAAATGAGGATATATAGAGATATCTTTAACAAAATTATCCATCTATCTATAGTGTGGAAAAACCCGCAAAATTAGATTGTGACTTTTGGATTTTCTAAAAAATTTAGAATTTTTAATTTTAAAATTTTTAACAACCACCCATGAACAAGTGAATGGTTGGTTTCACGGCATTAATCTTGATTTACCAACATGCCACCAAGGTTCATTAGGGCTCCTGGAACTTGGTATAACAAAATTATCCAAACAAGTGTTTATAAGGTACAACCAGTAGTTTTGAATCCCCCATCCAACGGATGCAACTCCCACAGTAGTAACACCAAGACTCATCTGCGAATGACTAAAGTCCTAGTCAAGGAAAGCAAACTGTTGGGGCACACCAATCTTGGACCTCCAAAAATCAAATTGACCAAATCGATATTCAAGTATATGTATCCAGGCAGTTGAAGTTGGTGGCACTATAGACAATCACAAGAAGGAACCTGGCATTCATCCGAGATGAGGGGCGTTTGATTAGAGGTAATGTTGTTTTCACATTCCTGAAAATGAGGCTATAGAAAACATTAACATGTTTGGCAAATGTGGTAGTGGTAATAAGTAAGTAATCCACATTATCAACTTACTCCAATATTTTACACTATAGAAGAACAATTCATCAAATTTTACACTAACCTATGGAAGGATCAACAGAAATGGAACCCTCTGATCTCCTTCATGCCCTACCAGATGATCTACCAAGACTATCTGAAGATCAGAAAACAACACTTATTCATCCACTGACCAGGCTGGAAGTACATAAAGCCTTATGCTCAATGCAGGCTGGTAAGTCCCCTGGACCAAATGGTATGAATTCTGAATTCTTTAAAACCCATTGGCACATTATAGGAGAATCAGTATATAGGGCTATTCTCTTTTTCTTTCAGCATGGTATACTCCCCAAAAGTTGGAACCAGACGCATATCTGCCTAATTCCCAAAAAAGAATCCCCTCAACAGTCCAAGATTATAGACCTATCTCCCTCTGTAATGTCAACTACAAGATTATAACTAAAATATTAGCAGGTAGACTCAAACCAATTTTAAGAAGCATTATAGGACAGGAACAGAATGCATTTGTGGAGGGTAGGTGCATATTTGATAACATATTTTTAACACAAGAGATAGCTCACTCCTTAGAGTATAACACCCAAGATCTTCCAATGTGATTGCTAAGATAGACATGGAGAAAGCCTATGACATCATGAGATGGGATGTCATAGCAGCAGTTCTCTCCAAAATGAATTTCCCAAGCCTTTGGATAACATGGATTAAGGCTTGTATTGAATCCTCAACAGTAGCATTTCTTATAAATGGAAAAGTGGGAAAGTGGGTTAAACCAGAGGCAGGAATTAGACAGGGTGACCCTATCTCCCCATACCTCTTCACCCTAGTCTCTCAAATACTGACAAATTTGCTAAATAAGGCTGAACAACTTAAACTCCTGACAGGATTTAGAATAGCAGAGTCAAAAACCATTAACCACATACTCTTTGCTGATGACCTATTATTGTGCTGCAGAGCCACGAGAAGCAATGCTAGAATCATTAACCATTGCTTGCAAACCTATTCTGCACTTATACGCCAGAGAGCAAATCTAAGAAAATTTGAAATCTTCTTCCCCTCATGGTTTAATAGGAAGATCAGAAGATCTATACTTAGCTTGTTGGCCATAAATCAAGGTCAATTTCCTTTTAAATACCTAGGATGTTGGATTTCCCCTAAGAGACTACCCATGAGCTACTTTAATCCCTTGGTGCAATCAGTTGAAAGAAAGTTAGCACAATGGAGAAAAAGAAACTTATCCATGGCTGGGAGGCTTACTCTAGTCAATTCAACCATTATGTCAATGCCCCTGTATACACTTAACACATATGTTATCCATGACACTGTTCTAGAAAAAATCTCAAGACTTACCAGGAAATTTATTTGGGGCAGTGATAATAGCAATAGTGGAATTCACCTCATTGGTTGGAGTACTATCATCCAACCTAAATCTGAGGGAGGTTTGGGTGTTAAGGACTTAAAAAGAATGAAATTCTCACTTTTGGCTAAGTGATAAGTGTTCATTTGAGCATAATTCTATACTATATTTTTGTGGACTTGGCATGAGATTTTAAGGATTTGTTGCCCACTGGTACTCAAGATTTGTTTATTTTTATCAGCAGACCAAAATAAGAGGACCCCGGAGGAAAGAAAGCATTTTAGTAGAAGCCGGGACCCCGAAGCAGTTAGAAGGACTCATACGGGCTAGTATACGGGATGACATACTAGTATACTAGACCCCCGAGGAACATACGGTCCGTAATACGGCCCGCACAACAAGCAAGCTGAGAAGTAGCCCGTGATCACGGGCATATATACGGCATTATCACGGGCCCGTATGGAAGGTGGTTGGCCTTATACGGTGACATACGCCTCGTATAAGGGCCCGTGACATCGTTAAAATTGGAAGCGTCTGCAGCCCGGCCGAGGGTAACTTCGATAAATTGCACCCTCTAAACCCCATGAGTATAAAAGGCGAATGTGAGAAGGGTTTAGGGGGGTTTGGCTGCTAGGGCAAGGGAGAGACCTTGGAGAGGGCTTGGAGGTTGATCTTCTTCAAGGCATAGGAGCAGGAAGAGGGAAGATCGAAGAAGGAGAAGCGAGAAGCTATCAACGGTGATTGCGCCAAATCTCATTTATCATGTATTTCTTGCTTTCTTGTATCTTCATTGTGGATTGTTGTCCCCTTTCATGGAGGGCTAATTTTGTAGATGCTTGGGTAGTTGGTGAACCCTTGGATATGTGCTAATCAATGTTTTCTCTCTACTTTAATTACTTGATTTCATTGTTGAGTCTATTGGATGTTTTAATGTAAGTTGATCCCTCTACGTTGCGAGACCCGGAGGGATCTTCGTAGTCCATACGGGGGAAGAAGCGAACGCCTCCCCGTGTGTAGACCATCTCCAATAGAAAGGATTATGCAGTACACGGGAACCGGGTACTTAGGAGAGCGACCCCTTTAGATGTATTATTCCGTAATTCTTCCAAGACATAGGTTCGAGAACATCATCGGTAAGGGCACTAGGATTAGTAGCTCACCTCGGGATTAGAGAGTGAGCGAAAGCACGATAGGAACCCTTGGCCAACAGAAACAATCAAGTAATTAGAGTAGAGAAGGGCATTTATATATTTGAAGTCCAAGGGGGATCCAATTACCCGGGCATCCCCTTTTCATGATCATTTAACTCCCAGAAGCATTCAATTCCCCAAGTTTAAGTTTCCTTGAATCAATTTAGAACTAGCTTGACTACTCATCGTCTCGGATTGACTAGATAGTAGACAATTGGTAAATACTAGTACTTCTTTCTCCCTGTGGATCGACAACCCGACTTCTATGTCCACTCTTATTACTTGATACGACCCGTCCACTTGCGGTTTTAGCGCATCACTAAGCACACATTGGATTTAATTAATAATGTAGACAAAAGTTGGATTGAACTCATGATATATAAATATGGGCAAATGAACCCCTGGGAACCTAGAAAATTCAACAAGGTATCCACTGTCTTCGCATCATTACAGAAAACCATGATTAATATGAGAATGCACATTAGGCCTATTCAGACATTACAAACAGATTCAATTATGCATGATGCATGGCTCTTTGATACCCCCATATATACAACTCAAACCTACTTTCTTAAATATGGATTTTGAGCTATCAAATTTGCAGGTTCAGAACATGACCTTAAATCAATCATGGGATGTTGAATTAATCCAAAATCTATTCCCTCCATATGTCTCTCAAATGATCATTGAAAAGAATATTGTCTGGGACACAATTTTGAGGGGAATGGATTTGGACTAATTATAAAGGTGGTAGATCAATCACTGCAACCATTTATGAAACCAATGATAACTGTGGGAAAAATAATCCATGGAAAGGATGGAAGAGCCTTTGGAAAGTAGATATAGCTCCAAGGGTGAAGATTTTTATGTGGAAATTTCTACACAACTGCCTACCCACCAGGCAAATGTTATATTTCAGAAATGCTTGGCCTAATGATCCTTGTCCAATGTGCTCAATTAGGGAAGAAACAAGCTCCCATTTATTTTTAAATTGCAGGTGGACAAGGATGGTGTGGGAAGAGGTACAAAGAGGTGGATTTCTCAAAAACTGGGAAATCCAAAATGATGAACTCATGGAAGGAGAATGGCTGAATTCTGGTACTCTTGGAAACCAGCACCTCTCAGAACTGGAAAAATCTATATTACCAAATGTTCTATGGCAAATTTGGAAAACTAGATGCCATAAAATTTTCAAGAAAACACAGATCAGTCCCCAGATGGTAGCAAGAAAGAGCCTATATGCTGCTGAAGAATATACTCAAAAGGAGCTACCCATAGAGGAAGTAAGTTGTTTAAGCTCAAGAGATGCCAAGTTGGATACAACCCAAGTTTTAACAATGCAGGAACATTTAACCAGTTAGCTGTTTAAGCTCAGATTTTGTACCCAAAAAAAAAAAAAAAACCTACTCCAATGTGATAATGTAGAATACCATCAAAACATGTATCTATCCACATTACCAAGGTGATGGTAATGTGGATCCCCATTTTGCCCTCCACCTTTTCACCATTTTATTATTATTATTATTATTATTATTATTATTATTATTATTATTATTATTATTATTATTTGATATTTGATCAAAATTTTAGATGCAAGGGTATTTTGGGAAAATGTGTCATAATTAATTTTTTGTATTAAAACTTTTATTTTAATTTAAATTTAAATTTACTCAAAATTTTATATATAAGGATATTTTTGAAAATTTGGAATATTAGATTACCATAACCAACCAAATATGGTTATCACATATCACCAAAGCACTAACCAGGGCGGCCATCTATATACTATTTAAATTTGATCTTAAGTATTAATAAATGTGGTTTATCCATTTTTTAAAAAAACAATTTCATTTTAAAAAAATAGAAACACTTTAATCATTATATTTAATAACTTTAAAAAAATTAACAAATAAAAACCGGACCATCATTTTAACCGGTAATGAATTAAAAATCCCCCCAAGTTTGCGAAATGAACAAAAAGTCCCTCCAAAGTTTGACTTTCCCAAACCATCCCTCCTTTTACAACTAATGACTAACTCTGTTAACTTTTATATTTTTTGACCAAAATGCCCTTTGTGCTGCTGTGCAGTTAAAATGACATGATGGTTTTTTATTTTCTGACTAAAATAAAAACGGGCGAACTTACCAAAATGCCCCCATCTAATGAAGTTGTCATGTTCGTTAATGTTTGTGGTGGTCCCCCATGTTCGAAGGCTAAGGTTCTTTGGATGATGCATTCCATCTTCCGCAACTTCAGTTTCTTGGCGACAGTCACTGCATCAAACCAAGCTAACAATAGGAAAGTGATCCCCCAAATAAAGCCAAAACAAACGCGTTGTTTGATTTGAGTGGTTTTTTTCAAGCCATGTGCTCCAGGTTATGGTCATGACTGTAAGGTTCCACCCCGTACGCGTTTTTTTTATGTAGCTTCTTCCCTAGGCTATAGTGCCCCATAGGTCCCTCGTCGATCGAGGATGTGTATTGATGTTGAACATCAAATAGTAGTTTAGCCAAAGTTGTCGTGTGACTGGGCAAGTGATAAGCATGTGTTGTACAGATTCATCCTGTTCGTTGTATAAGTAACATTGAGTGTAGTTCCCTCTCCAGTTCCTCTTTGCAAGATTGTCCTACGTGAGGATTTTGTTATCAAATGCCAGCCATGCAAAAAGTTTAATTTTCTTTTGACATGACAACTTCCAGAGGCCATTTGGGAACTGACTTCGTTCTCTGCCATCAACAATGAAGGTATAAAGGGATTTGACCGAGAAGGTCCCGTTGGCTTCAAAGTTCCAACTCTGGGCATCCTCCCTCCCCTTGTTCGTCGTTGTGAGTGCCTCTATCAACTCTCTTAGTTCCCGCGTTCCTTCCTTGGTTAACGGGCCTTGATTCAGTATTGGTCATTCTTGTGCTACATTACCTTTTGTCTTCTCAAACGATAAGTGTTGGTCCCTTGCTGAGTCAAGAAGATATGGGAACAAGTTACTCGACGCCTACCCCTGCATCTACTTATCGTGTCACAGGTTCACTGTATCTCCTTTCCCTGCTTTAGTCACAAGTCTCATTGCCACCAATCTCCATTGGTCGGTGACTCCCTTCCAGAAGTAAGAGGCCCTTGTTGAGGACTTCCTATATAGGTTGAGGTGATCATGGCCATGCTTGTAACTTTGAAGGTCCGTAACCTCCTACTATCCCCCACCCTCCATATTTTTTAGGCCAACATATACGATGTTAGTTGACCAGTCTATAAGCTTTCTCTTTTAGCTTTGGCCCATATTAGATGAAATCTCTTCTGAGACTATCTATCCGTTTGATTACCCATTCCAGTAGTTAATTTGTATATTGCGAACCAATAGTTAGGGATAAGGAGATATGACCGTGTTAATAAGGATGATTATGCCTGCCATTGATTATGCCCGCCATTGATAAGAGTCGGCCCTTCCATATATCAATCCTCCTCCGAATTTTATCTCATGTTTTTGAAACTATCAACATGAAACTATCAATGATGTGTACCCTTCTTAGAGAGGAATCATTCTCTACCGAGTGGTATTACGTACATCCGATGTTATGCTTTATTTGTGACTTGGATCTCTCCCCTTCCGATCTTGATCGGCGGTACCGATCACCTGATATAGTTAACAACTCAAAATAAACAATAAAGTTTTTTCTGTCAAGCATTGAATAAAAGATATAAATTCACCATAAACATATACCACAAGGGCCAATAGTATAATATATCTGGAGAAAATAAATAGAATACATGCAAGTAACAACAACCACACAAAGCTAAACATGGTTGAACCAAACCAACTCCCCCAAACAATCTCACGACTAACCAGATCCACTTTCTCGTACAAAACTAAAAAATTAAAAAAAAACAAAAAATCACGGATTCATCAATCCAATATTCAACACAAAACTTTCACATATATCTAACAACACAAACCCCCAAAGTTCGAAAGAAAGCAATAGCTATATATATAGGTACATAGCCAATACATGCAAAGAACAACAACAGCAAGAAGAAGACAAAGAACAAAGACATACAGTTGACCAGAGAAAGAAAGTCAACAGGTTCAGACGAGCTTATAACTAAAGAGAGCCAAGAACGCAGCCCAAGCCAAGCACGGCTTAACCAAGTCAGCAGCAATCGGGTTAACCCGTCGGAAACAGCGAACGCAGCCGGCGAGCGCGGCGATGAGTGCGACGGCGGCGACGAGTGCGGCTTTGGGCGAGGCCGTGCGGAAGAGGAGAGGGCCCCAAGCGACGCCGAGGACGAGCTGGGCGAGATAGAGCGGGAGGGCCTCCGGGCGGCGGTGGAAGCCGCCCTCGGCCCAGGCGAGCCAGGAGGAGAGGCCCATGAGGGAGGAGCAGGAGGCGGTGGCCAAGTGGAAGGCCCATTCGGGGGGGTGCCAGAAGGGCTTGGGGGAGTGGGGAGAGGAGGAGGAGGAGGTTGAGCAGAGGAGGACGGTGGTGGTGAGAGCCAGGGGGAGGGAGATGGCTATGGCTAGGGATTTGAGGCCTCGCCTGGCCATGGCCATCTTCTTGGAGTTTCTGGGTTTGTTGGTGTCGGTGGAGGAGGGGGTGGGGGTTGTGGCCGGTGGACGGTGTCTCAGCTCGGTGGTGGCCATCGGAGAAGGTGGTGATGGAGCTCTAGAGAGAGAGAGAGAGAAAGGTGGTAGAGTGGGAAGCTATAGGTTCTAGAGAGAGAGAGGGAGAGATGGTAAGGTGGCAAGATCGAGAGAGAGAGAGAGAGAGAGAGGTGGGAAGTTCTTGATAAATAGAGGGAGAAGAAAGGGTCAAGATTGAAGAGGGAGGTGGTGAACCAGGTGAAGTGGGTGTATAGGGAGGGTGACACGTGTGAGAGGAGGGGTTTGGACTTTGGGGAGGTGACACGTGTGGGAAGAGGGGGTGACAGCAAGACAGTGGTGGATTTGGTCTAAGGGTGGTGGAGATGTGGTGTCTTGTGATGGTGTGGAGAAGAGAACTTGTTTAATGTAGCAGTGTTCAAGTGTGTGTGAATCTCTTTTAAATAAATAAATAAATAAATAAATAATAATAAAATAAAATAAAGATTAATATGTCTAACTTTTTCAAAAATCATTTGGATTTTGTGGGGGTGATGGAAGTGATGGAAGTGGTCCAAATTTCATATAAATTATTATACATTCATGGTATTTGGTTGAACATTGAAGTGCCTAGGAGTATATGGATTTTTATATATTTTTAATATTGAGAGTTGGGGGGACTCGTCTTGCCTGGATCCAGAACCAAGGAGTTCTCTGGTTCCAGACACATGGCAGTTCTTCGGCCACACATCCATCTCGGGATGTGTGGCCGAGAAGCTGCCACGTGTCCGAAACTAGGGAAGTTCCCTGGTTCCGGATCCAGGCAAGACGAATCCGAGTTGGGGGCATGTGAGAGTTTCATCATTTTGGGTTATACTTCCGTAAACTAAACACTTCGGGGTGTTTGATTGTTTGTAAGTGTTTATCTTTTCGATAAAAAGTTTCAGGGATATGATTTACAGGAATGTGAGATTTTAAAAATTAAAAATAAATGTGTTTGGTTGGGTGTATATAAAAAGTGGATATAGATTTTTTGGTAAATTATCTAAATAGTCATAAAACTATTCGGATACTCCTATTTGAGTCACCGAATTATAAAAAATTTTAATTGGGTACCCCAACTTTAGAATCACGTTCAATTGAGTCATCCATATTAACACAGTTAACAGCGAGATGATGTGGCAAGACACGTTGTGCATAGTACGCCATGTGTCATGCCACATCATGTCATCTTCATCTCCATCTCTCCATTCCACGATCTCTGGCTCGCCAACTTCACCACCACTCGGCAATGCTGGAATGGAGAGATGGAGAGATGGAGATGAAGATGACATGACATGGCATGGCACATGGTGTACTGTGCACAACGTGTCATGCCATGTCATCCCGCCGTTAACAATGTTAGCCAATTGAAATTTTTTATTATTCAGTGACGTAAATAAGAGTACTTAAGTGACCATTAAGATAATTTACCCTATATTTTTTTGGTGTTTGGTTGGATGGATATAAAATGTGAATATAGATTTTTTTTGTGTTTTGTTGTAAAGATAGAAGTGGATAAGGGAATGATGTTATTTAAGTAACATAATTAATATAATATTAATTAATATAATGTGATTTTATAGTTTATTAGGGTATTAATTAACATTTTATTTTTTAAAGTAAGATAATTAATTAATATTTAAGTTGTTATTAATATTAATTAATATTAATATTAATTAATGTTAATATTAAGATTAAGATTAATATATGTATTAACTTATTAAAATTGAATCCAATTCCTCCTCAAATCCAATTTTCAAAGTTCCCACCTCAATCCAATCTCTATCCATTTTTGAAGGATGGCGACTTTATACCAAATAAGCCCTAAGTAAGTTGCCATCCACTTTTCAATGGATATACACTTCTCAAGCAAGTCTAGACTCTATATCCATGTACTAATGCCTTCTTCAAACATGAAAAAGTTAAAAGTCAGGGATATAATTTTTCCCATCCATTCACATCATCGGTTTCGAACTCTCCCTTCTTTTATTTACATGAGTGTAGTAAGTTTTTCTTGAAAAAATAAAATAGATAAACTATATTTATTAAAATATAACTAGGTTATTACATTTGATCCACATGTGGATCGAGTGGTTACAGTGTAGTAAGTTTTTAAACATGTTAGGTGGGTGATGGAAGTGATGGTCCAAATTCGATATGGAATATACATGAGAGGGGCACGGGCCGGTTAACCGGGCCCGGCGGGCCCAACCCGGCTGTTCCGGGCCGGCCAAAGTCCAACCCGGAACCGGCCCGGGCTACAAAAGTAGCCCGCCGGACCCGGCTGGTCAGGGGTCACCTTCGAGTGACCCGTAACCGGCTCGGGCAATACTTTAGAACCGGCGGGCCTGGCCCAACCCGCCGGTTAACCGGCCGGCCCGCCGGTTTTTTATTTTATTTTTATTTTTTTTAAATATCTAAATGTATATTAACAAATTACAAAAAAATGTAAAAAAAAAACTATGTTATTTTTGTAAAGCCCCAATTATTTTAATTAGGAATTTAATCAATTACTCCATCTTTCCTTTAATTATACCAATCACTAATCTTTCCTTTAGTTAATTAAATTAATCATCCATGCAATTTAGGTTAATCATGCCAATAATTTGATTCATTCCTCTTTAGGTTTTCCAATTAAATTCTAAATTACCAAAATACTCGTGACCACCATTAAATCTAATTAGGGATTTTAACTTATTAAATCTCCATTTTTCAAATAATTCATGTTTTTGGGGAAATTACATTAACCTCCAAAATTAAGATTTTATTTATTCCAAATGAAAGAAATTCTAGGATTTTACAATTTTGATATAAAAATAGAATGAGAAAATTTTTTAAAAATCGAAAACTATAAAATTCATTATCCTACCCTCATTATTCAAATATTAGGAAAACCAAAAAATATATATATAAAATAAAATAAAAGCATATAAATGGCAAGCTACTTAAAAAATAATGAAATAACAAAAAAAAAACCTTCATTATTGACAACTAGAGATGCAAAAATCTCTCTTGAAGGAAAAAAAAAATTCAATATATAAAATTCATTATTCTACACTAATTATTTAAATTTTATAAAAATCAAAAAAATTATAAAATCACAAAATATATAAATGGCAAGCTATTTAAAATAAGAAAATAACCATGAAAAACCTTAATTATTGGTAATCAAAAAATGTAAAAATCTCTTTTTAAGGGAAAACAAACTCAAATCTATAAAATATATTATCATTACCTAATTATTCAAACATTAAAAAAATCAATTAAAAATATATGGTATTTACATGTGTTTAAAAAATTAAAAAAATTAAAAAAATTAAAAAAATTAAAAAAAAAAATAGGCGGGTTGACCCGGGTCAACCCGGCCCGACCCGGCGGGTCAACCCGCCGGGTCACGGGTTGGGAAAACATTGACCCGTAACCGGCCCGCTACTGTAGCGGGCCGGTTACGGGTTTCCGGCCCGGCCCGCCGGGTCAGTTGACCCGGCGGGTTTTGCCGGGCCGGTTCCGGGCCGGGCCGGGCCAAAACCCGGCCCGTGCCCCCCTCTAATACACTTCATGATGTTTGGTTAAATACCGGAGTTGTTTTGAAGTGTATGGATTTTTATATACTTTCAATGTTGGGAGCTATTCATGCAAGTCATCTCACTTTATATAAATATTTTACCTCTGAAGGCCATAAAAAAAAATGTTCATATTGAAAATATATATTTTGTTTATTCAATGTAAATGTATAAAAAAACCATTTAAATAAATGAATTTAAAAATAGACATTAAAAATATTGAAATTTTAATCACTTTTTCGAAAAAATATTTAAATGACCTCAAAACAAGCACATCATGTATATCACCCAACCGAATTTTCTTAGTTTTATTTTTATATCCGTGAATATTATTTTTCATTTTGTTACTTTATTTTTTCCGAAGGATTTTTTTTATCATGGTTTTTAACCCCGAAGGCCCAAAATAATACGAGCGACTGAAATAAAAGAAACATAAATATATGGATTGCAGTGAAAAAAACCCAGCAAGGGACACGTTTGGAATTTTCACAAACTAACTCGATAGTCGATGCTTGAAATTTGAAGCCAAGCCCCCTCTCTCTCTGTTTTCGAGCGAGAGCTGCGAGAGTGTTGTAGGGATTGCGCGAGTTCTTATCCCAATCCGAGCGTCGAAATGGTTAGCGTCCCTTTCTCTCTGATCTTTGAATCTATCCCGTAAATTTGTTCACCAATGTCTGCGAATCACGCTGTTGTTTCGATCCATCTAGGGTTTGTAGAAACTTATGATGTTTGATTTGAAAATTAGATCAAATGACGCGCCATTTGTGTCGAAATTTTGTTTCTTCTTTTTTCTCACATCCTTTTGTTTTTTAGATTTATTCTTATCTATATTCTGAAATTTGTGAATTTTTTGTTGAAAGATCAATTTTTGGAGTAAAAGTTGGTAGAAATGAGGACGAGGTATTATAAATTAGACCAAATCAGATTGAGAGTTAATTTACCTGGGAAAGCATGATGGATTAGAGATCTGAGGGGCTGAGTTTTGTGTTGATTCTTTATGGTTGGTATGGCTTCATTCACCTTCAATTCTTCTTTTATGCTCCCAGAGCATCACTAATTTCTCTTGGTTCTAATTCAAGCTCCCTTGGTTCCATTTTGTATCCTTCTGCATCTCATTTTCTTGAGCGTTTGGAATATTGGGATTGGAATCTAATAAGTTTCACTTCATGCTGTTGTTACTTTGTGAGCCTAATTAGATTGTTACGAATTGAAGTAATTCCAAGGATTTTGAGAGTAAGAATGTCAAAAAAAATTCTTGCACTTTGAAAAGTGCTGACAGTTTCCGTTGTGTTTTATACTTGAAATCCCTGTGAGTGTATTCTGATTATACTTGAAATCCCTGTTTCTTCTTCCCTCAGTGGAAATCAAAAGAACCCTAATGGTAAGTGAGAGCAAGGGCACATACTCAATATGACGCCTCCTTGAATGTGAAAGAAATGCAGTAACCAAATACCCTTCTCTCTTTATCTGTTCACCACCTTTTCCAAGGACTCCTTGATAATCAAAAGAGCTTGCACTATTTAATGTGTGGAGAAAATACATTTGATATCTGAACATAGTGTGAGGAGTTAAACAGATTCTTGTGACTGTATATTTGGTGATAAGAACAGGTTTATATCATGAACTGTTTTTATCTGTTTTACTACATGATTTCATAAGCATGTGCCTTAAAGTTGCTGATTTAGATGACCTTATCATGTAAGTTTTAAATCTTTAATATGTGGTGTATGGCATGTATCTTTTGGGTTATTAGTGTCTTGGACCACTGAGTTTACCTCGTATGATAGGTTGATATGATTGATGTTTGTTTCAGGCTGGACAAGAATCAGACAATCTACAACAGAGCACGGCAGATATGACCGTATTTGTGAGTTGTCTATTTTCTTTATATTAACCTTTTTTCAATTCCTTTTACTTCATGAAGGTACATAATGGACCAGATAAAGCTGTGAATAAAAGCAAGTTGTTGACCAGGGAATAGTAGTATTGCTTGACATCATCCCAACATTTTCGTCAAAATAACCCTCTTTTTTTCCGCCTGTTCTATCCTTAACTTTCTCAATATAGAATTACCTTCTGACCTTGTTTATCTGTGTTCCTTTATCTAGGTACAAAATCTTCTTCAGCAAATGGTGAAAATCTCTCTCTCTCTCTCTCTCTCTCTCTCTCTCTCTCTCTCTCTCTCTCTCTCTCTCTCTGTCTCTCTCTGTCTCTCTCTCTCTCTCTCACACACACACACACACACACACACACACCCCTTGCAGTCTTTATACTGACTACTTGTCTTTGCAGCAATCCAGGTTCCAGACTATGTCTGAGTCGCTTATTGGAAAGAATATCCTTTTGAACATTTTATTCTTTCTCCTATTTATAGCACCCTGAAGCTTCTTGCTTCAAGCCTTTTTATGTACTTAATATTTTCAGTCATTACTCAAAGAGGATATAGTCCTGGAATTTTCTTTTACGGCTTTTGCAATGTTATGCCAACTTCCTCCATGCAATGCATATTTTCTGAACTAAATTAAGAGAACAACCTCAGGTGTAAAGAGACATCAACCTTAAAGGACCATAGTAGGTTCAAGACCATTGCCTTAGAGCCAAAAAATTCATCCAAATCCATGTTTTGTAGAAAGCATTTGCTTATTCATAATGTTTAATGTATTCCTTTTGTGAAGATGAGCCAATTCTTATTGTAACTCCATGAATAGGAAGTTTTTCATTAACTGCATTGCACTAGATGAGATGGGAAACAGGATTGATGAACTGGAACAAAGCATCAACAACCTCAAGGCTGAGATGGGAACAGATGGTGTATCCGAGTCAAAGTCTGAAGATCCAAAGCCTTCTGTTGGCTCTTCATAAGATTGCAATGAATAGCTTTTGTGTAAACAGATGGTGAAGCAACCCCCTTTTCTTGGGACCATGACTCTTCATCTGGTTGTTTTAAACACTTCTGATATTTGAATATTAAGCTAATCTCTATTCATGATTAATGTTGTTGCTTTTCATGGGTTGTTAGCACTTTCTTAAATGAATGCGAGATGTATTTTTATTATATACTTTCCCACTGAAATAATGAGTGTGGATCTTGACATACTTGTAAGGTTGTCTGTTGGCCATAGGATGTCCAGGTTCAAGGTAAGAAATAGTACCTTCTTGTGTGACCCCAGGCACCCCACACTCACAGGAATGCCATAGTTTTATGAGGTCATGCTCTAGGACAAGAGACTTTGGTGGGTAATCAGTGATCAAGCAACTCGGTGGATGGGCAGCATCATCTGGTAAATGATCTATCCCCACACTTACAGGTTTCAGTTAGTTATGTTTAATTATGGTTCCAAAATTGATTGAACTGTGTGGTGGTTGTACTTCTCAAAACCTAAGTAGCTTCAATCATTAATTCTGCTAGTAGTTGGAGAACTCTGGATCTAACCTAAATTGCTAATGTTTTTGTACCTCTTGTGGATTTTCTTGATCTGTTTCTTATCACAAGGTGATTTGCTGCACTACATTTAATTTGGAATTGGTAGTAGTTAGACTGCAACAAGATCTAGTCTTATAAAAGACAAGGGCATCTATTTTAGCAGGTTAATTTTTGTATTATTTATTCTTAAAGACATCGATAAATAAATCAAAGGCCACCTATTTGCCCATCTTTTTTATGATGTTATTATCATATGAATTACTAGCCAAGTTGGAGGGGAATCTAGATTGGATCTTTTTTTTTTTTTTAAATGTTTCAGTTCCTGAAATTTTTGACAGAATATGATTGGTGAGCTTTAGCCAATGACTACCATGCTTTGCTAGAGTGTTTTGAATTATCTTACAAGCAGAGCCAGCATATCTTAGGGCCAGACTATAATGGCAAGTTGTGAGCTTTATTTTAATACATGTCTGCAGGATGTTTTGTTGGAAACCTACTGCTAACGGCAAGTTACCTTATTTGTTTTCTCAAAAAAAAAACTGAATACAGGTAGAATCTACAAGAGATATCCCTGATTATTTTTATTTTTATTGGTTTTCTATATTTGTGTGGGTGTGTTCCCTATAAACTTTGATATTACATATCTACCCTTGAAAGTTTCTATGTCAAATTCTCACTTATATCTTTTGGAGTTGGAAGTCAATCATAATGATTGCTAGATTTATGGAAAACTTTGAAAATATTTTATATAGGCTTTACATGTTTTTATTTGACAACATTGATTCCAGTTATATATAGGAATGATTTTGTGAAAATGAGATGTAGGAATGTAGTATAAATAGGAATGTGATGGTGTCACTCTCATTCCAGATAACTTTCATTCTGTAAGAGATGGTAATGTTGAGAATTCAAGCTGGAGAAAAAGACTTGATGATGATGTTACTTATTCCATATAATCAACTGAGTGTTTTCTAAGCTTTTCTTTTCCTCCATTTTCTCAATCATTCATTTCCCCCCATGTTTTATGATATGCATATTTAGTTTTACATTATGTGTTTTTTTTAAAAAGTAAAAAAAATTAAAAAAAAAATCAATAGCTAATAAGGATAACCTGAAATTAGATTGAACACCTTTTAGGGGAACCAAATAATTTAATGATTCTTATGTTTATTGTCACCATTATAAAAAAATTACCACTCACAACTAGATCCATCTTCAATTTGATGAGGAGAATCAAATTTGTGAGTTGAGTTATTTAAGAGGTACATAAAATTCCCAAAAATGAATTCTTCATGAGTACCATCAAAGAGACCCAATCAATTAATACAAACAATAGAGATGAGCTGTGTTGAGGTGAGGTGTCAATGTGTCATCCTCCATTATTTTTCTCCTCTATATTGTCCCTTTTCTCATTTTTTTCTCTACATTTCTTGGTCCTTGGAGAAACTAAACTACTAGCATAAGAAGAAGCCTCTTCCTTCACTCCTTCATCCCCTTGCTTATCTTCTATTATTCTCTGCTTGATTCATTCCCTTTTTTTTTTTAAGTCTAGTGTGGAAAAAGAAAGTTGCACAAAAAAAACCCCTATTTCTCCGCAACAACTAAAGTTTTTTTTTATTTTTTTATTTTTTATTTTCATGTAGTTCTGTCAAAGATAAGATTTAGATCATCATCTAATAAACATAAATCTTAAGAATACAACAACAATCATATAAAATCAATATTCAGTTTCTCAATCTAACTTGCTAAACAAAGTATTGAGACAAAATTACTCCTCTCTCCCAAACAATATTAAGCTCTCCTAAAGTAACTTTGATAGATATCATGTAATGACCCAATTACACACTCTCTCTCTTCAATCAATATCCAAAATCAAATCCCTGTGAGCCACTTTCCAAAACAAAAGAAAATTACCAAATTACCCTTATAAACTCCCTCTCTATCTATCCTTTCCCACTGGGCCACTAGTAAGCAGAAGGGAAAGAATATAAACTCATGTTCATTCAAAGGCACCAAAATACATTTTTTAAAAAATAAAAAAATTTGAATTGTCCACACAGCTAACACATGATCAGCATTTAACTCTAAAACTATATGCATTTATTTATAGACAAAAAAATTAAACATATAAATCTTCACATTTTTACTGAAACCCAGATTATTAAATCATATTGAAAACACAGTGATATTAATACAACAGCAATCATATAAAATAATTCCCCCAATTCAAACATCAACACAGCATCCAATGGAACCCTAATCAACCCATCTTCTGTTTTCCTCTTCTTTATCAGATCAAGGGGAAGAACGGTATGCTTATAAAGAACCCAACAAAAACAAAGAGAAGTAGAGAGAGTGGGAGAGTGAGAGAGATGAAGAGTAGTAGTTTCAAAGTTTAGCCACGGCACCGGGTAATGGCGGAGCAACCGCGAGAGTAGGGATTGGCCTGGCCGCCGGCGCGGCAGTTGTAGTAGGAGGCGCCGCGGCGAGAGCACGGAACGGAGTCGCGGCGGAGCGCGCCGTAGCTGATATAGCTGGATGTGGCGAGGATGCGGCGGTTGGTCTCGGAGCCGAGGTCGAACTCCTCTCCGGCGAGGCACTCCGCGATCGTGCCCCGGCACGCCGATCTCGTCGGGATCCACCCCAGCTCGTGCCCGGAGCCTGCGGCGCCGGCGATGAGGAGGAGAAGGAGGAGAGAGATCAAGGAGAGATGGCTTCGTTCCGCCATTGGAGAGGGTTGATCCTGGTGTTTCTCTCTCTAGAAGGGAAGAAGAGAAGGGTTGAGAGAGAGAAGGAAGGAGCGTGAAGGCTTGGGGTTATATAAAAAGGAAGGGGATGAGGAAAATGGACTTGGGTTTTGGATTTATTTACGAGAAAGGGATGGGTTTGACTTATATTACACCTTGTTCTGACTTCTCAGACGCGTTGAGAGTGTGGTCACCGCCCGGTAAAGTTTATAGGTTGTTATATTTGTATTTAATATTTACGAATTTTATTAAAAAAAGACAGTCTAGTACTCCAAAACTCCTGCTTATATGTGAAGTTTGGAGAAAAATTAAACTACTTAACTTTATAAATTTTACTGGTTAAAAACACCAATATATATATATATATATATATATATATATATATATATATATATATATCGATGTTTTTACAACATAATATTCCATAATTTTTATTTTTAAATATCAATAAAAATTTCTGCTTAGGATGTTTTTATCGGTGTTTTAGTGTTTGCATGGTAAATTTGTAATCGTGTGACCTAGAAGTTACATAGAAATAAGCTCTTACAAAAAAAACAGGATAAATCTTTGTATAATAAACTTAAATGGTCTGATTCCTCACATAACCCATGTATAATAGGAGCTTTATAACACCGAGCTATCCGTTTTTTAGTGTATGCACAAAAGCTCTATTATAATTTATTTTTCAATCTTTTAGCTTTTAACATCTGGTTTAATTTCCCCCTTGCTATCCAATACCCAACTTTAATTAATTTTATTAATTTTAAGAAACTTCAAAAATAAAATTGAGAGCAAAACAAAGCTTTAATCCTAATTCATTTTCAAAATTTTGAAAAATATAAACAAATTTTAACTATACACACTCTAATATTTGCCTAACTAAATCCACTGGATCAAACAATTGGACAAACGACACATTATGATAAAAATGGATCAAAATTCTAAAAATTTCTAAAAAAATAAAATTGACAACAAAACAAAATATCAATCCTAATTCTTTTTAAGAAAAATTCAAAAATATAAATAAATTTTCACTCATTCTAAGAGATGTATAATTTTAATAATTTTCACAAGGAAAAATTGACAGTCACACTCCTCAAAATGATAGATGGAGGGATCAAAACATGTCTCTACCGAATAAAAATTGACTTGTCCACATTTATTAAGAAAAACATAATTCTTGCCAAATCAGACCCGATAGATCAAAATATTGGGATAAACAACATATGATAATAAAAATGCATCCAAGTGGTTAATCTTAGATTTTTCTAGACTTATCCCAATCTAAAACACCATTGAAGAGGGTGGTGGTGCCTCCACGTCCATAGAAATTTTGCATCTACTTCAATCTCCCCCATGTTCTCCTGTACCAAAGCCATGCCCCACATAAACCTTAGTCATGCAACCCACCACCAACTCTTATCAATGAAAACTATATATACAAGCCTACAGCAACATAATATTGGTCCTACTACTCCTACCTTATCTTCAATGAGGACACCTATCTTCCCTTGCTCTTTTACTAGGATAATAATGACATGCATGAACACACAAGTCCCACCTCTCCTCTTCCTCTCAAAACCTAACTCATGTCCCTTAAAAAAGATTGCAATGAAGAAGACTGATAAAACCTAATGGAGAGAGGCCAGCAACCATATCTCAGTGATTGCAACTTTGCACTAGAAAACCATGGATGCATTTAAATAACTATGCTTTCAAATGCTAGTGGACAAGAAAATTTATTGGTAACAATGTGAGGAGTGTATATAACAATGTCATCTTTCTAGTTTGCTAAGTAGATCCTCCAATGGAGGTAGCTCCTTGACAATTTGCTGCCAATCAGGCATGCCCTGCAGTGATAGATCTCTGATGTAAAGAGGAGTGTAAATGGAGTATAAATCATTCAAGATGATGCTTACCTTTCCGGATCTTCGAATGCGGCCATCAAGACGGAGAATAATGTATACATCGTCACCAGGATTAACACCCTCGGACTTTTGTTGATCACGAATCCACCTAGTCCATGAGGATTCTTAGTCTCAAGTATCAACCATTTTGATGTTGAAAATTATAAAAGGAGTGGTAGCTAGAAGGTCAATTAGAGTGTGTTTGGACTCAGGATGAAGGGAGATTATTTTATTATTATTTTTTAATTGTCTGGTTGGATGAAGAAAATGTGATGACAAAGGAAATGAAAGAAAGTTTATCAACATTAAAAATATTTATAAAAAAAAGACAAGACTCAACCTCATTAAATAGGGCTTAAGGACAGACCCAGAACCTAACCAACCACCAGACAAATTTCCTTAAAATGGGCTGGTTTTGGACTCAATAGGTCCAGGACTGTCAGATCTAGGGGTTGAATCAGGCACTTCTAAGCAGGGATAGTACTGGGCCTACGTTTGGCCAATTGACAACCATAAGTTTTATCTTATGAATGTTTTCAATGAGTCAACAAAGGCTGTGTAATATATAACTTTGTAACTTATGAAAGAACTGGCCATGCTTCTTTATAAGGGAGGATGGTGAAGTTGGAGATTATTTAGTTGGTTTCTTGTGAAAATCAGCATTATAGAATTTAAAATAAGTAAATTGGACTGTTGAGACAAGCTTTTATTGGAAGCATGCAGGGCTTCTATTAAAATGCTCACTCAGAAATCTATGCAATAAAGGGAAACAATCCAAAGTTCTCATTTTGCAAAAACCAGTATATGAAGTGCAGAAATGAGATAAATGCAGAAACTGACCGCTCCCATTCATTTGGTGATACAATTTCAGCCTTGAAACGGACCTCAGCTTTCAAGCGTGATTTTGCAGTTATAGATTGAGTCCGCGTATCAAAATCTTCCTATCAAGATAAAACTGCATGTTATAGTGTCCAATGAATGAAAATCATTTAATACATTGTATAATACCCATAGCATAACTTAACTAATGAGTGTTTCCATTTGGGAAGAAAAAATTATGTCTCGGTAGTTTCTTGACTAGCACAACTCTACATAAGTAATAATGACAAGACTCAAAATACATGTCGGAGAAGCATATATAGGAGATTTGATTTAGGCAAGAAAAACACAAACCTACTAACTATCTCTGTAAAATGATAGTCAATTGCATTGCAGTGATCAAAATGAGAGGACATTATAATTCTGTAGCATTTCAAATTGAAAATTATGTTGATTAGAAATTAAAAGTGAGCAAAAGAAAGGAACAAAGGAAACTGGTGATTTAGTTCATGTCTGTATGTCTATTTGAGCAGATGATATGTAACTCTGAGAAATCTATTATCAGATTACATGCTAACGTCTTGAAAAAAAATCTAATGAGATTGGAACCAGCAAAAACATTTGTTATAATTCCCCCTAGGAGAATTTCCTCATATGTAATGTCATATGCAGCATTTAAGAATGAGCAAGAAAAGGATCTAACCCCAATTGAGGGAAGAGATGTGGCAGCTTTTGCAGGAAGGCCAAATCCTTTTCTCTCAAGAGAAGCTTGCTTATTCTCACCCCAGATGACAGGGACCAGAATAACACCTCTTTTCACAAGTTCAGTTCGGAATCTCTCAGCTTTTTCAATTGCTCTAGTCACAGTCTCCTTATTCCCTGCCAAAATAACCTGAAGGCACATGTTAATAACAAGACCTCAAAAATTGCCTTTGCAGAAGTTAAAGCCAAACAAGCAGATGCAAGCCAGAATGCTTAAATTAGAGTAAGTTATAAGTCAATGCTTGCTGTGATGGAATGAGAATGAAATGGCAATATATTGAGTAATGAAAATTGAAGAGAACTGTGATATTAACTGTCTTGACAGTCTATTGAGAGCTGAACATTGAAAAGAAAAATGATACTAACCAGCCCAACTGACAGTCTATTGAGTAATAACATCGAGAAGAAAATTACCAACCAGCCTGGCCAACAGTCTACTGAGAAGAAAAACGATACTAACTGGCCTAACTGGCAGCCTATGAAAAGAAAAATGATACCAACCGGCCTAACTGCATCTCGAAGCTGGACAAGTTCAACAATCCTATTAGTTGATAGGCGCAAAGGCAGTCTGGAGAGTGTTTCATCTCGTGATATTTGAGCAAGCTGTTCCTCTTCTTTCTTATTGTCCCAGATAAATAATGCCACCAGAATCACAATGCCTGCAGAGTGCTGATTCAAAAGCTTGATCAATTCAACAAATGAATAAATAAAACAAGAATAAAATCAGTTGGCATGTTGTGCTACAACAGATATGTAAGTTAAAGAACACTATGCCTTTCATACAAACATTTCTGCTAATTTACCTCCAATATTAATTGCGGCATTGCCAGCTGTTTCCCAAATATCAGGAGCACCATCACCACCATTGATTGCACGTATGAGCCTGGGCACAGTAAAGAATGTCGAGATTCCTGCTGCGGCAGAGAAGGCTACATAAAAGAATCTTCTTACACCACGAAACGGTGCTTGAACTTCACTAATGAGTTTGAGATCTCTTCGAAATCCATAGCCAATGTCTTCACCACCCTGTCTTGCCTATAATAACAAGAGAATGAACAAGTAAGAACATTTGTCTCACAAGGAAAAGAGCTGGGAAATGTTTCATTTAAACGCCAGAGTGAACAAACACATTGGCTCCTGGAAAAGCAAAAAGGTAAGAATCAGAAAAAAAGTTGATCACAAACCTCTTCTTGTAGTTCCTTAAATTCAGGAGTAGCTCTGAATGGGGCCAAGTCAGGATCATTGAGAATAGTGCCAAATTTGAGATTATAATCACGCAAAGCAGTTCGTAGACATGCCGCAGCTTGCCTTACCTCCCCTCTGTCTCAAAGAAGACATGATTATAACTGCACAAGATGGAATAGGAAGCAGCACACAATTACAAGTTCTTTTAAAAGCCTGCAAAAGAGAACATTTGAACTTCCCAAAAGCTCATAGGACCAAAACAAAGTGGATCAATTACTTTCAGTTTTACTTATAGAAAAGAGAAGCCCCAGTTACTGATTTTGATCTTGATGGACTACCAAGAAAACCGATACAAGTCAAAGGCAAATGTATGCTTTAGAATAAAGAGCTTGAGGAATATCTACAAATATCATGCACTTGAAGAAGTGTTCTTCAGAAAAGATGAAGCAATATCACTGATAGTCCACTCTTCAAATAAAATGCAGTTGAGAGAGAAAGGACCCAATAAAAAAAGGTAGAAAAAAAAGAGCTGCCCTAATAAACAAAATAATCAACTAAAAAAGCACCGAAACACTAATTTCCTCATATTATCCTGATTTGATACAGCAAATCCAACAAAGAGGTCAAAGTTCAAAGGCCACATCATTAGTGAAGCGGAGCCTACAGTTCATTGAGGCAGAGGCACCTACTGCAGGGAGTAGGACGGAGCACTGTAGCCCTCAAGGGAGCAGATGGACCCTTGTTATACTTTTTATCTATGATTTTCATGCATATGTAACAAGGGTTACCATGTAAACTTTATCACTATTCTTAATTAAATGAAATGTGGTTTATCCACTTCTTCTTCAAAATAAAAAAAAAAATAAAAAAAAGCACCGAAACACACACATATAAGTGGACTGTTCAAAAGCAAGCAAATCATAAGGATCAGTACGTGGATTGTTCATAAGAAAATATGGCAAGTTCAATTTCCAAAAGAGAATCATTATAATGACTTAAAATTACTTAAATTAGATTTTACTACCTGTATGCATGGCAGCAGGCTTTATTATAGAATGCTGCTTGAGCTTCCATAGGGTTTGGGTCCAAATTTAGTGCACTTTCAAACTGCACAAGAGCATCCTTCACCTACAACATTCAGGCATTAATCTGTAGCACAAATTCATTCAAAAAATAAAACCTTCTATTCTCAAGTCTAAGAACCATTTCAAACTAAATGAACCAACAAAAGCAAGCAAGTGAATGAAAACCGAATCAAGGAATCATTCAGAAAGACTCTTATCTCTTACAACAGATGAAAACGTGTAATGGTCACAATTAAAGTTGAGAATGATAACTTAGTAAAATATAGTAGAGAGAGTCGAACCAAAAACTAGCAGAAGTAGGTAAATGCACAATTTAGAAGGGTAACCCAGTGCACAAGACCTCAAATTGTGTGTGGCCTTGCCCTACATGCACAGAGATTGTTTCCTTGCTAAATCGTGGATCACACATAGAAGTTACAACCTATGATGACCAAATCGCTGATTGCTGCATTTAAACAGATTATACTAAACTGATTAGATTGGAAAATTCCACTAAAACACAACAATAAGTCCTAACCTTTGTAATCTTCATTGAGTTCTGTTCTTCAAGCATTTGAACTGGAAAATTATCATTTCTATCTAAAAATTTTACATTATACTAACTCCATAGCTACGTTCCATTCGATCCTATTCCTACATATAGCACAACTATCAAGTCGTCTTCCTCGAAATCTTCATAAATGTTTATTCAATCACACAATAGAACCGGAAATTTATCAATTAAAACAAAAAATTCACAGCATAAGAGCAAAAAAAAAACTCGAAAGAACTAACCGATGCTTAAACGCGAACCAGGGAGAATACGATCAAAACAAAAGCGCGAATCAAGAGGAACGAATACTGATTAGACATAGAATGGGCGATTTCTCTCACCCTGCCCTTCTTGAATAGGGAGAGGCCCGTGTTGAGGCAGGATTCGGCGGTTTGCGTGCTGGACTCCGATGGCGTCGAAGAGGAACACACTGTGAAGAAGGGGCGAGCCTTCCGAGATCGGAGAAGAGTGTTGCTTGGGATCAAACTTCTCGGCGTCGGCCTCTTCAAACTTCTCGGCGTCGGCCGCCATAGAAGAGGCTGATGAAGCGAAGGAGCAGCCATGGCCACCGACGAGAGAGAGATGGGAGAAGAGAAGCTCGTTCGTTATCCATTAGAGAGAGACAGAGAGAGATATTTATCTAAGCTCATGTACACCGTTGGATCGGAGATCGCATCTGATCAAAGGTGTCTGATCCGGTACGATCAGCACACGTGTCCCGTTAACGCGCGCGCGAGCGAATAATTCATCTAGAAATTTTATTATTAAATAGTTTTATTTTAATAATTGGATTTTTTTTAAATATTTTTGGGCGGTGTATTTTATATGCTAATAATTGAATACACATTAAATTATAATTACCATAATTTAAGGTTAGAGAAACCTATAACTAGAACCGTCAATATTCTTTCTTTTTTTTTTTTATAGAGTGGATAAACCACATTCCTTTATTGATAATAATAATAATACTGGCTTACAAACTTACAGAGGTCCCTGTTGGGATCGGGTTTTATATGTGGGGTATTGGAGACCCTAATTGGCTTGGCCTAACGGGATCATCATCTTCAAAGTCGGATCCTAGGGTGTGCAACCCTTGGACGTCCCGTGTAAGGGAGAGACTGTGTCTGATGAAGGCGACCATGGGCTATAACTGGTTCTGTTGGGTGGCATGAGCACTATCGAACCATGTGAGGAAGAGGAAATCAATATGTCGAATGAGTCGCCTACAAACGCGTTGTTTGTCATTGAAACACCTCATGTTCCTTTCCAGCCATAGGTTCCAGGTGACGGCCAACGCCAGCAAGTGCCATCCTTTTCGGAGGTTCGGCCGCAGATTATGTCCCAACGATGCTCGTCCCTATAGATCTTGTATCTTGTTGCCCAGAAGTGATGTGTAATGGGACCAAACTTCTGCTGAGAATTGGCATTGTAGCAGCAAGTGGTCATTGTTTTCCTCAATATAAATATAAATATTAATATTATTCATAATATTCCTAATTTACATACACAAATACCCTTGAGAAGATCAAATTAATTAATAATAAAAATCTATTTTTATTGCTAAACAAATGTTTGGTATTACAAAAAATTCACTATCCAATAATAGAATATTTAAAAATTTAAAAAAAGAAATATTGGCATACAACAACCCACAACAAACAGTTGTGCTTGAGATACAACAAAAAAAACAAATAATAAGCCTTCCAATTTATGATTTTCCGGCACCTCCTGCAAATGCATCAAAAAAACAAATAATAAACACATTAAAGACACTGGCAACAACATGGATGACTGTATGAAATAAAATCAGCAACATACTCTAAAACTTCAATGCTCCTAAAAAGTAACAATTTCTTTTCCTTAAACAGAACAAGATCATAAAGAAGAGAAAACAGTATAGCATCATTCATGCAGTTTTTAGAGCTTGCTAATTGTAAAAGAAAAAGAAGTGAGTGTGCATGTGTGTGTGTGTCATAACAAAAGGAGGTGAAAATAAAAATGATATACCACTAAATTTTCCATGCCCAGAGCTAGAAAAATCATGTTTCATCAACTGTAACTGGCCCTCATGTATAGCTGTACTCTCATCATCCAAATTGACTCCCTGCAAAGAAGTAAAATAAAAGATGATCGGTTCCAGATGGTGGTTTTGAAGAATAAGATATGAATTGCAAAGAAGATGTCGAGTCAAATCTGGCAAAGGAACAAAGGGAGCAGCTGATTAAGTACGAATCTCCAACTGCGAATCATATGTGTTAAGCAAGGTTATATGCTCCTCATATCGAAGCTTAATTTGTTTGTGGTGCTCGGAAAATTCTGAAAGCATGATCTGTTCACAATCCTTGATAAGTTCTTCACCCAGTCCTTCTACACGCATACGATTTCTGAGCTTCTCAGTTGAAAATGAGATGTTGCATTCAAGGAAATCACACGCCTTGCTGAGACCAAAGCCTCAACCCAATGCTAAGCCAACTAAACCTGGTGCTAGTTTGCTCCTGTACAATTTCTGCAGCAAGTAAAGAAATTTACAATGAATTTTGATGAACTTGTTTTAACATTGAATTGGAAGTTTGTTTATATCTGTATGAATTTGTTCCAGAAATATACCTGTAAGTTTCTTATACAAACTGTTCCAGTTTCTGGCCAGTATGGGGGAAGCTTGCAAGCTTCAATTACATGGGCGAGGAGTCTTCATGGTAGAAACCATGGTACCATCTGAACAACATATGAAAATAAACTAAATTTCAAGGATCAACAATATGATTGTGCAAACTTCAAACTTATTTTACTTTTTACTGGAGATTGCACTTGATGGTAGAATTTGGTTATAATCATTCCCTTAATAGAGCTCTAAAACTATAGTGGATTATTATCACCAATTTGTCATGTAAATATTCACTGTTGAACAATAGTAAGTTAAAAATTCTATCCACTAAATTAGAGTTATGATACAAGTTCTTCAAGAAATTAGATAAGATGATATATCAAAAAAATAATATTGTCTAATTTTAACACTGCACACCTAGGAATGCTGAGCACCAAGACTGGCGGCAGCACCATTTGGTCCTCTGAATACAATAGGGACAGATATCTGACATGCTGACATGCAATTTGACTTTGCTGCAGAATTGATGATGTGATCAATGGCCTGAAATGTACCAGGATTCAAATTCAGGTCACATGAAATCTATTGAAATTTATTTTTTTACAAACAAAAACTTTGAAAGAATTCTCTAAATAAGAGAAAGGATAGCTAGACAGAGAACTCAAAACTATCGAGTGGGGAAAGACTAATCATTAGCTTTCCCTGCTTCACTAATTTCACTGAAATTTCTTGCAAAGAACTGAGGGATAACCTCTGTTGTACCAATAGTAATAGTTTCAGTAAGATTATTTCACCATCCTCCTATAAACTAGCATGAAGAGCATAGTGATAAGTAAATGAAAATATATTTCACATAGAACAAACAACATCTTCATGAACTTTAGACATTTGCTTAAAGTTTCACAAAGGAAGTCATTCAAGAGAATGGCCTAAACCAAAAATTAATAAACAATGAAAAAATACTGAAGATGGCAAATGCTAACCTCCTTAGGACAAGCTCTCCAGGCTGGCCTTGACCTCTATTGATGAACAGTAACTTTACCACTATGTTTTATCTCAGGATTCAGGGAGCCAACCCTGATATAAACCACAATTTCAAGTGAAGTAAAGCAACAATGCCAGAAAAATCAATACAGGGAACACTTTTAACTATGAATATAAGGAAGATTGGTCATACATTGTGGAGCATCCAGGGAATATCCTGAGGATAGGAGTAACAATACGGCCAACATCTACCCAAATGGTCATGTTTGTGACATTTCTTTTCCTAAAATTCTTCATCATTGAAGTCACAAAATCTGAAGGGGTCATACCATTGGTCTGAGACCTCACTGAGGTGACCAAAGTGTTAGCAATATCCAGAAGTGCCTCTGCATCAGATACTTGTTCCCTGGGTTTCTTCACTGTGACCATAAATTGGTGAATTAGATAAATTTGTGTAATTTTTAAAGAACTACAAAAGAACTCTCATTCAAGCAAAAAGACTACAACTAAAGAAATCTTATAAGAATTAACATTCATATGATCAATCACACAAGAACAATCACTTAAGGAATGATTGGAGTAAAATCAATGAGGATTTAACTACCCAATTTATGTAGGCTCTCCACTTGGGACATGATAGACTGGAACTTCTCTGAGCTCCCTTTTGTGATCCGTTCTCCTTCCTCTACAAAGATAATCAAAACAAAACAAAACTTAAGAAAGAGAAAAATAAAAATCATTTTTTGGAGAACGAATCATATGAATCTCTAAACAGTACCGCTGATGATATTCTTGACGGTGAGGTAACAAGAGCGCAGGACACGGCACTCATCGACCACAAGAGTACCCAACGGCTCTCTTGAACAACTAATAACATACTCAATCACTTCTTTTCATTAATAAATGTCTCTTGACTCAGTTCTTTTAGATATCCAAGAATATTTGCATTAAAGTGGAAGCAACAAAAAATATGTTTTAGCTTGATATTTAAAAGTCTAAGAATTTAAGAAACAAAAACAAGATAGATTTGCATACCATTGTAACACAAATCCACTGTCCATCATTCCAGTCACAGCAAAGCCTTAACACACTCATGCATCAACTGTACAGAGAGTGAGTTTCCCATTCAAACATAGTGAGTTTCCCTTTCTTGTTACATTACTGCAGAAAGTGGTTCTCTTTAAATAAACCAAAAGTTTCTCACAGACTACTGAATCACAATTGGAGAAAAAAAGAAGAAAACTGACAAGATTTATCAAATATGAATTCAGAAAGCTTGAATACCTAGACTCCTCCAAAGGAATGTATTTCCAATATCTTCGGTCATCAATACCAATGATGGCCAGTGCCTTTGAAGAAATTGACATGCAAACCATGCCCTTCCACTTTTCTAGCCAGAACTCCTGCAGACTACACATATAAAACATTAGTGGAAATTTTAACCAAGAATAACTATCAGGCGTCTACACGCATAATCATCTACCCTTTTCTTCCTAAGATGATAAATTCTGGGGGAAGAAAGAATGTCCTTGGAAATGAAAAGATGATAACTGCAAGCTCAACCATTTAACAAAAAATAAATAAATTGCCACAATAACTTATTTTTATCATTTATTAAGTTGGCAATATCTCTCCCTAGAAATAATATTTATCATCCTAAATTGCCAACCTCTTAACCCTTCATCTCTAAATGAAAAAAAAAAAAAAACTGCAAGGATCCCATCTTCTAATATCAATAAACAAATTGAAATTCTTAAAACCTACCAAAAATTCCAATCACCGAAACACAATTCAATTTTCTTCCTCAAATAGCCGCCATCAACCAGCAAAACTACTGACAAATTTCATTCCTAATTATCACATCACTCCCATTTAGTTCTCAAACATGTTGGCAAAGACATGAGAACAATTGAATGGCTAATTTGCCCAATAGATTAGTGCAATCCTAAAATAACATACCCACTAACTATATATGCATGCAACTTGGAGATTATAGAGAAAGTTGTACCAAAAATGGTACAACTTGCAGATTATAGAGAAATTTGCATCAAAAAACATGAAAATTCACCGAAAAATTTAAGATAAATTTATTCAACTTTATAAGGCACTACGGTGTCTTCTCCATCATTCTCCATACATGATGGGCATTAATAATGTGAATTAGGATTGGTACATGACATATTATAAAAAATTATAATGATAGGGAGAATTGAATTACATGACAATTGTTATAGAAAATATTAGGAATGCTGTTTGAAGGAAAAATTTAACTCAAAGCAAGAGAAATAATTACTCCTTATAGACTGCTATGATGGAGAAATCACAAGCAAACAGTGTCATCAAACATTATCTTCTCTCTCCATCAAGAACGAGAAATATAAAGAGAAAGTAATGCATAATAGCCGTGTATATGCAATAAGGGTCAAGCATACAAAGGTCAACTTCATTTATGCACCTCGAAAAAGAATGGAACTGCTGTGTGGTGCCTTGGATCCTGCATAAACTCCTTTTGTTGTGATATGGACTCATCAACCCAGAAAGTTGGACAGTTGATTCTGATTGACTGTCTCCTAAACATGCTGAAACTAGACATCCTCTCAGACCAGTTTTGCAATCTCTCTGCCATGAATAAGCTCTTTGTTTTAGGAATCTAGCCATCTTTTGACTTCACTCTTCAAACCTTAAACAGGTTTTGTGAGGTTTTTTAAGTGAGTTTTGAGAGTGATTGAATTTCTAGAGAGAGATTTTCCAGGAAATTACAAGTGCAATGGATTGGAAGATCAATTATAGAGCATGGCTTTTCCAAACAAGAAAAACAAGGCAAAGCCAACAGTGCACATGAAAGTTATGGCCCCAATATGACCTACATATTACCCTTCATGGATTAGAGGAGCAATAAGATCTCAACTCCTTTTAGCTGCTTTCCTAAAGGCTGAACACTCTGTCTAATCATTTAGTTTTGCATGAGTTCTGTGGTCAAGTTACTCCATGCATATGAGTTTTAACACCAACTTAGTTAAGATTTGAAGAGCATGTTTGATCCACTACCTCAAAATTATGAGACTATGTTAATGGCCACTAACATAGCATACTGTTTTCTTTACATATGATGTAAAGAATTGCAAGTGCCAATTAATGGAACTCATGAAAACATGGTTTTGAATTCATTACCATGTCTTAGCCCAATTTTAGATCATGAAACCGAGAAATAGATTGCTTTCATTACATACAAATGATCAAATACTCAGGAAAGATCAGTACCAAAGCCTTATCCAATCCTAGTAAATTTTTGGCCTCATTCAAGAAATATCAAAATTAATAAAGTTCATTTAAAACAAGGGAAAGCATCAATATAATTCAATTAAAAGATGGGAAAAGCTGAATGTATGGCATTTAAACAGAAGACTCAGTTCCAGCCACTGAGTATAGATCATATTCCAATCTAGAATACTCACATCCAATCAAGACACACACACAAACATTGACAAAACAAGAATGTATACTAATTAGAGACTTTGATTCTATAGAACAAAATAATATATATTACTCCTAAAATTAGTCATCTCAAACATCTGAAATCTAAATACAGGCAACCTATGCTTCATTAAAGACACTGCAGCAATCCATATTTGCAAATCATATGGAACCAAATTAGAATCATAACATAAAACTCGATGACGGGAAAATAAATGGGCTACTTGGAATCGAGGAGGAAGAGGAGGTCTCCGACTGAAGAAAGCTTTTCAGGAGTGGCTCAGCCTGCAACCATAACATCAAACAATGAGAAGACGAACAAGAAGAGAATAAGAGAAAGGGTGATCAACTACGGCGAGAGCAGAAGGATGGGATAAACGCCCTCGATCCTTTCGATGATGGTGTTGATCTCATCGATTGGCAGCAAGAAGGATTAGAGAATTGGAAGAATTAGGGAATTTGGAAGGAAAACATGAGCGAGAGGGAGGGAAAGAACCTAACTAGAGAGGGCTCGCGAGCTCAGGCTTTCAGAGAGGAAAAGTTCAGTCGCCGGCTTGGCCTCGCGCATCTAGGGATTTCGCGGGTTATTGAGACCTATAGCGGCGGATTATATTATCTGCCTCTATAGGTCACAACGACTAATAAATTTTTTTTAACAGGTTCATTAGCTCTGTTAATTAATTAATGGGTTTATTGTGGCGGATATAGATATCCGCCGCTAAAGATTGTTATTAGCGGCGGAAATATATATCCGCCGCTATAGAATTAAGAGAAGTGCTGCTAGAATATCTATAGAGGCGGATATAAATATCCGCCGCTATAGATCATCCCATAGCGGCGGATATTATAATCCGCAGCAATAGATATTTCATTTAGCGGCCGATGTATGTATCCGCCGCTAATATCGACCGCAAAAGATCAATTTTCTTGTAGTGGAGAGATGATGATGAAGAAGAAGAAGCAGGATGCATACCTCAAATGACCAACCTCTTGGTAACCAAACTCTTCAACAATCATTCTAGTCTGTTGATCAAGATTAGCTATTTTAGCACCAATAGGAGCAGGACCTCCTTGCACTAACTCTGGTGCAATGGAGTCCAACCCTTTCCCAAGAGCTCCATATAGAAAAAAAACTCAGCTTCATGTGCTCCACTGTATCAAATCCGCATCTCCTGGAAATATCGGCACTTGGATCACCGGCTCCGCCGCCATGCACGACTTCCCTTCCGCCACCGCTGCCATGCAGAACATCACTGAGAGAATAACTCTCAACACCATCTGCAGGTTCCTCCCCATTCTACAGAGAGAGAGAGAGATACAGAGAACCGAAGATAGATAAATATATAGAGTGTGAGAACAATGAGAACAATGAGAATGAATAATTGTATAAATAGAGAGAGAGAGAGAGAGAGAGAGAGAGAGAGAGAGAGAGAGAGAGAGATTAAGCTCTATTCTTGCTCTTTCTTGGACTACTGGATTCAGTGTTCCCTGTGCGAGAAATCTTCTACAACCCTTTGTCAATGCATTATGCACATCGGCCAAATTTAAGCACATAGAAGTAGAACCTAAAAACCATAAACATATTTTAGCACTGAATTTAAAAGAAGAAACACTTTAAAACCATAAACATGATTTTAACTACTTGGAAATACTATAAAATCTGACAATATATAGTAACAGTATTTCTGCAAAACAATGGTTGGATTTCTACATTATCCAGCATATAAGAGTAATCAAAGGAAATCTTTAGTCAACCTACATTTTGCATGAAGATGTTAATCTTTCTTGAGGACGGTAACACTCTTGTGCCAACAGCTCATATCACTCTAGGGACCTGAAAATTACATGTCTAGAAGGTGATCAGGAGAGTTTGCCAAGACTTTGTCAATTGGAATATACAAGAAAATCAGGTTCTACAAAATTGAAGTCATTCTACTATGTAACATGTACAGGTATATATAATAATTAAATTACTACCAAACATGCAGTTATAGATATTCCTATATATAAACTGAACAAATTTAAAATAATAGAAAGAACTTTCAACATGGACTGCTACAAATCAACAAGAGACAGGTAAAGTATTCTCTACCTCAAAAAGATGGGCTGCTTAGCAATACTATCCAAATGACATTCAACTCAGATCACCAACATACTCAGCAATCTGCTCCAGCCGCACATTTATCAAGACATGGCGGTCTGCATCCCTTATCACACCAGTTTCCTTCTCTCTGTTCCACTCCTCCAAACTACCATACACCCCCTCGTGCCTACCATACAAGATGAGCGCCGAACCTCCACGTTTAGGTATCACCGTCTCCAATATCTCCTGATCCACCCCCTGTACCACTTCCCCACTCCCATCCATTAATATATCACAGGTCGTAGGGCTAACAACATCCACAACCTCCCCTTTCTTTAGGTACCATTTCCCTCCTTTGAAGTCCTTACTAATGACCCTTACCCTAATATGTCTCTTGAGCCAACTAAGTGGCCCCCTTTCCTTTTTACTGTTCTTCCTGCCATGATTTGAGCCTTCAGCAAGATCCCTCTTAGTGACCTCCCTATCTTCATCCCTACTTCTCCTCTCCTCCCTCCTATCCCTATCTTTCTCCCTACCCCTCACCCTAACGATTTTCTCATCCTTCCTTTTCGAAGCAACTGCAGACGAAGGATGATAGCCAACCCCCTTCTTCCCCTGCAGCCCATCATACTGGACCACTTTAACATCAGCCGCCTTGTGCCTCCTTCCTATCCCCATACCCTCCTTCCATCCATATCCGGCGAGGTACGCAGCGGCGAACTTCTCCACCGGAAGTTCGTTTAACTCCTCCATTCCTCCGTGCTCCGGCAGTTTCTTTATATCTTCTTGGAATCGCTGAAGAGCGGCTAGCTGCGGATCCGGTCGGGGCTTTGAATCCCGAACGGTGAGGCCGTAGGAGATGGATCCAGAGGGGGCATCGGCACAGGAGGTGTCGAGGACGAAGTGGGTCTCGGAGTTGATGCCGTGCTCATCGGAATCGGGATGAGGAATAAGATTCTTCATCCTATTGGTGGCCCAGAAGTCGGAGTTGGGGATGGGAGGGATGACGAGGTCGGAAGAAGAAGCGAGCGGTTTGGAGGAATCGAAGACGGTGACATACTCGGGTTTCGGATCAGAATCGGCGGCCGTATGATCGTCGGAGAAACTCTGAGGGGTTCTTGTAGTAGCGGCGGCGGCGGCGGCGGCGGCGGCGGCGGCGGCGGCGGAGGGTTTAGAGGAGAGGGAGAAGGAGAGCTTCATCTTCGCGGAGACGAGACGGTATCTGGGAGAGAGAAATCGATCGGGGAGTGGGGTGCTCGCCGTTCGGGACTCCGAGTAAGGGCGGGAGTTGGGTCAAAAAGTGGAATTTATATATATATTCTACTGAGATTCTGAACCGTAGGATCATTTGATCCTACGGTTGAGAATTTAAATTTTTTAAATTAATTATTCAAATTTTAATTTAAAAAACTCATATATTTTAAAAATTAATTATATATTCAAACCGAACTCAAACAAGTTCATTTATTTTTCAAACTCAAATTTGACTTCAAATTTAATTTGTTATTAAAATATTTTAGTGAAATCTTAGCAAATTTTATAAAAGTTACTACATTTAGGGATTTGTTAAGTTTGGTAAGTCTTAAATTAAAATGATAGTTTTATTAGAAAAATCAATTATTTAGAGAAATCTAAGGATTTGAGTATATCAAGTATTAAACTAAAATTAGGGAAATTAACTAACCGATGTCGGGACTATATCTTAATTTTCTCAATAAAATCCCTAATTTTCAGCAAAATCATAACTATAATTTCGTTGTAACCATTCAAATCTTTTCCTTCCCCAACATTGTTAATTTCCCAACTTTTTAGAAAACTTGTCAAAAAATTATTCAGATTGTGTTTGATTGGCACTTTTTTTTCATGGAAAACGTTTTCATCAGTGATTTTTCAGCCTTTTGGGTTGTTTGATTGCCAAATTTTTCAATCCACAAACTCTATCATGTGACCATATTTTCTTTGACTAATGATATTCATTATGACAAAACTTCCCGAATTGCTTTCCCGAATTAAAAATCCAATTAACAGTTAGATTCGGGAAAACAATTCAAGAAGTTTTGTCTCGATAAATATCATTACTCATTTTCTTTCAAATTTGTGGAAAACTTTTCCTCTCCCAACCCCAAGAAAATTTTCTTACGCGACACAAACCCTAGAATCAAGAGAACCTCCGCCAACCTGTTGATCCTCAACGAAAAGAATAAGAAATCCATGAAATCCATTGAAGAAGATGATGAACAAACAGCTTGATTGAAGTTTTAGAAAGGAAACAATGAAAAGAGCATTTGATTAGAGATTGAAGTCTCTGTTACAAGCTGTATTTATAATCATACAAATAACTAATTGACTAATTGACTAACTGATTACTGATGTGGATAACTAACTAACTGATTGCTGATGTGGACCAATAGTATTAAAAGCTTCTGCTGAGCTGGCAATTAACTAATTGAATTAGCTTCATTGTCTTCTCAGCAAACATGGGAAAGAGCTGGAAAAGCTGGCTCTGCTGCATTATCACCAACACCCCCCCCCCTAAAGTTGGAGGGTGTGAAGAAGCTTGAGACACTTCCAACTTGGAGACTTGAAGTTGATGTTGCGGTCCCGATAAACTCTTTGTAAAAACATCAGCTAGTTGCTCTTTAGAAGGCACATGTTGTATGTCAATTAAGCCATTTTGTAACTGTTCTCTGACATAATGGCAATCAATTTCGATGTGTTTTGTTCTCTCATGGAAAACTGGATTCTTTGCTATGTAGACTGCAGCTTGATTGTCACATTTGAGTGGAATTGGAGTAATATTGGGTACTGTTAACTCATGAAGTAATCTTGTTAACCAAGCCAATTCAGCACATAATCTTCTCATTGATCTATATTCAGCTTCAGCAGATGAGAGAGCAATGGCATGTTGCTTTTTAGATTTCCAGGAGAGAGGACTGTTGCCAAATGAAATGTAAAAACCACTAACAGACAACCTTGTATTGGGACAAGATGCCCAATCAGAGTCACAGTAAGCAGAGAGTTTGTAATCCTGTGCTCCATTCATTAAAATCCCTTGTGTTGGATTAAATTTGATGTATCTGAGAGTGTGTTTGGCTGCCTCCATATGAAGATCTCTTGGTGAAGCCATGAACTGACTCAAGTATTGTACTGCAAATGCAATGTCCAATCTTGTGTGAGTCAAGTAATTCAATTTTCCAACTAAACGTCTGTAAGCTGCAGGATCATCAAGGGGTGAACCAGCATTGAGATCCAATTTGATACCAGCTGGAAGAGGACTTTGGAATGCTTTGAGATTGCCACAGTTAAATTCTGTAATCAAATTCTGGGCAAATTTCTGTTGAGTTAGAAGAACACCATCCTTCTTTCTTATGACTTCTATGCCTAGGAAATAATGTAAATCACCAAGATCTTTGATTTTGAATTGACTGTCAAGAAAAAGTTTCAAAGATTGAATTTCTTCTTTATATGTTCCTGTGACTAAAATGTCATCCACATATACTGCCAAGAATGTGACTAAATCTCCCATCTTCTTAGAAAACAAAGAATAGTCATTCTTTGAACTTTGATATCCTCTGGATTTTAAAGCATCAGATAACTTTGAATACCACTGTCTTGAGGCTTGTTTGAGGCCATATAATGATTTCTGCAATTTGCATACAAGGCTGGAGTCTGTTATATGTAGTCCTTGTGGAACTTTCATATAGATCTCTTCATGTAGATCTCCATGTAAGAAAGCATTGTTTACATCAAGTTGAATTAATGGCCAATTCTTTTTAACTGCTACTGCTATCAAGCATCTCACTGTTGTAATTCTCACCACTGGTGAGAAAGTTTACAGTAATCTATGCCTTCCCTTTGTGTGAAGCCTCTCACAACTAGCCTTGCTTTGCACCTTTCAATTGATCCATCAGCTTTATGTTTGATTTTATATACCCATTTACAACTAATGGGTTTCTTTCCTGCAGGCAACTTAACAATTTCCCAGGTATGATTTGCTTCTAAGGCATCAAATTCCTTTCTCATAGCCTCTTGCCATATTGGTTGAACTACTGCTTCTTCATAAGATGAAGGTTCATGCATTTCAGTAATACTTGTAAGCATTTTCTTGCCATTTGTGGACAATGTGTTGAAACAAACATGTTGTGGTTCAGTGAGGAAATTGATGAGAGTGTGGGAGCAATGCAGAAAAGAAGAATCTGATGTATCTAATTCCACATTATTACAGACATAGTCTTGTAAATAAGTAGGTTTGGAATGTAGTCTTGTTGTTTTTCTAGGAACAAAGATTGGTATATTGCTTTTCTGTGAACATGAAGGATTTGAAGGAACATTGGACTTTGAGGCTAAGTTTGGTATAGAATCTGTGGATGTGTCTGGTGTAGGCATAGGCAAAGTGGAATTTTCTGAATAATTGGATTGATGAAAAGGAAAGACAGATTCATGAAATACCACATTTCTAGAACTATGAAGTTGATATGTTTGAAGATTAAGGACTAGATAAGCCTTTTTGCCAAAAGGGTAACCTAAGAAGACACAGGGTATAGCTCTAGACTCAAATTTATCTAAATGTTTATCTGATGGTGAAACATAACATAAACAACCAAAAGTCCTTAGATGAGAGTAGTTTGGTTTATGACCAAACAAAATCTCATATGGTGTCCTGTTGTTTAAGAGTTTGGAAGGAAATCTATTTATCAAATATGTGGCTGTTAATACACACTCTCCTCAATATTTCAAAGGTAAGTTGGATTGAAATAAAAGAGCTCTAGATGTCTCTAACAAGTGTTTGTGTTTCCTTTCTACAACACCATTTTGTTGTGGAGTGTGAGGGCATGTAGTTTGGTGAATTATACCTTTTCATTAAAAGAATTGTTTGCCCTCTAAACTAGAAACTAACACAAATTCATTTACAGATCTAATGGTTTTAATTTTTGTGTCAAATTGGGTTTCTATCATTTGGATGAAGGCTTTCAGCATGGGAAGAGCATTACTTTTGGAGTTCAACAAATGTGTCCAGGCTGTTCTACTATAATCATCTACTATTGTCAAGAAGTATTTGTGTCCTTGATGAGTGGGAGTGTGATATGGACCCCAAGTATCTATATGAATTAATTCAAAAATTGAAGTACTATGAATTTGACTATGAGAAAAAGATTTCTTATGTTGTCTAGCTTTTGGACAGATGCCATAAGGAATTAAAGAAGAAGTTTCATTATTGCACTCAACAAAAGACAAATGTTTGAGTTTGTACAATGGCAAATGACCAAGTCTATTGTGCCAAGTAATTGCAGAAATTGCAGAAAGAGAAGTAGAATTACAAGCTTTATGATTGGAAACAACATTGGACAATGAAGGAGAAAAGCATTCTTCAAATTCAGAGAAGGTGCAGGAACCCTTTTCTTGCTTATGAGTATGAAGCAGATATAATCCCTTGTGAAGTTTACCAATTACCAGAGGCATCTTCACTGAAGGGCCCTGTAACAGACAGAAATTAGAAGTAAAGATGATTCTGCATTGCTCATTTTGAATAAGTTTACTAATTGAAATGAGGTTATAGCAAAAATTGGGTATCAATAGGACATTCTCTAATATGAGGTTTGAGGCTAATTGAACAGTTCCAAAATGGGAAATCAAGTACTTTATATCCAGTTGGCAAGGTCACTTTGAAGGTGTTTATTATTGGAGACAGGCTTGTGAAAAGGCTAGAATCATGGCATATATGATCACTAGCACCAGTGTCTAGGATCCAAAGGTTATGTAAAGGAGGTGATTGCTTACAAATATTACTGAAAGCAAAGGAATTATGAAGAGATTTACCAGCAAAATTTGCAGAACCAGTGAAGTGTGTTGATGATTCTTCTTCTGCTGCTTGATTCAGTAACTGTAGCAATTTGGCATACTGAACATTTGTGAGTTCAGGTATATGTGTAACACCTGCAGTGTCATTAGAATCCTTCATTTCAGTCATTTCACCCTGGACATGAGCAGCAATTTTCTTTTCTTTGGAACCTTTTGAAACAGTTGGATATCCATGTAGCTTGAAACATTTTTCTTTTGTATGGCCTGGTTTCTTGCAGTAATTGCACATCAAATTATATTTCTTGCCATCACCTCTGCCTTTTTGAAAAGAATGACCTCCTCTTTGGGAATTATAGGTATTTCCCACATTCATAGAAGTTGACTCAATTATAATCTGAGAGTTTGAACAAATTTCTCTCTGCTTTTCCTCTTGGACCAATAGAGAATAGACTTGTGCAATGGATGGGAGTGGCTTCATCATCGCCTCTTACAGTGGTATACTGCTCATTTAAACCCATCAAGAATTGAATTAATTTCTGTTCTTCTTCAAATTTCAGTAAACCTGTGGCAGATCCACAAGAACAAGGGGGTAAAATTCTCAGAGATTGCACTCTATCCCATAGTCTTTTGATCTTAGTGTAGTATCCTGCAATATTGCTTGCACCTTGGGAAATCTGAGATAATTCTTTCTGGATCTCATAGAGTTCAGTTCCATTGGATTGTCCATATCTTTCTTCAAGTTCTTTCCAAATTTCAGAAGCAAGTATGGTTCCAGGATTATAAGAAGGATTCAAAAATAGAGGATTAGAAGGATCATTTGCACTAAAATTCATTGCAGCAAAGCTTTCTTGATTGATCTCCATCAACAGAACAAAAGAGAACAATAGAAAAGCAACAGAGAAACTGCAAGAATTCAAAGAAATCAGTGATAGAACCTGTAGATTCAACCCGAGATCTCTGATACCATGTTGATCCTCAACGAAAAGAATAAGAAATCCATGAAATCCATTGAAGAAGATGATGAACAAACAGCTTGATTGAAGTTTTAGAAAGGAAACAATGAAAAGAGCATTTGATTAGAGATTGAAGTCTCTGTTACAAGCTGTATTTATAATCATACAAATAACTAATTGACTAATTGACTAACTGATTACTGATGTGGATAACTAACTAACTGATTGCTGATGTGGACCAATAGTATTAAAAGCTTCTGCTGAGCTGGCAGTTAACTAATTGAATTAGCTTCATTGTCTTCTCAGCAAACATGGGAAAGAGCTGGAAAAGCTGGCTCTGCTGCATTATCACCAACACAACCTCCCCACTCAACGAATCTCCACCGAGCTTCGCCGAGCTCCAACGAACCTCCGTAATCACGCGGTGGCGCTGACACCAAACAACCAGTCAATTTTCTCAACCGCCTTTCCAAGCACGTGATTGTGAGTTTTTATGAGCCCTCTCGTCTTGAGCCTGAATCTCTTCACATTTATTATAATTTTTTTTTTTATTCAATCTCTTCACGTTTTTCTTTCCTAGTTCTGATGAGGTTTGTATTTGAACTTTTGGTGTGGAAATCGGTAATTCCTTGATGCTTGATTTTTAGGATGTGAGTTTTTTTTTATGTGTGTTTTTTTTCTTTCTAGTTTTGAATGGAGATTATGATCGTTGGATTGCAAATTTAGCAATTTTATCGTTGATTTAGAGAAATTTCTTGATTTTGGAGAGGTTATTTTGATAGATATAGCTTGTTCTTGTTTCTCATATATGTGCCAGAATTATGCCAGTTTGATTGATGTTGGGGTTTTTGGATGAAGCTAAAAAACGCTAGCATGCTAATTAACACCACCAGCAGCGTCTGAGCATACACGTCTCTTTTCTTCCTTTTCTTTTCTCATATTCAGGGTGTTCTGTTTTTATTTGTAGTTTTTCTTCCTCTTGTACGGAATACATACGTCCTTACCTCCACTCAGGAAATCAGGGATCTCATGATCATCTCTCCCAAAATTACCAAGAATCTGAGGAAAGGTTGGGAACTTACGATGATGGTCGTCATATGGATTGTAAAATCTGGGATTTTTGAATAAATTGGTTTAATTTCTATCTAATTATTTATTTTGGGGTAATTAATAAAACCCTCATAATTAAAGTCACTTATATATATATATATATATATATATATATATATATATATATATATATATATATAATACTACTAGTGTTTAAAAGTAATGAGCACGTGTATGGTTGGTATGTGTATCAACTTATTATATAGAGAGATAGAGAAAGAGAGAGAGAGAATTATCATGAAAGCATGCAAGGCTTGGTTTTGAATGAGAAAACGTGTGGGAGTGGGATTGACTTCCTCATTGATTAGGTGGGATGCTAAAGATAGAAGATTTGATTGCCGCGATCAAGGGGATTGCAATCCCATCTAAGCCTTTCCGCGACTTCTTAAAAGAACGGAGGGTGTGTAACCCTTACGCCCGTCTTCGCTCCTTGAGATAGATCGCAAAGGAGGGAGAGTCCATCACGGAGCATAGCCTCGAGGCCGCAAAACCACCAACAATCAGTTTTAGATGCGGTGGAGGCCGAGAGGAGGGCGCCGACGTACCGTGGAGTCGAGGGGTCGTTGTTGTGTCCCCGGAAACCTTCAAGCCACCGTCCACTCCGGTAAGCCTCCCAATCTCTAGATACCCAGGTTTAGATTCTGTCCAGGTGCTGCATCATAGATAATAGGCGAAGTTTATTTATAATGATGCTCATGTATGCATGGTTGGGTTTAAGAATATCTAGATGATTGGTGAGATGAAGGTGGAGGTTGTTGTATAATGTGGTTGCAGGAGCTAACATGTAGGCGGCCGTGCATGAGAAGTGTTGTGCTTGATAGGGATTCTGATAATTTATATGTGTCGTAGAGGGTTTTTAAAACCAAGTATGCAGATTTTTGACTGTTATCTGAGTGGTTGTTCAGGCCTTTTGAGATTGACTACATGATTTGTGGGTGAGGTGTTAATTAAACAATGGTCTATTAAGGATTTATGTGGTGAGTAAGTAGAATCATTTGGGTATAAGGTGGATATGTGTGCAGGGTTTAATCTTTAAGATTTAGTTTTGTTATTAATAGCAAGAATCTGTTGTAAGGCACGACTAATGAGTATGTAAATAAGATTATAGACCCATCTGTGCATAGGTGATTACATGGACCATAGAGGTTTACTGATTTGGTTACTGTTAGGAAAAGAGAATCTCCCCAATTATATTACATTAAACAAGGTTACAAGTATATATAGAGATACATAGGTATACAAAGATGGTAGATGGGCAAGTATGGAAAGTCAGCTGTATACACAGTAGGCCTAACAGTTACATGTGCTCAATTGTTTAATATTAGAGTGAGTAATGTGAGCATGTTGTGGGCCTTGACTCATGAAGTGGGTTTTGGTGATATTTAGAGATTGAAAAGAAATAAATTACTTGTTATAAGGTTGTGAGTGTGATGGTTGTTGACTGGGTTGGTATTTATGTTCACACTCAAGTGCATGTCATGTGAGAAGGACTTAATTATTCAGTGGTTTGGATTGTGATGAGTTGGATTAGTTAATTTGATATTAAGAGTAAATAATTCTTGTGTGAGTGAATTATTTAAAATCCATGATTTGATTGATTAAGTCTTATTTGTGATGTTAAAGAGATTGGGTTTATTAGTGGGCCGGATCCATTTAGTTGAGTATGCATATTAGTGGTAATTGAATCCAAGTGCGTTTGTTGTGATTAGACCTGTGTTTACCAGATGTCGACGAGTAGCGTGGAGCTTCGTTGGGACATACACGGATCGTCCGGTTGGATTGCCTTTAGAAGTAAGTCACTCTTGCCTCGTTTCCACCCTTATATGGGTTTTTCTTGATTTTGTTCGATGCTATTAGTTAGCATGCTCTTGTTAGTATCTGCTGTTTGATTCATGCACATACATGTTTGTTGCTATCTTTCCTAGTATGTGTGTGATTGATGAGTTAGAGGTAGTGTTAACTGGTCACGAGGATCCGTTGATCGGCACGTGGCCGTGGAAACATGTGAGCCTGTGCTCCGTCCGGATAGGAGTGTAAGTTTCACTACTGATTTGTTGGAATGCTCTTTTGGACTTACCCACCCGTGTGCCGACACTTGATCATGGGCACATGGTCTTGTGTGCTGGCCGGAGTGCGATGCTAACCGAGTTCGATCTTCCGCCCGGTTGCGGTGGAGTCCAGGGCTCGTCCCCCGCTGGGGTTGATTTCTTTGGCCGTGTCGACACGCGTAGAGGTGGCGCTACCGAATCTGACGAGTTAAATTAAATTTCGCCACTGAGGTCATTGTTTGCGATCGAGGCTGCGTTACTTGGATTACCGAGGTCAGTCCGGGGAAATCGTTGCTGAGCTATCTTTGGACTTCTCAACCAGGGCTCTGAGGCCGTAGCTGGATGTTAGGATCTACTTATATGGGGTGTAGCCCCTTTTCTTGATGATTTGTTGATATTGATATCTGTTTTATCTGACTGTTGTGATCCTTGCAGGGTACTTACTGGGCTTTCCATTCGAAAGCTCACGACTTTTCTCTCCTCTCATTTGAGTCCTAAGGGTAGGTAGACTCGAGCTTCGAGGGGCCGAGTTGCGGGAATATTCTTGAGGTTGGAGGACCTCCCTAAGTTATTTTATTCTTGTGTGTGAGGACATTGTCTTTATTTTATTAGGACCCTCGTAGGGCCTGGATTGTGTAGAGGGCTATGGACCCTCATTTGATTTTATTATGTTTCCGCTGAGACCTTATGGTTTATTTATGGATTATCTTTTGATAAAATGTGTTATTTGCTTATCATGTTTAGGCCTTGTATTCGATTGGGGCTTGTCTCCTTTCGGGTACGGCCGATCTGTCGACGTCCCCGAGGTCCCTGGATCCGGGTCGGGGCGTTACAGATATTATGGGAAAAAGAAAAATGCAATGTTGCCAAGACAAACAATACATTTTCTTGCAAATTATTTGTGATACTAATTTTCTCCTACTATCTTGGTTTGATACAGCACATCCGTTAAAAAAGCTAAGACTACATGAGGTGCAAAATTTGGTGAAAAGCAGCCTGAACTTCACATTGAACACTCCTCAGGCAACCAGGGGCGATGAGGCATGGGTGGACACCTAATTTCAAATAACACGCTGAGAGATGCAACTTCTTATTGTGTTTATTAACTTTCAATTGCCAATCTCATTTGTAATGACATGAATGCTTGTATCACAATTTTTTTTAAAAAAATTGATCCAAAAGTCAGATTTGAGAAATAATAATAGAAATTTTAATATCAAATCATGTTATTTTAATAATTAGAATTTTCTTCTAAATTTTTTTGTTTAGTGCATTTTATATGTTAATAATTGAATACATACTAAATTTTAAGCTTGAGCTAATCAATTATAACATAATATATAATTAACTCACACATAAAACCTCAATCAACAATATATATATCTATAAATTATAAAATAAATTCCATCTATGTTTAAAGATCACAAATTTCAACATTTATTTATTAATTTATTCAATTTGTTTGGCAACTAAACTAAACAACAGACTGAACTTTGGGCTTAAGAAAGCCTTGAGCAATGCTCCCACCACCGCCGTTAGGCAAGAACCCGCCGGGCTTCTTCTCGTCGCCGGTGCCGTACACAACCCTAAGAATCTCCGCCGGAGTTCTCCGGTAAGCCACAGAGTTTTCATCAGCTGAAAGTATGTTGCTCCTGGTCTTGTTCTCAGCTCCGTAGCGGCTCGGGACGAAGAGCCCTTCGTCTTTGACACCGCAACCGGCGAGCCTATTCCGGAGGCTAGAGAGCTTGGTGGTGAACTCGGCCACCGTGTGATTCTTATACGGTGGTACTACGTTCCTCGCTTGTTCATAAAGAAGAGCTCTTATTACTGCATCTTGCCCTGACTCAACTGCTAGAAGTCCTGCTAGTAACTGCATTCAATTCAATTTCATGTTAGATATAGATTTATCAAGGTAAAAAAAAAAATCATGGTAATAAATATATCTTAATAATATTAATTTGTTTGTGTTTTCACAAAAATTGTACATTATCATCTCGATGAAATAGTTTGTATCGTCCACATAGTTATTAACTAGGGGCTCATACATGTGTCAATATTTATATAAATCTTTTTTTTCCTTTCTCTCTCCTAACTGATGTAGCTAGGACTATTGTTAGCATTCCTAACACAAACCATAACATCATCTATGAGTATAAGAAAATCTATAATTTAAACATGTATAGTTTGTAAATTTGTATATATATATATATATATATAACTTTTCCATAAGTTATCTATAGATGGAGATATAGATAAATAGGTCTTAAATTGAGAGTAACGTACGTATTTGTTTTCCTAATTTATGTTTTTATTTATTAAGGTAAGTTGGAAGGGAATTGGTAAAAAATAAGTAGAAAATTTAAATGGAAAAAAGTAACATGATTCATATATAAAACTGTGAAATGAAAATAAAAACACTAAATTTTAGAAAACATGAGTACTCAAGGAATATAATTTTGATGAGTGTAAAAATAAGAAATAAAAAAAATAAAATTACTAAGATTTGTACCCTCTTGGAAACGTAGCCATTGAGATTAGGGTTTGCACCAACGTAACCCACAAGACCAACATAAGGGATAACATAAGAAGCCAAGAGATAATTGAGAGAGTTTGCATATGGATCAAATGGAGGGTTGAGATTGTATCCAAACGCATCATCAACAATCTTGGCGAAATGCTTGGCGCTTAGATCGAGCTGAGGTCTTGGGAATCCACCAAATGTTGTTTTTATAGCCCTGAAAAAAATCACCAAAATATTCACAAAAATAGAAAATAAATCCCGGAAACGTGCATGCATGGGATAAAGTACGTGGGAAACCAGTTTTTGGTTCTTTTATCTCTGGCTTTCTCTTCTTTTATTAAATATTTTCTCAAAAAAATGTATACAAATACATATATTATATACACACATGTCTCTCTCTTGCATTTTGTTAAAAAAAAAAGTTTTAAATTTACTTAAATACCTCTATAAAAAATGATATTTATTAGCATACCCTTACAAATGAACTAATTTTGCTTATACACCCATGTGGTTATTTTGACACTTGATGGTGTTATATAAATAAATGGATAGTATAATGAGAACAAATTATTAAACTAGGTTTGTTTATACATCTTTTATTTTTTTTCTTCTTATTTTGTAGTGGGAGTTTAGAGAGAGAAAGTCAAGATTATAAAAACAAATTTGAGAGTAATTATGTAATTTTTTTAACTAGTGTTAAGTTTGAACTATAATAATCTCTAAAAATTCTAATGGTGGCAAACGGTGACTAAAGACAGGTGGTATAAACAAAAAAATATTTGAAACAATATGCAGGTAAATAGTATTTTTATGAAAATATTTAAACAAATATATAGTTTTTAGAGGTATATATCCAAACAATTTTCTCATAAAAAATATATATATATCTCTCACACACCCCCCTTAATGAATCCCAAGTTGAGAAAGAGAGAGATGATGATGATGATGATGAAGAAGAAGAAGAAGCATATTATATACCTCAAATGACCAACTTCTTGGTAACCAAACTCTTCAACAATCATTCTAGTCTGTTGATCAAGATTAGCTTTTTTAGCACCAATAGGAGCAGGACCTCCTTGCACCAGCTCTGGTGCAATGGAGTCCAACCCTTTCCCAAGAGCTCCATATAGAAAAAACTCAGCCTCCATGTGCTCCAAGTTCAACGCGAACTGTATCAAATCCGCATCTCCTGGAAATATCGGCACTTGAATCACCGGCTCCGCCGCCGTGCACGACTTCCCTTCCGCCGCCGCCGCCGCCGCCACGCAGAACATCACTGAGAGAACAACTCTCAACACCATGATCTGGTTCCTAATTCCCATTCTAAAGAGAGAGAGAAACAATGAGAATGGATATATAGTTGTATAAATAGAGATGGTGATTTTTGGACAAGTTTTTCAGAAAGTACTGGGGAAACGATCTCAGGACATGGTTTCATCGAAATGGGAAACGGATATTGTCTTATGTATATAAAGTGAAACGAGGTTGGGGGAAAGGAAAAGATTTGAATGGATATATACAGCGAAATTATAGTTACGATTTTGCTGAAATTTAGGGATTTTATTGAGAAAATTAAGATATGGTCGTGGCATCGGTTAGTTAATTTCCCTAATTTTAATTTAATACTTGTTATACTTAAAATATTTAAAATTAATTAACTAAATTTTTAATTTAAGACTTGCTAAACTTAACAAATCTTTAGTAAATTTAGCTAGATTGTAATCATGAATAAACTAAATCATGTATTACCAAAAATACAAATTAAAAAGAGCCTTCCATTTCGGCCTTAGAGCATGTTTGAAGATTTCAAAAACCCCAAACTATTTTTTTTTTGTTAATTTTTAAAATAAAAAAAATGAAATTAGAAGATATGTATATTATTTTAAATTAAAAAATTTGAGAAAATTTTAAAATCTCAATTTAATTATTATAAAATCTCAATTTAATTATTATGTACACTTTTTAAAATTTTTAAAAAATCCAAAATTTTGAGATGTTGATATTATTTTAAATTCAAAATTATGATAAATTTTTTAAAATCTCAATTTAATTATTTTTAAAATTTTTAGATATTTGTATTATTTTAAATTCAAAGATATGAGAAAATTTTAAAAATCTCAATTTAATTTTTATGGATACTTTTTAAATTTTATAAAATTCTGAAATTTAGATATTAAATTTAAAATTATGAGAAAATTTTAAAATCTCAATTTAATTACTATGGATACTTATTAAAATTTTCAAAAAATCCAAAATTTTGAGATGTTTATATTATTTTAAATTCAAAACTTTCATAAAATTTCATAATCTCAATTAAATTAGGTAGATTTTGAATTTGTTTTCAAAAATTACAATTATGTGTTATACTTCTATAAATATTTAAAGTGATTGATCTCTTTTAAAATTAAATATATTCATACTTAGTAATATAATATAGACAGATAGATTTTTTATAATTAAAAATTCTAAAATTATGAGAAAGTTCCGAAACCCAATACTAATTTTCTGGTTTTTAAAGATTTTTCTAAAATTAAAATTATAGATATATATATTTGCATTTATGAGATTTTTTCAAGACTAATGTGTATGGCTGGCACAGGATCAAATTGGTCATGAGTAACTCGAGTTCAGTTCGATATCAGCTCGAATTCGATTCAATTATTTTAATAACAAAGTCAACTTGAATTCAAATTTGAACTCGAAAAATATATGAGCTACCTCAAATCAGAATAAGTTTGTTTGAGTTCTGTTCGAATTCGAATATATATATATATATCTAGATTTCTCTCCCAAACCCTAACTTCCGAGTCCTTATTGGTGTGTGATTTAGAAAATATTTGAAGGATTTTTTTCGGAAAACTCCTATTTATAGAGGACTCCCCAATCGATTTCTCCATCCCAGATCCTGTCTCGTCTCCGCGAAGATGAAGCTCTCCTTCTCCCTCTCCTCTGAACCCTCCGCCGCCGCCGCCAGAACCCCTCAGAGTTTATCCGACGATCATATGGACGCCGATTCCGATCCGGAACCCAAGTATGTTGTTACCGCCTTCGATTCCTCCAAGCCGCTCGCTTCTTATTCCGGCCTCGTCATCCCTCCCATCCCCAACTCCAACTTCCGCCCCACCGATAGGATGAAGAACCTTATTCCTCATCCCGATTCCGATGAGTCCGGCATCAACTACACCTCCGGTGACGAGGCCACCGTTAGGGATTCAAAGCGAGATCCGCAGCTAGCCGCGCTCCGATTCCAACAAGCCATCGAGGAACTGCCAGAGCACCGAGGAATGGAGGAGTACACTGAGGTTCCGGTGGAGAAGTTCGCCGCTGCGCTCCTCGCCGGATATGGATGGAAGGAGGGTATGGCGATAGGAAAGAGGAATTTTGTTGACCCAGAAGAGGCCCTGCAGTCTGATCTGAGTAGGTTGGAGATCTAAGTTGAATGTCATGTGGATAGTATTTTTTTTTTTTTGACAGAGAAGAAGCTGGTACAGCTTTAGAAAGAAAAAAACAGAAAAAAAACAGAAGGAAAAAACTACATAGAGGCAGTCAAAATTGCAGCCCTGCTGCCGACGCTAGCTCTTCTAGCCATCTGGGCCGATCAACTCCCATATGGTACAGGGAGAGTCTTGGGTTCTTTCTTCCATTTGACGCAAGAGCATCAGCAACTAAGTTGATCTCCCTCGGGCAATAGATAATATCCAATCCTGGTTGCTCAGACATGTAATGTTTTATATCCTGGATTGCAGCTTGATGTCTTCTATCTTCCATGCTTCCTCCATTTTCAATCAAGTCCAGTGCTTGCAGACAATCGGATGTAATTCTTCCGGGCTTGATTTTGTCCTTTACATTGGTTGATTCCAAGGAGGATGGCTTGCAATTCACTTCAAGACTTGATCTACGCAGCTCCTCCTGAGCTTCCAGCCAACAGCAACTTGCTTTGACCCAAGATGATGATAAACCCTAGGCCACAGAGAGATGATTCGTTAATCCAAGAAGCGTCACACATAACTGTAATAGAAGTGTTGAAAACAGAGTTTTGTAGAAACTCCCTGAGATGTCCTCGCAGTTTCCACAGGTGCTCTCTAGTAGCTTTAAAGGATTGAGTAACAATCTGTGTTGGGTGAATTCTTTTATTTTTGAAGACAAGGTCACACCTTGCTTTCCATATATTCCAAGCGCAGGTGGCCATCAGTGCCTTGGGAAACATTTTCCTGTATACAATCAGCCATTCCCCAGAAACCATGGTCTGTAGAAAAGCATTATCTCCACCAATATGATCAGAAATAATATTCCAGCACTGCATTGCAATTCTGCACTCAAACATGAGATGCTTAATTGTTTCACTTACCAATCCACACAAAGGACACATGATGTTAGGACCAAAACCCAATGAGTGCATAAAAGCATAGGTAGGAAGCTTTCCATGCATCATCCTCCAAATAAACAATTTTACTCTTGGAGCAACAGGTAGCTTCCAAATCTCATGCCATCCCGGCCATTTTTCTTCTTCTCCACTTAAAGTTTGATTCAGAGTGCCATACACTTCCTTAACAATGTTTGTATTGGATCCAGATGGGGACCAAATCCAATGTTTATCAATATTTTCCATATATGTAACTTTAGCCAAGGTATTCCAATTCAAATCATTGCCAAAGCAAGTTAAAATGTCAGTATAACTCAGCCTATGCTCAATTAAAAAATCAGAAATTTGCAGTGATTCAACAGGCATTTCCATGTTAAAAAATGTTGGCTTAAGAGAAATAGGAATATCAAATACCCATGGGTCATTCAAAAAATTTATACTATCAGGATTGCAATTGGTAATCCTAAAGTTTGTTTTCAATGAAAAGGCAGTAGCTTGTAACTTTCTGAAAAACCAAGAAAACATGCCCAAATTTGATTTTTTCCAAGGGTTTAGCTCACCATACTTAAGTATGGAGATTTTGACCCAAAATTTATCTTCATTATTTAGAAGAGACAGGATATTTTTAGTCATGAAGGCAGTCTTAGCATTTTTCAAATTTCTAACTCCCAAACCTCCCTCAGATTTATCAAGTGTAATTGTGTTCCAATTTATGGGTCGAAAGGAGCCTCCAGCAGTGCCACTGTTCCACAGAAATTTCCTGGACATTTTTGAGATTTGGTCTAGAATGGAATCAGGGATAGGGTAGCAGGCCATTGTATAAACTGGAATAGACATTAAAGATGCATTTACTAACACTACCCTCCCAGCCATGGATATGGAATCAGGTCTCCATGCATTTAGACAGTATGATGTCCTGGTGATGAGTGATTGCCATTGATTTATGGGAATTCTTTTTGGTGCGATCAAGACCCCCAAGTATTTAAAGGGGAAAGAACCAACTTTCATCCCTAAGATCTTGATTATGGATGCCTTGACTCTTCTATTGAACCAAGAGGGAAAATGAATAGTTGATTTTTCCAAGCCGACTTTTTGACCAAGAAGGCAATTACTCATCTTTACATGAAACTTTCTAGACATATTGTGTATTTATTTTTGAGAACACACAGAAGTCCATAAAATTTGTATGTGCATTGTTGTACTCTCATGGGAAAGAAAGATGATGCACTGAACTACTGAAGAAGAGAAAGGTCGGCAAGCCGGTATAGCAAAAGAGGGGAGCAAGCTCCAAGCAAGAAAAACTCAATAGAGAACTCAAATTAATAATAATCAAAACTAGCTTCTACAGACTCCATAGCAAGGGTTTATATAGGAAACCCTGTAAAGATGAAAGACATAAATACCCCTATGAATCAAAATAATAACTACTAATATAAAAGTTCTAATAATAACACAATCCAAATAAAACTAGGACATCAAGTCCTATGTCTACGACGATATACTCGCACATCTGCATCAATCCGCCCCGGCTGGAAAGAACTCGCCTCTGGAAAGTCAAAAGCATGGTAGCGCTCCCAAAGATACTGATCGAGGCGACGAAACTCATCCTTTGTAATCCACAAAGCGTCAGAATCAGGCCTACCAATCCACCGAACAAGATAACGCTAGTAGCCACCATCAAGGGAAGTCACAATCTCATGATCCAAAACTGACTCAATCCTATCAGAAGGTGGGGAAGGAGTAGGTGGCAAACAAGGAACAAGAGGAGCAAAAGGAGTAGTGGGGATCTCAGAAGGGAAAGGAGGAGGAGTAAAAGTACCACGATATGGAAAAAGATCTTCCACATTAAACACAGAACTGATATGCAAATCAGCAGGAAGGTCAACACGATAAGCGTTAGGTCCAAGTTTCTGAATAATGCGATAAGGCCCAATGGCACGAGCATGGAGCTTTTTGAAAGAATGTAGAGGAAAACGTTCAGAGTGTACACAGACTAAAACATAGTCACCTTTATTAAAATCCTTGGTTCTACGATGTGTATCCGCAACAAATTTATAACTAGCATTATTTAACACAATTTTTCGCCTAATCTCGGCATGCAAATTAGAAATATGTTGGGCAAAAGAGTCGGCAGAGGCAGATGGGCGAGAATCAGGAGGTAAAGGAATCAAATCAACAGGTTGACGGGGTGTGAGACCATTAACAATTTGGAAGGGGCTTTTTTCAGTCGTTCTATTGACAGAATTATTATAGGCAAACTTAGCAGTAGGTAACAATGAATCCCAGAGTCCAGGACGCTCTCCAACTAGACAATGTAACAAATTTCCAAGGCTACGATTGACAACTTTAGTCTGATCATCCGTTTGAGGGTGGAAAGCAAATGAAAATTTCAACTGTGTGCCGAAGAGTTTCCAAAGTGTTTTCCAGAAATAACTAACAAACTTGACATCCCTATCAGATACAATGGATTGTGATAAACCGTGTAGACGGACAACCTCCTTAAAGACTAACTTTGCCACATGGGAAGCATCAACAGTTTTGCTACAAAGAATGAAGTGGGCCATCTTAGAGAATCGATCAACCACAACTAAAATAGAATCATGACCTTGTGCAGTCTTGGGTAACCCAATGATGAAGTCCATACTAATGTCAGACCAAGGTGGGTGTGAAACCGGTAAAGGGGTGTAGAGACCAGTGTTTTGTTTCCTAGCTTTCGCTAGTTGACATGTGCGACACTGAGAAACGACTTGTATAACATCTTTCTTAAGTGAAGGCCAATAAAAATGGTCTTCAACGAGAGCAATGGTCTTGTCTTTCCCAAAATATCCAGTGAGTCCACCTGCATGTAACTCCCAAGTCAGGAAATCGCGAAGGGAAATGCGGGGAATGCAAAGAGTGGAACCACGAAAAAGATATCCCTCTCGGAGGAGGAAATCAATATGGGACCGATGGTTTCCAGTGAGGACCTCTGAATAGATAGAACCAAAATCAGGGCATAAAGGATACTCATCTTTCAGGCGGTCAAAACCAAGAACGCTAGTGCTCATAGAGTGTAAAACGACAACAACACGGCTGAGAGCATCAGCGGGTTTATTTTCAGATCCGAGACGATGGTGAAGAATAAAGGTGTATTCTTGAAGGAAAGCAACCCACCGTGCGTGCTTATGACTGAGTTTGCGTTGTGTCTGTAAGTAACGAAGAGCTTGATGATCAGAGTACAACACGAACTTTTGAGGCAACAAATAGAAGCACCAATGCTTGAGGGTTTGGACTACAGCATAAAACTCTTTCTCATAGGTGGAATATCGTTGTCTAGCATCATTGAGTTTCTTGGCTAAGGACACCCCCGATGCCAATACCAGATGCGTCACAAGCAACCTCAAAGACTTTAGATAAATCTGGGTGGCATAAAATGGGTGCCTCAGTCATACGCTTCTTAATATCTTCAAAGGCTCTGGTAGCAGAAGTTGTCCAATGAAAATCTCCCTTCTTTAAGCAATTCGTGATGGGAGCCATAATGGAACTAAAGCCTTTGATGAAGCGACGATAAAAAGTGGCAAGTCCATGAAAGCTACGTGCCTCAGAGAGGGTAGTAGGAGTGGGCCAAGCATGAATAGCCTTGACTTTTTCTGGGTCTGCAAAGATACCGTTAACGGAAATAATGAATCCGAGAAAAAGTACCTCTGGCTGAAGGAAAGAACATTTCTTAAGGTTTGTAAATAACCGTTCAGTTCGTAAAATGGTAAGAACTTGACGGAGATGATCTAAGTGTTCATCCTTTGTGTGGCTATGAATGAGCACATCATTAAAATAGACCACCAAAAATTTACCGAGGAAAGGACGGAGGACCTCCGTCATCACTCTCATGAAGGTGCTAGGGCATTGGACAACCCAACTGGCATGACAAGCCATTCGCATAGACCATCCTGGGTTTTGAATGCAGTTTTCCATTCATCGCTGGGACGAATACGTATCTGGTGGTAGCCACTACGCAAATCAATTTTGGAAAACCACTGTGAACCAGCCAAGACATCGAGCATATCATCCAGGCAAGGTATAGGAAATCGGTATTTCACAGTGATTTTTTTGATAGCGCGACTATCAATACACATTCTCCAAGAACCATCTTTCTTTGGAGTAAGTAAAGCAGGAACAACGGAAGGGCTAAGGCTATTACGAAGAAATCCCTTATGTAACAAACCTTCAATTTGGTTGGCCAGTTCAACACGCTCTTTGGGGTTCATCCTATAATATGGAAGATTTGGTAATTGAGACCCCGAAATAAAATCAATAGCATGCTGAATGTCCCGCATAGGGGGAAGCTCATCAGGTAACTCGTTAGGTGTAACATCCTTAAATTCCTCAAGTAAAGAAACAAACTCAGATGGAGTTATTGAGGTGGTCAAGGACGAGGTCGGAGAAGCCGTAGTAGTCACCAAGGTGAAAATAATGCCCGAATTAGTACTTTCTTGTTCAAAAGCGTTACGTGTAAGGAGAGTTAATGATTTCGTGGCAACTTGCATAGGTAAGGGTTTTGGTGGGTTGTTCCTCAATTTAGGGCGAGCAGGTGTAAGCATGATGGATTTGCCCTTGTGCATAAAGACATAAGTGTTGGCACGACCATGATGAGTAACATCAAGATCATAAAGCCAAGGACGACCCAGTAGGATATGAGCGACATCCATGGGTAACACATCGCACCACACTTTGTCGGAATAGTTGCCTATCTGGAGGGGCACAAGACAACGTTGAGACACTGGAAGAGATGTCATATCAACCCAAGCAACTCTATAGGGTTGAGGGTGAGGCTCAGGTGTGAGCTTCAACCGTGCGACCCCAATAGTAGAGACAACATTCATGGAACTGCCTCCATCAATGACAAGTTTACAAACTTTATCACCGCACTTGAGGAAAGTATGAAATATGGTGGTTCGTTGCCAATTATCGCGCTCTGAGACTGTAGAGAGGATGCAACGCATGACAACAAGATTATCACCAGCATAACCAGTCTCAAGCTCATCTACAGAATTTGTGGGATCCAAGGAGATGATGACCTGGTCAACATCCTCATCATCAGGTTTGTCAGTGTGGTCGATCACAAGAGTGCGATGCGGACAACTAGAAGCTACATGACCGGTGCCTTGACAATTAAAGCAACGGATACAAGAAGTTGAGGTAGTTGGCTTCTGAGTAAGGGGAGGAGTATCCTTAGGGAAGCTCGGATTACTAGAGGATGAAGTACGTGGCTTTGATGTCGAACCGGGTTGGAATTGGATATGGGGCTTATTGTAAGAAGCAGGTCGAGGGCGTTGAATGGGTGCCTTATAAAGTTTTTCAACTTCTAAGGCTAAGTGAGAGGCTTCCGCTATAGTGGTCGGGGCATGGAAGTTGACCTCTTGTTGAATTTCGATTCGAAGACCATTAATAAATTTGGTTACTGTTGTCCACGCCTCTTGTTGAATGTTACAACGAGAGGAAAGGTCTTCAAAGCGATTCATATATTCTGCAACTGTGGAGGGACCTTGGCGTAAGTTTAATTAATCGGTATGCAAACACCGCTTATGATAGGTGGGAAGGTATTTCTCCTTAAGCTTGTGTCACATCTTTACCTAACTAGTAATAGGTGGCTCATCCATATTAGCTAAGTCGTTCTCTACTTTGAGCCAATAGCGCTTGGTGGGACCCACGAGCTTCATTTTGGTGAAACGAATGCGCTCGAGGTCGCTCATGGAATAGAAATCGAAGTAATGCTCAATTTCTGCAAGCCAATCAAGGAAGATATTGGGATCAAGGTGTCCATCAAAGTTGGGGCAGTCTACGCGAACACGTTTGGTGATATCATCATAAGACCTATGGGGAGGATCGACACTAGGAACGGTTGGGGAAGAATTACCCCGAAGGAGTGCACGATGTAGAAGGTCACCTAAGTCGCCATCAGAGGGAAGAGGATCCTCATTATGTCGCTGGGAGGTCCTAGCATGTGGGAAATCCTCCAAGGGAGGTCCGGAGGTGGCTTTAGGACGAGACGGGTCATGACTAGTTATACCAAAAGTAGGAGGAGACTGACGCTGACTTGGAGAGTGTTGATGAAGGGAAGAAGTTCCCTCACCAGACTCATGGACCCACTGTTTACGCTTGCTGAGATTGTCTAACCTTATTGTCAAGTGGGAGACTACCTCAGTTAAAGAATCAATTTTTTTGTTTGTGTCAAACTGGGATTGTGTTAGGGTTTGTGTTAAGGATTGTGTTAAGGCATCAAGTCGTTGGGAGGTCTCCTTTTCGGACTGGTCCAGGCGGTGTTCGAGGTCCTGGAGTATCATGGTGGTGGGAAGGGGGAGAAAAAGGTTTGATAAAAGGAAAATGCCGAGAAAAGACTAAAATTGAGTAAGAACGCTAACTCAAACTTAACTATGAAGCACATGCAAAATCACGGATTAAAACAAAGGGACTAGTCTAGCATGCATACTATGGACGCAAAGGAGGGCTAGAAATTCTATTAAAGTAAGAACAAAAAGGAAAAAAAAATCAGAGATTGTGTACCGTCCCTTTTTGGAGTTGAAACGAATCCAATGGTGTACGACGGGCCAGAAAACTGATTCTGTAGACGACTTCGACGAGTTTCAAGGACAAATCGAGTAGGAGAGGAGTGAAGAATGGCGCCGTGGTGGTTGGATCTGAAGATGATGATGGTGTAGGTGACGGGCACGGGCTGAGGACGTCGAACTGTGACAGGCACGACTGAGGACGAAGGTAGCACTGGAGACGGTGGCGGGCTGAGGATGATACTTGGAAATGGGTTGGCGTGAGTCGACGATGCTGGGAAACTTGTCGGCGTGGTTCGGAAGAGTTCGCGGATCTGGTCTGAGGTTGGGTATTGAGGAGGCGGATGAGGCTTTTTTGTCTTTTTTTATTTTTGTTGTTTGCCGGATAAAACGGATAGGCCTGGTTAAGTTTTTTTTTTTGTTTTTTTTTTTTGTATTGTTTGCTGGATAAAAACGGATAGGCTTGGTCTTTTTTTTGTTTTGTTTTGTTTTGTTTTTTTTTTGGGATAAGGATGAGATGGATTAGATAAGGCTAGGATTTTGAATTGGAAAATGAGGATTCAAATGTTAAAAGGTAAACTGAAGATATCATATTTTTTTTTTCAGAGATTTTTTTTTTTCTTCTAGGGTTTGCTTTGGGAATAAAGGAAGGTTTATGGGTGGTGATCAAAAAAGAAACTGAGGGAGGAAAAGAGTTAGGAACAAGAAAAACAAAAGATCTTGCTGACCAGGATATTCCGCGGATTCTCTACACCGAACTCAAGATCAGTTTCATTCCCCCTCTCATCTATGACCAGATCGACGGTTCTTCTCTTGGATCTTTGGCTCTGATACTAATTGATGCACTGAACTGCTGAAGAAGAGAAAGGCCGGCAAGCCGGTATAGCAAAAGAGGGAAGCAAGCTCCAAACAAGAAAAACTCAATAGAGAACTCAAATTAATAATAATCAAAACTAGCTTCTACAGACTCCATAGCAAGGGTTTATATAGGAAACCCTGTAAAGATGAAAGACAAATACCCCTATGAATCAAAATAATAACTACTAATATAAAAGTTCTAATAATAACACAATCCAAATAAAACTAGGACATCAAGTCCTACGTCTACGACGATATACTCGCACATCTGCATCAAAAGATCTACAACATAGCAACCTTTTGGTAAGTAAAACATGTAATCACATTACAGAGAAATATGCAATCACACTAGAGAAAGTATAAAGAATTTAATATGTTATGGATTAAAATAACCGTAGATACTTGGCATGATCAAGACCACAGAGTCAGAAGCCCAATTGTCAAATTAATCATTTGATCATCTGACGGTGGGGGATGAATTCTCGAGAGTGATGAAAGTTCACAAGGGTATAAAGGAGGTTGCCTGCTCACGAAAAAAAAGAATTGGGATTTCCCATTCTAATCTTGGATTCCTATTCTGAATTATGGTATTTCTTTTGATTTCTCACTCTTTCTCTCGTTTTTTCTGAGTTCTCTTCTTTGTGAGGTTCGATTCCCGAATGCCAACCTCTGGAGGAGGTTTTCATCTCGTGGACTGAAGAATGAAAAAAAATGATCATTGATCGCGACCGATCTCTTCATCGAAATCTCTTGAAGAATTCTCATCTTTTCTGATCAATCTTTTTCGTTGATTAAGATCTGTTATGATCTCGTTGTTTAGAGCGCGTGTATGTGGTGTGTGTGTGTGTGTGTATGTTGCAATTTTTTTTTTCCCATTTACAAGTGATTTTTATCTATTTCGTAGGTTTGGCATTATGGATTTTTAGAATTTCTTGAAGATGGAAGTGAATCAAAATTTAAGGAGGGGCAAGAAGTTAGCTTGTATGTTGATGCTGAAAGACGCGAGTTGAATTCTAGGTATATAATTTTCCGGGGAACCCTTTTTACTGTAGCATGTTTAGTTGATAGTCATTTTCCTACCAATAATATAACGTACATTTAGATTATGGAAAGTCTAAATAAAGTTTTATTAGCAAAAATAAATTTATGTAAATCACAAAAAAAATATTTATTTCACTGTTGGGTTTGACTTCTGATTAGCAAATCTCTCACTTTCCCTTTAAATGATTAAATCTTTCATGGCACACCAACATTTGAAGACTTGCAGAAATAATTTGGTGCTGTCCAACCACAAATTCTAGCGAATCATGTCATTGTGTTGTCTGTCACCTGCATTGGTGGGCTAGGCCGCTTTCACTATTTGTTGTCACTTAGTAAAATATTTTCTAGATATCATGGCATGCAATTTTTTTGCTTACAAGGTCTTAGATGATGTTGGTACTGCAGGCCTTTGATAATGTTTGTTGTCATCGTGAGCTTTTATTTCCAATGTATCACCTGCTCTGCCACTTATCTACAAGGTTTTCATCAGTTTACCTCTCACGGATATTCCCATGCACTATCAATTTGGCACTATCTGAGTTGCAGTACCTAAGAACAATAGGAAGATTCAACACTTGTCTTCCTTCTTATCCATAACTCGTTCTCTTTGTTGTTTGATGGCCATATTTCTATGATTTAGGACTCCTTGAATCTGACAGAAATTTTTCAGATCAATGAATGCTGTTATTGGTACTCCATTCAAAAAGACAACGAAGATTAGAGCAGTGAATTATCCTAATGGATATCTGAAAAGGGATATTTGTTATTTGTACAAACTTCTGATCTGTAACTGTCAAACCAAAGCTCATGGTCTACCGTACCTCCACACCTGCTGATAGTAAAATGATCAAGACACTTGGGTTTATTTTTTCCCCTTTTAAGTCCACTTACAGAGCTAACAGTTTTTCCAGTTGTTAATGTAAAATTTAGTCACATTCTGAATGTTGATCTATCTGAACTTAAAGTTTGTTATAATAGCTTTTGTATTTTCTTTTGTGCTGCTTTTTGTGCAGGCTTCATTCAGCAGGACATTTGTTAGATGTTTGCATGCGCAATGTTGGGTTGTCTTATCTAGAACCAACAAAAGGCTACCATTTTCCTGATGGGTAAAGTGTTAATTTGTTTGGATCCGGTTGCTATAATAATAGCTCTTCTTTTAGTTCATAGTTAACTGTTTGTATACAATCCTATTCAGTAACTCTTTGTTGGTTTACAAATATAAAACTAGGCTGCCTTTGATTTATTGTTGATTTAATGCACATAACTTTCACCCTAATGTATTTTTCCTTTGTGTTACTATGGAAGAGAAAGCACATTATTGCCTACAGTTGCTCAGATTTCCAGCCCTCTCATTTCACAACATCTAATTGTTATGGATTTCTCCCCACTTTTACCAGGCAGAAATATTTTTTGAATTCTATATCTACCTGGTCCTGATGGAAAGGTGTCTGTATGCTTGTATAACTATTAAGATTTTTATTCTGATTATGTTTTTGAATTCATTCTTCTGTAGAACTATCACTTATTGCAAATATTCCTTATGTAACTTTCCCTGATTCGATGTATTGTCTATATTGAACTTGTGTTAACAATAAGCTTGTTGCATCCACATCTTTCTGGTTGCCATAAGTTAATTTAAAGGTCTGGTACATGCATCAGGATTCAAGTTTCACTTTTTAATAAAAAAGGCATGTTGGAACGTATCTCTATTTTTTGTTGTTGTAGTTGATTGTCCTTTTGGGAAGCTGTTGCTTCAAAGTGATGTAGCCCTTTTTAATTAGCCTAGGACTGGTGCTGATCCAATAAACTTTTTGTTCTTGCAGGCCATTTGTTGAATATAAAGGTGTAATCCCTCAGGATCAATTGCTGCTCAAACAAAAGGAGTTGGAAGCAGAAGCTAATGCATTGATATCAACTGGTGGAAAGGTGTGTGCATCGTACAGATTTGTGGTATACGTTTTTTTTGTGGCATTGCCTTTTTGTGACGCTCTTTTTATCATCTTCAATAATGGCTATGGCATCTTTAGGTTTCAGCTTCCATTTTACCATATGACGAAGCAGCTAAATGGTGTGGTGGTGATCTTCCTAGTTATATTGCTGAGGTAAGAAATGGGCCTTTACCTCCAAGCTTGGACCATTCAGTTTTCATTATTCTTATAAATAATTGTATTTTTCATTATTCTAATTACTTGATTGTATGCCATTTTGAGATGCTACAGTTATTGCTGGTAGTTTACATTCCTGTACAATGCCTTTTGTGTCTCTTGACTATATTGTTGTTCTTACCTTAAGATATCTTGATGTCTGATTTAAAGAGAGATCAGGAAGTCTTTTTAGTTTCTTCTATAATTTGAAGAAGATGGTTAAGAATCATAATAACTCAACAATTTTGTGCTTCCTAATGGATGAGCAAATATTATCCTTTCTGGAGAGTGAGTCAAAGGGGTTTTACTAATATGTTCATTGTAATCAAGGATGATGAAAAATTGAGATGAAGTTGAATTCTTGTTCCCTAAATAAACCATCAGAGTTCACCAATTATGTGTGCCATTTTTCAGTAAGTTATGTGCTATGGTTGTGCTCATTTTATTCTATTTCTATTCATGGCAACTATATTGGTCACTTATTAATTCCCGTTATCACACTTTTGATTGAAATCATATAGGGCAGTACCCCACGGATTGTGAAGCTCGGCGACAGCCCTGGATGCCCTTGTGGTGGGACTCATGTGACTGATATTGCTAATATTAGGAGCTTAAAGGTACATAAACTGTTACATTTCCAATTCCATACATGTGTATTATCTTGCTTGCTGTACATTGGAATAAATATCCTCAGTTTCTGAAAAGTAAATTGCACTAACCTAGCTTGTCACTTCTGAATTAGTACCTTTAAATTAAGCAATTCTAGCTTCAACCCTAGTCAGATATCAAATAGGTGCATATTCTGCACGTAGAAAACTGTTGATGTTTTATTCTAATTAAATTTCTTTTCTTTCAGGTTTCTCAGATCAGAACAAAGAAAGGCTTTACAAAAGTGTTCTACAATATCAACCCTTAAACCATCTATTATCATATTACTGGCTTAAATGAGCAGTGTCTTAATTTAAATGTCTTCTTTCTTATAATCCTATAAATTATTCTGCTTGCCTTCACATCCATGCAAAATTTAAATCCAAGGGGCCTCTACATTTATACCCCTATAAAACAAGAAATTACATGTGTACCATCTGAAATAATAAGAGAGTTAAAATATCAATGTGCTTAAAGAGATCCATACTTTTGGGTACTATACATAATACACTTCGGTGCATTTTCTATCTATGAAAATACAAAAACATTTTAATTGATAGTTTGTATTTTTTGTGTTTTTAGTTAATGTTAAAATTCATGGATGTAAGCATGGTTTTATAAGTGATGATCCCATGGTCTTGGTTCCATTGGAGTAACCACGGAACCGAGAGAAGGTTGAAACTAGAGTTTGGAAAACATATCTTGAGGCAAGGATGTGGTTCTTCTTTACTCATGTCTCGGTTTTGTAGTTATTCCCATGAAACCAAGATCATGGGATCACCACTTTGGTTTTATTTCTAATATCATGGATTCTAGTTTAATTCGAACACTTTCTATATGCATATAAATATAGAATAAAAATGAATTATCTTAAATTTATCCAAAGCCTCAAGAATGGTACGTTGGAATCCACATCATCAAGTCTCATTTTTCTTGCATTGTTACGTTATATCCACAATCAATAAGTGGTCTAGCATCATTTGCCCACAAAATCCCCAGATTCAATAGACATCTCTTTTGGGGGAAACAGATACACAAATCCAAATCCATTGAACCCAAATTCATTGCCCTCTCACTGTCCAATGAAACCAGCATCACAATATCTCCTTGGACTCAACTTAGGATTTACTTTCTCCTTTTTTTTCCCCTAATTTGTTATGAATTGATTAATTATTAACCATTTTACTAATCCAAATTTCCATAACCCTATATAATAATAATAAAAAATTGACTGTGTTAAGGATAATTGCAATTTTCTCATCTAAATGAAATCAGTAAAATAGGAATAAATATAATTGTAATAATAAAGGCATATATTTTTATTCTTTTGGATCTTAAAAATAAAAACAATATTAAATTACATTTGAGTATATATATGGTTAATGGACAAGACAACCATGTATCATACTTATAAATAAGAATTTTTAGTTATCAATTAAAAGAAGGAAAAATTACAGCTATGAAGATCAAATTTTCGCTCAATTAATAAATTGTTTTAAATATTCATTTTTTAAAATAAATATTTTAGTATGCTACATACTAAATAAATACATATAAATCCAAAATCATTTTTGTGGTTCCTAATTCTACACTAAATAAATAAATAAAAACATAAATTAATATATTTTGTGGTCCATTAGAGACCCACACTGACACCGCACAGACACTTTCTTCTCCCCCGCCAAATTCTCTCTCTCCTTGGCGGGCAAATCTTGGAGGTGAGTTTCTCCTTTGTTGTTCTTGTTTTCGATTATGCTTTGGAGGATCAGTTCTTTTTATCTTAGATTACGGTATGAGTGCCGGCGTCGTTTGAATTTCAATGAATTTATGGTTGCTTCTATAGAATTAGATTGCTTTAATTTGATGTATCATTTGAAACAAGTGTGTGGCTTATTGAATGTTGAATCATTGATTTTGTAATTGTTTTGGAGAATTTCAGGATATAATTTTATTCTATTTTCTGTTTGTTTGGATTTTGAGAGTGAATTTTCATAATATGTTGTATTTGCATTGCTTTTGTGGGACAAAGAGTGACAATTTGATTATGTTGGTTTTGGTGAGTATGTTCACTATGTGTTTATGAATATTCCTTCCAAAGTTATCGAGATTTTTCAGATTTTATCTTTGTGGCACTTGAGAAAATGTAAAGAGAGAATTTGTTCTTTATGATGGTTTTGGTGATTATGCTCACTATGTGCTTGTTTATATTTCTTTTCTGAAGTAACTGATGTTTTTTGGATTTTATAACAATAGTTAGTTCATATTGTTTGTTAAAAGATGAACAGGAGTGGTTCTTTTCTTTTCTTGTTTTGATTTTTAATCTTTTTGTGTTGTGATATGAGCTTTATTTTCAGTTATAGGAAGGAAGTACTCGTTTCCAAAGAAAGGTTTTTTCTGTTTAAACAATGTTGAACAAACTACTCTGGGATTCTGATGGGCAATTTAATGTTAGTTTTGGCTACCAATGCTCTGGGATGGAAGGATCTCCATATAATGGTTTTGGAGATGCTTCATTTGAAGAACCAGGGAAAACTACGAATCAATTGAAGAAGAGCTCATTTTCTTTGCTAACAGGTGCTGCTGTGAGTGCTAATTGCACTCTAGCAAATACAAATATTTGCAATGGTCTTATCGGAGAAGGATTACTGCCTTGTTTGGATTCCCCGAAGACATTCAGGAGAGTGCCTTCTTCACCATCATTATCAAGTTTAGATATATTATCGTCCTCGTTGCAGAGTAATGGATCTTATCTGAGTGGATTCCTATCTTCCCAGAGTGATTGTTCGGAATGGAATCTGAGTGTTTTAAAACCAACAAGTGCTCCTTCCAGAAGCCAGGGTTTTCTCAATGCAATGGAAGTGCAATTGGCTGGTGGAGCAGCTGGTGAAGATAGAGTTCAAGCATTTTGTTCTGAAGAAAATGGGTGGCTTTGTTGTGCAATATATGATGGATTTAATGGAAGAGATGCTGCTGATTTTTTAGCCGGAACTTTATACGAGAATATAGGATTATATTTGAATGTGTTAGATTCTCAGTTGAAGCATAACAATGATATGGTTCTGAATGGTGATGGGGATGACATAGATCATGGGTTCTTTCAATACGAAGATGGTTTTGCAGAAGAGATGTCTAAAATTCATAGCTCCATGATTGACTTGGGAATTACAAAGTGTATCAAAAAACCGGTATTTGATTCTTACAAGAATGGTGTTCTTGATTGTCTCCAACATGCGCTTGCACAGGCTGAAAGCGATTTCATTTACATGGTTGAGCAAGAAATGGATGATCGTCCTGATTTAGTTTCAATCGGATCTTGTGTTTTGGTTGTGCTGCTTCATCAACAGGATCTTTTTATCCTCAGCTTAGGTGATAGCAGAGCTGTATTAGCGACAATCAGAGATGCCAACAAATTAGAAGCTATCCAGCTCAATGAATGCCACTCTGTTGATAATGAAACTGAACAAATGCGGGTTCTATCTGAGCACCCTGATGATCCTAAAACAATTGTCCATGGGAAGGTGAAGGGAAAATTGAAATTAACTCGGGCATTTGGAGTAGGCTATCTGAAGAAGGTAAAATGAACAAGAGATCCTTCTTTCTTTCAGTTGGTGTTCTTTAAATGCTAAGTGGTTTCCTTTCATGTCATTTGCAGAAGAACATGAACGATGCTCTGATGGGTATTCTTCGAGTTCCAAACCTTTCAAGCCCTCCTTATGTTTCTACCCAACCTTCACTCAATTTCCATAGAGTTTCAAGAGGTGATCGTTTTGTGTTAGTTGCCAGCGATGGCCTGTTCGACTTTTTCAGCAATGCAGAAGCAGTAGAACTTGTTAGTTCTTTTTTCCAGAGTTGTCCATTAGGTAATCCAGCTGAGTTTATAGTGGAGCAACTTGTGTTAAGAGCAGCCCAAAAAGCAGGTATTTAATCCTATATCTACGATGAATGTGTATTCAATATACTTGCCATGAACAAATAAGAATTTTGAACAACTGTTCATTGCTGGAATCATTTTCTGACTTCATCTTCTATTCCCATCACTTCGATCAGTCATGTTAATGGTTTACTTCACATAATTCAACACTCCGACCATGAATGAATAGTTCCGATTTCACTATTTATCTGTATAAATTTTAGGACCATAAATAGGATATTATTAGATGCAATTAACTTGAAACCTCGACACTTAATTTCTTATTTTTGGATGCTTTTGAGTTTCATTGTGTTACCATGGTAAATATCTTGCAATTCTTTTCCATGTACAGTGCATAGAAAGGCCCAGTGGTTCATGGAATTGTTATTATTACAGAGCACTGGTTCTCTCTCATACATCCTTCGATTTTTCACATGAGTTTCTGAGAGTTCAGTCCCTTTTTCATATATAGGACTCCATGTGAGTCCTGTTGATTCAACACTGGTACTTGATTATCATCTGACATGGATAACTAAAATTATTCAATTTCATTTTCCAATCCAAGCGTTGAAGTTCTCGATTTGGTTTCTCCTTTTCAGGTTTTACTCTTGAGGAACTGATGAGGGTGCCCTCTGGAATGAGAAGAAAATATCATGATGATGTAACAGTTATTGTGATCCTCCTTGGGAGTCACCATAGAACATCAACTGCATCCACACATTAAATCACAGATTAACACTCTTACATTGTAAGATATGTTCTCCCTGTAAAGAGAAACCAGGTACACTAGTATCCTACAAGCTTTCAATGTTATTACTCTAGTTCTGTGTTAAGTTTCTCATCTTTTGGATCTGAATTACCCGCAAAATGTACAGTTTACAATCAACAGTTCCATACCGACTTCAATAAACTACAGTTAGAAAGAGCTGCCATATCTTATAATTTTGATTCCTTTATTTCATTTGAAGCAACACTGAATTGCAGTTAGTTGCTCAATTGTTTTTGAACTCATGATGTGACACTTAACCTTGTTGTGTGTGACTGCTACATCTTAACCTTTAGTGTCTTCCATTAAGTTCAATGCTCATGAACAGAGTCTGAACATTTGCTTCTCAATTAAGGTTTCATCTATCAACTCTTGCTTTTTAATTGGCTGAGCAATAAAAATCATTCTGATAAATCGTCGGTTTGCCTGCCTTTTTTGTGGCGTCATTCCTCCCAATGCCCACAAAGCTTGCAATGTCAGATCTCTACTTTTCCTAAAAGCTATCTCCACTAATTTGTATGCAATTATTAATCTTGTTCTTGAGTTACAAAACTTTTCTGTTTCATTTGTGACACTCATTCATTTCATCCATGTTGAATATCAGGAAAAAAAAAATCAAAACAATCAAATTAAGGGGGGACTTTGAGTAGACCTTTGTGCCATTCTTCTATGAGTACAGATCAACAGTAGGTGCACAACAGGGTTCATCATTTTCTTTTCCTTTTTTTTTCCTGCTTTTTCTGCTTTTTCACTTGCAGAAAGTGCAGATCTTTTTTTCCTGAGTAGATGTGCAGGCCAAAATGCCCCCAAAAGTTTCAGAGTTTCCTGAGAGACATTGTGTTGGGGCATATAATGTAGAGCAATGACATTGTCCTGATTCATATGGAAAGGTGCAAAAGGTTATGGTTAGTAAGTGGGTGTCTTTATTGTAGGACAGATGCTACTTATGATACCAACAAACACAAGTGAATAATATCAGAAATAGATTAAGTGGTTGAACTTTTAAACACTGTGTATCTCTTCATCAACCTTCTTTAGAACATTAATGGAGATGTAGGCCTTTGACAAGGAAAGAAGGTTCCTTAGGTCTCTCCTATGCAGTATTGAAAATGGAAATTGACAGTGATGAACATTTACATTCTATCTTACTTCTCAATTTAGATTCATAAGTTTAAATTTTCTCTGTTTTTATCTTTCAAATCTGTGTATAAACCTACAATAGTCTAGTCCAGGAATATACCCTAGACCTGAGAAATCATCCAGTCAACTTAGTCAAACATAAGTCAATGCTGTCAACCTAAACTTTTTCTTTCTTTCCTTTTTTTTTAAATTATTTCTGTTGAGCTATTTTCTCTCCATCAGGGGTTCCTCACATGCCCCAGAAACAGAAACAAGAGTCCCTCCTGACATTCAAAGGGACACTAGCTCTACTTTTTATATCATCAGGACACCCAAGCTAATCCAAGACATGCAATTAAACCACCCCTTAACCCAAGAACACCCCCAAACTCTGGCTTTTGTCCTCTTTAGCTCAGGGAATATAACCAAGAATTGAAACTTTAGATTTAGAGCAACAATTTGGACTTAAAAATTAGGAAACATGAGAATTCATTAAAAGCTTCATTAAGAACTTCATTGCAACCATAAATTCATATCAGATAAAGAGTTCAAAAAACTTGGGAGGAAAAAAAGTCTTACAGTTACACTACTCCGGTCACCGGATTCCGGTGACCACCCTCACATGACACTGCAAAAACTTGCATTCTCTTCATCAGAGACTTGGTATGTTTCATGTGTCACTGATGGTGATGAGATCATCGGTGCCGGTGGCACATAGTATGCACCAGGGGCCGGAGGATAGGCCGAGAAAACATAACCATTGTGCTGCACCGGCATCGGATAGTATGCGGCCGTGCCATAGCTAGCACTTGGGTGCATTGTGTTATAGCTCATCACATACGCTGGTGACGGCGCTGCCGCCACCGCTGGCTGCGGCGGCGGCATTGGTGGTAGATACATTGGCAGAGGCATGCCACCACCACCACCACCACCACCTCCATTGGCAATGGGTACTTTCTGAACATCTTCGAGAGCTCGTTCGCTCTCACCTCCGGTGGCACCGGCATTGGCTCCGGTGTCTTTCTGGCCTTTCTTCTTCTTAGCACCACCATTACTAGCATTGCCAATCTCATTTGGTGTTGAAGAGCTATCGGAATCCTCTGTGTTCTTGGGAGTGTCTCCTGGTTTCTTGTTTTGCTTCTTTGGTGTTTTAGAAGCATCCTCACTTGTGTTTTCAATGATCTCAGAGCTCTCATTCTTGTTCTTGTTCTTGTTCTTCTTGCCACCATTGTTATTGTTGTTGTTGTTGTTGTTAGAGTTTGGTGTGGAGTTCTGGTTGTTGATCTTGTTCTCAGGCCAGAGCTCTGCATGCTTCCCAGTTTTTAGGAGTTTCTTGATGAGAGTCTCAGCTGATACATTGCCTGTGACTGTGACCTTGTGCTGCTGTGAATCTATGGTTGTCTTGTAAACCCCTGAAAACAAAGTGAAGAACAAACACAAATGAATCAAACATGGTAGAATATATATAGAGAGATAGAGAAAAGCTTAGATTAGTGTCTTACCATCTATGTTCTGGAGAGTCTTCTTCACTGTTCTCTTGCAACCTTCACAGTGGATGGAGACCTTCAACACCCAAGTCTAGAACAAAGAGGAGTTTCTTAGAGTGATGAACTTGGAGTGGAGAACTTGCAAGTTTTGTTTACCTGGTATTTTAGTGGCTCTGTGGCTTCTCCAGCTGCAAGTGGTGCTGCCATTAGAGAGAGAAAGAGTGGGAGAGAGATGGGAGAGTTTGTGAGTGAGTGTTATGGTGAGAAGTTAATAGTGTAGGTGAGAACTCTTTAGTTCATTTATCATGCGTGGACATGGAGGGCCTAATCAGAGCCATTCAATCTGGTGATGCATTGATTCTGTTCCAAAATGATGGGACTTGTGTATATGTGTGTGTGTGTATTTATTGGATTGAAGATGAATGAAACTAGGAGAAAGATAGATATTCACTCCTATCACTATCAGATGATGGTTTCCTGCTATCTTGTTCTTGAAATTGGACCTAATTAGCAATAATGTTCATCTTAAATCTTGTCAAGAGATAAGGTTGGGAAATAATTAAACTACATCAAGTCTCTTGGCTTGTTGCTCTCATTTGTAAAGCACTACACTTGGTTCAATTCAAAATTTTTATCTTTGGTATTTGTTATTTTTACCTTTATCTTGGTAAACTTTGGGAACTATTAATACTATATTGATGATGAACTGTTATTAATTTTTTGGAATTCTTGGCATTGATGCAGTTTGAGTAGCTTGTAGAATGTGTAGAGAAAACACTGGAGAAGAAGTGCAAATATCATCAAAGCTGCCTCTTTGCATGCACAATGCTTGAAAAAAGACCCAGAATTTGAAAGTTCAATGAGAGAGTTGGGGGTTGGAAATTGGAATAGCAGAGGCAGAGAGGTAGGTGAGAGTACAATGCAAGTAATTCCCCTGCTCTCTTATTTGATGCCTTTAGAAGTTCACATGCACCATAATTATCACCAAACTATTCAACACCAGAGAAGTACTTTAGGGCATCAGGGTGACAAAGAATGGGGAATCAATTGTTGGTTTTTTCATAGATGATGCAATTCTTCAAGCCAAAAACATACTGCACAAAGCTGTGCCTGTGACCTCTCTTCTACTCTCAGTCCTTTCCTCATTAATGAGTGATTTCACCTCATTTTGTATCTTCACTGCAATTGGCTATCTTTTCTTTTCTCTCTCTGTAACTATAAGGACTGATACATTAATGTCTCCTGTTGGGATGTGGGGGGAATGAATGTCTTCATTTGGTTGGTTTTGTTCAAGGCCTCAATAACCTACTAATCTTTGCATTAGAGATTAACAAATATATATATATATATATATATATATATATATATATATATACATTTTCTTGTCTATTTTTTTTCTATTTAGGCCATTTACATTTGAGTTGAAATATATATATATATATATATATATATATATATATATATATATATATATTTTGACAAAAGCGATGAGCGCCTCCATGAGGGAAGTCAGAGACGGGCACAAGCGTGGATCCACTCAATACATCTGAGCCCGCATCTTGCGAAAGTGGAGGTTCGATCTTGGAGAACCCGGTACCAATAGGTCAAGAGGTCATTGGTGAGTTGAAGTATTATCTGGTATTAAAAAATATCATTTTAATTGAAATTGAAGTTGAAATTTATTACCATTATTATTATTTTTAAAAAAAATTAGAGTGGAATGAGTTAACAGTTTATGGTGATATGCTTTTGTCATGGAATTTGGAGTACATGATGGTGGAATGAGAAATGACTCCACTTGCATTTTTCTAAGATGTTGAGTGAAATGATACATTGAGTTGAGAATCAGGTACATGGCTCATAGCCCTTGAACATATCTAGTGGAATGACCACCCAACCCACCACTTCTCAACATTGTCATGCTGGTCCCTCACATCTCAGTCACACTGAAGGGAAAGGGGCCCACTTAGGACTACTTGGCTGGTAACTTGTAAGGCTCTAATACACCTTCACTTTACCACCTCTGTTTTCTATAAGACATCAATGCCACATCTACACTACTTAGCTAGGTACTTTCTTGTTTTCATAAACAACAAGAAATAATATAATGGTGCATATTGTCTGGATGTATGTCCATATAGGGTAGGTAACATAAGGTTTCATTATTTGTTTATATCTCAATTGAAAAATCATTTCTTAAGAACATGACACATATAACTTAGGGGGGAAAAAATTGAAAACATAACCATAGTATTCAAGATTTCAATTGCATGAAAGTCTTTCATTTTTTTTTTATATGCCGCATGTATGATTCGAACCCTCCATCTTTTTTTACGAGAGAAAATGAGTTAACTAACTTTTTTTGTGAAAATTGGTTAAAATCTATCATTTGTTGTCTAAAAAAAAGATAAAAGCACCATCCTCTAACTACATCTGTTTGAAGATAGCACTAGTTGAAGGCAGAACAGGGAAAACAAAGCAGTATAAGTGTGTTGATAAGGCTGTTGACAATGAGGTGCACTAATCTGCTATGCTAAACCTAACCCACCTTAACATTGAAAGCATTTTTTAATGGTGGAGTATTTTGTCACTCATCCAACTTTCAGAAATAACATGTTATATTTGAGCACTCCAACAGAACCAACCACCAAGCTTTTTAAAAGATATCAAGCCCAATGGGGCATGCTTGCACTTAGAATTAAATGACAAACATATCAAGATCAATGCAATAGTTATGCCATCTCTTTATGTTGTGGAGGATATATATAATTTGATGTTTGTGGTCAAGTAGGGCTAAGTGTATTGCCAAATCCTTTTGGCTAAGTCTCATGATATTCAAATGTTCACCCAGAGAAAAGATCAAATGTTGTTGTTTATTATGGATTTGAGTTTCCCCGTTATAAAATAATATTAACAAGAAATCATGGCTATTCATTGAAGGTTCCATGTGACCTAGAGATCAAGAATTTGAGTCGTGGAAACCTCTTGCATGGAAAAAGTAAGGTAAAGTTGTGTATAGTAGATCCAAGTGATCCGACTTTTCTCCAAACCTCGTGCATAGTGGGAGTTTTATAACACTAGACTGCCTAATCATAGTTATCCATCACCGATCAGTAGTTATCAAAACCGGACCGATCGCCAAATCCGACTGGGTGAATTAAGTGAACCGGAAGTCCTGCAGTTCTCACATTTTTCGGTTTTTGATTATTTTATTATTAAAATATTATTAAAATAATATTTAATAATAAAATATTATTTAAAATAATGCTTTTTATTTTTATTTTATTTAAAATTTTTTATTATTTAAAAATATTTTTTTACAATAGTTTTTAAAATAGTTTTTTATAAATTATTTAAAATAATTTTTTATTATTAATATATATATTGAATCTGTATTGACCCGGTGGTTGAACCTATGAGCCGGTGATCCAAGATCTTAAATGGTTTAATGTCCGGTCCGATTCTAATAATTATGATTGCAGTATGATTAGCTTCATATGCCATCAACCTACCATCCCATTTCAGTACATATACTTAGAATGGAAGTTCACTTGGGGAAAGTCACGGGGAAGTGCTGCAGTGGGTACAAGTGGAAGTCAGGTTCAGTGGGCTAAAGTGAGCACTTTTGATGTTCATTTCCACTGAAGGATTGAGCAGGCTGAAGTCATTAGCTCCTCCAAATGTTTTATAATAATAATAATAATAATAATAATAATAATAATAATAATAATAATAATAATAATAATAATAATAATGATGATGATGATAATAATAATAATGATGATGATGATGATGATAATAATAATAATAATAATAACCCACTTCGGCCACTTCGGTGCATTTTATACCTAAGTAGCCTTAGTACAAAATGAGTGAAGTGGTCACTTCATCAAAGTGGGCCGAAGTGCCACTTACGTGCAAAAAAACGTCAAAAATGGCCGAAGTGGATCACTTCCCCACTTCCCCAGGCACTTACCCCCAAGTGAAAGTTGAAAGTTGCACAGAAAGTTGTAACAAAGAAACGACTAACAGACAAGAAAAGCGGGGAGTTAAGTTGCGAGAAAGGATTCTGACAAATGAAAAGCAGTATGAGCGAGATGGAAACAACTACATATTGAAAGTCTTTTATTTCATTTCATCATTTAGGACTTCCATACTCACTTGGAGCAATTCATTTACAATTTATAGAACTTCACCTATACAATGAAAAGTAAGGAAAAGAAAATTACATAATCTGGAAATATTTCAAATAATTTAAAGAAATCCTCCCTAACTAAGGAATCCTCCAATCGAAAATCTTCAATCTTCCAAGATCTTCAATCAAGTTGATTTCCGGTGATTTCCAATCAATCTTCAAGGTCTTCAATTTGATTTCCGGTGATTTCACCTGTCTATCTTCAACACTCCCCTCAAGTTGGTGCGTGGAAATGTCACCAACTTGTCTAGCCATTCGACTAATTGGAGAAGATTTGTTCAAGCCGATTTCCGGCTAATTCATTCAAGCCGATTCTTGGCTAATTCATTCAAGCCGATTTCCGGCTAATTTGTTCAAGCCGATTTCCAGCTAATTCATTCAAGCCGATTTCCGGCTAATTTAAAAAGATTCAATTTGAGGGGCAATTTGGCGCCCAAATTCGAATAGTACTGAAGCTTGCCTCGTCTAATACCACTGACCAATCGTCCGCTTTGGATTTTAGTTGGCGATCTTCCCGGTGTGAGTTGGGCTGTGTTACCAAAATCTGTTGTAACATTTGATTTGCAACCTTAATTTGCAACTCGGTCTTCAAATGTTAGGTAGGATTTCCCCACGAACTTGTTCAAATGTGCATATCATCTACGGATCCTTCATGACAACTTTATCCACGATGATCAATTCTGGAACACTCCGGTTAACTCTCCATAATATTAGGAGAGAGACTTCATCCATCGCTTCACTTTTTGATTTTGACGCCTTACCATCTTCATAGCCATCTTTAATTTGCGGGTGCCTTTGGTTTTACACGAGAATATAAGAGAGTTTCTCTCTTTGGTGAGATGCATCTCCATCAAATGGTTGGAGGGAGGCCATCAGCGTTGGGGCGTGATGATTCAGCCCTAGGATAGGAATTAAAACCTAGCCGGTTACGATGCAAGTTGAAAGTTACGCGAGAAAGTTATATGAAGCGACTAACGGACAAGAGAAGAAAAGCGAGGAGTTAAGTTACCTGAGAAAGATTCTACACAAAAGCGACTAACAAACAAGATGAAACAACTACATATTAGAAAGTCTTTTTATTTCATTTCATGCATTTCAGGACTTCCATACTCACTTGGAGCAATTCATTTACTGATTTATAGAACCCTTCATAACAATGAAAAATAAGGAAAGAAAATTACATAATCTGGAAATATTTCAAATAATTTAAAGAAATCCTCTAACTAAGGAATCCTCCAATCAAGAAAATCTTCAATCTTCAAGATCTTCAATCAAGCTGATTTCCAGCTGATTTCCAATCAATCTTCAAGGTCTTCAAGCTGATTTCCAGCTGATTTCCTGTCAATCTTCAACAGTGAACGCCCATTTCGTTAGAAAATGAAAGTTGGGAAACTAACTCAGGCTCAAACAAAGACTACTGAGCAACATAGAGTCAACAATAGATCCACTAGGTCTAGTCATCAAAATCAGAAGGATAGCAATACCATATCCTTGAATCCAAATGTCCTCTCTTTATTATAGTAGTTAAAGGAACTAATTATGAAATTCCCCAATTTGTATATCATCTTTCTTTCATAGAGCTATTCACTAGGTCATGGTAACGAATTGAGAGAAATTCATCCTCAACTATCTTATAATGTTATAAGATTATAAGATTTTAAATATTTATATTTATATTCTTAGTTGAGGATTGAAGTGTAATATATCTATCAGCTGGTATCAAAGCTTATTTTGAAATTTATAATTCTCCAATAATAATTAAATAGAAGAAAAAAAATATTAAAGAAGTACATGAAAAACAATCAAGAATTACACAGACAAATAATAGAAATTAACAAAGATATTAGAAGGTGGAAATAGAAAATATAATCAAGCATCATGTATAAAGCGTGAAAGGAACCATGCATCTAGTATATATGGTTTATACTCGTCAGTTGATCAAATATGCTTAGAAAGGAGAGAATATTTCTATTAAGATCTTACCTCCAGAGCCCAAATAAAAAAAATCAGTTTAATTCGTTATGATATATACTATTAGAGCTAACTAAGAATACAACTAGGACATATGTTTACCATGATATTTCTAAAAATCAATCATCCACAGTGGAGCATGCTGATACATCCAAAGAACGTCTCATTGTTGGTTGTCGAGTGTATCGGCTGGAAATCAAGATCTAGTTACGGCTGAGTTTTTTTTTTCTCTCCAAGTTCAAGAGGAGAATTCCAATGACATGGCTTTGAAGAATGCCATGAAAGATTACAAATCCAATAAATTCATTTTGGCTAGTCATTTCCTAGTTAAAGATGAGAGCACAGAGTCATCAAAATTATGATAATTCCATTGTAAATATTAGCCGACCTCATCTAGTATGGGATTAAGGCTTAGTTGTTGGTCCATTATACATATTAAACATATTAATGACATATTTTATGTTTCTACATTGTATCAGAGTTATCCATAATTTTGTAGAGATTATGGTATCGAATTGAGAGAAATACTTCCTCAACTATCTTATAATTTTATAAGATTATAAGATTTTAAAGATTTATATTTATTTATTATCTTTATGTAGAAAAGGAATATGATGAATATATATTAAGATGAAAAACTTTTTACTTTACTTTCACTCTCTTTTTTTTTTTAATTCAACTTTCATTTGTCCCGCGGATTCAAATTCTGAAGAGACTCTAAATACTCTCAAGTATGCCAACCGTGCTCGCAATATTCAGAACAAAGTTGTGGTAAGTTTTGTATGTAAAGAAATACTCCTGTCTTTAATAATTTAAAGCGCGGTTTCTTTTGTGTAATTGCAGATAAATCGTGACCAGTGGCAGCTCAATTGCAAAGTTCAATATTTGAAAACCAAATAATTTAGAGTGCAATTACAAAAACTTCATGAAATTCATGAAATGAAAATTTAGGTTAATTTGGAATTGTTTTTGTGATGATACGTTTTAAAAGCACATATTACACTTATCACAGAAATAGATTATGCATGTAAAACTAAAATACACTGATTCAAGTCAAAAGTATGATATTGTATTTGTCATGGAGTACCTTTCCATGTTTTGTGTATCCAGCTTCAAGAAGATATTGAGGTATCTGAGTAGTCTTTCTAGAGCCAGTCTCTCCAACAATTACAATAACCTGAACAATATTCAAATACCATAATGCAAATGTTTTCATGTCACATATCGAATGTATTTCAAAATTATGGTAATTCCATTGTAAATGTCAGCCGACCCCATCTAATATGGGGTTAAGGCTTAGTTGTTGTTCCATTGTAAATGTTAAATATATTAATATAATATTTTATGTTTATGATAAAATTATTTTATGTTTCTACACGATATCATAGCCATCCATAATTTTGTAAAGGTCATGGTATCGAATTAAGAGAAATACTTTCTCAACTATCTTATAATTTTATAAGATTATAAGATTTTAACCATTTATATTTAGTTATTATCTTTTGTAGAAAAAAATATGATGAATATATATTAAGATGGAAAACTTGTTCAATATTTGAAAGCCAAATAATTTAGAGTGCAATTACAAAAACTTCATGAAATTCATGAAATGAAAATTTAAGTTAACTTGGAATTGTTTTTGTGACGATACTTTTTAGAATCGCATATTGTATTTATCACAAAAATAGATTATGCATGTAAAATTAAAATACGTTGATTCAAGTCGAAAAATGCAAAAAAAAAAAAAAAAAAAAAGAATCAATCCAAAACATAAAGACAAACAAGACATGATTAGTCTAGTGATTAATTATGGTATATGAAAACTCCAAAGTATGATATCATATTTGTCATGCAGTACCTTTCCATGTTTTGTATGTCCAGCTTCAAGAAGATATTGAGGTATATGAGTAGTCTTTCTAGAGCCAGTCTCTCCAACAATTACAATAACCTTAAACAAAAAAAAAACACACAATATTCAAATACCATAATGCAAATATTTCCATATCACATGTCGAATGTATTTCAAATTAAATTATGGTAATTCCATTGTAAATGTCAACCGACCCCATCTAGTATGGGATTAAGGCTTAGTTATTGTTCTATTGTAAATGTTAAATTTATTAATGGAATATATGTTAGGGCTTCGGGACAAAATGACTGACATGGATTAGATCCCTTCTTGTATCCTCAAAAGCGCGATTCCTTATCAACGGAGCATCGACGAGATACATAAGAAGTAAGAGAGGACTGAGACAAGACGACGAGATACTACTTTTCGTCCTGGCAACGGATTTCTTGTCCACAATGCTATCAGAAATCGGCAAAGCCAACATATATCGGGGATCCCAATTGGAGAAGATAGCGAAAATACAGTTGCTAGACTGCAATATATTGATGACCTCCTGGTCTTTTGCACTGGCGAGTAAGCTGAAGCCTGCATCCTAAAGCTATTTTTTCTACTCGTTCGAGGGATTTTCGGGGCTAAAAGTCAACTACACCAAAAGTGTAATCACCCGATCAAGACTTCGAATCACTCCATTTAGGACCTCGCACAAGTTCTCAATTGCTCGATCACAAACCTCCAAATAAAATATTTGGGGTTGCCAATATCTAGAGGTCGTCCTAGGAAGGAAGATTGGAATACACTAATAAAGAAGATTGTGGGAAAGTTGGGTTCATGGAAAGGGAAATTCCTAACCTTGGGAGGGAGACTCATGCTACTAAACTCGCTAATATCCATTATACTGTTTCACTGGATGGTGGCTTATCATCTCCCTGGATGCGTCATCAAAAAGATAGACTCTATTAGGAAGGACTTCTTATGAAAGGGGGTGGATAAAGAAACACGTTGTTATCATCTAGTCAACTGGGATAGACTATGCATGCCTAAAGAAAATGAAGGATGGGGAATCCTAAATCTTTGAACCTTCAACGGTACCCTACTGAGCAAGTGGTGGTAGAGGATCCTCACAGGGAATGCAAGGATTTGCCAGAAGATATTCCAGAATGTCTACTCACGAAGAGGGTACATTGACCCCTACAAACATGCCCCAGGGCGTGCATCCCCGTTTTGGAAAGGGTTATGCCGAGAAGCCCCTCCAGAAATGGCAAACATACGAGACAACCCTGGAAATAAGCAGGTTACGAACCTCTGGTTGGACCATTGGTGGGAAAGGCACTCGGTAAGCAATGAATTCCTTGGTCTACATGAATTGTCCATCACAAGACACTTGAGCATCCAGGAAGAAAGATCCAGACTCCAAAGAGACAAGTTGTTGCTTAAGTAGTGGCCCCTAGCAACCAAGGAAGCGGAAGGCTATGAACTAATAAAACATGCGATAATGAACATCAACACCAATGCAAACCCTGATGAATCAAATACAAGGGAATGGATTTTTAGAACAAACATAATTTTCTTTGTTAAATCCCTGTATCTATTCATATTTGATGGTGGTACTCGGAGTAACATGTGAAACAAATTTTGGAAGCAATCATGCTCTCTCAAGGTCAAATTATTTGCATGGTTGGCAAGGAAAAATCACATCGTCACTCTCGACAACTTACATAAAAGGAAATGGAGAGGTGAACACACTAAATGCTATCTATGTGACATTGAGGATGAATCAATTTATCACCAATTCATCACTTGCCCATATGTGACGCACATTTGGAACCACTTCCGGAATATGTTTAGGTTACGAATGGAGGGCGCCGATCTTAGAGCCCTCTAGGGAACCAGGGCCACTTCCTTTGGGGTGGACAAAACCCTATGAGGAGGATGGGATCTCGCTGTAATGACAATCACATGGAGTATTCGGGGAGAAAAGAATAGGCGATGTTTTCAGGACAAACAACACGTTTTCATAAGAACTATTCTTGATATTATCTCTTTTTTTCCTTCATTCTTTGCATTGACATTCTTTGCATTGAAATAACAGATAAAAAAAAGAAAAATGATATGATTCAACCCCAAACCCTTTTGAATGTAGCAGATAACAGCGGGGCTCGAGAATTGATGTGTATTCGAATCATAGGGGCAGGGAATCCTCGATATGCTCATATTGGTGACGTTATTGTTACTGTAATCAAAGAAACAATGCCCAATATGCCTCTAGAAAGATCAGAAGTTTCCCTATACTCTCTTGGTTGATTGCAGCCCCATTTGCTAAGCGGCCAAAGTTGGAGGCGGCAACAAGCTTGGTGAAGCGTAGCCTCGAATTCACATCTGACATGCTAAAGCGGGCGGGCGAGGGAAACGATATCTTCGAGGATGATCCATCACCCACTCAGGGCAGGACATGAGGAGGCACGCAGGAACACTAACTCGGTCAGGAAAGGGGCTAACACTAATGATGTATCTTATATTTGCTTTCTAACTGAGCCTTGTAACAAACACCTATTATCATAAATAAAATGTGTTTTATCCACCTATTCAAAAAAAAAAATCATACAAAATCTATGCATATTAAACATCATTAATGGAGAATTATAAAATTTAAAAACAAGCTATGATACAAATTGACAAATATCTTTATTTTTAACGAAGCTTTATTCATCAATGAAAAAACATAAATATACATTTTTGAAATTTATAATCTTATAAAATAAAAATGTTAAAACTAATGATCTGAAAATATTAATACGGAAATTGACACTTATATGAAAAATAAATGAAACATAGCACAATCATTATTAAATAAATAAAATATGAAAGATTCAATTGTGACAAACGAACATATCTTCTATTGGAAATTTAATTGTATCTGTCCAAGTCTCACACCAAACATTTCACCAAACAAAATTCAATCTGTCATAGTGAATATAATCTTCAAAACTGATGGAATATGAATATCCAACATTCAATTCTAGCTTCGTTTAGAAAAATCCAAGTTAAATTTTTTTCAAGATTCTTCCATGAAACCACAATCACAAGTTCATGAACAAGTTTAGAGGTATGCAAATCAAGACTTCATGGCAAAATTGGATAACTCACCAAAACCATAAGACCAGCTTGAGATGCTAAACTAAAACCAATAAATATATCAGATTTCTTTTAAGTACAATGGATGGTTAAATAAATGCGGAATAATTCAAAAATATGAATTTCAGGAATATTTGAAAACCAAAATCATTTTAAGTGCACTCAGAAAAACATCATGAAATTAATGGAATGAAAATTTAGCTTAATTTGAAACTATTTTTGTCATGATGTTGCATTTATGTAGAAATGTAGCGGGAACAGAGGTGAACGGAGGTGGCCGGAGATCAAGATGAAGAAGCTATTGGCCACAATAGCGGCTGCTAGGTTTTCTTATTAATCTCTTATTAACACTTTACAAACCCTAACCCTTTATATACAAACATTCATATAACCCGGATCCGTTACCGCTAACCCGGATCCGTTAACTCTAATACTTTTCTTAACACTCCCCCTCAAGATGGGCGATAGATATCAATCATTCCCATCTTGTTACATGCTTTAACACACTCTTGAGGACTTAATCCTTTAGTTAAGCAATCAGCTAGTTGTTCGCCAGAATGAACATGATTCAACTTCAAAACTCCATTATCCAATCTCTCCTTAATGAAGAAGCGATCAATCTCAACATGCTTTGTGCGATCATGCTGTACAGGATTGTTAGCAATGTTAATTGCCGATTTGTTGTCACACCAGAGCTTCAATGCATCTCCTCTAAATAGTCGCAATTCTGACAACAAACTCCGCATCCAAAGCATCTCACATAGACTAGTCGCCATAGCCCTGTACTCGGCCTCAGCTGTAGACCGAGCAACCACCTCTTGTTTCTTACTACGCCAAGATACAAGGTTACCCCCAACAAAGACACAGTAACCTGAGGTGGATCTCCTATCATCCAAGCAGTTCGCCCAATCAGCATCGCAATATCCCTCTACATCCAAGTGTCCATGACTCCCCGAACCAAAGGCCTTTCCACAGGCTTCCCTTCAAGTATCTCGTAATCCTCTTATCGCCTCCATATGCTCAACCTTGGGATCATGCATATACCTACTCACTACGCCACAAAGATATGCAATATCGGTCTCGTGTGGCATAAGTAGATAAAGGCGACCAACAAGTCTCGATAGCGCTCCTTGTTCACCGAAAGTTACCGATTGGGCACACAACTTGTGATTACGCTCAATTGGTGTAGAAGCTACTCTAAGACCCTAGCATTCCCTCGCTTCAGTGAGTAAGTCCGTAACATACTTCCTCACGAGAAAGCACTATTCCTTTAGGAGACCTTGCAATCTCAATACCAAGGAAATATCTTAGTTGGCCCGGATCCTTAACTTCAAACTCTTTAGCCAAATTTTCGCTTTAGGGTAGAGATCTCCTCAAAGATCATCTCCTGTAATAACAATGTCATCCACATAGACAAAATGTAATTGTGACATGGGATTTGGAGTGTTTGTAAAAGACAGCAGTGATCCCCACTACACCGCATATAGCCTATACCACACATCGCATCGTATGAACCTCGCTAAACCATGCCCTTGGTGATTGCTTCAACCCATATAAGTACTTCTTCAACCTACACACCTTCCCAACCGCTGCGTAGGTAGTAAAGCCGGGAGGAATCTCCATATACACCTCCTCTTGTAGATCTCCATGCAAGAAGGCATTTTTGACGTCCATCTGATGTAATGGCCAACCAAAGTTCGCTGCACATGAGATCAAAGTCCTCACCGTGCTCATCTTTGCTACTGGAGCAAAGGTTTCATCATAGTCAATCCCATAAGTTTGGCTATACCCCTTTGCAACTAACCTTGCCTTGTATCTGTCAATCTTCCCTTCAGGAGTTTGCTTCACAGTGTACACCCACTTACAGCCAACTGCCTTTTTCCCAGTTGGGAGAGATACAAGTTCCCATGTCTCATTCTTCTCCAAGGCTTGGAGTTCCTCATGCATAGCACCCTGCCACTTAGGATCTTGCTTTGCCACTCGCCAGTCACTCGGTATTGGCACTGACTGTAATGATGCAATGAAAGTTTTGTATGCAGGAGATAATGAAGAATAAGAGACAAAGTTAGCAATATCATTCTCAAAGCCAAACCTAGCTGGAGGTTTTCCAGCATTGGCTCGAGGTTCTCTACGATGGGCAATAGGCAAATTAAGAGAAATAGAGACATTACCACCCGACTCAGAGGGAGACGGGGAAGGACCTGAGGAAGAAGGAACTGAGGAGAGGCCTGGGACGGTGGCGTGCGTGGACTGGTCATCAATCTCGATCGTAGGGAGTGTGGAGTTCTGCTGTAGCTGCGGCTGCTGCTCTCCATGCTCCCCCTGAACACTTGTCTGTCTCCTTCTGTATACCTTCAATTCTCCTTGTCCTCGTGTCAGGTTACTATCACCATTTTCAACATTTTTTTCAACATTTTCATCTTGACATACTCCAACAGTTTCATCTTGACATACTCCAACAGTTTCATCATCTTGACCATCTTGACATACCCCCCCTGATCCATATCATTCAGAGGACACGGTATAAGCCCAACAACCACATCTCTACGATTCTCCCCCTCTCGACCAGCACCGCCTGTGCTAGGAGAGGAATCCTCAAAGAGAGATGTCAAGTCCGTCTGCTCACCATAGAAAGGCTCCGACTCCCTGAAGGTCACATCCATACTCACAAATAGTCGACGCTCAGTCGGGCTCCAGCATTTATAACCCTTTTGGCTAGAAGAATACCCAACAAATACACACTTCACAGCCTGAGGGTCCAACTTCCCCACCGAAGGCCTATGATCTCTGACAAAGCAGGTGCAACCAAACACCTTAGGAGGGATGATAAACTTGTTCTCACCTAGAAGCGTTTCGCATGGTGTCTTCATTCCCAACACTCGTGAAGGCATGCGGTTGATGAGATAAGCGGCTGTCATCACTGCCTCACTCCATAGGATCTTTGGCACATTCATCGTGAGCATGATAGAGCGTGCGACCTCCAGCAGATGTCTATTTTTGCGTTCAGCCACCCCATTTTGGGCAGGCGTATCTGGGCAAGATGTCTGATGCAAGATCCCCTGGGATGACAAGAACGATGCAAAGTCTTTATTAACATACTCAGTTCCATTATCAGTCCGTACAATCCGAATTTTCGCATTGAACTGAGTCTTCACACAGGCACAGAAGTCTTGAAAACACCGAAGCACCTCACTCTTGTGTTTCATCAAATAAATCCATGTCATGCGAGAATAACAATCAATGAAGGTCACAAACCACTTGAATCCACTAACTGAAACAACTGGACAAGGTCCCCATACATCCGAATGAATAAGAGCAAATGGTTCAACACTTCGAAGACCAATACTAGAATAAGTAGAACGTGTATGCTTGCCAAACTCACAAGCATCACACACAAGTTTACTCCTATCTACCTTGTCCATTAATTCTGGTTGCAACCGACTTAAGCTATCAAAAGATAAGTGACCCAAACGACAATGTTGGAGTAGCACTGCAGCCTCTACTCCTCCACACACAGCAGCAGCAAGAGCAGCATCAACACTCCCCTGATCTAAGTACCAAAGTCCATCACGCCTGGTGCCAGTCCCAAGCCTCCTCCCGGTTCGCCTCTCCTGGAAAAGACATGATTCACGGTCAAACAGAACTTGGCAGTCTAATTGATCAATAATAGAGCTGACTGAAAGAAGGTTAACGGGGAATGAGGGAACATGCAAGACAGATGAGAGTGTGATTGATGAAGTGAATTTCGATCGAGCCAATTCCTCTAATGGGTTGAGAAGTCCCATCGCCAGCTTGGATGCTCATTATGAGTATGCCTATATGGTGAATATGATGCAAACTCACTACATGCACCAGTAATATGCCTAGATGCTCCTGAGTCTACAATCCATTCTACATGCGATGTCTTTGTAGATGCAAGTGCCTGAGCCTGAATACCTGTGCCCGCATGGGCATAGTTGGCAAAGTTACCGAAAGCAGTGGTCAGAGCAAGATCCTGTGTGGCCTGGCCCTTGTCCTTGGAACTCCCAATCCTCAGCTTCAACTGTCGCAACTCCTCCAACTCAACAACATCAGCAGCGGACATCTTAACAAACTGACCCTCACCAGTAACTGCTAAGTTGGCTTTAGTACCAGCACGACCTCGACCACGGCCTCCTCCACGCACACCTCTATAGGCTCCTCTGTCTTCACCTCCAGTACGACCGCGACCAGGATTACGTGGTTGTGGGCAACTGTAGCTAAGATGCCCCTTTCTTCCGCAGTTGTAGCACTCTCTATCATCAGTAACAGGAGCAGGAACGACCAATGCAGATCGAATAGCGAGCATGTATCACCAGTCATCACCTTCAATCTAACCTCCTCAAGAAGATTCTTCATATCATGAGTGGTGACTGGAGTCGCCATCACCACGTCGTCAAGTCAACACCAAGAACACCACACCACCAGCTTGATGACCCTGGAAGCAAATTTTTCTTTGTGAGACAGGTGCGGACAGGCAGGCGCTCTTCGCCTTCTCCCTGCAGGTGCGGACAAGGACGCGGAGCACTCGGCAAGCACGCGAACAGTAGATCAGATCTCCTCCGCCTGCAGCTCTTCTTCTCCTCTGCCTGCATCCACCAGCCGGATCAATACGCAGGTGCTCTCAGATTTGATTACGGGAAACAAAGAAGTAGGTCACCCTGTATTCAACACCACACATTGCGCTACAAGCACCTCCTCCGCGCGGACACCACCCAGATCTGGAAAAAACCTGAAGACGCTCCACACCACAAGCCTCGATCAGCAGCACCTTCTTTGATCAGATCCAGCGTTCCTCCCCGGCGGACAATCCTTGCAGGGTAGAAACCAGATCAGATCCAGCTCGCAGCGAAGATCAACAATCGCTAGCGTCCCCTGCGTGTGTCCCCGCCTAATCGACCACACGCATCTGGGATCTGCGCTTTCCCCTGTCCCCGCGCCGCCAGATCAGCGAGCCTCGCTGCCTACAACCACCTCGCCGCTCAAAAAACGCCAACAGCGGTGGCTCCGATACCATGTAGAAATGTAGCGGAACGGAGGTGAATCGGAGGTGGCCTAGATCAAGATTTAAGAAGCTATTGGCCACAATAAGCGTACCGCTAGGTTTTCTTATTAATCTCTTATTAACACTTTACAAACCCTAACCCTTTATATACAAACATTCATATAACCCGGATCTGTTACCGCTAACCCGGATCCGTTAACTCTAATACTTTTCTTAACAATTTATCACAGAAAAATACGGTGAACTTTGTGTAGTAATGGCATGTAAAACTAAACTACACATACTCCAATTGCAAAATAATAAAAAAGAAAAAACATTCCAAAATAAAAAGACATGAAATCATGCAAATTATTTTTTTAGTATAATATGGTATCTAAGAAAAATAAAAGTATGATATCAATTACAAGAGCCACTCTTTCTAACAATTACAATAATATAAACAAAAAAAAAAACAATATTCATATAACATATTGCAAATGTTTACCCCTCCAACATTATTATCATAGAAATACAAAGTGACATCATATTTTTCATGGTCTGAGAAATATCACACCCTCCTTTCGTCAACGTTAGGAGCTAAACAGACCATTAAATATGTTTTTAGAGACCAATATTTCTCAATCAGTAAAATAAAAAGACCCTCAGATCTTAAATTATAATAGCGGGACCAAAAAAATCGATTCGGTATAATAGAGAGACTAATTTAGATATTATACCTATTTTTTATAGTTAGTTCTCATGTTTTTTGTACTCAGAAGCTATTGAGTTATCTAAGTAGCGTTTTGAGATCTTTCCAACAATTACAATTATTTAGGGGAAAAAAAAACAAATAATATTTAAATGTCAGAATACAAATGTTTCCATTCACACACATTATCTTACAACTATCAAAGACAAAAGGGTTTATCATCAATTACAACAGGCACACATCGGATGTAGATGGATTATAGAATCCACTACTGGCACAACTCAGTAAAAACAATTAATGTGAAGGTAGAAATTTTAAAAAATGTGCAATTTCACTGTTATATTAATGGAGTAAATATATATATATATAGGGGTGTTAGTATGAGGCCGGCCGCACTTGCGACCGCCAAAACTAACACCCAAACTCAGTAAAAAAAAAACAAAAAAAACAAAACCCAACCCACACCCATGAACAACTTGATAGAGTGGGCCTGCCGCAGGTTGCGACCAGCGGGACTCTATCAAGAGTCTATATATATATATATATATATATATATATATATATAGAGAGAGAGAGAGAGAGAGAGAGAGAGAGAGAGAGATGTTAGTATCCCAAACACAGTAAAAAAAAACCAAAACAAAACCAACCCACACCCACGAACAGCTTGATAGAGTAGGCCGGCCACAAGTTGCAGCCGGCTGGACTCTATCAAGAGTCTATATATATATATATATATGGGAGTGTTTGTTTAAGACTGGCCGAAACACTATTCATTTAAGGTCACCTTCCATTTGGCCACTTGTACAGTGTTAAAGATTTCCAACCGTATGGATGGAAAGAACATTGAAAAATAAGCTAGTATGTCAATTTTCATACAATTTGGGAACTTGTAGGGTCTTCATCTTAACGGGTGAAAATTTATAAAAATCTACTGGTTCAGAATTTCACTATTTAATATAAAGACCCTACAAGTTCCCAAATTGTTTGAAAATTGACATGCTAGCTTATTTTTCGATGTTCTTTCCATCCATAAGGTTGGATTTACTTAAAACACATTCATTTACGGTCGGCTCATTTTGAGCCATTTTGAAAGAATATGTTATGTTATTCTTCGATGTTCTCTCCATCCGTACGGTTGGAATTCGAAAAAACACTCTCCAAATGCCTCAAAATGAGACGACCTTAAATGAACAATAATCCAACCTACCTTATTATAACATTTTCTTATATATATATAGAGAGAAAAGTGATAGAGTACGGCCGACCCACTCTATCACTCATGGACATGGGTTGGAGGGTGTTTGGGTTTTTAATTTATAATTTTTTTGGGGGGTGTTAGGGTGGGCCGACCGCAAGTGCGGCTGGGTATTTGCGACCGGCCCACTCTAACTAACACTCAGCCGGTCATGAGTTTTGGGGGTTGGGTTTTTTTTTATTTAAAAAAGTTGGGTTTTGGGTGTTAAACATATATATATATATATATATATATATATAGTCATGTTAGAGTGAGGTCAGCTGCACACCCAAAACCAACCCAAAAAAATAAAAAATAAAAAACCCAAACACACAAAACCCAAGCCGGCAGAGTTATATATATATATATATATATATATATATATATATATATATATAATGAAGCTTTATAATAATCCAATAAATCAAATCATCTCGAAACTTTTGTTGGTGCTTCAATATAAAGCTGATGAATTGTAACAGCTCTGGTTATTATAGTACAGCTCTGGTTAGCATTTACAGTAGTACATCATGAAAGAAGTAAGAAAAAAGATGGCTCTTCTTCAGCAAACTAACACTATTCACAGTTTTCTATGGCAAACAAAACTTAGCTCATTTTTTGGACATTTTTTTTTTAATCCAAGGTGAGGATATTTCACATGATGAATACTGAAATCACATACACAACAAAACTTCATTTGATAGGAGCACGGCCTTGCCCCCGCGGCATTTTCTTCAACCCCGCTGTAACAAACAGTAATTTATTTATTATATTTCTTTAGAAAAAAGAATATGAAAAATACATATTAAGATTGGAAACTAAACAAAATACTTACAGTCTTCAACATCTTTCAATTGGTAGTAGTGAGGTGCAATTTCAACCAACCAATCAGGTTTCAACTCTGTAATCTGCATTGTTTTTGAATGGTTTAGATTTTATAAACCTAGACTAATTCATAGGAAGCAAAAATATTAGACCATGTGTCACATAATCCCTTTGTAACGAATTATTACCTGTCGCATGTACTCTTTTGTAGTAAGCACAAGTTCATGGTAAATGACCCATCGTGGATGCACCTAAAGGCAAATGATGAAATACATCAAAATTATTACTATATTGAACAAGTTTGATAATCCACACCTACAAATCCCCCACAAAATTAAAAAAACATAAGTAAATAAATAAATAATAAGATGGATTGTAACTTGTAAGTGTCTTGGTGATGTCAGAGTGTTATTTGCAATAATTTAATTTCTTCAAGCTTATTCTATTCAAAATAATGAGCCTTAAATTTCACATCCATAGGACCATAACGAACAAAGAGTTCACTTTCATTTTGTCAATAAATCTACCAACCCGTCCCAAAACATAAATAAATCATTAAAAAAAAGCTGAAAACCATTTAGAATTTAGAAAAATTTACAAAGCAATGAAAAAAATAGATAACTTGCCTCTGCTAGACCAGAGCTCGGATGTATGTACACTGTTTGGGGATTTTTAACAGTTTTATATGCTCCATCTTTCTGCAGTCTTGCTGAATGATGGAAAAAACCTGCAAGAAACTCAAGGTTGAAGCTCACCAGTAAATCAGAGAAAGTCTTGATTAGGATGAACAAGAAAACATATTTTACCTGCAGTGATGGCCTTCTTTACTGCATCCAAATCATTGGGATTTGAGGAGAGTTCAATCTCAACCCTTTCCAAGAGACCCTCCAGTTGGTCTCTAACATCCCTTGCCCGTTTCATACTCCGGACCTAGGATAACAGTTGAATCAATAACTGGGATAGCAAGATATACTCATATCAACATACTAAAAGGAACTATGGTGCAGTTAAAATCACTCGAGTTTATCAATCAATAAATAAATAATACCTGTATGTAGTTTTCATAGCACCATTGTGTGGAGAAGTTAGTTTCTTTCCATGAATTGTAGACCTGAAATAAAAGCAACAATCAAGATGAGGACGCACTCCAATAATATAACCATCGTTTGGTTTATAAGCAGATGCAAAATGAAAATATACGAAAAGAACGAGAGGGTACATTCAGTAGTGCAATATGGTCCCCAACATTTCCAGTGTGGAAATTCAGCCTAGCATTGTCTGCATGAACTTGTTTGTCCTTTGGACGGTAGAAGATTGAATTTCCCACTGACAACATTGCAGCAATGGATATAACCTCATCAGAACATTTGTATTGGTCTGAAGCAATGATCATTTTGGAAAGCATAGGATCCAACGGAAACTCTGCCATCCTTCTCCCCACTTTGGTCAACTCTCCCCGGCTATTCAACGCATTAAGAGCAAAAAGTAGCTCAAGGGCCTTAAGTAATGCCTCTGAGGGGGGTGGATCCATGAAATCAAAATTCACCAGGTCATGAATACCCAGACTCTTCAGAGTGAGTACAACATTTGCAAGGTTTGTCCTCTGTATTTCTGGTACAGTATTATCTTCAAGGTCATGGTGATAATTATATGCTGTATACAAGCGGAAGCATTTCCCAGGTCCAGTACGTCCAGACCTGCCAGCTCTTTGCATCGCAGAAGCTTTCGAAATTGGACTAATCAGCAATGACTCTGTTTATATATAAAATATGGTCTTAGTTCTAATAGGACCTGAAATTCTGATAAACTCAAATTTCTTAATTGAGTTAGAGATAAACTCATATTTCTTAATTGAGTCAGAACTTTTATCCAAAGATAACCTTGATAAGATTCAATTCCAAGGTGGCCTGAATACAAATCCCGAGGCGATTCAAGAAGAAAAAAAAAAAATAAAGCAGCTTAAGAACACCAATCCCGAGGCAGGAAAGAAAAAAAAGAGAAGAAAAAAAAAAGAAGTTTAAATCTTAAAAAATAATTAAATTAAAAAAAAATTATAAGAAGTTTGATCTTAATCTAATTAAAATAAAAAAATTAATTACCTAAAAGTTTAAACCAACTCTGATCTTATCTTTAAAAAATTTAATTAAAGAATCAAATTTAAAATAAAATTCGTTAAAATTAAGTTAATTGAAATCAAATTTAAAATTTGTTCTCATCTTAAAATTAAATTAATTAAAATTAAATTAAAACTAAAATTTGGTCTTATCTCAGAGTTTGAACCAAATTAAAATTTGATCTTTATCTTAAAATTAAATGAATTCAAATTAAATTAAAAATTAAAATTCAGTTTTATCTAAAAAAGTTTAACTAAATTAAAATCTGATAAGATAAAAAAATATATAAAAAAAGATCAGAAAATAATAATTCAATTTAAATGAAAGAGAAAAGTCCCGAAACTAAAAAAAAAAATAATAATAATAGTAATAATATAAAAAATAATAATAAAATAAATAAAAAAATAAATAAAGAAATAATAACCAAAAATTAGGTAAAATAAAATCTCATCTGAGCCTACGGTTTGGATAAAATTAATTAAAATAGTCAGTTAATGAGATAAGGTTAAGCAACAAAATAAATAACTAAAAAAAGATTGGATTTGGATTTAAAAAAAAATTAATTAAATTAAAAGATAAAAGGGGTTGGCTGCTCTATATATAAAGAGAAGGAAGGGTGAAAAAAAAAAAAAAAAGAGAAGAACAGGAAAAAAAAACTGAAGAGATAGAAGAAGGTGAAGAAAGAGAGAAACCAAGTGAAAGGTAACCTTTTTTCTTTCTTCATAATTCGATCGGTCGCCGGCCTCCCGTGTGGATGCCCGGCGTCGCCACCACCGCCGCTAGATCTCCCGTCGCCGGCCTCCCGTGTGGATGCCCGGCGTCGCCACCGCTGCCGCTAGATCTCCCGTCGCCGGCCTCCCGTGTGGATGCCCGGCGTCGCCACCGCTGCCGCTAGATCTCCCGTCGCCGGCCTCCCGTGTGGATGCCTGGCGTCGCCACCGCTGCCGCTAGATCTCCCGTCGCCGGCCTCCCGTGAGGATGCCCGGCGTCGCCACCGCCGCCGCTAGATCTCCCGTCGCCGGCCTCCCGTGAGGATGCCCGGCGTCGCCACCGCTGCCGAGCCACCCTTGTGGGGCTCCAATCATCGCCATCACTGCGAGCTGTCCCGTCATCTCCGGCCTCTCCCTTGTGGATGCCGTTGATGCCGGCCCTCGCCAAGTTGCCAGGCCTCCCTCCCAAGGGACGCCATGGCAGCCGCCAAGAATATCTATGAAGATGATGAAGGCTACTTGATTAGCTTGCCCTTCTCTGATCAGCAAAAGGTGAAGGTATCTTAGAGGAACAATGATCGGGGGGGTTTGTAAGTCAGGTACCAGGAATTTCTATGTCCCGCTCCAACGATGCAACTTGAAATTCAGATCTAATCTTCCAGTTGTGACGTCCAGCTGGTTCAGGGTGATGCCGGGGGAAAGATGGAATTATTTTCAAGCTGACATTCACCTGCATTTATGCCAACAATGTCTGGAGCACTTAATCCCTCCTTGATTTGCTACAAAAGGGCCAGATCTTTGAGAAGAAAGGCCTTATTCTTGGTGTCATTACAGTGCTCGTTCAGCCCGACAGTGAGAAATTCTTCAAATTGGGAATAGATGCCGCATTTAAATCAGTCTCGAAGAAGCCAAGGAACGTCGAGGTGAGACTTCCCTCCTTGATGCCAGGAAGATGCTTGTCAAGATGCCCGAAAGAACCAAATACTTAGAGATTGGAGAGATGGCTCTGCAACGACTGGAGCTGAAAGTTCAAAAGATGGAGCATCAAAAGGAAGTTTCAGAGGCCCGACGATGATGGCATGTGATGATGAGTTCATGGTTATGTATGGAAGTAAAAGTGGTTCATGGGCCATCTTCTCTATTTGATTTTAAGGAAGGGGAGGGTGTGTTATGAGTGCTCATGAAATGCAGGAAAAAAGGCTTATAATGTAATGGAAAGTAAAGAAGCTGCTAATACTAGAGTGGAAGAAGCCGTGGCTCGGTTGCTCTATATGAATATATATGTGTATTTTGTGTGCTACTAATGAACCAACTGTGAGGATGTTGACTTCATAGGGAAATAAGGACTATGTAGTTTGCTATTGTGTTGCTGCAGAAATTCACAAGCAAAAAGGGACATTAGAGTCAAAAAAATATCTCAATGAAACTGGTTAAAGCTCATGCCCATGTTGTTGTCTGAGTCTTTGCAAAAGTCAATGTTGTTAATGGTCTTGTGTTTGTTAAAAAAGAAGATTGGAAGTTTTCAATAATGAGAGTAATTTAGTAAGAAAGTAATATGCATATAAACTTTTCGATAAAATGCCTCAGAGGAGAATTTTGTGGTACTACATTGTGAGGGGTAACCGGTTGAAGATAAGGTTGTAGAAGATTGACTATCTCATACATGAGACCTTATATTAAAATGAGAATTTACACAAGACGACAAGCCTGCGATAACTTCAAGAGGAACAAAGCTACAGTCACTCCATGAATAGCAAGACATGGATAGCAAGACCGCTGCAATTTCATATGAGGAAAGACATGACAAAAAGCATTTCAAAAGTTATGTGAAATACATAGTTAAATAATATTTTCAGTGATTCAATGGATAACATTGAGAATTCTTCAAGTGAGGCACCTGCTTCATATGAGATTGATTTCAATGTATGCTGAAATTTAATAAAAGCAACTCAAACTTGTACAAATCACTATAACAGCTGCCACTTATAGTTAACAAAAAGCATCTATGTCAAGTGAATAAATAGGGACAGCAGCCCTATAAAGAACCAAACAAAAATAATAAGATGATGAAGGAAGGAAAGGGTAGAGATGATTGCATGAATTACAAAGACAAAAGATTGTATTCCATGGTCAATCAAAGGATAATTCTTTCAAGATGATGTCGCTTGTTAGAAAGTGTTAAACCAAAACTGACAATATGGACTGGAGAGTCACAATCAAGTATATTCAAATTTTTTAAGTAAAACACATAAAAGACCCTATGGCAATTGGGCTTTTAATCGATGACTATTTGGAAAGTAAAATATTAATGACCTTGTTGGCCCTATAAAAATGCCAATTTGATCTGATAAAAAAGAGGGGCATAGAGGTCATTTAGATGGTGATTGATAAGTAATGGTCAACAATCAAAGTTGTGGAAGAGTTTCATTGGCTAGTCAAAATTATAAAAAGTAATGTTTACTCAAGATTCCAAGAATAATTAAATGGGCCTATGTCCGGTAAAAGTAAAAAGTCTAAATATTGAAAACTCAAAAGAGGCTGATTCAATTTAAAGGGTATTTTATGAATCATAATGGGCTTCTTATGGCAAAAATGCGATCAAGAGCACATATGCACGCATCTCGAAGCGATAACAAGAAATGCATATCGAAATGGCTCAAAAATATAAATCTTGACGCAACAATGGGACACGCAGCCCGGTGCAACCAATGAAACTCAAATTATGAAGCGACACATATCTAATGACAAGCAACCGATGAAACTCGAATCTTGAAATGGCATGAATCTCAAAGACATGCGTGCAGCCTAAGACGACTAATATGCACAAATTTCAAAATGACATGCATTCTGAAATGGCGATGAACCATTCACTTTTGGCACAAAATCTCAGGTTTTCAGTAAAGTTGGCATCTTAAAGCAGCCAAAGGTGGCCAATGTAAAATACAAATTTCCATGTGGCATGCTACTTGAAGCAGCGATGAAATACTCCCTTCAAGGCGGTCATTAGATCCCAAAATGGTGTAAGATCTCCGAGTGATGGCAAAATCAGTATCCTGAGGCAACCAAAGCGGCGTAAATTCTAAGGCGGTGGTGAAGCACAAATTCCAAGGCGGAAGGCGGCATCATCTATATAAATAAATAAATAAAATATGTATTCATATTTATATAATAAATATTTAATAAATTTTTGCAATAAATGAAATAAATTCTTTTCATTGTCTTTACTTGTATTTTTGCCCTTAATCGGAGGTTCCCAAGACTCTGTCTGGGGTAATTAATAATAGGGGCTTGCCTCTATTAGGAATGGAAGAACCCACAAAACTAAATAAATACGACATTTGTGATTCGATATATCGTCTGGTGTCACATGATGTCAGGCGCGTATTTTCGATCCCACAAATTCTGGCACGCCCGGTGGGGACACCTATTCCACCTCCCATCTTTGAGGCAAAAGTACAAGTAAAGGCAGTGTGTTTTATAACTTGTGCAAAGAAAACTAACGTTGTTATTTTTCTTGCAGGAGAAATGGCGTTCAAGAGCTCAATCGTGTCTGGAAGCCCGAAACTCACCATCTTCCTAGGAGAGGGAGCTGAAGTCCAATTGCCAAGCTGTACCTTCAAAGATCGAATCACGGAGTCGAATTGAGATTCGCACAATTTACAATCCGTTCAGCCAGTAAGGAAGTCACCACCAACGGAGGAGAATTTAAGCGTACACGCCTCCCATCCAAAGGACGTCGCCCAAATGTGATTGTCCCTGCGACCACCGAAGATACTGCTACGGAGGAACCACCAAGGGTATCTGCTTTTAAGAGGCTATCCTACCCTAAACGGATAGTATCTTTGAATGATGAAGACGATGAACCCACTTTAACCATTACTGCAAATGGGAGAGCAAGCGGGATATTCCATTCTGATGAAGATACACCGAAGAGGAAGAGTGTGTTCTCAAGGCTCACACCAAAAAAGATGAAAGTTCCTAAGCAGAAGTTGGATTTTGTGTCCTTCCAAGAGCACAAAAATAATCAAGTGGGTTCATTCAATAACTCGTTTGGACCACTTAAGCTGGTAAAGAAGAATTCAACTACTGCAGAGTTGCGACCTCAGCCAAGTGGACATAAGGGGGGTAGATTTCCAAAGTCCCACCATAAGGACTCTTTTAACAAAAGTCTCTACAAGACTTTACGTGAAGGCCAAAGAAGTCAATAGCGAGGAGATGACACCAAGGAGTTCTACTAAAAGAAGAAGCGGCTGTATCAAAAGCACGCAAGACGGTTTTTGATCGAATAGCTTCCTCGCGACAAGACCAAACAAAGACCTCCGCCAAAGTTTCAAATGAGGAAAGAAAAGAAAGATTGAAGAGATGTTTGATGAAGATGTAGAGGTACATACCGTCCGGATGGTCACCTGAAACCCGAGGAGACCTGCAGACCAACAGAACAACCGTGGATACTCACAAGATCTCGTAGAAGAGCGGTAGACTCTCAGAGTGGGGTGGGGGATGAAGGTTCAAGCCAGATGCCACTTGAGGGTCAACGAACAGGGAACCTTCCAGTATTTCGCAAACCAACGAATTACAAGGAAGCAAACCCCCCAAATGAAGAAGTGGAGGATGAACCTGCCTTTGTTTATAACGGGGATGATATTACAAGGAGAGTCCAACAAATGGAGAGACTCCGGCAAATGGAAAATCGGGAAGCTGAATATCAATGGCTCAATGAAAACATGACGATGTTGATGGAGTCAATGGTGAAAATGCAGGGACAAATGGCTGCCTTGATGGAAAGTCAAAAAGCACAAAGGCCTAAAAGCCAAAACCCACAACTGATAGAAATTCCTAGGCCAGGAGAGCAGGAGGGAATTTCATATGCACCTGTGAGAGAAATCCCTAGGCTAGGAGAGCAAGGGGGGACCTCATATGCTCCTATTCCGCAATGTACCAACCGTGAATGACTCCTGAGGAGATACAACAAATGGTGGCCGCTGAATTAAAGCAAGCTAAAGGGAAAGAGATAAAGGTTGATGGAGATAAACCTTATCCCAGCTACCATGACTTGGTACCATATCCCAAGGGATACAATGTACCCAAGTTTAAACAATTTACTGGGATTGGTAATCCCGATCAACACTTGGCTCATTTTGTGACAGCTTGTGGAGATACAAGTGCTAAGCCTTCACTCCTTCTCGTGCGCTTCTCGCAAGTCTCTCGCAGGAGTGGCATTTGAATGGTATGCCAGCTTGCAGCCCGAGTCAATCCAAACTTGGCAACAACTGAAAGATGCATTTCGAGTACGGTTCGGGGGTGTAAGTGACAAGATCACTATTGCCGACCTCGCAGCCACACGCCAAAATAAAGATGAAAAAGTGGTAGATTACATTATGAGATGGAGAAACCTAAGCATCAAATGTGAACAACCCCTCGATCAACCGCAGGCGGTGGGTTTATTACTCTAAGAATATTGATAGCCGGATGGCGCTCTTCTCGAAGTACATCTAGCATCACTACATTTCAGAGTTAATTTCACAAGCAAAGAAATTGGAAAGGACAAGCCGAAGGTGGTTTCCAATTTCCAAACTCCAAGGAACAATAGTGAAAAGCCTAAAAGGACGTAAGGTGTCAAATATACGCTACAACCTTCAATGTTGACAAAGGAAAAGATGTAGTGGAGTCTCACAAGCCGGAACAAATCAAGCCGCCTACATTGGGCGCTGCTGGTAATGAATCAAAACCTATTCCCTCCTTGAAAGAAAGAATGAATAAGAAATATTCTTTCAGGCGAGATAAAGTATTGAAAATCTTTAAAGATGCTTTGAAAGAAGGTCTGCAACTTCCTGAATGCAAAAGACCAGAAGAGCAGAACAAAAATATACAATTGAGGATTGTAATATTTTCAAGGATTGGGTTGAAAGACAATATCAAGAAGGCAAGATTACGCTTTCAAAGAATGTTTTGTTGGAGCAACCAGCTGAGCATACCCGCTATGTGACCACCCTAGACCATGAGGAATCACCCAAAGGGGAAGTCATAGTAGTGGGCAACAAAGTAATACTTCCACAAGAATGCATCGACATGTGCCCCCCGCATTCCAGAAGAGTTGTGGGAAGTATTTATAACTAAAAAGTCAATGAAAATGTTGAAGAGGTTGGCTGAGCTTCCAGGGATCGCTTGGAAACGTTCTCAAGAACCTTCTAAAAGACCCCTGACGAAACAGACAAAGAAGAAAAACAAGAAAAAGAAACAGAAGCGCGAACAATCAAAGCGTAAGAAGTCTATTATAGAAGAGTATATTGAGTCCCTCGATGAATATGAGCAGAAGGAAAGGGTCTTGATCACTCTCAGAGATTACTTCCCCGAAGAGGTCGAAGAATTACTTGGGGAATTGGCCGAGGAAGATGATGAAGATGTGCAAGTGGAAACTTGCAGGGTTATTTCTGGAGGATACCCTTTGTGTGACTCGGATGATGATAGTTTCTCTGAGCCAGAAGAGTCATATGACCGTCACGGCCGGCCCTATATCAGTAAAAAGCAGAAGAAGAAGATGGCATTTAGGGAAAGAGTGAAGAAGGCGAACGCCAAACTTTTGGAGCCACACCAACCAGAAGAGCCCAAGACACCATATTACACCCCAAAAACTCCAAAATATAAGGTCTTGAGGAAAGCTATGCCTGCTGAAGAAATTCCCGCCTTCATTCAAAGAGTGATAGAGGAGTCAGCAAACAGGCTACAACAATTGCACATTGAAGATGCCGAATGGGACGAGTCTGGAAGATACCTTCCAGAAGCATCAGGAGCAAACTTTGTTTCAGAGGTCGTGGAGTCCTTGCCTCCCGCAAAAGCAACCAACGATAAAGGAAAGTCTGCTCTCCAAGATGTCCAGATTAAGAAGGACAAGAGGAAGGGGCTTTTTGATCAAGCTATGGAAATGGGGTTGGATCTACCTAAGCCCAAAAGACCGTGTCTAATGCATCTTGACAGTCACCCAAACTATTGCCCATATCACCGGCTTGTGGGGCATACCATAGAAGAATGCCGAAATTTTCAAAGGTGGGTACAAAAGCAAGTTTCCATGGGAAATTTGACAGTGACAGATGATTGCTTTGAAGAAAAAGGTGTTTGTCATGCCATAACATACTTGGAAGATTCTGATGATGAATTGAATTTCCCAGACAAAGAAGATGATGAGGGAGATGAAGTGCCTTATCCTGTACATCAAATGCAACTCAGAACTGGAAAAGTACTTCAGTCAAAAGAGGCTTCCAACTCCAATGACAAAAGCAAAGGAAAAATGATTGAAGAGAAGGATATGTCACCAAAGAAACCTTCAAAGAAGACGAATTATAATATTTTGGCACACCTGAAGAAGGTCCCCGCTCTTCTCAGCATGTATGACGCCTTGATGATGTCAACTGAAGTCAGGGAGTCCTTAATACATGCCCTTCAAAATCCTGAGGAATATCAAGCCTACTTTGCAGAAATCAACATGAAAGAAGCTATGTATGCATTTCATGCATCTTCAATATCATTTACAGAGGAGGATTTGCTGCTTGGTACTACAGAACATAATAGACCGTTATATGTAACAGGTTCTTGTGATGGCATAAAGATCAACCGGATCTTGATTGATCCAGGGTCCTCTGTGAACCTAATGACTCTCAACACTCTCCGAGCATTGGCTCTCGAGATATGTCACTTATCTCATGAGAGGATTGTCATTCAAGGTTTTAACCAGCACAGCCAAAAGGCATTGGGGTCCATTACTCTTCCAATTAAATTTGGAAAGGTGACATCTGAAGTAAAGTTTCATGTGATCGACACAGATGCCTCATACAAAGCCCTTTTGGGTAGGCCATGGATCCATGATAACCAAATGATTCCTTCAACACTCCATCAGTGTGTGAAATATACAGTGGATGGGGAGGAATTTAGAATTGACGGAGAACTTCAACCCTTTGGCATCCATGAAGTCCACTATGAAGACGCGAGATATTACCTTAGGCCATCAAAAGGGGGCAAGTCCCCAAGCCAAAAGGTGGAGTCTCTGGTAAAGACACCCAAGCCTACCATTGCGTCAAAGGAGAAAGACTCAACATTGCCTCACTTTGGTAGTGACACCGAGTCCTCAGAAGATGAGAATAACAGGGACGCATGCCAAAGAACAATCCAAGTTAAAAGGTCCTCCCAAGAAAGCTCATTTCACATCACGAGGATTCCTGATGGACTCTACAAATCCTTGGATGATTTGAACATTAACACAGTTGAGCATTTGAAGATATTCTATGTCCCCGCTCGACATGAAAAAGAGAGAGGCATCCTTTTCTATCAAGCCAAAATTAATGAAGTTTCAGATGATGATATCATAGATATTGGAGAATTAGGGGATGACGAAATCCGGTCCATAAACTTCCCCAGATATTACCCCGAAAAGCTCAAGACGGTAGTTGAGAAGTTTGGGGGCAAGATGAAATGGTCAAAGAAGTCATATCAAATCTTTAATCAGCTGTGGAACCCCGTACATGTGGATAAGAGAGGAATAGGTTACTTTGAACCTTCCCGACACTCATGCTACATGACAGAGTCCAAAGAAGATAAAGATATTAAAATGAAGAATGCACCACCTGAACTAGAAGACAGGGGGCAAGCGACAATTGATGAGTTGGTTGAAGTCAACTTAGAAAGTGATGAAGACCCAAGGCCAACCTTCCTAAGTACACAGCTATCGGAGGAGGAGAGAGCATCCCTCACAACCCTTTTGAAGGAGCATATTGATTGTTTTGCCTGGAATTATAATGAAATGCCAGGGCTCGACAATGAGGTGGCTGTTCATAGATTGGCTATCGATCCCAGTATCGCTCCAGTCAAACAAGCGCCAAGAAGAATGAAATTTGACTTAGAGGAGAAAGTGATAGAAGAAACAAAGAAGCTGATTGAGGCAAATTTCATCAGGGAGGAGAAATATCCTAATTGGATAGCCAGTATAGTACCCGTGAAGAAAAAGAATGGGCAAATACGGATATGCGTGGATTTCAGAGACTTGAATAAGGCATGTCCCAAAGATGACTTCCCCTTACCCGTTATGGAGATCATGATCGATAATACCTCAGGGTATGAGATGTTCTCCTTTATGGACGGATATTCTGGATACAATCAAATTAAAATGCATCCAGATGATGAAAAACATACTGCCTTCCGGACACCTATGGGCATATATTGTTACAGAGTAATGCCGTTTGGTCTGAAAAATGCGGGGGCAACATATCAAAGAGCCATGACCCGAATATTTGATGATCTAATTCACAAAGTCGTCGAATGCTATGTGGACGATCTCGTGGTCAAGACAAATTCTAAAGATAAGCATCTTGATGATCTGAGGATAGTTTTCACACGCCTCAGAGAATACAAGTTAAAAATGAATCCCATGAAGTGTGCTTTTGGAGTCCTATCGGGGAAGTTTTTGGGCTTTATAGTAAGGCATCGTGGGATAGAGATAGATCCCTCTAAGATAAAGGCGATCCTAGAAATGCCACCCCCTCAAACACCTAAGCAGTACCGCGGTCATTTCAAGGCGCTCGCCTATATCAGAGATTCATCTCCAACTGCATGCGGAAGATGTAAGCCTTTCTCCAAGTTGGTTAAGAAGGATATGCCTTTCAAATGGGATGATGAATGCCAGAAGGCTTTTGAAGATCTCAAGCAATACCTGTTAAATCCACCAGTGTTAATGGCCCCGATCCCCAGAAAGCCGTTAATTCTATATACCGCTGCATTAGAAGGGTCATTAGGCGCTATGCTGGCTCAGAACAATGAGGAAGGCAAAGAAAACGCACTTTATTACCTCAGCAGGATGTTGATAGGAGCTGAGAGTAAATATACACCAATTGAGAAGCACTGTCTAGCTTTAGTGTTTGCAGTCAAGAAGCTAAGACACTACTTGTTGGCGCATAAAGTCATCCTTATATCAAAAATTGATCCCCTCAAATACCTTATGACTAGACCGCTGCTTACTGGAAGACTGGCAAAGTGGGCGTTAATCCTGATGGAGTTTGATATAACATACACTCCACAGAAAGCTGTCAAAGGGCAGGCATTAGCGGACTTTCTAGCAGCGCATCCTCTCCCAGATGATTCATCACTCAATTATGATCTCCCTGATGAAGAGACACTTGCAGTGAAAGAAGCAGAGTGGCGATTATATTTTGATGGGGCGTCATCTATAAAGCCGGCACTCAGGTCCACGATTCCGCAAATCAAATCTGGGATAGGACTTGTGTTTATCACTCCAGAAGGAGGAATTCTTAGATATGCACTCTCCCTTACAGAGCCTTGTACAAATAATGAGGCAGAGTATGAAGCTCTCATAGCTGGTTTGGAGTTGGCAATCAAAATGGGGATCCAAAGATATACATATACTTGGAGACTCACAACTCATTATCAAGCAAGTTGAAGGAGAATACAAGATACACAAACCTCAACTTCTTAAATACCATAAGAAGGTCAAAGAGTCGATGAGGAAAATCCCCAAGTGCGGTGAGGAGGGTTTTAAGATCGAGAAAATGGAGAAGCCGATTCTTTGGCTTAAGGTTGCAAAGGAGTCGGCAAATCCGCACTATGAAGAAATCTATATTACCATAAGAAATAGAAGACCCATAAGTACAATCCTTGACGGCCGAAGAGGAAGATCGAGGGCAAAGCGGAAGTCTTCACCCTCGAAATGCCAGAGGAAGATTGGAGGCAACCATTCATGGAATATCTCAAATATGATAAACTTCCAGGGAACAAATCAGAAGGTCTTCAGATAAAACGAAGAGCCCTAAGATATACCCTGATAAATGACACATTATACCGCAGGTCGTACGATCAACTACTTCTGCGGTGCCTTTCTTATGAGGAAGCAAAAGATGTTATACGCGATGTACACTCCGGGATATGCGGTGCACACCAATCCGGACCCAAAATGCGACTTAAGATTAAGCGCATGGGATATTACTGGCCAACCATGGTCAGAGACTGCATTGACTATGCTAGAAGATGTCATCTATGCCAAATACATGGGGATTTCATCCATCAACATCCAAACCCCCTACACCCCACAGTTTCTTCATGGCCTTTTGAGATATGGGGAACAGATGTAGTCGGTCCAATCGAACCTCCGTCATCTTTGGGGCATCGATTCATTCTGGCTGCAACAGACTACTTCTCCAGATGGGCAGAAGCTGTTCCACTAAAAGAAGTAAAGACTGAAAATGTCATCAAATTCTTAAGGGAAAACATCCTATATAGATTTGGGACTCCAAGGAGAATCATCTCCGATAATGGCCCTGCCTTCCGAAGTTTCAAAATTGGGAGATTCGCACAACATCATAAAATAGACTGGAGATATACTTCCATCTACAATGCCAGAGCAAATGGATTGGCAGAAGCATTCAACAAGACTCTCTCAAAGCTATTAAAGAAAGCCGTATCCAAAAATAAAAAGGATTGGCACGAAAGACTCCCTGAAATGTTATGGGCCTATCGCACCACTTGTAGGACCCCAACACAATGTAGTCCATATTCTTTGGTTTTTGGAACTGAAGCGGTCTTACCCCTCGAAATCCAGATACCTTCACTAAGGATGGCACTACAAAATGAGATATCAGATAAAGACAACATTCGGCTTCGCTTGGATGAGCTAGACTCCCTTGATGAGAAAAGGCTAGAGGTGCAGCAAAATCTGGAAGTTTACAAAGCAAGGATGGCACAAGCATATAACAAATTGGCTCGGTTCAGAACCTTTACCAAAGGAGAAATGGTTCTCGTCCTCAGAAGACCCATCATCACCAACAAACGAGCCGGGGGCAAATTTAAAGCAAATTGGGAAGGGCCATATGTCGTGGAGATCGTCTACGAAGGAGGAGCATATCAACTCATCGATTCCAATGGAGAAAGACCAATGCCGCCTATCAATGGTCGTTTCCTGAAGAAGTATTATGTATAATTTAAAAATGTTTGCCTATGACGAAATGTCTGATTCCTTATAGGGGTAGACTAGTCATGTACACCAAATATGTTTCCCAAGGCAAAACATTCGCTTTCATGTACTATTGTATTAATTTCTTCAATAAAATAAAGAGATGTGTGTTTGTCTATGATGGAACGTCCGGCTACTTATATCAAGCAGACCGGTCATGTACAATTTAAAGTACTTCTTGAGGCAAATACATCAGTTCCTTATGTTTCAAAAAAAAAAAAAGAGAAAAAAGAAAATGAAAAAAAGACAGGAAAAAGTCATGTCTGCAGATGACCTGCAGATGGTTCTTTTGATTTAAATATCCAAATCTTTGACTATTTGGGATGAAAGCATCATTAATGAAATATGGATATGGGTTTTCTTTTCATTAGTCAACAGACTTGTCTTTTGGTTCTTAATAGTTTCCTATATTTATTTCACAAAGCAAATAAAAAGAAAAAAAAGAAGAGAGAGAAATAAATAATATTGTTCAAGCTTGATGTTTATAACAAATGTTTCAGGACTAGCTACCAAAGCCTATATAAACTAGGAAACTAAAGAAAAAAATGAAGCTTTTTAATGCCCGATAAATAGCAAACATAACTCTTTTGCTTCTTCTAATTCTTCAAGCCATCTCATGAAAAGAGCAACATGGGGGTCATCTGAATAATCTTTCTTCTTGGCAAGACGTGTCTTGGCTTCATCCAATGTAATTTGGGCATTTGTCTTTGTAAGCTCAGAGTTTTCTAAAATGATTATTTCTTCATTCAAAGTTTTGATCTTGTCTGAAATTTCACAATCTCTGGCTCGAAGCTCCTGCTGTTCTGTAATTAGCCTCTGAAGCGTCTCCTTTTTCATGTTGATGTCATTGGCAAAACCCATGTTGTCAAAATTCTCCAATATTAAGGTATTCTCCACCACACATTCTTCATCTTGATGATTATTGATATGAGCTTGGACATTAGGATTTTTTGAAGCTTCTCTAGTAGCAAATGCGCATTGAAATATTTCTTCTAGAAAGCGCTCGAGACCATCCAAGTTGATGCCGAAGGATTTGAGAATTGGGTGTGATTTCTTTACACTGTCCATAACACTTTGGTAGTTATGATAATTGAGAGATTTGATTCTCTTGGCCACCTTATCTCGCAATAATAATGCCGCATCTGATATGTTCCTTGGATCTATGATGAGAATATGCAAGTTAAAAAATATACAATAAATAATAATGATAATAAAAAAAATCTCTCTCCTACCTTGAGGCATTACCAAAGGCAGGATGATGTCTTTGCCTTAAAAAAAAAAGACATTACCTTGTTTAGATGAAGATGCAATATTTGCATCAGCATGAATGACATCATCTCCTAATTCTTCCACGATAATCTCTTTTGGAGGACTCTGTCTCAAAGATGGAGAGCTGTCATCTTGTTGGGCAACTGATAAAGAGAAAGAATTGTCAATATAAATGTCTTTTTCTCATTCCCAAAATGATGAAATATATAAATATTTATATAAATAAAAACCTGGGTCTTGCTTTGGAGAGATTGCAGTTCCGGCATCAGCATTGAGGCTTTCACCTTCTGACTCCTCCACGGGTGTGTGAGCATCTTTGATAGCATCTTGGGTAATCAACAAAATATATAAGCAATCTGGCTTATTCATAAATAAAAAAAAAAAACAAAAAAAAGGGCACTAAACCTTCAGTTTCCTTTAATAAAGATGTAACTTCGATATTGTCATCATCTCCCTCTAATTCTTCCATAGAGCTGGGGGCATACCGAATGAAGCTTGCGGAAGGAGTTGAACCCAATGATGAAGAAGTATCATCTTGAACAGCTGAAGCAACTAAATTTAAATGACATAACTTAAAGTCATTAAACTGCAAAATAGAGAATTAAATAAAATAAAAGTGAAATGAACCTTCTTGGGTCACTGGCAGATTCTGCGGTAGATTATCTGCCAACGCAGGTGGTGTGCTACCTGAAATGAAATTGAATGCCAAAAAATGAGATAAAGGGAGAGAGTAAAAAAAAAGAAAAAAAGAAGAAAATACCTTGAGGTGGTACGGGTGGAGCTTCTTCAACCATGACATTTTGAGGGTCCTGAGGTATCCCTAAGTCTGATAGAGGAGCGTCATCAATTCTTGAAGCTGTTTTAAAAAATGCGGGATAAAATTACAAAAAAAAAAAAAAAAAAAAAAACTCATACCAATTGGGGAATTACGGACAGCTCTGACACTTGTTGGTGGAGTATCATTGATTCGTATGCCTGCAAGTTAATTCAATATTAAAATCCTTAAGAGGTCCTTGCAAAATATTTTCAAAAAAAAAAATCTGAATTTTCGGAATATAAATAAATTCCGAATTTTCAGAAAAGTCTAAATTTGAAAATTCAGAAAATAAATAAATTCTGAATTTTCTAAAAAATCTGAATTTTCGGAATATAAATAAATTCTGAATTTTCAGAAAATCCTAAATTTGAAAATTTAGAAAATAAATAAATTCTGAATTTTCTAAAAAAATCTGAATTTTCAGAATATAAATAAATTCTGAATTTTCAGAAAATCCTAAATTTGAAAATTCAGAAAATAAATAAATTCTGAATTTTCTAAAAAATCTGAATTTTCGGAATATAAATAAATTCCGAATTTTCAGAAAAGTCTAAATTTGAAAATTCAGAAAATAAATAAATTCTGAATTTTCTAAAAAAAATCTGAATTTTCGGAATATAAATAAATTCAGAATTTTCAGAAAATCCTAAATTTGAAAATTCAGAAAATAAATAAATTCTGAATTTTCTAAAAAAAACAAATCTGAATTTTCGGAATATAAATAAATTCTGAATTTTCAGAAAATCCTAAATTTGAAAATTCAGAAAATAAATAAATTCTGAATTTTCTAAAAAAACTGAATTTTCGGAATATAAATAAATTCTGAATTTTCAGAAAAAAAAATCTAAATTTGAAAATTCAGAAAATAAATAAATTCTGAATTTTCTAAAAAAATCTGAATTTTCGGAATATAAATAAATTCTGAATTTTCAGAAAGTCCTAAATTTGAAAATTCAGAAAATAAATAAATTCTGAATTTTCTAAAAAAAACAAATCTGAATTTTCGGAATATAAATAAATTCTGAATTTTCAGAAAATCCTAAATTTGAAAATTCAGAAAATAAATAAATTCTGAATTTTCTAAAAAAACTGAATTTTCGGAATATAAATAAATTCTGAATTTTCAGAAAAATTTAAATTTGAAAATTCAGAAAATAAATAAATTCTGAATTTTCTAAAAAAAATCTGAATTTTTGGAATATAAATAAATTCTGAATTTTCAGAAAAATCTAAATTTGAAAATTAAGAAAATAAGTAAATTCTGTATTTTCTTTAAAAAAAATCTGAATTTTCGGAATATAAATAAATTCTGAATTTTCAGAAAAATCCTAAATTTGAAAATTCAGAAAATAAATTCTGAATTTTCTAAAAAAATTGAATTTTCGGAATATAAATAAATTCTGAATTTTCAGAAAATTTGAATTTGAATTTTCAGAAGAAATAAATAAATTCTGAATTTTCTAAAAAAATTAAATTTTCAGAATAAAATTCTGAATCTTCCAAAAATCTGAATATTCGGAATAAAGAAAATATATTCTGAAATTTCTGAAACATATTTTTGGAATATATAAATTCTGAATTTATATAAAAATAATAAAAAAAAAAGGAAAAAGAGGGAGTTAATTTACCTTGAGTTTGTCGCCGCTTTGACGAAGGAGAATCCGTTGGAGAGTGACTCCGTTTGCGACCAAGGAAAATATCTTCATTTGTGAACTGTGGTTTCTTCGAAGATTGACCTCGATCCTTATGTCTTGTAGGATCTTCTTTGTCGCCAGGATCTTCCCGGGTTAACGCCGCAACGTCTTGATTAAATAAAGCCTGGACATTTTTGAACCACTTTTTCGCATAAAGCAATATAATATTCCCACTCCTATCATGTTCAGGAATATAGAATGAACATGAGGTCCTTTGCCGAGAAAAGTGAAGCCAATAGCCCGCAAGAACTCCAAGAGAAGGAGCCTTCCTTGGAGCATTGATATACTTAGGAAAGTGTTGATCATAGACAAACTGGCGCCTAACTGCGGAGGGTTGTATGGCTCGCTAGCGTGAAAATTCCCGCATAACGCAAAGGGAGAATTCCGCAACGTGAAGGCACAACACGCATCCATGGTATAAGAATCTAAAACATCCGCCCCACATAATGCACCGTGTCCCGTCATCAAGCTTCACCATTATGATATAAAAAGGGGAAGGGACGCCACACAAAATTCTTCTCAAGTCTGATATACTTCCTCATACCAAAAGGTGTTCTGAGCGACGTGGGAGAGGCATTCATGAAATGAAGCATCTCTGGTATCTTTGAAAGACCCGGGATGGTGGATGTTCTTTTATCAATTTGTCGTCGGAGATGCATCACGGGAAAGTGACAACCGGCCCATGCAAAGAAAAAGTGTGATGGAAAAACGGTCGTAGAAAACCCTGGCCCTCTTCTTTCATTAACCATGGCATTCAGCCCTATGTATATACGCGACAAAACCGCAGGAGCAAAAGCGATTTTTCTTCCATGTGCAAGACCAGCTGCCATTACAAAAACTCCCGGTCTAATTATGTTACGTCTACTCGGCATGATAAAGTAGCATATCCAAAGCGCTAGGAAAGCAGCTAAATTGGTATTGGGAACAGGATTTGGAGGATGATTAGCTTTTGAGTTGCGCTGGGAATCAAATTCTGTTTTCCTTGGTTTTCTAAAGAAATCTATCCAATCTTCAAAAGATATATTCTTATCACTCAAAGAAGACTTTTTCTTTGTCAACCACTGAAAGGCGTCAAATAAGCTTTTCAGAACATAGAACTCAGAACTGCTCCTTTGCCAAAGTACGTCATTGCAAGGGATGACTTGTCCGCATATATCACCAGTGGATCGAAGCCCTCCTAGTCGCTAATGTCCCATAGTGAAATTCCAATTTCCCCGTATAGCATGTGGAAAGTGTTTGTTTCTGGACACCACAATTCCACCAATGCTTTATAAAAATCAACATTCAAATCATAATGCCCGACCGAGGATATGATCCCGCCAATCAATTCCACGTACAGCTTTTTCTGAGTATTTACCAACTATGTACTTGGCCCAATCGGCATAAGATGGAAGGTTGAGAGGTTCACACCTAATAGGCTGCTTACCTTTCCATCCCGGTTGATGGTTGATAATCTTGTGTCCAAGAGTTTGGAACATAGTCAAATCCTCTGTGCTTCCATCAGGCTTTAGGTATATTGCTTGAATGTTCTCATCAATATCACAATAGCTTAAAGTTAATCGAGCAGTAGCTATACGTGATGGAGACCGTTTTACCCACTCTGAGTGTTCTTCTCCTTCATACCTAATTGCGGACTCTGATCTAGGGCTAAAAACAAGATCATGACGAAGGAATACCTGGCCCGAAGGAGATTCATTGAGATCTTGAGCAATATCCCAAAAAGGCTCATTCTGTGGATGATTAGTCATGATGAAGAAGGAGATCTGGATGTTCCTACTTCCCTCACTCAATTCTAAAAAAGGATTTCGTGAGAGAAGTATGAAGGGGGCAATTTGTTTATATATAAAATATGGTCTTAGTTCTAATAGGACCTGAAATTCTGATAAACTCAAATTTCTTAATTGAGTTAGAGATAAACTCATATTTCTTAATTGAGTCTAACTTTTATCCAAAGATAACCTTGATAAGATTCAATTCCAAGGTGGCACGAATACAAATCCCAGAAGCGATTCAAGAAGAAAAAAAATAAAGCAAATTTTAAGAACACCAATCCCGGTAAGGTGAAAGAAAAAAAGAGAAGAAAAAAAGAAGTTTAAATCTTAAAAAATAATTAAATTAAAAAATTATAAGAAGTTTGATCTTAATCTAATTAAAATAAAAATTAATTACCTAAAAAGTTTAAACCAACTCTGATCTTATCTTTAAAAAATTTAATTAAAGAATCAAATTTAAAATAAAATTCGTTAAAATTAAGTTAATTGAAATCAAATTTAAAATTTGTTCTCATCTTAAAATTAAATTAATTAAAATTAAATTAAAACTAAAATTTGGTCTTATCTCAGAGTTTGAACCAAATTAAAATTTGATCTTTATCTTAAAATTAAATGAATTCAAATTAAATTAAAAATTAAAATTCAGTTTTATCTAAAAAAGTTTAACTAAATTAAAATCTGATAAGATAAAAAAATATATAAAAAAAGATCAGAAAATAATAATTCAATTTAAATGAAAGAGAAAAGTCCCGAAACTAAAAAAAATAATAATAATAATAGTAATAATATAAAAAATAATAATAAAATAAATAAAAAAATAAATAAAGAAATAATAACCAAAAATTAGGTAAAATAAAATCTCATCTGAGCCTACGGTTTGGATAAAATTAATTAAAATAGTCAGTTAATGAGATAAGGTTAAGCAACAAAATAAATAACTAAAAAAAGATTGGATTTGGATTTAAAAAAAAAATTATTAATTAAATTAAAAGATAAAAGGGGTTGGCTGCTCTATATATAAAGAGAAGGAAGGGTGAAAAAAAAAAAAAAAAAGAAGAAGAACAGGAAAAAAAAAACTGAAGAGATAGAAGAAGGTGAAGAAAGAGAGAAACCAAGTGAAAGGTAACCTTTTTTCTTTCTTCATAATTCGATCGGTCGCCGGCCTCCCGTGTGGATGCCCGGCGTCGCCACCACCGCCGCTAGATCTCCCGTCGCCGGCCTCCCGTGTGGATGCCCTGGCCGCCACCGCCCGCTAGATCTCCGTCGCCGCCTCCCTGTGGATGCCCGTGCCGCCACCGCCGCCGCTAGATCTCCGTCGCCGGCCTCAGGTGTGGATGCTCGGCGCCGCCACCGCCGCCGCTAGATCTCCTGGGCCGCCGCCTCCCCGTGAGGATGCCCGTCTGCCGCCACCGCCGCCGCTAGATCTCCCGTCGCCGCCTCCCGCGTGAGGATGCCGTGTCCGCCACCGCCGCTAGAAGCCACCCTTGTGGGGCTCCAATCATCGCATCATCGCGAAAGTCCCGTCATCTCCGGCCTCTCCCTTGTGGATGCCGTTGATCTGCGACGCCATGCATTGCCGTGCCTCCCTCCCAAGGGACGCCATGGCGGTACCGCCAAGAATATCTATGAAGATGATGAAGGCTACTTGATTAGCTTGCCCTTCTCTGATCAGCAAAGGTGAAGGTATCTTAGAGGAACAATGATCGGGGGTTTGTAAGTCAGGTACCAGGAATTTCTATGTCCCGCTCCAACGATGCAACTTGAAATTCAGATCTAATCTTCCAGTTGTGACGTCCAGCTGGTTGAGGTGATGCCGGGGAAAGATGGAATTATTTTCAAGCTGACATTCACCTGCATTTATGCCAACAATGTCTGGAGCACTTAATCCCTCCTTGATTTGCTACAAAAGGGCCAGATCTTTGAGAAGAAAGGCCTTATTCTTGGTGTCATTACAGTGCCTCGTTCCAGCCCGACAGTGAGAAATTCTTCAAATTGGGAATAGATGCCGCATTTAAATCAGTCTCGAAGAAGCCAAGGAACGTCGAGGTGAGACTTCCCTCCTTGATGCCAGGAAGATGCTTGTCAAGATGCCCGAAAGAACCAAATACTTAGAGATTGGAGAGATGGCTCTGCAACGACTGGAGCTGAAAGTTCAAAAGATGGAGCATCAAAAGGAAGTTTCAGAGGCCCGACGATGATGGCATGTGATGATGAGTTCATGGTTATGTATGGAAGTAAAAGTGGTTCATGGGCCATCTTCTCTATTTGATTTTAAGGAAGGGGAGGGTGTGTTATGAGTGCTCATGAAATGCAGGAAAAAGGGTTATAATGTAATGGAAAGTAAAGAAGCTGCTAATACTAGAGTGGAAGAAGCCGTGGCTCGGTTGCTCTATATGAATATATATGTGTATTTTGTGTGCTACTAATGAACCAACTGTGAGGATGTTGACTTCATAGGGAAATAAGGACTATGTAGTTTGCTATTGTGTTGCTGCAGAAATTCACAAGCAAAAAGGGACATTAGAGTCAAAAAAAATATTTCAATGAAACTGGTTAAAGCTCATGCCCATGTTGCTGTGTGAGTCTTTGCAAAAGTCAATGTTGTTAATGGTCTTGTGTTTGTTAAAAAGAAGATTGGAAGTTTTCAATAATGAGAGTAATTTAGTAAGAAAGTAATATGCATATAAACTTTTCGATAAAATGCCTCAGAGGAGAATTTTGTGGTACTACATTGTGAGGGGTAACCGGTTGAAGATAAGGTTGTAGAAGATTGACTATCCCATACATGAGACCTTATATTAAAATGAGAATTTACACAAGACAACAAGCCTGCGATAACTTCAAGAGGAACAAAGCTACAGTCACTCCATGAATAGCAAGACAGGGATAGCAAGACCACTGCAATTTCATATGAGGAAAGACATAACAAAAAGCATTTCAAAAGTTATGTGAAATACATAGTTAAATAATATTTTCAGTGATTCAATGGATAACATTGAGAATTCTTCAAGTGAGGCACCTGCTTCATATGAGATTGATTTCAATGTATGCTGAAATTTAATAAAAGCAACTCAAACTTGTACAAATCACTATAACAGCTGCCACTTATAGTTAACAAAAAGCATCTATGTCAAGTGAATAAATAGGGACAGCAGCCCTATAAAGAACCAAACAAAAATAATAAGATGATGAAGGAAGGAAAGGGTAGAGATGATTGCATGAATTACAAAGACAAAAGATTGTATTCCATGGTCAATCAAAGGATAATTCTTTCAAGATGATGTCGCTTGTTAGAAAGTGTTAAACCAAAACTGACAATATGGACTGGAGAGTCACAATCAAGTATATTCAAATTTTTTAAGTAAAACACATAAAAGACCCTATGGCAATTGGGCTTTTAATCGATGACTATTTGGAAAGTAAAATATTAATGACCTTGTTGGCCCTATAAAAATGCCAATTTGATCTGATAAAAAAGAGGGGCATAGAGGTCATTTAGATGGTGATTGATAAGTAATGGTCAACAATCAAAGTTGTGGAAGAGTTTCATTGGCTAGTCAAAATTATAAAAAGTAATGTTTACTCAAGATTCCAAGAATAATTAAATGGGCCTATGTCTGGTAAAAGTAAAAAGTCTGAATATTGAAAACTCAAAAGAGGCTGATTCAATTTAAAGGGCATTTTATGAATCATAATGGGCTTCTTATGGCAAAAATGCAATCAAGAGCACATATGCACGCATCTCGAAGCGATAACAAGAAATGCATATCGAAATGGCTCAAAAATATAAATTTTGATGCAACAGTAGGACACGCAGCCCGGTGGGACTAATGAAACTCAAATTATGAAGCGACACATATCTAATGACGAGCAACCGATGAAAGTCGAATCTTGAAATGGCATGAATCTCAAAGACATGCGTGCAGCCTAAGACGACTAATATGCACAAATTTCAAAATGACATGCATTCTGAAGTGGCGATGAACCATTCACTTTTGACACAAAATCTCAGGATTTCAGTAAAGTTGGCATCTTAAAGCAGCCAAAGGCGGCCAATGTAGAATACAAATTTCCATGTGGCATGCTACTTGAAGCAGCGATGAAATACTCCCTTCAAGGCAATCATTAAATCCTAAAATGGTGTAAGATCTCCGAGTGGCGGCAAAATCGGTATCCTGAGGCAACCAAAGTGGCGCAAATTCTAAGGCGGTGGTGAAGCACAAATTCCAAGGCGGAAGGCGGCATCATCTATATATAAATAAATTAATAAAATATATATATTCATATTTATATAATAAATATTTAATAAATTTTTGCAACAAATGAAATAAATTCTTTTCATTGTTTACTTGTATTTTTTTGCCTTAATCGGAGGTTAGAAGCTACATGCAGGGTAATTAATAATAGGGAACTTGCCATTAGGAATGGAAGAACCACAAAACTAAATAAATACGGCATTTGTGATTGATATATATACGGTGTCGCGTGATGTCGGTAGCGTATTTTCGATCCCACAGACTCCATACCTGTTCTGGGATTATATGACTTGATCTTGCAGAATCCAGGGTCAACAACATATTTAATACCATCTATTGTTAGGGATGTTTCAGCTATGTTTGTTGCCAAGACAACCTTGCGAGCTCCTTTTGGTGTTGGTTCAAAGATTTTGGCTTGAAGCTCTGTGGGAAGATTGGCATAAATCGGGCATATAATAAGTTCTGCTATTTTTGTACCTAAACCCCTCGTCCTATGTTTCAGTATCTCATCAACTGTTTCTATTTCCTCCTGTCCAGTAAGAAATACAAGAATGTCGCCAGGTGGTTGCATCACATGTATTTGAAGAACAGTAACAATAACAGCATCAATGTAATCTGCTTCCGGTGCCTTTGTAAAATGTATATCAACAGGAAACCGCCTTCCTGGTATTTTGAAAATCGGGGCTGAATCAAAGTAATCACTGAATTTCACAGCATCAAGTGTTGCACTTGATATAAGCAACTTAAGATCTTTTCGGAAACGAGAAATATCCTATAAAGAATATACAACAAAAAGTGAGGTTATCATCTATATCAATAAATGGAATACAGCTTAAAAATGAATCTGCTAAGACTCACTCAACCAGATTTATTAATTTTGAATTCAGCATACCTTCACTAGACCAAATAAAATATCTGTTGAAAGTGTTCTCTCATGTGCCTCATCCACCATCACAACACTAACATAGATGAGAAAAAAAAAGATAAATAAAAGAGAAAAAATACAATTGTAGTAAACAAACATATTCTCTATTGAATATCTACCTATAACTTGCCAAATCAGGCTCGCCAAGAAACTCACGCAATAGCATCCCATCTGTCATGTACTTCAAAAAAGTTTTCTCAGAAGTACAATCTTCAAACCGAATAGAATAGCCAACCTGCATGACAGTATCATGTGGAAAGTAAATAATAATGAACGGAAATTTTCACAATCAACCAAATATGAAATAAAAAATGTTTGTGGACACACCTCATGACCTAATTTGACACCCATCTCCTGGGACACTCGTGCAGCAACACTCATAGCTGCTACACGTCGTGGCTGTGTGCAACCAATCTGAAATAAGTTTATAAGGTCAGAAACATGAAATTGATTTCTAACTTCTTTTAGAAAAATCCAGGTTAAAGATTCTTTCCTCTAACCATAGTCACAAGTTAAAAGATTCAAGGAAGTATAGGGTATGAAAAAAAATTCAGAATTCAGAGCAAAACTAGAAAATTGATCAGCTTGGATGCTAAACTAAAAACAATAAATATATTAGATTTCTTTAAGTATGATGGTTAAATAAATGATGAATAATTCAAAAATTAATAAATTCAGGAAACATTTGAAAACCAAATAAATTCGAGTGCAATTACAAAATTTTAATGAAATGAAAATTTAGGTTAATTTGGAACTGTTTTTGTGATGATACTTTTTAAAAGCACATGTTGCACTTATCAAAAATGGATTATGCATGTAAAACTAAAATACATTGATTCAAGTCGAAAGGTACAAAAACAAACATCCAAAACATAAATTCCAAGACAAACAAGACATATGAAATCATTCCAGTTATTCTTTAGTCTATTGATTAATTATGGTATTTGAAAACACAAAAGTATGAAATCATATTTTTCAGGGAATACCTTTCCTTGTTTTGTATACCCCGCTTCATGAAGATATTGAGGTATTTGTGTAGTCTTACCAGAGCCGGTCTCTCCAACAATTACAATAACCTAAAACAAAAAAACAGAACAATATTCAAATACCATAATGCAAATGTTTACATATACATCAAAGACAAAAGGGTTTCTTTCAATTAACTCATTCCAGCATGTATCCTCTAATGAATACCCCACAACACTCATCTAGGAAGCACCGACACCTTGAATCAGCTCACGTATCCGACACCGACACACGCCGGAAACTCTTTGATACGTGTCCGATACGGTAAAAAACGTAACCCTTTTTTTAATTGCCGTTGACACGTCCACGACACGTCGGCCCGTAAACCTAGCATCAATCTGGTGCATGACTACTAGTAACAATGGTTTAGAGTTCTTTTGAAGTTTGCAGTGGTTCACTTTTTTGTGTACAAACTGTATTATATATATAAGGGAAAATTATCGTATAGTCCCTGGAACTTTACATTTTTCCGATTTTAAAAACTTAGGGCGAATAATAAGCGGATAGATCATTATAGTAAACGAATAAGGACACTTAGGGGGCACTATATAGGGATTTCAAAAGTATACAGGGACCATATGTTACTTTTTGGTATATATATAATATAAATATTTTTATATATATTTATATTCAACGTGTCCCAACGTGCCCGTGTCCTACTTTTTTTAAAAATGTCGTGTCGGCGTGTCCGTGTCATGTCGTGTCTGTGTCCCATGTCCGTATCGGTGCTCCATAGACACTCATTAATTGTCTAAACATAACTTTTTAATCGTACAATAATAAGATAGATTTAGCAACGGTCCTTCGATTTGAATAAATTTACAAACATAAAATTTCTTTTCACAGGTTCAGGTTTTTGCAACAAGCATGAACATGGTTATATAACACATGACACTAAACAGATATGGATCATAGAGTCCACTATTGGTACAACTCAGTGAAAATACAACACAAAAGCCAAAAGAACATCTATGTCACTGTTGGTTAACTGCACAAATAAATATTCACCGATATAAAATTAAACAAACCTAGAGGAAAGTTTAGCACTACTTATGACTGACGTCAAGGTCTGTAGAACCAGGACTTTCTAAGTTTTCTACTAGCACAAGAAACAGAAAAAAATATATTGAAAGTACGAAATCTTCAAATCTTTGGGGAAGGGCAGTCTCTCCTCATCAATTATAACTCCTATTATTGGAAATATGAATAATGTGAGAGTCCAAATGCAGCTAAGTGTTTAATACTGCCTTAGCCAAGAAATAAAATATCCACAAACATAAATGGTGCTCACATATGGAATATGAAAGAGGAAATTGAAGAATAATAAGACAAAGGAAATATCTCAGAAATTAAGGACACAGAAAATTATTAAAGGTTTTAAAAAGGAAAGAAACTGAAATGCTTTAAAGCTATATTAACCTGATATTGTTCAATAGCCTGGAGTAGCTCTTCTCGATAAGGATAGATTGGCAAGGTTTTTCTCTCCTCCTGAGCAAAGAAAAGAGAATACCAAATGCTAACACATTTTGCAACTCAAACTGAAACCCTAGTTGCATCTTTAAACAACCAGAAACCAAACCACAAAGCCTACATAGGATGGGAAAAATTTCCAAGCCAAAAGTGGTTAAAGACATTATACCTGAAGCTTTTGTAGTGCAGATTTTGCAGCAGCATCTTCAGGGATCTCACCACCCAAAGCATCTTCATACTGCTTAAATAAGTATAAAAGATGAGAACAGAAGTCAGAAGATGACATGGAGAGAAAATATATATAACATTCATGACGAGAAAAGTATATTTTTTTTCTTTTCCCACCTGGATTCCATCCATAACAGATTCTTTGATGAAGTCAATCCTATCCTCAAAAACATATCTACAACAACGGAAATGGAAACCCGAAATACAAATGCTCCCATTAGTCATTATCAACAGAGAAAATGCAATGCAGATACTTCAGTAATAAAAAAAAATGATTCTTAAAATACAAAATGCACTGCCAGGAAAAATGGCAAACACAAAGCATCTGATTGTAACAGCAATGAAAGAAAGAAAATATTGTATAGGACTCACTGATAATCATCAGTTACTTGTTTTTTGTCCTTAGAGCCAAACTTTAGGGTTGCCTTGCCTGCAATAAAAGAAATTATAATTTCCAAACTTAGAACTAGCATGGATTATTCAGAACATCAAAAATGTTTAACAATAAGAAATAGGCCAGTCATAGATAATAGTATAATACCAATTTGGTGTTCTTCCCATGCTTCTTGTTCAGCAAATGGGTTCATTTTATCTCCCACCGCAGAATCCCTGATTGGAACAAAGAAAATCTCAGAATCATCAAAATCAAAAGATTTAACTAAATTGAAGTACATCTACCATACAAATACAAAAGAGTAAGAATCATGAAAAAAGAAATGGGTCTGCTTGGGAAGACCATGGTGACAATCACCATATCGAGTTAACTAACCTGTACCGCTGCATAGCTGCAGCAAATCTCTTCTCTTGATTTACACCGCCATCTTGATCATATGCCTCAGGCATCCTATACTGCCCTTGTTTTGACATTGATTATACAAACTAATATTATGATCATATAAATAAACAAAGAGAACTTAACATCAAACAATGATCCATAGTAATAAGAATATAAATATTGAGTAATGTATAACATCACATTATTAAGTTTACCTATTACCGATACAACACATAAAAAATATAGTTACTACCAACCAATGATAAAACTTCATCAATCCACTGATATTAAGCATGAAACCACCAAATTTTAATTGAATAATATAACATTAAATTTTAACTATTGCTTTTTTTGCTACATAAATATTCAGTCACAACTAAACAATTCAATCAAAAATCCTGTATAAATTCTCATAATTTATTTAATGGAAAAAGACTATGAATAAGAAATTGAAGTGCAGGTGGCATAGTTCCAGAAATAATAAAAAGAAAAACAAATCTAAAGTCCCTTTAACACCCAATTATAGCCAGCAAAAAACACTTATCTGCCAAGTACTAGGTGATGGAAGTAATATCAAAATTTTATTTGTTGAGTTGCTTCAATGTGTGTGTGTGCGTGTGTGTGTGTGTGTGTGTGTGTATTGATTTGGTACACCATTCCATGCAGCAATGCTAGCAACCACGGGGATGCAACAAGACAAGAGATACTGGGAAAGAATTCGCTGATAGAACAGAAAAGAATTTTTTCCAGAACAAATGAAGATCAAAGGAACAAAAACTATCTGAATGAAAGCAAGATACTAGTTACCTCATCAATATCATCTAGATTTTCCACATGATCCTTAGCAAGCTCATAAATTTTTTTCTTGTACCTATAACCAATAAATCAACCAAAAACAAATAAGTCCATGAGATGCACATAAAAAACATATCTATGAAAGAAAACAAAGAACAAAAATATGAAGATAGAAGAAAAAAGGCCAAATAGATGCACAGAAAAGATAAATAAATACAACTCTTTAATTAAAAGATGAAAGTGCACATAGTGAGTCATTACATAAACTCGCGCTCTTCTGCTTCTGTCAACTTAACACCTTCAAAGAGATACTCATGGTCTATAATATCATCCCTGAGATTGACAAGACATCAGAAAATTTTAGGGATATTAAAAAGTATCTATGGATTATAGAAGCTGTAATGATACGGACTTGTGATACAATAAAAATATGATTTACAGTAAATAAGGCATACCGCAACTCCGAAAGCTTCTGGTCTCGCCTTTTCTGCAAATACACATGTCTTGACACTTTTCTGATGCATCAATAAAACAAAGTATAATCACAATTCAGGTTGTAAAAAGTCACTTGTACCAAATAATTAGCAGAATTGAAAGATTCAACAAAACAAGGCTATTTCTGGCAAAAAAAAAAGAAGGTTGTTTTTAACAAGGAAAAATCCTGTGCAATTATATTAGACAATCCTGGGATGGCAAGATTGTAGACAACTGGTTAGAAGCAATTCCACTAAGATGCTTGGAAAAACTAGAACCAAATTTATTTCCTTTTCATGAGTGTTCTTCGATCTTTACTCTATATAAATAGATGCTAAGGCAAGGGAGACTTAAATTTCAAGGAAAAGATATTTCCATTTAGAGGGTTCTTTTATAATTGAATTTAAAGAGAGAAAAAGCTCAAATTCTTAGTGATTTCAAACTCCAATTTGTGAGCCCAACATCTAGCCAACAACTTCCACGAACATTGCATAACTTGCAGCACACAAAATTTTTATATTTAACCCACATATTGACAGTTTAAAATCTTCAACTGACCAACTCCCAAGAATAGAACATCTTAAAAAATGGAAGAGGAACTTCTAATAAACATTAAGAAAATGCTTGAGGAATAGGAACCTTAGATCTGAAGTATCATTTTGCTCCATTGCTGCAGATCTTCGGATCATCTCCTCTGTCAGACAGAACTTTCTGCTAAGTACTTATTGAAAAAACGCATAAAAAATACATAATGAAAAGCTTACCTTCCACCTCCTTTGATATCTTGGGTTCCGTCAACTATAAAGAGGACACAGAAACAACAGAAAGAATAATTGTATCAATAAGTATCTTGAAACTAACAAGACATACCTCTTCTTCAAAAAAAAGGAATAAATGAATAAATTGCATGAGAATAAACAAAGAAGAGATCTTTATTTTATAATTAATAAATTGCATGAGAATAAACAAAGAAGAGAGTTTCAGATAAAGACATAGTCAAGTACTCCCATGCATGAGACCAGTTTGAAACCCTTTGAGATAACAAACAAAGGATTTAACTTTATAAAAAATTAAAACAGGTAAGCTGGCCCATAATTAGCTTGAAATTATCTAGATATACCCAAAACTGTCAAAATAAGAGAACAAGATAAAATAAAATTAATAAGATGATGGGCGGTTCAATCTTGGTAATAAGCTTCAGTAATTTTGATGCCAAAAGATTACAAGCTAAAGAATGTGTGTGTGCACAATCCGGACTAGAAATTTTGACATTTAGTCAAGGAATTATTTTGCAAGCTATAACTTGTTTTTGACTTCATCATTCTTACACCATAGTTTAATGGTTCCTAAGGTAAAATCCATCTTATTCTTTGATGCATTATAGTTCACTCATTCCATTTTTACAAAGACGGGCATAGTGATCACTAAATCAATACTGTCTAAATTTTTTTTTCTCCATAACTAAAAAAAATATATGTTACATTTCTTCAAAATGGATTTGATTGCATTAAGTCATTTCTAGTCTACCACACATTACTTTCTATCTTGGACAAAAGAAAGGAATGGCTTGCTAAACAAAAAAAGTGAAAATCAAGAATATACCTTCCGGGTTCCAGCTGCATCTCTTTCTCTAATATTTCTTTCTAGTTGCTCTCTCTCTTTTTGATCACGTATTCTAGCTTCTTCTGACTGCAAAATGCCAGAGATGGTGAGTCAATAATTTAGATTACAGGTGATGGTATTAGCTTGCACCTTAAAACCATATAATTAACAAAGTATTGACTAATATAGCAGAATAATCAGCCCAAAATATCAAAGGAGAAGCAATAAATTATTATATTTTAGAAATGCCAGGATGACTGATTCAAGAAGTACAAACCCAGATTTTCAAAAGCTCTCTAGATGTACATATTCAAAAGGGTCAGGTATTATGCTATCGGTGTTGATGCAAATAGACTTGCCTTAGCGATCTATGATCATGTTCACAGGATGATGCCTTCTTGAGCAAATGACCATTTGTATAATGCTTTTGATAGTGATTATAAGTTTATAACTACATGTACTGATGTACAATGCTTATTAACATAGAAGGAGATACTATAGCTTTCTACAGAGCTTTTAAACTATTAAACAGAATCACTGAGGCATTAAGGAAAGATGATCATTTGTCTATACATAAGTTTATTGGTCACTAATTGACCCAAAGACCACTCAACTCTACCTCTTCTTCTATAAAATAAGTATCCAAGTAAAGTAAATAACTCAAGTGAACCACCAAATACATTATCACTACACATTGTATCACAATACAACATCCATATTTAACCAAAGATCAATAATACAAAATACCTCAATATCATCATCATCGTCATCATCAAGCTTAGAAGTACGGCTCCGAACTGTACGCCCACTATCTTTGGATGCAATCACCTAAAATACGACATAGAATCAAAAGAAAATCAAGTATCAGGAAAGATAGATCTTGAATGACAGATTACCATATGAAAGGAAAGGCACCATTAAAGAAATCACCGTGCCTCATCATCTTCATCGTCTTGGGTTTCATTCTTCTTCCTAAAACGCTTCCTATGGGGCTCTGATTTTCTAGGCTGAGAAGCTGCAGAGGTGGTTGGTACTGGATCAGCTCCATCATCATTATCATCCACATCCAATAATTTGTAACTCCTTTGCTTCTTAGCAAACAACACTGCCATCTTTTCTTCTTTTTGGTAATCCTGAATCAAACAGATTAATATCCTTCTTCAAAACTTATTTCAATAGACGTCATTTCAAGAGAGATTGCAATGGGGCAAAGCAGGAGCTTACACTCATAGTAGATTGCTTACGCGGGACTTTAGCAAACACCTCTTCAGCAAACAACCGTGTCTCTGCTGATGAAGAAAACCCATATTCCAGCAGCTTGCTTTCAAGATCAGAGGGCGAAGATGATTCCTTAGCTGCAACAAAAACCAAAATTCATTTCAATACTAAAAAAAATAAAAAATCACAAGCAAAAAAATCAGAAATATGAAATGAAAGTCCTGATAATTACACAAGCGAATAACATATTGCACGACTATACTCGTGGAGTATCCCGTCAGAGACATCAACTTGTCCGAGACCCACGTCCTCAAAAAGCTCTCACTCGCCATCGCCAATCCTAATGCACATGAACATCAGCAAATTCAAAACAATGAATTGAAGAAAACAACTGTAAGCACCCATAAGATTACAAAACACAATCAAAAACCACTATTTCTAGGGTTTACTAGCTGCAGAGAACTCTGAACATGCACAAGATTGCAAGAAACACCAAGAACCATGATTTCTAGGGTTTACGGGCTAATCAAGAGACTATTAATAGGGATTCAGAGATCCAAGGATTACCTGGGAGGGAAACAGAAGGCGGCGCTCGTTGGAACTTGGAGATCAAGAGGACGCCGGGAAGGACCTCGATTCATGTACTCTATATATATAATTTGAATTAGATTTTGATTTATTACTTTTTTATCTATTAACTATCTATTTTTATTTAATTCTTATTTATTTATTTATTATTTATTATTTTTATTTTATTTGGTGTTTTACCAAATCGATTTTTTAAAAGCTAATGGAATATAATATCATCAAAATTATTTTGAAATCGGAGCCTACCATAAAATACTTTGATTTTTTCATAATATGAAAATATTAATAAATTTAATTTACCCTGTCATATATAAATATTAATAATAAATTAATATAATGGGATATTATTATAATTATGATAACTCATCAAAGAAATTTTAGTTCATCCTTGAAATTGTTGAGCCAACAATTCTAGTATAATAGACAATAGATAATTAATTATTATATAATATTGTTATGTTTTAGGACTTGTTTGGTTACCTCTAATTCCTACATAAAATGTTTATTATATTATGTAAAAATTTGATATTTTATAATAAAATTATACATTGCTGTGTTTTGCTAACTCTTATGAAGCATAAAATTTCTATAGAATCATTGGATTCTATAGAAATTTTATATTTTGGTATATCCAAAAGGAAAAAATATTGTAAAACTTATGAAAGCTCTCCTCCCCCAATCTGTAAATCAATTTTATTTTTTATAGGATTTAAACATCTATTTCTAAATATAACTTAAACATTTTTTTAAACCAATCTTCAATCATGTGAGTAGGACTCAAACTGGTGAACCGAGATGAATTTGGAGACAACTTTCAACAATAATTATAACGTCTATTTTTTCAATGTGTATGTAACAACGAATATAATCTAACGGCTATTTTTTTTATTTTTGTCACGCCCTGAACGTCAACCGATCGGCCGTACTCTAGTAGGAATGGGTCTCACTTGGGCAAAAGGCCTCAGATGGTCAACAAAAATATCAGAGTAAAAGCGGAACATAATATATAACATGATAAGTTTGATATAGACACGTATATATGGTCAGACATACAAATAGGGTTCAGGTACCCTATACAATATAACTCTACTGAAACAAAACTTTAAGCTCTCTCACTCGAAGAAATAAAACAGACAAAGGTTCGCAATCCTCAACAACAACCCAAAGCCCCATACTATGGCTCACGTCACGTCACTCTTCCGAATCTGAAATTGTTAAAAGGGGGGTGAGTTTCGGGAAAAACTCAGTAAGCACCCGCTACTAAAATACGAAGTCATGTATCAAGAAAACATCAGAAACTCGAAAATTACAGTAATAACTTTTACTGAGTAGAAATAAACAATAGCAGCAGAAAATGATCAAAACAAAATATCAGAAAGTCCGCATAGCCACGAAACCAAAAGCGTAGTTCGCAGGTCATCTCCCCGGCAACAACGGCTAAAGCCGACAACGACTATTATCGGATGGGGCTCACAGGTCCCATAGCGCTACGATCAGAAAATGTGTACGTACATGATCAGCGAACCACCCCGCTGATAGGTATGCCAGATAAATCAACACCAGAGCATTTTGGTACGACACAACCAAACAAACACCAGTGGTGTTTTCTCTACTGGCACAACGTCGTGCGGAAGAATCCTCAAAATCATTCGGAAATTATTTTCATCAGTATTCATGACTTTACATATAGAAAATAGTCCAATTAAGAGTGTATAAAAACAGTTATATAATTTTTAGAATAAAGCTCAGCGTATAATTGTTTAAAAATATACGATGATAGTACGGTAAATACTTACCATATTTTAGGCAATATTTTCTTCGAGTGCGACCTTACACTCTTTTACCAATATCTGGTAGGTGAACAAAATTGATTTTAATATACTCTCCACATAATCGACATTAAATTTACCATGTTTTAAATTTCTATTTTTTTTAATTCCATTTTAATGCACTATATCCACAATATCCACTCAAATGGTTGCAGCTTATTACTTTGCTATTTTAATTATTATCAAATCTATCAATTAGCTGGACCCAAGTTCCTGCAATTCGTTGTTAAGAAAAAACTTTAATATTGAAAATTAAATAATGAAAATTGTAGAACCTAAATGCAAAAATAGGAAATAATATATGGAATCTTATGTAAATATTGTAAAGTTGAGGGGTTAAAATTAAAAGTTGTAAAACAAAATGGGTTTTTTGCTTGCATGCCCCTACAAAACATCAAAATTGCTTATTTACCCTTACAAAAGTGATAATTGCTTGCATACCCCTACGAAACAACAATAATTGCTTATATGCCCCTTATAATTGCTTGCATACCCCTACAAAACCACTAACAACGACTAACAATGAGTAACAGTAGGGGCATATAAGCAATTATTGTTGTTTCATAGGGGTATGCAAGCAATTGTTACTTTTTTAAGGGTAAATAAGCAATTTTGATGTTTTGTAGGGGCATGCAAGCAATTATCTCAAACAAAATCTCTTCTCCACCGCCTGACCAAGAGATTACACATGATAGGGGGATATCCCCAAGTGGGATATCCCCAACACATTCCCCAATGAAAATTTTTCCCGCCAAAAACTTTAATTTAAGTTTAAGAATATAATAATAACCCACCCACCAATACATAGAAGCTACATAACTATCTTATCATTAATACCTTTACTTTAAAATTTCCTTCCAAAAAATTCAAAACTTTTCAAAAGTTATTCCTAATCCCAAGTGGGATATTCCCCTATCAAACACAAGCTAAGGTTGATTTTTAAATGTAGAACTTAACTAAATATTGGAGACCATACCCACGAACCCCTCCTTAATTTCTCTGGTGAGAATACTTACCCATGAAATCATTAAAATATAATTCAAGGGATAAGATCATTGTCTACCGCTGGATATAAGCCCAATATTCTCTCCCTAAACCCACCTGTTGGTGTACATAGAGAAGATTAATGCTCTAAGTTTAACTTAATGTTAATAACCTTTCTTCCTCTTCTCTTGTTACCGAACCAATATCCATGTTCTTTCTCTCCCAGTGCCAGCAGAACTTCCCTTTTATTTCCCTTCTCTTACTCTGCTTCTTCTTCTCCTTTGTTTTGTTTAAGAACTTAGTTTATAGGTTTTGTTTGCATGCTTCCACCCTAATAGATTCAAAAGAACATGTCATTACCTGGGAAAACAAAACGGGGAGTGGTGAAGAAGGAAAGGGCGATCTTGAAAAAGGCAGTACGTATGGAGATAAGAAAAAGGATCTCTGAATTTTACCTGCCCTTAGAATAGATCAACGGCCACCCTTACCCCCCATATGCGTGATCAACGGCTAGTGAGCGCCCGATGCAACGTCTCAGGGAAGGGGCGTGTGGCCAATTAAACGCGATTCATCATTACCTCGATTGTCTCGTCTACAACGAACAAAAAGTCGCTTGGAACGAAGAGCCATGGCGGCCCATGATGGGTGCACTAGCATTGAAACAGACACTCACTATATCTACATTATCCACAGAAGACCCCTCACCTCCTCACATAGGACATCCCATACAGGAGGCTATTTAAAGGCAATCCACGGCGATATACTAGTATTATAGGAATTCTTCGAGGGGAAGTCCTCGAGACCTCGAGATTCCTGGGACCTCCCGCATAACACATATGATTTCCACCGTATGGGCCTAGGTGGCATGCATGTTGGTTTAACCTGAGATTCCGAAAACCTCGGGTCAAAAAGAGGGGGGGGCTAGTGATATACAAAGGATTTACCCGACCACCTGTCACCATCATACCCACTCTATAGTCTATACGAACCTACAAGGCGCCGCCATACCTTCCTAGGAGAAGACAAAGCTACCCTAGGGGGAAGGAAGGCGTGCCTAGAATCTCATCATGACGAGATAAAGGTGACACATATCCCAAGAAGGAAAGAAGGAGAGATATAAGGAGGAAAAACACCCAAGGGGAATGTAAGTAACAAACTGGCAAAAAACACTCTGACTCCTTCTCATTCTTCTCCGATCATACAGCTAACTTGACCATCGGAGCGGATAGGGGCAACAGAGCCCCACCCCCTCTCACAGTCTTCCTTGTTCCTGTCCTTATTTCAGGTGAACTCAAGGAGAGCGCACCTATAACTAGGTCTTTCTGCCCTGAAGATCATTGGTTAGCTGGACACCTAAAGAGTTCACATGGCGTAACCAAATTACAGGCTAACATCTTACACATAGAAAACAAGTATAGAAAGATGGAGTATCTTTCAAAGATTTTCCCTAAAAATTTCCCTGCTGAATTACTTAATAATTATTTTACCAAAGTTGTTTTCATTTTTGAAGGTTATCGATGAAACTCTGCGTCTAACTAACATTTCTTTTCTTTTTTTATTTTTATTTTGATAAAAGTGGATAAATCACATTCATTGAATTATCAAAAAGAAAGGTTCCTAGTTGAACCTCTGGTACAAATGACTTATAGTTTATGGTGAAACCAAAAGAAGAACACGGGAGAAACACAAATACAAATGACTTCTAGCTAACATTTCATTTGTGGCTTTTAGGCAAGCAACAACTGATGCTAGAATTCAATGTTTGTTTCTCACAGTGTTTATTTTATATTTCTTCTAAATAAAGTATAGATGAAAAGGACAATTTCATCGCATTGTATGATTCTTTACAGATTATATCATACCAAAGGATTGGAAAGTTCAGCTATGGTACAAAAATGTTCATATGGATCCTGAAGTTTATCTTGATCCAAAAGAGTTTAAACCATCCAGATGGAATATATGTTTTATATTTTTATATTTTCTTGTTTTCCATATACTTCAATCTATTTATACTTTTTTATTAAGGTCCAATCTAGTTACAAAATAAAAAAAATTATGTAGAATTTTAGTGAAGATGTTTATTACGGAAATTTTTAAGGATTTTATTCATACAGAATGAGTGTTTGATTAACATAATAAAATTTTCTTACAAAATTGTAAGAACTACTCTTTTATGGTGTAATTAAACCCTTAAGAATGTTTCATTAATTTCCTTAGCAAAAATTTTATGTTATAACGAAGATATGGGATTAGTTGTAAATAGTGAGAAGAATAGGGACTACTTACTAAAAAGACCCTCTCACAATATTGACTTGAACTTGAAGAAAATATGGGGGGTTTTACACAAATTTCTATCACAATCCATGCACCTACTTGAAGCTAACGGCTGGAATTAAATTACCACGATCCGACGGCTGAGACAAGTTACAGGCGGATCGTGGATGCATAAGCTGAGAAACGCCACGCGGTGCTTATTCACTATGTAAAGAAGAAACACAGTTGTCTTCGGATGCGAGGGAGCGGGATCGTCGTTCATCTGGATGAAATCGCGATTCCGAGGAGTGATTATTGTCTTTCTCGCTGCCTTGCTTAAGAACGAGCGAGATCGCGAAGCTTCGTCGCTGGGTTCTATAAAAGCCCAGGCTCAGAAGGATTTAGGGTTGCCCCACGAACAAATCTTCGAGCAAGCTCGCTATGGTAGACTGTCCTTCTCGATCGGCGGTCAATTGTCAAGAGTTGTGTGAGGGAGAGGGAGGTCGTAGAGGGCTAAGAGAACACTGAGCTTGGGTTTGGTAAGCTCTGATCCTCTGTGGATGTGTAAACCCAGTGAGATAGATTTCAAACCCTTCTTCTGTACTTTGATCTTCTTGTTCTCTAACTAAGATGTGACTCTAACCTTCAGGGAAGCGGCTATAGCGGCCGAAAAGCTACTGCAGTGTGACGAGTAGCCCATTTGTAGGTGAGTACCATAAGCCTCTTTGTGAACCTTTCCTCAAGGCCGAGGAAATAACCTATATATATGTGAACTTCCAAAACCAAACACATGAAACAAGTACTTGAGGAATTAAAAGAAGAACAAGTCTGGGCGCAGGTGAGGTCGGACCTTCCTCCGCGACGGTGGATTATCCAGTCATAGGGGATATTTGTAGTAGCCTTTCTTCTAGCAATATAGATGGAATCTGTAACCGTTTTTGATAAAATCCTCTCAGTTTACTTGTAGGGCTCCCGAGTCCAATGAGAGGGCGAACGCACTCGTAATAGCGAGGTGGCTATTTTTTTTTATGCCTTGGTAGCCGGCCTCTACCTTCCTTTGCCAGGATATTCTGTAAAATCTTGAGGTTTTTCAAGCTTTGCCCTTCTCAATTAACTCTCAACTTATGGAGGACACTAGGGGGCTTCATTGTAGTTCTACAACATTTCGGAATTAAACCCTCCATTAGGTGGTTTTGCCTTTTGTTTTCGCTTAGGACCCATCCCGGAGGAGGTTGGTACCACTTACTCGTTACAGAAAATCCTTCTTAGGCCCGAGTTGGTCCTCTGTTCAAGATTGGAAAGATAAATTCTTTTTTGTTTCCTATAATCGTCCTTGGAGTTTCCCGACTTCATGGGGTGCACCAAATCTAAAAGTCGGTTCTTAGTTTAAAGAGACAATTGCGAAAAGAGACAACGGCTAGTCTTCCAGGGTTTTCCTAGGATTCGCCTTGACCGACTCATGGTCCCCAAGAACCTTCAAGATCATGGGCTTTTTCTAGCAAAGGGTAGGAAGTCTTGGGTTCATCCCGAGATCAAAACCTTGCCAGTTGACTAACCTGTTCTTTTATTCTTTGTACAGGTTCTGGTATGAATATTGACGAGTTGATGGATTCACTTATGGACGACGCCCAGACCTATGAGGACAGCAGGGACATGGCTGGTATTGAGGACCTAGAGATTCACCTCGAGGATGTGCACGTAGAGGTTGATCCCCCTATAGAAGTGCCATCCGAGGCCATTCCTGCTCCCTCCGATCATGAACCCTCGATGAAAAAAAATGTAACATCCCGAATTTTTCTAAATAAATATTCAGTAAATTTTCAAATTTTTAAATGAGGCTAATTAGCTCAAAAATCAGATTAATTATTTTAACCTCAACGTTAAAGAAAATCGGGATTTAATGGACCTGAAATCCAGCCTCGCAACTATAGGGTCAAGAGAAGGCCTTATTGGGACAAGCCACTTTAACATAGAATAGTTTGAGGTGGATAGCCAGTAGAGTTAGATTAATTAAATGAGAAATTAATTAAGTATTAATTAATCTAGAGTAATTAAGTGGAAAATACTGGACAAAAGTTAGAGTCCCGATAATGTTGATCTGACCGAGCCAAAAGCCGAGAAAAAACGGATTTGGGTCGGGAGAGGAGACAACCCGTGATGCTACATTAAGCCCCTGTCACTGGGGTCGTTTGACCTGGAATTTTCGGATCTGGGTTGGGATAGAGATGAGTCAGATAATAAATTAGTTGCCCATGTGATGGCATAGCAACAAGAAAAGATCAATTAAAATCATTTGGTCTTTAGTGAGAAATAATTAGAAATATAATATAGTTTAATAAGAGATATTATTAAAGATAAATTATTTAATTGAGTTTTAAATATAATATAGTTAAAGGATTAAAATAATGTTTTATATAAAATATTATTAACTTTAAATATGTATTACCTTTATAAAAGATGTGAGAAAGAGAGAGATGAAATAAATCTTACACTCTCTCTCTCTCTCGTGCTGAGAGGAAATCTCCTTCCTCTCTCCCATTTCCTTCTCCCTCTCACGCTCAATTCACCCACGCTCCAAGCAGGCTCCTGACTTGCGACGCCGCCTCGGCCAGCTGCCAGTGCCGCCCACCAGTTGGGTCAAAGGCATTGTGCCAAGGTATTTTGTAACGCTTGCAACTCTTATTCAAATTCCATACTTTTGTTCTCCCTTGGTGTGGAACAAAGGAACTGTCTGATTGATCTTATGTTCTGCTGAGGTATTCCCTTATTTGGAGCAGCTGGGAGTTCGTTCTTTATCCTTTCCCGAAAAAGCCGAGATCATCCAGATTCTCGAGCGCTCATTATCGAGAGTTTCGTTCGTTGTGTGTGGTTCTAGTGTAGTTGGGGTTACTAGACATTATGATGGGGTAGTTCACAGCTGATCTCGAGGCGTTTTATTACAACGAGGGTAAGTTTTTCGCGATGACCGCCAAGTTATTCTTCCTCATTTCTCGACCTGTCATGGCATGAGTTTCGAGGTTTGAATAGGGGTCCCTAGGATAACTGGTTATGGCGTTTTATTGCAATTAAGACAAGTTTTTGTTATGACCATCAAGTCATCCTAAATGGGCTATTTAAGCCGGCCCATAACAAGGTGGCGTCCCACATGCGTTAAAAATGTCTTTTCTGGAAGGACCATCGTTTTTCAAAGTGTTTGTGTTCCCGGCTTTCTTTGAGCAATTGATCATCCCTTCTACATTCGTCAATCATTTAGCACAGCTGTCTAGAGGTGACGTGAACCTGGGGGGTCCCAGCGGGCGGTTTTGGAGTGTGCTTCTAGTAAGGGATCACGCTTTCGGGGAGATGCAGTTTGAGAGGTAGTGACCCGGTTTCGCTGCGGACCATCATCTGTCATTAGGGGATTTCCTAGTCTTTTCTTTCATTGGAGGGATTCACTTCAAGGTAAAGATTTTTGGGGCGAACGCATATGAAAAGGAAAGGGCCTTTTCGGCCCGTCCAAGAGACGTGGAGGTGATCCCCAGTAACGACAAGTCAGTATGACCGTCGGCAATGTGTTAGTCAAAAGTATCGGGCCATCTTTACTCCTTAAATAACATGGTTTTTATTTTAACTTGTCGTGCCCCCTTAGTTGTATTTTGAAGTGATGTGCTTCTTTCGAAACGTCAAGTCTGTCTAACTCTCGAAGAGTGTCGTCGCGTGCATTCGCGTGTTCAAATGTTAGGCGTGCTAATTTGTGTCATTATACTACTTGTTTTCGGAAGTGTCGTAATGGCGATTACATGTTTAAAAGGGGTGTTACCGCGTGTGCATATACGACCCAGTCAAGTTAGCCGTATGATCGGAGAAGAAGGAGAAGGAGTTAGAGTGTTTTTTGCTAGTTTGTTGCTTACCTTCCTCCCCGGTGTCTTTCTTCCTTATATCTCTCCTCCTTTCCTTCTTGGGATCTATGTCACCTTTATCTGGTCATGATGAGATTCTAGGCGCACCTTCCTTCCCCTAGGGTAGCTTTGCCTTCTCTTAGGAAGGTATGGTGGCGCCTTGTAGGTTCGTATAGACTATAGAGTCGGTATGATAGTGACAGGTGGTCGAATAGATCCTTTGTATATCATAAGAGTTTCGGGCCCTGCATGCTTCATTTAGGCAATAAAAATGTTAATAATATTGAGCAACACTTTGAATTTCATATTTAGATGGTCAATTTAAGTTCTCATTTCTGTTGATGACTTGCTCAAAGATGCCAATTTCCCTCTCTGCTCCTACTTCTTCTCTTGAATTGACATCAATGTCTTTTTACAATCAGAGTATTTAATCTAGAGAAAGATCAATTCACACTCTTGTCAATGTGGTCTGAAACTCAACAACAAGAAGTGAATGGAATGCACATACTCCGTTTTGTGCTTTTTCACAGGAAATATGTTTTTTTGGTTGCTGTTAAGTGAGATCATAAAACTATCAGGCAAAGATGTTTCACATTCATAGTTTTCAATGGAATCCTCATACTCTGTTTTGTGCGTCGTAGCCGATCTTGAGCACCCAGAACCCTAATTGTTGTGAATTGTGCAGCAAACAAGCAAAAAAATCAAGAAAAAAACGAAGAACATATAAGATTTACGTGATTCGGTGATGTGCCTACGTCCATGAGAGCAAACGGCGAAATTTCACTATATCTAAAATTAGGGTTACGCCATAAGTATTTATACTAAAACCAAATGTACAAAAATTACAAAATTGCCCTTTCTGTACCGTACCATACCGTGGGGGCATTGCCCCCGCACCCCCAACCCTATTCCGCTCATTCCGCTCCGCTCGCTCCAGCATCTGCCTGTTTGCCATTGTGCTCGCAGCAAATATGAGCCATACTTTAACACTAACCCTCTCGTCAGAACGCCGAACACGCATTGTATTAGGGAGGGCAAGGCGAGGAGCACGGTGAGGACAACGGCCTGCATCGCTTTGAAGCGGGCGTAGCGGTTGAACTGGGAGTTGCAGACGACACCGAGGTAGAGGGCGAAGAATATGACGAAGGCAACGTCAAGGATGGAGAGGTAAGCGGTGATGAGGGGGAGGATGGGCTTGACAACGACGGCGAGAAGGGGAAGCAACCGGCGAAGAGGAAGAGAGATCAAGTTTTTAGTTTATTTTTTTTAATGACATGGGGAGAGGATGTCAGGCCACGTACGTAGACCTCCACGTCATTCGAGAAAGCAATTCAAGAAAATTGTTCGGGCTATATATTATTACTCTTCTTTTAAGTACAATGGATGGTTAAATAAATGACGAATAATTCAAAAATATAAATTTCAGGAAATATTTGAAAACCAAAATCATTTAGAGTGAACTCACAAAAACATCATGAAATTAATGGAATGAAAGTTTAGCTTAATTTGTAACTATTTTTGTCATGATGTTGCATTTATCACTGAAAAATAGGGTGAACTTTGTGTAGTAACGGCATGTAAAACTAAACTACACATACTCCAATTGCAAAATAATATAAAAAAACATTTAAAAACATAAATTCCAAAATAAAAAAGAATTGAAATCATGCAAATTATATTTTTAGTATAATATCATATTCCTTATAGATACCTAAATTTTCCTATGTTTTGTATACCCAGAAGATACTGAGGTATCACAGTAGTGAGTCTTCGTAGAGCCACTCTTTCTAAGAATTACAATAACCAAAACAAAAACAAACAATATTCATATAACATATTGCAAATGTTTATACGTCCAACATTATTAGAGAAATACAAAGTATGATATCATATTTTTTATAGTCTAATACCTAAATTAGTCTCTCTACTATACGAAATCGGCCCTTTTGGTCAATCTATTATAATTTGAGCCCAATGGATCCCTCCACTTTCACGATTGATAAATGTTAATCTCTTCCTTCATCAACTTTAGGGCTAAATAAACCTTTAAATCTATCTTTAAAAATCGACATTTCTTAAACGTGAAAATAGAAAGAACCCCAGACCTTAAATTATAGGATTAATTACACTTTTCGTCCCTGAAAATGGTGTCATTGTTCACTTTTATCCTTGTATTTTAAAAATGTTCAATAGAGTCCTTGTGTATTGCTTATTCTGTTCTGTTTTGGTCCCTGACGCTGATGTGGCGGCCAAGTGGCATACCAATGAAATACAGTTTTTTATTTATTTAATTTTCTAGATGCTGACGTGGCATGCCACGTCAGCATTTTTTTAAAATGGAATTTTGTATTTAAATGCAAAATCCATTTTTTCAAAAAAAAAAAAACTGACATGGCATGCTGACATGACATACCACGTCAACATTTTTTTTAATATATATAAAAAAGGATTTTTAAAAAATGCAAAAATAATTTAAAAAAAAAACTGACGTGGCATGCCACGTCAGCATATATATATATATATATATATATATATATATATAAATGGATTTAAAAAAAGAAACAAAAATCTGTTTTTCCAATAAAATGATGTGGTATGCCACATCAGCATTTTTATATATATTAAAAAATAGATTAAAAAAATACAAAAATCCATTTTTTTTAAAAAAAATACAAAAATCCAATTTTTTCAAAAAAAAAAAACTGACGTGGCATGCTGACATGGCATGCCACGTCAGCATTATTTATATATATATAATGGATTTAAAAAAAATGCAAAAATCTATTTTTTTTAAAAAAAAAATGCTGACATGACACATAGTAATGCCACGTCATCATATACAGGTAGCTATCATGACACACAAGTAAAAATACGTCCACCTGGAAAAAAAGAAAAAAAAAATTGTATTTGATTTGTATGCCACTTGGCTGCCACATCACAGCAGTGACCAAAAATGTAATGTAATACGAATACACAAAGCGATCTGTATTGAATTTTTTTAAAATACAAGAATAAAAATGAACAATGACACCATTTTCAGAGACGAAATGTGTAATTAATCCTAAATTATAATAGAAAGACTAAAAGAACTGATTCGGTATAATAGAGAAACTAATATTACACCTATATTTCATAGTTACTTCTAATGCTTTTTAAGCTATTGAGTTATCTAAGTAGTGTTTTCAGATCTATCCAACAATTATAATTATTTTAAAAAAAATTTATATTTAAATATCAGAATACAAATGTTTCCATTCACACATATTATCTTACAATTACAAAGACAAAAGGGTCCATCATCAATTACCACAATTCGGTCCCTAATGGATACCTCCACAATATTCATTAACCGTCTAAAATTAGTGCACGCACTTTTTTGAATCTTATAATAATGACATAGATTCCGTAAAGGCCTTTCAATTTTGAATAAATTTACAAGCATGGAATTTCATTTCATAAGTTTAGGTTTTTATAACAAACATTAGTAAACGCATTAAGTAATATCCAATTTATTTTCTTTATTATATCGATTTATAACTTTAGGTATTACAACTTAAAAATGAGCCTACCTCATACCAGGCACCATGGGTGTTTGTTTTAAGGCTTGCTTGGGAGGGGTGAAGGAAGGTTTCATAAAGTAAGGTAAGGTAAGGTAAGATAAAGTAATAGAAGGTTTTTGAACCATATCTTGTTTGGATGGAAGTAAGGTAAAAGGAGGTTTTTAAACCTTGTGGTGTTTGGTTTGAAGGTAATAGGAGGTAAGGTTTTGTGCTAACATTACCAAAATACCCTTTGAATAGATAACTTAATATTTTATAGGAGTTTGAATTTATTGTATGCTATATATTGATATTTAATTAATATTTAATGTTATATGATAATATATTAGATTATTTAATAATATATTTTAATTAAATATTTAATATTTAATTAATATTTAATGTTATATATTAATTAAATATTAAATATTTGATTAATATTTAATGTTATATGATAATATATTAGATTATTTAATAATATATTTTAATTAAATATTTAATATTTAATTAATATTTAATGTTATATGATAATATATTAAATTATTTAATGTTATATATTAATGCCTAAAGGTATTTTGGTAAACTTAAAAAGGTAAATCTCCAAAAACCTCCGATCTGGAGGGTTGAGAAAATGGAGGTTTTCAACCCTCCATTTACCTCCAAAAACCATATCCTCCTCCAAAACCCTCCATCCAAGCATGGGTTCATGGAGAACCTTACCTCCAAAAACTTCCATTTACCTCCATCCAAGCAGGTCCTTAGTCCCGCACAATTAAATAATTGTCAGAACCATCATGATTAATTAATCATATCAAATCTACCGGCACACATTAGTTCCTAGGATCAAGCTAACAAAAAGCAAGACCCAAATCCATCTATTTATTATATAGGTAATTCACTATTTATCTTTTAAATAGTGAAGTATTTACAATATAGTCCCTAAATAGGGGTGTTTAGGAGCTTAATATAAATAGTGTTTTGGGTGAAATTTAGTTAAAGGGGAAATAATATGGAATAGTGTGAAGGACTAATAATTAATTTGTTTTTTATTATAAATTATTATAAAATATAAAAATATTTTAAAAAATTATATCATAAATTTCAATTCTAACATATTCCTCATGAAAATTATAAAATTATATAAAAAGTTAAAACTAATAATTATATATATATATAATCTATGGAAAATCCGAGGGATGAAAAATGGTTATAGTTGTTGAAAATGATAAAAAAAGTATAATTTTTAATAAATAAGAATTATTTTTTAACCATATATATATATATATATATATATATATATATATATATATATATAAAGTAAGGTCGGTCGGAAACACTGTTTATTTGCGGTCGCCTCCCATTTGGCCACCTGGAGCATGTTTGAAAGATTTTCAATTTCCAACCGTATGGATGGAAAGAACATCAAAAAATAAACTAGCATGTCAATTTTCATACAATTTGGGAACTTGTAGGGTCTTTATCTTAACGGGTGAAAATTTATATAAATCTTAACGGTTCAAAATTTTACCCGTTAAGAAGAAAACCCTACAAGTTCCCAAATTGTATGAAAAATGTCATGCTAACGATGTTCTTTCCATCCATACGGTTGAATTTCCTCAAAATACTGTGCAAGTAGTCCAAAAAGAGGCGACCGCACTTACACAGTGATAAGGTTGACCGCACCATATCATGACCCTATATATATATATATATATATATATATATATATATATATATATATAGACCAATGTTTGTATAAGGTCGGTCAGAACACTGTTCATTTAAGGCCGCCTCCCATTTGGCCACTTGTACAGTGTTTTAAGGATTTCCAACCGTATGGATGGAAAGAACATCGAAAAATAAGCTAGCATGTCAATTTTCATATAATTTGGGAACTTGTAGGGTCTTCATCTTAACAGGTGAAAATTTATAGAAATCTTACTGGTTCAGAATTTCACCCTTTAAGATGAAGACCCTACAACTTCCCAAATTGTATGAAAGTTGATATGTTAACTTATTTTTCGATGTTCTTTCCATCCATAAGGTTAGATTTCCTTAAAATACTGTGCAAGTGGGCTAAAATGGAGCGACCACACTTGAACAGTGTCTATATATATATAGGGCTCGACCGCAAGTGCGGCCAGCCCGCTCTAACACTGCCGCTATCGGGCCTGGCTCGACAGGCCCACGGCCCGGCCCGTAGTGTAGGTGTTAGAGTGGGCCGGCTGCATTTGCGGCCGACCGCACCCTAACGCCTCCCTATATATATTTATATATGGGGTGATTCTACTATCAGGCCGGCCGGATCACTGTGTTGATCCTGTCACCTCTCATTTTGGCCCCTGGAGCATGTTTGAAGGATTTCCAACCATACGGATGGAAAGATCATTGAAAAATAAGCTAGCCTGTCAATTTTCATATAATTTGGTGACCGTTTGGTCCTCCCACTTAACGGTTTTTATTTTAGGGAAATGTTAATGATTTAGAATTTCAACCATTAAGTGAGAGGACCAAACGGTCACCAAATTGTATGAAAATTGACAGGTTAGCTTATTTTTCGATGATCTTCCCATCCGTATGGTTGAAAATCCTTTAAACATGCTCCAGGGGCTAAAATGAGAGACGGTCGGACCAGAACAATGTTCCAACCGGCCACACTGTAGAAAAACCCTATATATATATAATGAAACTGTGCAAGTGACTCAATGGGAGGCGACCTTACTTGCACAGTAATCCAATATATCGCATGTAGGTGGATTAAAGAAACCACAACTGGCACAACTCAGTAAAAACAACACTAGCGAAGGTAGAAATTTTTAAAAATGTGCAATTTCACTGTTATAATAATGGAGTAAAAATCTATATATACATAATTGATGAATTTAAGAGCTATATAAATATATAGATGATGAAACTTTACAATAATCCAATAAATAAAATTATCTTGAAACTTTTGTTGGTGCTTCAATAGAAAGCTGATGAATTGTAACGGCTCGGGTTATTATAGTACAGCTCTGGTTAGCATTTACAGTAGTACAGTACATCATGAAAGAAGTTAGAAAAAAGATGGCTCTTCTTCAGCAAACTAACACTATTCACAGTTTTCTATGGCAAACAAAACTTAGCTCACTTTTTGAACTTTTTTTTAATCCAAGGTGAGGATATTTCACATGATGAATACTGAAATAAAATACACAACAAAACTTCATTTGATGGCAGCACGGCCTTGCCCCCGCGGCATTTTCATCAACCCCGCTGCCACAAGAGTAATTTATTTATTATCTTTATGTAGAAAAAATAATATGAAAAATACAAATTAAGATTGGAAACTAGACAAAATACTTACAGTCTTCAACATCTTTCAATTGCCAGTAGCGAGGTGCAATTTTCACCAACCAATCAGGTTTCAACTCTGTAATCTGCAATGTTTTTTAATGGTATAAATTTTATAAACCAAGACTATTGCATAGGAAGCATAAATTTTAGACCATGACAAGTTATTACCTGCCGCATGTACGCTTTCGTAGTACGCACAAGTTCATGGTAAATGACCCATCGTGGATGCGGATGCACCTAAAGGCAATGATGAAACACATCAAAATTATTACTATATTGAACAAGTTTGATAATCCACACCTACAAATCCCCCACACAATTAAAACACATAACTAAATAAATAAATGATAAGATGGATTGTAAGTGTCTCGGTAATGTCAGTGTTATTTGCAATAAAATATTTTCTTCAAGCTTATTCTACTCAAAATAATGAGCTTTAAATTTCACATCCATAACGAACCAAGAGTTTACTTTCATTTCATCAATAAATCTACCAACTCGTCCCAAAACATAAATAAATCATAAAAAAAAGCCGAAAACCTTTTAGAATTTAGAATAATTTACAAAGCAATGACGAAATAGATAACTTGCCTCTGCTAGACCAGAGCTCGGATGTATGTACACTGTTTGGGGATTTTTAACAGTCTTATATGCTCCATCTTTCTGCAGTCTTGCTGAATGATGGAAAAAACCTGCAAGAAACTCAAGGATGCAGCTCACCAGTAAATCAGAGAAAGTCTTGATTGGGATGAACAAGAAAACATATTTTACCTGCAGTGATGGCCTTCTTTACTGCATCCAAATCATTGGGGTTTGAGGAGAGTTCAATCTCAACCCTTTCCAAGAGACCCTCCAGTTGGTCTCTAATATCCCTTGCCCGTTTCATACTCCGGACCTAGGATAACAAGTAGCACAAAATGAATATAACCACAACTGAATCAATAACTGGGACAGCAAGATATAACAATACACTGAAAGGAACTATGATGCAGTTAAAATCATTCGAGTTTATCAATCAATAAATAAATAATACCTGTATGTAGTTTTCATAGCACCATTGTGTGGAGAAGTTAGTTTCTTTCCATGAATTGTAGACCTGAAATAAAAGCAACAATCAAGATGAGGACGCATTCCAATCGTATAACCATCATTTGGCTTATAAGCAGATGCAAAATGAAAATATACAAAAAGAACGCAAGGGTACATTCAGTAGTGCAATATGGTCCCCAACATTTCCAGTGTGGAAATTCAGCCTAGCATTGTCTGCATGAACTTGTTTGTCCTTTGGACGGTAGAAGATTGAATTTCCCACAGACAACATTGCAGCAATGGATATAACCTCATCAGAACATTTGTATTGGTCTGAAGCAATGATCATTTTGGAAAGCATAGGATCCAACGGAAACTCAGCCATCCTTCTCCCCACATTGGTCAACTCTCCCCGGATATTCAACGCACTAAGAACAAAAAGTAGCTCAACGGCCTTAAGTAACGCCTCTGAGGGGGGTGGATCCATGAAATCAAAATTCACCAGGTCATCAATACCCAGACTCTTCAGAGTGAGTACAACATTTGCAAGGTTTGTCCTCTGTATTTCTGGTACAGTATTATCTTCAAGGTCATGGTGATAAGTATATGCTGTATACAAGCGGAAGCATTTCCCAGGTCCAGTACGTCCAGACCTGCCAGCTCTTTGCATCGCAGAAGCTTTCGAAATTGGACTAATCAGCAATGACTCCATACCTGTTCTGGGATTATATGACTTGATCTTGCAGTATCCAGGGTCAACAACATATTTAATACCATCTATAGTCAGGGATGTTTCAGCTATGTTTGTTGCCAAGACAACCTTGCGAGCTCCTTTTGGTGTGGGTTTAAAGATTTTGGCTTGAAGCTCTGTGGGAAGATTAGCATAGATCGGGCATATAATAAGTTCTGCTATTTTTGTACCTAAACCCCTAGTCCTATGTTTCAGTATCTCATCAACTGTTTCTATCTCCTCCTGTCCGGTAAGAAATACAAGAATGTCGCCAGGTGGTTGCATCACATGTATTTGAAGAACAGTGACAATAGCAGCATCAATGTAATCTGCTTCCAGTGCCTTTGTGAAATATATATCTACAGGAAACCGCCTTCCTGGTATTTTGAAAATCGGGGCTGAATCAAAGTAATCACTGAATTTCACAGCATCAAGTGTTGCACTTGATATAAGCAACTTAAGATCTTTTCGGAAACGAGAAATATCCTATAAAGAATATACAACAAAAAGTGAGGTTATCGTCTATATCAATAAATGGAATACAGCTTAAACATGAATCTGCTACGACCCACTCAACCAGATTTATTAATTGAGAATTCAGCATACCTTCAATAGACCAAATAAAATATCTGTTGAAAGTGTTCTCTCGTGTGCCTCATCCACCATCAGAACACTAACATAGTTGAGGAAAAAAAAAGATAAATAAAAGATAAAAAATACAATTGTATTAAACAAACATATTCTCTATTGAATATCTACCTATAACTTGCCAAATCAGGCTCGCCAAGAAACTCACGCAATAGCATCCCATCTGTCATGTACTTCAAAACAGTTTTCTCAGAAGTACAATCTTCAAACCGAATAGAATAGCCAACCTGCATGACAGTATCATGTGGAAAGTAAGTAATAATGAATGGAGATTTTCACAATCAACCAAATATGAAATAAAAAATGTGTGTGGACACACCTCATGACCTAATTTGACACCCATCTCGTGGGACACTCGTGCAGCAACACTCATAGCTGCTACACGTCGTGGCTGTGTGCAACCAATCTGAAATAAGTTAATAAGGTCAGAAACAAGAAATTGATTTCTAACTTCTTTTAGAAAAATCCAGGTTAGATTCTTTCCTCTAACCATAGTCACAAGTTAAAAGATTCAAGTATAAGGGTATGAAAAAAAATTCAGAATTCAGAGCAAAACTAGAAAATTGATCAGCTGGATGCTAAACTAAAAATAATAAATATATTAGATTTTTTTAAGTATGATGGTTAAATAAATGATGAATAATTCAAAAATTAATAAATTCAGGAAACATTTGAAAACCAAATAAATTAGAGTGCAATTACAAAAATTTAATGAAATGAAAATTTAGGTTAATTTGGAAATGTTTTTTTTTATGATACTTTTTAAAAGCACATGTTGCACTTATCAAAAATGGATTATGCATGTAAAACTAAAATACATTGATTCAAGTCGAAAGGTACAAAAACAAACATCCAAAACATAAATTCCAAGACATATGAAATCATTCCAGTTATTCTTTAGTCTATTGATTAATTATGGTATTTGAAAACACAAAAGTATGAAATCATATTTTTCAGGGAATACCGTTCCTTGTTTTGAATACCCCGCTTCATGAAGATATTGAGGTATTTGTGTAGTCTTACCAGAGCCGGTCTCTCCAACAATTACAATAACCTAAAACAAAAAAAACGAACAATATTCAAATACCATAATGCAAATGTTTACATATACATCAAAGACAAAAGGGTTTCTTTCAATTAACTCATTCCAGCATGTATCCTCTAATGATACCCCACAACACTCATTAATTGTCTAAACATAACTTTTCAATCTTATAATAATAAGATAGATTTAGCAACTGTCCTTCAATTTTGAATAAATTTACAAACATAAAATTTCTTTTCACAGTTACAGGTTTTTGCAACAAGCATGAACATGGTTATATAACACATGACACTAAACAGATATGGATCGTAGAGTCCACTATTGGTACAACTCAGTAAAAATACAACACAAAAGCCAAAAGAACATCTATGGCACTGTTGGTTAACTTCACAAATAAACATTCACCGGTATAAAATTAAACAAACCTAGAGGAAAGTTTAGCACTACTTATGACTGGCGTCAAGGTCTGTAGAACTAGGACTTTCTAAGTTTTCTACTAGCACAAGAAACAGAAAAAAAATAAATTGAAAGTATGAAATCTTCAAATCTTTGGGGCAGGGCTGTCTCTCCTCATCAATTATAACTCCTATTATTGGAAATATGAATAATGTGAGAGTCTAAATGCAGCTAAGTGTTTAATACTGCCTTAGCCAAGAAATAAAATATCCACAAACATAAATGGTGCTCACATATGGAATATGAAAGAGGAAATTGAAGAATAATAAGACAAAGGAAATATCTCAGAAATTAAGGACACACAAAAATTATTAAAGGTCTTAAAAAGGAAAGAAATTGAAAGGCTTTAAAGCTATATTAACCTGATATTGTTCAATAGCCTGGAGTAGCTCTTCTCGATGAGGATAGATTGGCAAGGTTTTTCTCTCCTCCTGAGCAAAGAAAAGAGAATACCAAATGCTAACACATTTTACAACTCAAACTGAAACCCTAGTTGCTTCTTTAAACAACCAGAAACCAAACCACAAAGCCTACATAAGGATGGGAAAAATTTCCAAGCCAAAAGTGGTTAAAGACATTATACCTTAAGCTTTTGTAGTGCAGATTTTGCAGCAGCATCTTCAGGGATCTCACCACCCAAAGCATCTTCATACTGCTTAAATAAGTATAAAAGATGAGAACAGAAGTCAGAAGATGACATGGAGAGAAAATATATATAACATTCATGACGAGAAAAGTATATTTTTTTTTCTTTTCCCACCTGGATTCTATCCATAACAGATTCTTTGATGAAGTCAATCCTATCCTCAAAAACATATCTACAACAACGGAAATGGAAACCCGAAATACAAATGCTACCATTAGTCATTATCAACAGAGAAAATGCAATGCAGATACTTCAGTAATAAAAAAATGATTCTTAAAATACAAAATGCACAGCCAGGAAAAATGGCAAACACTAAGCATCTCATTGTAACAGCAACGAAAGAAAGAAAATATTGTATAGAACTCACTGATAATCATCAGTTACTTGTTTTTTGCCCTTAGAGCCAAACTTTAGGGTTGCCTTGCCTGCAATAAAAGAAATTATAATTTCCAAACTTACAACTAGCATAAATTATTCAGAACATCAAAAATATTTAACAATAAGAAATAGGCACGTCACAGATAATAGTATAATACCAATTTGGTGTTCTTCCCATGCTTCTTGTTCAGCAAATGGATTCATTTTATCTCCCACCGCAGAATCCCTGATTGGAACAAAGAAAATCTCAGAATCATCTTGAAACAAATTTAAATCAAAAGATTTAACTAAATTGAAGTACATCTACCATACAAACACAAAAGAGCAAGAATCATGAAAAAAGAAATGGGTCTGCTTGGGAAGACCATGGTGACAATCACCATATCGGGTTAACTAACCTGTACCGCTGCATAGCTGCAGCAAATCTTTTCTCCTGATTTACACCGCCATCTTGATCATATGCCTCAGGCATCCTATACTGCCCTTGTTTTGACATTGATTATACAAACTAATATTATGATCATATAAATAAACAAAGAGAACTTAACATCAAACAATGATCCATAGTAACAAGAATATAAATATTGAGTAATGTATAACATCACATTATTAAGTTTACCTATTACCCATACACTACATAAAAAAATATAGTTACTACCAATCAATGATAAAACTTCATCAATCCACTGATATTAAGCATGAAACCACCAAATTTTAATTGAATAATATAACATTAAATTTTAACTATTGCTTTTTTGCTACATAAATATTTAGCCACAACTAAACAATTCATTCCAAAATCCTGTATAAATTCTCATAATTTATTTAATGGAAAAAGACTATGAATAAGAAATTGAAGTGCAGGTGGCATAGTTCCAGAAATAATAAAGAGAAAAACAAATCTAAAGTCCCTTCAACACCCAATTATAGCCAGCAAAACACTTATCTACCAAGTACTAGGTGATGGAAGTAATATCAAAAATTTATTTGTTGAGTTGCTTCAATGTGTGTGTGTGTGTGTGTTGATTTGGTACACCATTCCATGCAGCAATGCTAGCAACCACGGGGATGCAACAAGAAAAGAGATACTGGGAAAGAATTGTTGATAGAACAGAAAAGAATTTTTTTCAGAACAAATGAAGATCAAAGGAGCAAAAACTATCTGAATGAAAGCAAGATACTGGTTACCTCATCAATATCATCTAGATTTTCCACATGATCCTTAGCAAGCTCATAAATTTTTTTCTTGTACCTATAACCAATAAATCAACCAAAAACAAATAAGTCCATGAGATGCACATAAACATATCTATGAAAGAAAACGAAGAACAAAAAGATGAAGATAGAAGAAAAAAGGTCAAATAGATGCACAGAAAAGATAAATAAATACAACTCTTTACTTAAAAGATGAAAGTGCACATAGTGAGTCATTACATAAACTCGCGCTCTTCTGCTTCTGTCAACTTAACACCTTCAAAGAGATACTCATGGTCTATAATATCATCCCTGAGATTGACAAGACATCAGAAAATTTTAGGGATATTAAAAAGTATCTATGGATTATAGAAGCTGTAATGATACGGACTTGTGATACAATAAAAATATGATTTACAGTAAATAAGGCATACCGCAACTCCGAAAGCTTCCGGTCTCGCCTTTTCTGCAAATACACATGTCTTGACACTTTTCTGATGCATCAATAAAACAAAGTATAATCACAATTCAGGTTGTAAAAAGTCACTTGTACCAAATAATTAGCAGAATTGAGAGATTCAACAAAACAAGGCAATTTCTGGCAGAAAAAAGAATGTTAAAAGGAAAAATCCTGTGCAATTATATTAGACAATCCTGGGATGGCAAGATTGTAGACAACTGGTCAAAAGCAATTCCACTAAGATGCTTGGAAAAACTAGAACCAAATATATTTCCTTTTCATGAGTGTTCTTCGATCTTTACTCTATATAATAAGATGCAAGGGAGACGTAAATTTCAAGGAAAAGATATTTCCATTTAGAGGGTTCTTTTATAATTGAATTTAAAGAGAGAAAAAGCTCAAATTCTTAGTGATTTCAAACTCCAATTTGTGAGCCCAACATCTAGCCAACAACTTCCACGAACATTGCATAACTTGCAGCACACAAAATTTTTATATTTAACCCACATATTGACAGTTTAAAATCTTCAACTGACCAACTCCCAAGAATAGAACATCTTAAAAAATGGAAGAGGAACTTCTAATAAACATTAAGAAAATGCTTGAGGAATAGGAACCTTAGATCTGAAGTATCATTTTGCTCCATTGCTGCAGATCTTCGGATCATCTCCTCTGTCAGACAGAACTTTCTGCTAAGTACTTATTGAAAAAACGCATAAAAAATACATCATGAAAAGCTTACCTTCCACCTCCTTTGATATCTTGGGTTCCGTCAACTATAAAGAGGACACAAAAGCAACAGAAAGAACAATTGTATCAATAAGTATCTTGAAACTAACAAGACATACCTCTTCTTCACAAAAAAGGAATAAATGAATAAATTGCATGAGAATAAACAAAGAAGAGAGCTTTATTTTATAATTAATAAATTGCATGAGAATAAACAAAGAAGAGAGTTTCAGATAAAGACAGTCAAGTACTCCCATGCATGAGACCAGTTTGAAACCCTTTGAGATAACAAACAAAGGATTTAACATTATAAAAAATTAAAACAGGTAAGCTGGCCCATAATTAGCTTGAAATTATCTAGATAGACCCAAAACTATCAAAATAAGAGAACAAGATAAAATAAAATTCATAAGATGATGGGCAGTTCAATCTTGGTAATAAGCTTCAGTAATTTTGATGCCAAAAGATTACAAGCTAAAGAATGGGTGTGTGCACAATCCGGACTAGAAATTTTGACATTTAGTCAAGGAATTATTTTGCAAGCTATAACTTGTTTTTGACTTCATCATTCTTACACCATAGTTTAATGGTTCCTAAGGTAAAATCCATCTTATTCTTTGATGCATTATAGTTCACTCATTCCATTTTTACAAAGACGGGCATAGAGATCACTAAATCAATACTGTCTAAATTTTTTTTCTCCATAACTAAAAAAAATATATGTTACATTTCTTCCAAATGGATTTGATTGCATTAAGTCATTTCTAGTCTACCACACATTACTTTCTATCTTGGACAAAAGAAAGGAATGTCTTGCTAAACAAAAAAAGTGAAAATCAAGAATATACCTTCCGAGTTCCAGCTGCATCTCTTTCTCTAATATTTCTTTCTAGTTGCTCTCTCTCTTTTTGATCGCGTATTCTAGCTTCTTCTGACTGCAAAATGCCAGAGATTGTGAGTCAATAATTTAGATTACAGGTGATGGTATTAGCTTGCATCTTAAAACCATATAATTAACAAAGTATTGACTAATATAGCAGAATAATCAGCCCCAAATATCAAAGGAGAAGCAATAAATTATTATATTTTAGAAATGCCAGGATGACTGATTCAAGAAGTACAAACCCAGATTTTCAAAAGCTCTCTAGATGTACATATTCAAAAGGGTCAGGTATTATGCTATCGGTGTTGATGCAAACAGACTTGCCTTAGCGATCTATGATCATGTTCACAGGATGATGCCTTCTTGAGCAAATGACCATTTGTATAATGCTTTTGATAGTGATTATAAGTTTATAACTACATGTACTGATGTACAATGCTTATTAACATAGAAGGAGATACTATAGCTTTCTACAGAGCTTTTAAACTATTAAACAGAATCACTGAGGCATTAAGGAAAGATGATCATTTGTCTATACATAAGTTTATTGGTCACTAATTGACCCAAAGACCACTCAACTCTACCTCTTCTTCTATAAAATAAGTATCCAAGTAAAGTAAATAACTCAAGTGAACCACCAAATACATTATCACTACACATTGTATCACAATACAACATCCATATTTAACCAAAGATCAATAATACAAAATACCTCAATATCATCATCATCGTCATCATCAAGCTTAGAAGTACGGCTCCGAACTGTACGCCCACTATCTTTGGATGCAATCACCTAAAATACGACATACAATCAAAAGAAAATCAAGTATCAGGAAAGATAGATCTTGGATGACACATTACCATATGAAAGGAAAGGCACCATTAAAGAAATCACCGTGCCTTATCATCTTCATTGTCTTGGGTTTCATTCTTCTTCCTAAAACGCTTCCTATGGGGCTCTGATTTTCTAGGCTGAGAAGCTACAGAGGTGGTTGGTACTGGATCAGCTCCATCATCATTATCATCCGCATCCAATAATTTGTAACTCCTTTGCTTCTTAGCAAACAACAATGCCATCTTTTCTTCTTTTTGGTAATCCTGAATCAAACAGATTAATATCCTCTTCAAAACTTATTTTCATAGATGTCATTTCAAAAGACATTGCAATGGGGCAAAGCAGGAGCTTACACTCATAGTAGATTGCTTACGCGGGACTTTAGCAAACACCTCTTCAGCAAACAACCGTGTCTCTGCTGATGAAGAAAACCCATATTCCAGCAGCTTGCTTTCAAGATCAGAGGGCGAAGATGATTCCTTAGCTGCAACAAAAACCAAAATTCATTTCAATACTAAAAAAAATAAAAAATCACAAGCAAAAAAATCAGAAATATGAAATGAAAGTCCTGATAATTACACAAGCGAATAACATATTGCACGACTATACTCGTGGAGTATCCCGTCAGAGACATCAACTTGTCCGAGACCCACGTCCTCAAAAAGCTCTCACTCGCCATCGCCAATCCTAATGCACATGAACATCAGCAAATTCAAAACAATGAATTGAAGAAAACAACTGTAAGCACCCATAAGATTACAAAACACAATCAAAAACCACTATTTCTAGGGTTTACTAGCTGCAGAGAACTCTAAACATGCACAAGATTGCAAGAAACACCAAGAACCATGATTTCTAGGGTTTACGGGCTAATCAAGAGAATATTGGGATTCAGAGATGCAAGGATTACCTGGGAGGGAACCAGAAGGCGGCACTCGTTGGAGATCAAGAGGACGCCGGGAAGGACCTCGATTCATATACTCTATATATATAATTTGAATTAGATTTTGATTTATTACTTTTTTATCTATTTAATTCTTATTTATTTATTTATTTATTTATTTTATTATTATTATTATTTTATTTGATATTTTACCAAAGATGTAATACCCTTAAGGGGCCGGTCCGGCACGGCCCGGTATGGGCCCGCCGTGCTGGCCACCCTTAACGTGCCGTGCCGGCACGGCACGGCGGTACCGGGACCCCGGCCCAGCACGGGGCACGGCCCAGTACAAGGCGGGCCGTGCCGTTCCGGGCCGGGCCGCGTGCCGGCCCGGGTTTTTCTTTTTTCTTTTTAATTTTTTTTAAAACATCTTAAAATTTTCTAAAAATTTATAAAAAAATCAGAAAAAAAATCCAAAAAAATCCTAAAAGATAGGGGGGAAAATATAAACTAGAGAAAACTTATAATAATTTTGAAAAATTCATAAATTAATCAAATTAGCATTTGAAAAATCTTTCAAAAGAAAAGACAAGTTACATTATTCTCAACTCATATGTTTTTCATTTATCTAAATTACTAATTACTAATGAGAATCTTTTAATATAAAGAAAATCATTTCAATATAGTAAAGAAAAAAAATACAACCTTACCAAGTTACTCTTACCATAACTAAAATAATCCATCATAAAAGAATCCAGAAATTCTAAAAAAAAGAAAAAAAAAAAGTATAAACTATGAACAAGACAAAAAGTTATTAAAATCTTTACAAATTTTATAAGTTTCCATGGTTGCTGCCAATGTTGGCTTATTGAAATAGAAATCCATCGTAAACTTTTGAAGGAAATGAAAAATCTCAAGTTAAAATGCACAAAGAAATGCCTACAAATAAGAAATGCCTACAAATGTTTACACCTTGACCTTGCATACATAAGTTGATAAAAAAATCAAACATTTTATTCAAACATTTATTCAAACATGTTGCACACATGTTTTGAGGAAAAAGATCAAACATTTCATTCAAAAATTATTCAAACACCTAGCATTTGCATACATGTTTTGAAGAAAAAAAAAACATATCATTCAAACATTTATTCAAACACCTTACATACATAATAACATTCCATTCAAACATTGCTTCGAACTCTAAACATTTGAGATCAATCAAACTCTAAACATCAAGATTAAAAGAAGGGAAATCACACATTTTCCTCAAAAAACAACACAAAATCAATTGTCTTCATCCTTCAAGAGCTGAAAAGCGACCCGACCTTGCAGCCAAGAAATCCCGGGAGCCATAGGAAGGAGAAAGAGAAACAAAGCTTCTCTGATAAAAAAATTGTTCTTATAAAAGAACCCTGAAATTTCAACAATGAACACCAATAATCATTCCTCCATTAGAAACCATCAAGGGAAACACCAATATTAATTTAGAAACCATCAAGCTCCCTGAATTGAAGCACTTACAAGTATTGGATGTGTTGGAGTTGGGAGAGCTCAGGACCAATTAAGGGGGCAGAGAAGTTGGAATTACTCAAATCCCTGCAAACCCATCAAAATCCTGAATGGCTTCTCTCTGCCATAACCAAAGTTAATTAGAAAATTACAACAAAACATTCCGAAAGAGAGCACCTCCACCTCAACAAAGCATAGCTAAGAAAGTTACAACAAACATTCAGAAAAGTTTATCCCATGTGCCTGTGTTTTGGGCATGTTTACCTTGCCATGAGCATATGTAGCATCCAAAATGGGGCTAGTGTTTTGTTGTTGCTGTGTTGCTATCATTTGCAGTGCTGATCCATGATGCCAAACACCCAGAATACAATGACCTAAACAAAAATGTGCTTTCAGAATACAAACAAGAACATAAAAACATACTCTTTCCACAAACTGTTTTTCAAGACAGATAGCGATCATAATGGATTACGTTATGAAAAAACAGAAAACATCAAGCAATAAAACAAGGCAAAAAGAAACAGGATCATAATGAAGGTACAATGTCTAAAAATCCTCAGTACAACAGGATAAGCATCCGCCAAAGACCTCTTGGTCGAGCGGCAAAGGTCCTCCGCACATGGGAGGAGAACCACGGTTCGAATCCCATGTGACGGAGTGAAAGCGGGGTGTGGAGAGGTAGTCACGGGCCAGGGTTTGGCCCCACACTGAGGGGCTTGGTCCCGTGATAGTCCTCTCTCGCTCCGTCCTAAGTGGGCTTAGAATGGGGTTTATCCCCTTTGTCCAAAAAAAACAAAAAAAAAAAAAGAAAAAACAGGATAAGCACCCAAAACACAATTCTACATCATCGCCATCAACTATAACTTGTTCATTATGCAACAACATAAAAGAATTTACAAAATTGAAAATCTACAGATGGACCACAAGAAAAAAACCTAAATCAAAGCCAGACAAAGAAATGGGAAACCTGGATTTAAGCTCTGCAGGACTCCTGGCAGATCATTGAGTCGCGTCCTTAAAGCATGCAAAGCCGGATGACATGCTCGTCGATTCACGGGAAAGCTTAGAAGTTAGATCCAGAAATATAGAAGGAGATTGAAGAGAAAAGGAGGGAGCTTCGGCTTTGGAGGTGTGTGTACCTTCTTCGGAGTTGATATATGATGGCGAGCGGGGCGTCGAGAAGGAGGAGACCGTGCGGTGCTTGACGATCGAGAGGAGCGAGAGTCAGAGAGAGAGGAGACAGAGCGCCAGAGGGGTGCTTGACGATCAAGCAGCGGTCCGGGCCTGCGGTGGTCGAGAAGGAGGAAACAAGGACAAGGGCAAGCGGTTCTTGCCAATCAAGCGGCAAGCAGCAAGCGGCGGCGCCGGGGTGCTGCGGTGCGGCTGCTTCGATCCTGTGGAAGAGAAAGACAGAAAGTCTGAAAGAGTCAAAGAGCCTCTTTGAAAGAGGGTTATAAACTTATAACTTATATGATTATATCTTATTTAAAATTACAAATAAGATAAATAAAAAAGTTAGTAAAAATATATATATAAATAAATAAATAACATGAATTTAGTATTGCAAAACTAACACATCACTAACCTCCAAAATTAGGAATATTTAAGTTCATATCTTTAAATCTTCAACTTGAATATTTATTCCCGATCCGATCTGTCGGTTGTCGTATCTTCTCCAGTGTCACTATTTGTCTCATGCTCTCCTTGGTCTTGTAATCTTTTTTCGGCATCCAACCAATCCTTCAATAAGATGCACATCTCCAAGGAAGATGGGTTCAACCGGGACCTTTTATCAACAAGTACCCTGTTCCCTGCACTAAAACAAGACTCCGATGCTACAGTGGACACCGGCGGTGTTAGTAGATCACTTGCCATAGCGGCAAGCACAGGATAGTTATTCTCCTGTTGTTTCCACCATGACAAAACATTAAAATCATTAATTTCCTCATGAGTGAGGAAATGATTAAAATGAGTATTTAAATACATATTTATTTCACCAAAAGAAGTAGAAGGAGTAGAAGTAGTCGAGGAGGAAGAAGTACTACCACTATGTTTCTTTCTCATCAAACTTAATATGTGTAAACCCATTTTATTTTTATTTTTTCTTTGTGAAGTATTTTCAACATCAACTATTTCATCTTGGTTTAATGTTTTTGCACCATAAAATTGATGATAAATAGTATACATTTGATAAAATAAAGATTTATAATCTTCTTTTAAACAACTATTATGTAAACCCATATTTTCATCATGTGAGTCCATAAAAAAAAGCACCTTCAATTTTAAATCTAGGATCCAACATATAAGCCAAAACATAAATTGGTTCTAATTTTCCAAAATATTTTTTAAATTTTTCTTCCATTGTGGCAACAATGGAACCGTAAAATCCAAGAATTTTAAGGAGAAAAAAAAAGGTGTTAAAGTTTTCTTAAAATTAATTTTTAAGTTAAATAATTTCCCCTAGAAAGTTAAATGAGGAAAATCAAGTTTAAAAGGGATTTAAAACCCTAGCTAGGGTTTATGGTGATCAGAGGGATTATCTGGTAATTTTGAGAAGTCTGGGGGACTAAAAGGGAATTATTCCCTCTCACAGGGATGGACCAAAGTGAAATATGGAAAGAGATAGGGGTCTCTGGGAAATTTTCGGGATTCAACGGATAGGATTAGAAGATCGTGGAGATCGCGCTATCGCGAGGCATTATAAGGCGTGGAGAAGCTTTCACGGCCGGTCGGTAATAGATCCATCCGATGCATGTTGGATCCGGAGGCACTGAAAGTGCGAGCAGCCGGTGAGAGTAATCCCCACCGCGGTGCATGAGAACCGCTCATCCGTAGATCAACTTAGGTTCGAGGCACCACGCGTATATCCTGGCCGTCCGCTTAGTAAATATCTTGGTCGCGATCTCGATCGAAGTTTTAGCCGTAGGATCAATGAGTTCTCTCACGAGGCTCGGTGACCTCTCCCCTCAACCGCCGGCGCGCTGGCCGCCTTCCCCTACTGCTACGCGTGGGAAGGCTCGGCCATTAACGACGGAGCGACCGAGCGTCGTGGCGCTTCGCTCCCTTCCTCTATATAAGTGGCAGCCTCTGCTCGTAGTAGACAGAGGGGTAGTGAGCCACCGAGGAGAAGAAGTTGCTCTGGCGCCGGCGATTAGGAGGAGGAAGAAACACCAGTGGTGTCTTCGGTTGGAGGTGGAGGCCAAGATAACAGAGAAGAAAGAGGTGCTGCTGCTCGTCCACGGAGAAGCCCGCCTCGCTGGAAAGACAAAACCCCTCCGCCAGGAATCGAGGAGCTCCTCTTGAAGCTCGTTTGGCGCCATCCACTTCCTAAGCTCCCCGCTCCCTCCAAAGTAGACATTTAGAGTTATGCATGCGCTTTGGTGCTCGGCCGAGTTGACGCAAGCTCCTACGTGGGACCGAGAGCCTGGAGAAGGAGGTGACGCACGCACCATCTCCACTGTGAGTATGGACGGTCGAGAGCTGGAACCAAGGTTGCGTCGGACACTGGATAAGGGTGAGCTCTCCGGAGATGTTTTTTCACTGGCGCGCGGTCGACGGTGCGAGAGAACGTGAGGTTGAAGAAGATGAAATTATAAAAAATATATACAAAAGGATAATGTTTTAATTAAACATTTAACTTAGGGGTTGTGACAACATTTTTGTTAAATAGAAACCAAGAAATAATAATTATTATTTGATTAATTTATTTCAAGTTAGGGAAGTGTGACACATGCATAATTATTTAACTGTGGGTATAGTTTTAAATGATTTTGAAACTATAGTATGTTACAATTATTAAATTATGAAACTTGGATGATGTGACAGAATAGTCCAGTTAATTAAAAAATAAAAATAAACTTTGGTATGTGACAATTAATTGGAAATTGATTACTTACAGAGTTATATAGTTTGGTTTATTTACCGGATTAATTAAGATTAACTATATGAAACCTTAGAAAGTGTGACAAATGAAATCAAATTAATTGATTTGAATATTTGTCTCTAAATAGTGTTTCTGACATATAATTGATTAAATATTTTGGAGCATAGTAATGCAACAAAATTGAAACCTTAGTGTTGTGACAGTTATTTTGATTAATTGTTTTAGTATAGTTGTAATAACTATATGGAACTAAGGTATTGTGACAAAATAAGTCTAATTATCTTATGAGTAAAGACATAATCTTTTGATTAATAGAAATAAAGTAATTCAAATGTTATTGTGGAAATAACTATGATAGTATGATAATTAAAAGATTATGTGGCTACTAGTGTAACAAAAATTAATTTTCTTGAACTTGGATATTTGGTTAATTACGGAAATTATTTAGTAAGGTAGCTAGATAAATTCAAAGGGACTAATTAAGCCCTAAACGAGATAGACCTTAGGGTCATAAACTACTAAATGACCAAAATGCCCTTCAAGGGGCTAAGACCAAGTTAGACTACTCGCTGATGGGCTTGAAACTAGCCCAACACAAACTGAAATGACTAAATAAGAGCTAGACTCACAAATAGGCTAAAGTTGACCAGGATTTGACCAAGTTAGGTCTAAGGTTAACTAAAGGACATGGAAGCGGGGGATAAGGGCCAAGAACCCTTAGAGGGTCTTTAGGACACATTGCAGGCCTAAGCCCAACCGTAAGCGTTAGGCATGCATGTACATCTTGAGACATAGAAAATCATTGGAATATTGGATTCTAATAGGACCTCTCAGAGATACTCTCGGGGAGTTGATGGCACACTAGAGAAAACTAGAAGGACATCTAGTTCCAACGAACCGGAGGTAAGTACACTTGCCTAGTTCCCACCCGGTTTCGGGTTTTTCTTGGACTTGCTAAGTATTCTTAATTCATGCCTTGATGTTGTCATACATGCCATTTGTATCTGTTTTAGATTCCTGTTGAGCATGTATGTTTGTTTCGGGACTTTGGTGTCCATGCTTGCTATGGTCTACTGCCCGGACTCAGTGGAGCTAGGGAAGCTCCAATAAAGGAATGTTCAGGGATAGGACCCCCTGGCATTCACATGCAGCCTTTACCGGAGGCAAATCTGGAGGTCTTACGCCAAGTACGGTACACCGACCGCGGTTAACACGTAGGAGAGGTAGTTCTATCGACGTGGCCGAGGAGGGTCGACCAAAAAGGTCGTATTTACAGCAAATAGTTGGACATACTGGCCGGGAGTAAACCTTGGGTTCTCTTGAAACTCATTACAGAGCCCGAGGGATTCTGTATCAGGGGTCGTACCTATAATTTGCTTCTGGTAGACTCCTAGGATTACATTGTTGGTATTGTGACCTCATAGGATGATATATTTCCTATTTATGTCTTTGTGGACCCATGCTAGGGCTGCTTTAGCTTTCCATTCGAAAAGCTTATGTGTTTCATTTTTCCTCTTTACGCAGTTCCGAGGTTTAGGAGGGAGTGGAGCCCTGAGGAGAGGACACTGTGGAGATCGAGAGGTTTAGGAGTCTCCTTTATTTTCTACTTTATGAGCATTGTTATTTGTAGGACCGTATAGGGGCTGACTAATTATAGGCCTCCTACCATTTGACTCTATGTTCTTATGAACTCGAAGTTTACTTTTGTGTTATGGTTTTGTTATTCCGCTTATCACCTTTTAGGCCTTGTATTTGAGTTGAGTTTTCCTCTCGCTTAAATCTACCGGCTCTGGCCTGACCTACCGAGGTCAGGGCCCGGCGTGAGTGAACAAAAACCTTCACTATATCTATATTTTTGAAAAAGTTCACTAATATAATACAATTGTGGCAAAATTAAAGAAGTAGTAGGATAATAAACACCGGCAAATAAATTTGTTGCACCATAAAAACCTTCTAAAAATGCTTTAATCATATTTGCTACTTCCCAATCACATTCGGTGATTTCATTTTCTCTAAAAAATTCATTACAAAAAACATTGATAACATATTTATATTCATAAACACAATCTAGCATTAAATATGTGGAATTCCATCTATACTCAATATCCATGATAAATTTTTTATATTTTTTATTACGTAAAAGACAAAATCTTTTAAATTCTTATCTTCTATTTGATGAATTTTTAATGAATAAAATACAATTTCTAATTTTTTGAAGGTGAGGTTCAATTAGTTTCAAACCATCTTGCACACATAAATTTAAAATATGACATGCACATCTAAGATGAAATTTTTTTTCGGAAAATATAGGTTTTAATTGGTGTTTTAAAATTTCAATTGCACCGGTATTACTAGATGCATTATCAAAAGTAATAGAAAAAATAGAATTGAAAATTTTATAATTAAATAATGTGTTCATAATACATGTAGCAATGGTACCACTAGTGTGCCTAAATTCTAATTCATTAAAACTTAAAATACGTTTTTGTAAAATCCAATCATTATCAATGTAACGTGCGGTAACACAAATATAAATTCCTTGATATTTGGAAGTCCAAATATCGGAAGTAATAGAAATTTTCGAAGAAATATTAGATAATTCATTAACTAATTTATCTTTATATTCATTATAAATTGAAAATGCTATTTTTTCATAGTATTTCTAGAAACTTTTTTATATTCGGGACGAAAACCTTTAATGAGCAACTCTTCAAATTTCTTATTTTCGGAAAGATTAAAAGGTTCTTCATTATGAATAATATATTTAGTTATAAGTTTTCTTGCATTTTCATTAGAATAATGAAAAGTTCCAAAAGAATAAGTAGAAAGATTTGTTAATTGAGTTTGTGTAGGGTCATTTTTGAGCCATAGCATGCCGATCGGCATGCCTTTTATGGTGGTAGGTGCCATCGATAGCTTGACATGAAAATCTTTTTTATATTTTTTGCAAATAGCCCGGGGGTCTTTATTTGCAACTACAACATTGTCGAAAAATTCCCAAACCCCTGAAGTTCTCTTTCTATCGTCAGTACTCATACTTGGAAGATGGTCCAACATTGGTACCGGTATTAGATTCATCAACACTAAGGGTCTCATTTTCATAAAAATAAAAAGGAGTATTATTGGAGGGGAAATTCGGTAAATTGACCATCATGCAATTAAAATTAAAAGTTTGGAATTACCTCTATTATTTGGTGAAGAATAGAAGAAAGCCGGTAAAAATCGAAAGAATTACTCCAAGCCGTCAAAGTTGGAGTTCAAAGGTTGGAAGCCGAAAATTTGATTCAAACCCTCCAAATATTCAACAAGCTTGCCTTGCTCCTTGATTAATGAAAAAATGCACTTAGGAATCTTGAACTTGAAGAAGTTTGCTTGGAGTTGATGATGAGAATTGAGAATGAGAGAATTGAGAATTTGATAACAATGAGATTCTTGGTGGAAAATATTTTTGATGGAATGGAAGGGTTTTTATAGATCTTTCAATAATTTTTCATTACCCAAAATACTCTCATAAACTAGCCGTTTATAGTTGTTGAAGAGGGTAAAAATGTCATTTTATTAAAAAGACATAAATACCCTCAAAAATAACCGTTTTATAGTTGTTATAGGGGTTATAAGTGACTTTTCCAACTTTAGAAAACAAAAAGAAATTAAAACAATAAAATCAAATTAAAAACAATAATTAGAAAAAACAAATAATAATAAAAAAATTTATAAAAAAAACGGCTTGGAGAGACCCAACTGTTGGAACTTGGAAGTTGGATAAGATGGTTTGTTTAAAATTTAAACAAATTAAAAATAAAAAACCATCCAAAAATAATCAAAGATAGAAAAACTGAAAGAGTAATAAAAAAATATAATTTTTTTTTTAAAAAAAATAGCCGTTGGGGCCTGGGTTTCCAACGGCTTGGAGCAACAGCAGGATCATCCCAGCCGTTGGACCAACGGCTGGATGATCCACCCGTCTTCGCGGCCGTGCCAAGACGGCCGCGACTGCGTATGCCGTCGTGCGTCGGGCCTGGCAAGACCAAGACCCCGTCGTGCTAAGCACTGCCAGAACGCCGTGCCGGCCTGGCCCGTTTGACACCATGATCTGTAGTTTACTAAAAATGCCCTTTTAGTCCCTCTATTATTTTTTTTGTCTGCAAGAGATCCCTCTATTTTATGTTTTGGGAAAAAAAAAATCCCTCCCCCTAACGTTTGTGAGTTTTCCCATCTGAGAGGCTGATGTGGCGGGGGAGGGAGAGAGATGGGATAGGGTTAGGGTTTAGTTAATTAGGATTTAGATATATTTAATTTGTTATTCAGTATCAAATATGGTTTAATATCTTAAATAAAGATTAAAATTTTTATAATATTTTTTTATTAATAAAAAAAAACCACGTCAGCCTCTCAGATGGAAAAACTCACAGACGTTAGGGAGAGGGACTTCTTTTTCCAAAACACTCCCGCAGACAAAAAATAATAGAGGGACTAGAAGGTCACTTTTAGTAAACCACAGGACCATTTAGGGTATTACATCTTTAGATTTTTTAAAAGCTCGTCTATTTTAATGGAATATAATATCATCAAAATTATTTTGAAATCGGAGCCTACCATAAAATACTTTGATTTTTTCATAATATGAAAAATATTAATAAATTTAATTTACCATATATAAATATTAATAATAAATTAATACAATGGGATATTATTATGATTATGATAACTCATCAAAGATATTTTAGTTCACCCATGTTGAAATGTTGAGCCAATAATTCATTTATAAGAGTATAATAGACAATAGATAATTGATTATCATATAATATTATTTATGTTTTAGGACTTGTTTGGTTAGCCTCTAATTCCTACATAATTTGTATATTATATTATGTAGAAATTTGATATTTTATAATAAAAATTAGGTCTAATATCTAATTTAATTCCTTTATTATACCGAACCGACCATTTTAGTCTCTTCAGTATAAATTGAGTCTTTTTGGTCCTTATATTTTCACGATTAAAAAATACAAGTCCCTCCCACAGGCCTTTTTTGTCCTGTACATATGTCTTTCATGCCTTTTTGATCTCTATACATATGCCTTTAGGGACTGAATTTTTACAATTGTGAAAGTAGAGGGACTAAAAAGTCTCAATTTATAATAGAGGGACTAAAAAGGTCGGTTCGGTATAATATAGGAACTAAATTGGGTATTCTACCTAAAAATTATATGGTGAGGTGTTTGGGTAACTTTTATGAAATGTAAAATTTCTATGGAATCCAATGATTCCATAGAAATTTTATATTTTGGTATACCCAAAAGAAAAAGACATTGTAAAACTTGTGAAAACTCCCTGCCCAATCTCTAAAAATCAATCTTATTTCTAATAAAATTTAAACATTTATCTCTAGATTGAACTTAAAATATCTATTTCTAAACCAATCCTATCTATGTGACTAGGACTCAAAGGCTCAAACTGGTGAACCGATATGAATTTTTGGAGACAACTTTCAGCAATAATTATAACTATTTTTTCAACGTGTATGCAACAATGGATATAATCTAACAGCTATTTTTATTTTGTAAGAAAATTTTATTATGCCAGTCAAACACTCATTCAATGGGAATAAAATCCGTAAGAATTTTCATAATAAGCATCTTCACTTTTTCTAAGAAAATAATTTTCTACAGTCTTTTATTTTGTAACCAACAAGGCCCTTAATAGAAAAGAGGAAGAAGAATAGGAAAAGGAAGGGTATATGCTGATATTCTTAACATCTATTTTCGGACAAGACCTCATGCATGTCATTTAGATAAGCATGCTTGTAAATAAACAGAAACTGAAAATCTGAACAATAGAACCAAAATCATATTCCAGTAAAGAAGAATAAGAATAGCAATTGTGATGCAATCATGGAATAAAACTGAAAAATTTCACAGCACATTTAGCCATGTCACATCATACATTTTACCCAAGTGTAGATTGCTACTGAACAAAATGCACATAACTATCCATAATCAAGGCATTTTGTTAGTTTTGTTTACCCTGAATACCACTAGTTGGTGAACAAATTTCCACCAGATGATGATGCTCCCTTAGAAATTGCAATGATGTTTCTATCAGAAATTAGAAAAATATAACCAGGAAACCGTTAGAGAAGCAAGACTTGTACAAAGATTCAAACTCATAATCATTTATATTACAAATAACCACATCAAATCCATAACCTATATAATTAAATTCGCAAATAAAACTTAGCGGCGGCGACTTCCTGGGGGATGGTGAGGAGTGAGAATTTACAGGCAACCAGAGACCGACTTCTCTGGATGTGTGACGAATTCCCGGGAGGTGGAGAGGACTTTCTAGGAGGCTAAAGAAAGGATCTCCTCTTGGGACGAGGAGAACGGCTCCCCGAACTCACACCACAGGAGTGCAATGAGGACGAGGAGAAGGACCTGGATCTGGACTGGGAGCCAGAGCGCGAGAGCGCGACCGCCTGGGGGAACGCCCGGGATCCAGAAAACCAAAGGAAAAATTAGTCCCTATACCGGTTCGTTCGTTTTGGTCCCTCTATTAGTCTAGTCATAAGGTTAGTCTACTTTCAGGATTGAAAAATATCAGTCTATTAAAGACCTATTTAATCCTCAAAATCAGTTGACAAATGGAGAGACTGATATTTCTCGCCGATTCGATATAACAGAGAAACTAATTTAAATATTATACCAAAATATAAAAATAGTCAGATTTATTTTTAAAATTATTATGGAGTTCAAGGGATTCTATAGTAATTTTATACAGTAAAAGTGTCACCCAAACAGCTATTATTATGATTTCCTATGTAATGTTATATTCCATGATAATGATAGTCATTCCTATGGAATAAAATGGTAACAAGCCCTAAATAAATTGAAGTATATAGAAAACAATAAAATATAAAAAATGTAAAAATTAAAGTAAAATAGGAATGACTTTCAGTCATATATAAAATATTTATTTAATCAAATTGTATTTAAATTTATTACATAAATATTTTTTTAATTGAGGTTGGGATTAAAAGTTTAAAACAAAAGATATTAAGAAAAAACACAGCATTGTTTAGACAATAAATATTTGGATTAATAGTTTGTGAATAATGGTGATTATCAATTTAGGTCAGAAGTAGACTTTCTATAAAATTGAATTTTATCTTTCCATGTTCAAACTAGAGCAAAGCGCATCTGGTGTAGTGGTATCATAGTACCCTCCCACGGTACTGACCGGGGTTCGATTCCCCGGATGCGCATTTAACTGTTTTATATTTTTCTTTTGTGCCATGGTTCAATAATCATTCCCATTAATTTGTAAAAATTATGTACGAATTAGTTATTATTTTATAATTAATCTTGAAATAGCTCTATTTCTGCTCATATATTAAACTCAACAACCTCTAGGCTCTAAATATAGATATCAATCCAAATATATTACCATTTCAAATACATCAATCAGTATTCAAATTTTGTAATTCCTATTTTAAGATAATAATTTATTATGATTTTTTGTTTTTTAATCATCAGTAAATATAAATTTTAAGATTAAATTTAAAATATTTTATTATGTTTAAAGTTTTTTAAAAAATTTTATTTTTATAAAATACTATATAATTACTATGTTCCTTATGATTCATCGAGAAGTTGTTTTATTAATAAACATCTTGTTTATTCAAAGTGATATTAACTTCCTCTTACTCTCTTAGTTTATTATTACAAACGTGACAAATCAGTCCAAATAAGAAACAACTGAATGTCTCATTTTCACCTTCCACTCACCACAAAGGAGTCGACTTAAAACACATCTACGACCTTTAAAGTGAAGAATATTAATAACGGGCACACCGCAAATAGCCCAAGGGTCCCTTCCTTTTGTTTGTGAATTAGTGTATCTTTTTAAATTTGAATGAAAATAATTTATTCATATTTATCAAAAAAAAAATACTATGTCCCTCCAAACATGTCATTGAGAATTTAATATGAATTAAATAATTTGACACATTCGACAAAATATGCATATTGCACCAATTGAAGATACAATAAAAGAAAGACGTTTGATATGGTTTTAAAACGTGCGTCGTAGACTCCCAGGTGTCACGGTTTGAAAATATGACAGTTTAGTAATAAAAGTCAAAGAAGAGTAGAAATAGGCCTAGGATTAATGGAAAGACATAGTATCTAAGGATTTGCGTATATTGAGTTGGATCTTGCATGTGACTAGACCTGTCCAAGAGCCGGGCTACCCGCCCAAACCCGAAAGCCTGCCCGAAAAATGAGAGAGTTTGGACAAAAATATTTAGCCTGAACGACAGGCCTTGGACAAAGAAAAGAGCTGGTTTAAAAATCGGGTTTGGCTTTTGGTATGATGTTTTAGACCTAACCCGACTAAAATTATGTACAAATAAAATAAATAAATTTGTTATTCATAATTATTTATAAAAAAATTAACCAATTTATTTGTATGTCTTGATTTAAAGGTGTAAAATTCTAGTATAATTTAATTTTTATATTGATTTAATTTATTATTAAATTATTTAAAATTTAAAATATAAACTCTATTTTTTAAATAAATTTTAATTATGTACGGATTTGTGTGAACCATTATATGTGTTTAAAAATATGGATGGGCCTTGAACAAAAATATAGGCATGAATAACCAGACTGGGCGAACTTAGATATACATGATCACCATTATTATTAAGTCTTAATCCGTCCCAAAGCCAAATTAGCTCATGGACACCTCTATGTGACAGAGAGACAGAGAATACATACAGCTGATCTCAAGGATTAAGGCTTTAGTTGTTGTTGTTGGTAATCACACTCTATTTTTTTTTTCCTCCATATATTTATTACAAAGCTTTCATTTGAAAGGACTATCTTATCATTATTTAGCCCAAACCTATCTTTTTATTTTATTTTATTTTATTTTATTTTATTGTAAAAAAACCTTGTTGTAACACCCCGAATACATTATCTCCATCAATCTATCAATGTCTTCATCCCCTTCCCAAAGACTACTAACAACCTATTCAAAGAAGGCCACAATTCAAAGAATCCTCCACGCTCTCACAACCATCCACTCCCCTTCCCAACTCACCCAAATCCAAGCCCAAATCCTTCTCCACAACCTCCACCACGACACCACCATCGTCTCCTCCTTCATCAACGCCTGCAGTCTTCTCCGCCACCTATCCCCCGCCCTCCTCCTCTTCCGCCACCTCCGCCGTCCCCACACCTTCGTCTCCAACACCCTCCTCCGCGTCCTCTCCCTCGCCCGCCTCCCCCACCTCCTCCTCCTCACCTTCTCCTTCACCCACTCCTCCTCCATCCCCCCTAACAACTACACCTTCCCTATCGTCCTCAAGCCCCTCGCCGACCTCCGCCTCCTCCCCCATGGCGCCGCCGTACACGCCCACGCCTTCAAGACCGGCCACGCCGCCGACCTCTACGTCCGCAACTCCTTGCTCAATCTCTACTCGTGTTGCGATGATGTCGAGTGCTGCGAGAAGCTGTTCGACGAAATGCCGAGCCGAGAGGTCGTCGCCTGGAGCACCATGATCATGGCGTACCGCAACAACGGCAGGCTCGACCAAGCGCTGATCGCGTTTGAGCGGATGCAGTTCGCCGGCGTGGCCCCGAACCGCGTCACGATGGTGAACGCGCTAGCGGCGTGTGCCGGCTGCGGCGCGCTTGAGATGGGCGCGTGGATCCATGATTATGTTCGGAGGAGTGGGTGGGAGCTGGACGTGGTGCTGGGGACTTCGTTGCTTGATATGTATGGGAAGTGCGGGAGAATTGAGGATGCAGTGAAGGTGTTTGAGAGAATGCCTGAGAAGAATGTTTGTACCTGGAACGCCCTGATTGGAGGGCTGGCGCTGGCGAAGAGCGGGGATGAGGCAATGCGGTGGTTCTTCAAGATGGAACATGAAGGGGTTAGGCCGGATTCGGTGACTCTCGTCGGAGTGCTTTGTGCTTGTAGTCATTCAGGGATGGTGGAGATGGGGCGGAGAGTGTTCCGGTTGATGGCCGGAGGGAAGTACGGGTTTCGGCCGGGGATCAAACACTATGGATGCATGGTTGATCTTTTCTCGCGCGCAGGGATGCTGGGTTCGGCAATGGAGTTCATAGAAAGGATGCCACATGAGCCAAATGTTGTTGTGTGGGGATCGTTGCTGAGGGGGAGCAGAGCTCATGGAGATGTGATGCTGAGTGAGGTTGCGGCGAGGAGGCTTGTAGAGCTGGAGCCTGGGAATGTGGTATACTATGTATTGTTGGGTAATTTGTATGCGGAGATGGGGAGGTGGTGGGATGTTGAGGAGCTGAGGAGGATGATGAAGGAGAGGAGGCTGAGAAAGGATGCTGGTTGGAGTTTGGCGGGGGCTGAGGATAACTTCAGAGAAGTTGAAGAACTTGTTGGTACTCCTGCATAAACCAAGTATTAGGCCCTGAGTAAAATGTGAGCAGGAAACACCTGGAAGATATGAATGGGTACCTGAGAACTTGAAGCCTTCGTCATCTCATCAGCAGGTACATGCACTTATTTAGAATCAGATCATTAAGAATTCATGTATTTTTGGTATGAGACGGAACTGAAAGAATTCTTTTACCAAATGTGTATTATCTATGAATGGAAGAAGGGATCAGATCTTAAGAACTGGTATGGGCTATGTGAGTATTACAAGAAATTACAAAAAAGAGCAATACATTGCACTTATTATTCCTGAGGCGGGTATGGATGAAAAATAAATTACAATCAAATGAAAACACGACAATTGCCGGTATGAACTAAGGGGAATGACTCAAGACTCGGAGTTCTCTGGAGGGCTTCCAGAGAGCCAGCCCCAGACACCCCCAGAACTCTGCCTCTGCTTTGCGCTTAATGCTGCCTGTTCGGAAGCTGCCTTCTGCCGCTGAAGCAATTCAACTTCCTTTTCTAATGTTTCCATTGTCTGCAGTTTCTGGCGTAGCTCCGCAACATCGACCTGTTTAGAGCATAAATTGTAAATATCACAATTTGCACCCCTTGCAGCAACAGATTGTAGTAAAACATAGAAATGTGGCTAAAACGGGGTTTCTCCCTCAGTTATGGACATGATAGAAGAAAACCATTTTATGTATAATGGCATAATAAAATAAAATAAAATAAAATAAAATATATAAAAAGATTGAAAAAATCACATTCAAATAAATGTAGTAAAAATAAAAAACTAGAGGTAGGTCGATCAAACAACAGTTTGGTATGGTGCTGTAGTACATACCTCAAGTTTAAAACATCTGGATTGTTCAGCCACAAGCTGACCACGGACAGATTGAAGCTCCTGCAAGTCATTAGGGAAAGTTTAGGGTATTTATAGGGAGAAAAAGTGCCATCTGTGCACAAAGGTGGAGGTGATCTAGATCAGAACATGCTAACTGAGTACAATTCTCATCCTGGAACAGCTTTTATCTTCTTGTGCAACTAAGAATGCAAGTAGGCAACAAAATAGTCATGCAAAAAATATATAAAATCGACCTTAAACACCAGACATTTGACTTCATAATAAGTTTGTATTCCATCACATGCAACAGACATAATCCACAGACTACAAAAGGAAGGTTCTACAGTTAAAGAAAGCACTGATAACAACATAAAAAAAGAAAAAGAGTGCATGGAATTCATTATAACTAATGAATTTTAAATGCTGTATTCAGAATGAAAATTCCAGCGCTGCGGCCTCCAGTTAATCAGTGGAACAAAAGGTTAGATATGCTTAAATGTCCCAGGACTTACAAAGAAGCAAAACATAGAATGCTTGTGGTGCTTACCTTTGAAAGCTCAGTGTTTCTTGACTCTGCTTCTGATAGGTCCTGCTTAAGTTGGAGGTTCTGCAGTTGTTCTGCAGCCAGTGCTGCTTCTAATTCTTCTTTTTCTGTCTTAATAGCTGCTAAAAGATGTCTATTTTCATCCTCACTTGCAATATTCTGAAATTATTTACATAGTAAGGATCAGAGAAAATAATAACATCCACAGGTTATTGTCTCATATTAAATTTCTCAGGAAATAAAACTATTTCCAAATCTCATGCCTACAAATTAGTATGTCCAAGTAGAAGTGGCCATCATGCCAATTTATTGTTCACTGTAAGTTATGATCATATGCACAAGCATGCACGACATAAAAGTCGACCCAAATTAGGTTGTCCTTAAAAAGTACCATATTCTGTTGTTCTCAAACAAATTGATTTTAATCTCTCCATAACAAGTTCACGGTCATTCTAGAATTATTTCCATATCATCTTACCAAGGTTTCAGATTTTGCCTTGTGCATCACAATCTCCCTCACCTTCCCATCTGGAGCGGTTTCAGACTCAGGTTCTACATCTCTACTAGCATTTGTTGGAAGAAGGGCAGCCATGCTATCTGATGCAGGTCCCTCCATCACTTTCGACTGCACTTCTGATTTGTGGCTTGGTTTAAGAATATAAACCTGAACACCAAAACCTTCATAAGAAAGTTTCCACAAAACTGGAGAGTTAAACAAAATTAGTTGTTATCCACCTCGTTGCTATAACGCCCATTATATCCTCCAAATGACACAAGAAAATCTTCACCGTTATACGAACCTAAAACCAAACTCAGGCCCTGCCAAAAGACAACTTGCAAAGATCAGGCATCCACCAGCAATAAAGTTTACATAGCCTGACTACTGTCATGAAGCCACATGAGAATGGAAAAGAAGAGTCACAATTGCCCGTGCAAGACACATTTGTAGCTGTTCTTTACAAGTAATCAAAAGCTCATAAAGGTCTAAGACTTCTAAATGAACACAAAATTAAGTGTTTCTAATGCAAAGACATTGGACAGACATGCTATTTTGAGTCAAGAGTAAATTTAAGTTAGTGTTGAATTCTTAAGAAAGTGATATTGAGAAGCAAGATACAGATGTAACTTGCATCTATCATGCCTATTCATTATGCATGTTAGAAAGGGGCACATTATTTTATGATGCCTATGATCCTTTAATGTGATGTGATATTTGTCTCGAGTCTAACCAAGCTAATATTTCTTAAAGCAAGTTATTTAGTACGTCTTTCTTATAGAAAAAAGATAGCAAAAAAAGTTTGATATCCAGGCTGGTGCCATGGCACTACAAACAAGAAAGCATACACAAAGCCAGGGAATCTACTTGTGCATCTCAAATGCTCAGCACATTACAGGCATAGATGAATACTACAAACAGAAAATAGCAATTTTAGATGCAATGCATTTTATATTGGATACAAGACACTTCCATTAACAAGAATGGTTCTTCATGAGGTGCTGCAATTTTCAGATACATGTCACTAATTATCGGAGAGTATGAGTTTACAGGTTGTTCAGGATTAGGGTTTCCAACTTCTTATGAAAAATGATAAGACATTGGCAAAAGGGTTAAGACTGAACCTCACTAGCAACAGGCACACGGCCTTGAACAGTTGTAACAACTGACCATACCAAGGTGGACATATTAAGAACAAGTGTTTCAGAGACACCTGTAGAAATGAATAAAATTAACCTCAAGTAACCAACAGTCTGCCAAAATTCAGGATGCACAAGTTAAACAATCTTCTGGGAGCAGAACAATCAAACACATACCATTCTTGTTGTCACCGCCACCAACAATGAACCAACTTTCCCCAACTGTGACACCAGCATGGCCAGCTCGCGGGGACGGTGTAGGGCCTTGTTCCTTTGGTCTTGACCATTCCATCTGCAATAAAGCCATTTTATTGTATCAATCAGAGAAACTAGTCTTCTTCAAATTATTTCTATAATCAACAAAAACTTTTCAATTAGCTCTTACAATCTTCAAGTCAAGAACATGCAAATCATTGAAGCATGTAGCATGAGATCCACCGCCAAAAATCAAAAGGTAACGATCTGCATGGCAAGCAGCTGCATGTCCAGACCTTGGTGAAGGTGGTGTGCCTCTAGAGAAATAAAATGAATCACATTACTGTGAAGCCATAGTTTCAGAAGTCATTGTATCATTGTAGCAGCTGTAATAACAAGCTAAAAGTAGAACTCTCTGAAGAAAAATTCACTATACTTTAATTGAAGTTCAGGTATCTGACTAAATCTGAACGATAACCTATACTTAAAGAACTTCAAATTTTTCCAAGGGGTAACAGAATATAAGAGAAACATAAGGAGATCATAATGATTCATGTAAGGTAAGAATCAATACACCCCATTGTTTGTGTTAGAAAGAAAGTCCAGATGTTAACAAATATCCAAGAAAACAATGAGTGTCAAACATTGCATGTGGGAAAATTAGTATAACAAAATACATTTTGGTACCAATATATCACAGCTAAACAATCAAATTCACAAAGGCTGCATAAACTTTTCAGCAGATAAAAGAATTGCCAATGTATGAGGAACCAAGATTGGATATGAAGTGAAAATGAACTTTGATAATGTGCCTCTTACATGGCATCTATTTCATCCCAGGTCATGGTTTCCAAGTCAAGAATATGCAAGTCATTTAAGAGATTTCGTTTAGCATCTTCACCACCAAAGATCACAAGAGTTGTCCCAACCAGAGTTACTGACTGACCACCACGTGAGATCTACAAAAAGTTAACAGTAGGCCAGTCACAATTTTGGGAGTTGAGGCAATGGTAAAGTAGAAAAAGAAATTTGAACTTCAGAAAAATGACATCTTGCCAGAATTTTCAATGAAGTTCATCCATCAGTCTTAATATGAAAGTTGCATGAACATGCATACCCCTTTGAGAGATTAACTTACAAATAGTTAAATACTTAAATCATGGTAAAGTTAATATCAGAGCCTGTGACGAGAAAATTGGCAGGACTTGAAATGACAAAAAAAGGTCGAAGAGAGGAGTCCAACAAAAACAAAAAAAAAAACAAAAAAAACAATTGTACTTCACAACATCGGAGTATAATTCCAGAGATGGTGAGTGTTACTTGTTTGTGCATAAAAAGTAGATGGTTGTCTTAAATCCAGGATATGTAGCCTAATGTGTTTATGCATAAATCTCTGAAATGTGATTATGAAAACAAGATTAGCACAATTCCAAAATTTGGAAAATAGCTAACAGATTGGGATGATTTCCTGAAGCATAGAAGAAAGAAAGTACCGGTGGCTTCCCATATGTCTTCAAGGTTGACCATGTATAAGTCTGAGGATCAAATTCCTTTACTGTAGTATTTGACAAACATACATTACAAAAGGAATAAGTGGAAAAACAAATTACAAAATAAAAATGATTCCATTCACAGCAACAGACACCATTTGGCGAGATCAGGAAAATTCACACCTTTTATTGTCTCTGAAGGATCTTTTGTGTGTCCAGCAATAGATATAACTTTATTTCCCCATGAGATCTGTAAGAAAATGATATGACCAAATATTGTCATATGTTCCACTGCATTAGACTTTGAAAAATTCCATGTCAAGCAACTCGCAATGTCAAACAAAAGTGTCATTTGGGTATTACCAATGAATGGCCAGCACATGGAGCAACCGGCAATGAAGTTGATGAGTCTGGAGATCCTGTTGTAGTTGTAGCTTCTATCTTTGACCATGTGAGGGTTTTCAAGTCCAGAACCTTAAACCCAAAAGGGAAGTAAATTCATTACCACACATTTACAAGAAGGATTGCAACAATAGTAACTTATAAAACGAATAAATACAAGGCATACAAAATTAATTCACCCTGATCATTAACAGCTTGACTTCATTTGGTTTAAGTCACATAGTTAACTTAGACAAGTGCAAGCAACTGATCCTTAAATAATTTCCATACATTCATGAGGTAACATAATGCTAGAGTTAGAGGTGTCAAACGGGCTGCTGCCGCCCGGTAACGGGCATCGGCCCGGCACGCCGGGCCGCAGCCTCGCACGGCCGCTACTGTAGCAAGTGGGCCATGGGTCGGCACGGCCCGGGCTAGCTGGGCCTGCTGGCGCCGCTTCGCGTCGCTGCCGGCCGCAGACGTGCACGGCCCGCTGCGGTGCCGGGCGGGCCCGCAGCACGCTGGGGTCGGCACGGCCCGGCACGCTGGTCGGCACGCGGCAAGACGCTGGCCGCCCGGCACGCCAAATGGCGGCCGCGGCCCGCCCGCCCGCCAAATGGCGTGCCGTGCCCGCCCGCTGGCGCGTGTGCCGTGCACTCCGCATGCCTTAGATCGCTGGTGGGCCGCCCGGCCCACCACTTTTTCTTTTGTTTTTTGTTTTTTGTTTTAATGCAAATAAAGGGGTTCAATGACCCTTTTACACACTCCAACAACTATAAATCGGCTATATTAGAGGGTATTTGGGTCTTTTGAGTAAAATGACAAATTTACCCTCTCCAACAACTAGTTTATGAGGGTATTATGGTATTAAAAATATAACCCTCAATCTATAAATAAAACCTCTCATTCTTCCAATTTTTTTCATATACCAAAAACTAATCTCTAAAGCCCTAAGCTCTTAATTCTCTCTAATTGCTCTCAATCTCTCATTCAAGAATTTCAAGTTCAAGGTTCCTTCTTCCTCATTCAAGATCAAGCCATCAAGATTCAAGACTTCATCAAGGATTCAAAGCTTCAACCTTCCAACTTCATCAATTTTTTTCTAAATTTCCAAGTTCAAGCAATCAAGTTTCAAGGCTTCATCAAGATCAATTTTTTTTCTAAATTTCCAAGTTCAAGCAATCAAGATTCAAGGCTTCATCAAGGATTCAAAGCTTCAACCTTCCAACTTCATCAAATTATTATTTAAATTTCCAAGTTCAAGCCTACAATCGAATCAAGCTTCACGTAAGATCAAGTCTTCACTAATCTTCAAGGACCTCAACTACTTTTCAAGGAGATCACCGGGCCGGGCTTTATTTTTCTTCAATTTTTCCGGCTTTTATAAATTTCTTCCACAAGTAGTTGAGGTAATTCAAACCCGTGATTTTAAATTTTATATTTAATGGCCGGTTCATCGAATTTTCATAGGGATGATACTACTCATTTTATCTTTATGATGACACTAACCCGAAAGTGTCGATGAACTGATGCCGGTGATGGTGCCTTAATTCATCTATTGGTAGTGCGGTGCAGTGCCGCCGCAAGGGTAGGAAGAGAACTCGGGTGTGGGAATTTTTTGATATTATTGAAATTGAAAACAAAGGCACTCGAGCTAGGTGTAAAAATGCAAAAGATTTTCATGCCAAGCTATAAGTGGCACTGCCATCTTAAAGACATGCCGACAAACATACTCAACACCAACATGATTTAACTCAAAACCCAATTAGGACATATTTCTACTTCCAATTTAGGTATTTTTCATTTTTCTAATGAAAATGCAAGAAAGTGAAATTGCTAAATTTATTGTTCATGATGAACAACCATTTAGTCTCTTCCTAAAAATCCTAGGTTTGAAAGAATGATTCATAATGCATTTTCTCCCTAATTTAAAAAAGTTTCTAGAAATACAAATGAGGAAAAATGCATTTTCATTTTAATGAATATAAGGAAAAATTAATTTGTGAATTATCTACTATTTCTTCCAAGATTTCTTTTAACTGATATTTGGACTTCCAAATATCATGCAAGCTATATATATGTGTAACTTCATTTTATTGATAATGAATGGAATTTACAAAAACGTATTATAAGTTTTAATGAATTAGAATATAGGCACACTAGTAGTGCCATTGCCGGGTGCATCATGAACACTATTTTAAAATATAAAATTGAAAATTCTATTTTTTCAATTACATTTGATAATGCTTCAAGTAATAATGCCGCAATTGATGTTCTTAAAAATCATTTAAAACCTATTTTTCCGGTAAATTTTTTTCATATTAGATGTGCATGCCATATTTTAAATTTGTGTGTGCAAGATGGACTTAAAATTATTGATCCTCACATAAAAAAAATTAGGAATTGTATTTTATTTATTAGAAACTCACCTACTAGAAGACAAGAATTTAAAAAATATTGCCTTCTATATGGAAAAAGATATAAAAAATTTGTTGTTGATGTTGAACATAGGTGGAATTCTACCTATTTAATGTTAGATTGTGTTTATGAGTATAAAGATGTTATTACTTATTTTTGTAATGAACATTTTAGAGAAAATGAAATTAGGGAATTTGATTGGGAAGTAGGAAATATGATTAGGGAATTTTTAGAAATTTTTTATAATGCAACAAATGTTTTTTTCGGCGTTTATTATCCTACATCTTATTTAACTATAAGTCATTTGTATTTTATTAGTGGCATATTTAATAAATATAGATTTAGTCATGGTTTTGAGTCTATTGTTGCTTCTATGGAATTAAAATTCAAAAATATTTTGGTGTAATTAGTCCAATTTATATTTTATCTTACATGCTAGATCCTAGGTTTAAAATTGAAGGTGCTAATTTTATTTTAGATTCATTTGATGAAAACATGGGTTTAGACCATAGTGAATTAAAAGATGAATATAAATCCATGTTTTTGAAATGTATGAAATTTATAATGGACTTTATGGTAGTAGAAAATCATCCCAATTGGGTGATGATGATCAAAATATTTCTCAAACAAAATCTAAGAGTAGTAAAACCCCTTTACAATTATTTAATATGATGAGAAGAAAACATGGTAGCTCTTCTACTTCTTCTTCTACTAATACTTCTTTGCATGAATTAAACTTGTATTTATCAAATGATTTTAGTTCTTTTCCTCACTTCGAGGAATTTAATAATTTAGATATTTTGTCATGGTGGAAACAACAGAGCATAATTATCCCTGTTAGCCGCCATGGCACGTGATCTACTAACTCCCCGTGTCCACGGTGAGCATCGGAGTCATGTTTTTAGTGCGAGGGGTGCTAGATGATAAAAGGAGCCGTTGAACCAAGCTTCTTTGGAGATGTGCATTTGCTTAAAGGATTGGTTGGATGTCAAGATAGACTTCAAGATCGAGGAGGACATGACACGCGTAAGAATCAAGAAGATACAACAAATGCAAAGATCGGACCTGAGTAAAACATAGAAGACTCAGGCATTAAGACCATGAAGACCTAGAAGACTTCAAAACTTGAAGACATGAAGATGAAGACCATGAAGACTTGAAGACCTAACTTGAAGTTGAAGAATGAAGACCATGAAGACTTGAAGACCTAGTTTGAAGACCTAACTTGAGGTTGAAGAATGAAGACCAATATCATGAAGACAATATTGAAGAGTGAAGTGAAGACCATGAAGATTAAATACCTAGAATACTCAATACTTGAAGACATTTGTATTTAGAAATTTATGATGTTTATTTGTCATATTTTTCAAATAAATCATAATATTTTTATTAGTTGTTTTTCAATAAGATCAAATTCTTTATAATTTGATTCTTTTGTAATTTATGAGTTATTTTGAAATCTTAATAATAATTTCATATTTTTTCATCAATATAATTTGTTTATTTGGTTTTTGCAATATTGTGTTTGTGTTTATGCCTTTATGACATTATGTGCAAATATGTAATGTATATTTTAAATTTTTATAAGTTTTTCTAAAAAAAAATTGGTTTATTTACAAATTATAATTAAATCATTGATGATAATTTGATTGATTTATGAAATTTTACCAATATTTATATGTTTTCCATATTTTATACTTTAAACATATGTATTTATAAATTTAGAAAATTTTTGGATTTTTTCTGGATTTTTTCTGATTTTTTTAATGATTTTTATGATTTTTTAATTAAATTTTAAGTTTTTTTAAAAAATAAAAAATAAACGGGTCAGACGCGGATCGCCCGCTACGGGCCGGGCACTATGCTACTGTAGCGTGCCATGCAGGGCCGGACCGTGGTGCCGGTACGTATGCGTACGCGGCCGGTAACGGCTCGGCTCCCCAGTGCGGGCGTAGCCCGGCACGGCACGGGGCGGGCTTGCCCGTACGGGCCGGGCCGGCCCGTTTGACACCTCTAGCTAGAGTTGCATACCTGAAGGTCACTCAGGTAACGACCATTGTGGTTTCCACCAAAAATGTACATTTTATCCTGTATTACTGCTGCACCATGCTGTGAACATAGGAGAAGATATACAAATCATTTAGTTCCATGCAGTGAATGATCCATATTGAACATCAGATGTACATAAGGATGATAGGGTATATGTAGCACCTCATATCGAGGCTTTGGTCGAGTTCCAGAGATGGCAGGAGCCACCCATTGATCGTAAACGCCAACTGAACCTAGACCCTCCATTATGATGCCTTTATCCTGAGTCTCCACCATAACCCCATTTTCAGGAGAAATAGTTTTGGGCTCCAAAAGAGAATTGCTATTTGTTGTAGCCAGCACTGCAGCTGACTCAGATTCTGGTTTCTGCCAAACCAGTGTCAGAGAAGTTTACAAGTGATTCGATATTAATTTAAATATAGATGCATTTAGAAGCAACTAAATGTTAGTTTCCACTGTTTATTTAGTTTATCTTTTATTGGGAAACTAGATCCTACATGCTAAGAGAAAAGACAAATTCTAGAAGGAAGCACATGCCTATAGCTAGGCACCTCAAAAACACCATCATTCCGACAAAGCATAGAAATTCAGATTGATAATAAATACAGGTTTCTGAATATGGCTATTAAAGAGAAACAAATAAGACTACCTAGGATCAGATAGCATACTTCATATTAGAGCTTGACAATACCAAGCATATCCAATTGATTCACAATTCTGACTACTGAGACTGAGATACTAGAGAGCGGGTAAAGTGTAGTTTGCTTATTCCCACCAAAAAAACATTCAGGGTATTGTCAATTAAATCCTCACCCCACCCGTTTACCTGTGGAAAAGATAAGGTTTTGATGCATGAAACCACTACGAGGATATGTTTGTGTTGTTTCTTTGTGCCCATCATTCTTCTCATGTTCACAGAATCAAGCTCCTAATGGATTCCACTAATCAATGTCTTGCAGCAGTATTCCACTAATTCACCATGTTTGATGCATGGAGTAGCCCTATTTTCTTATAGTCAAGATGTATTCAGCATCTTAATGTCAGAATGGGCTAATCTTTGCAAACATTTTTTCACCAAATAATATCACAATTAAATTTCATAACTCTGTGTAGCGATCAACCTCAGTCTACTCACATGCATTTCAACATCTATAACTGGCTCAACGACGGACTCAGGCACCCGAGAATACCACGCAGGATCTTCCTCCTGTCAAAGATGCCAGAGATAATCAGCCATTGACAATGTATTTTACAAGAAAGAAAGCATGGCCTGTCCTCACCTCCAATATTTTCACAAAAAGCCGCATTGCTTCTGTTGAAGCCATGTCCCCTAGCCCATGCCAACTGTAAGTAAAACAATTATTATGAGATAAAATTCCATCATGAACAAGTGTGTGCTATGTGTTAAACGTGTTCAAAAGTTGCTTGGGCATTATATTATTGAAATTAGGTCTTATTAGAAGTCATCAGAAAGAAGTCCATAAATATTCAAAGTAACAACAAACATCTAGGGTGTAATAGTATGGTTCATCAGAAAACCAAAAATAACCAAAAAACAAAAAAAACAAAAAAAAAACAAAAACAAAAGAAAACAAAAGAAAGTTTTCCCTTTCATTGTTATATCACTATTCACTGGAATCAAATTAGATTTTATTATATTCAGTTGCTCACATTTTTGAGAACTGTATAAGATTTACTCTAATTTCAGATGGGAAAAGCCACTGCATACTTGATGAACATTCATCCATTTAAGGCCTATGATCATCACTTTTTAAGCTGACTTCAGGTCACCAAACTCTCTTTTAATCACAAGTTTTCTTGCGAAAGTAGTTATGTAGATTGCATCCAAAAACACCAGTAATTATATGACTATAAAATGGAGTGACATACACCAGACAAACATCCAGTGAACTCAGACTTAACCTAAGAAAGTATTGTTATTCCCCTAGTAATATCTCAATGTAAGGAAGTTCCGACATCTTATGCATAAAAATTCACCAAAACCTCTGCCTAAAATCAACACAGAATCAACACAAAACACAATTTCAAATGATAGACTCGCCATAAACATGTCATTAGGCCATGGAGGTAATTACAGATAACCGACCTGGTCCATTTGCTATGCTCCACAGGGCTCCATGCTCTTGGTTTCGGAACATTGCAAGGCCCCACCGTCGCCTGAAACCAAATCCAGCTCAATTCAATTACAAACTAAAAACTTCGCATTACACCTCATTCATCAATTCAAATGCCCAAACCCATTTGATCTAAATCCCAGGATCCATCAAAATTCGTCCACCAGACGCTAGATCTACACCGATTTAACAAAAAATAGAACAAAAAACGCGAACAAACAGCAGATCAACGGAAAAAAGAAATGCGTGAGCATTAGAATCCAAGATCCGATTACTTGTTGATAGAGTCCATAGAGGAGAAGGGCAACGTCGTTCTGGAAACGGGAAAGCGAGCCAACCGACGAAGAAGGGGAACCACCAAAGCCGACATAGGCCGCAGCGGCGTAGAACCTATCCGGGTACGCGAGGCCGGCGCTAGCCCTCGCCATCGCTCCCGCGAGATCGAGAGCCCCTGGATCTAGGGAGAGATGAAGAGAAGGAGGGTTTGATTCGGAGCTCCCTCTTGGTTCGCGGGCAAGGAGTGAGTTCCCAGGAAACAGGTCATGGGGAAGGAAAGAGCCTTATGTATCGCGTGGAAGGGTGACCAGGATTTGTTATGTTGCTCCGCAGGGGCAGGTGAAATGGGTTCACCGACGACCCAGCCACTTTAACTCAATTCTTAGTAAACAAGACCTTTCGCGGTTGCTTATACTATGCCCATTTGAAGATAAAATGTTTTTCTATTTATCAAGAACCTTTTGGCTTATTTGTATCGGGTTCTTTATATATAATATTACTAATTAAAAAAAATCTCAGGTTCAACACCTATGATCTCAAGGTGAGGGCATTCGACACATTATCCGCCCTTGATTATGAGGTATTTATTGCCTTTTGTCAAAAAGAAAATGTTTTTCTATTTTGAATAATTATTTAAAATATATATATAAACATATTTTTATTATAAATAGTTGTGTGGCTAGAGTTGAACCTAATATATTTTTTTTGGACATAGGTCATAAAGGCCTCTCCAGAGGGCGTGGCTTTAGGTGACGAACACCCTTGACCTCTCACCGTGAGCGTACAAATATGGGGACTCGAACCTGTGAGCTTTGTGCTCACCAAGTGAATTACCTAAACAACTCCCCCCATTTACGAGGGCGGGGACTCAAACTTGAGAGCATGCTCAATCAAGCGAATTACCCAATGCTCAGACTTGAGATACCGCTAGACCAATGGTCCTTTGGTATGAACCTAATATTTTTTAAGTTCTAAATTTAAAATTTAAGATAAACTATGTGTTGGGTGGGGTTAATTTTTCAATTAGAATTTGAAGGAAAATTTAAAATTGGTTTACTAAATTTTAATTTAATTAGTATTGATTAAAATAATCATGTGTTATCCCAAACCAAACAAGTCTAAGGTGGGTTTATGTACCATTCATAAGTGATTATTGATTATGACCATTTTATTGATCATGGACCAAACATTCAACATATAAGTCTTATATACGATATTTGGAAATTAATCAACAAATAGGACAGTTAATTGATTTTTCTATGAAATTAGGTATTAACCAACAAATAATATATTTGTTCATGATATAAAATAAAAGAAGAATAGTGTTTCTTAATACCCTTGGGTTAGTTTCAAGTGTTCAACGGTAAGATGACAATTGGTAAGAAAATATCATTATACTATTTGTGTATATATCTTTAAAAATTAGAAATGATTATATTTTATAAATACCTAAAAAATATTGATATTGTAAAAAATATATATATAAAAAGTAGTTCCTTGCTTTATAGTTTAAATTTAACTATAGTTAAAATATTTGAGTTAAAAATAATTAATAATTTCAACAATATATATATATATATAATTAAATAGAAAATTTGGGATATTTTATAATTATTAATTTTCTACGGGAACATTGTTAGGACAATTTCGATATATATATATATAGGGGACGAGTAATCTAGGGACGGTCCTAGATTTGAAATCTAGGGATGTCCCTAGATTAGTTGTTGGATTTTGATCCAACGGCGTGTAATCGTGGAAATTCTCTTGAAAAAAAACAGTCATCTATTAATCGATTCTCGCGTTCCTTCTCCTCGGCCCCGAGTAACCCTTCTCTCTCGCCGCTTCTTGTCGAAAACCCTAAATCTCCATTGAAAGCTCGAGCTCTCAACTATGAAACACGGATTGAGGAAACCCTACCGCGTATAGGCCGGCAAGAGGAACCCTCGGGAAGCCGTTCGAGATCTACGCCTCAGGATCCTGCCTGCTCACATCGTCCCTCGCCTCCCTCGCCTCCCTCGCCTTCACACCTACTCGGTCGCTTCTAGCAACTCGTTCGCTCTCCAGCTCAACGCCCATTCCACTATCCGAAGCAGGTTTGGGAATTTCGATGCTTTTGTTGTGATTCTGGTTTTGAGGGTTCGTTTTATTGTTTTTTTTATTTGGATTCATTGCTTTTCATATTTGTTTGTTGGGATCTGCTTGATCTATTGTATTTATTTTTATTTTAGTTTGAACTTTTTTTTTAGATCTATGCTTGAAAGGAGGCATTTTTTATTGCAAATTTTGATGGCTTTGTAGTGATTATGATTTTTGGATTTCATTTGTTTCATTCTTTATTTCGATGCATTTCTTTTCCTAGGTGTTAGTTGGAACCTGTTGATTCATCTTGTGTATTTTCATTTTAATTCAATTTTTTTAAGCTCTAAAATCAAGACGAGGCCTTTTTATTGGAAATGCATTTCTCTTCTTTTTTCCCTTGTGATGGAGTTTCACAGTTTTAGTGGGATTTATTGTCATATGACAAGGCAATTCATCTGTTAAATTTGGCTTTCTCTTCAAATTAGATATCTTGGTTAAGAATGCTTATAGAAATCATCATGTGAATTGGCAAGTTTGGTCATCTTTTGGTGGTTTCCCAGCTTGAATTTTTCATGATTGAAGATATAATGAATTATCTAATTTTAGATGGCTGCAGTAAGTGAAGAAGTGATCTATTAATGTATTTCCCATGTCAAGCAAAAAAAAAACAAAAAAAAACAATAAAACAATAAAGTTGTTACTTTTCTAATGATTTTTAGAAATTATTCAGAATCTTAGAAATTATTCATGTAAATTGGCATAACAAGCATTCTTCTTCTTTTTGTCAGATCCCTGGCCGCCTCGCAGCCATTGTCACCTCCACCCACTATCCTGTGAAGCGGTTCTCTCGTTTCAAGGTATGTTGCACATCTTTCTTCTAATCTGTTGATTTTATTTTGCTTGTTTTGTGGATTTGAGATATAATTGATCTAAAGAACATTGAATCCCTTTTAAAGTTGATGTTTTTGGTTCTATGCTATTAGAAATCTCAACTTTCATGTTCAATAAGTTGTTTTTTCAGGAACAAGGATGGGTTTATCTATGTAATTTTTTGTATGTCATGTTGGTTTAAGAAAACATAAATTGAAATAACATTAAGTTGCTTTGGGTTTCACTATAGTTGTTTTCGTGTTGTGTTGATATAATTAAATACCAATCGAGATAACATTGAACCTTATTTCAAATTGATGTTTTTGGTTCTATGCATGGAGAAAGATCAAACTTTGCATCAGGGAGGTTGCTTATTGGGCATAAAAGCTATGGATTTTTATTTGCATTTGTGTGGATATAAGGATTGAAATAACATTGTGCCTTCTTTCATATTGATGTTCTGGTTCTATGCTTGGAGAAAGTTTGCAAAATTTTATTCACTTGCATTTTTCAGGCAAACATTGAGGTTTTTCTATATGTTTTCTCATGTTTTGTGAATTTATTTCCTGGTGATTGGATTGTTGTTTCAGGTTTGTGCAGTTGTGGAAGAGGATGATGGCCCTAAGTGGTGGGAGAAAATGTTGGGCCAAATATGATTGATGTTCACTCAACCCAGGAATTTATTGATGTATTAATCCAAGACCTATTTGTTGAGTCACTTTTTGTTGTATAATGAGGATGATGCTCTTACCATTCCTTGTATGACTATTTGAAAAAAAGATACTCTTTTCCTTGCAATTCCATATTTACTTTAAAAGTCTTATGGCCGCCCATATGCCACCATTATCAAGATAAACAAGGATGGTCATCCAAGCTCCAGGAAATACCTGCAATTTCAGTAGGTGTTTCAAGGCATCATATACATCACCTTTCAAAACAGAATACTGAAAGGACTAAACTATGATTCAATCTAAACCTCACAAACTATTTTGCAGGTTTTGGAAGTGTCATTGTTATGAAATTCAATCTCTGTGAATCAAATAAAAAGTTAATCTCCTGTAGCTTAAAAACACATCACAAACAGTAGCTTGCATACCCATGAAAAAACAGTGAACAAGTCTCCTGTAGATCAAAAACATATCACAATATTGCAGCTTGCATACACATGAAAAAACAGATATCAAGTCTCCGGTAGCTCAAAAATATATCACAATACAACAGCTTGCATAAACATGAATACGCAGATAAAAAGTCACCTGTAGCTCAAAAACATATCACAATGTAGCAGCTTGTATACACATCAAAATTAATCAAATTGTTTCTGAATCAAATAAAAAGTTAATCTCATGTAGCTCAAAAACAAAAACAGATCACAATACAACAACTCTTACATATACATGAAAAAACAAATAACAAGTCTCATGTAGCCCAAAAGCAGATCACAATACAGCAGTTCTCCAGAATAGTAATACAACAAATTGTAAACAGCAGCTTGCAGACGCATCAAAATTAATCACAGTGGACCTATATTCAAGTAATATCGAAAAGCTTCATCCTCATCCTTAAACTCCATAGAAACAAATGGGATTCTTGGAAATTCCTGTTCGTCTCGAGACTGTGGACTCATTGCCAATTCTTGTCCATCTTGTGTTGCCGTTTCATGTCCATCTTCAAACTGTTGGGTATCAACCTCTTGTGGCACACAACCATCCTTTTCATTATACCCACATGACTCGAGCTCATTCAAATCTATATCAATAACCTCAAATATGGAATCATTGTCTTTGCATATTTCATCTATGATATCTGCCATGATATTCTATTAAAAAAAATACAACCAATTAGAATAAAAATCAAATGTGTAAATAAACAGGAAAGCATTTTAAATGTGTAAATAAGAACACATACAATTAGAAAACTGCAAGAACCTATACAATTAGAAAGCTTTTAAATGTGTAAATTAGAACAACAATAAGAACAATGATGCTATAAACTAAAAGTATGCATAAACGATTTTGCACAGCCCAAGCAAGTGTTGGCCTAAAAGAATCTATGCTCCGCAACCAAAACATACATGGTAAAGTTACCGAACATCCCCAACCCATAGCTCAAAAACTTATCCAATAATTAAATTCCACTCATCAACACACGTTATGTCATCATGAAAACAGAGCTATTTTAGTTCATTTGGATAACTAAAATTTCATGTACAGTCTCTGAAATACAAGGAATTGGAGTGAAATGCACACTACAAGAAAACAGTCAAATTGTGACGGATATTAGCGAGGGACAGATTTCATTGCAAATCAGCTAGGAGTTTGCGACGGATAAGTATTTAGCGAGGGAATAGCGAGGCGAAATACCCCGTTGCTAAAGCTACATGACAAGCTATTGTATTTAGCAAGGAAATAGCGAGGGAAAAAAGCATCCGTTGCTAAAGTTGCGCGCGAAGATGTTGGCGCGCCCTTAGCGAGGTATTAGCGAGGGATTATCCCTCTAGCTAATCAGATAGGGACATTTTCCCTTGCTAATTTCATGGCATATCGTTAAGGAATTATATTTTATTTCAGTAGCGAGGGATATTAGCGCTAGCCAATTAGCGAGGCCAATTATACCTAGCTAATATCATATGATAGCCATCAAATTAGCTAGAGATATTTCCCTTAGCTAGTTAGCTAGGGATATTATCTCTCGCTAATAGCGTATGATATTATTATGCAATTTTATACTATGATAGAGAAATTATATTGTATGATATTAGCGAGGGAAAATATCCCTAGCTAACGTCATATGCTATACATCAAATTAGCTAGGGATATTTCCTTAGCAAGTTAGCTAGGGATATTATCCCTCGCTAAGAGCATACGATATCACTATAAGGAGAAATTATATTATATGACGTCATATGCATGTACCACCACAGATTTCAATAAATTTCATTGAAACATGAAAACTTGAAACTTGTGCACAAAATTAACATGAAATACAGAAGAAAAATAATCACAATTGTCCATCATAAAAACCATAATGCTATTCTAATCTCCAAAAACCAAGAAATTGGACTGAGATGCCGAAAGCACAATAGATTTCAACTGATTTCATTAAAACTAAAAAATTTGGAAAATTATAGCAAAGTATTTCACATCAAATGCACACAAACAGTTTTCCAAGATTTTACCTCTGATTGCTCTTCTTCAAGAAAGAAGGAATGAATATCCCCTTAAATTTCTCCGCAAGTCGGCCACGCTTGACCAAACGAAATCATCAGTGCAAGATTGCAATCTTCTCATGTACAAAATCGTTTTCTTCAGAATAGGCTATCCACACGGGGGTTCTCTAGAATAGGGTTTCCATAACCTGCTCTTGAGTTCGCAGCGAGGACGCGAGAGAAGCCGTTGAGTTCATGGCGAGGACTCGAGGACGCGGGTGAACGATTGTGAAGTCTATACGAGAGAAGTCGTTGAGTTCACGGCAAGGATGCAAGGACGTGGGTGAACGATTGCGAAGTCCGCGTAAGAGAAGCCGTTGATTTCGCAGCGAGGAAGCAAGGACGTGAGTGAACGATTACGAAGTCCATGCAAGAGAAGCCGTTGAGTTTGCGGCGAGAAAGCAAGGACGCGGGCGAATGATTGAGAAGTCCCCCTCTTGGTTTTCAAATTTTCATATTAGCCTTTGGATCAAATTGGATTTTGATCCAACGGCTATCGTAGGGAAGTCCCTAGAATATATATATATATATATATATATATATATGTGTGTGTGTGTGTGTGTGTGTGTGTGTTGTTGATGCAAGAATCGGACAGAACCGTTGATTCAAGTCAACAATTGAATTTGTAGATCAGTCGGGAACCAATCGAGATGAGATCGAGAAGAATCGGGAGAGAAAAACTCAAGAAAAGGAAAGATCGACAC